>JAGTTD010000008.1:34750836-36077927 GCA_018398585.1 Simmondsia chinensis | reverse complement strand
AATTCTTAATTTTTGTTTCTCCTTCTAATTAAAGGGAGGATATCATTTTTCTATTTATATTTAAAGACATAAAAATAACTTCTGTTTCTATTTCAAAGCATTTTTTTATTTCTTGACCGAACACCCGTACATTCTCAGACAGTGCTTTTCCTTTAAAAAACCATTCTTTCCTACAAAGAAACTTGGTGAAACGGACCATAACTAGTAAATTAAAATATTATTTTATAAAGTTCATAGATTCGGAAACTAATGACTTAACCACATAGTATTAAAGTCGAATTTGAACTATTCATTTCTTTCTCTTTTTTTGAAGTTTTTTAATTGAGTTCAAATTGGGTTTGGAGTTTAAAAAATGGGCATTGGATGAAATGTGTGCAGACATACTGAGAGCAAAGAGGAATGCAATTATGGCGCAGCAGAAGAGGATCTCTATGTTCAACCATGAAATCCATCTCCCTCAAGACTGGACCTACTGACTCTCTCTCTCTCTCTCTTCTTCACCTTCGTTTTCTTCTTATCAGGTGTCAGGGGACTACACATATAAGTTTAGTAGAATCCCGCATAGGAGTTGTGACGGAGCACAGATCAATATAAGTCTAGTGAGTTACTCCAACTAATGCTATAGTGAGTTTAGTAGAATCTCATATGTGTCAACTACATGGGTCGAGCCTGATTAAATTTAGTGGTAGGGTGTTTTTGTTTTTTCTTGTTCTTCGGGTTTAAGTTGAAAAGGGTATTTTCCTCTGTCTCGCGGGGAAAAAAGAAAAAGGTATAGGTGAATAGTAAGAAAGTATCCAATCTTTTTTTTTCTAGGTTTAATTTTTGGGGAAGGCGTTTAGGAGATCAGTTATTTTTTTGGTAATAAATGGTGAGGAGCTACGACAATATCAGGGCGATAAACATCCATGAGAGATCACTTTTGAATCAAGACTTTCTACACACCGCACCATATCCAATAGCTCATTTCGGAGATCACTTAGATGTGCCAACACCACCTTTGTTTTGAATGGGAAGGGTCGATTGTTTTTTTTCGTTTTATGGAGATAACGAGTTTCAAATCAGCCCAATACCTCGTTTTTGTAGGTGATCATAGTAGATAGTTAACGATGTTATTTTAGCACTATGTAATGTAATAAAAGTCGGGTTTAATATTTTAGCCCAGAGTCTGGATGGAACCTTTTTTTTGAGCTTGATCTAAGAATGAAAATTGTAAGTGAAATGGGTCCTTTTGATGTGGGTTTTGTAGGCCGAAAGCTGAACCCACACCCCTATTGGTCTAATAATAATCAGTATATGTTAATTTTATTACGTTTTTGTGGTATTCCTCTTTATTTGTTATTAGACATGGATGAGATATTATATTAATGGATTTTGTAGAGAGCAGGGTTGTATCTGAGCTGATTCGAGCATCAGCTTCCTAGGCTTGAGGCTTAACTTGGGCTCGATTTAGAGCTCGTGGACTAGGAAGGTTTAAGCTTGAGCTTGGCTTTGCTTAATCTAAGCTCGGAGAGCTTGGGATTGGGGTTGTAATGTTTTGGCTCATTTAAACTCAATTTAGACTCGTTTGGGCTTGTTTAAACTTGGGTTGGACTCATTTAGACTCAAATTAGACTTCATTGCACATATTTAAGCAAATATATTAATTGAAAAAGGATCACTTAAGTCTCGTTTGGGCTTGTGAGCTTATAAGCTCGAGCTGCACTAGGCTCGGGTTTGGAATGATGAGTTAAATGAGCTGGCAAGACTCGAGCTCAAAGTGAGTTGATCCTTTTGAGCTGGTCGTTGCAAACTAGCATGGCTCATTTACACCCCTAGTGGAGAGCGTGGGTTCCGCCAACATCTTTCTAGGGTTTGGGGTTGAGAGGTTCGTTTTCCACGTAAGCGTGCTTCCACAAGATTTTCTTTTACATGTGAATAAAAAGTTAAAACAGCAACAAGGACGATGCAAGTTACATCATAGTTAGCTTGGGGTTAGTTCCGCTCAGCTCGATTGAGTTAGCTTGTACATAATTAGATGAGTTTTGAACTAAACTTGTCTTATTTAAGCTCTGTAAGCTTAAGCTGGGCTCATTTCGGTTAGTATAGGTTTGAGACTTGGCTTATGTGGGCTGGAATTAGACCTGATTCAACACGAGTTATAAAATGTACATAGATGGGTTCGTTCAAGTTCAATAAGGCTTGCAACTCCGTGAGATTGAACTTCATTCAGCTCGGACTCGGTTCTATTCAGTAAGGTTGCTGGCCTAGCTCAGTTGGGCTTGGCTTGTCTCGAACTGAGAATGAGTGTGGGAAAAGCTGTCTCAAATGTATCGCTAAAGGAAAAAACTAATTGAGCCACGGAAAAGGTTCCCTTAACCTGACTCACATAAGCATGACCACAAGCATACGGTTTGCGAGCTAATCAGTGCAATGGTTTCCCTCCGTATGTTTGAAATCTTGGGTCAGCAAATTGAAACTTTTTTCTCGATTTTCTGAACCAAGTTGACTTGGTTTAGGAAATAAAGAAATGTTTTTCATATTCGATATTGATTCTCTAACAAATTCATTGAGAAAAATTAGGAAATTACAAATTTGTAATGATTTGTTTAATCTATTTTCTCATAGTAATTATAATAATTATCATTAAGAAGGGTACCATGAATCTTATTTAGGGAAAAAGTCTTATTAAAAATTTTCTCATAATTTAATTTATGAGTGAAGTTGAAAATATTTTTTTTATTATTCCATGAAGGGATCCATTTAAAAAAAAGGGTCATATATTTTAGGCAAGTAGTCTTTGTTAGTTTTAGCACTGTATAATTGAGTCTTTTTTTGAGTACATCCAAATAAGTTAAAATGCTATGTCAGTAAAAACTAATGAATATTAACAGCGTTAAATTAAAGTGTGACATTGAAAAGTTTTGAAAAGTTTAAGTATGATATTAAACAGTTAAAAATTCTAAATGATTTTTTTTGTATTTTTTCGTGGTAATTATAAAAATTACCGTTAAGAAGCATACTATGAATCTTATTTATAAAAAATGTCTACCGAACTTTTTCCTACAATTTAATTTATGAGTGAAGTTGAAAAGCATTTTTATTATTATTCCATGACAAGATCCATTTATAAAAATGATCATATATTTTAGGCAAGTAGTCTTCATTGGTTTTATCATTGCTTGCATAATCGACGGGTTTTTTCAAGTACATCTAGATAAGTTAAAATGCTATGTGAGCAAAAACTAATGGATATCAACGGCGTCATATTAAAGTGTGATATTAAGGTGTGTTTGAGCCGAATCGAGCCCGAGCCTGCCAGGCTCGAGGCTCGGCTCGGCTCGTTTGCATTAAGCTCGGCTCGAAGCTCAACAAGCTCGGAAAGTTCAAGCTCGAGCTCGGCTGGTCAAAAGCTCGGGCTCGGCTCGGCTTGATCTAAGCTTGGCAAGCTTGAATTAAGCTTGCAATACTTCGGCTCATTTAAGCTCAACCTAGGCTTGTTTGGGCTCGTTTAAGCTCAGACTCGGCTCATTTAGGCTCAAATTTTGCTTCATGGGTCAATATTTAATCAAAAATATTATATTAAAAAAAGCTCGTTTGGGCTCGTTTGGGCTCGCGAGCTTACGAGTTCGAGTTTCACTAGGCTCGGGCTCGGCTCGATAAGCTGAACGAGCTGGCTTGGCTCTGCTCAGCTCGAGCTCGAAGCGAGCCGAGCCTTTCGAGCTTTTTGACCAGCCGACTCACGAGGGCTCGCGAGCCGGCTTGGCTCATTTACACCCCTAGTGTGACATAGAAGAGTTTTGGAAAGTTTTTGTGTGATATTAAATAATTGAAAATTCTAAGTGTATTTTTGAAACTATATTTAAAATTTAGGTAATTTTTAATAAAAATGCCAGAAAAGTTATCTTATTAACGAGTGTCTCGTCCATAGACAAGCCGTTAGAAGAATTATGCAATGCTTCAAAAGTATATGTGGGTTTCTAAATGTGGGCTATTATTAGGGTGGGCCCGGCCCAATACTACCAAAACCCAGCCCAACAAGTCTCCTCCCTCTACCCAAAAGCAAGGCATATTTCTGACCCTTCACTTATTAGCTGAAGTTAATGTAAGACGGCTAATCAAAGAGTTATAAAACTATTGGCCTGTAAGAAATCTCAACAGTCATTCTGAAGCGTTGGAGGATCACCTATTAAATTAATGTATGAGAGGTTTTTATTTTGAATCTGAATAACACCACTCTTAATATTAATATAATTTTAACATAAGATATAAGATGAACCTATATATTACTAAAGGTTGCAAAGATAACGCAGCTGAAAAAATGGGCTTAAAAAACCTAAATACTTGCATGATCCTAGTGGAATTTGACTTGAACAATTGCACATGAAATTGAAATGATTGACCTAAAACTAATCTGACCACTTCTTAGCTTGATATGAAATTGACTTGACCCTATCCAACATTGACCTAAACTAACTCGACCGAAAATGAGCTGAACTCGAGTCCATGAAAAACTCGAATTAACTTAAGGTTTTTGAATATAATAATAGTTATAATAGTTATTACTTGTTAAGGGTATAAGTAAATTTCATAAAAAAATCATTAAAAAATTATACAGGTGATGCAATAAATATGTTGATAAAATATAACTTACTTGATATACAATCTAAACGTTTGCATAGTTCATGCCCCTGAGACAATTAGAATTATAATGATCCAAAACCTAGTACTACTTGCCCTTAGGTTTGGTCTGATCCAAGGATGACTTGAAACTAAATTGACTCAAAAATGAAAGAACTTCACCTAAACATATGACCCAAATATAGGTGAAATCGAAAAATGACCGAAACTTAAATGGGTCTACTAAAGCTTAATGTGACCTGAATTTAACGGAAACCTGAAATGACCAATACCCAAAATCGACCCATATAACTTGATTACCACCTCCAATTACTCCAATTTAAGCCTAATAGACATTCGTATAACAACCTAAGTGGGTACCAATACGCAAATACCGGATCCCATTAGAACTCCAAAATCAAACATGCCTGGGCGAGAGTAATACTAAGATGGGTGACCTCCTAAGAAGTCCTCATATTGCACCCCTCAGGTTGGGAGTACTCAAAAATAGTACCCTGAGAGGGAAGGCTGTGTACACCCATCCCCCGACCTTGCTTAGGCAGGAGCCCTTGGGGCATTAGGAATGTTGCTTTTTCGCTTTTAGACATTCATATAACAAACATTTTAGAATATAACTGCTCAAGCATTATGAGAGTTTCGTTAAGAACTCTATGTGTGAGTCTTGCAGAATTTTACATTGGATTTGTGAGAGAAACGTGATCAATATATAATTCTATTTGGTTAGTCCATCTAATACCAGTTAATTTTAAGACGGAACCCACTTGGATTTATATGAACCCACTTGGATATATATATGTTAGATTATATGTATTTCGTGTTATATCTATGCATAGGTCCATTGGGTTCAGTCTTATATAACCTAAAATTTTCTAGTATTCTGAATATATAAATATACTAGAGGACATTCTTAATTGGTGCGAGATGAAGCCCGAAGAATGAAAGTCTATACAAAACTGAGCTCAATCGGCCTATACACAAATATAACATAAAATACATATGATCTAACAATATAGTCACTTTCTGTGCTTCCACCAAGTTCTTCTCCTTCAATCATCACTCTTTACTCCTTTTTCCCTTTATTCCATTTCTGGAACCCACATCTTCATCTCCATTCTAAACTCTTCTTAGATCATCCCCATCTCAAACCCTCTTGAATTTCCAAATCAAAATCCTAAACAAATACTCAAAACCCACCTCCAATCTCCTATAAATACTCCTCTCCATGACCAAAAACTCTCATCATCAACAATCCAAACTTCCCTCGATTTCCCGTCTTCATATTTCTGTTCTGTCAATAACATTTCCCTTTATCGAAAATGTCGTTGATCCCAAGTTCAGGGTTCGGGGGCAGGAGGAGCAGTCTCTTCGACCCCTTCTCTCTCGATTCATGGGACCCATTTTCCGACATCTTCGCCTTTCCCGTCCCCCGCCCCACCACTGAAGAGACGGTGGCGTTTGCCACCGCGCGCATCGACTGGAAGGAGACTCCAGAAGCGCACATATTCAAAGCCGATCTCCCAGGAGTGAAAAAGGAGGAGGTGAAGGTGGAAGTGGAAGATGGAAACGTGTTGCGAATCAGCGGGGAAAGGGCGCGGGAGAAGGAGGAGAAGAATGACACGTGGCACCGCGTGGAGCGCAGCTCCGGCAAGTTCCTGCGCCAGTTCCGGCTGCCGGAGAACGCCAAGGTGGAGGAGATGAAGGCCGCGATGGAGAATGGGGTGCTGACGGTGACTGTGCCGAAGAAGGAGGAGAAGAAGGCCGAGGTGAAGTCCATTACGATATCGTAAGCAGTATCGGAGCTTGTGATTTTGAGCCAGTGCTCGAAATAACACTAAAAGAAAAATGAGATATAAATGTTGAATAAGAGCTTGTTTGTGTTGTATTTTTGGTTTGGATTTTGGGTGTTGTTTGATGGGAGTTTATGATGTTTCTTGTGCACTTGTTTTAGTACTAAAATGGTACTGTTTGTGAAGATCATATAGTTCAGATTGATGCCACATAGCTCATGGACTGTTGACTATTTACAGGTAGATAAATACGTTTAACTGATTGATCAGTTGTTAGCTGTTGGCTAACAAATAAATAAGTAGAAAAAAGTGTTTGATGCAGCACTTCTGCAAAGTAAGGTGTCTTGAGTACTAATTCTCTTATTGCTTGACTTTGACTATGGTGCTTAACCTTTTTAGTTTCTGATAATTCCTTAAAAGTACTAATGTAGAATACATGAGAAATATAAAAAATATTACTTCACGATCAATATTGGTTACATAAAATATTGTACGTTTTACATGGTGCCCATAACACGCTTCGATCTTATTTGCAAATACTGAATACAAAGTACGTTATAGGGAAATGCTAGAAATTGAGAAATGATACATAATTCTCCTTCCAATGACTTATTCAAAGTCATGGAAGATGAATTAAAATAAAGTAGATAATTAATATTACAACGACATAATATAATCTTTGACTTTGCGTAACGCCTCAAAAGAAGACCCCCCTTCGACCAAACAACCATTGGCTTTGTGCTTCATCTCTTTTGCTTTCTCTCTCAACACCTTCCCCTCTTCCTCGACCATCACTCTCCTTATTGCCCTCTCGATCTCTTCCCTCTTTGCCCCCTTCTCAACCACTATCCCTCCCCTCCACGCTTCGCTTACCATCCTCGCATTAATTATCTGGTCTCCGAAGCACGGTGTGCACATCATTGGCACCCCTCCACACATGCTCTCCACAGTCGAGTTCCAACCACAGTGACTCCAAAACGCTCCCACCGCATGGTGCCCGAGTACTTCTTGCTGCGGTGCCCACTTCACAATGTACCCCCTCTCTCCTACTACCTGTGAGAATAATTAAATAGTTTAATAATTGCATAATATTCTTGTATTTGATGAAAATATATGACTCTGAGTAAAAAGATATAACTTTTGGTGAAAGAAACGTCCCTAGAAGTCAAAAAGACCCGATTCTCTATATTTTGATGAAAATAGTTTTTTTTTTTCATCTATAAATAAGAGCCCGACCTTCTTCCTATCGTTAATGATCAGTATGCGACGAATAAAGAGATGAATAGAGACAAATCCGATTTCCATCAATCCATTTCTTTGCACATTTAACACCAGTGATTTATGGGTCACTATGCATTAAGGTATATTCTTTAATTTTGAAATCGGTAAATCATAAAGTTTTTTTGAATATTAAGTCAATTTTATAAATATTATGTAGGGTTATTTACATTTTAGTATCCTGACGTTTTTGAAAATAATAAAAAAGACTCCGACCTTTTTGAATTCATAAAAAAGCCTTTAAGTTTTTGTTGTATTAATAAAAAAACCCCTAAGTTTTTGTCATATTAATAAAAGTTCACTCTTCAGGATGAAAACGTCATTTTTTGCTGATGGAGCTGAAGTGGCAACTTCTTATTTATTAATACTATAGTAAAATTATAAAAATACCCTTTTTTCCCGATAATTTAGAGCAAAGCTCAACACAAACGGGCGACCAAGAGGGCCCCGAAACAAAGCAATAGAACAAAAGCACAAACAAAAGCAACAGCAGTGCAAAAAAGACAACAACCACCCAACCAAAACAAAAACAAGCCTAGACCTGCAGCACCAAAGCCCCCTGCGAACAAGCCAAAACACCAGAGAACAACTACCAAACTAAGCAACTCAAAACTGCCACCCATAGGGAGGACAAAACCAGCAACACCTCACACTAGAAACCAAAGACAAACAGCACCGCCGCAGAAAAGAACAACCAGCTGAACGACCAACACAAGGCAACCTCAACCTGGAAAAGAAGAGCAAGCACCCAAAGCCGAACCAAAAAAAACCAAAGACCAACCGAAACCCAAAAAGCCCAGCCAACGAGAACCAAAGAAAAAGAAAGCAAAAAGACCCCCACCACACCAAACAAAAACGAAGAAAGAGAAAAACTAGCCAGGGAACCCACCCGCACCAGCAGACGCAAGGAAGCACCCCAAGAGCAGAAAACCGAAGCCAAACCAAAAACACTAGGAACTTAAGCCATTAGTCGCATGGACATCTTCCCAAGAGAGATGGGTATCCGACTCTTCTTCTTCTTCCGGGGGTTAACTGTTGGATCATATTGGTGGACCCTGCAAATTAATCTAGCAACTTCATCCTTCGTTCCTTGGAGTCTCAGACCAAGCCTTTCCCCCCTTCTCCATGCTGTCTCCATGTCCATTTTGGGGCCTTTTTTTGGCACTGCTGGGAGGGTGTACTTGTTTTTCGTGCTTTGTTGGAGTCATCTGATTTATGGGTGGAACAAAAGAAAGGGCTTAAATCAACAATAAGCCCTTCATCAGCCAGTTCTTGTCCCAGGTTCTCATTTTGGCTGTCCAAATTTGTGTCATTATCCAAAGGGTTCTCATTTAAGACATCAGTCGCTGCCTCCATACACCGTAATAGAGGGAATGGTTCCGGCGTTTCTTCAACTATAGATGCCCCTTCCATTTCCGATTCTTTGGTAGCTGGCGAAGTATTCTCCGGAACACAAGCTAGTGGCAACGGGTGGTCCCACTGAGATTGGGTTCCCGGGTATGCCGGAGACGAGGAGTGAGGGCGTGTTGCCGGTGTTTCTTCGACTGCCGATACCCCTTCCAATTCTGACTCACTGGTAGCCGGCGTAGTATTCTCCGGAATACAAGCTAGTGGCAACGGGTTGTCCCACTGAGATTGACTTCCCTGGTAAACCTGAGGGGAGGAGTGGAAAGCATGATATGGATCAACATCCCACTGCTTTAAGTTAACCAACTCTCGCACACATACATCAAAAGTCCTCTCTCCCAACTGAAAGCCCACCCATTCGTTAATGGTGATGATTTGTGAAGTATGTATAAGCACTTTAGCAGTTTCAAATGAAGAACACTGAACCACCTCCCTATCAACACGAACCACCTCTCCCCAACACCTTGCTATACTCTGGAAATTATCATCAAACCAACCTTGTATCGGAACTCCATAGATGGCCACCCACACACATCGCATATGGCATCGTTTGTCTTCGCACCCTATTTTTATCTTAGAGCACCATGAGTACAGCCATACTCCTTCTTCCTCCATGAAAGTATCTCGGTCCCTGGTACTATTGAATGTTATCAGGAATTTGAACTTCCCCACATCCCTGATTTTGTTTATCAAATCGAAATAAATAGGGCTCTGATACCAATTGTTAGAGAACTCTAGAACAAACTTGATATGCTTTGATACCACTTGTTAGGAAAATCTAACCTTGAAAAATCTGGTATTCATGATACCAATTTGTAATATGGATACTTGATGCGGAAACCTTAACCCTAATCATTTGATTCGATTCACATAATATGACTCGCACAAAAGAGAAGTAAACAAAATAGGTAAAAGGAAGAACAAACGAAGAAGAACACAACGATGATTTACGTGGAAAACCCTCTTCAATCGAGAGGGGAGAAAACCACGGGTAGAGATGGAGAATCTTTATTGAGTATGAATAATGGAAGGATTACAACGACACTTCCTCTGAACGAAATCTATGTAAGAATTATGAACCACTTTCTCTTAACTCTTGTAATGATCTCAAATTGATGACGACGGCTGACCTCACTTTAATTGGATTCTGATTGGATGGAGGCTCTCTTTGATTGGATTGCTAAAACGTACCCCCTAACCCCATATTTCTACTAAACGGCTAGGATTACGCAAAACAGACTCCCGATCGATTGGGAGGGCCTGACAGATGCCGATCTCTCGGCCCTCTCTCGGCCAAAAACTGAATTCTAGCTTAATTACCCGATCGATCGGACATCCCCCCAATCGATCGGTGACCTTTCGACAATCCATAAATCCTAAATACATTGATTTGAGGCATATTCCTAACACACAGTGTTGGGGCAATGTGGTCCAAATCCATGAGGAGGTGGAGAACTGTATGTCTTTTGAGTTGGCTAGAGTCCTTACTGATACATCCCAAATGTGCCCCATAAATGAAGGAATATGCTTACAAATTGAAGACAAGAATTTTGAAGTCTATGTTAAGGAGATTGATCAAGTGACACAAAACGATGAACAGCCATTCCAGACTTTCCACCCATTCCCACCGGAGCACCATGAAGCCAGAGATCAATGGAGTCACCCCGGCCGCTGGCCATGGCTACGGCAGACACTATGGCGTCTAGCGAAGGGTACGATTTTGATGGGGTGTCAGTTGTGGAGGAAACCCCGGCACGAACCACATGCATAGGGTGTACAGAGGACGTGTAGGAAGCCAGGGGAGAAGAGGAGGAAGCTTTAGTGGTTTGTGTGCTCGATTAGGAGTAACTAACGAATGGGCTGTAGAAACAGCTAAAGGGCTTGGGTGAGAGCATGTTCAGTTGCCCATCAAACATCTTGGCATCCCACTAGGTGCCAACTCGAGGCTTGCATCCACTTGGAAACCTGTTATTGATCCCATTTAGGAAAAACTTAGGGGTTGGAAGAAGAAGTCCTTGTCTAAAGCCGATCATTGATGCTGATAAAGTCCGTCCTCAATAGTCTTCCAACGTACTACATATCAATTTTTGAATCCTGAAGAAGGGCCTCCAAAAGATTATTAAACTCCAAAGAGATTACTTTTGTGGTGCAACCGATGAATCTAAGGATCTCCCATATATTAAGTGGGAGCTAATCCAAGCCCTAAGCATCAAGGGGGTTTAGGTGTTGGGGACCCTCTTATTAAAAATGCTGCACTACTTTTCAAGTGGTGGTAGCGTTTTTCTGAGGAGGGATCATCCTTATGGAAGATAGTGGTGTGTAAAATCCATGGTGGGAGCCCACAGAATTTGACTCCTCCCAATGCAAGAGGTTCGATCAGAAGCCCATGAACCACAATTTCCGAAGTTGTAGATTCATTCAAAATTCCGCTGCAGGTGATCAGTAATTTGAGACTAAAACTTGGCGACGGGTCGAAAATCAAGTTTTGGAGCCACAAATGGGTGGGGGAGGATACACGTCAACATCAATTCCAAGATTTATTTAAAGTTTCGCTTCAAAGGATCACTTTGTAGCACAAATAGGTACATGGGATGGGTATGAATGGAGATGGATCTTTAATTGGAGACGTCAGTTTTTCCCCGGAGAAGAACCAAATCTGGCACTGATCCATGAATTGCTTCGTGGAATATCACCCCTTCAAGGGTCCGAGGACCAAGCATGGTGGGAGAAGGATGGTAGAGGACTATTTTCAGTTAAATCATTTGTGGACGCAGTTGAGCTAGCATCTCCCCCTTCTTGTACTGTCGATCTCTTGATTTGTGGTGTGTGGAAGGGATTAGCTCCTCCTAACGTTGAAATATTAGTATGGATGGTTTTGTTGGGGAAGAATAGTACATGAAAGAGATTGTGGAACTTGGGAATCATTCAAGAACAAGAAAAATGATGCCCCCTCTGTGGGATGGAGCAAGAAAATATCAACCACCTTTTCATAGGATGCAAGGTTACGTGGACCTTGTGGTGTGCTTGTCTTGAGTGGTTGGATCTGAATTGGGTGTCCTCTCACTCAATAAAAGACCACTTCTCACAGTGGATTGTGTGCTCGATTGGAGGTAAATTTGTAAAGAAGGTTTGGTTCTCACTCTTCTTTGTTATTATTTGGGAGATTTGGTGCACGAGAAACAAAATTGTCTTTGAGCACGCACAATAAATTGCGAAAGACGTCTCAGACTGGGTTTCTGGGTGAAGGCTTGGTGTCACGCGTTCCCCTATTCTCCCATGGAAGCTTCCTGTAATGTAGACTGTTTCAAACACCGGTCCCCCCCAAAGATAACCCAGTCCACAGCGGCTGTAGGTGTGCTGCAGATGGATCTCTTGGTGCTGTTTTTGTGATGTTTTGGGGTTGGGGCGATTATGATATTTTGTGGGGATGTGAGGTTGGCTTCTTTAACCCCCTATTTCATGTGCGCAAGGGTTTTGTTGTTGCTTCTTCTCCTTTTCATTCTATTTGTATTGCTTTCTTCAGGCCCGTGTTATGGACGCTGTGTCTTGTATTCCGAGCTTTGCTCCATAATTAAAAAAATAAAATAAAAATCTAAGACATTGTAAATAGATAGGCAAGTCAAGATTTTAAGTGATAGAAGCATTTACTAGTGGACCCTTTTTTTTTTGGATAGGTAATCAAAATACCATTCATCAAGCAATCAAATACAAAGAGCATCAACTACACCCAATACAATGTTCAATTCCAATCCTACTGCTATTAATAATGTTTGCTAACTATTTAACCAAACAACAAGTGGTGTTGCCCTCCGATTTTCATTTTTTGCAAGAGTATTTGCCTCGCTGTTTGCTTCACGTTTCGTGTGAACAAATGACACCACATGGAAAATGGATGTTAAGAGTAGAATCCTATTGTTGTCGGGTTCTGAACCGAGATCTCCAGAGCATGCCAAATTGTCTCCATTCCCACTTCATTGGAATCTTTGATCCCAATGGGAACGGAAAACACCGCAATATATCTACCTCGATCATCCCGAAGAACCACCCGGTTTATCTCTCGCGCTTCCATCCACATTCCACTTTAACCATGCCTTTGCTGGTTTCATCCATGTCCCCGTTTGCGCACATGAGTTACTAGTGGACCCTATTTTGTTAAAGATTTCTCTTAAAAATTACTTATACTATTGATTTGTTTTTACTGCATTTCGCCATTTACTATTGGAAAAATAACGATTTAATGATCTTCCTTTGTAAAATGTATAATCAGAATCTTATTGCATTTTTTTTTCGATAATTAGCTACATAGTCGCGAACAAAACAGGTCACTCTACCAAGCGAGACCGGAGTCCACCCGTGAAAGAACGGGGACCAAGGAGATATAGAAATGACAAAAACAGGAAAGCAATTCAAAACAGGCACCTCAAAACACGACTAACGCACGACAACGACTACAAAATCTACCAAACAATAGGAATTTGAAGCATTGGAGCACTGAAACTGGCGAAATATCCACTATCTTTACTTTATCTAGGACTCTATTATATGGTTTCTATATATACAGTAGTCATGTATCACATTTATTATTTAATAATAAATAACATTATTTCACATGATATATGACCATTAAATTGTAAAAAATACATTTCTTGTTTTCTTTTCTGCTCTCTTGAATGAATTTTTAAATAAATATATTTAACTTTAGATTGCAACAATATTTATTTAGTTGAATAAGTATTTTTAAATGATAACAAAATGTTATCATGGATAATATTTTGGTTTTAATAATTTGAAGGTATGATTAAATTGTCCCTAGGTCTACTAGTGAGGCTCAACATATATAGCATCTAAAAATATTTAGGTTGATTTTATAAGATAAATTAATTGTTTATAAAATGAATAAATTTTTATGCTAAATAACAAAAAAATTAATATAATAATAATACTAATAATATATTCCACGATTTCCTAGTACTTCAATACTTATTTAATCCAAGTTGAGGATTATTAAATTTAACGGGGTAAATTTGGGTAAAACTCAAAAATAATAAAAAAGAGTTAACCTATTATCTAGGGGTGTTCATAAAACCCGAAAATAAAAAAATTAAATCAAAATCAAAATTGATTTTAAATGAATGGTAACCATTATTGGTAATTTATAAATTTATCAAATAATTATCGAATCGATAAAATAAACAATATGGTTAGCCGGTGGCGAAGACCATATAATTCCACGACCAGACGCCGCCTAAAAGCAACGGGATTTACGCTGGACTTTTAAAAAGATAATACGTTAAGTGTTCATTTATACTTAGTTTTTGCCACTTGTGCCAGCAAGAAATCAAAAGAAGTAATGGCTATATTAAAACAAAGGCCTCATTTGGTTCGCAATTTGTATTTTTCGAGAATTTAATTCTTGTGTCTACTTCTCGGAAAGTGGGTAAAAGATGTTTGGTTGTCGAGATGAGAAATAAAACTTTCTTGTAAAAGTTAGTTAAAAACGAGGGAATTTATACTTACCTAAGGGGGTTAGGTAAGTTAATTCCTACGTTTTGAACGACTTGGTAATCGTTAAGCAATTTCTGTTTCCCACATTTTGTCAACTTCTTAACAACCAAATAAGAGCCAAAATCTATACTTCCTATGAGAAAACACTAATGCAAGTAATAGTGTGTATGTAATTGAATTATAATGGTACAAGAAGGAGGCTCTATGTATAGAGCATACAAGTTAGCGAAAAGACAATAGGGCTCTTGGGCATCTAATAGTACAAGAAGCGTAAAAGAGTCAATGAGAGTAACCCTAATGGTAGTTGCCTAATATGTGTCCTCTAATAGGCCCCCTCAATCTGAGCGGGGAGCTTGGACGCGAAGATTGTCTTTATGGTATAGAAAGGAGTCTGGAGGAAGACCCTTTGTGAAGATGTCAATGACTTGTTTGGTTGTAGGAGTGTAGCGAACTTGTAAATCTCCTTTGAAGACTTTTTCATGAACATAATGAAAATCAACATCAACATGTTTACTGC
The DNA here is from genome assembly GCA_018398585.1 of Simmondsia chinensis. Classification (NCBI taxonomy): domain Eukaryota; kingdom Viridiplantae; phylum Streptophyta; class Magnoliopsida; order Caryophyllales; family Simmondsiaceae; genus Simmondsia; species Simmondsia chinensis. The sequence continues at coordinate 36,062,816 of JAGTTD010000008.1, read as the reverse complement.
GGTCATTGGAGACGAGGTTGGAAGCGAGATAGGAAGTAGACACATTGTCACAGTATAGGGTGATGGGTCCTTTGTGCCGAATGCCGAGGTCACGCATAATGTATTGAATCTAGTCACTTTCAGCAATACCATGTGCAACAGCCCGGTATTCATATTCAGTAGAGGATTTGGAGATCGTGGCTTGTTTCTTGGTACACCAGGAAATGAGGTTGGGACCAAGAAAGAGAGCATAACCAGTGGTGGAGCGACGAGTGTCAGGACATCCTCCCCAATCAGCATCTGCATACAAAATGACTGAGGTACAAGAACCATGAAAGATGGACAACCCATGATCAGGGGTGCTCTTGAGGTACCTAAGAATCCATTTCACAACCTTCCAGTGACTAGACCTGAGAGCATGCATAAACTGGGAGACAAGATTAACAGCATAACAGATATCGGGTCTGGTCATGGTGAGGTATTGAAGGGCGCCTACTGCACTACATTATTAAGTGGGGTCGGATAGAAGATCACCCTCGGTGAGAGAGAGGTGGGTGTGGGCAGGCAAAGGGATTTTGATAGGTTTAGCTTCATGCATGTTATGTTTAGTGAGAAGATTAACAGTGTATTTGTGTTGAGGGAGAAAAAGTCCATGAGAACTACGTTTGGCCTCTATTCCCAGAAAGTAGTGAAGAGGGCCAAGATCCTTCATTGTAAATTGTTGAGAGAGTTTATGAATAAGTGTGTCTAGTGAGCGAGGGTTTGAGCCTGTGATAATCATGTCATCAACATACAACAAAAGACATATAATTTCATTCGAATAATGAAATAAGAAAAGAGATGGGTCAGCACGACAGTATGTAAAACCAAGACTATACAAAAAGGAACTAAACCGCTGGAACTAGGCACGAGGAGCTTGCTTGAGCCCATATAGGGCTTTTTGCAACTGACAAACATGATTAGGAAATTTAGGGTGGATGAACTCTTTAGGTTGACGCATATAAACCACTTCCTTTAGTGAACCATGTAGGAAAGCATTTTTGACATTAAGTTGGCGAATGGGCCTGTTTTTAGTCATGGCAAGGGAGAGTATAAAGTGAATTGTAGATGGTTTAACAACTGGACTAAAAGTTTCTTTAAAGTCAATTCCTTCATGTTGATGAAAGTCTTGAGCAACGAGACAAGTTTTAAAACGTTCAACAGAACCATCTGCCTTGTACTTAACCTTGTACTTCCGAGTACTACCTACAAGATTCATGTTTGGTTCAGGGGGGAACAAGTTCCCATGTGTTGCTTTGGAGAAGAGCATTAAATTCCTCGGCCATGGCCTCTTGCCATTTAGGGTTCTTTACAACTTGTGAATAACATGTTGGTTCCTGTATTACTGTGATCGAGAATAGAGATAGTGGATATCTGGTTTTACGAATTCCATCTTTTAGGCGTGTTTGCATAGGATGAATATTTTGAATGGGGCAGGGGGAACCCCTCGAGTCATTACTAATGGTCGGGTCCGGAATTATAGGAGGAGGGGAAGACACAGGAGAGGTTGGGGGCCGGGGTTCTTGTCCTTCGGTATCTTTAGCCACAGGCCAAACATCCTGGGTCCCGGGGATTGCAGCCATGGGAGGACCAGGTAGTAGGTCGGGTGAGGCCGGGTTAGCAACCGAGGGAGTTTAGGCTGTGCTGTTCGGTGAGGTGCTGCATTGCAGCGGGGAAGACAGGTCGTTGCTGGGTAGAGTCCGGTGCAGGAAGGGTTCAAGGAGAAGCCGGGGTTGCGGGGCACAGAAAGGGAGGGGAGGATAGGGCGATTGTAGTCGTGAAGGGTCAGTGACCCAGTGGGCTGCGTCGTGAGATCTTGAATGGGTCGAAGGGTGTCAGTTATGAATGTTGTCGATAAAAGGGGTAGAGGAATTGGCAAGTCAACCATGGTCATTGGGTGTCCAGGGATGGGAAGAGGGGTTGACTATGTCGGGGTAAGGGAATTTAGTTTCATCAAATTGGACATGTCGATTTATGTAAATTTTACCGGTGTTAGGATTAAAACAGCGATACCCATTATATCTGGCAGCATATCCTACAAAATGCAAGGGGTGGATCTAGGTGCGAGCTTATGTGGAGTACGTGGCGTTAGATTTGAAAAATAGAGGCAACCAAAAATTGTGAAAACTAGAATAGTCAGGTACCTTATTAAAGAGTTTTTTGTAGGGAGATAGGTTTTGTAGAACTGGTGTGGGAAGTCTATTTATTAGAAAGTAAGCAGTACAAGCTGCATCATCCCAAAATTTGTAGGGTAAACGAGATTTTAATAATAAGGTATGAGCTATTTAAATTATGTGCCGATGTTTTCATTCCGCCACTCCATTTTGTTGTGGAGTGTTGGGACATGAAAGTCGGAAGTGAATACCATGTTGAGCGCATAGAGTGGTCATGCGTTTGTGATCAAATTCACGACTACCGTCACTTTGAAAAATTTTAATTTTAGTGGAGAATTGGTTCTCAACAAGAGCTTTAAATGTTTCAAAAAACATCAGATTTGTAATGCATGGGGTAAATCCAAGTAAAACGAGTAAAGTCATCAACGAAGGAAACATAATATTTATTGAATGAAGTAGAAGAAATTGAAGATTGCCATTCATCATAATGAATTAAATGAAGTGGAGTATTAAAAAAATGTGAAACTCGCTGAAAAGGTAAACGATGGAACTTGCCCATACAACATAATTGACATAGTCCAGAGAAACGGGAACAGAGAATGAGTTGACGTTTGCATAGAACATCCATAGCGGGACGACTTAAATGACCTAGACGACAGTGCCAAAGATCACCATTTTGGATTTGCACAACCAAGCCGAGCGAATGGGGCGAGAAGCTATATAGTGGTCTATTACAGCGAACTCGAAGCTTTGGGGTCCCTGTAGCCTTGTCCTTTATACAGAAAAAGTGTGAGTCAAATTCAACGCAATAGCTATTATCCTAACAAAGACATTTAATTGATAGAAGATTATGCGTTAGTTGAGGAACAACCATTATATCTTTGAGTTTTAAGGATTTAGTTTGTGTTTTAATGGTAGAGGAACTAATATGAGAGATTGGAAGTAATGCACCATCTCCAACTAAAACACTTCTATGACTCGTATAAGGAATGGGATTATAAACGATACCTGAGTTAGAAGCCATGTGATTGGAAGCTTCAGAGTCCGGGTACCAGCTGTAGTTCTCAGAATCACCAAGTGTCATAGCAGCCAAGGAAGGAGAAGGATTAGGAAAGGAAGGCTGGTCGTAGCGATGAGGGCATGATATAGCACTATGACCGGTGTGAGAACAGATCTGACAGAATTGAGGGGCAGTGCCTAAAATATCGGGAGAGTTGTTGGGTGGGGCCTGTGGGTTTCAGGTATAAGGAGGCGGGGGTGTAGGCACACCGTTTTGACCCGATGGGTGTGGATAACCCTATCCCCCGGAATGACCTCCTTGACCTTTGTTACTGAGGCCGTGATTTCAGCCTTTGTTACCTCGGCCACGACCAGGGTTGGATCCTTGGTTGTTTGTACTTGCAGCCACAAGTGCATGAGTTTGTTCGGGAGGGGTACGTCCTTTGTAACGATTTTGGGCACCCTCTTCGTTGAGAAGAGCAATCTTAAGTTGCTCAAAGTCAGGAGTTGGAGAGGTATTTCGGGTAAGCGTTCCAAAGGCAGCATACTCGATTGGGAGGCCCGAAAGGGCATAGTGAACTAGTTCTCTATTTGATACAGGAAAGTCTATGGCAGCTAAGTCATTCGCTATTTATTTTAATTAAGAAAGATATGTTTCTATTGTTTTGCCATCTTTACTAATGTTAACAATACGGGTTCTGAGTTCAAATTCCTTGGCCAGGAAATGATCTCTAAATCATTTGGCAAGGGCATCCCACATGGCTTTAGAGGTGGGTTGATGGACGATATCATTAATTAGAGACTAGGAAAGGGTGGCAGCAATACATGACCGAAGGCTTTGATCTGTCCTTATCCAATTTAAATGTTCAGGATTAGGAAAAGTAGATCCATTTGGGTATGTTATAGTGGGGGAGGGGCAAGTGTAAGTTTCATCTATGTATCCCATGAGTTGATGAGCTACAAGAATCATATGAAACTGTTCTCGCCAAGCGGGGTAATCTGTTGTGTTTTCAAGTTTAGCAGTTACAATATTTGTGATACTTGAAAGGGGGAGAAGTAGGGGAATATTGTTATAAAAATTAGGGGCTTGAATTTGAGGGGAAGGTACGACCGAGCGGCCCCCGCCCCCCCCCCCCCCCCCCCCCCCCCAACCACTAAGCATGGAGCTGGGATGGGTGGGCCCCACCGTGCCGACGATGGCTGCCGAGCCACCAATACTGGTGGTCGGCACCGTCTGGCCATATAGCTGGGTGGTGCCGATTGCCAGGAGGGGAAACGGGGGAAGGGAAGTAGGGATGCCTGAGCCAAAAAAATTGAGAAAATTGTAGCCTTGTAGAAGCTAGCGGAGTACCGGAGATGGTGATACCGGTATCCTTTAGTCCATTGAGGAATAGTCCCGAGCTTAGAGATCTGACATGAGGAAGATCGGGTCTAGGCTGAGAAGAGGCAGCCGGTCTTTCAACCGTCCGACCGGCAGCATGAAGGGATCCGGGATCGACGGTGAAAGTAGGGCCAGCTATCATGGGTAGAGAAGAGGAAGAGGGGGGAGGGGAATTTTTAGTTGCCATAAATAAAAATTAGTTACCCGTAATAAAAAATAGAGATGACTTACAAATAGAGAATAATAGCAATAACGGGAAGCAGAGAACAGAGAAAGAAAGATGAAAAAAAAAAAACTTTGTATCTCTTAACGAGGCTCTGATACCATATGAGAAAACACCAATGCAAGTAACACTGTGTATGTAATTGAATCATAAAGGTACAAGAAGGAGGCTTTATATATAGAACATACAAGTTAGCCAAAAGACAATAGGGCCCTTGGGCATCTAATAGTACAAGAAGGGTAAAATAGTCAATGAGAGTAACCCTAATGGTACTTGCCTAATATGGGTCCTCTAATATTTCCCATTAATTTCTACTTTTCCCGTTTACTTCTTGCATGCCAAATAAGATCAAAGTTTTCCGCCTTATATCTCTTTCCTCATCCAATTCTCAAATATTGAGGATTTAGAATCTAATTATTCAAAACAACAAAAAAAACTTAAATTAAGACAAAAATTATAAAATCATCTTTGTATTTCAGTATATATCACCATCATGCCTTAATATTTTTATATATTTAATTAATCACAAATATAATATGAAAATATAATTATTTTTAATCATAAATCCTGGTTGTTGGATCACTTGCTATTGCTACATAATTTTGTGACGCAATATTTTCACATATGAAAATCAGCAACTTTCAATTTTTTAAGAAAAAACTATTATCAAAAAAAAATTAAATTATACATTAATATCTTGAACTTTAATGTGTTAATTTTTTATCTATAAATTTTATAAAATAATTTTTTAATTCAAAATTTTGCATGTATTCTATAAAATAATTTAAGTTGTGGCTTATAATGGTGTAAAATAGGTCTTTCATCTAAAATTCCTTTATTAGAAGTGTGATAACATTATTTGCGTATACGATGAGGAGAATAGGTGAGGTTACTGAACAATAACAAGACGTTTTATATTGTATTGCGACTTTGTTACTGATTAATGCAACCAAATAAAAGCACCGATGTTACAAACACTAAATTTAGACTTAGGATTGTTTGTACGAGTTGTCTGTTTTGTATTTTGACTTTGTCGCTAATAAATTGAAAAAAAATTGCATCGATTATGTGTCCAGTTTTATGTGATATACATTTTATTCATTTAAGGAAAATGATTATTCACTATTACTTTTATAAATCAATATACTTTACTACTTTAAATCATTAAACTTTTAATTAAGGTTTATCGGGAATCAAGGAGTAGTTGGCTTAAAGAAAAGTCTACTTGCTTGCTAGAGAAGGTTTTGATACTATACAAAGTGCCCCGATCCCGAGTCAGTTACAATGGCCAATTGAGGCTCTTTCCGTTATATCAGTTCTTGCTTGTATACCTGTTTGTTTCTATTTGGTCCTGTTTTGGTAACTTTTTGTTTGTTCCTTTTTTTTGTATCTTTGTGCCCCATTATTTAGCGGATTTTATAAGGGCTTGCTTACTCGAGCGCTTGATTTATACTGTGATCAGGTCGCTAATTATTGAAAAAAAAGTAGTTGGCTTAGAGAAAAGTCTACGTACTTGCTAGAGAAGGTTTTGATACTATGCAAATTATAAGGGCCAAAAATCAAATACATATAACATTTTCTAGGGAAGGGAACGTGTTATGTGAGTTATCTTAGAAATGGATTCAACTGGTGCCCGGTTCATTTACTAAAGAGTTAGGAACTCTCAGCATTTATCCAACCCAATTATTAAACGAGTAACCTATAGGGTACAAACCAATTTAATTATAATAATGTCAATTTGTCAACTTACAAGCATGTCAATAATATATTTTATGGCTAATATTAGTAAGAAATAAATGACACTTACTATTATTAAAATAAATTATCAAATTAATATTATTAACTATAATTTAAATTATATTATGTGGAATAAGTCATATATATATATATATTCGATAAATGGTAAAAAATCGTAATACATCAACTGGTGTTCCACAAAAGTGGAACCCGAGCCGAAAAAGGCAGAGTACAGGCTGATAATTCTCCACTCAAGCCCCACAGTACACAAAGATTTTACATCCAGATTCAAAAAAGCCATATATATATATATGTTATAACATTGTATATCTCTGATAAAAAAAATAGTAGTATATTATTTACAAATCTAATATAACTATGTAAGCGGGTCAGGCGTATTAAAAATAGGTTAAACATGTCATAACAAAATTCAACAAAATTATATAACCAAGTTAAGCAGGTTAACTCGAATTTGATCTAGCTTTAAAAACAAGACCCAAATCCACTCTGATGTCGTATTATCATATCGTGGAATATTTTGCTAGCCCTTTCCAAATCGTGACACACACTGCCACAACAACAACAACAAACCCATTGCCACAAAGGGCTCCTGTATAAGTAGGGTCTAGGGGGTAGATGTACCCAGCCTTCCCCCTTTCGGGAGCTACCTTGAAAGGAGGCTGTTTTCGAGGACCCCTAACTTGATAGGCTAGTCTGCAGCATCAAAGCATGGCAGCAAGAGAGCGATAAGCATATGAGTCTGTCAAAGCAAAAGGCAGGTATTAGGAGCAAACTCAATGCAAGCAAGCTACGCAAATAATAGGCAGAGAAATAACAGTCGCAGTTACAGTTAGCAAATAAGCTGATAAGCAGAAAGCGCGACACACACTATCATTCGAAAATGGTAAATTTAACAGTTAATTGCCAATAGACCAATAATTGTGAAGCAAAATACTCAAATATAAAATTATAAATGTTAAATATTATCATAAAAATTATTAAAACAACAAAAATAATATTAAAATAAATTTTAATAAATTAATATTGCTAGAGATTGGCTTGTGAGACTAATAAAAGAAAAATAACAAAAATATTCACAAGTATCAGACTGAGAATAAATCCAACACCCAATACCACCCATTGAGCCAAAACAATAACACTAAATTATATGTTAGATTTAAGTGATCTCATATAAACTCACTTATAGACCCAATTTAAACTCGCTTGTGATTCGAAAACTAAAATTTGTCCGCAATTTAATGTCATTGGCACCATATAAATTTTATTTATTATATTAATACAACCTCAAATAAAAAGATTAAATTAACATAATAGATAAAGTAAAGTACCTAAAAAGTAAATAACTGTCATTATTAGTTGCATAAAATTTAATACATTTTGCAAATCCCTTAGTTCCTATCATAGACATAGATCATAGTTTGTGCCCTCAGTGAAGACTATGAGCAAAGCTGGATGTTTTAGCTTAACTTTGACCATGGTGCTCACCGAGATGGGAAATTTATGTTCTTATTTTTGCAAATACCATGAATATCAAGTATCGATCAAGAAGACACTAGAAAATGAGAGATGACACATGATTCTTGCTCTAGTGACTTAGACTCGTTTGGTTGCTACATCAATTGAATTTCTTAGGGAAGTTGTATATTTTTCTGGAATGTAATTCCTGTGTCAATTTCTCAGAAAGTGGGTAAAACATGTTTGGGTCCAGGATGGGAAATAGAACTTCCTTCGGGAGTCTAGTTAAAAATAAAGAAATTATAACTTACCGGGAGGGAGCTAAGTTACTTCTTGTGTTTTGAAGGAATTGAGCAATTTTTACTTCCCTTATTCTGCCTACTTCCTTCCAACCAAACAAGAGCCAAAATCTGTACTTTCCTTGAATTTCTACTTCCTATATACCAAACAAGGCCTTAATATAGTCATTATAGGAAATGTAACTACAACGGACTTCAAAATGACAAAATGTAATCTTTGAGCTTGCGCAAAGCCTCAAAGGAAGACCCGCCTTCGACCAAACAACCATCGGCTTTACACTTGATCTCTTTCGCCTTCTCCCTCAACACCTTCCCTTCTTCCTGAACCATTACTTTCCTTATCGCCCTCTCAATCTCACCCCTCTTTGCCCCCTTCTCGACCACCATCCCTCCTCCGCACACCTGACTCAGCATCCTTGCATTCATCATTTGGTCAGCAAAGAATGGCGTGCATATCATTGGCACTCCTTCACACATACTCTCCACAGTTGAGTTCCACCCACAGTGACTCCAAAACCCTCCTACTGCACGATGCCTTAATACCTCTTGTTGTGGTGCCCACTTCACAATGTATCCTCTCTCACCAATGATCTGTAAGATCACATAATTAGTTCAATAAATACTTAAGTTTTAGGACCGTTAAATTTTGCAATTTTCTTAAAAAAATTTCTAGGAAATTAGAAAATTTTTTCAAAGGCTCAGTTTTTCAACTAGAAATTTTGTAGAAAAGTTAAGGAATTAAAAAAAATTCTTGTTTTAGAATTTCCACCTTCGTGTTTTCTTACGGTATCCTCCAATTCTATCTTATTCTTAGTATCATGCTCTTTTGTTTTCTTCAGTCCACCATTCTTTTTTTTTTGTCTTCGCTCAATCCTTCTTTTTCTTTTTCTCTCAAGCTCTCACGGCCTACTATCAATTTAATGGTAATGTTATAAATAATTGCAAATTATTATTATATTATCGATATTGGTTATCTAAATATTTCCTTGTTCTTAGCGACATATTGGAGTGAAAAGTATTCCATAAATTAATTTCAAAGTCGATAAGCATGAAATGACCATGTGAGTTAACGTGAAGAACGACTATTCATTTTGTATGATTAGTTATATTTATATTATAGTTCTTTATGAGTAGACCGTCTTCACTTTAAAAATTGCAAATTTCAAAGTAGTATTTGTACCCGAATCAATATTAGAATTTTCACATATTGGATATAATTAACAAGTCATTTTTGCATCGATTACACTAATTGCTTGCTCCAATTCAAATCAGATCCGTATTCAACTGAGAGAAATCAAATTTCTTATTCTTCAAACATCCTTTTTTTTTTTTTCGTATTTAACTGTGATTTAAGAATTGGTATGCATCAAGTTATATTCTTTCGTTTTAAAAAAACTGAACAAATTTTTAAGATCAGGGATTAAAAGTTTTGTATCTTTTATTTATATATATAACTTAAGTGTATAGTATGAATACATAACAAAAGTATTATAGAATTATTAAAGGAAGGAAAAATGGGGCCCTTATATTGGTATATAACAAGAACACAATTGACCATTATGACCCAGAATATTCTACGGAATATGACTAAATCATAGACTAGGAAAGTATCACTGGGATATGAAAATATCAGAGAGAATATGCTAATGTATCACTAGGATATGAGAATATCATAGAGAATATACTAATGTAGTCTAATATATAGTACCTCCATGAACCCATCGGGGAGCGGTGGGTCCTTCTCCTCGGGATACCCCCAGACCAGACTAGGTCGAACCACCCAGAGAAAAGGCACCTTGCTGGCAGCCAAACCCCATGCTATCTCAACCAGATCATCTATGGTGATGGTGGCGACACTACCGAAGCTGACGTATAACACCGACTCGGGTGATTGTGTGTTGAGCCATGACAGTGTAGGGAGGTGCTCATCAAGTAGCGCAGCTGAAGGTGGCGCGTGCCTATACACATGCCCGAATCAATCCGCATTTACTATATATTTAATACCAAGAAATGTTACATTGTAGACATTGAAATAAAACTTGTTACAACAAAAACAACCGATCCAGTGCTTCAAGGGCTCTCGCATATGCTGGGTCTAGTGGGGAGGGATATACGAAGCCTTATCCCTTCAAGGTGTTACCCTAAAGAGAGGTTGTGTCTGAGGACTCTTGCCTAAGAAGAATAAAAGTATAAAAACATAAAAGCATAGAAACAAATCCATGGCACAAAGCAAGCATAAAGCATAAAGAAAGTGTGAAGTAGCAATAGGCGATACAACAGCTCCCGCACATATCAATTAAGCCAAATAGGCAGACATATAAGCCTAGGGATACTAGTACTAGCCAAAATATGCCCATCTATTCTACACTACCACATCGGCTATATGCTAGCCCTCCATTGAGCTCTATCTAAGGCCGTCTCCTCCTTTAGCTTTAGGTGGGTGGGGTCGTGTCGGATCGTCTCCATCCGTTTCTTGTTTGGCCTACCTCTCCGTCTTCTTTCGAGCGTAACATATAGTTGTTCGCATCTAATGACAGGGGGTAGTGGTCGGTCTCCCCCTAACAATGCCCAAACTATCGCAAACATTGCTTCCTTAATTTATCTATGATTGGGGCCACGCCCAATTTGCCTCTTACCATATCATTCCTGATCCTATCCTTCCTTATATGTCTACATATCTACCGCAACATTCTCATCTCAGCCACCTTCAGTTTTTGTATATGAAGGAGTTCCATTGGCCAACACTTTGCACCATATGACATGACCTGTCTTACTACCGCCTTATAGTATTTTTTTTTGAACTTTGTTTTTTTTTCAACTATTAATAAAACATGTTATCTTAAAATAAAATTATTTCTTTTCAGCAATTAATATTAGCTCCTAAACAAAAATAATGACATAGTAATACGGATATCACCGGAAAAAAAAAAAAATATTGAATAACGAAGTTGATTTTGTAAACAATAGGTAAAATATTGATGTTAGCTATATATTTTAGGTATGTGGGTTGAAAGTTGTTGAAGTTGAAAATAGAACCCGGTAAAAAAAGGACTAATTTAGTAATATGGCACCATTTAAAAAAAAATTAAAAATCTAGCGTATTAATAAAAAATTTTGGCCAAATAACATACTTTATTGTACAATTTTTATGCAAAATGGCGTGCAATTTATTTCAAATGGAGTACGTAAGCACTTCGTTGGCATTAGTCCCAATTAAAATGGGATGCAATTTAGGCACGACTTTTTCATGCATGCCATTTCAAATGGCGTTTGTAAAATTGAAGAGTAAATTATGCTATTCTACTAAAATATTTTGCTGACATGCCAGTTTCTAATTTTGTTTATAAACGGTGCCATATTGTTAAATTAGTTGTGAAAAAGTATATCCAACATTATTAAGGCAAATATAAAATTAGGAATTTTTTTAAAATAATTGTGCTACTAGTGTTATCCCATGTGATGCACGGAGAGCGGAACACTGTTAGGCATGCCCAACTTGGCAAATGTTCCAAACCGACTTGACAGTTAGGTTGGTGGGTAAAATTGGGGCTACCCGGACACTATAGCAGGTTGGGTCAATAGGTCAATAACCTATTTGGTTTGAACCGAGCCTGTCCTAACCCAAACCCAAAATCCGCTGCTACCATATCTGATATATTTGACCTATTAGACTTGTCCCGGTTTGACCCGTTGTGCAAATAGGTCTAACCCTGTTTGACCATTCCATGCCACTTCGCTATAATAATTATTATGTTTTATAGCAATTTATGACTTATTTTTGAATTTTAATTTATTTTTTTATGAATATTTAAATACCCCCTCTGGAATTGCTAGAAATGGGGCTTGAAGAGTTTTAAGTGAGAGAAACTTCTCTATAATATATAGATATAGAGGGTTTGAAGAGTTTTACGTGAGAACAACTTCTCTATAATATGTAGAGATTGATTAGAATGGATCCAATTTTAAGTTGCAAATTTTTTGACGGCACATCTATTTTCCATATTATTTCCATCAACAAAAATCTTTTTTACTAAAAATTATCTAAAATTTCTAATTAGTTACTATCACATTTAGACTTTTCAAGATATTTTAATGTCACATCACCATTAAAATTCGTTAAGTTTTGCTGATTTAATATTTCAAAAATATTTTTTTTAAGGTAAAACCAAAGAGGGCACCACATGCCGTCACCGGATTCCATTAGAACTCCGAAGTTAAGCGTGCTTGGGCGAGAGTAGTACCAGGATGGGTGACCTCCTGGGAAGTCCTTACCCTCGGGTTGGGGGCATTGGGAAACAGCCTCTCTTCAGGTTAACACCCTGAAGGGGGAAGATTGCGTACATCTGCCCCCCCAGACCCTGCTTAGGCGGGAGCCCTTGAGGCACTGGGTATGTTCCTTTCCTTTCCTTTCTATTTTTTTTAATGTAAAAATTATTTTTTGAATATTAAAATCTTTTTAGATATTTAATATAAATTTGAATTTTTAAATTATTTTCTGTTTTTTAAAACAGCCACTTCTGCAAAAATTAACTTATGTTAATGATGTTAATATTAAGTTATGACATTAAAATTTTTTAAAAAGTTTAAATGTAATATTAAAAATTTGAAAAATTAATACTTGCAATTTTAAGTAAAAAAAACCTAAAATCATAACCAAAAGTACCGTACTAAAAGCACATGGGGTCCCCTAAATGAAGAAAAATAATTTTGAGATGATATATATGATATATGCATATTTCAATGTTGAATCAATATAAAAATAATAAAATCCAAAATAAATCATATATTGATAATGTTATAAATATATATAAAACATTTACAGTTTTATTATAATAATAATAGGAAAATTTGGCATTTAGATACTTGAAAATTTAAAACTTTATCACTTACGTAGTATAACATTTTAATATATAAAATGCAGAATTTAAGGTTTGAAATTTTTATCATTTAGATATAGAAATCTAAATTTTTATACGAATTAGGCTAACTTTTAGAAGATGTTTATGTGATATATAATTGCTGTAATATCTATACGAGTTATAAGCAATTTCAATGGAATTTAGCAAACTACAATAAATATTCACGTGGTAGGTCCCGAGATTATGGTTGCTCAAAATAAGTTTTGATTGGTGCACTATTCATATTGTAACACCTCCCAATATATAAGTGTTTTATATTATATATGTTTATATGTATTCATAGCGTATAATATACATGTCGTTATTTTTCAATTACACGAAGTAGAAAGAAACTCATAATACGGTTGTTTTTGAAACGTCTCCTATTCCATCTTAAAAACCATTCCAAATAAGAAGCTTTATCCTTCACAAATCCATTCCAAATTCCGTTATATATTTTAGTGCGCGACATTTTCAATCTCAAATCCATTATTGATGTCGTTTTATGACAAATTAGAGAGATTTTTCCATATGCACAAGTTGATTTTCTAGTAGTGCGAGACCCAATCAACCACTTATATTGCTTTTAGTCGTAATCGTCCTTTAAGTACCTGTAGATGGGGCCGATGGGGAAGAACGGGGTGGAGAAATCACGACGGACTTTGGAGAGGGCGTCGGGTTCGAGCTCGTCGAAGGTGTTACAAATGACGCCATGGGACGTCTTTGACTCTGTTATCAAATTTAACAAACTCTCGTGTTGTGTCTCTGGTGGAAGATCTCTTACTTTTAGATGCGGGAACTCTGCTACCGTTTCTTCTTGTTTCTCCTCTACAAACAATGTGTCAATATAAAGTTACTAGAATTCAAATAAATAATATTATATGATTTATTTCCTTATAATTTAGGGGAAATTATCGCTTTATATAACTTATAGTTTGAATATTTATTATCTAAGTATTCTAAAAATTCAGTATGTACAGTGAGATATCCAAAGATATAAAGTATGTTATCACCTAAATATCATACGTCGAAACCAAATGAATTTTTTTGAATATTTTATATTGAAAAAGCTGATATAGTATACGATTATGATAATATAAATGATTCATATCAATGTTTTTAGCGGAAATTAAAGCAAATTGCAATAAAAATTCATTGGCCTTTGATTTAAGCTAACTATATATTACTGAAATAATGTGTCGTGGTAGTATTTTTTGGCAAAAATTTAAATTTTAATAAAGATACTTATATTATCAGAATTATTGTCAATTTAGCATTTTTCAATGAAATCAGTCGAATTGCGATAGAAAGATGTATACCTGATTGAAATAATTTTAAAACTTTTACGTACATAAATGATAAAAATTTTTAAACGTCAAGGTACCTTGTTGCATATATTGAAATGCTAGAATACTAAGATAATAAATCATCGAACTGCATGGTATTTGAGTGATAATTTACTTGTAATTTAATAATATTTGATTACCAGATTCAATAAAGCCAATTTCATAATTCGTACTTAATGTACCGCGATCACGTCTTAAACATATAATATTTTGGCTCTATAAATTCATAGTCCTGTTAGAACCACACAGAGATTAAATTGTTAGTGCGTTGGGCTAGTAGTTGGGTTAGCTCATTTCTGAGATGGTAATGAGGCTGGGTGAGTATTCGATTTCCATAACTGCAATTCAATTTCATACATGCCACTTATCCTTTTATTTGCACCGAGTATGAAGTGAATATCTATACCTAAGGATGGTAATGCAGCAGTGTCGGTACGGAGGTGCCTCCTACATACTCGTAATCGCTACCCAAATTCTAGACCCGTACCCTCCTCGGCGGGTACAAATGCATACCCATACCCGCCTTATTACATGTAGGTATCCATTACCCACACCATACGCTCCCTAATGTGCGTAGAGAATGATTATATATGCCCGCTCATGTTAGTTATTTATTGCTATATTTAAAAATCAATTATATTTTTTATAACATTGATAAATAATTGGGGTTATTGAATTTGAGCACATATTTTTAATTTGAATGTTAACTATACAAAATGGAGGGGGATGACGGGTATGAGGTGGGGTGGGGCGGGGCGGGTATGGAGCAGGAAGGGGGTGGTACAAACCTATACTCATACCCGCCCCATACCTGTGGCGGGTATGGGGCGAGTACACCTAACCTGTACCACTACCCGCCCCACTTATACCCGTACCCGCCCCAAACGGGACAGGTACCCGCGGGTAGTAGGTTTTACCAGCTCCATTAACTTCCCTATCTATACCCGCCCCAGCAGATATAAATCCATACCCCCACAAAGATTAATCATGCAAATGTCGTGACATTCGTTAGGACACCGCTTTTTGCATTGCAATCTTTCCGCTAATTATCAGGAAAAAAATGCAAATGTCGTGGAACCTTTTCGTATTGTCTCAATTATTCAATCTGAAGACAACGACTAATCAATAAAAATGAATATATAGCATGTACAACGACTTGACTCCCTTTTATACTGTCTCCATTGTTCTTGCATATTTTTCTTTCATTACTTTATTGCTTTTATCTTTAGGTAATTTACATATTAGAATACCGAAATTTAGTGTCTTAATTTTTTAATTCACAAATGTTGTGAAATACGTGTAGCTAATATAACGGTTTAGGATAGAGGAGCACAGCGAAGCTAACTTATAGTGCCTCTAGGCATACATGTTTGCTAATGTTGCCCTCTTATTGTTACTTGTTACTTGCATGCTTTATTGTTCATTTATTGTTTCATTTTTGCTTTTAGGGGCCACCATTGAGGTTAACATCCTGAAGAGAGAATGCTGCGTATATACTATACCCCCCCAAAAAAAGACCCTGTTTCAACGGGATTCTTTGTGGAACTGGGTTTGTTGTTTTTGTTGGTGTAAACTTTGTGAAATAATTATTTAGTAAAAAATACACGTATTTAATAAAATAATGGTATATATGGGTCCAAATAATATTATTTTTAACATTGATTTTCAAATTTTTTAAAAAAATATTTTTTCAAAATTAATTTTTTAATTTGTACAATTTATAAAATTTATATTTATTAATCTAATTTGAAATTTATTTTTTTAAAAAATTATTATAGTTTATCTTATAATATTTTTATGAAAATTTATAAAAATATTTTATTATCTTATAAATTTATAATATTATTACTCTAATTAATTAAAAAAATTATTCTATGTAAAGATTAAAAATCCCTCCTCTTTCGCTTAGAAACATAAAGCTTTTATTTTTGGCATAAAACTATAAAATCTCTATTTTTTATATAAAAGTAGAAAATATCTGATTTTTAATTTAATATATTTTCAATTTTAAATTTATTATTCTAACTTTTACCAAAGTTAAAAAAATATTATAATTTTGTATAAATTTTTCCATATTTTTTTTTTTCATAATTTGCTTTTAAAATTTTTAATTTCGTATATTTTTTTAATTTCAAATTTAATAATGTCTAGTGGTAAATTGTATTCAGTAACAGAGTTCAGGGGTTGAGTTGTGTGTAATTTCAAAATTCAAGAGGCTATTTTATAAAATTAAAAGTGTAAATAGTGTATTGTGTTTAATTATAAAGTTAAGGGGTTATTTTTTAAAATTAAAAGTGCAGGGATATGTGTTGTGTTTAATTGAAAAGCTCAAGAGACTATTTTATGAAATAGAAAGTGCAGAGGTATGTTATATTTAATTGTAAAGTTCAGAGAGTCAAATCATAATTTGCTTCAAAATATAAGTGATGCCAATATTTTTAATAAAACTTCAGCAAATTATGATAAGAAAATTCAACAAATTTTTACATAAACTACTTATATACGTGTTTTCCAAAATCATGTATCAGGTTAGCATTTTTAGCAAAAAGATTTCACATTCCTATCAAAATACTTATATATTACCAAAATCATGTTTCACTTTGTAATTTTTCAACAAAAATCTGTTAAATTTCTACAAAATCATGTAAGTGATAGAATTTTAAAATATTAAGTTGTCTAACAACAATTTTCCTATTTTTGTTCCATTGTACTCATTTCTTAAAAAAAAAAAAAAAAAAAAAAAAAAACAAACTCTTAGTGGTTGGTAACCTCATTAAAAAATTATATATATTTACATAAATGACTTAAAATGGGAGGACATCAGTAAATTTTGGACTGCTTATTTGACTAAGAGGAGAGGTAGGGGATGATGTCAAGTGTGTTAAGGAACCAACTATTACAGGAGTTTAAGCTAATGGATGAAGGACTAATATTGATTTTATACTCTAACATGTCATTTCATGCAAATGCTTAAATCACATTAATATACAACAATTAATCTAAAAGTAACCCAACTATATGTCAATACACAAAAAAATAACCCAACTCTATTTTCTAAACAAAAAATGAGCGAAGCCGGTTTGACTCGACTCGTTAAGGGCTCGACTTGGATTCGTCTAAGCCGACTCAAGAGCCTGCTCGGCTCGTTTAAGTGAGGCTTGTTTATCGAACCGAGGCTGACTTGGCTCGAAAGGCTCACAAGCCGGCTTGTTTATGGGCTCATGAAACAGCTCGATTATTGGCTTGCATGTCTACATTACGGAATTGAGTTACATCTATGTTTTCTTTATTTCAAATTTTCGTACACGATTTATTTTATTTTAAGTAACAATAATCATAAATGAGTTTAACAAGCCTAATAAATGAGTTTAACGAGCCTGGTAAATGAGCACAATGAGCCGACAAAACTCAACGAGCTAGCTCACCAAATAATTATGCCTAAATGATACCGATACCGAGTCGATCTCATTTGGTAAACAAGCTAAGCCGAGCACAGATATCTGGCTTGGTTAGGTGAATGATACTGATACCGAGCTGGTCTCATTTAGTTAACGAGCCAACCGAGCCGTCGGCTCGGCTCGGCTCGGCTCGACTCATTAGTAGCCCTAGTTCTCCGGTTGTATTCCTCGGTTGTGTTGCTTGTTCTTTGCCCCGAGATGCTGCTTTTTTATGGGGTTGTGCTCAATTATTAGAAAAAACGTATTTTTAATTTGGTTAAGTGAGAAAAGAAATCAAGCAAAACCACAAATACATAGAAAAAAAAAATATATTGTCAGAGCTTCATACCACACGCCACACTTAGCCATCAATTCAGTATTTTTTTTAAAAATTAATTTTAGAGTTTGGTTATTTTTTAATACAAAAGTTGGAATTGGTTTATTTTTTGCTAGAAAAGTTAGAGTTGGGTTATTTTTTTGTTAGAAAATAGAGTTGGATTATTTTTGGTAGAAAAGTTAGAGTTGGATTATTTTTTGGTTAGAACACAGAATTGGGTTAGTTTTTGGTATATTAACATATAATTGGGCTATATTTAGATTAATTGTATTAATATAACATTGAAGTTGGGGGCTCGTTGAGATTCAAACTCATAACCTCTAGATTATCAAAACTCCGATACCATTTTAAATAATAAGTTTTTCTAAAAGGTTAAATTGATAGATAAAAAGGTCAAGCATAGGTTTTATACTGAGCCACTATCCAAAATAACACAAAAATAAAAAAATATTTTTGAAACTAGCTTTTTAAGAAAACTATTTTCCAAACTGACATCCATGCCATCATTTATTTTTTTTATTTTTTTTTTGTTTTTGTAATACATTTATAATTTTTTAAATTTATAATATTTTATGTATTGTAATAAAT
Source organism: Simmondsia chinensis (assembly GCA_018398585.1). Classification (NCBI taxonomy): domain Eukaryota; kingdom Viridiplantae; phylum Streptophyta; class Magnoliopsida; order Caryophyllales; family Simmondsiaceae; genus Simmondsia; species Simmondsia chinensis. Next base: position 36,043,963 of record JAGTTD010000008.1, on the reverse strand, counting down.
AAATAAAATAAAATTATATATCATATTTTAAATACAATTATTTATATACAGATTTAATCTAAATATTTAATAAAAATTTCAATTTAATTTATTTGTGATGATTAAGAAAGTATTATAAATGTATTGAAATAAAATAAAAAAGTAAAAAAATAAAAATATAGAAAAAGTCAAATGATGACCTAGATGCTACTTGGGAAAATATTTTTCTTTAAAAGCTAGTTTTAGAAATATTTTTTATTTCAGTGTTATTTTGGGCTTTGGCTTTTTTATACTTTATCAAAGTGTAAGAAAAGTGTCTGTTAAGCAAACAACTATCATAAAAATTTAAACTGATGAATAAAAATTACAAGATTGGTTTTATACTCTGACATGTCCTCTCATGAAATGCCCTTTGGGCTTGCAGAGTGGATATTGCACAGGGCACCTCACACCTCTCGCTTATATTATACTAATATTAAAGGGAAGCTGTTAAGATTTAAACTCGTGACCTCTTGATTAATAAAACTATAATACAATGTTAAGGTACCAACCTTTTCAAAAGTTTAAGGCGCTCATGAATAAAAAGGTCAAAGACAAGTTTTATACTCTAACAAAGTGCAAGAAAAATACCAAAAATGTAGTCTAATACTCTCATTTTCACACCTGAGCCGCCCCCGAATATATATCACAAATATTGAAAAATGCCGACTTTTATATCGTGAGTCTTTACCCTCGCTAATTATAGAAAAAATAGTTTGAGAAAATGCACCTTGAATGGGGAAGTAACCTTTTTGGTGAAGAAGCGGAAGAGAAGCATACACCGCAAAAGCGGTCATACCCCCAGTCCGCAACGCCAACCTCGGCAGCCCAAACCTATCGGAAACCACCGTAGTAAACTGCCACACGGGGTCGAAGACCAAGCACGCCACCGCCTCTTCCTCCTCATCTGCCACCACCTCCGCCAAGCACTCCTCGAACGGGGTGGCACAGTTTCGGTGGAGCGTCGAGAAAAGCTCTTGGAAGTTCATATCATTGGCGTCGCTACCTGGCGGCAAGGCGTCGGAGATGAAGCAGAAGGAGAAGTGGGGGAAGGCGGTGGGGGAGGGGGCGTTGAAGTGGGTGTGGATTACTGTGACGGAGAACCCCATTGAGTAGAGGGCATTACCTGAAAAGAAGTCTATATTTGAGTCTAATAAAAAAAAGAAATTATCATATAAGATTAGAGTCATTATCCAAAATGGCTTAAAATAAAAAAAATTATTATCTAAAATTGCTCATTTTAAAAAATATTCACCCAAGTGGCCTTCACGTCACCAAATTAAATTTTTTTTTTTTGGTTTTGGGATACTTCCCTTCCCGTGATAATAATTTTAAAGATAATAATTTATGTTATATGTTATATAAACAAACGACTATTATTATATAACTGTAATAATGAGTAAATTAAAAAATAATGTATAGATAATATTATTTAATATTTAACAAATAACTAAATTTAAATTTTTTATTATAAATTACATGTATAATTTAATTAAAACACAAGTTATAAAGCTAAATATAACATGATAATAAAAATATAATTAATATATTTAATTTAATTAATAATTAATTATTACTAAAAATTTTAAAAGGTTTAAAGTGTTAGATATCACAAAACACCCAAAAAAAGAAATTAAAATTGTTGACGTAGATGTCATTTGGGAAATTTTTTTTTAAAATAGACTATTTTGGATAATATTTTTATTTTTAATTTTGGGCCATTTCGAGTAACGGCTCGTAAGATTAATAGTTACTCATCTAATGCTAATTGGTTGTAAAATGAAACACTATTAAAACTTGAAAATTTTTTATAAAACCATCTTATTTTTATGTGCGGTCACATAAAACTAGCGGCGAATCTAGGGAGCCCCCCTGAATTTTAAAATAAAATTTACTATGAGTAAGCAAAAATCAGACTTGAGCCTTTGTTTGGTGGTTCTTAGTCTCAATTTTTTCTTAATTGGAAAACAATTACTTGTCTCTAAGTTCAAATCCTTTCTCAAGTTTGGAATAATATAGTCTTTGTTGCTTGATATATGTTATTAGTGATAGGTTGATTCTCTTTTTTAAAAAAGGTATTTTTGAAAACATTAGTGTTGAAACAATTATGGAACGATTCCAAAACATGAAAACTCGAAGGGGCTGTTTGTAAATGCTTAGTAGTGGTGTTTTAGTTTATATTGGTAATAGTAATTTTTGTTATAATGATATATCTTCTTATGTTAACTTTACCTTAATAATATATTTATTTTATAGTAATTTAAGATATAGAGATATTATTTTCTGTTATTTTTTAATTCTTACAGTACTTCCCTAGTTTTACTAGATGCGCCTTCTCTATTTTTTTTAAGTTGTGAAACTATTAAAAAAATGTTGATTGTGAATTTTTTAATAACTTTTGTTACATAATTTATTATTTTTTATTCAAGCCCCCCTATACCAAATTTTGGATCCACCGCTGCATAAAACCACCTTAATTTTTCTATTTTGTAGGAAATCACTTTACTTTTGTAAAAAATTTGTGATGTTATACCTTATGAAGGTTCCCTTAGTATAAATGCTGTGTATTGGGCATCTTTTGACCAAAATGACGTGTTTAAACATTATTAATTCAACAATCAAATTATCATTATACCTTTTGAAATTAAAAATATATGAAATTAAAAAAATACAAAAATACAAAAAAATCAGATTTGAAATTAGATTAAGGTGGTTTCTACCAAAAAAAAAAAAAAAAAAAAAAAAAAAAAAAGAAGGAGATTAAGGTGGTTTTATGGGGCAGCACTGAAAAGTACGATAGTTTTATGAAAATTTTCCTTTAAACTTATACGTGAACATGAAATGTGTCCGATAAAATTTAACATTATCTTTATTCTGATAATTGAAATTTAACATTACCTAAGCGGAGCATGGGCCGAATGTGTCCTTGGAATGGTAAGGGGAAGAGCACCACGCGACGTCCCGCGCGCTGCCGTGTTGAGTGTTGGGTCTCTTCTTTTGTCATTGTGACGATGATGTGTGTGAGGATTGAAGGGATTGGACATGGCCTTTATATAGGCTCACTTTACGCCATGACGCCTTGTTTGGTTGACATATGAATTGAATTTTTACGGAAAGTTTGATTTTTCGTGTTAACTTTATAGGAAGCAAGTATTAAGGCATCGTTTGGTATGCATGAAGTAGATGTGGAAAGTAGAAATTCCTGGTAAGTGCAGATTTTTGCACTGGCTTGTTATGTAGAAAGTAAACAGAATTAAGAATTATAAATTGCTAAGCAATTCCAATTTTTTTAAAATGTAGAAAGTAACTTACTTAACCCCAAGTAAGTTTTAGCTCTTTTATTTTTAACTAGCCTCTTGAATGAAATTCTATTTTCCATCGTGGCAATCGAACATATTTTTCCCACTTCCTAGGAAGTTGACACATGAATTGAATTACCGAAAAATATAACTTCCTGCAAGCGGCAACCAAACGAGGCCCAAGTGTTCGGTTGTCATGATGGGAAATAGAATTTCTTTAGAGAGGATAGTTAGAATATGGAAATTAGAACTTACCTAGGAGATTAGGTGAGTTACTTCCTATGTTTTGAATTAATTGAAAATTGCTTAGTAATTTCTACTTCCCGTATTCTGCCAACTTCATACAAACCAAGCAAGAGGAAAAATTCATACCTTTCAAGAATTTCAACTTCCTACTTCTACTTATTGTATACCATACAAGGCCTTGATTTGTTAACGCTTATTTACGTAAAATCAAATTAGAACTGATTATCTTTAGGTAATGTTATTGTCAGGGAAAAAAAGTTTTATTGACAGAGAAATTGTTATTTTTAAGCCAATTTTGTGACTTTTATTATTTATAAATCACATCATTGTTTTGGAAATAACATCTCCTGTATTTATTTACTTAATTATCATAATTTTTATTTTTTTGAAAATTTTTCATTTATCATAAAATCAACCCGAGTATGGTTGTACAAAATTAAATCAAGACTAAATTGCATAAAATAACAAACAAGAATAAAAGAAAGAAAATAAATAATTAGGATGATTTTTTTTTTTTTTTTTTTTGGTAACGAGGGACTGGGTCACCCCTGTCAACCTCGGCTCATGGGGAGGCCCATAATCCCTATGAGTAGGTAAGTCATGAGTATATTCTCAGCGAGAATCGAACTCCTGAGCCCTGGGCAGTGAGCACATGGGATAATTTAATTCAACTAAATACAATACAAGCCTATTTATGGTATAAATTAGAATAATAAAAGACTAATTGTAATGTGCAAAGGAATCATTTGAATTTCTGATTGAAAAAAAAAAAAAAAGGATCATTTGAATGAGTATAAGATTTTTTTTTTTTTGGATAATTAGGGAAAAAATTGTGATACAAAAATCGAAATCCCATGGAGGTGGTTAACCTGAGACCACACGAGTAGAAAGAGATCAAGGCCAAAAAAATAGAAATAAAAAATATCAGAAACATTAAGATCTACCTCCAGCCACATAAACAAAACACCAAAACGTAAACGCCACACCTAAAGACCACATTGTAAAAAAATGCCTACCAAAGATGCCTACACAAGGATAGCACCACTCCACCCCATAAGATGAATCGTGTTTTGGGTTTATGAAGCTAAATTGAATACGCATGAGTTAATTATAATTTGTGGAACTATTTTACGAAATTAAAGTGGAGGGATTATATTGCAATGTTTAGAGAATGGAGGGGTTGTTTCGTGAAAATAGAAGTGGAGGTGGGTGAGTTGAATTTAATTATGATGTTTAAAGATCGAGCAGGTTGTGCTTAATTGAAAGTGAAGGGGTTACGGATAATTGATACGAAAGAGTTGAAGCATGTCACATTAAGTTTTGTTTTATGAAATTATTAAAGATTTAAAGTGAACATATAATTAAATGCACTATGCATTCAAAATTTTTCCATAAAATAGGATTATGTTGCACCTGGGTTGAAATGAACCAATTGTTCCATGAACTAATTGTACTCGGAACCAATGACGGCTCATTCATATTTGTTTAGGGGCTTTATAGCTTATTCAACAAAATTAGAGCATGACCCATAAGCTTTAACAAGTCGACTTTGAATAAGGAGTGCTCGGCTCATTTGTGAACAGTTTGAGCGTGGCTCATCAAAACCTCGTTAAATGCTCGATAGAGGGCTTGATAAGTGTTAGATAAGGGCTCATTAACAACATAATAACAATCCATACTAGTTTAAAATGGTTTAATAATGGATTGATAACAATTCAAATAGCAAGCATTGCTCAATACTGAGCTCAATTATGCTTTACAACAAGCTCAAAACAATTGAATACCTAGCTTCAATGTGGCTTGATCACCCTAACGAGCTGAGTCAAGCCAAGAATCAAAGACCCTATATATTATTGAACTACATTTGGATATTTTCGCTTAAAGAGTATTTAGCCTGTTTCTAAACAAGAGGGTGTTCGACTCGACTCGACTCGACTCTGTTGTTTTAAACTCCAAGTGACACGTGCATAAAACATTTTCGCTTTTTTTCACGTGGGTTAGTAGACTGGCAAACTTGCGTACAAATCGTGATTCCTTATTTTGGCATTTAATATTCGGATTTTTCCTACAAAGCTCGTACACCACATAGTTCAACAACAACAACAATAGCAAACCCAGTGCCTGCAAGGGCTCCGCATAAGTAGGGTCTGGGGGGTAGATGTACGCAGCCTTCCCTATTCAGGGGCTACCCTGAAGAGAGGCTGTTTCCGAGGACCCCCAACCTGAGAAGCTAGTCCGTAGCCCAGAGCAAGAGACCTGGCAGCAGGAGAGCATCAAAGTATGAGTTTGTTGTTGTTCAACAATATCTACAAATCGTGATTCCTTATTTTCTCTTTTTTTATATAGAATCTGTACAATATTTTAATCTCAAGTTCCTTTGTGGATTTCTCTTAAAAAAAAAAAATACTTCCAAATCTGTACAAAATCAAATACAAAATATAAATTAATTGCCCACTACTTTTTTTTTTTTTCTAACTATCACTACTTTAATCACCCCATAATATTTTTCATAATATAAAAAAAATCAATAAATGACGTACCAAATCAAATAAAAAAATATATTTATTGCCCACTAACTTTTTTCCTCTAACTACCCATATTTTAGTCTCCCTATAATATCTTTCATAACGATTATCTTCATCAATAGTTTCACAAGATACGATCTTGAAAAGAGAGATAGATAGAGAGAAAATAAAGAATTGGTCAAGTTCTACTTTAAAATGTAAAAGGAGAAATGGGAGAAGGAGAAAGAGATAATAAAGTTGGAGTGTTAGGCTAACAACATTGATTCACCGACTGTCGGCTCTACGTCTTATGCAACGTGATATTATTAGATAGAAGCAAACAAACCTTTTACAACGAGGTTTGGCAAACATCACGCATATATCGATAAGTTTACTCTAAACCTTATCTTTTATTTTATTTATTTTACAATTTTGTTATTAGCATATAAAGTTTAAAAATAATTAAATACTTTACACAATCTATTAAACTATGTGAAGGCCAAATACAAAGTTAAAGCCTCAAAGAAATTATAAAGTTCAAATTTTAAATATATCACAATATAAATATAAATTATTATTATTGTACAAAAAAGGCACAAAGAGTACATTGCGATGCAATAAAACAAATAATAGAACTCAACACTTACTATTATTTGGTTCTTACTATAGCATTAAATATTTTCTTTGTAAAATTATAGCTTTTTTGGAAAGATTTTAAGAAAGGAAAAATAGCTCCATGTATTGCATAAATATTTTCCTTGTAAAATTATAGTTTTTTATTTAAAGATACAAGTAGTCTAGGAAATAAAATGTAAAAATTCATTACCAAGAACATTTCATTACATAGAACATTTTCAAACAAAAACATACAGAATATGAAAAAAACATCATTAGTATTGCGTATTGCCTACAAGAATCGAACTATTGAGCGTTTGGCAGCGGGTCTTGGATGTAGGTGGATGAGGTAATGGTGAGCAGGCATTGTTGGTGGAGCGAGCGAAAGACAACAAATAATGGTACTAAAAGTTATTATGTATTATGACTTTTTTAACTACAATTATATTTTGGTATATCGAGGTTTGAGATTTCTCATTTAAGTATCCTAGCATTTCAACATATACATTAAGGCACCCTGAGGTCTAAAGATTTTATCATTGATGTACCACTAAGTTTTAAAATTTATGAATTAGCTATTCTATTCCAAAATTTGATAGATGTTTATTAAAAATTACTAACATGAAATATAATTATTACAATATTGGTGTCTCCGTCATAATTATAACATAACTGTAATAATACATGAATAATCTACTCTTATATTTCGGAGAAAGATACTAAATAAAAAATAAATTTAAAAAGTAAACAATAAAAGATGAAAATTGAAAAATAACAAAAACTAAAGTTTGATAGAAATTTAATAACAATAAAAGATTAAAAATAATTATTTTTTAATTTTTAGTTTTAAATTTAAAGTTTGATAGAAATTTTATTTGTACAATTATTTATTCAAAATTATAAATATTATATTTCATAAATAACAAAACAACCGTGCATCGCACGGGGTTTTACTAGTTTAAATGACTGCCAAGTCTCCACGAATCTTGGATTTTATTTTCTTGGGAATTGTTGTTATTAGGGTAAAAATTATTATTATTAAGATACTGATATGACTTATATTAAACAATAATCACAAAATTTCACTAGATTACCTTGTTAAGAAGACTTTTGTTGTGGCGATAATATTACTATTTTTCTCAAAATCTTGAGGAGTTGTGGTATCTCTATGATTGCATGGAATAAAGTTTGTAAGCTCAAATAGGCCGATGGGTTGGGTTTTCGTCGCATGGATGCAGTGAATAAAGCATTTTGTGTAAACCAGGGTTGGAAATTTATAATAACACTTAACAGGGATGCTTGACTTGCTAATGTTGATGAACAATTTAATAAGGACTCAATAAAAGCTCGTTAAGTTAAGCGCTCGTTATGAGTTCGGTAATAATTGATATTAGTTCAAAAATGGTTTGATAATGGCTTGATAATAACTTAAAAAGCTTGGCTCATTAATGAGCTTGACTCGATTGTGAGTTTGGTTGGGTTTTTAACTCGATTGGACTCGACAAGGAGCTTGACTTCACTCGATAACGAGCTCAACTCGGCTTGATAAGCCTAACGAGCAGACCCAAGTCGAGTATCGAACACACTATATTCTTATCGAACTTAAGTTCGATCAAGGGGGTGCTTGGCTCGGCTCATTTACACCCTTGTATTAACACTGGACAATCTTTTGGATCCTGTTGGCCGAGGGAAGTTCCTTCAGCAACAAAACTTCCTTAGTTATGACCCAAGAGCTAGGGACTCCTGGGTGTGGAAATGTATTCCGGGTTGAATAGATAACAAAAAAACAACAACAACAATAGATCCAGTGCCTCAATGGCTCCCGCATAAGCGAGATCTGGGAGGGATGGATGTATGCAGTTTTATCCCTTCAGTGTGTAACCCTGCTGAGAGGCTGCTTTCGAGAACCCCCAACCTTATACGGTTGGCAGCACGAGGACTTTCCAAGAGGTCACCCATCCTGGTACTACTCTTGTCCATGCACGCTTAACTTCCGAGTTCTAATGGGATTCGGTTGCATTAATGCTTAGTAAATGAACCGCCATTCTGGATTTCCCTTCCCCTTCCTCGCATTGTGGGCTTGTTACCCTCCCTGTCTAGTCCCATTTCCGGTACCTTGCTTGCAATGCGGGGGAGGGGGGATTTCCCTCTCCTAGTTTCCACCCTCTTGAGGTTGTTTGTCTCGGACTGGAAAGTGTGGCTGTGTGTGTGCCTGCTTCGAATTCAACCGGTCCTTTCCTATTTGTGTAATGTTGTCCCGTTTGTCTTCGGCGTCTGATTTTTCCTGTTTTGATTTGGATTTTGTACCTATCTTCATTCACGGGATGGTTGAGGTCTCGCCGCGTATGTATTACGGCATTTGACGATAATTATCATAAAAAAAAAACCGGCAACTATATTTTTTCTTTTGTAGATGCGGTAGATAGAACAGTAAGATATAAAAATCTAAGACAAACGGAGTGATTTTTCAAAATTGTATTTCTAAATATTTTTTATGTAAAATATTACGTGATAATTCAAAATTCTTAAAATGACACATAAAAATTGCTTGTCTAGTCAGCATGTCATGTAAGCAGGAGTATAAAATGATCAATTTGCAATATTGAATTAGTAAAGATAAAATTAAAATGTGACAAATAGAATTTAAAGTCATTTCATTCATATTATATGAAGATGGTATGTTTTTAAGAATCCAATTTCTGATAATTTAATTACTGTGTCAACTTTTTAAAAAGTAGGTACAAATGTTTGATTGTCGAAATATAAATAGAACTTCCTTAAGAATGATAGTTAAAACAAAAGATTTAGAACTTACTTAGGGAGCTAGTAAGCATAGTTATTAAAATCCTAATTTGAGTCTTAGAATTTTACGATTCTACGATTTCACAATTGCTGGCTGATCTAAATCTTAAGTAGAATTTTAATTTTGTAGAATCTTACGATTTATTGATATTACATGAAACTTACGAATAGAATTGTAATATGATTTTACCGATCCGACCTCGATCTTACCAATGTATATAAATAAAAAGTTAAATGGTAAAAAAATCAACCATATATTATAAACGAACTTACTTATTAGTTTGAAGTAAAAGAAAATTAAGCGTTATATAATTTCAAAAACTTAAATTAAATTTAGTTTCACGTTTTAACCTTAATATAAAGTTCGATTACGAGCATCTATCTTTAAAAATTCTCATGATTATTATAACATAAAATGACACATATATGATACATAATATTTTATGGTGTTTGATTATATTTTGTATATACACACATGTAAGTATAGGTCATGTTAATAATTTTTTGAATTATATAACTGATATTAACACAAAAAAATAATTATAATATACATTTAGTAGAATCTTACTATTCTCGATTCGATTCTATGATTTCGATTCTAAAAGCCCCTATGGATTCTAAATAGAATCCCGAATTTAACAACGTTGCTAGCAAGTTACTTTATATGTTTTGAAGGAATTTCCAAACAAGAAGCAAAGTCTATAATTTTTCATAAATTTTTATTTCCTGTATTTACTTTCCGCATATCAAACTAGGTGAGAGAGAGAAATAACAGGAGGGTTCGGTAGGGTTCTAGAATATTTCTTGTTGAAATAAATGGGCCTTCTAGGTCCATAAATAATGGGCCAGTCTCATTAAGCTTTCACATCTTTTTTTACCCTATGAAACTGGGCCTATAGTGCTCGGCCCATGTACTCAATGTAATTCATTAAAAAAAAAAAGAAGGAATTTATTTTTTTAAATTAAAATATCATGATACGTAAGTAATAAACCTAATCGACAATTTTTTTAGAAAAAAAGTGTTCCCTTTTATTCAACGATGGAAACTTTGTCATTTAATGTTCACTAATACTGTAAGATCAGTTTGGTATCGTTTTTGTTTACAAATTTTGAACTTTTAAAAACTAAAAACTTTACATTACAATAATTCTTTTTTTTTTTTCATTTCTTCTCAAGGTTGATTAAAAAATGGAAACAGAAAAAAAAAATCATTTTAGAATCTAAATTTTAGTCTCTTAAAAATCAAAAACTGCAAATTAAAAAAATACCAAATATACCCATAGTTAAATGGCTATGAGGTATTCAAGTCAAATACCTGTATTGTTCTGAAGCTCGAGACTACCGTAAGAGTAGGGGCGTAAATCAGCCGAGTCTAGTTGAGCACCCCCTTGTTCGAACTCGAACCCGATAAGTCATATTGTACTAGAGTTTGAGCCAAGCTCTTAATGAGCTTTTGAACCTATACTCAAGTTCGATTGGATATGGTTTTATTGTGTTTAATATTTGGCTTGGCACAATTAGCTTGTTAGCTTAATTGAGCTGCATTGAGCTCGTTATCGAGTCAAACCGTGCTCGTTAGCTAGCCAAGCTTGTTATCATCAAGTCAATCTTGCTACTGGTCAAACCTCTTCAAATTACTATCAAGCCATTATCGACTAACTTTCTAACAAATACTGACTGTTCTTGAGCTCTTAATGAATTTGTAACAAGTTCTTATACAAAGGTTTACCAAGTTCATATAAAACTGTTAGTGACCACTAATAAGCCAAGCACCCCTCTTTCACCCTCAATTCTTTAAGCTTGTTCTGTCTGCTCAAACTCGACTCAATAAGCTCTCAAGCCCCCATATCGAACACGAACAGTCAAAATCGATTTCAACAGCTCATGAAATGTTCAGCTCGTTCGCAGCCCTAACTGGAAGGAAGGAACCAACTGAGCCCTACGAAATCTAAATAAAAATTATATGAGAACACGATATAGTATGATCGTAGTTTTATAGAACGCAATGGTAGGTACACTAAAGGAGGGGACAGGAGGGTCCATATATGTAGTATTTAAAGTGAAACAGCATATAATATAACACAATAAAAAGGGGTAAAATAGGGTCCATTTATATTTTTTAGAATCAAAGAAAGGCTTTTGAGATGACTTTACGTGCACTTCTGTCCATGTCTTACACCTCACTATGCTCCCCCCCCCCCCCCCCCCCCCCCCCCCCCCCTCCCTCTGCCTTGGTCGTTGTAATTACTCAAAGTGCATTTATACAGGTAGGATTATATGTGGAGCCCGATTTTATTAGATCTTGTTTACGAGGTATAGGATTGGATCAGTCTTATCGAGGCTCATGTCATACTACAATTTTAGTGTGGGAGGCTCTCTCTCTCTATATATATATAAACGTGGGGATGAGTGTGTTACTATTAGAGTTGAGAAGGGATGAGAGGTTAGAGACATCTCATGTAAACTCCAATATTATAATAAAATTATTGTGCTTCCCTTCGTGGATATAAGTTTCAATTGAACCGTGCAAATTCCGGTGTTTTCCCCAATCTCTTCACATTTATTATTGTTATTTCGACTTAGGGTTTGTTATTCTATGGGTGATCTTAATAGGTGGTATCAGGGTCCCTACAGGTAAAATAATATATCTCTAATTTGTGTCGAGTTAATGTTACATTGGGTCGGGTCAAATCGGTTTGTGTCGACCTTGGGTTGTGTCAGTCATGGGTTGGATTGACATCAGGTTGGTCAATCTCGGTTCTGGTTAACCTCGGGTTGGATTGGATCATCCTTGGGTGTTGGGTTAGATTTCAGATTGACCCCAACAGATTATTTTGATAATATTTTGATTCCACCTTGAAAATCATTAACTAAAACTACAAAACAAAATGACTATAATTAATATATTAGTTAGATTCTATGATAAATTGGATTCTATTTGGATCATTTCAAGTTATAGGACGGGTCTTGGGTCATCACGGGTCAGGTCATTTTATTTTGGGGTTAAAGTCCTAATAAATTTTTAATTTTTCGGGTTACGATTTAATTGGGTCATCGAATTGCGTCGGTTTTGCTCCTTGTTCTTGCTGTTTGGTTGGTTTTTTGATGTCGTTGTTTTTGTGTGCCCGTGTTTGTGGTGCATTTGTTTTCCCTGCTTTTGTTTTTTTTGGTTGTCGCTTGTTTTTCTCGCTCTTGCTCGAGTGGGTTCAGGTCTCGCTTTGTCGAGTAGCATGCTTGTTCCGCGACTCTGTCGCTAATTATCAAAAAAATATTCTAGTATATAAAATGGGTTTTTCTTATCAAACTTAATTAATCATATTGGATAAAGTTGTCAATTTTTGACGAGATAATATTATAAAATTTCATTTAAACAATCATAATATTAAGCATTCGAGCGTGTCGTAAAAGTTAAGGTGAAAATATAGTCTAAGGTAAAAGCCATTGATTGTGTTTTGACCATGACTTCTATATGTTATTAAAAAAAATGTTTAACTTTTAATTTTGTTATAATTGACTATTAGAGTATAAAATTATTCTTGGACCTTTACCTATTAGCTTAAGCTTTTGAGATAGATAGTTCTTTGACATAGTATCAAAGCATTGTTGATCAAGAGGTCACGAGTTCGAATCTAAACAACCCCTATTTTCAATGTTAAAATAATTTAAGCACAAGGTATAAGATGGGCCTGTGCACTGTCTACGCTTCAAGCCCAATTGGCATTCGTATGAGGGGACATGTTAGAGTTCACCAATTGTTTAAGCTTTTGAGATAAATGGTTCCTTGATATTGACAATACAATACTTTTACTATCATTACCATAATAAAAATTTAATTTATGGAACTACAATATCATGTTTTAATGTGTCGGGCTCGGCCTAACCCAAGTCTCTATTCTCTCTTTTTTTTTTAAATAGATAAAGAAAGGGAATTGTTTTTTTTGATAACTTTTTATATTGTTGGTGTATTTTCAAAATAAGTAAAAGTGTAGTTTTTTGTGCATTTTGTTAAGGAGCGTATCTCTTCATGTAAAGGAACATGTCTCATCTAAGAGACAATTGAAACAACTATAGATTCCCTTTTATTCTCAAGATACAGATATCAAACAACATTTTATCGTTCTCTTTTTCTTCCATCCGAGAAATTCAACCTCTCTAAACTCATTCTCACTTTCCGTTTTGGTTTTATTATATCCTTGAAACTATTTCAATAAGGACAAAATAAGTCTTAAGGAAAGTGTTTCACTACACATTTTGAAGCCGTTGTGATTATTGTACCCGTTTATTCAATTTTCCTAACACATATTGTTAACAAAACCATTTTTTTTTCATTTTAGGTTTTTAAATAACATAAATTAATATAATATGTAGAAAATAAAACGTAGAAGAAAAAAGATATAGGCTTTTAAGTTTACCTAGGATTCTTTTACAAAGTGTTGTATTTATGTGAGTTGTCCATATTCTTTAGCATCCTTTTTTGTTGATTGATTGACATTTAGGGCTTCGTGGGGTTCAAGTTTTGGATTCTAATCAAGTTTTGATATGATACTATAAAAGGATTTGTGCTAGGGGATAAGAACCGAACATTTAATGAACTGTTCGTCTCTGAAATTGGTTAGGGCTCATTCGTGTTTGACAGCTTATCAAGTTGAGTCCGAGCATGTTAGATAATATTGAGCCAAGTTTGAACAACAGGTTCTAGGCTTGTTATAATGCTCCTGAAAAGTTTGATAAAAACTTGATAAGGACTCGTAGTGGTTGGTATTAGCTTGAAAATGGTTTGACAATGTTAGAACACAACTTGAATAGCTCGGTTCAATTATGAGCTTGAATCAACTTGGCGACAAGCTCGACTTGAGCAATAAGTAAAAAAACCAAGTCAAGCCAAATATGAACACATCAATAACTTATTGGATCAAGTTCAAACAACGATTTGAGTTATTGATAAAAGCTCAGCTGGAACTTAAGGTCAATAAGCCTTATTGGACTCGAGTCTTAGCAAAATATGATCAGATAAAATCCACTATCTAAAAGCTCTTAATTTCCCCTCCCAATTGGGCGGCAGATCCAAATCCAATAACTTGAATCCATTAGTTACCCACATTTGATGGAGCAGGTACTCAATGGATACGTTGGGTAATATAGAGTATGACATTGTAATCAACAAAACGTTATGTGTATCGATTTAGTGCCTGTAACAGTTAATGAGACAGATGACGGTAGTCAAATTATAGGACGGGCCAGCCCACCTCATTTGCATTAATTAATATCGAATAAGATTAAGATGTCAAAATAAGAGATTTAGAATTTAAATTTTGTTAATAGGAGGAGACACATATGAAGAGAGAAGTGGAAGGTCAAAATGGCGGCTTAAGTACAACGTGATAGAGTAACATGCATGCCTGCCTCAAATTTTGGGTCATTTGACCATACACACCTACTCAAGTTTCGATTATGACTATATATTTTTATTGTGTTAGTTCACAATACCTTTAGGCTTATATGTCTGTTATTATTGATCTATCGTTACTTGTATGTCTGATGTTGTTCTAATTGACTCTCTTTTTTATATTGTTCGTTCTTTTTCTTTTTCTTTTTAAGGTTGGGGTCAATCAGAAATAGTCTCCCTTCAGCATAGCAATCTGTAGGGGTAAGGCTGCATATATCTTATCCCCCTAAACCCTTTCGTGGGGAGAGTCGTTATGAGGCACTGGGTTATTGTTGTTGTTGTTAGGATACAATGTATAGACCAATCTTAAAGCTAGGGATATTATGCACGAGTTTGATCTTGCAGTCCACTAAAATTTCAGACTCTTTTTATTTCGGTTTATCTTTGTTTTGATGTTATCATTTGTAGATTCTATGTACCTTTTTAAGAATCATGCCCTTGCTGTCAAGGAACCAACTCTCCCGAAAATTTAAGATAATGGGTAAAAACCAAAGAATCATTTTATTACTAACACATCTCAACACACGAATGCCCATTGGCCTTGAAGTCTAGATATTACCCAAATCCACCCCATTACCTTGTGCTAAAATTTTTGAAACTGGAGGCCATTGAGACTCAAACTTGTAACCTTTTGGTCAACAAGGCTCTTATATTATGTCAAAAAATCAACTATCCCAAAAACTTAAACTTATAAGTGAAGACCCAAGAATTATTTTAGACTCTAACACTTCTCTTCACGCAAATGTCCATTGGTCTTAAAGTATAGATATTACATAAGTTTATTCCATACCTTTGCTAAAGTTTTTGAAACTGGGGGCTGTTTGGACTCAAACTGGTGATCTTTTGGTCAACAAATCTCTTATATCATGTAAAAAAACCAATATTTCAAAAAGCTTACAATAATGGATGAAGACTCAATAATGATTTTATACTCTGCCACTTATAAAAAAAGAGTAATGCTATTGTCATGGCAAACTTATTATTCCCAGAGCAAGATCGTAGTTTCCAAAAAAAATTTGTGTCTCTCATTATATGTAAGTCACATAATTACGCCGATAATAACAAATTTTTTTTTTTCCGAAACAATAACAAATCCCATAAAAAGAGAGCTAGCTAGGCTAGAATACCTAATATGCTAATAGCTATAGTAGTTTGTGCATAAAAATTGTGCATCATCACTTAGGCTCCTAGCTAGTGGGCAACTCGTGATCCAAAGGAATCATTTTGCATTATTATGAGATTAACTTAATCTCCATGACTAATTGCTTTCCCTTTTGTCAAATCTTTCATTCCTTTTCTTTGGGTATCATTATCTAAAATAATTTGCTATTTTTTCGATGTTCTGCATGAAGAATCTCCGTAGATTGATCTTCATAGCTATCCTCAAGTTCTAGATCGAGGCCATTTGTATATCTAGTCACCCCTAAGAATCTAGTTCTGTCTTTAATAGGGGGTGTAAATGAGCCGAAGGCTCACAAGCTGACTTGTCATAGAGCTCGAAAAGCTCAGCTTGTTTTGAGCTTGAGCCGAGCCGAACTGGCTCATTTAGCTCATGGACCTGAGCCTAAACCTAGTGAAGCTTGAGCTCATAGATCACGAGCCTAAAACGAGCTTGAACGAACGTTTTTATTATAATATATTTGCTTCAATATTGATAAATGAAGCCAAATTGGAGCTTAAACGAGCCAAGCCGGAGCTTAAACGAGCCTATATTGAGCTTAAATGAGCTGAAATATTGCAGGTTTAATTTAAAATTGGCCGAGCTTAAACCGAGCAGAGCAGAGCCGAGCTTGAGCCTGAACTTTCAAAGCTCGGCTTGAGCCTGGCAGGCTTGGGCTCCACTCGGATCAAATACACCGATAGTCATGAGCCATCATCAAAATTAGGCGTTTTTATGCGTAGCTTTGATCTTGATGCACAATTAGAGTTCAGGGTTGAGGCTTTGATATGTATTTTTTAGTACTAGGTTTTGATACGTTTTGGTTTTCCCTTTCTTTCAATGGAAATACATATACTTCCTGGAAAATGCCTTAATCTCAAAATTACAACGGAGAAAGTCTCTGGAGAATCTAAAGAAAGCAAAAGAAAACAAGAAAATAATCCTTATATTGGGAGTGCAACATGAGCAAAGCTGAGTAACCTTCTGCCCGCTTTACCTATGTTCCGTAATTGGGGATGCTTCCTAAGAAGAAGATTGTGGGGCACAGGAAAGAAGGAATCTGGATCAGGGTACAATTTGAAGATCTAGAAGATGAGAAAGCGTACGGGATGTCTGATTCACATGAGCGTCGGCCAATAAATCTGCCAGTCTTCGTCTTGGTCAAGCTCTGGGGATAGAATTGGAAATAATTCTACGAGGATCCTCCATGCAGTGGTGAATAGATATGTCAGTACCACCAACTATTGCATGAAACCAAGTGATGATTCTTAGTTTTATTGTGTCAATGATGCGTGGCCAGTCAGGAATAGAGTTCGTAAAGACGTATTTGTTTCTTGATGAATGGTAGTTACTATTGCTGGAACAAAACTTTGAGGTTGTTTGGGAAAACAAGAGAGATCCCCCACCACTATAAAATGTCATGCAAGTAAGAAAAATATGCCTGCACGACTCGCTACTAGTGGAACAAAAAGGGCAAAATTTTTCATTAGTGTCAAGAATCCTGATTCTCACTAGTCTCTCCCTTATGTTTAATCTCTCTAGAAGAGCCAACCAAATCAATAACTTGATTCTGGAAGAAGCTAGCCCACATCTCAAAAGAAATTTATCAGTCCCTAAGTAGGTGATAGTGGGTGATTCGTATAATCAAACTTAACAAGAGATTAACATTGCATTATGTAGAACTTGTTATTGATGTCCTTTGCAAGATACCTTGTCCTGGTATCGCTTTTGTGCATTCGTTCTAGTTCTTAAAAGATTTAGTTTTCGTGGGTTGAGGTCGAAAAGGAAGAAAATCAAGAAAAAGAAAACCGCTCATATATTGAGCTCAACAACTCATATGGATGTTTAAAACCGTTACCTATAGGAAAAAGAAATTGATGTTTGGAACTCCAAGGATATCACTGAACATTCATGTATATATATTATAAATCGAAAGTTTATGCATCAAATTGACACATTCAAAGTCCCGATGAATACACATCTAAAAGCAAAGGCTGCCCATCATGAGGGTGTCTCAGTTGGTAGCATCTCCTACCCATGCGGTCATCGCCTAGGGGTCTGGAGTTCGATTCTCGCTGAGGATATACTAATGACTTATCTCTTCATGGGGGCTTGTGGATTGTTCTCATGGGTCGGGGTTAGTTAGGGCAACCTAATCCCTCGTTATCAAAAAAATAAAAAGCAAAGGCGAAGAGTGTGAGGGACATAGATTAGGACCACTCATAGACTTGTGTTAGGATAAGCAGACGAACAATGCTTACACGTACACAAGAATTGTTATGAAAAATAATTATTTAATATTATTTTTTATAATCTAATAATATTTTAACTTGTTATGAATAAATAAAATAAATATTTAAAAATTAATTAGAAGTTCTCCCTTTCAAAACCTTAATCCCATCATCTACATCTATATTTACATCCATTAAGAGGTTTAATTTATGACAATATCAACTTTTTTCTCTTAATTTAAATGTACATAAGTCATTACAGACAAACTCTTTTTTTTTTTATGTTAATAATATAATTTATCAATTATAACATATAAATTCAATTACTTTAAATTTAATTATACATTATCCATCGCACGGGCAAACTATAGTTAGATATATTTAACACTCATCCACCAAAGCAGTGCTTAATCTCATACCGGTGCTCAATCTCATGTACCATCTCCACATTTTGGATCCTGATCCGGAATGCGCACTCCTTGTGTCCTCAGTTCTCTCCCCAGTAATGAGCCCCCAGTTGCGAACCATGGACAAAGCCGGGCGAGATGTTTTCGGATTTGCCCATGTTGCGCTCCTAGTATTAGGAGCTTTCTTTTGATGCGTAGTTTTCTTTCAAGTGCTTGTCCTTTACTGTAGTTGCTTTTCAGTGACTACTTCATTTGTAGTACTCGAGAATTCTTTCCTTTTCATTATCAAAAATATATATATAAATAAAAATTTCATCAAATAAAGCAAGTTGAATAGTAACGAAGAAGAGTGAGGGAAGCAATTGATAACATATAATGCAAAAGTGGGCAAAAACTTTGATCCCCATGTGTTTGGTTTTTTAAAGCAAGGTTGGCCCTACACATAAATAAATACCTGCACATGTCTTAATATCATTTGGTGCATCCATCATATAAATAAGTAAATGAAAATAAATAAAAATAAAACTTAATTGGGATTTGAAATTTTACTGTCTCCCATATCTGATCTATCAATCCTTTTTTAATTGGGAGGAGAAGATCCTCGTATATACAAGAGGAAGGCCTTCGTAGATACACGAGGTAAAAAGAATCAATAGAAGCAAATAAAGAAAAAAAAATTAAAAGTAAACACTGGGTACATGCGCATGTCTGACTTGTCTATCCTACGTTGTAGCTGTAAGTTTTAAATATGAAAGAAAATTTGGAACTTGAAAAAGCATAGTACAACAACAACCACAGACCCAGTGCCTCAAGGGCTCCCGCAGAAGCAGGGTCTAGGGGGGTTGATGTACGCAGCCTTCCCCCTTCAAGGTGTTAAACCTGAAAAAAGGCTGTTTCCAAGAACCCCCAACCTGAGAGTCATGCCAGCGTAATCAACTCAGATTACTAAATATTTCATCACAGGGATTGAAAAAGCATAGTGATTTAGGAAAAAGACTTGATATATATATAAAAGGTGAAAGAAAACAGAAAATGCATCGAGTTTATCGAAGAAATGAACAATATTTCCAATGTTTGCTTACTTTTGGAGTCTGATGATGATGGTTTGGGATTTTGAATAGTTTTCGGGTTCTGCATTATTACACATATAATTTCTTGTTTTGTTGTTGTATTGCTTTTCTTCTTAATTTCTACACTCTGTACATCATAGTGCATTTAGGGGTTGTATATATTAATTGTATTTTTTTGATAATAGAAAGGAGGGGAGTTTGCTCCTTGATAACTGAGATGTGATCCTTCTCTCCTGAGTCTTGGTATCTAGCAAGTTTCTGCATGTCGTTTGCTCCTTGTAATTGCAGTTTGGTTGGTTTTGTTGCTTTCGTTTGCCTTGTGTTTTCGTGTTTGTGTGCCGTAATCTTTCTGTTTTTGACTGTCTTTTGTTTTGTTTTGTTTTGGTGTCTCTTGTTTCCCCGCTCTTGTAAGAGTGGTCTCAGCTCTCACTTTGTTGAGTGGCCTGCTTTTTTCCGCGACTTTGTCGCTAATTATTGAAAAAAAAAGGAGGGGAGTTTTCTCATAAATACAATTAGTCAAAGGAGAATACAAGATCAAAAAGGGGGATGACGGTATACGAAAATACACACAGGAGCTTAGAATCAAGTCATATGGGGCAGCACTGTGGTCAAAGCCAAACTATCAAGGGATCTGCCCTTGTTACACCTAACTTTGTAAAATGGTCTGCGACAAAACTAACTTTTTTGCTGTATACACAAAGTTGAAAAGCAACATACCCAGTGCCCCAATGGCTCCCGCCTAAGCAACATACGCAACCTTCCCCCTTCAGGGTATTACCCTTGAAGAGAGGTTGTTTCCGAATGCCCCCAACCTAAGGGAGAGGACTTCCCAAAGAGGTCATCCAACCTGGTATTGCTCTCGCCCGAGCACCTTTAACTTTGGAGTTCTAATGGAATCCGATGATGACATGTTGACATTTTCAAAATTCAAAAACTACGGTGTGCAACCAAGCGACTACACTAGAAAAAATCTAATTCTATAAATATGTGTGAAGCATCAATTATAAACAGATTACAACTTAATCACCCACTTGAATATAGAATATATACATGATAAGAAATTTCATTTTTTTTTTTCGATAAGTTACATCGGAGTGCCGATACAAGATAAGCAAACTCGAAAAACGAGGCCTGAAGCTAGACTAAAGCTAGCCTAAAGATGACCAAAAAACAAAAACAACAAAAGAAAAAGAAAAAACAGGACCTCAAACGAAGCAAAAGAAACACGGAGAGGCAAAGACCCGACAGGAGACCAACACAGCCACAACAAACGACGCAAGGGACCCAAAGAAGACAAAAACCCAGACAGACAACCGAAACGGCAAACCTGGAAAGCATACAGACAAACTGCCAAACAAAAGAAAAACACAAACACCACAAAGGAGCTGGAGCTAAACCAACAAACACGGAAACCCCAGCAACAACAAGAAACAACCGCTTGAAACAGGCCCAAACCACACAAGCCAAATCAATGAGTAAGGATGTCAGCCACCTCAACCGGGTTGAAACCATCGAAGTTGATGCCCACCCTTTGCCCTATCTCTATAACTCGCTCCGCAGTCGGGATCCTCTCATCATAAACTTCTTCTGTGATTTTCTGGATTCGATTACCCCTATTTCGGTTTTTCTTTTTTTTCTTCGCTGACTTAGGTGATTTTCCAGCATTTTTCCAGCATTAGTTGTAGGAGGCATATCCTTGAGGAAGTCTTGCAGCTCTCGCTTCTCCCTATCCTTCATCTTGCGCTTAATCGCTTTTCTCTTTTATATATATTATAGAAAAGCGAACACTAGAAGAATTATCAAACTATACTCTATTCCTATTTTACCTCATGTACTTGACATTTAAATATTTCAGTTTATTTTTAGTGTTCTAGAGTGCTTCTAAGTGGGCTATTGCTTGCAGTGCACTATTGCTAGTGCTTTTTATATAAGATAAGCCTCTCCAATACTCTTCTTGCTCTCCATCTTTCAAGGAGAGAGAAAGAGAGAGTTGAGGCGGCGGCAGCCACAGCGGCGGCTGTAATTAGAAGGCACAACGATTGTGTCGGTAGTAGTGATAGCGGCAACGGTGGCAGCAATGGTAGCAGCCGAAGGAGGTATCCAAAGGGATCGCATTGATCCTTTGCTAGAACTCCTTCATAGATTAGGGCTTCATTTGGATCATGCAATCCCTTTGGATTCCTCCTTTGGTGGCTTGTTTCTTGTCAGAGACACGCGTTCTGCCTCTTGAAAATTCAACTAGAACCCAGAGATCGAGAAAGTGAAGAAAGGCTGAAAAATTTTATAAGCGCGATGCGTGAAGAGATGCACTTATGTGCTAGCTTTTGGCTCAAATCGGGTAAGAAATTTTAATTTCATGCAACAAAGTTTTATTTTGCTTAATTAACATGAAAGTTTTCTTTTATTATTGTTGGCTATCTTTTGAAGATGCAAAAGTCAGATATAATATGCTAAACTTACACAGTTTCAATAAATAAGAGAGTAAAACAATTAGGATCAACGGTACGAACGAAGATATGAGTAACTAATTTTTGACAAGTTTAATGGCTACTCCATCTGCATCATTCCTTCGTTGTGGTACTCATTCTATAGAAAATAAGACTTAAGGCAAATCAAGATAAATACCAATGGAATGAATCAAACAGTTTTATTTGAATGATTAACTAAGAAGAAAAGGAAACTTAAATAGAAAACGTAAAGAAAACTAAAAAACATAAACCTACGTTAGAAAAATAAAAGCTAGAAAATACAAGAGGAGAAGAGGCAGAAGTGTTCCCTCATCAATATCTACCTACTACAGTAGTAATACTAAAGAATATTCCATGTATAAATATATAAAATACCTAAGTATAAATACTAATAAATACATACATGTAAAATACAAAAGAAATACATACATGTAGCTAGACGACAGATCTTGAGAGAACCCAAGAGCACCATAAAATTAGCAAACTTGTGAAGTTATGTTATTTGACTGTCTCACCATAAGAAAGAACTTATTTCTCGTTTCTAAACGCATTTTGATGCACAATTTTATGAAAAGATCATAATCGGAGGTTCCCAGATCCTGCGTAGGCGAGAGCCCTTGAGGCACTGAGTATGTTCCTTTTTAATCATAATCGGAGGTTCCCCTTAATTTTGTCACTCGTAACTTATAAGACTCACATCAGCTTTTAAACTCTTTAATTTGACACAGACTTAGTTTCTTTCTGTAATATATTCAATAAAATTTAAAGAAACAACATTCTTAGAGCCCCAAAGGCTTCCGCCTAAGCAGGGTCTGGAGGGTGGATGTACGCAGCCCTCCCCCTTCAGGGTAACACCCATCTTGATACTGCTCTCCCCTAAGCACGCTTAACTTCGGCATTTTAAAGGGATTTGGTGCTTGTGTGTTGGTACCCTCATATTCAATAAAATTCATACTCCTAAATAAAATGTTTATATATATATATATATATAATGGGTTGCGTTTTGAATAATCAATTCTAGCGTGAAAACTCTCAAGGCCGACCTTGCAAATTAAGCAAATGGTTTTCAATTGGATGAAAAATTGGAATTGCAAAACTAAGATCAATCTACCCTCGATTAGGGGTGAAATTATATAGCCGCTTCAATGTTGTATGATTTTTTTTTTCTTTCTATTGATCTTTTATATCCGTGTGGATACACTAGATAAAAACAACAAACTTGTTGAAGACACGAAATATAACTCAAAAGGTTGAGCTGATCAGCGGAAGAACCAGTAGAACAAAAACTAGGATACATTCTGAGAAAATAAAACTTCCATCGAAGAGAAGCAAATGAAAGACCAAAAACATATAAGAATTTGGTAGCCGTGGGTTGTGCTCAATTTCAACTTGATCCTTGAATGTTGGATCCTCAAATTTTGGTTCCGAGTGTTGTTGTGTCGTTTAGGTGATTGTTTTCTATTAGTGTGATTGGTTAAGTTTGGTTTGATACCTTTCAGTCCTGCCTTACACTATTGTGCTTTTAGGATTATACTCTAATTATCAAAAAAAAATAAAATAAAGAGCCTTGAGAGAATGACGAGGTATATTGTCCCTAATAACAGTTAAGGAATCAACTATCTTAATACTTAACTAGTAGATGAAGGTTTTCAACCAATTTTTATTTTAACCCAGCATTTTATCTAGAGTAGCCCGAGCATTGAGTGGGTAAAGTCTTCACCTATACTCTTGAGTGGAATGTTCATAGGGCCGGGCTTTCATAGGTAAAACAAATATTGTAGCGATTGGGGATATCATTGCGTGTTCACTTCATGGATCTTTTGCTCAAATCGTATAGTGTTATAGGTTTTTTAGGTATGTGGTATTAAAGCTCTCGCCTCGTTTTGTAACCTTATTTTCTACAATATATTGATTCAATTATTTAAAAAAATACCATTTTACCTGAGTGCAGGTAAGTCCTAAGCCGCAAAGTTGGACCGTTCACTTGCCTAGCTTTTGATCCTAATAAACATCTAAATTTGGAATTTTAAATCCGTACTTTTTTTCTTTGCGTTTTTGTTTCTCTTTTTAAAAACTTTATGTATCATCAGAATTTCGCACTTCCTAATTATAAAATTAAAAATTTAAAAAAAAAAAAAAAAAAAACCTTAAACGGCAAATAATGCAAAGTCATATTGGTACGAGAGCGGAGATGTGACATTAATTTGAATTTTAGTACTACTCAGTCAAAAAAGTTGTATAGTCAAAACAAATAATTACTTTGACATTTAATATAAGATTCTTATAACCACCTTCAAAATATTGAAATTTCAAATCAAAATAGCAATTATAACGAAAGGAAATTATAGAGTAAAATAAAAAATACTAGAATTTATGCAGTTTAATCAATACTTACATCCATAAAGGGAGCACAATAAATCCACTATATCACCAAAAGTTTACATGAAACATCGTAGCTTTCAACCCTAATGCTACAACTCAAATGTACGGTTGGCGTTTCCCCCTATTCCTACCCCGTCACATCTTCTAGTCAGTGCTTGTTTGATTTTTTTTCCTACCTGTTTGTTTTTATTTTGGCCTATTTTTCTATTTTCACTTAACTATTTTTCTCTTTTTTCCCCAATTCTCACTTTTACACAGGTTGATTGTGGTCTCGTTTGTACGAGCGCCCGTTTTGTAATGCGACACTCTCGCTAATTATCGAAAAAAAAAAATCATAGTATCTCATAAGCTTGAATCGAATTAGCCCAATTCTCTACCTTATAAATAAACCTAAGAGGGTTCCTACACGCAAACTCCGAATCCTATTAAAACTCTGAAGTTAAGTGTGTTTGGATGAGAGTAGAACCAAAATGGGTGATCTCCCGGGAAGTCCTCGTGTTGCACCTTTCAAACTGAGGGGTTCTCAGAAACAACCTCCTTTCTGGGTACCCTGACCCCCCAGACCTTGCTTATATGGGAGCCCTTGGGACACTGAAAATGTTACTTTTTTTGTCTTATAAATAAGTTATATTACAATCAGACTCTACACATAACCGAATAAAGCTACTAGGTAAAAGTACTTTTTGGAGAGAGATTATAGTGCTCTCTCCCTCTCTCTGCTAGTAGAAGAAGGTCAACTAAATTGAAAGTAACAAAAAGAGAGAGCAAAAAAGGGAGCAAATCAATCCCTTTTCTTTTAATTAAAGGTTATCAAATCTTTCATAATCATTTGTTGCTTCTACTCATTATTGCCAGCTAAATAAAAAGATTATGTTAACAAATATTATTATTATTATTATTATTATTATTATTATTATTATATCATAAGATATGGTTTTTAGCTTTTCTTACAAGAAACCCCATTATTTTTTATGACCATCCTTCATCATTGAAGACCCCCAAAAAAAAAAATTTAAATTAGTTATTTATGCTAATGGTCCTTATATTTTGTTTATTGTGTCAATTTAGTCTCTATACGATTGATATTGAGTCAATTTGGTCTTTAGAGTAAAATTTAGGTTTCTTTTTTAATGGTTCAGTAATAAATTGGGTTAAATTGAATTAATAAGTGAATTTTTATAAGCTACTTGCATATAATTTGATAATAAATGGTCCGTCAAGAACTTAAGTTGAACTGGATTGAAGGACTAAATTGACATTATAAGTTTTACAGGGTCTAAATTAATACAACTAAAAGTATAATAATTAAATTGATACAATTGGCGAAGTGCAAGAACCTTTAGTATAAATAATCTTTATAAAATGGCTACTAGAAGAGTGAGACAAATACATGAAATCCTTGAGAACAAATTTTTTTTTTTTTTTTTTTTGCTTGTTAAAATGTTGAAACTGTAGAGTAGAAAACTATTCCTAAGCCTTTATCCATAAAATTGAACTTTTGGGATATTTAGTTCATCGACATGGTATCATATAGTGCCTTGTAGACCAAGAGGTCACGAGTTCAAGTCCTAATAACTCGAACATTTAATAGGCACAATTTCAGCACAAGGCATGATGTGCGCATGTGCAATATTTACTCTTTTTTTTTTGGTAGGTTAGCCGGGGAAGAGGGGGGGGGAATACCCCTTAAAATCCTCATAAAGGGGAGTCACAAGTACCCTAGTTGAGATTCGAATCCGAGTGATATAAGGCCGCCAGTGTTCTCTATCACTAGGCTATGTCTCTAAGGAAACTTGTGCAATATTTACGCTTCAAGCCCAACAATGGTTTGCATGAGGGATAACTTAAGTATAAATAAACAGGCTAAGTCCTTAATTTCAATTATACCCCTCCATTAACTCTGTATATAAGGAATCAAGTGAAGAGAAGGGACATGGACGAAATGATTTGATTCTCTATCTGCCTTATAAATAACTTACGTATAAATCTCTATGCTTGTAATTCCCTATACTTTTATGGATTATATACGAATACATTACTATTTTGAGTTCGTTGATAGGTTGATTCATCAATTTGTTGATTAGATTGGTTGATTGTGCATGGATCGATATAGATTGTAACATTTCTCGATAAAAAATTATTGGGTTGAGTCAGTTCAAATAGTATCAAGACAATCTACATTTCTTGATGACATCAAAACCACTTCTCTACGGGTGGCACTAAAATACGACATTAAAATTGATGCATATTGTGGTAGCTCCTGACGCATTAAAGCCTCGAGGACAATATTACCCGACATACATGAAAAGTGTTGAGAAAATCTCGATGCATAAAAGCCTCGAGATTTTCTATTTTCTCATTGCATAAGGAGTATAAGAATTCTTAACAATTCATTTTGCATGATCAATCACAATCACTTCGCAAATTGCACTCATCAACCCTGTGGCAAAGCCATGGGACGGAGAGGACGTTAGAGTTTTATAAGTCATGATACATGGGATTAGCGGAGAGGACGAATGGATGGATAAGTATTCTTAGGCTGCATTTGGTTCAGCTTTTTAATAGCTTAAAGCTGTGAAAAGACGTTTTTTGACTGCAGGACTTGCATTTGATTGGCAGAAAAGATCTTTTTATATTTTTTCACAGCTTAAATAGAAAGATGAAAAAGTTATTTTATAACTAAGCAGAAAAAGGTGCAAAATTGGATCTTTTTTATAGCTTATTTAAGAAAAATGCTTTAAAAAGACTATAATAACATTAAATCTTCACCATTATGACCTACTTTTAATTGTTATCACCGCCACCCCCCTTTTTACGCCCATTAGTCGTTACACTTATCACTCTCCATTACCATAACAAACTATTATAATAATTTTTTTTAGCAACTATTATTAATTAATTTATATTATTAAGTCACTTTTGTAATTATAATATATAAGTTATTATTTAAACTTGTATGCAAACACTTATTTTGTAAAAAAGATCTTTCTGTACAGTACAACCAAATACTTTACTGTAAAAAGATATAGATATTAAATGGACATATCTTATTGAAACATATAAGTTGAAAAAAGATAAAATGAAACAAGTTGAACCAAATGCATCCTTAGTCAATATGTTTCTGTCGTGATACATGAAAAAAAAATGAGAGAGATTAGAAACTCACAAAGTAATCATATTATGTTAACATCAATATGTAATAGAACGGGTTCTGTTTATTATGTCTGACCCACCTTGTAAAGATCCTTCAGATCCTCTTTGTAGGATGTCAATTTTTGTATTTCGACCCTCTCACTACTTAGCGGAAAAAACATACAATAGAAGCGACTGACTACACCACAACAAAGGGAGCTCAAACATCTTCCTGTCCAAAGATCGCATCTAATAACATTATGATGAAGGAATTAAATACCATTTTTTTTATTACACGGAGGAGAATTTTAAAAAAATGTACAGAAGATAGTCCTCTAAAGATACAAGAGTAAAAGACATAAATAAAAAGAAAAGAAAGAAAGAAGAAGAGAAGAGAATAAAGAAATCAAAATCCCAAAATTAGGTGCACATCGTGGATTAAATACTATATAACAAATACATTATAATATAATATTATATAATAAGATATAATAAATCTCAAAATCATAGGGTTAGCATGTAAAAGTACTAGTTTTTACCCAATAATGAAAACAACCAAGCAGACTTGTGAGCTCTCACAAGTAGGCTTTTCAAAAGCAAAAGTAATATTTTCAGTGCTTTAAGAGCTCTCGTCTAAGTTGGGTCTTGCGGGAAGAGAGGTAGATGTATGCAGCGTTCCCCTTTCTCGAGAACCCCCAAGCTGAGAGATGCAACACAAGGACTTCCCGGGAGGTCATCCATCTTGGTACTACTCTCGTTGAAGTACGCTTAACTTCGGAATTCTAATGAGATCCAGTGCCTGCTTGTTGATACCCACTTAGGTACAAATTAGCTCTTCATTTAGCTCGAAATGCTTGACATATTTTTATATATAGAGTCGAATGATACACGTATGTATTAAATTTCATTTAGTTCTTATATTTCATGTCAGTAACCTTTTTGACAATAAAAGTGAAAACATCATCTATACAATATAGAGAAACAAGACATTGCTTTAACCTTTAAGCTACACATTATGGACAACAATCAAGTTATAGTCGTCGAATTCTGTCTATGATTTGTAGCTGAAGGTGTTGCTTAGGATCCGTCTATTGTACTTTCAAATTAATGTGAGAAATTTAATGCAATTGATGATTATAAATATTTACAAAAAAAAAAAGAAAAGAAAAAAGGCCATAAAAGGAAGAACCTAAAATCAAATAAAATCTGAAGAAAATAAAAACGAAGGAAGTAGAATCCAAGGCATGGAGTGACATTAATTGGTACTATTGTTTCTTTGCCTCCCATTGTACGAGGCTCACACGAGGGGTTTTTTTTTTTTTTTTTTTTAAATTATTAAAAAGAGTTTTTTTTTTTTTTTTTGCTAAAAAAATCACCTAAAATTTAAGTACGGTTTTAAAAAATTAAATCGGCCACATATATGTGAGAAAGTGAGAGTGTGAGAGGGGCGAATTTTGGCTCTCTATTGTTATGAATGTCCATAATTTGTTGAACATTAAAAGAAATAACAATTTATGGCTCATACTTCTTCATTGGGCAGAAAAAAAGAAGGGTACAGGAAGAAAATTATTTTTTTAATACTCAACAAATATTGACCATCTATTACAATAGAGGGCTATGATTCGCTCTTTTCATAAGAATACTACCATACATATATATATATATATATATATATATATATAACTTTTTAATAAAAATTATTTATATTTTATGTGCGGTTTTCAAAAAAACAACTAAATTTTTTGATTTTTTCAAAGTGTTTCAAAAAATATATGAGAGTTAACTATTATCCATTAGTTTTTGCTGGCGTGTTATTTAAAAATATTTTTTAAAAATATAAATTATTGTTTTAATATTTAAAATATTTTAAAAATATTTAGAACATTTAAAAAATATTTAAATGTATTTTTGAAATTATTTTCCTGTTTTTCAGAATCCATTCTAGCAAAAACTAATATATATTAACGGCGTTAACATTAATGTGCGACAGTGAAATATTTTTATAGTTTAGGTTTGACATTGAAAAATTAAAAAATTTAGGTAAGTTCTTGTATCTGTACCTAAAATTTAGGTGATTTTAGTTAAAAAAAACCCTAATTAAAAACTATATATTTAAGAAACTCACTTGAGAAAAAGTAGTTAGCTCTCTTATTATATATAAAGGGTTTATAATTCTTTTAATAATGGTAAAAATGATACAACTTTTCCTTCAACGGGACTCCAACTATGAGGAGAATGGAGTAATTGATGAGTTTTGAACCTAAAACCTCTTATTTTGGAGATTCCGTAGCATAATCACTGGACGAACATACTCGAATAGCTCATAAAGGGTCCATACACTCTCTCCTTAAAAGATAGTTGAATTCTCTACAGCTTTGTAGAGAAGTAGGCTTAATTAGCCACCTGAAACACGTAAATTTTGTGTGGTTTTCTTGTCCCTCGTAGAAGTTACATTGTTCTTTTCTTTCAATTTGTTTCGGTTCATAGACAAATTGGTGAATTAAATCGGACAAAGCGATTTAATTTAAAGAAATATTGATACATATTAATCATAAAGTGCAAAGAATTGACATTATTTTTTAGATAAATAAGATTAGGATGAAAATTTAAGACTAATGTTAGAGCATAAAATCAAGTTTGAGCCTTCATCCATCAGCTCAAATCTTTGAGAAAGTTGGTTCTTTTATATGATATCAGAGTCTTGATGACCAAAAGGTTATGAGTTCGAATTTTACCTTCACTTTTAATATTAACATAATCTAAGCATAAGGTATGAGGTGGTCCCATGCAATAACCACGTTTCAAGCTCAAGAAAAATTAATGTGAGGAAATGTTAAATTATAGAACTAGGAAGCATGAATACGAAATATGATACGATATTGATACGTCAACACATAATTTTTCAAAAAACTAGGATACGACACTTTACTTAAAAATTATGCATTTATATATATATATGTGTGCGCGTGCGCGTGCGCGTGCGCGTGCGTGCGTGTGTGTGTGTGTGTGTGGGGTGGCGTTTTTATGAAAGGGTGCGAGGGTGAGAGGGGCGAATCGGGGGTAGGAAGACATTTGAGAGGGGCAGGAACTTGGCAATAATAATACAGATAGATTTTGTGTTTTTGTTTTGTAATATCCTTGAAACTATTTTAATAAAGACAAAATAAGTTTTAAAAAAAATAGTTTGTTACATGTCTTAAAGCCGTTGTTATTATAATACCTGTTATATTGAATTTCCCTAACAAACTCACCCCATGTTGCCACACGTATGCACTTTGAAGAGTGTTTTAGCACCACAAAAAATGTAATCTATACCGAGGCTTTGTTTGATTTAACAAAAAATATTTTTTTTTAAAGATTTTATTCATAAAATATTATCAATTAAAAATATTTTTTTTCTATTTGACTTTCGAGCTAAAACAGGGGTTAATTCTATAAATTTATATGATGTTTATATTTGGCCAAGTTGAGTTTGCAGTAAAAGATATAACATGAGATCATTGCATAAAATATTTTTCCCTCAGTGAAGGAAATGCTTTCCCCCTTTCATTGCGGGGACGTCAATTTCGTATTTAGTATTAATGAAGGAAAATAATTTTTCGTGTTTGTAACTATTGCTATAAAGTTAAACTCAAAGAAATAATATAATTAATTTTCCTTTAAAACAAACGGTGTCATGAGTCCACATAATTTCAAACTTGTTTTACCTGAGCAGCCAAAAATAAACACACTATCTTTTATGTACTCGAGATTCCTAACGACCTCGTCTGGAAAGTATGGAGAGCCCACATGTTGGAGTGTAAAACCAATAACGGGCTTTTATCCATCAACTTTTGGGAAGGATGGTTCTTTGGTATTAGAGCCTTGTTGACTAAGAAGTCACGATTTCGACACTCAATAGCTCTCTTTCGGTATTAACATATAATTGAAGAACAAGGTATAAGGTGGGCATGTGCATATTCAAGCTTCAAGCCGAAATGAACATTTAGATGAAGGTGTATATTAGAGTATAAAACTAATCACGAACCTTTATCTATCAGCTTAAACTTTTAAAAAGGTTGAATGTTGAACACGACACACCACTAGCTGCAGATTTTAAATGCATATGGCAGGCACATTATGCATTGCCTATAAAATGGGGACCCTTTTCCAGCTTGCCTTTCATTCCATTTATTTATATCTAGCAAATTTCTGACACCATACGATAACACGACACTAGTGTAATGTATGAAGATATTTATATTTTTAAAAAGTTTATTTGTCTAGATGAAATCGTTTTGAATTACCTTATTTCGTGAATTTGGGATAGGGATGGGCAAGCGCAACTATCGCAATACTTTTAATTTTACTGTATTCATTATTCAACACTGTTTTCCCTCTCTGGTCATATTTTGGATCCAAAAAAACAATTGGGGTGTAAAAGGTCTAGCGTATTGAAATGTGTTTGAGACATGAAAAGTCTTTCTATAAATTGCATGATTTGAGAGTTGATGTGTTTTGGAAAAAGATAAACTTAACTGTAATATATGTAAAGATAAGTATGATACGAAGATAAATTGGATTTGGGATGCATTTTTGTAGTCGGGTTGTATTTGGGTTGAAAACTCTGATCCATTCAAGTGATTGGGTTTGGACAACCCGTTTAAAAGTACACATTTAACCCATTTATACATTTATGTCATATTATATGAGAGTTTTTTTTTTTGGGGGGGGGGGGGATAAGAAACCTGTTGAAAATGACAGTGTTTAACAAAAAAAAAAAAAAATAACATTTTCAGTGCCTCAAAAGCTCACACCCAAGCAGGGTATGGTGTGAGTAGATGTACGCAACCTTCCCTCTTCAGGGACCCTGAAAGGAGGCTGTTTCCGAGAACCTCCAATCTGAAAGGTGCAACACGAGGACTTTCCAGGAGGTCACCCATCTTGGTACTACTCTCTCCCAAGCACGCTTTAACTTTAGAGTTCTAATGGGATCCGATGCTTGCATGTTGGTAGGTGTTTAACGACTAACCAAAATCATTTTTGCACATGTATTTTTAACAAGTGATTTCGATATTTTGTTTCATATTTTTTTTAAAAAAAAATTATTTTTACTTTAAAAGGGAAGCATTAATTTTTTTGCTTTTGTTTAAAGTAAGAAAAAGAAAAGTGCTCTTTTTATTAATTAATTCAGAGAACTGGGGAAGAATTGAAGTTAAAATGTTATTTTCGCAACTGACCATTCTTTGGTCTAATTGGTTAGAACGAATGACAGATACACTTTTGACAAATTCATTACTAGTGAAGGTAGCTTTTGAAGGCTCGGTACTCTTGGAAAAAAGTTTTGGAAGCTTCTCAGGCAAGACCTGGGTCGATCTATAAAGAGATCGGAGTGCTTTTTTTATTAGCTTCACATTTTTGTATTTCTTTTTACCGTTAAGGATGTCTTGTCCTTACCTATTTTTACATTCTTTATATCATAATCTAGTTTCTTTTACTATAAAAAAAACAACTTCTACTCTAATTAAAAACATTTTTCTTTTCATATTAAACACTTTTAAATTTTAAAATAAGTACTTTTTTTCTATTAAAAAAAACACATATTTTTTGTGGAAAAAAAAAGTTTGAACAAACAAATCTTTAATATTAGTACCTCATTCATTACCTTATTAGGGTTTATTGGTTTCTTTATTTTATGGTTGAAATTTGTTTGATAATTAAGAGAATTAGATCACTAAACATAGTCTTTAAAAGCTAAAAACAATAAAAAAAAAACAGCCAAAAAAAGAAAAAATGGTGTTGAAGTATAAAATCATTCTTATGCCTTCATTTATTAACTTAACTTTTTAAAAAAAGTTGATTATTTGACATAGTATCAGAGCCTTGTGACCAAGAGGTAATGAGTTCGAATCCCAATAGCCAACCTTTTCAATATTAATATAATTTAAGCATAAGGCACGAAGTGGGCATGTGTAATATGCACGCTTCAAGCTTAAGGCGCATTCACATATGAGGGGGTGTGTTAGAGTATAAAATCAGTCATAGGCCTTTACTTATTAACTTAAGCTTTTAGAAAAGTTGGTTCTTTGACAAATAGAATGTCAAGAGGTTACGAGCTCGAATCCCAATAGCCTTCCACTTTCAGTATTAACTTAATTTAAGCACAAGATATGAAGTGGGTTTATGCAATATTTAAACTTTTGAAAAAGTTGGTAATGGGATGAGGTGAAATTTTATGGGCAATCTCAATAACCATAACTTTCAATATTAATATAATTTAAGCACAAAGTATAAAGTGGATCTATGTAATATTCATGCTTCAAGCCTAAGGCCCATTCGCATGAAATGACATATTAGAGTATAGAATCATTCCTGAGCTTTACGCATTAGCCTTCAACAACAACAAAAACAGACCTAGTGCCTTAAGGGCTCCCTCCTAAGATGTAAGCAGCCTTATCCCTTCAGGGTGTAACCCTGTCGAGAGGTTATTTTCAAGGACCCCCATCCTTATAGGATTGGCAACACAAGGACTTCTCAGGAGATCACCTATCCTGGTACTACTCTCGCCCAAGCACGCTTAACTTTGAAGCTCTAATGAGACTCGGTGAATTAGTGTCTGGTAAATGAACCCTAACATTGATTATTTGACACAGTTGGGGTGAAATTAAATGAGATGGGGACCTGAGAAGGAAACCTAACATTATAGTTGTACAAATATAATTTGCATTTGAAATGGAATTATGTTAGTCCTCTTGTTCCCCACCTCCAGTACAATTTTACTGCTCCACGTTGTGTCTGGCAACATTTAGAGAGTGACTCTGTCACTATGTCATTTTTGGCTTCACATCTCGATTGGCGATTGTCCTCTAAAAGATAAGCATCTGAGATTCTTTTTCATCACCACACGGCACTCTACTGTCGGCCATACGAGCTTTTGAGATGGTATTACTAGACATTGGAAGTTAGTGTCGTGGCTTATTTGGTTGGGAAGTTGAACTTCGACTAGCTCTAGACCATGACGAATGGGAAGCATCTGTCTACCGTATTCTTGAAGAAGTTTTAACTTTGCAGTAAGACATGGAAGGTCCCTTCTCGACCAACTCCTTTTACAAAGCTGCAATCTTGGCGTCTGGTATCCCGATTACTAATCAAGTGAAAGGATTTTCAAGTAGACTTTGTTCCTCTGAGAATTGAGCTTTTGGTTTTGATTCTTGAGAGACTAAAGACAAAAGAGAGACTAGTGAAAATAGGGATCCTTGATACTAACTAGAGTTTTTTATCCTTTTGCTCTGATGACAAGGAATCGTGTATATATCTAGTTATTTTTAATTTTTTTGATAATTAGCAATATAGTCGTAGTACAAAACGGGCAACTCATACCAACGTGGCCACAGTCAACCCGCAAGCATCTATTACTTATTTGTTAGATCTCATGGAATCTTTGGACCACCATTATGAGATGGTGGGGAATCACCCTCATCTTTCCAATCAACTACCCACCCATAGGTGTTAGTGGTTGACAAAGGGTTACGAGGACTAGTTTAGTATATGAAATTTAAAGTAGTAAATATAATGTAACTTATTTTCATAAATAATAAAGTATGTTAATTTCTATTACGTCGCTCTGCCATTATTATGATGGAATTGATATCAGACTTCCTAATCCCACATCAAAAATTTAACTCCGTACATGTACATCAAGCACAGTGCTCCACATTGGAAGCTTTTCTCGGAAAAGTTTCACTTTATATATATTTATGAGAAATAAAATTTTGATTTAAGTGGTGGTTGAGAGGTAATTAGAAACCACGTGCGTGTACGCGTTGCCTGCCCATGGGTCAGGCTCGAGTGTGGGTGTTCTTTATACAATTACTGTCTTTCTTTGTCGGTTATTGTTGTAATGAAGGATTAAATATCTTTGCATCTTTCGAGGAGTTCTTCTTTTCGGCTGAAAATTATCCTCGCTACCCTTTCCCATGGGTTGTGGTTTTCAGGGAGTAATGGCAACCGTAACTGGCAACTAACAAGTAGTACGATCATATTAATCCTAGAAGACAGTTGTCGGCTTTTCTGCGTTCCCCTGAGTAGCAACGAAATTGTTATTAGGACAATAATTCTTCCATGGAATGGTGTTCACCTTTCCTCTCTTAGATAAGAACGTTCTTATTACTGGTTTTCATTGTTTTGTTTAATTATTTCCCACATACTAAATTTTCTACAATACATTGTTGCTCGAATTTAAGTTCATCTCTAATGTAATACTTGTTATCTAAAAGGGTACCAACATGCAAGCACGACCTAATTAGAATTCTGAAGTTAAGCATGCTTGAGTGAGAGTGGAACCAAGATTGGTGACCTCCTAGGAAGTCCTCGTGTTGCACCCCTCAGGTTTAGGGATTTTTGGAAACAGCCTCCCTTTAGAGTAGCGCCCTGAAGGGGGAAAGTTACATACATCCATTCTCCCCAGAACCCACTTAAGCAGAAGCCCTTGGGGCACTGAAAATGTTGCTTTCTGATGTAATACTTGTTAAGAAAAATCCTAACCTCTATTAATCACTTTAACAAATAAAGAAAAACCTGAAATTTAATCCTATTTTGTCCATTCAAAGGAACAAGCTAGAGTTCGTGAACAATTCGGTAAGACTTACCGATGGCACTTTAAATGGCTCGTTATTGCTCAATATTAGCTCAATAACATAACGAGGATGGCTCTTTACGTAGCATAAATGGCTCTCGAAAAACAACAAAAATTAATATTAAAACTTCACTTTTGATTTTCAAAATACAAAAATTTAAAAAAAAAGAAAAAAACAATATTTAAACATTTTCTTTTAACACTGACAAGAAGTATAACATGCACTATATAGTTTGGTTTTAGAGAATCGTTTGGTATTGGGCTACTTCGGCCCAGCAAAAGGATAACCTATCAAAAGTCCAGCCCATGTATGCGAAAGTAATTTGGGCCTATGCCCAAGACTAATCGGGCTGGGTATATTATTCTTACATATTACTTAAATCCTGTCAGAATATATATTAGCCTAAATAAGTTATAATAATTAATATAGTAAGCAAAACAAGAATAATTATTTGTTAAAAACTAAATTCAACTTATTGTTAATCTAATATTTATTTAAAGTAAACGGAAAAATATCGCAAATGTTTAAAAAGAAAACAAAATTAACTTATAAAAATTAATTAATTTAATATTGTTTATGACTTTTAATTTTTTCTCACAATATTAAGTGTAACTATAATCATATATTAATAGATAGCTTACTATTTACTTTAAATTATAAATACGATGCTGTATAAATAAATATTAATCGTTAACATTTTTTAATATATTATCCTAACATTTTCCTTTAAATCTGTTTAGTTAAATTTTTTTTTTTCTAAAAAGAGTTTATTTTTAAGAGAAAAGCACTTTTTTATAATTTTAGAATGTTTAATATGAAACAAAAAAATTTTATAATTATTATTTTTAAACCAACTTTTCATTGCTTTTATTGATAATATTTTGGAAAAATTATCACTTAGGTACCCTAAGTTTTGGGCATTTATCATCTAGGTATCTCGAAGTTTCAATATATTAAATGAGGTACCCTGAGATTTGAAAATTATATCACTTAGGTATTCTATATTGGAATTTGATGAATTTTTGTGAGAATTAGACCAATTTTATACAAAGTGTCCTAATCTAGTATATAATTACAATAATATATACAAGTCATATTAATATTTTTAACAAAAATTTAATGAATTACGGTGAAAATGTTCACTTCGTTTGAATTCAAACTATTGTTATAGTGCCAAAATTATATGTTATGTCAATATTTTTGGTAAAAAATTATTAAATTCTAATAAATATACTTATATATTAGAGTAGTATTTTACTTTAATATTTTTCGATAAAAATCTATTTAATTTTAAAAGAAGGGTACTTAATCAATAAATTTTAGAGCTTTAAAATACCTAAATAAAAAAAATTAATACTAAAATATAATTATATATTTTAAAATAACAGGATACTTAGACGGTGAATAATTAAATTTTCTTAGCCGAATATTAGTTTTCTTTTCACTTTCAGACCCACAGTTAACATCACAGGGGTCGGTGGAACATGATCCTGTCCACGTGGCATAATCCTATTAGTCCAAAATTTCACCAAACTTCCACTCTCTCTCTCTCACTTCAACCCCCGAAAAATTCGTCGGCAAAATGCCCCAAAATCAGCAAACCCCCTTTCATCTAATCCAATTTTCCCCCCAAAAAACCCTAAAAATGCGGAATTTCACGTCTTTCTGATAATTGTACCTCTCAAGAATATCTGTAGACCAAGAATTTCAGACCAATTATGGCGGATTTATCCCCAATTCGAAGATACTCTTCAATTTTCTCTCTCCTCTTCCTGCATTTCCTAACCCTAGATTCTCTACCCATTTCGTCATTCTCTCTCCAAAGTTTTAAAAAAGAAGAAATTTTTGATTTTAATTCGAGATTTTCCCTTTTGGGTGATGCCCAGATTGGCAAGTTCGGTTCTTTTGTGAATCTAACTTCTGGGCAGATCATATACAAGGAGCCCATTAAGTTTTGGGGGGGTACATTGCAAAATCCCATCTCATTTTCTACTGATTTTACGTTTTCTATCTCGGGTACTGGCGGGGATGGGCTTGCATTTGTGATTGTTCCTCGTGTGGAAGTTTCGAAGGCTTTTGGCCATGGTTTGTTTGGGATTTCTGAAGGTTTTAGAGAGATTGATAGTGGGTTTGTTGCTGTTGAGTATGATACTAAGAAAGATGATAATGTGGGTGATTTGAATGATAATCATGTTGGTGTTGATGTGAGTAGTTTTGTGTCTGCTGAGTTTATTGATGTTTCATCTATTGATTTGGTGCTTAGTAGTGGGGAAAAGTTGCACTCTTGGATTGATTATGAAGCGAGTTCGAAGAGATTAGAGATTAGGTTGAGTAAGTTTGGTAGTGAGAGGCCTTACAAGCCGTTGATTTCGCATCCGATTGATTTGTCGAAGATTTGGGGGAAAAGAGAGGTGTTGGTGGGGATAAGTTCATCTAGTAAGAATTCAAAGCCAATGAGCAGTTTGTATTCTTGGAGTTTCAGGGTCAGGACGGTTCCAAGTTGGATGCATTCACAACCGTTGGATCCTGAGGATCATCTCGATAAACAGCAAATCAGGCCAAAGAAAAAGAATTGTGCCCTGAAAATTCTTGGTGGGTTGATCTTTGCAACGGGTTGTGGTACTTTAGTTGCGTTCTTTGTCCTCTTCGTGTGGGTCGTCTTCTTCAATAGGCATCCTCATATCAAGTCAGAATTGCCAATGAATTCAGTAGAGTTTAAGTATGAAAAAGTAAATGTGATGGTAGACAATGTTTCTAATGATTCTATGAGTTAGAGCATACATCTGAAAATTTCGCTTCGGTCCTTTTTCGTATTTGTTCTATTTTTTCAATCTTTGTATGTTTGTTGTGTAGTAGCGAATCTACATTGTAAATTTGTGGCCGCTTCCTCTCATTTGTTCCTATTGTATGGTTATGAACAATGTAGCTTATTTTGCAGTAATGCACGAGACACATCTATGAAATGCCATTCATGTGGTACTGCAGCTTTCACCGGGGGCTGTGATGTGATCCATGTCAGGAATTGAATGTGAACAATCATCGATTTGTTTTCTGTTTTGCTATTCCGAGCTTTATGGTGCATTGGCGTTTATGATTGAAATACAATTTATACATGACTCTTGTTGTGGGAAGTGGGTGGACAATTTAACATTACGGTATTGTGGACAGTTACTTCCGTTGTTGTGGGATAAGGGTGTATTTGAGCCAAGTTGAGCTTGAGCTCGTTGGGCTCGACGCTCAGGCTTGGCTTGAAGCTCGTCGAACTTGGAGATTTCAAGCTTGAGCTTGGCTCGACCAAGGCTCGTGCTTAATTCAGTTTAGCTAAGCTCGAACATAGATCAATGAGCCCCAAACTGAACTTGTGATATTTAGGCTTATTTGAGTTCAATCTAGGCTCATTTTGGCTCATTTATGCACACCTCATTTAGACTTAAATTTGGCTTGGTTGACAAAATGCAAGCTAATATATTATATTATAGGCTCATTTACGCTCACGAGTCTACAAAATCGAGCTTCATTAGACTCGAGCTCGGTTAAATAAGCTAAACCAATTAGCTTGGCTTGAGCTTGAAACGAGCCAAACCTTGTGAGCTCGTGAGCTGGCTCGGCTCATGTATAACCCCAAGGGTGATAAGTGTTGCAGTATTCATTTGAAAAGGGCATTTCTGGGGAAGTCGTGTATGAACTTTTCAAGGCCTTGATCAGTTCAAATGGCATTATGACCTTTGAAATGGGTCTTATGATTGGGATCCCTGAAAACAACTTAACGAAATTGATCAACATGCCACAGAGTTGCCTTTTATTAGCTACAAAGTGTAGCGATACCTTGCAACTCCTGTTCAATGTGCTAGACCTGTTGATATGCTTGGTAAGTTCTTGCAAGTATTTGGGAGCTAACTCTCCATTTGGTTCATACCAACCATTATCCTTACGGAAAATTTCACAAAACAGTGTTTAATTAAAAACATTTTTTTGGTAAAATTGTTGTCTTTCTAGCTAGTGAAAAAAATTTCATTCTTTAAATTTGTATGAGATTCACATTTGGCCAAGTTAAAGTTGAATTAGAGAATATAACGTGAGATTATTGACAAAAAACGTTCTCCCCTTAAGGGAAGTCAATTTCCCCACAATGGAGGAAAACTTTTTCCATACCAGTGATTGTTGTTATGAAGTTATGCAAAAATAATAAAATTGATTTCTGTCAAAACAAATAGAGCATGCCCAACATCTTTTATGTGGTATGATACAATGCTAAGTAGTGTGGCCATTTTATTGCTTATGCTGTAGATCTAGTATATACTGCACGTTGTCTGTGAGACTATGCCTGATTCATGCTCAATTCTACATTGATAGCATTTAAGTGTCTAGTTCATCTGTCCTATCTCAGACCAGAGTGATCGATCAAATGGGTGAAACGCCATTTATCGTTTTCAACATCTTAGCGATAGATCCTAACCATGTGTAGTCGAGCACAGCAGTCATTTACTTGATTGAAACATCCCCCTGAAGAGGGATCATTCCGCGATCTTAAGCTAAAAGTACTCTTAATATCCTTAGCTTCTGAGCTTCTATTTGAATGCCTGTTTCTCTCCATTATGTTTCGCTTATGTAATAGGAACTGCATGATGAATGTACTGCCATGCTTCCCTCTGTTATCAAGCTTAGTTCGGTTTAGTGGTGATGATCGCCAAGGGTGGCTAAAGATGCCACCCGGGATCAAATCCTAGCAGCAAAAATACCTCCACCCCCTTCTTACCAACCTAAAAAAGAACTACTGCCCTTTATTGGCCTCCTCCTTGTAGAAAAATGCGCTCATGCCATTTCGACTAGTGCCTTTACAATTATACTGTACATATGTCAGCAATCATATTATGTCGAACATATATTAGCTAGTAGATTAATCCACCTAACGTCTGTTGGTTTTAGGATGGGCTTGTATGTGAATCGCTTGTACTTACTCCACCTAAGACCCGGTGAATAATTTCACAATTTGCAATCGGATAAACATATTACGCTCTATTTTCTTTTCCAGAGGCCCCATATTTCTGAATGTGACAAATCTGTGAGCTGCTGTTGCATCATAAATTCATAAATGGAAAATTGTTGCCATTGTTGTAAAGGTTAAGGTTGTATCAGTACGCCTTGTGAGTTTCCATTAGGCCTCTTTTGGTTGCCATGTAAATTGAATTCCTATGAGAATTTGTATTTCGTGGGAATTTAATTCTTATGTCAACTTTCTACAAAGTAGGTAAACATGTTTGGTTGTCAGGATGAGAAATAGAACTTCCGTTGGAAACAAGTTAAAAACAAAAATTAGAACTTACTTAGGAGGGGAGGGGATAGATAAGTTACTTTGTGCATAATTTCCACTTCCCGTATTCTACCTACTTTCTGCCAACCAAATAGGAGTCAGAATTTGTATTTTTCATGAATTACTTCTTGCATATATTTCATGCATACCAAACGAGGCTTAATGTCCGGTAGAAATGCATTCTGCGTAGACGCATAAATTCTGCTGCTGTCATGCACATTTCACTTGCACATTTTGTGTATGCTTTCATATTACTTTTTGTTAGGGATGATAGAGAACTGGCTTTAGAACTTCAAAGTTAAGCGTACTTAGGCAAGAGTAGTACTATTCTCGTGTCGCACCTTTTAGGTTGGGGGTTCCGGGAGTGTTGTTAATTTATTATAAAGGACCGGCTTTCCCAAAAATTTTAAGTAATGTGTAAGTTTAAGAATGATTTTATATTTTAACACATCTTTTCACAGAAATGTCCATTGGGTTTGGAGAGTGGATATGTGTGCAATCACTTCATACATTGTGCTTCAGTTATCTTAATATTAAGAGCGAGAGTATGATTAGGATTTGAACATGTGACCTCTTGATCAACAAAGGTCTGAAACCATATCAAGAAATCAACTATTTCAAAATTTAGCTATTATATGAAGACCTCAATAATTTTATACTCTAACAATGGAAAGCAATCAATGATGGCAAGATTTTTAGAATGCGAGTGTAATGTGAAACTAGAACTTACTACTTGTTGTCACAGAACATCGATCTTGGTAGTTGTATCAAGATACCAAGTCCTCATTGGCAGAACGACTGGATCTATTTCACGACAACAAACTTCGTTATTTTTCTTACAATGGTAAGAAGGATATAACGTTTTCCTCGAAACAGACCATTCAACTTAGAGTCAGTAACCGAATCACTATATCAATTCTAACAACTCAAATTTAATTGAAACACGCATATCGAGTGTTAGGAGTTTTGAGTTGCGTGAGGTAGAATTTCAATTTCTGAGTGGTGATCGTATTATATTCATTTTTTGAAGGACAAAGACATAAGAATTGTCTACATGTGTTTGATTATTTGTACAGCGATGTAGAAATTGGCGTGGAGGGGTTGACATCCATCTATTAGTTAGGCACATGCTTACGTTAGTTGGGATTCTTATTTTCCTTCAGTTTAGGTCTAGCTACCACAATTACGAAATTGGGTGTCAACATATTTACCGAGCACTAATGCACCGGATCCCATTAAAATTTCGAAGTTAAGCATGCTTGGGCGAGAGTAGTACTGGGATGGGTGATCTCCTGGAAAGTCTTCGTGTTGCAACCCTATAAGGTTGGGGGTCCTCGGAAACAGCCTCTCGGTAAGGTTATATCCTTAAGGGGTAAGGTTACGTACATCCACCCCTCCCAGACCCTGCTTCAGCGAGAGCCCTTGAGGCATTGTCTGTCTGTCTGTTGTTGTTGGTGGTGGTGTAAACCTATTTTATAAAATTTGATAGATTGCCATAAGAACTGTGTTTAGCAACTAATCGAAATCCTTTAGTTTCCACGTTAGTAAAACATGAAGTCGGAGATGGTGATTTTAGGGAAAGAGTTGACTATTAGAGAACTGTCTGTCTAATGTGATAAATGAATCAATAATGAGAGAGAAGATAGCTCTATTTATAAGAACACGGTCATAATCTCTTCTAAATTAATTTCTTCATTCAAATGAAATTATACCCATATCATTTCAACAGATAAGATTGTAGCTAACTAGATGACTCGTTGTCAGTATCTAACAGATTTGATATGACATAATAATACT
This sequence comes from Simmondsia chinensis, assembly GCA_018398585.1. Lineage (NCBI taxonomy): Eukaryota > Viridiplantae > Streptophyta > Magnoliopsida > Caryophyllales > Simmondsiaceae > Simmondsia > Simmondsia chinensis. Next base: position 36,000,461 of record JAGTTD010000008.1, on the reverse strand, counting down.
ATATGACACATAGTAGTGTCTTTTTTTTTTTGTGTAACTGGACATATAGTAGAGCTGAAGTGATATTTTTAGAGTTGGGTTTAATTTGGGTTGACAGTATACAATTATAAATATTGAGTGTAGCACTACATTCTTACCAAATGGTCATATATTAGTGAACTGATATGTACTATAACATCATTCGTATAATTAAATGAACCAAAATGATAAGAAACTGCCTGAGATTCTTCAAAGGCTTACACACTACACGAGAAAAACCCGACTCTAAAGCATATTTGGCAATGACACAACTAGTTATTAGAACATAAATATCATAGATCAATCTCCACCCTTTTTGGGGTTTCATCTCCTCTTCCTATTCTACCCATAGATCTAGAGGCGGCAAATGGGTCAATTCGGATCGATTAGTAAAATTATAATTTTATTAATAAGATATAAAATACATGACATGACATTGAAATTTATACCGTCACATTACAATTTTATTAATAAAAATAAGTTTATTACCGAGGTGATTTGGGTCACGCATAACCCATGTCACTCGCACGGGTTGGGCCCGGTCCAGGTTTGACAACTCTAGAATTTGTAATTCCAATTATTTTGATTTTACGTATGAATTTTGACATTATCTATTCAAAAAAAAAAAAATCTCATTGCTCATTCAATAACGTTGTTTCATATATTTCACACTAGTAGGTAAATATCGATGTGCAACTCCTTCCTTTAGAAGTGCTCATTGCCACACCCCACTGCTTCGACAATGGGATTTTGAGCCCTGACTTTCTTTTCTATTATTGTTTGTAGCCTTTTGGTTCGTGTTTTTTGTTACTTAAAGACATTATCTCTAACTTTTATTCCTTGTTGTGAGCTTTGGCTATGTCTTAGGATATGCTCCTTATAAATCTGTACATACTTCTTTTATATATATATATATATCACTAACTTACACACACACACACACACAAAAAAAAACCTATGCACATGGAATCACACCTGAAACAAAAAAGAATTACTAATTACTAGAAGATTTTATGCCACATGTCCTTATATTTTATCCATTGTGTCAATTTACTCTCTGTATAATTCAAAATGTGTTAATTCGGTCCTTAAAAAAAAATTATGTTAAGTTTTAATGAAATTTTGAATAGTATAGCCACGAATTGGGTTAAATTGAGTAAACAAATGAATTTATAATAAGTTACTTGCATCTAATATAATTTTACTGTTCAAAATGATGTCATTAACATAACTTTAATTTGAGTAAATTGATACATTTTTAAACTAATATAATTAAAAATATAAAAAATAAATTAATAAAATAAATAAAGTACAGGGAGTCACATCTGAAACAAACATAGAAGAATTACTAATTACTAATAAAAATGAAAAAGTAATATAGCAATTAAAAAGGCACAAAATGTGGGGTTGCTTGGCTTTACAAAAGAAGAATAATAATAGAGCAAATAATAATGATCAAGTTGGCTACCTAGTCTCCACTTTTGTTGGCGGGTGTATCATTTCACCTTTCATTTTACACCCCTCCATTTATTTTATTCCTTTTATATATTCTTCCTCATCTTTATTTCCTTTTGAAAAATATTTTTTTTTTTCGGTATGAAAATTATTATTATCTATCAAAAAATTAACTCTTTTAAAAGCTTAAGCTTATGAGTGAAGGCTCAGAAATATTTTATACTCTAATATTTCTCTTCGTGTAAATGTCAATTTGGCTTAAAAAGTGAATAGTGCACATGTCCACCTCATACCTTATGCTTAATATGTTTGAATATTGAATGGGGGATGCTAATATTCGAACTCATGGTCTCTTGGTCTGTTAAATTTTCATCGGGCCTTTAGGCTTGACCTACTAAATAAGCACACAAAATTCACACATAAGTCCAAGTAGGGTTCCATCCTGAAACCAATTGGCATTAGGTGGAGTAACACACTATGCTTATAAGGTGATCTTTTCTTTCTCTCAATTCCAATGTGTGATTTCACAAGACTTACATGTGGAGTGTTCAGCATGGTCAACAAAGGTTAATACCATGTCAAAAAATTAACTTTTTCAAAAGCTTAGACTTATTGGTGAAGGCCAGGAATGGTTTTATACTCGAACATTATCAAAGTAATGATATGATTTACAAATAATGTGAATTACACAATTATCTTAAAAGCTATAATTTTACTTTTACAATAATAATATTCTTTTTTTTAATGGGTTATATGAGAAATCTGGTGAAGGATAGGGCTAGCAAAATCTGACATGACATGATAACAAGACATGGACACGACACAAAAATGGCAGGTTTGGGTAGGGTGTTTTGAAGCTGGGTTGAATTTGGGTTGACCCATTTTACCCATTTAGGTAATTGGATTGAATTTGAATTTGACCCATATAAACCATTTTTGATACGTTTGACCCATTTATATAGTTATGTCAGGCATCTAAGTAATACATTATTATTATTATATATATTTTTTGAGTTAAGATAATTTAAACTATATTTAGTAATATTATTTTAACAGTTATAAAGATGACAAGTATTTATTAGTCTTATCAACCATAAAGTACATTATTAACATATTTGTAAATTAAAAAACTAGTATTTAATGAAAAAAAGTCACCGATATAATTAAATGGGCAACCCGTGAGTTACCCATTTGATAATTGGATTCGGTAAAGGTTGAAAGTTTCTAACCTGTTTAATAAATAAGTTGGGTTTGGATGGACCTTATTTTTAAGACCTTTTATATAGTATGAATATAAATACGATACGATATGATATATTTGTCACATCTAGTGAGAGGCAGCGTCTCTGACGAAGAGACAACATGCTGCATGGGTTTTGCACTTAGGCCTCATTTTTGTCTTTGCATTCTTCCTTTTTATAAAGTCAAAAAGGCCTATGATTGCTGCTCCTACGCCTATGGCTATTTATTTATAGGATATTATTATTGTAACAAAATTTTTTATTATTGCTAAAATAATTTTAATAAAGCGAGTTTTAAAAAGTCTTTGTAGTTACTGTCAAAGAATTATCTCACAAGAATGGTTTTCTACTCTAATATGGCCTCTTATACGAATGTCAATTGAGATTGAAGCATGAATAATACACTTAAATTATTTTAACATTGAAAGTAAAAGGCTGCTAAAAATCGAACTCATGACCTCTTAGTTAACAAGACTCTGATATCATATTAAAGAACAATCTTTCCCAAAAGCATGAACTAATGAGTAAATGTTTAAAAATAGTTATATACTTTAACAGTTGCTTTAACATCAAGTAAAATTCTTTTGTCAACAGCACTAGCCTATTTATATTATTTAATATTAATTTTATAGTTACAAATTGGATACATTAATATGGTACATATAGCATTTTTCTTTTTCATGAACATGTATTTGTTGTTGAGCAATGTTATTTATAGATACCAAATAACTAAATATATGCAATTATGTATCTGATACTAACTAAAAAAAGTTTGTTAAATTATTAAGGAGTAATTAATTTACCATTTTCCGTTGATAATTTGCGTTTGGCTCGAGAAATTGAAAGTTACCTATCAAAAGAAGAAAAGCTACTTATTTTATTGTCATCCTAAATAGACCACCAAAAAAGTAATACCTCTGGTGACTCTTTTTTCTTGTGTATGTTTTTGCTTCTATTTGTTATTCTTGCTTTTATCTTTAGCTGCTGAAATCTCGTTTGTGCTCTCTAATAGAAAGAACCCGATAAACAAACTTGTAAGAGAATGACTCCTATTCTAAAATGAAATTAAGTTTCTTTATTATGTTGTTTAACACTTGTTTTTCTTATATCCTTTGCAATCGTACCAGAGAATAATCGAAAGCCCTAAGACAGAACTCTAATTACTTAGACTTTTTAATAATCTATAACACTTCGAATTGTACTACCATTTATAAAAGAAAGTAAATGGGAAAAATATTAGATCTGTAGTCTCAAAGTAATCACTGAAAGTCATATTACTGTATCATGTTGAGGTTAAGTAATACTGGTGTTTGATATACTTTTTATCCTTGTAACTTATTTGATATATTGACGGCATATAATCTTTTCGATTAGAAAATCCAAAGTTACAAGAGCTTATGTGATGGGGAGGAACCTTTTCTTTGGGTTTTCATGAACAAGGAAGAGTGTCCTTTTGCTTTCAAATGTTCTATCTCCTTTCATTTTCCCTTAAAGAGAGATCCTTTGACTAATCCACTTGTAAAGTAATACTTCAATTATTCTAAAATATAGACAATTATTTGCGAGATCAGCGAGCAATCATTGTGTTTCAGTTATTTTGGTAAAACATTACCTCTGAAGGGTAAGGCTGCGTACATCCCACTCCCCGGACCTTGCAGATGCGAGAGCCCTTGAGGCACTGTGTTTGTTGTTATTGTTGCTATCATGAAGTAGAGTCAAGCAAGGTGGGGATTACACTCTTTTTAAGTCGATTTTCATCATTCTAAGAGTAAACCTAATACAGTAAGTGTTAGGTTATGTCTCAAATTACTTGTTTTATTTTATATGGGGCTGCCGTGTGGTCACCGATCAACCGGGAGGGAATGCCGATCGATCGGGTGATTTAAGGAAAGATTCGGAGTGTTTTGGAAGTTTTGAGAGCCAATCGATCAGTGGGTTCCAATCGATCGGGTGTTCCCGATCGATCGGGAGCCTTGTTGCACCGGCCCTAATTATTTTCTATAAATAAGGGTTTAGGGTTTTGGTATTCGGTGAGAAGTTTCTCCCATTCAGATCCAATCAAAGAGCGTGTGAGCCGCCATTAAGAAAAAGAGGTGATTTCGTAATTCCTCCAAGATATTCGAGTGCTACGAGAGTTCAGAGGGAGTGATTGTAATTCTTCCATATATCTCGTTCTAGGAAGTGTCGTTGTAATTCTTCCGTTCAGTTAATAAAGAATCTCTATCTCCGCCCGTGGTTTTCTCCCCTCTCGATTGTAGAGGGGTTTCCACGTAAATATTGTGTGTTCTTATTTTGTTCTTTCTTTCTCCATATTTGTTTACTTCTCGTTTTGCGTGAGTTATATTATTTGAATCGAATCAAGTTACCAGGGTTTTTGCTTCCACATTAAGTTTCCTCCACAAATTGGTATCTTAGCATACTAGATTTGTTAAGTTCCCTTTCAAATTGGTATCAGAGCCCTGTTTATTTTGATTTGATAATATGACGTCCGTAATTAGATCCGAAATTGAAAAGTTTGGTGGTCAAAGGAGCTTCAGCTTATGGCAGGTTCGCGTTAAAGGCCTCTTGACTCAGAATGGCTTGAAGAAAGCTTTGGATTGGAAAGAGAAGAAATCAGAGAATCTTACAGAAGCATAATGGGAGGAGTTTGATGAGAAGGCGCTCACAGCAATTCAGATGTGTCTTACCGATGACGTTTTGACAGAAGTTCTAGAAGTGAAGACCGCTAAGGAGATGTGGGAGAAATTGCAGGATATGTTCTGTTTCAAGTCTGTCTCCAACAAACTCGCAGTTAAGCTCCGGTTATTCACATTTCGTATGTCAGAAGGTATGTCACTTAAAAACCGCGTCAGTGAATTTAATTCAATTATTCAAGACTTGAAAGAATTGGATGATGTTCCTAAGGATGAAGATCAGGCAATGTTGTTATTATGTTCTCTCTCTACTTCATAAGGGTTTTGTCGAAAGCATGATTTATGGAGGTAGACAAACCATATCTGTTGATGAAGTTAAGAGAAACCGACTGAGTAAAGAACGAGTAGATAGGAAATTATCTGACTCTGTGTATAACTCAGGTAGTGGTTTATTTGTGAGGGGGAGAACCGAGTATGATCATAGTGGAAACAAGTCTAAATCTAGGCATCAAGACCTAACCTGTAACTACTGTCGTAAGAAAGGGCACATTAAGAAAGACTGTTATAAGCTTAAGAGAAAATTAGAAGCAGATAACAGGTCTGACCAGAGATCCATAGCAGCTAGTGTTGTGAATGGTGAGAATGAAGATTTTCTATTGTCCGTGTCTGAACCTCAGTTCAACTTGAAAGATAGTTGGTTTTTGGATTCGGGTTGCTCCTATTATGTCTGTCTCAACTGGGATTGGTTTTCCACGTACGAGTCTATTCAAGGTGGAGTTACTTTGATGGGTAATGATAATCCATGCAAAGTTCTGGGTATAGGAACAATTCGTTTTAGGACGTTCGATGGCACTATCAGGGTTTTGGCGATGTTCGTCATGTTCCTGATTTGAAGAAAAATCTCATCTCTTTGGGTACTCTTGAATCTAAAGGGTACAAGTACACAGCTGAAGGTGGAGTTTTGAAGGTCGTTAAGGGTGCATTGACAGTTATGAAGGGCAGAAGGTCAGGTACGTTGTATGAACTTGTCGGTTCCACAGTTGTTAGATCTGTTGCAGTATCTTCATCATCCTTGTTGTTGACAGAACCAGAGATCACAAATTTAGGACGTTTGAGATTGGATCGTTCAGGTGATAGGTGTCTGTCTGAGCACAGTGTAAGGGGCTCTTTGTGTGGTCAGTCCAGAGGACTGCTGGTATGTGAACAAGGGCTTTATGTGAAGCAGAAAAGTTTTCTCTTCAAACAATTCCTGACGAGCCGTGTCACATTTGGTGAGTCTTCATTATTGTTATCTCCACAAAAGATGTCATCAGTTGTTTATGATTCAGGTCAAGTGAGTAAGCCAGAGGGAATTCAGTTCAGTAACACAGTTCAGCAGCGGGTGGCTGTTTCAGTTGATGTGTCAAGAGCCAATTCAGAGAAGAAGATTGGCATTGCTATAACCTCTCAGATATGTTCACTCAGTTTCTACCTAACAGGAAGTTCAAGCTTCACACGATTAGGATTCGTACTTTGTTGTGTTAACCCCGTGTGTGGGAGTTTTGTGGAGAAGGTGGAGGAAATTCTTTTATGTATGTAATTTGAGCCAAGGTGGAGATTTGTTAGGTTATGTCTCAAATTACTTGTTTTATTTTATATGGGGCTGCCGTGTGGTCACCGATCAATCGGGAGGGAATGCCGATCAATCGGGTGATTTAAGGAAAGATTCGGAGTGTTTTGGAAGTTTTGAGCGCCGATCAATCGGGTGTTCCCGATCGATCGGGAGCCTTGTTGCGCCGGCCCTAATTATTTTCTATAAATAAGGGTTTAGGGTTTCGGTAATCGGTGAGAAGTTTCTCCCATTCAGATCCAATCAAAGAGCGTGTGAGCCGCCATTAAGAAAAAGAGGTGATTTCGTAATTCCTCCAAGATATTCGAGTGCTACGAGAGTTCAAAGGGAGTGATTGTAATTCTTCCATATATCTCGTTCTGGGAAGTGTCGTTGTAATTCTTTCGTTCAGTTAATAAAGAATCTCCATCTCCGCCCATAGTTTTCTCCCCTCTCGATTGTAGAGGGGTTTCCACGTAAATATTGTGTGTTCTTGTTTTATTCTTTCTTTCTCCGTATTTGTTTACTTCTAGTTTTGCGTGAGTTATATTATTTGAATCGAATCAAGTTACCAGGGTTTTCGCTTCCGCATTAAGTTTTCCTCCACAAATTGGTATCTTAGCATACTAGATTTGTTAAGTTCCCTTTCAGTAAGTATACAAACACCATATCTATGATATGATACTCGCAATAACCGTCATTCTTAGACTTTATACTATTAGAGGACATAAATTGCACCATCCAAAACAGCTTTAACCCTTTTGCTTATCTAAGTGGGAAATTGTAAGTAATAGAAAAGAATTATATGTAAAATGTAATTCTAGTGTATTACGGATGCATGTAATGAGACCCTTGACAAAGACCTTGTTTGGTTGCCAAAGGAATTGAATTTCTATAGAAAGTTATACTTCCAGGAATTAACTTCCCCTGTCAACTTCCCAAGAAGTAGTATAAAAGTGTTTAGTTGACCATATAGGAAATAGAACTTCTTGGGAATTCAATTCCTATGTTTTGTTTGGTTGACACAATAACTTCCCTTAAAATATAATATTACGCCAATGGCCAATATTCTAACGTCATATTGATAGAGGAAGTAATGGGTAAACTTGTCATAATTACAAATTAGAAGGGGTAGAATTATGATTAAAAGTCGTCAAGGAAGTAAAACTTACCTTGGGGGGGCTAAGCATGTTACTTCCCCCATTTTAAAGCCACTGGAGCTTACTTAATTCCAACTTCCCACATCCTACCTACTTTTCGTATACCAAACAAGACCTGAAAATGACACTTCTCGTGAATTGAAACTTCTCGTCTACTTCCCGCATACCAAACGAGGCCTAAGTCTCTAATTATACAGGCAGTTAAGTTCCCCACGAGACATGGTTCAAATTTGTCCTCATGACATGATAGTTCGTCCAAAACTAAAAATCCCTAGTCCTGTCTCCATGACCACATGTACAATTTGCCTAGACTTTATATATCTCATGCGATAACAACGACAACAATGACAACGAACGTAGTGCCACAAGGGGGGAATGTACGCATCCTTACTCCCTTTAGGACGGTACCTAAAAAAAGGCTGTGTCTAGGGGCCTCGACTTTAAAAAGCAAAAAGAAACGAAACATAAATTAATACTAATGCCAAAGCACAAAGCAATAGAGCAACATTAGGCAACAAGTGTAGATACCCTATGTGATGGGCGCACATAATCTCTCTTAAGAATTGGTGTTTCTATTCTCAACTCATAAATTTTCTTCGTTCTCTTTTTCGACACATACTAATTTGATTACAAGAATCTTTCGAGGCCATAAAACTCTAGTTCAATGATGTTGTCGGTTCATTCTTTTCATGTCATAAAATTTTTTTTCTAGACAAAGTTAGAGCTCAACTCGCTTCTCAAAAATTTCCACATCAAAATAGTTTTGATAATGTTAAAAAAAAAATAGTTCTGATGAGTATTATGAATAAAAATACTTTCTCTGCGTAGAAAATAAGATTAATTATAACCAACAATCCTTATACTTTATTAAGTGTACAAAATTAGTCATTATATTTTTAATTATGTTTTTAAATATTATTTGTTAAAGTATAAAATTATTTCAGGGTCTTCTCCTATTAGCTTAAGCTTTTGAGAAAGATAGTTCCTTGACATGGTATCAAAGCCTTGTTGATCAAGAGATCACAAGTTCAAATCTTAACAGCCCACACTTTCAATATTAAAACAACTTAAGCGTAAAGTATGATGTGGGCCTGTGCAATATCTATGTTTCAAACTCAATGCTACTTACATGAAGGGACATGTTAAAATATAAAATTATTTTAGGGTCTTCTCCCATTAGTTTAACCTTTTCGTAAAGATGGTTCCTTGACATTATTCTTATATTACTTGATTATATTATCCAATTTACAATTTTATGTAAAATTAGGACAAAATAATGAAAATCAATTCATGTAATCGCATAAGAACTAAATAACATGCACAAACGGCGAATACGTGAGCCTCATTTATTAACCACTCAATAAGTACCACGTCGTGTCATGGGTCAACCATTTTCCTAGTGCTCCGTGGCCGATCATACTCTAAATAGGGTATCTGTTACCTATTTCGCCAACACATATACGCTCCTTAATTCACTATGTATTCCATCTCTTTTTAGAGATACATTATTGCTTGTTGCCCACATCGACTAGACTGACTTGACCCTAACCTTAGGGGCTTGGGTGCCACAAGACCAAACTGCACTCATGATGTAACAGATGACTCAAATCTTCTCATCAAAACCCCGAGTAAAATCCAACAACACTTGGCACTAAATCTAACGGTCCAAGATTGCCATCACCATACAACCAACCACACACAATCAAAATCCATATGATTGACTCCAATTGGCCAACAATAATAAAATCTTTATATAAAAACAAAATCATGAATAAATCTCTACAGAAACGAGCCAAACTAAATTGACATAAAATCTATTCCCCAGACCTTCAAATTCCCCTCCCCCTTTTCAACTTCACAAAAAAGGTACCAAAAAAAAGTGACTTCCACTACCCTCAATTTGTACCCTTTTCATAAAGCAATTTCAATTCAATACAAAAAGCAAAATTCCGATTAGATTTTATAAATACTATTCTTTTTAAGAGTTGGGTCCTTCGGAAACTTAGTAGGAGCTTTTTGAGGCACTGGGTTATCATTGTTATTGTTATTGGAAAGGCGAATCTCTACTTTTAATTTTGATTTTTAATTTGGATACTTGGAGGGAGAGAATTAAGGAAAGGAGGGGTAACCAGAAAAAGTATATAAAGCTGGCTTTCCCTATTAAATTGGATGAATCAGCAGCAGCCCTTTTGTGGGGTGAACAAAACGCAGCGGCGGAAGAGCAGGAGCAGCTAAACGACGCCACCCCACGTCGTTTTACAATGACAGCCACCGCTGGCGAGGATTCTCGGACCAAAAATGGCGCCGGCGATGAGTATCTTGCCGTTGATGTTCCTGAGACTGCCCATCAGATTAGTTCTGGTCTGCTTCTTGTCTTACTTTGAAAAATTGGTAGGGCCTTGACGGGGGAAAACCTACCTTGTGGGAATTGAACACGGGTGGCGTGATTTGCAACCGGTGTTTTCTATCATGGACAATTCTTAATTTGAATTAAGAAAATGTTTTGTCTCTTTTTGGATTTTTATTAAATGAGTGTTAGCATGTATTTTCGTTTAAATTATGGTGTGGATTTATGTACACGCGAATCTAATAAGAACACTCGAATTGAAGCTGCGAGAGAGATGAAATTAACGTGTAAGGTTTGCTATGTGTAGAATGAAACCTCACTTCAACTTATATATTGACTTCGTATATGGCAACTTCATGAGTTTTGCCTATGGTTAGGTGAAATTTTTAGGTTTTATTGCCGGGTTTTTGTCATTTGCTGTTCGTTTAATTGAGAAATTCAAATGGGGAAAATGATTGCAAAGAAGAACAAAATTTAGTTATTTTACTTTTGAGGAGTTCTTCTGATGTTGATGAATGTCAAAGTGAGTTTCCTGAAGCTTTAGCCATATCAATAATTGTACTAATAATGGGGCTTTACTATTATTCTCTACATTCGTAAGTTTGTTTAAATTGGTCCCTCCCCTCTTCCGTTTTTCTTTAAAATAATGTTTCATGTTTAATTTTGTGACTAAGTTAGTCATTCATCCAGTAATCAATACTAGGTAAAATTTGAACGAAGCGTACTTATTTTGTCATGAGATAAAACATTAGGAACTATTGTAAACAGAAAAGGATGAATAACCAATTTGAATAAATTTACAAATATTAGAGACTAATGGAGTAAATAACTCGTTGATCTGCCTATTTTGTTTTTCAGGAGTAATAAACTGTAATTGTTCAGCTTGTTGAGCACCTGACAGTCAACAATGCTATTAACAGGGCTTAAATTAGTATCTTTCGCTATCATTTCATATAAAATGCTTCTCTTTTCTTCTAACCTTAGCTATCAAGCTTATGATTTTATAATAGTGATTATGTAGCCTATAATTTGTTAATTAATTAGTACTAACTACTCTGTATGGAAAGTACTGCATTTGCTTTTTTTAAGGCCAGTCCCTGTCACTTCGCTTATTTTAGGCTCGTGTTTGTTTTGACGAAAAAGTCTTTCTATCACATTTCTACAATTTTATTGTACAAATGAGTAGTAATCTTGCCTTAGGGAAAATGTATTCCTCTATAGAGAGGAACATAAATTCCCCTTTACAGAATGGAAAACATTTTCCACCATAATTTTAGTTCTTATATCTCACTTAGATCTCAACTTGATCTAGTGTGACTCCCATATAAACATTGATAATGAGATTAACAATAGAGTATTTGTTGATGCAAATATTGACAAAAGAAAAAATTTTCTGAAAGGAAAATGTTTTCCATCCAAAAGAAGGAAACCTTAGTGATACAATTGAGAAATAGGGCTCTATTTGGTTCAATGGAGAATATTTTTTCCTTATGGAAAAGTTTTCTTCACAACATATTTTCAATGAAAAATATTTTTTCTTAAAAACATTTTGTCTTAGTAGCTACAAAAAATGATTGCCTTTTCAATTTACACAAGGTTCACACTTGGTCAAATTGAGGTTGAAGTAAAACATATGATGTGAGATTATGATGGAAAATATAGTCCCTCACAAAGGAAAATGCTTTCTCCTTTTACTGAAGAGAAGTCAATTTTCCCTCACCGAAAAAAAACATTTTCTATATTTGTAGTTATTACTGTAAACTTACTCACGGAATAATGAAATTGAGACAGAAAAGACTTTCCATCAAAACAAATGGAGCCTTAGTGATACAATTGAGAATTGGGTGTTATTTTAACTTGTTTTTAACTCTTTCTTTTTTTTTTTTTTGGGTGTCTGTAGATTCATGGTTTCAAGTGGGTTTTGTTCTGACAACTGGAGTCAACAGTGCTTATGTGTTGGGATACTCCGGGACAATCATGGTTCCTCTTGGATGGATAGCTGGTGTTGTTGGTCTAATAGCCGCCACTGCCATTTCATTATATGCAAATGCTCTTATTGCCAGGCTCCATGAATATGGTGGCAAGAGGCATATCAGATACAGGGACCTTGCTGGATTCATTTATGGTATGAGCTAAAATAAGTGTAGTATTGTTTTATGTTTGTAGTTTTTCTTAGAAAGTAGAGAGCATGTTTTTGAGAATGAATTTTTGTTGTTTCTGGTTTCGTTCTTTTTGTTTTTGCTCAAACTAGGAAGAAACTAAAAGAAAACAACCAGAAACACCATCGTTTCAGAAATATGGGTTTTAGTTTATGAAAAACAAAAACGGGTCTTTACGGAAAAATCATCTTTAAAAGTTGGCAATTTTCACTTGAACACCGTAACTTTTCAAATTTTCAGAAAACTACCTTTAAAAGTTAAATTATTTTCTATCAACTGCCTTCAAAATGAATACTTTATGAAGGTGGTGGTTTTCTTAAATATTTGAATTGTCGTTTCTTCTAACTAGAGTAGTCATTTTGCAGGTAAGAAAGCTTATTCTCTTACATGGGCATTGCAATATGTAAATCTTTTCATGATCAACACTGGATATATTATATTGGCTGGTTCTGCTCTGAAGGTACATTTGGACTTTGGATTAGCCAAAAACTTCTTATTTTTACCCAGCTAATCTTCAAGCAACGCTCAGACTTAAGATGGAACGTATATTTCTTAGCCTTAGTTTGAGTCTGAACCAAGGAGAAAAAAGGTCTTGACAATGTTGAATCTTTATCTGACTTGTAGTTAAGTAACAAGAAATGTCTACCTGAATTTGAATTTAAACAATTGTGAGAGTTGGTATAGTGGTTAAGGTACCTATTCGGAAGTAAGAGGTCTTGAATTCGAAAAGTATTTCCTCATCCTCACATGGGTGGGGCCCCTATTACGGAAAATATTGTATCCTCCTTACGATGGTTTAAAAGAAAAAGGAATTTGAAGTTCAAAGGCTGAGTGAGAAACTAGATTGAGGGGACCCTTAAAACATGGTTTTGGCTTAATTTAGTAGCATTTTGTGACTCGTATACTGTTTATTTTCTGTGTATTAATTCAATGAGGAAGTGTTTCAAGAGACACACTTTTACTTGGGAACAACCACCCACTTTTGTAGGACTGTTTGATATCGTTTTTTACTTGTAATTTTTGGTTTTTAAGAAACTAAAAATCAGGTTTTGAAAACTATTTCTTTTTGTTTTTGGTTTCTTATTTTTAGTTTTCAATTAAACTAGAAAAAAAAAAAAAAAATGAAGACAAAATACCCAAAAGAAAGAAGAAAAAAATCATTTCCAAAACATAGTTATTAGTTTCTTAAAAACCAAAAATTGCAAACAGAAAACGATACCAAATACGCCCGTAATAAACTCTCATATATGGGCCATGAACGTCTTGTTCTCTAGATGTGTAGCCCCCTTCTCTTTATTTCAGATTAAGATCAGAAACATTTGAATGAATCATTGAGCTGCAAATTTGATGTGCAGGCAGCGTATGGACTATTTAGGGAGGATGATGCACTGAAGCTGCCATATTGCATAGCCATAGCTGGATTTGTGTGTGCAATGTTTGCCATAGGAATTCCACATCTGTCTGCTTTGAGAATATGGCTGGGATTTTCAACATTCTTCACTCTTGTTTACATTGTCATTGCCTTTGCTCTCTCTGTTCATGATGGTACCTTTCCCTTTCTCTTCTTGTCTCATTGTGTGTGTATATATATATGTGGAGTTTGTTATTTTCAGAGTAATAAATGTTATTACCACAGCGAGAATGTGACTTGTAATGAATACTAACTACAAAATTCTACTAAATTACTCTCCAAATCACTTTTTTCCTGACAATAGCATTACTCTCTATGTATATAATGGTGAATTGTTTTGTACCGAGTTTATGCATTCAATTTATCTATGTTGTTAAGGTTGCACAGTTGCAATTCTTTGAATCCTATTTGCCTTGGTTTTTTCTCCGTTTGTAGTGCCATAAACTAGATCCTGTTTAGTTCAACGGAAAACATTTTCATTACTGATAATTTTTGTTCACAAATTATTTTCAGTTATAAATACTTTTTTCCTCAAAATCTTGTCTATCCAGCTAAGAAAATTGTTTTGTCTATAAATTTGTGTGAGGTTTACGTTTGGCTAAGTCGAGATTGAAGTGAAACATGTGATGTTAGATTATGATGGAAAATGTTTTCCCCTCCGAGAAGGAAAAAGTATTCTCCTTTCGCAGAGGAAGTCCATTTCCCTCAATGGAGAAAAACATTTTCCGTATTTGTGGTTGTTATAAAGTTGTGCAAAGAAACAATAGAATTAGACAAATTAGTTTTCTTCCAAAACAAATAGAACCTATCATTTTCACCGTTTTCTGCAACTGGTTTGAAGCTTAACTACTTCATTCATACTTTATTGTAAACAATTTGATACTTTGAAGCAATTTTGTGTTTTAATATATGCTTCCTGATTAATTAATAATGACTGTGATGTTACAGGAGTGAAATCCCCACCCAGAGAATATAGCATACCAGGAACAAAGATGAGCAAAATCTTTTCAACAATTGGAGCCTCTGCTAATTTGGTTTTTGCATTTAATACTGGCATGCTTCCTGAAATACAGGTGCCTTAGAGCTCTATTCTTCTTTTCTATTGGGGACTTTTTCGGCATCGTTTTTGGTATATAGAATGTGGGTAATGCATTTTCAATGGTTAGGATATGTGAAGTAGAGACCTATGGATGTCCCAATAATAAGGGGTGGGATAATGGGATCTAGACATGTTAGAAGATGTAGTTCAATTGTTGGGCTTCCTTTGTGGGGTCTGATTTTATTTTATAATGGATCATGTCCATAGAGTAAAGGATTGGGTCAATGTGCTTGATTTGGGCTTGGTCTGATGGGTTTCTTAAGGCAGACTGGGGTTTCTTAAGGCAGACTGGGGTTTTTTGTGACTATATATACTCTTGCCTAGGGTTTGCCAGGTGACATGTGAGAGAAGAAAAGAAATCTCTTGTACTCATCACAAAAGATAGTGAAGATCTCCACAACTCCATGAATGTAGGCACAATTGGTCGAACCACATAGATCTTGTTTCCTTTTCTTTTCTCATTGAATTTTCTGCTATTGTTTTGTTTCCTTTCGCTAACATATTTGACATAAAAGATATTTTCATATGAGTTTAATGAAGATATTATTCATGATAGAGCGTATGTATCTAGCTTCACTCCATACTGTCAATCCCACCTAGTAGGAAAAAGGCATACAGTTAGATCATTATTTCTCCAATTTTATTTCATGTTATACGGTAGAAGCAAACCAATAATATAACCAATTTTTAAAAGAGTCCCGTAACAAATAAGGGGTCCCAAATAACTCCTTCTGTTGCTCGGGATCTTAACTGGCCCTGCGTATATAGTTGTTCATAAAGCTATTTGATCAACACTACTAGTTCAGTTTCTGATATACTTTTACCAATATGAACCCACAAAACAGGCAACAGTGAGGAGGCCAGTAGTAGAGAACATGATGAAAGCTCTATACTTTCAATTCACAGTTGGAGTTCTGCCAATGTATGCAGTTACATTTATAGGATATTGGGCTTATGGCTCTTCTACCTCTGCTTATCTCCTCGGCAACGTCTCCGGTCCGGTTTGGGTGAAGACCATTGCCAATGTTTCTGCTTTCCTTCAAACTGTCATTGCTTTACATGTAATCTTTCTCTTCCTCATCTGTTCATTGCTTTTGTTACTTTCCCATTTGTTCCAAGTAAGTTGTGTCTTTTTGTTAGGGTCGGTTTGGTTTGATGGAAAACTTTTTCTGTCTCAATTATAGTGTTTCTTTCCATAAATTTGTATTAATTACTATAAATATGGAATGTTTTTCCTTCGGTTAGGGAGAATTGAATTTTAAACATTTTCCTTCACAAAAGAAAAATGTTTCCGCTGTAATCTTGTGTCATGTCTCACTTCAACGTTAACTTGGTCAAGCTTGAAATCCATACAAATTTATGGAATAAAACTATTTTCTTTAGTTAGAAAAACAAATTTTAAAAAAATGAATTTTCTTATTCAAAATAATTTGTGAATAAGAAAATGTGCTTTATTGAACCAAATGGAGCTTTATTTTCCCAGTTGCTCCAAATAAGTTGCATTTTTTCTTCGGCTTTGTTTATTTTGGTGGAAAACCTTTTCCATTCCAATTATGTTATTTTTTTGCATAATTTTGTAATAATAACTACGAATATAGAAAATAGTTTCCTTTGTTGAAGGAAAATTGACTTCTCCTTAAGAAAAGGGAAAACATTTTTCTTCATGGAAAGAAAAATATTTCTGCGGTGATCTTACATCATATATCTCACTTAAACATTAATTTAGTTACGCATGAATTGCATACAAATTTATAGAGTGATTCATGTTCTTTAGATAAAAGACGATTTTTAAGAAAAAGAATATTTTTGATTGAAAATAAAATTCTCCACGAAGGAAAAAATATTTTCTTTTGGAATAAACAGAGTCTACTATTCGATGAACTTACCTTATTCTACTTGAAGAGCAACTTCTCAGTAGATAGTGCATACAACTTGAGATCAGTCAAGCTGCATATAAACCGGAACTAGTTGAATCCACCTTCATTTCTCATCTTTTTCTTTGTTGACAGATATTCGCAAGCCCAATGTACGAGTACATGGACACAAGATTCGGAGTCAAAGGGAGCGCACTCGCTCCAAGAAACTTGGGATTCCGAGTTATGCTAAGAGGAGGATACTTAACAATAAACACATTAGTCGCAGCACTGCTTCCATTCCTTGGAGACTTCATGAGCCTAACCGGGGCCATTAGCACATTCCCCCTCACATTCATCTTGGCTAACCACATGTACCTGGTGGCTAAGAAGAACAAGTTGAGTTCTTTGCAGAAGCTATGGCATTGGCTTAATGTCTGCTTCTTCGGGTTCATGTCGGTCGCTGCAGCGATTTCTGCTTTGAGACTCATTGCTGTGGATTCTAAAACTTATCATTTGTTTGCTGATTTATGATTGTGTTTAGGATATGCTTCCACATTTTATTTTTTTTTTGGATTTCGGGTCAGCTTGTTGTACCTGGGGATGGAAGTTTTAAGTGATTATTCAAAGTGATGATTGAAGATCACTAGTAGCAGAGATGATGAAGGAAAGAAGAAAAGAGTAATAAAATGATTCTCCCCCCTTTAGATTGTTGCATCCTGTCTGTTATTATTGTTAAGGTAATGATGAACTGTAGAGTAGATATGGCAATGGAACGAGTAAAACTTTTTATTAACAAGTGTGAGTATAAAGCAGGTAGTGGATATAATGTTGTTCTCATCACGTACTTGCCTTATATATGCCTTATACCCACCCCATATGCACGTTACAACGCAAACGCTAAAAAGCAACATTTTTAGTGCCCTAAAGGCTTCCGCCTAAGTAGGGTCTGGGAGATGGATGTATGTAGCCTTCCCCCTTCAGGGTGGCTATTTCTAAGAACCCCAACCTAATGAGTGCAACATGAGGACTTTCTAGGAAATCACCTATCTTGGTACTACTCTCGCCTAAGCACACTCAACTTCAGAGTTCTAATGGGATCCGATACTTGCGTGTTGGTACCCTCTTAGGTTAACTGAAAAACAGAGTTTATGTACTTAATTTATTTACTGAATTTGTCTAACATATCATGTGGTAAAATATAATTAGATTACAAAAATAACTTTAAATAATTTCACGTACGTGGATATGGATAACCATTGAGTATAGAAGTGGACTTGGTATGTGTATGGATTTGCACCCTATTGGAGGGAATATGGATATCCACTATACTTGTGCTAGATAATGAGCAGATTGTGGATCTAGAAATGGGTGGTTGGTATGGGTACGAGGAGGCATCCCGTATCCGCCCCACTTTATTGCCATTCCTATTGTAAGGATGATAGTCATAAAATCACCATGATAATAATACTAGTGGCACGACAATAACATGGCCCAGAAAATATTGGAAAAATTAATGGCGGGGCGGAAGACAAACTTGTTAGAGAAACGATCCAAAAAAAAGCAATGATAAAAAGAAATATTGCACAAGATTACGTGGTTCGGTCAATTGTGCTTAGTCCATAAATTTGCAAGAATTTTCACTATTTCTGAAAAAAAATCATTGAAGTATGACAGATATCTATCTATTAGCCCAGAAACCTTTCACCTTAACATTTTACGGTAAAAAAATCATAACATATATAGATAACACCTATATTATGGTAATTATGTTTTACACTATCAATTTCTAATAAAAATTTACAAAATTTGGGAAAATGTACCCAATTCATAAAATTTTAAAACTTCAAAGTAACTCATCAAACTTTAGGGTACCTTATTATATATATTGAAAATTTACCATACTTGGGTAATAAATCCTCAAGCCTAAGGTATTCAAGTAATAAACTTCCAAGAAAAGGAAATTAAATTAAGGATAAATTACAAATTAGTATCTCAAGATTTGTTGTATTAATTTTTTAATACAAACTTTGTAAAATAATTTTTGTGATAAAAAGATACATATATTTAATAAAAAATTCAAACAGTAATGTATAAAGGTGTAAAATAGAGTTGGCTCTTATTCTTTCATATCGTTATTTGAACTATTTTATTAAATGTACGTAACTTTTTAAATTTAAAAATTATTTTATAAAATTTATGAATTAAAAAATTATTGGGAAATCGTACGGATTGGACCCCCCAGCCCCCCCCCCCTTAATGTTTTTTAGACCCCTTTAACCATAAATATACTTTTTTGGACAAAAATGCCCTCCCACCTCACCTCCCCCCCCCCCCCCCCCATCCGTCCTCTCTCTCTCTCTCTCTCTTTCTCTCTCCTCATTTAATGCAAGGCAGGCAAAAGTACACTTTTTTGACCTTTTACTTTCCTTTTCTTCATTTTTTTTTTCCTTTTGAATTTTTTTTTGTCAAAAAAAAATATATAATTTCCAAATTTGCCCTTTCTTCTTCTTCTCTCCCAGACCTTGTTTAGGTGTGCTTGAAGTAATTAATAAAATCATACACTATGTATGATTCCTTTTAATGGTATAAAATGAGCTTATTCAGGTGTATCACAAGAAATTAGTGGTAAAAGACTTATCATACACAATGTATGATAGGTTATAATGGCATAAAATTAACTTTTGCTGTTTTTTTTCAAGTAATTAGACGTACAGTTGGATGAAATCGAATCATACACTGGGTATGATGCGTTTTAATGGTGTAAAATGAACTTATTCAGGTGTATTCCAAGCAATTAGTGGTAAATGACTTGTCATACACAATGTATGATAGGTTATAATGGCATAAAATCAACTTTTGCTATTTTTTTCAAGTAATTACTGTTATAGTGGGCTGAAATCTAATCATACAATGGGTATGATACTCTGAAATGGTCTAAAATGAACCTTTTCAGGTTTTATTAAAACAATTAGTGGTAAATGACTTATCATACACAATGTATGATAGGCTATAATCGCATAAAATTAACTTTTGCTGTTTTTTTCAAGTAATTAGACGTACAGTGGGATGAAATCGAATCATACACTGGGTATGATGCCTTTTAATGGTGTAAAATGAACTTATTCAGGTGTATTACAAGAAATTAGTGGTAAATGACTTGTCATACGCAATGTATGATAGGTTATAATGGCATAAAATCAACATTTGCTATTTTTTTCAACTAATTACTGTTACAGTGGGATGAAATCGAATCATACAATGGGTATGATATATTTTAATGGTGTAAAATGAGCTTATTCAGGTGTATTACAAGAAATTAGTGGTAAATGACTTGTAATACACAATGTATGATAGGTTTAATGGCATAAAATCAACTTTTACTGATTTTTTCAACTAATTACTGTTACAGTGGGATGAAATCGAATCATACACTGGGTATGATGCGTTTTAATGGTGTAAAGTGAACTTATTCAGGTGTATTCCAAGCAATTAGTGGTAAATGACTTGTCATACACAATGTATAATAGGTTATAATGGCAAAAAATCAACTTTTGCTGGTTTTTACTTCTAATTACTGTTACAGAGGGCTGAATCGAATCATACAATGGGTATGATGTGTTTTAATGGTGTAAAATGAACTTATTCAGGTTTATTTCAAGGAATTAGTTGTAAATGACTTATCATACACAATGTATGATACGTTATAATGGCAAAAAATTAACTTTTGCTGTTTTTTCAAGTAATTAGGGGTAAGTGGTCTGAAATTGAATCATACACTGGGTATGATTCGTTTTAATGGTTTGAAATGAGCTTATTCAGGTTTATTGCAAGAAATTAGTGGTAAATGACTTGTCATACACAATGTATGATAGGTTTTAATGGCATAAAATCAACTTTTACTAGTTTTTTCAACTAATTACTGTTACAGTGGGATGAAATCGAATCATACACTGGGTATGATGCGGTTTAATGGGTTAAAAGGAACTTATTCAGGTGTTTTTCAAGTAATTAGTTGTAAATGACTTATCATACACAATGTATGATAGGTTATAATGGCATAAAATCAACTTTTGCTGTTTTTTTTCAAGTTATTAGGGGTACAGTGGTCTGAAATCGAATCATACACTGGGTATGATACGTTTTAATGGTGTAAAGTGAACTTATTCATGTTTAGTTCAAGCAATTAGTGGTAAATGACTTATCATACACAATGTATGATACGTTAAAATGGCATAAAATCAACTTTTGCAGTTTTTTTTTCAAATAATTAGGGGTAAGTGGTCTAAAATCGAATTATACACTGGGTATAATTCGTTTTAATGGTGTAAAATGAGGTTATTCAGGTGTATTACAAGAAATTAATGGTAAATGACTTGTAATACACAATGTATGATAGGTTTTAATGGCATAAAATCAACTTTTACTAGTTTTTTCAACTAATTACTGTTACAGTGGGATGAAATCGAATCATACAATGGGTATGATACGTTTTAATGGTGTAAAATAAACTTATTCAGGTGTATTCCAAGCAATTAGTGGTAAATGACTTGTCATACACAATATATGATAGGTTATAATGGCAAAAAATCAACTTTTGCTTTTTTTTTAAGTAATTAGGGGTACAGTGGTCTGAAATCGAATCATACACTGGGTATGATTCGTTTTAATGGTGTAAAATGACCTTACTTAGGTATAGTTGAAGTAATTAGCGGTAAAGATCTTGTCATACACAATGTATGATAGGTTTTAATAGCATAAAATCAACTTTTGCAGGTTTTTCCATTTATTTAAGGGTACAGTGGTCTGAAATCTGCTTATATACGTGTATTTCAAGTTTTATTGGTGTATGATGCACTTCATACACGGTGTATGATGGGTTATATTTGTGTAAAATCAGCGTTTATTTGTGTATTTTTGGGATGTGTATTTGGAAAAAATATACATTTTGAGTATATCCGTACGATTTCCCTTCAAAAAGGCCCTCCCATTCACCCCCCCCCCCCCAAAACCTGTCCCCTTTCTCTCTCCTCATTTAATGCCATCCCATCCGTTCCCCTACTCTCGCCTCATTTACTTACAGCTGTAAAATCCCTTCCCGCCTTTCTGTCTTCCCCATAAGCAACTTGTTTTACAAGCCACCAGTCACTCTCCTCTTTCTCTCACCCGTTCATTCTCTCTCTCCTCTTTCCGAATTTGTTCATCCTCTTTCTCCTCTACTTCAGCTGCGATTGTCGTTCCCGTGGGTTTGACCTCTGTTTTCACACCTTCATCCTTGATCTATAGCTGCTCCAGTCTTTAATCACCATTTTCGAAGGTGAGTAAGAGTTATTTTTGTAGGGTTTAGGGTTTTGGTGCTCCAATGTATAATATCCGTTTGTTTCGTACCATTTCCTGAACATAGTGCATAGTATTTGTTAGGGTTTAGGGTTTTGGTGTTAGTGGCTTTGTGATTAGTGTTTTTTATTTGTGTAAAATGATCTTCTGCATGTTTTGTGGTTTTTTTTCACGTAAAATCGACCTTTGTGGTATAATGAACTTCTGCATGTTTCATATGAGCAACCATACAGTGTGTAGGATTGGTTTTAATGGTGTATAACCAACTTGTGTTTCTGTATTATAAGTAATTAGTGGTGGTGTATAATCAATCATACACTTTGTATGATTGATTTCAATGGTGTAGAACCAAAGTGTGTCTGTTTGTGTTCAGTTAATGGTGTATTGCTTTTATTTCAGATGGCATTTTACACACGTAGGAAGAGCCGTCCTGCCGTTGAGGTTGATTACATTTTCCCGAGGGGTTTCTGGAAATTCCTCCAAATCAACCAAATAGGTTTGTCAACCAAGGTTGTTACGGAGATAAAGGAAATCTTGAAGGGCGACCAAGCCAAGGTTTGACACTGTATCCATTTTAATTATGTTGACTTTTGACAATGACATTTATGATACCATATTAACTAAAAGTGTTTTGCATTACAGCTTGCCTTTGCCTCACAATACAATGTCGGGCATCTGCTTGGGCTGAGTGAGACCAATGTCAGCTTCTGGCATAGTCTCATTCACGTTGTCCTTCTCTACCAGGTGGCCAACCCCAATCCCGAGGAGTTATCATTCTTATTTGGTGGGAAGGTAGTGCACCTTGGGAGGAGGGAGTTTTGCATTCTCACCGGCTTGAGATATGCCAGTGTGGAAGATGTATGCGGTGGTCCCAACAGGCTGGTTGCCAAGTATGGCATGAGGGGGAGGATGACTAGGCAGCAGCTTTTTGATGCATGCAGAACCTGCTCCATCATGGAGGACCAAGTTAAGCTTGCTGTTGCGTACCTGGTCGAGGGTCTACTGTTCGCCAAACGCAAGCGAACGGGCATTGACCCGAACATCCTGGCCCTCGTGGACGATGTGGACTCTTTCAATCGTGTTGCATGGGGATCCTTGAGCTGGAAATTCTTGGTGCGGAAGCTCAAGGATTTCGCTGCAAGAATGCACCACGGTCTGGAGAATACCTACTCCGTCCACGGGTTCTACGATGTGGTTTCCATATTTGCCCTGGAAACCCTTCCAGAACTTGCCAAGGTTGGGGCGGTGAGGGTTGGCGACCAGCCTCTTGGGCGGATCCTTAACTGGAAGATGTCCGTTAAGGCTCCGTACTCCGCTCTGCTCTCAACGGTATTTGATCAGGTAATAAATACACTATGTTGTTATTGTTTTACTACTGTATGTTTCATATATTTTGGGTTAGAAGTGTGTTTTGTAATTTTACTAACGTGTATATGATGTATCTTCCTTTGATCAGCAATTGAATGCCGAACCGATTAAACTGACGAGTGCGGAAGTCGGTCAGCCTAATCTACAAGGCATTCCCTATGCTGAGGATGCAGAGGAGGGGTTTCAATCTCCTGTTATGGCAATGCCAGCAGAGCTTGGTGAGGAGCCACAACCATTGGCAACTCAACCTCCGTTGCCGGCATCCAGGGAGGACCCGTATCCTACGTCAACCAATTCGGCGGACCAATCGGTATGATGAATTATTTTGTGTTTATTTAATCGTATTTTTATCCGTGTGGATACTACATTATTCAAATTTGCTGATTATGCCAATTTGGAGGACTTATTGCAGGTTATGGAGAGACTCGAAGCGATGTATAAAGAGGTGCAAATGGTACGGATGCAGCTTGAAGCGCACCAGCGAATGCTGCAAATGTACGAACGACGGTTTGAGGCTCAGGATGCACTGATTAAGGAGCTGCTCTCAGACCGTCAAGCGCAGGCCGCATCGCCGCACTTATGTTCATCGACTTCCGCTCATCCATCCCCGATTGAGCAAGCCATAATAGTTTCTCCTGTACGTACTGGGTAAGACACTAGATTCCTTGTTAGTGTCCCAATTTGTTATGTTTTCATGCATGTTGATGCTTATTGACTTTTGCTATGTGCTATGCCATCTAGGGCCGAGGAAAATGTCTTCAAGGAACCATCGTCACCGCATGTGGAAGGTGTTGAAAACTTGTTGACATTGTCCGAGACAGTGTGTAGTTTGGGACAAGAGAGGAGGGACCCCAAGCCAAACCCCAAGTACAAAGGTGAGGAATGGACTGCGGAGGGTAAGAGCAAACGGGCAAAAATTACCCATCCTGGACCGGAGCCAGTTCTGCCCTTCAATCCATTCCAGCCTCCCTCCGACAAAGACATAGAAGATTTTGAAGATTTTTACAAAAGTTTCCACGCAACGGTCGCTAAGTGAGTGTGATTTTGCACGATGCTTTTTGATAATTTGTATGTAAATGTTTCTAGAATGCATCTTTCTTAGGTGTGTTTCAAGTAATTAGTGGTGTCTGAAAGAAAATCATACACTGTGTATGATGCACTATCATGGTATCAAGTGAACTTATTCATGTGTATTTTAATTAATTAGTGGTAAATGATTTGTCATACACAATATATGATAGGTTATAATGGCATAAAATCAACTTTTATTGTTTTATTCAAGTAATTAGGGGTACAGTGTTCTGAAATTGAATCCTACACTGGGTATGATGCATTTTAATGGTGTAAAATGATTCGATTCAGGTGTATTTTAAGCAATTAGTGGTAAATGACTTGGCATACACAATGTATGATAGGTTTTAATGGCATAAAATCAACTTTTGCAGTTTTTTTTATGTAATTACTGTTACAGTGGTCTGAAATCGAATCATACACTGGGTATGATGCGTTTTAATGGTGTAAAATGATTCGATTCAGGTGTATTTTAAGCAATTAGTGGTAAATGACTTGGCATACACAATGTATGATAGGTTTTAATGGCATAAAATCAACTTTTGCAGTTATTTTTATGTAATTACTGTTACAGTGGTCTGAAATCGAATCATACACTGGGTATGACTCGTTTTAATGGTTTAAAATGAGCTTATTCAGGTTTATTACAAGAAATTAGTGTTAAAAGACTTGTCATACACAATGTATGATAGGTTTTAATGGCATAAAATCAACTTTTGCTCGTTTTTCAAGTAATTACTGTTACAGTGGTCTGAAATCATCTTTCTTATGGTATGCTTATATATCGTGCTTGGTATTGTATATTACAGAGATTTGAAGACCCCCTTTCCGTTACCTAATGATCAACGAATGGATTTCTCTGTTTTGACTGTGACGACGGATCAATTTTGGTATCGGTTGAGAAACGAGGACGCCTGGCTTACTGATGAGGTATGTTTCCCATCATGATAGTTTTGCCGTGTGTCAACTAATAAGTAAAATCAACCTGTGTTAAATCTACTTATGTTATTGTGTATTAAGTAAGTGTTGTATTACTAGTCATACACCGTGTATGGTTGATGCTAAAGGTGTAAAATCAACCTGTGTTAGTGTGTTTTGAATAAAGAGTGGTGTATGATTAGTCATAGGGTTTAACTGTGTAAAATGAACTTATTTATGTGTGTAAAATCAACTTATCTCAACTAATTAGTTTTGAATCGCAGGAAATGGATGTAATTCTGCACTATATTTTGGAGAAGAAACATCAGTGGCCAGAGCAATTCGACCAGAGGGCAACATGCGCGGACACAACTGTTGCTCCTCAATTTGGACCCCTACTAAAACAGATTCAAAACAGTGGAATCCTGCTTGAGTCAGCTTTTACTGACTTTGATTCGTTGATCATTAAGTTCCTTGCCGGGGATGCCACGTATGGGGTCAGCTGCCACAACGTGGATCGGATATACATGCCCATTAATCAACCTAATCAACATTGGTTCCTTGCTGCCATCCATCTTAATGATTGGCAGATACAGGTATTTGATTCCTTGTACGCCGCCAAATCCAGGGCAGCAAGATTAGAACATGTGGAACCAATTGCAAAATTGCTTCCACATGCTCTAGCGTTGGTTAATTTTTGGGATGTCCGAAAAGACCTCATACAGTTCAAGGGCAAGCCTTTCTCGGTAACTTACAAACGGAATGAATGTCCACAACAAGGGGGGTATGACATCTACTTCCCATGCAATTTTACTATTCCGTTCATTTGGACTTTTGGTTATGAAGTGGATGCAAAATAGTCATTACTTGCAATGATGTACAATTTCTGATTGTGGAATCTGTATTAATATTAACTGCAGGTCAGACTGTGAAATTTTTGTTGTAAAGTTCATAGAGTTTTTGCTTACCAAAGGACTGAGCATCTCCCAATGCACGCAAGAGCAGATGGGGAAATTGCGGCTGTATACTTTCGTACACTTGTACAGACATGGAACGAATAAACGGCTTCAATTGCATGCATGTCAATAAAATTATGTTATTCATTATACATTGTTTTCATTATACTAAAAGTTGTATGTAATAAAAATGCATACTTGTACCAAAGGATTTACATTGTATTCATTATGTTGAAAGTTGTATGTAATATTGTATATTTCGATGTTGTATGTTCCTATTGATGTATTTTCAAATGGTGTAATAAAAATGCATACTTGTACCAAAGGATTTACATTGTATTCATTATGTTGAAAGTTGTATGTAATATTGTATATTTTAATGTTGTTGTATGTTCCTATTGATGTATTTTCAAATGGTGTAATAAAAATGCATACTTGTACCAAAGGATTTACATTGTATTCATTATATTGAAAGTTGTATGTAAGTTTACAGATATTTCGATGTTGTTGTATTTTCCTATTGATGTATTCACACGTGCAAAGGTTGTTATTAACCATTCAAATTCATCCTACACCGTTTATGATTGGTTATACACCACTAAGTACCTAAAACACAATTGTAGAACTTGATTTTTCACCCATATAACTCATCATACACAGCGTATTAATGGTGTGACACCAATAATTTCCAACAAACTTAAAAATACATGCACAGCCCGTGATTTTACCATACATAAAACTCGTCATATACTGTGTATGATACGTAGAACTTGACACACATTAAAACCCTGCATACAATTTGTATGACAAACTGGACATATATAACTGCTGGAACTACATACAGTTATCCCTCTGCATATGTTGTCTGTAAAGTGCATCCACTGCTTGCATACAAAGTTCAAGATCCTTATCATGCGGATGAACTTCACACCATTACAACTCATCATACACCGTACACCATGTATAATTGATCATACACCACTAATTGCTTGGTAGGCCGTTGATGAAACATGATCCGTAGAAGTGCCACCTCTCTTTGTGTCTCAGCTGTCACTGGCCCACCGCCGCCGCTGCTAGAGCCACTTACATTAGGAATTTAAACGGGTCAATATATTGAGGACCGTATATGCTTGGCTTCCTGTCCATCTCATCCCTTTATAGGGGGAGAACCGTGGGAGAGGGGTATGACAAAGTAGGTGGTAGTTGAGGTTATTAAATGCCTTGCTTTGTAGTCCATTATGACCCCCGAACATTCAATGTTCAACCACCAACCACCCCAACCGGTCAGCCTCATCCATATAAATCAACAAGGGCATTTATATTGCTTGGTACACAATTTCATTGATAGTTGTGGCAATTATAGTGTTTCGAATACTTAGTAGTGTTTTGCTTACCATACAAAGTGTATGATGAGTCTTAATGGTGTGAAATCAACTTGTACAAGTGTGTTTCAACTACTTAGTGGTGTATGACTTACCATACTTAGTGTATGACAAGTCTTAATGGTGTGAAATCAACTTGTACAAGTGTGTTTCACCTACTTAGTGGTGTATGACTTACCATACTTAGTGTATGATGAGTCTTAATGGTGTGAAATCAACTTGTACAAGTGTGTTTCAACTACTTAGTGGTGTATGACTTACCATACTTAGTGTATGATGAGTCTTAATGGTGTGAAATCAACTTGTACAAGTGTGTTTCAACTACTTAGTGGTGTATGACTTATCATACATAGTGTATGATGAGTCTTAATGGTGTGAAATCAACTTGTACAAGTGTGTTTCAACTACTTAGTAGTGTATGACTTACCATACTTGGTGTATGACAAGTCTTAATGGTGTGAAATCAACTTGTACAAGTGTGTTTCAACTACTTAGTGGTGTATGACTTACCATACATAGTGTATGATGAGTCTTAATGGTGTGAAATCAACTTGTACAAGTGTATTTCAACTACCTAGTGGTGTATGACTTACCATACGTAGTGTATGATGAGTCTTAATGGTGTGAAATCAACTTCTACAAGTGTGTTTCAACTACTTAGTGGTGTATGACTTATCATACTTAGTGTATGACAAGTTTTAATGGTGTGAAATCAACTTGTACAAGTGTGTTTCAACTACTTAGTGGTGTATGACTTACCATACTTAGTGTATGACAAGTCTTAATGGTGTGAAATCAACTTGTACAAGTGTGTTTCAACTACTTAGTGGTGTATGACTTACCATACATAGTGTATGATGAGTCTTAATGATGTGAAATCAACTTGTACAAGTATATTTCAACTACCTAGTGGTGTATGACTTATCATACATAGTGTAGGACAAGTCTTAATGGTGTGAAATCAACTTCTACAAGTGTGTTTCAACTACTTAGTGGTGTATGACTTACCATACATAGTATATAATGAGTCTTAATGGTGTGAAATCAACTTGTACAAGTGTGTTTCAACTACTTAGTAGTGTATGACTTACCATACTTGGTGTATGACAAGTCTTAATGGTGTGAAATCAACTTGTACAAGTGTGTTTCAACTACTTAGTGGTGTATGACTTACCATACATAGTGTATGATGAGTCTTAATGGTGTGAAATCAACTTGTACAAGTGTATTTCAACTACCTAGTGGTGTATGACTTACCATACATAGTGTATGATGAGTCTTAATGGTGTGAAATCAACTTCTACAAGTGTGTTTCAACTACTTAGTGGTGTATGACTTACCATACTTAGTGTATGACAAGTCTTAATGGTGTGAAATCAACTTGTACAAGTGTGTTTCAACTACTTAGTGGTGTATGACTTACCATACATAGTGTATGACGAGTCTTAATGATGTGAAATCAACTTGTACAAGTGTATTTCAACTACCTAGTGGTGTATGACTTATCATACATAGTGTATGACAAGTCTTAATGGTGTGAAATCAACTTCTACAAGTGTGTTTCAACTACTTAGTGGTGTATGACTTACCATACATAGTGTATGATGAGTCTTAATGGTGTGAAATCAACTTCTACAAGTGTGTTTCAACTACTTAGTGGTGTATGACTTACCATACTTAGTGTATGACAAGTCTTAATGGTGTGAAATCAACTTGTACAAGTATGTTTCAACTACTTAGTAGTGTATGACTTACCATACATAGTGTATGATGAGTCTTAATGGTGTGAAATCAACTTGTACAAGTGTATTTCAACTACCTAGTGGTGTATGACTTACCATACTTAGTGTATGACAAGTCTTAATGGTGTGAAATCAACTTCTACAAGTGTGTTTCAACTACTTAGTGGTGTATGACTTACCTTTGATGCTGATACGTGTGGCGATACACCATCCACGCATGTCGACATACATCGTAACACACTTGAAAAACACATTAACCACTTAGAACACACAATTGGGACCAACTTCAAATCAATTCATTGACAACTTTTATTATAGGAATGTACAACAGTATGGATATATACACAATTTTCATTACCCTATTACGTACACATCACAACCTTCCGACAATTTTCAGTACACTGGATACAACGTAAATCCTATGGTAATGTACAATGTAAATCCTATGGTAAAACGAAATTATATAGGTATGTCACAAGTAAAATTTATACATTTGAAGACTATAAGTTAATTTGGAGGAGGGACTTGAGATGGACGGCCGGAGTTGGATGAGGTACATTCGCCATTAGGATGCAGAGCAATTGGATTCTTGCACGTGGATCGGTTATGCCCGTGTTCCTTGCACCGACTGCACCTTTGATGAACACGCTCCTCACCGACAGACGGAATCCTCCTCTTCCGCCTCCTCCCAGAAGAGGTTCTAACGTCGGGTGGAAGAAGATTCATGTCAGCTACATCATGAGGGATACGCCAGTCACTTATGTGCGGCATCGGGTAGACGACACCTCTATACGACTCGTACCAATATTCTCTACTGTAGTACGGCGAGCACAAGTCGTACAGAGCATAAGGACTGTACTGTACCACTGCTAACGCATGCTCACATGGAAGCTGCTCAAGCTGAAACTTGCGGCAGGTACATGTCCAGAGCGACATATCTATTACAAAGTTTTTCTCCCCATCGATGACGTCGAACGTATGATCATCAGCTCGCAATATCTGCATTACCACAATAATAGACAAACGCGTCAAACAATCAAGGTGCATGCAAAATACAAAAATATGAGAAAACAAGACAATATGTACGGAGCTTACCGTCATCGTTCTTGCTAACTTGAATCTGTCTTGTAATTTTTTTTCGACGTCGGGGGACATTGTACTGATGCAAGCTTCAGCCTTGGCTCTTCTTTCGTGAAACCACCTCTGCAGCAGTAGCCTACACTCATCAACAAGGGCTGTAATTGGATAGCCACGTACCTTGACCAATACAGCATTCATGGATTCCGAAATGTTTGTCGTCATTATGTTGTACCGACGACAAGGGGAGTGGGAACGAGTCCACTTGTCCAGTCCCACATCTTCCAAGTAATCTTTAGCCCCGGGTACGGCACAACATAAACTGAAAAACAAACTATGAAATTCTTGAATGTTGTATGCTTTGGCTGCTTTGTAGTAGTACTGATCCAAATGCTTCCTGTTGCTCTTGAATTTGGCCTTCAAGTTGTTCAGCAAGTGGTACATGCAGAGCCCGTGAAATGTGACAGGGAAAAGTTCTTCCACCGCGCGTTGGATGCTTCGGTGTCTATCGGATACAATGACATGGCCAGCAGGCTCCCCAGTTACTTCCTTCAACCTACTGAGGAACCAATGCCACGATGCATCATTCTTTGAATCACCGACGCTGATAGCAATCAAGAAAATTTGCTGGTTGGCATCGTGGCAAACGGCCATGAACAAAACACCCCGGTACTTTCCCTTCAGATGTGTTGCGTCAATGCTCACAACCGGCCGGCAAAACCGGTACCCATTAAGTGAAGCACCAAACGCAATGAAGAGGTACTGAAACCTACTTTCATCATCTGTCTGTAAATAAAATGTGGCACCGGGGTCAGTCTGTTTGAGGACTTGCAGATAGGCAGGCAAGAATGCATAGGACTCTTCGGCCGTACCCAATCTAACATTGTCGTATGCAAACTCTCTCGCCCTCCAAGCAACACTGTAGCTGATATCGACACCGTAGCAACTTCGGATGTCATCTATGACATCCCGTGGCTTGAACACTCTCCCGGGGTTCACAAGTTTCTTGCGGATGCACTCCCCGACGACCCAACTGGTTGCCTGCCTGTGTCTAACAGTGGTGAGATCGCTAGGGTGGTTGTGGTTCTTTTCTACTTTTGTAACCATCCAGCAGCCACCATCTGCTACACACGTAGCCCGAACCCTCCATGTGCAGCCCTCTTGTGCGCAGCGGACAACCGTTAAGGATTTGTTCGACTTGTAGCTCCTGAATTCAAATTTTTCCCTAAGCTCAATCACTGCCAGGTTAGTCAACAAGTCCCTCTTCGTCATAAATATTTGATCGACTTCAATATCCTCAACCATCCGGCCCTGCGCATATACCTCGTTGATCCGGCTCCTCTCATCACCGGAGCCAGCCTCATCATCAGAACGAGGATCACCAGCAGCTTGGATGTCAGGGTGGACATTCGGTTGACCGCTGGGTTCCGCATTCCGTTCCAATTCAGGTTCGACAATCAGAGGGTCTTTACGGGAAATATTACGATGCTCATAAGTGTGCCCCTCTGGAGGTGAGGCATCAGGTACAGTCGGTTGCACCTGAGATAAATTGATATTGTCCAAATTATCCCATGCACTTTGATTGGAATTTTTCAAATCTCCACCTGTTGCTGTTGCCTCAACCGTCACAGTAGGCATGTTCAAATCTACATCAGATGCATCTACACGGGCTGCTTCTTCCATCCCTGCATCCATACATCCACCAGAAGTCTCGGGAACCTCAGGGTGCGAAAGGCCACTATTCTCGTCACCATCGGGAATTGTTTGAAAGGGAGTTTGTTGCCAATCGAAGCTAGGATTCCTGTCACCGGATGACTCTACAGTTACAATCAAAGGATGCTTCGCCCTATCTTCTTTGGCTAGTGCCTTCCAAAACATAACGGACCTATCGTCAACGACATCGTACAAGGGCACGGCCGGAACGGCGGTGAAAGATTGAAAATGCATCTTTGAACCCGCATCCAACTGAGCACCAATCACCTCCGCCACAGTCCTTTGCAAACCAGCGAAGTCAGTTTTCTCATCCACAAAAATATAAGCCAATTTTTCACCAGCGTACTTTGCCCTCTCCCTAAAGTGGCCACCGTACAGAATGCATGCAATAGCAGCATCACCTATTACTGTGGACAAGAAAAAAACATGATATCAAAGCAAAATTGACATGAAACACACTAGGGTGGAATGAAAGTACAGCATTGAAACCACTAAAAACGGTGTATGATTGGTTTAAAACCATAATACACAAATAACACTACTTTAAGAAAGAATACATGGTGTATGATTTGCGTTACAGTCATAAACAAGTTCATCACACACCTTTTAAAGCAATCATACACGGTCTATGGTTAAGGATACCATATTCTATACACGAAAGATACCAAAACAGGTTCATCCTAGACCAATCAAAGCTATCATACACGGTGTATGGTAAGCCATACACCATTCTGTACTTGAAAGACACCAAAATAAGTTCATCATACACCCTTTGAAGCTCTCATACACAGTGTATGATGGATTATTCACCATTAATTACTTAACATACACAAACACAGGTTGGTTATACACCATTAAACCCAATCCTACATAGTGTATGACTGATTATACACCATTAATTACTTAACATACACATACACAGGTTGGTTATACGCCATTAAACCCAATCATACATAGTGTATGGTTGCTCATAAACCACTAATTACTTAAAAAACGTCTGCACAAGTTGGTTATACACCATTAAACCCAATCCTACACAGTGTATGACTGATTATACACTTAACATACACATACACAGGTTGGTTATACGCCATTAAATCCAATCCTACACAGTGTATGACTGATTATACACCATTAATTACTTAACATACACATACATAGGTTGGTTATACGCCATTAAACCCAATCATACACAGTGTATGGTTGCTCATAAACCACTAATTACTTAAAAAACGTCTGCACAAGTTGGTTATACACCATTAAACCCAATCCTACACAGTGTATGACTGATTATACACTTGTCATACACATACACAGGTTGGTTATACGCCATTAAACCCAATCCTATACAGTGTATGACTGATTATACACCATTAATTACTTAACATACACATACACAGGTTGGTTATACGCCATTAAACCCAATCATACACAGTGTATGGTTGCTCATAAACCACTAATTACTTAAAAAACGTATGCACAAGTTGGTTATACACCATTAAACCCAATCCTACACAGTGTATGACTGATTATACACCATTAATTACTTAACATACACATACACAGGTTGGTTATACACCATTAAAACCAATCATACACAGTGTATGATTGATTATACACCACTAATTACTTAATACACACAAACACAAGTTGGTTATACACCATTAAACCCAATCCTACACAGTGTATGACTGATTATACACCATTAATTACTTAACATACACAAACACAAATTGATTTCACACCATTCAAACCTATCATACACGGTGTATGATAGATCATACAGCACTATTTACATTAAGCACACCTAAACAAGTTGATTTCACACCATTAAAACCTATCATACACGATGTATGACTAATCATACACCACTAATGAGTTCAAACACACCAAAAGAAAGTTATAATACATCATTTAAACCAATCATAAACCATAAACGACTTGTAACACACCAACCTCATAGGACAAGGATACGTTAATGACAATGTCAGCAAATGGTCATGTTACCTTCAGTATCTGATCTGAAAACCGTGAAATGTGTGTAAGGACTCAACGTTGAACCTACAGCAATGCCACGAAGCTTCAAACACGATCTTAAAACGGCTTCTTCTTCTTCTTCTTCCGAGGGCCCAATGTAGCAGATTGAGAGAAAAATGAGAGAAAAATGGACTTAGAAAATTCAGATTAAGAGAAAAGTAACAAAAACCATGAATAAGAGGTGAGTAAATGGGCGGGAAATGAGAAGAAGGGAGGAATAGAGTGAGAAGCAAGTTACATGACATAAAGTAAAAATATGTACTTTTGCATTAAATGAAGAGAGAGAAAATGGAGTGGGGAGAGGCTAAAGTACAGTAATCGGCTGCGCATTAAATGAGGAGAGAGAAAGGGGACGGGTTGGGAGGGGGGGGGGTGAATGGGAGGGCCTTTTTGAAGGGAAATCGTACGGATTACTATACTCAAAATGTATATTTTTTTTCTAAATACACATTACAAAAATACACAAATACACGCTGATTTTACACAAATATAACCCATCATATACGGTGTATGAAGTGCATCATACACCAATAAAACTTGAACTACACGTATATAAGCAGATTTCAGACAACTGTACCCATAAATACATGGAAAAATCTGCAAAAGTTGATTTTATGCCAATAAAATCTATCATAAATTGTGTATGACAAGCTCTTTACCGCTAATTACTTCTAATATACCTGAATAAGGTCACTTTACACCACTATAACGCATCATACCCAGTTTATGATTCGGTTTCAGACCACTGTACCCCTAATTACTTGAAAAAAAACAGCAAAAGTTGATTTTATGCCATTACAACCTATCATACATTGGGTATGATACGTCATTTACCCCTAATTGTTTAGAACTAAACCTGAATAAGCTCATTTTACACCATTAAAACGCATAATACCCAGTGTATGATTCGATTTCAGACCACTGTAACAGTAATTAGTTGAAAAAAAAGCAGAAGTTGATTTTTTGCCATTATAACCTATCATACATTGTGTATGATAAGTCATTTACCACTAATTGCTTGGAATACACCTGAATAAGTTCATTTTACACCATTAAAACGCATCATACCCATTGTATGATTCGATTTCATCCCACTGTAACAGTAATTAGTTGAAAAAACCAGTAAAAGTTGATTTTATGCCATTAAACCTATCATACATTGTGTATTACAAGTCATTTACCACTAATTTCTTGTAATACACCTGAATAAGCTCATTTTAAACCATTAAAACGAATCATACCCAGTGTATGATTCGATTTCAGACCACTTACCCCTAATTACTTAAAAAAACAGCAAAAGTTGATTTTTTGCCATTATAACCTATCATACATTGTGTATGACAAGTCATTTACCACTAATTACTTGGAATACACCTGAATAAGTTCATTTTACACCATTAAAACGCATCATACCCAGTGTATGATTCGATTTCATCCCACTGTAACAGTAATTAGTTGAAAAAATCAGTAAAAGTTGATTTTATGCCATTAAACCTATCATACATTGTGTATTACAAGTCATTTACCACTAATTTCTTGTAATACACCTGAATAAGCTCATTTTACACCATTAAAATGTATCATACCCATTGTATGATTCGATTTCATCCCACTGTAACAGTAATTAGTTGAAAAAAACAGCAAAAGTTGATTTTATGCCATTATAACCTATCATACATTGTGTATGACAAGTCATTTACCACTAATTGTTTTAATAAAACCTGAAAAGGTTCATTTTAGACCATTTCAGAGTATCATACCCATTGTATGATTAGATTTCAGCCCACTGTAATAGTAATTACTTGAAAAAAATAGCAAAAGTTAATTTTTTGCCATTATAACCTATCATACATTGTGTATGACAAGTCATTTACCACTAATTGCTTGAACTACACCTTAATAAGTTCATTTTATACCATTTTAACTCATCATACCTATTGTATGATTCGATTTCATTCAACTGTAACAGTAATTAGTTGAAAAAAACAGCAAAAGTTGATTTTATGCCATTATAACCTATCATATATTGTGTATGACAAGTCATTTACCACTAATTGCTTGGAATACACCTGAATAAGTTCATTTTACACCATTAAAACGCATCATACCCAGTGTATGATTTGATTTCATCCAATTGTACGTCTAATTACTTGAAAAAAAACAGCAAAAGTTGATTTTATGCCATTATAACCTATCATACATTGTGTATGATAAGTCTTTTACCACTAATTTCTTGTGATATACCTGAATAAGCTCATTTTACACCATTAAAATGAATCATACCCAGTGTATGATTTTATTAATTACTTCAAGCACACCTAAACAAGGTCTGGGAGGGAAGAAGAAGAAATGGCAAATTTGGAAATTATATTTTTTTTTGACAAAAAAAAATTCAAAAGGAAAAAAAAAATGAAGAAAAGGAGAGTGAAAGGTTAAAAAAGTGTACTTTTGCCTGCCTTGCATTAAATGAGGAGAGAGAAAGAGAGAGAGAGAGAGAGAGAGAGAGGATTGGGGGGGGGGGGGGGGTGAGGTGGGAGGACATTTTTGTCCAAAAAAGTCTATTTATGATTAAAGAGGTCTAAAAAATATTAAGGGGGGACTAGGGGTCCAATCCGTACGATTTTCCTAAATTATTCTACTAAATCTCAAAGTATTAATATATAAATTAACACAATAGCATATATATATATAATCAAAATGAAATTCAGACTGCCTCTCTCTCCTCTCTCTCTCTCTTCGCCTGCCATCCACCATCGCCGACGCCGTTGCAGAAGCCGAAATTTAGGGTGTCGCCGACTTTGCCGCCATTGCAGACGCCGAAATTTAGGGTTTCTCCGACTCCGATGCGGCGCATGTCATAGACGGCACTCCTTCGCTGACGCCGCCTCCTCTTGACGATACCGTCTCTATCTTTAACCTTCCAAGATTTAGGGTTGGAGATTGAGATCTTCTAAGTTTTATTGGTATAATTATACTCTTTTATCCTTATAAATCTAGTTTTGATCCTTCTTGATCTGTATCTCTTGTTGAATTTTCGTTCTTGT
This sequence comes from Simmondsia chinensis, assembly GCA_018398585.1. Classification (NCBI taxonomy): domain Eukaryota; kingdom Viridiplantae; phylum Streptophyta; class Magnoliopsida; order Caryophyllales; family Simmondsiaceae; genus Simmondsia; species Simmondsia chinensis. The sequence goes on along the minus strand of JAGTTD010000008.1, from coordinate 35,962,852 downwards.
TTAAAGAATGTGGCACCGAGTTCTCTCTCTTTCTTTGAGATTGGCAAGGTGTGGATCCTTGTTGATGTTTGATGTTTGATGTTATTATCAATTTCTGGGTTATGGCTTAATTATACCCTCAATTCAAATCTTAAAAGATCTAGTCTGAGAGTTCGATTTGTGTTAAAGACTCTATATGTGATTTTAGTAGAATCCTATGTTGGAGTTATGAGAGAAAAGAAATCAATATATAAGCCTAATGGGTTACTCTACTTAATAGCAATTGATCTTGGGATAGAAATCCACTTGGGCTTATATAACAACAAAAACAACCCAGTGCCTCAAAGAGGCTTCTGCCGTTGGGTGGTTGAGATGTATGCAGCTTTACCCTTATCTTGTAAGGAGGCTGTTTTCAATAGCCTCCAACCTTAAAAGGAAAAGGAAAAGAAAAAGAAAAAGAAAAGAAGATATTTTGGACTTATACGTGGATCTCATATATTCTAATAGTATGGTTTGGGCCTAGGCCCGGTGATATTTAACAATTTTTTTGCTCTTTCTTTGATTTAGATTTGGTTGTTCATATTGTGCATCATTTCGGATATGAATTGTTTCTACTATGTTTGAATCTTATGGTTCTTTATTGTGTATTTGTTGGTTCTGATTTTTATATCTGGTGGAGATTTGTTGCACAATAACCATTTTAGTTCTTATGATATAATCCAGAAAGAAAGTGGTTGTCTTGTTGATCTTGGAGGAAGTTAATTTGGTATTCCAAAATCAATATGGATGCTTTATGTGTAATTTCTTGTGAGAAACAACAACAACAATCCTAATGCCTCAAGGGCTGCCGCCAAAGTAGGGTCTGGGGGGTGATTTGTACGCAGCCTTACCCCTTCAAGATGCTATGCTGCCCTAAATGGAGGCCGTGTCCGAAGGGCCCTCAACCCTAAAATGCTATCATAAGAAACTGGTACACCAAAAATTTTATACTTCTATTGATTCTTTGTGGTCTTGTTCTCATTCTTGGAAATCTTGAGTTGTGAATCTTACATGTTGGAAATTTTTATTGAATTCTTGTTCATCTTGTGCATTTTGGTCATCTTGTTCCTTATGTTTACAACCTATGTTGGAAATCTTGTGTTGGTGAAATTGGGAAATTTAGTGCTCTAAGTGATCAACTTTTCCCCTCAAACTATTTGTTGGTTAATAAATTGCTGTACGTTTTTGTAAAATATTATTATTGCCAATCTCCACCTCACAAGCTTGGGTTCTACTGCCCTGCGTTTGAATAATATCTAGCTAGGCCAGTTAAAACCGCGCCCAACTTAGCTGAGAATTGAACTAAGTGGGTAAACTAGATAGATTGGGTACACTAGCATTATGTGGCAAGCGGCAGCTTCTGGCGACTACTGCCTATTCACGCTGATGACAGGGTCTTTCCTTCTATTAATTCTTGTCACTTTCCTGTCATCTCATTTGATCTACTTCTTTCCTTTCAGATCTCAAACATATCTTAGATTTAGGTCTTGACCATTTGGAGGGATTACTGGAAATTCGGGTGTACGGAAGGCAAAGTCTCATTTTAATTACTGAATGGAAGTTGCGTCAGTCCTCTGCAGGTGTTGATTGTTACAGAATGTTGAAGGCAAGAGATAGAACAGAGGACTTTAAAGATGCTGTGCGGCGTGAGGCTCTTTCTTTAGGATATGATGAGGTTTGTTTCCTCTGGTTGTAACAATTTTGTTCATTTGTGGACATTAAAGTTGCGTTGCATATTGGAATATGATGGGTCGGAAAGCTGCAATTATTTTTTATCAAAAGGAAAAAAGAAACACGTATTGTGATCAAATTATGCATTGTCCGTCTATATGGAAAAATTAAGGAAAAATAGGGGACTGAGGTTTGGATGCTGTATTGTGCATTTTTCTGCTTGTTCTATCTAGAAATCAGCAATTATACATTTTTTATTGTTGCGGGAGCCCTTGGGGCACTGGGAATGTTGCTACTTGATTGTTGCGCATGGTACAACAGATGGGAAAATATTTGCTATGTTTGTTGGGTGGTCCTTTTGTTCAAATGTCAGAGAGTTTGGTTATTGACTTGCATTTTTGTAGAAGAATGGTTGGTTTATATTTGTTGTTTAGTGTGTCTCAAATACAGATAGTGCAATCAATGGAACAAACTAAGCAAGTGGACATGATCTAGACTGTGAATCCTATACTTAGCTATGTGAAAAGCTGCACAGCAACTGCTAAGGTGCAATAGTTTGTATTTGAGTGCTATTAGAGGCTGGGGTTTGGGAGATTCTTCTATGTCAATCAGTTCGTTTAGAACTATATTCATTACACATCTCTGCGCTTACCGATATTTGGTGTAAGATGGTTTTTTGCACTGTAACAAGCTGTAACCTCTTGGCGTTGTCATCCTTTAACTAATATGTAAGCGAGTTGGGGGTGAGGGGATTTCTATGTAAAACCTCTTGTTCTATGGCCTCAACTTTGGTAGTGTTTGAACTACTAGAACAAAGTCACATTGGCTGGTGTTGTCGCCTCTAACATTTGATTCTTGATGACAGTCGAAGATGGCATCCATAATGGCATCTTTTATCATTCACAAGCCTCGAGAAAGAACATCTTTCACAAAAGCTTCTCTAAAAACGGTAGATGAGCCTTTTCTCTTACTTCATCACGCTTTATGTCCTAGTCTTCTATCCTTGAATTGATCTTGTCTTAGTCCCAATACATGTGTGCGTGCACATTAGTGTATTCACTTATCACGAATTCTAACCAATATCGTTGGGTTTCATGCTGAAGTCTTTGCATGTTTCATTCTTTGTCTTGTAGCTGGAGAGCATTGAAGCCTTGGAACAGTTTCTTCTCAAACACAGGAAGGATTATGTAGATTTGCATCGTACAACTGAACAGGAGAGAGATAGTATTGAGCATGAGGTAAGATCATATCTTTCTGCAGTCTAAAAAACCCTTGTAGTTACTTGATTTTCCAAGTGGTTAGTGTGGATGCATGATGTTTCTATTCGATAATGCTGAATGGAACAGTTTCTACTGGTGATAAAGAGTGAGGAAGCCATCAAAATATTGTTTCACAGCATGCAGTAGATGCTCATATTCCTTAGACCAAATTATAGTAAATACATGTTGGAAGTCTCTGGATAGTTTTTATATCTGAATTCTCATGTTGTGTTTTTGTAGGTTACAGTCTTCATAAAAGCATGCCAAGAACAGATAGATATTCTTAAAGCTAGTATAAGCGACGAAGAATCCAATTCTAAGGGCTGGCTTGGCATGAGGAGCGATGGCCCCAATGTTGATACTATTGCACATAAACACGGGGTGGTATGTGAGGCCAACTAAGTTCTTCCATTTTCTGTTCTAACAAACACTTTTTGTTGGTGGGGTTTTTATATGGTTGTTGCTTACCTGTATAAATCACTTCCTTAAAAATCTTATTTATTTTCTAGTGGACCTTCTACATTTTTGATCCATGTTAGTAGAAAAACGCTTGCAACACTTATTGGGCACATTTTTATATTTTCCCATTTAAAAGGGCATTTATGTATAATTACCAAAAATAGGGTTAAAAAAAAACATGTTTTTTGATATATACATATACTACACATCTTATAGCCCGTATTTGTATATTTCTCATTTAAAGAAAAATGCAACAGCCAAGTGCCTCTATAGGCTCCTGCTAAGTATCCATATTTTATACTTTGCTTAATTTGTTATTCAAACTCCCAAATCATTAATACATTGTAATGCTTCCTGCTAGCATCATTATAGCTAAATTGGGAAACAAAATCAAATTGATAGAATTATACCCCTTCCCACTTTGTTCATATTTTAAAAAATGAGTTTAGATATAAAATTTATCCATATGTAATTTCTTATAAGTTAATGAACTTCGACTGAATTTTTCATGTGCGGAGCCGAGTAATACACGCAAATCTTAAATCCCGTTTAATTCTCATTCCGTATTTTACTAACATGTTCCTTATTTGCTTGTTGAGATTTAGAGATGGTATGGGTAGTATTATTATATAGAGTGGATTATTTGTTTTGTGTTTAAACTGATCTAAACACATTGGATATGCATTGGAAGTTACTTGAATCCACTCTTCCCTTAAATCCATGCTCTTTGGGTATTTTCCATTACACCATGTTGTGTGTTCCCTTTTTGGACATTTTGTATGAACAGAACCATTCAACATTCTACACTTGTTTGGAAGAGTAGAAACTAGATGCCACTATTTGGGTCTGGGGTCAGCGATCATGTTGGCGGAATAATTCATTACGCTACAACTTATGTTGTACAGGTCTTGATTTTAAGTGAAAAGCTTCATTCAGTCACATCACAGTTTGATCGATTAAGAGCTGTACGTTTCCAAGACGCTATCAATAAAGCCATGCCAAGGAGAAAACCTAATCGAGTTGCCAACTCAAATTCAACAAATGAGTTCGAAACAAAGCATCTAGAGATCAATGAAGCTAAAGCAGTTGATGCGAGTCCACAGAGAATCCAACAGCAGCTATTGGATGATGAAACACGTGCTCTCCAGGTCATGGCAGTTTCTTTTGTTGATGAGTTCTTGGTATGGATAGTCTTGTTTAACCAAACTGTGGAAAAAAATTGTTCTTCAGAAACATTTTTGTAAGTGTTATCAAAAGGGGTATTTTTGTTTGAAAATTTTTTAGCTTTTGCTCTTGTTTGTACTTTAAAAGAGTAAGTACTATTTTTTTGCTTTTACTTAAAATTAGAAAATTGCTTATGTTTCTATTTAAAAACACCTTTCTTTTCAAGTCAAACACCCTTAATGTCTGAAAAAGTAATTTTCCAAAAAGGAACATCTTTTCCAAAAGAAGTTTGGTCAAACATGCTCTAAATATTTGATAGCGTCTTTTGTGTCCGTTGAAAAACAACACCAAGTGTACATGTAATGCAGGTTGAGCTCACTAGTCTACTAGATGCAGCTCAAGAAACCGAAACCAAGATGGTGGAAATGTCTGCATTGAATCACCTAATGTCTACGCATGTTCTCCAGCAAGCTCAGCAAATTGAGCAGTTGTACGAACAGGTCAGATTTCTAATCTTTATGATATGTCAAAGTTCGGGGTTAGTTAATTAGCAGCCATGATTTCATATGCCGCATCTTTATAAAGTCATTTGCCTTACCATATTTAGCTTGTATTGTCATGATCAGATGCGATTTACATCTCCGTTTTAAGTTTAAGAAAGTTGATGTTTCTATGATGAGCCATTGATCAAAGTGGTAAAGCACAACTAAAGTTGAGGCCCCTTGGAGTAGAGGTCTTAGGTTTGAATACCCTTTCCTGCTCACTTTACCCAAAAAAAAAGGATGTTTCCACAAGCTTAGGGAAAAAGTAGCTTCACGTAATCCTATGATGAGGGGCACTACCGATCCTGTATTTTAGGAATCTGATCCACACCGTTAGGGCCAGTGCCTGTCATATGACCCCAATCAATGGAAGTAGTTATTTGGGACTCCCGATTTGTCAAGGGCTCTTTTGAAAATAAGCTATATTCTAGTTTTCTTCTATTGCATGTCGCCCTTCGCTATTGGAGAAGTAACGATCGACTTAATACAAAGAAGCCATAGTATTATAGTATAGTGGGTTATCTGAAGTGAACTTAAGCTACCTTTTTTTGGTTACCCAAAAAGGGGTCAGTTATCGAACTTGCTCTGCACCCCAAAAATCTCGAGACCAGCCTTGGTTAGGGCTTATTCTATAAGATGCTACCCTCTCTTGTTAATCACTTGCTATGTCTTCAAGAATCGTTCAAATTGTCCATGCACTGATTAGTCTTTAGTGTTATTTCTTCGTGCATGACTGATTTGTTAGGCAATATTGCAAAAAATTTTGACTTAGCCTATTTGTTCCTTTTTTTTGTTCTTTAATTTCATGTTTGTAAACTCTAGGCAGTGGAAGCAACAAACAATGTGGAGTTGGGAAACAAAGAGTTGTCACAAGCCATACAACGGAATAGCAGCAGCAGGACTTTCCTTCTGTTGTTCCTGTTTGTGCTTACCTTTGCAATCCTCTTCCTTGATTGGTATAATTAATGTCAAGACACGCGATACAGTTTGGTCCAGAATGAAAGCATTAGCCATTTTACATGGAGAAAAGTTTTGGTACGCGCTTTGCTTTATATTTTTTGTATACTGTAAAGTTCTTGATTGCATTGAGGTGGTTACCATGGATAGAGCTTGCATGCCACTGAGTTGCTTGCTTTCAGTGTAGATTAAAGTTGGTGTTTTGGATACAATTTGCTTTATTAATCTATTGTAGAACAACATAAAATACAGGAATACGTCACTTTGGTATCTTGAAGTTTGAGCAGTAGTTAGATAAATTCCGTGATATTTCAGTACCTACCATTAAATAACGTGTGTTTTTGTCGAGATTTGGTGAATTTGTGACTAAAAATGATGTTTAGCACATGATTACAGTGATATGTGTCATGTTAGCATTTTCTAGCAAAATTTTTTGAGCTTCGCAAAATTTTCAGATTTCGACTTTATTACCTATATCGCTCGGAAGCATGCACCATATGGCTTAGTTTACTTGTATGTTATTAGAATTACGTGCTACCGTTCTTCTATAAAAGTTAATTGGATTAGAGAAAAAGTTACCTAGTTCATAAATTATTAAACCTTGAAGTATCTTATTTATATGATGAGAAAGTGTTTTTAAATAGAAACATAAGCAATGTTTTGCTTTTAAGCAGAAACAAGAAAATAGAGCTTTTCTTTTAAAGCATAAAAAGGAGCAAAAGCTAAAATTATTTCAAACAAATATACCTCTTCTGATAGCACTTTCTACAAAAATGTTTCTGAAAGAACAATTTTGTTTCACAGTTTGATCAACAGGACTATCCCTTGCAAGAACTCGTCAGCCAGAGAAACTACTGCAACTTGGTGAGCACGTGTTCCATCATCCAAGAGCTGCTGTTCGATTCTTGGTGGACTCAGATCGACCGCTTTAGCTTCAATGATCTCTAGATGCTTTGTTTTAAAGTCATTTGTTGAATTCGAGTCAGCGACTCGATTAGGTTTTCTTCTTTGCATGGCTTTATTGATAGCATCTCGGAAACGTACAGCTCTTAGTTGATCAAACTGTGATGTGACTGAATGTAGCTTTTTCACTTGAAATCGAAGACCTGTACAACATATGTTGTAGCATAATGAGTAAGTCCGCTGACATGATGTGGCATGGATTGAAGGGAAGAGTATATTCAAAGTAACTTTTAGCCGAAACACATCGAAGGTGCTCAGGTCAGCTTAAATAGAGATCAAATAATCTTACTCTATATCATAATACTACCAATGCCATCCCTAAATCTCAACAAGCAAACGAGAGATCTGTTACTAAAATGCGGTATGAGAATCAAACGGGATTTAACATGTGTGTATTATTCGGCTCCGCACATGAAAATTTCGGTTAAAAGTTCGTTGTCTTATAAGAAAATACATATGGATAAATTTTACTTCTAAAACTCGTTTAAATACAAAGTTGGGACGGGTACAATACCCTGATTTATATTTTGTCCTTATCTCATGAGTGTCATTGCTTTGGTTTTGATTTTGGTTTTGGTTTTTGAAGGCTGAGTGGGCAAACGTCACTGCTGTTCTATCAATTTGATTTTTGTTTCATAGTGCTAGCCATAATAGTAGCAGCAAAAAGCATAACACATGGTAAAAGATGAAGTATATTAACATTTTGGGAGTTTGAATAACAAATTAAACAAAATGTAAAATATGGATACTTAATTTAGGGTTTACCCTATAGGAGTTAGGCTGTATACATCTTATCTATCCCAGATCTTGCGTAAGTGGAAGACTCTAAGAGGCATTGGGCGGATGTATTTTTTTTTTTTTTAATGAGAAAAATATGAATACGGGTTATAAGATATATGTACATATCAAAGAACGCATTTTTTTATTATTGGTAATTATATGTAAATGCTCTTTTTAAACGAGAAAATACAGACGCCTGCGAAATACGTGTTGTATGCGTTTTTAACTATTATAGATCAAATGCGTAGAAGGTTCAATAGAAAATTACTAAGATTTCTAAGTAATTTATACAGGTAAGCAACAACTGTATAAAAACCCCACCATCAAAAAGTGTTTTGTCAGCACGGAAAATGGAAGAACTTAGTTGGCATCACATACCGCCCCGTATTTATGTGTAATTGTATCGACATTGGAGCTATCACTCCCGATGCCAAGCCAACACTTTGAATTGGATTCTTCATCGCTTGTACTATACTACTCGAAAATAGCCTCTCATTAGAGTAACATCTTGGAGATGTATAACTGCTTATATCCCACCCCTTCCAGATCCTACTTATACGGGAGCCTATGAGGTACTAGGTCAGTTGTTATTGTTGTTGTAACGCTTTTGTTGGCTTTAAGTATATATATTTGTTCTTGGCATGCTTTTATTAAGACTGTAACCAACAGAAAACGACATAAGAATTTAGATACAAAAACTATTCGGAGTTCCATCATGTATTCACTATTATTAGGTTTAAGGAATATAAACATCTACTGCATGATGTGAAACAATATTTGATGGTTTCCTCACTCTTTACCTCTGGGAGAAACTGTTGCATTCAGCAACCAATCAGAAGCTGTGTAGCATTATTGAATAGAGATTTTGGGCATCTACACTAAGCACCCAAGAAATCAAGTGACTGCAAGTGTTTTGTTTGCTGCGGAAAGATATGATCTTTCCTCAAGCTCGATGCTCTCTCTTTCCTGTTCAGTTGTATGCTGCAAATCTATATAATTCTTACTGTGTTTCAATAGAAACTGTTCTATGGCTCCAATGCTCTCCCATTGCAAGACAGAATAAAACATGCAAAGACTTTAGCATAAAATCCGAAGATATTGGTTCGAATTCGTGATAAGTGAATACATTGATGTGCATGGGTGCGCGTGTATATGGACTAAGACAACATCAATTCAAGGATAGAAGAGGACATGAAGAGTGAAGAAGTACGATAAAAAGTTTGTCTACTGTTTTTAGAGAAGCTTTTGTGAAAAATGTTTTTTTTTTGAGGCTTGTGAATGATAAAAGATGCCATTATGGATGCCATCTTCGACTGTCGTCACACAACACCGAACTTTGGGTTCTATTCCTTTCTGTTAGTTATATGTGGACACATAGTTCTTGTGTGTTGACACATACCATCAAGTTAACCCTACTGGAATATATGTGTCGAAACATATCAATCTATGTGTCAACACATACCATACCCAATCCAAAAATATTTTAGTTTAAAAATACGTTAATAAATACACCACTAAGTATGGCTTTAGAGTGTAATGTTGCCTTAAGCAATGCAATGCACTACAAAAACAAACACAACTTGATTGGACAAAGATCATCTGGGTGTCATGAAATAGGCCAAAACACATGCGTAACTGACTCCAACTTCAACCCACTGCTCATCAAATTCAGACATTACACTGGTCTTCATAGGTCATGGGACATAGCCTCTTTTTAGGGTAGCACTCTAAAGGGGTAAGGCTGTGTACATTTCAACCCCGCTAGACCTTGCATTGACTGGAGCTCTTGAGGCACTGGATTTTTTTTTTTTTGTTGTTGTTCTACACTGGTCTTCATAGACAAGGGCTGAAATCCCCATATGGGCTAGTGTGTTAATGGCTTAGAAGTAGAGATTTATGTGGAAACCTCTACTTCTAAATGGTCCTAGTTCTTTTCAATATTTGAGTTAATTAAATAATAACTATCTGAACTAATAATAACTATTATTAGTTAGATAGTTAAGATTGTTATTATCAGTTAAGATAGTTATTATTAGTTAGGTAGTTAAGATAATCAAGATTGTTATTATTAGTTAGATAGTAACAATAATAACTATCTTGACCGTTTTCAAAAAGTAGGTACAATAATTCAACTTTACTGTATCAAGGACAATTATTGAAGACAGGTGTACAGCCAGGTGTCCTCTTAGAAATTCAATACAATTCGAAATCCGTTTCAAGTCCGCTTCTCGTGATCTATTTCAAGAGCACTCCACCAGGCATTCAAGGCAGAGATGATTTGGAAGACAACCTAAGTCTTACTTAGAAATTTCCCTGCTAACAAATACTCTTTTAATCTTTCTTTGTTTTATCCAAGCTCTATACTCAAGCTCTCCATTTCAATTTGTAAGAATTAGAGACTCAAATGACCTTATTAGAATCCAAACTAAATACTCCAAATGAAACTCAAGAAATATTTCAAAATGAAAATATTCAATTACCAGAAGAACCAATTTCTAATGACAAATTTTTTCAAATCATTGAATGAATTGAATACCAAAAACGGAGTATTTATGTAGCAATACATGTTTCAAAAGATCATATATGAACACACTATGAGGGACCAATGTAATGTCTGAATTTGAAGTCAGTTAGGCATGTGTTTTGGCCTATGTCATGACACCCAGATGATTTTTGTTCAATCAAGTTGTGTTTGTTTTTGTAAAGCATTGCATTGCTTCAGGCAGCATTACACTCTAAATCCATACTTAGTGGTGTATTTGTTCATATATATTTCAAATAAAGTGTTTTTGGCTCGGGTATGATATGCGGAAATCTGTTGGGACATTATTGAGATCTCCAACCGCATGCATATAGGTTAATTTAATCTTGTGCTTCTGATGGGGATTGATACTTAATTTATATGCATTGAAAATATTACGGTAAGTAAATTTAAGACAGGTGGAGCTCACTAGTCTACCAGATGCCGTTCAAGAAGCCGAAGCAAAGATGGTAGAGATGTCTGCACTGAATCATATTACGTCTGCATGTAAGTACACATAGGGTTGTAAATCAACTGAATGTTCGATGAACTACTCGTATTCGAAATCGATTGGGGCTCATTCATGCTCATTATGAAGGCTCGAAAGCTTATCGAGCCGAGTTCGAGCAGGCTCAATAAGCATAATGAGCCAAGTTCGATCAGGGGGTTGCTCGGCTCAATAACGTTCATGAACAGCTTGATAATGGCTCGATAATAGCTCGTTAAGGGGCTCGATATGAGCTCGTTAAAAGCTTGTTATGGGCTCGTTAAGAGTTTGCTAACAATTGGTATTGATTGAAAATGGTTCGATAATGGCTTAATAGTAACTTGAAAAGCTCGACTTGATAGGGAGCTTGGCTCGGTTTTAAGCTTGATTGTGCTCGATAATGAGCTCGACTCGGTTCGATAACGCACTGGACTCGGCTTGATAAGCCTAATGAGCTGACCCGAGCCGAGTATCGAATACACTAAAATTTTATCGAACCGAGTTCAAACAAGGGTTTGAAATGCTCGATAAGCCTTATCGAGCTCTAGTTCGAATAAGGGGGTTACACACCTTGTCTTCATTATCATATCATGAAGTTCAGGTTAATTTTATTCGCACCCATGACTTCATATGCCAAAACATGTATGGAACTGTAAATTATGGATGGCGTATTTGGGTTGGGGCTGACAATACTGCACAATTTTGTAATTGTGACTGATACTATTCTTTACTCTTATAAATCAACGAATGTTTGACCAAATTTTTTGCGTATATACCTCCAAATAATACACATATGTATTAGATTCTGTTTAATTCCCATACCGTATTTTGCTAATAGAGCAATTTTGTAATTGTAATAGTACATCATTCACAAATATTTTACTATGTATTTTTTTCTCCGCTCAATAAACACTTTCTTTTGTTCATCTTCTGTGTATCTCCTTCATGCTTCTCCTTGCATATCTTTCATTCTAGTATGAATTTTGTAGTTCATCATGGTATCTTGTGATAATGATAAGATCTGAGTACTACAATAAGTGATTAAGTTGAACTGTTGAAGACATACCAAATGGATGTGACAGTAAAGTAGTAAAATACTAATCAAGTACCACTAGAATAGAAGCGATCTGATATTTCATTATAGCGGATAAGTAACTCAAAAAACTACTGCAAGTTCAATGCATAAGCAACATAATTGCATTGGGAGCATAATGTAACTTAGAGCCTTAAGAAGTTAAGCCTTCTTTGCAAGGAAGACACTGGTCAACACAGTTTGAGAATGCAAAGATGCCTTCAAGAGTGCCACTGCCTGCATCAACATATATAACGAACAAAATCAACTGGTTTTCCATATTATTTCAGCATTGTACTACTAAACGAAGAAAAAATGCATGAAACATATTTGTCGCTGTTGTATTCTCTCTCAAACTTGTCAATCTGGATTCCAAGCAGAGGTTTATGGGGAGCAAATGGACCGGGCACAGACCTTGATTTTCGGGTGGGGTTGCTGTACCCATGTTTTTCAGGGAGTCCTTTCTTTTACGGCTATATATATATATCTCATGTAAGACTCCCACCCAAATATGTGAAAGAAAACATAGAAAAGAGAGAGGGAAGAAGGGAGTGGGTGAAAAATCTTGTAATACTTCATTTTCAATTTAGTGAGTTTCTACCTCCACATGTGATTTTTCCTTCCCTTTATGCATTTTCCACATAAAAGCTAGTGCCTTTGTTTATCTTTCTCCCCTCTCTTTATATTTGATTTTTCATATTTCATTTTGTTATTTATATCAAACCCAGATCTTGAGGTATTTTGTCTAGCCGTCCTACTCATCATAGTATTCTTCTTTACATTCTTTGACATAAATCCTGCTCGAAACAAAATGCAAAAAGGACAAGCTTACCTTGTTGACATCCACTTCAACCACTTGTTCAGAAAGAGATCCCAAGTCTTTGACATTAAACTTATTGAGAAGGGCTATACCAGAGATAGAAGACATTGGAGTGATCACGAGATTATCCATAACCATGTATGTCACCACCCCCTTCACATACCCTCCATCACTGCTAGCCACAGCGTCAGTCGATGATGCCACCTGATTGGAACCAGCAGCACTCGGAGCAACATAGTTCATCTCCTTAGTCATGCTTCGGTTACAGGAAGGGCAATTCGCCCGATTCACATTAGCCACATAAATATTACATGACCCACCGTATGAGCCGGTACTGGGGCACCCATAGAACTTCCTGCTGGAACCACCTTGCGCACCACCGAGCAGCAATGGGCAGTTGACACCAGTAGTTGTCACTTTGGGTTGCAAGACACAATCTTTACTGAGATATGGCTGAATATAGTCATCATTCAGAGATTCAATGCTTTGGTAAAGATTTCCAAGGCAACCCACCATGCCTTCCTTTCTCAAAAGCTTAACCACAGTGCCTACTGGCAAGGACAAGATGTGGAAGAGAAAATCAACAAAGTCCTTGCCAGCCTCAGCAAAGAGGACTCTGTGGGTCTTGGTGTCCACCAAGAGCTTCAGACTGACTTTGGTATTTGCCATTGTTATTGGTGTATGTATCCAAGGACTTGGTGAGGTTCTGGGTTTATATAGAAGAAGTTGGGGATTTGGCACTGCATTGGGTGTGGAAGGTTTTCCAAGGCACCCGTTTGAATTCCCAGCATTTGTTTGCCTTTGAGTTCCCAGATGAATTGTTAGTAATAATTAAGATATACTAGTTTTATAACTGCTTTGGGAAGTTCTATGGACTTCAATTAATTTTTGGATTGTGGGCAACTGGATATTATGTATCTATTACGAGTATCAATCATAAGAACGTATTATTGATATGTTGGAAATATAGTTTGGTCTTTTGTCTACGCCTGGATATACAGTTGTTGATGTAGATGAAAATGCAAAAATCAGACTGGCTGAACTAGAAGCATTGAAGGAAAAGCAAATTTAAATTAGCTACTAACAAAGACTCGAAATTTATCAAGCTCAAATTGCTAATGCATTCAATAGAGAAATTGAATTTTTATTGGGGACTTGGTCCTTACAATCACATAGTCGATTGTTATAAATAGAAGGTTACATGGCAAGTTTAAACCAAAGTGGGCATTGGAGGTATATTTGAGCCGATCCAAGAGCCCAAGCAAGGTAGTGTAAATTAAACTAGACTTTTCGAAGGCATATGACATGGTGGTAATGGCTTTGTGGACCAATCGCTGTAGAAGATTAGGCTCGGGAGAAAATGGAGAGCATGGATTTCAAAAGGTATTTCAACGACTTCTGTACCATTGATTATTAATGGGTCTCCAATGATCCCATTTCGAATGGGTCATGGACTTCAACAAGGAAACCCCCTGTCCCCTTTGTCCTGGTGGCCGAAACATACAACCATGCCTTAGTGGCAACAAGTAGAGCCATTATGAAAGGCTTACAGATCAGTTGAGGTAACATTGAGCTATAAGCCACTTACAGTTCGCAGATGACACAATCATTTTCAACTACAGCGGTGGGCCTCCAACTGGAGTAGAAGATTTTTTTAAGTCAAGCAATCATGATCACCAAATTCACCAACTTGCTTGGATGGGTGCATGTCCAGCAGGAATCTGATGACAAAATGGTGTCAAGACATGGGTCGGGTGGCATGTTCTCTCAGTTGAATCGTTCTAGAAAGCAGTAATGGCTAAGAAATGCAAATTCACAAATTGGGGGTGTATGGAAACGATTGAGACCACCTAAAGCGAAACTCTGGATATGGGTAGTTCTATTGGATAACATGATTACAAAGAACAGGTTGTGGGGGTTGGCACTAACTCGGGGAAAAAAAGGGTGGAGTTGATTGACCACCTGTTTAACAAAACCCTCATTTTTTGTTATGATTTGGTTGCTACAGGACACAAGTAGCAAAAGTGTTTTTAACGAGCACAGTGTGAACATTGTCACGATCCTAACCATGACCTTGTCAAAGGCCCATGTCAAGTTCTTGTCAATCCATGCCAAAAGCCCACATCATTTGGACCATGTTAAGCGGCCCAATTTTCTCCTCTCAACCGGCCCAATTTTGCAAAGGTTGGCCCAAGGCATCAAACAAGGCTTCTAGAAGACTCTTATAAAATATCTAGGCAAATGAAAGGTTTTCCCTCCAATTTCATTGTAATCCCAACCGATCCCTTTTATTCAAGTAATTAAGTTAGTTGATGTAATTAAGTAAGAAGGATCTAGAATTCTAAGTTCTAAGTAGTATAAATATGAAGCTATGTAATGATTTGTACTCATCCAAAAACATATGAATGAAATTACTATCTTTTCTCTCTTATCTCTTATTCTCTTCTCTCTTCTAAAATTCTTTCCTTTTCTCATCCTTCTCTCTAACTTCTCCTCTTATTCTCTTACTCTCTTTCTCTTTCCCCTTTCACGGTTCCTTTTTCCCAATTTATCCAAGTCACGGACTTAGGTTTATGACAAACATAAAAGAAGTGGCATGAAGCATGCATCAAGGAGTCGACTTGTTGATAAATATTTGCTTGCTTGATTTCTTCTACCTTTGCATCACTATACATGTATGACTTGTTTTAGGGCAATTGCTAGTTAAGGGTTTTGAATTTGTGGTGTTCATAGACAATTCATATTTTTCCCCCTTTCATGTCTGAGTTGTTGGATTAATAAGGGATTGTTTTGTTTTTCTTTGTGTTTGTTCATATGCATCATTATTGCCTTTTGATTTGTTGTTTTTGATCTTTATGAAACTAAAAACAGGGTATTCATATTTTTTTTTTTTTTTTTTTGATTTTCTGCAAATAAAGATAAGAAAAAAAATAGTCTCGAAAGTATGGGTTTTAGTTTTTTATAAATCAAAAATTACCAAAAAAAATAAAAATAAAAAATTGATGTCAAATAATACCTTGAGGCCTATTTCGTATATTTTATTTGATCCTATTTCTTTTTATAGTCAAACTCAATCTGATCCTATAACATTTTCCACCATATTGAGGAAAAAACTTTTTCTTAGAAAACTTATTTCCATCAAAGGACATGCACCAAATAATAAAAAACAAGAAAATCAAATTCAACTCCATTGATGTTTAAATAAGGGAATTACAAAAAGGACATTGATAGGCTAATAGAAAATTACATGCAAATCAAAATAGCAAGAAACTGATGTTTTCTCGCATCAGATAAGAGACTGATCATTATGTTTCAGGCACTTAGAGTACACTTGATCACTTGCACTTTCTCACCATCTCTGTCTGTTTATGATCATATCAGAACTTATCAGCTATACAGACCTCAGTCAGCACATTTTGAGACTTCAGTGATGCGGGCACCAATGCATAGCCTGCACAAACACACCCAACAACAAAATTATTTAGCCTAGAATAGTATATGTTAATAATGCAAAGGCTGCCCTGGGTTCAAGCCCGGCACTGAATCGCTCAAACTAAAGTTCGATAAGCTTTAACAAGTTTAAGCTTACACAGGTAGTTGTTGCGCTTTAAAACCATCAATTAAACCTAGTTTTACAAAATATTAGTATGTTCAACACTAAGTGTGACTAAACATGGAGCACGCTATCGAGTCAAACTTCCCACCAGGTTGCTATACTCAAGATCCTATTAAGATATCATCAATGGATCCGTTATCAAGCTCACACTAGGTCAATAATTAATGGATCCATTATCAAGCTTAATGGGTTCAAGCTACCACTTATCAATCTATTTACAAACATTAACAAGTTCAACACCATAGATTTAAACTTAATTTAAAAATGAACTAATTATCCCAAAAGTTTAAATGAACAAGTAAATGCCCATAAATGATTTTATGCTCTAATCACACAAATATCCATTGCACATGAAGAGTAAATATTACACAGGCTCTCTTCATAACTTATTTATAAGGTAGCTCAAATTCAAACTCGGGCCCTTTTAGACAACAAAGCTCCGCCAATGTATCAATAAACAAATTATTTAAAAGCTTAAGTTATCTATGGATAGAGATCCAAATAAAATTATACTCTAACAAAACATAAAGCTACCAAGCTCCATCGCAAAAACAACAAACAAGACCCAATCAATTTAGTTCACTTACTCCACCAAATTTCCAAATAGCATTAGAACATTTGATCTTCTATCTATCCTTTTTCATACATTCTTGGAAATAACTGTTGTTTCGTGATGACTTTATCCTGACAAAATTACAAAAAAGGACCCATTACAAGAACTAATGAGACTGCATGCAAATCCCAAAAGACAAATTATACAGCCCATAAACATAATAAACAGAAGAACAAATTGATATGGATACCTCGTAAGCTCCCACTTCAATCACTTCTTTCAGACACAGAACCCGAATCCTTCACATTGAAGTTCTTGAGAAGGGTGTCAGAAATAGAAGACATAGGGGTAATAACAAGATTATTCGTAACCATGTATGTCACCAACCCCTTCACATACCCATCACCGGGGCCACTGCCACTGCCACTGCTAGAGGAGGCCGCCTGTTTAGAACCACCGTTCATCCCAGTAGACATGCTTCCGCCTCGCAGGGGTGGAGGGATGGTATGTTTGAGAGATTCAATGCTATTGGAAAGATTATCCAACGCTAACTTTCTGTGCCTTAACAAAACGTTAGCAAAAGTGCCAAAAGGTGAGGACAATACAAGGAGGGATGCCACTTGGACCCAAATTCGTTGGATATCCAATCAACCCGATCCATTTACTATCGATTTGGATGCAAAACATAGGTTTTAAATGGATTTGGATTTGGATGTTGATAAATGGGTTTTGGGTCGGGTTGGATTTGGATGACATCAAACCCAACCTAAACCTGACCCAAATCTGACCCGAAATTATGTTCAACACAGGATAAAATTTTTAAATTTTTAAATTACTAAATATTAAGTCTTTAACATGTCAAACCATATTCCAATATTTTGTTTGTTGTACCAACATTTTGAAACATGTTTTAGTACTGTAATATTTTTTACAGAACCATGATGTTACAAATCTATGTATCAAAATTACTTATAAGGAGGTAATTGAATAATTGTCTAATATTAAATTATTAATATATTTATACATATTAAATAAAAAAAAGGAAAAAATATAGTGATTTGTCCAAATATTAGCTTTTGAGGTATTATTATTGCTATATATATATATATATATATATATATATATATGTATTAGATTTTAATATTATAATTTATTCTATAATTTAAATGGGTTATGGATTTGGGTTGGATATCCGTTCCACCCGATGGATTTGGATTTGGGTTGGATCGAGTTTTTTCTGAGTTGGATCTAGATGAAGGCGAACCCGACTCAAATCTGACCCATTACCATCCCTAAATATAAAGAAGAATAAATCTATCAAATCCTCGCTGACCTCGGCGAAGAGAACATTCCTAGTTCTTTTGTCCACCCAGAGCTTCAGGCTAACTCTGGTTTTATCTGACATTGTGGTAATGGTAAAGGACTTGGTGGGGTAAAGCTAGCCATGCTGGGGCTTGAGGTTTATATAGATGTTGCATGTGGCATGCTGCAAATTCATGCAACCTAATTTATTATATAAATTAATAAATTACTATTAGCTTATATGTTTTAGTTTTAGGATGTGCAAAAGTCAGTTTCCTATCTACCATGGCCTTGCTTCAGTGGTAGGAGGTAAGTGAGGGATAGAGCATTGTTTTATACCAAAAGGTTTGAAGTTCGATTCTTCCCTTTAACCTTTTTCCTAAGGAATCTTTGACTTAACTAGCTCTTGTGTGTGCAGGTCGCTACATGGATCGAGATTTACCAGGTAATTAGGTTCCTCGTTGGAAAAAAAAAAGTGCAGTTTCCTGCTTAGAATTTGCATGTGGCGTTTGAATTCCCAAGATTATTAGGTGGAGTTTGAGTTCCGAGATGAACTATTAGTAATAACAATATGAAGACTGTAAATCAATACTGGTTAAGGGAAGTTCAATGGACTTTTACTTTAATTACTGAGCTTTTTTAACATGTGTTTTGTTCATCCGTCACTTGTTGGTGTACTTACTGAATACGCTTTTAGTTATCTTGGTTGATTGTAATTAATTATACATATGAAAAAAAGGTTAACCACAGTGCCTAACGGTAAAGAAAAGATGTGGATGAGGAAATCTATGAAGTCATCTGTAAGAGATTGAATGTTTTTGTGAAGTTTTTCAAGGCAACCCACCATGCCTTCCTGTTTCAAAAGGTTAACCACAGTGCCGAATGGTAAAGAGAAAATGTGGAACAGGAAATCCATGAAGTCCTCGCACGCCTCTGCAAGGAGGAGTTTGGGGGTATTTGTGTCAACAAGGAGTTTTATGCTAACTGTGGTAGCTGCCATTTTCTGTTGTTTTAGCAGTGCTTGTGCTAGAGTTAATGCTCGTGCTAGAGTTTATGTAGGGGATGTGCATTGCATATGGCATGTTCATACAATAATTAATAGTTTAATAATCTAAACATTGTTTAATAATCATAAAATCATACATATATTAAATGTCTGACATATGGGGTGTACAGAAATCGTTTCCTGCTGAGAAATGTATACGTGGCATGCAAGCAATTTGAATTCGCATTACTGGTTTGAGTTCGGAGTTCCCATATGATCAAATCGTAAGCAATAAATGAAGACAGAATTTCATTAAGTGGTAGGGGAAGTTGAAAGTACTTTGGCTCCGTTTGGTAGGGGAAGACAGAAATAGAGTGGAGTGCAGATCATGGCATGGTTTTCATGGACGGAAGTTGAAAGTTCATGAAGCAGTTGAATTGTCGGGCCATTTCCTAAAATGACTTAAAAAATAAAAATATTACCCAAAATAGCTTAGTTTAAAAAATATTTTCCACACTAGCCTTTGTGTGGCATTTCTCATTTTTTTTTAAATTTTACAATTTTTTTTTTTAAATGTTTACCTCCCCGTTGAAGGGAGGTACTGGAAATGTCAGGACCTGTAGCATTCTTTATAATTTTTAAAACTTTTTAAAATAAAATTATTCATAAATTAAATATATTAATTTTAATTTTATTATTATATTATATTTAAT
Source organism: Simmondsia chinensis (assembly GCA_018398585.1). Taxonomy (NCBI): domain Eukaryota; kingdom Viridiplantae; phylum Streptophyta; class Magnoliopsida; order Caryophyllales; family Simmondsiaceae; genus Simmondsia; species Simmondsia chinensis. The sequence goes on along the minus strand of JAGTTD010000008.1, from coordinate 35,942,970 downwards.
TTTATAATGCACATTTTAGTTAACATAATTTATAATAAAATATTTAATAAATACCATGCAAGTTAGTGTTATATTATAAAATTAAATATAATATAATAATAAGATTAGAACTAATATATTTAATTTATTAATATTTTTATTTAAAAAAATTTAAAGCAATGTGCAGGGCCTGCTACATTTCCAGTACCCCCCTCCAATAGGGAGGTACTAATTTTAAAAAAAAGTGCAAAATTGTAAAAAACATGAGAAATGCCACGTGAAAGCTAGTGGGGAAAATATTTTTTAAAATAAGTTATTTTGGATAATATTTTTATTTTTTAGGCCATTTTAGGAAATGGCTCTAGATTGTCAATAACTCAAATACTCATAGAAAAGAAACATTTCATTCAAGAAAACATAACAAGAAGTTGTCCCTTTTTACCTAATACTTAGATAGCAGCAACTAACAAGCCAAAACTACATCTCCATGGTGGTGCTAACTAGTAACATCAGTGAATGAAAATCCCACTATTTGGCAGCCGAATCACCAATTTTTAACTTTTAACAAGCCTTTATATAGTCTTACTTCCGTGAGCACCAAATCTAGCCATTACTGCAACGCGAGTGAAATTAATGCATGGCTATTGATATTTCCCAAAACTAAGCGTGCCCAATTGCTTATAGAAGGTAGTGGATTCCTTCATTTCAATGGGCTAATTGAGAATGGGAATTTCAATAGTTTCTGAACCACAACTTTACAATGCATATACACAGATTTGCTGTCAGAGTTCTCAAGCAAAGCCATCAAATATCTATATACGGCTAGCTTTCCAGTTGTTCCCTAACATACCCATTTCTTAAGAAAGTTAACCATGATTACACAACTAGCAAGAGAAGCAAAAGAGATGGCAGGAACCAAGATCAGTATAAAACTGAAGATAGATAAAGAAACTCACAAAGACATCGTTGCTGAGGCTGAAAAGGATTTCATAGATTTCCTCTTCCACAACTTGTCCTTGCCTGTTGGCACTCTTCTTAGCCTCTTTCCCAAAGAAAGCATGTTGGGTGGCCTGGGAGCTCTATATAGAAGGGTTGAAAATCTTCCTGACAAGTACTTGCGCCCTGATGTGACCAAAAACTCCTTGTTGCAACCCAAGGTTATGAACATGCTAAGCAGGGCCACTGACTTCCCTGCTCCGTTGTTGCTTCCCGGTGAAGATTGGATTTCCGAGAAATTCTACAGTTGTTATTTCAATGGATCTCACAAATATGTTGCTGATATATATGGGTTAGTTTGTCCCGAGTGCAGGAGCTCCAACAGTTTGTCCAGGGAGATGAAGTATGTTGTCCCAAAGGTTGAGGGAGAGGAGGCGGTGGCATCGAGAGATGGTGTGTATGTCAAAGGGATGGTGACATACATAGTGATGGATAATCTAGAGGTTCATCCCTTTTCATCTATGGCGTTCATCCATCTTATGAGAAAGTTTCCTGTCATTGATATCTCTCGTCTTTTGGAAAAAGTTGTGGAAGTCGGAGTTGATGAGGTACATAGTAATAGTTTGATCTTTTGAGATCATTGTTATATCGCTTTCATGTTAGCAAGCTGGTAAATATATAGAAATTGTTGGACTAACTGAAAGTTGTTGGATTTGTTTGGCAGGGTATAGCATTGCTTAAGTCAGCATTAAGGTCCGAATCCATCCTCACTGATGTTTTCCTCGGAAGAAGGGTAATGATTTGAAATGTGAGGATGCAATTGCTAAAAGAACCTGCAAAAGATGATGCAGGACAAGTGATTGAGGAGCTCTTGAAGCAACTAGATTGCTAGAAGCGCAAATGACCGAGTCGGAAGAAATGAAATGTAGTAGTGACCTGAAAGGGACATCTTATAATAAGAAAGAAGTTATGGGACGCAGAAGACATCACAACAAACCTCTTCAACCAAACTATACCATGCAGCTTTTTGTGTCACTGGCTGCGCCTATTTTGTACTAATTTGGCTTCTAAGAGGTGTTTTATGGCTGTTTAGAGGTATTTTTGTAATTTACATTTTGTTGTGTTTTTGTGACCAAATTAGTAGTATGTTTGTGACTTTGCTTATCTTTCCTGATGAAATTTAAAGGGATAGACCATTGGTTAGGGGGACAAAAACTCTCGCGTCAATGAAGAGAGGTCATAAAATTTTTGTTCCCCTATTGTCATCTTAATTCTTTATATATGCTAGCTAACATAATAAAGTGATGAGATCCCCTCGCTTCATCATGATCCTTCGTTGGGTCGCATTGGACCCGCTCCAAAGATATCACGCTTGATCATGCAAGCTTGCGAATTTGTAGCAGAAAAGAAAGGATGAATCTTGTTAGTATGTGAACTCAAACCATAATGAAGTTCCTGGGCCTCTCTGCAATTCGATGCCAAAGATTATAACAAGAGATCATTTTTTGATTGAATTTGATGAACTAAAAAAACAAAAGCAACATTTCCAATGTCCTAAAGACTCCCGCCTAAACAAGGTCTAGAGGGAGTGGATGTACGCAGCCTTCCCCCTTCAAGATGCTACTATAAAGAGAGGCTGTTTCCGAAAACCCCAACCTGAGGGGTGCAACACAAGGACTTTCCAAAAGGTTACCCATCTTGGTAATACTCTCACCCAAGCATGCTTAACTTTAGAGTTCTAATTAAATCTAGTGCTTACGTGTTGGTACCCTCTTAGGTATTGAATTTGATCAACTGAATCCAAATAATCTTCAGTGTGACCAATTAGACAGCAAATTGAATACAAACCATCATTGTATTTATGAACCAGGTCTGTTTCTTTTGTAAAATCTAAAGTAACCTATTAGTTAAGTCTACATGATAAAATCTTAAGTGTCCCCATGATACCAGCACCTAGGAACTATATAAATTGGATGGGCGTTTCTACCGTGCAGATGTAGAAAAGCAGAATTCTGTACCGTGCAGAATTCTGCTCCTCTACATGGTAGACAAACTGAAATTGGATACTAGCGCTATCACAGCTGAACAAAGTACATTTGCTGATAACGTGGTATCATTATTGTCAGTAGCACAATCCCTAATGTATTTGATTTAGATATTTAATTTGTATCTAATGATGTGATAAAAAGTCATATAGAGGTTAAATTTATATTATATTAGTTACTTTTTAACAAGTTAATGATGTTTTGGAGCGTGTATAGATTATGTAAATAGGGTACGATTTAGATATACTACAGCATTGTTCTTGTCGGGATATATTCAATGAGAACTAGGATCTATGCAAAAGTTGTTAAGTATTCCACATCTCTGACTCTACTCAGAAATCATGCATGAGAGTTATGAGAGAAAGCAATTACCATTGAAGTCTAATGATCTATTTCATCTTACACCATTGACATAGAACCTCACTTACACTTACATGTGGACTTTTATATACCAATTTCAAGAATCGGGCCAGTGAAAGTTTACATGATAAATGATAACATTAACATTGACATTGAAACATCCTACCATGAACACCACAGTGAATGAAGGAACCAAAAAGTTTAAGGTATTCGATAAAGCGAATGGTTGTACATAGAGAAGAAACAATTTCATTCAACCAAAGATAAGAAAAAAGTTCCCCTTTTTTTTTCCTAGTACTTAGATAGCAACAATAAAAGAGCCAAAAGTATATGTTCATGGTCTGTCAGCTAGTTACATCAGTAAGTCTCTGTACTTGCCACCCTAATCTTTCAATCTAGAACATCCTCATTGTTCTCTTCTTTCCAAGGAAAACATCGCTGAGTACTGATTTAGAGTGTAATGCTGCCCTAACCAATGCTATGCCCTGTACAACACAACTGGATTAAACTATATATGAAACATTTGAAGTCAATCATTTTAAGATATTAGTGTTCAGAAGACTCACTAATCGAGCACAATAGAAGCAAAATGCAACATGAAAATGACACCCAAAAATTTGATACGGGAATTCTATCTCAAGTAGAGGAAAAAATTGGAACCCAAACAGTTGACTCACTCCAAAATCCTATCTTTCACTTTCTCGACTCACCGTATAACTTTAGGAACATAAAGCTGCAAACTATCTTACAAGCAAGTTTTCAACGACTCAAGATGCAACACTCGGTCAAAGCACCCGAACACGACTACTTCTATACTCGAATTAACTACACCCAACATCAAAAACAAAATGTTCTCAAATAAAACACTCAGCAACAATTTTCTCACCGCCTCTCCTCCACCAACCTTTACAAACACCCACAAACACTAAATTTGTCTCCACTCTGCTCTTATTCTCTTCTCAACACAGTTTCCATATCATTTCTTTTCCAATTTTTATTTTTATTTTTTTTCTTTTTTTGCTTATCCTTTCATTTCATTTTTCATTTTCCTATTTTCCTTTTCCCTTCTTTTTCTCATTTTCATTCTTACACATAATAATCTAAAGATAATAATGCATAACAATTAGAACATTTCCCTCATTGACTCCCACTTGAACCACTACTACATCAAATTCCGACAAATCCATGACCCTAAACCTGCTCAGAACACTGATCAAACCCACAGTGGACAAGGGCTTCACCTCTAAATCATCCATCACCATGTACTTCACCATTCCTTTCACATACAGCCCAACACTCGCTGCCGCCTCTTTTCCAGCAGCAGTCGCTGGAACATATGTAACCCCATGGGTCATTGATTTTTTGCACACAGGACAAACTGCAAGTGCACTGTCAGCCACATAATTGCTGCTCCTGCTTACACTGCAATGACTGCACCTGTAAAATCTCTTGTTAAGTGACGACGCTAAACCAGGGAGCAAGAAACCATTAGGAACACTGACAGAACCATAGACATTGTTAAGCATGCTTGGTTGCAACAGGCAGCTTTTGGTGACAAACTGGCTCATGTAGCCATCAGGAAGGTCTTGGACACTTTTGTAGAGAGTTCCAAAGCTACCCACCAAGTCGTCCTTGGAAAGAAGACTCACAAGAATGCCAACAGGCAAAGACAAGTTGTGAAAGAGGAAATCCACGAAGTCTTGGTCTGCCTCAGCATATGCAAGTTCTCGGGTTCTTCCATGTACCCACAGCTTCAAACTGATCTTACTCTCTGCCATTTGCGCTGCTGACGAACTCGCTGAAGAACTCATGATGGGTTAAATTACTTATGTAAATTACTTACGTGATTGTGTGTGTTAAGTTTTTTTGGGTAAAATTACTTACGTGATAGTGTGTGTTAATGGGTTATAGAGGTAGAGGATTATGAATAAATTTGTGGGTCTTTGTTCAAATTTCAACTTTACGTCAAGGTTGTTAAAATTAAAATTACTTAAAATTGATAAGGTCTTTAAAATTAAAATTATAAATTTTATTAAATATATATTATAATTACTTTTTATATTAATATTAATTATATAATTTAAAAAATTATTAATAAGATATTTACTTACATTGGTATATATACAAAATATAATAAAAATATTATTATTTAACATATATGTCTTATTTTATATTATAATAATCATAAAAGCTTTAAGATAGATACTGTCAATCAAACTTTATATTAAAGTTAAGACATAAAATTAAACTTAAAGTAAGTTTTTTATAAATATATAACGCTTAATTAACTTTTCTTTTACTTTAAACTAATAAAATAATTTCATTTATAATATATACGTAATTTACATATTTTAACTTTTTATTTATATATGTTAGTAAAATTCAAGTCAGATCTATAAAATCATGAAATTATAATACCATTTTATAAATTAGTTTCATATAATATTAATAAATTATAAAATTTTACTTAAGATTTAAATTAATTAACAATTATAAAATCGTATAATCATGATGTCCATGCTTGCAGGTTACTGTAATGTAGTATAAGTTAACTGTGTGTGATGGGAAACGTCCTTCTGTTTGAGCATTAATGCATGTGGCATGCAAATTCCCATCATTTGTCTTAGTTCGAATTTCAAGATCACCTCTTACTAATAAATTTATTCTAAAACTTTTAAAATTTTATTTCTAACCATTTTAAGAATGTTTAAATATTCATGAAAAAGAAAATAAATTTTAAAATTAAATCATAAATTGACATAAATCTCCTTAAAAAGGAAAAATAAATAATATAATAATTGTCATGACAAAATAACATGGATTGGTCGAACAGGGTTAGACCTGTTTGTACAATGGGTCAAACCGGATCAATTCTAATAGGTCAAATGTGTCGCATATAGGTAGCAACAGGTTGTGGGTCAGATGTTGGGTCAGGCCCAGCCCGATTTTAACAAAAGAAATTATTGTCCCATTGACCCAACTAGCTATTGTGCCTGGATAGCCCCGATTTTTCCCACCAATCTAGCTGGTCAAATCGATTTGATCATTTGCCTAGTCAAGCATTGCCTAACAATGTTCCCGTTTATGTGAATTGTACGGGATAACATTAGCAGTTTGATAACTAGTTTGTGGAGAACAATTTCATTAGACTTAATTTGTCTGACTTATAAATGTGTTGTTATCAGGACAATTGAAAACCACTATTGATAATAACAACCTTTTTTAATAATAATAACCTTTTTTAACAATAATATTATCCTATTATTGATGTCAAACTTTAACCACTAATTGTGTGTCCCAAAGTATTACTTATTGTACCCAATTAATATAAATGTTTTTCCTGATCAGAACTTGAACCAATCATTTTCACTTCGATTATTCGAATTATTTAGATTGAATGCAAATTAATCGTCGGACTTTTGAAGTTTTCGATATTACTTATTCCTAAAATTTTAGTTTTCATAAAATTAGAAATGAGGGTTACTCCATTACATTACTATTCTTTTTTATATTAAGAAAATACTAATTACTTTCCAAGTAAACATATTTTCATACGAAGAATTGAAGGTAAAATAGAAAACTAAAAATGAAGAATTAAAACTGCACTCTACATCTAAACAGGTCAAAGAGTTGTTTACACGTAGGAAGGAGACATTTCATTCAACAAAACGTTAGAAAACTAGCAAGCCAAAAGTGTTGTTTTCAAAAACCAAAAAAAAAAAAAAAAAATGCGGGAGCTTTTGAAATACTGGGATTGTTGTTTTTGTTGGATACGACACCAGGAAGCAAGAAACCGTTAGGAACATGGACAGCGATACACATAGTTAGTTCATGCTTGGCTGCAACAAGCAGCTTTTGTTGACAAACTGGCGCATGAACTCATCAGGAAGGTCTTGGACACTTTTGTAGAGAGTTCCCAAGCAAGCCCACCATGTCATTCTTGGCAAGAAGAAGACTCAAAAGAGTGCCAACAGGCAAAGGAAATCTACAAAGCCCTTGTCTGCCCCAGCATATGCAAGTTTTTGGGTTTTTTTTGTGTACTCTCAGCTTCAAACTCATCTTACTCTCTGCCATCTGCACTGATGAACTTCCTGAATAGCTCATGAATTAGTGTGCTAATGGGCTAGAGGTAGAGATTTATATACAACTTTGCAGGTTTTAATTTCATTGAGAACTCATATACGTGCTTATACTTCGTATACTATTGAGTTTCCCATTGTCTGCATTTATTATCTGGTGCGAGAGAAATAAATAATGAATATGAATTTGAACTTTTTACTCTTAAATTTTGCAAGAAATTACAATGGTTTAAATAATGTATAATAATGAAAAAGCACAAAGTATCATCACAAAAAGGGTAAGATTGTATAATATGATCTTAGAATGTGCTGCACATGAGTGATCTGCATTGCTTGATTTTTGGAGTCCAATTTTGATTCTTGCCGTGCTTTAGTTTGAAGTGAATCACGGTTGAACATGTTTGCAAGTAAGTTAATAGTTACTGTTGGGAAGTATCAATAGGCATGTGTTCTAGTTCAAATTAATTTCGGGTGATTCCAATTAATACAATAGAACACTTTGAAAGTTCATAAAAAGCCTCCCTTGAGGGTCACACTCTATATGGTTAGGGCTATATATATTCACCCTCCCCAAATTCTGCTTTAGTGGAAGTCCCTTTAAGACATTAGGTTTGTTGTTGGTGTTGTAGAAAATCCAGAGAGGGTCATCTGGCTTTGTTCGATTGGAGAGAAGCCCGGCTACTTCTAGCAGCCGCAATTCTATCTGTTAAAAAATAATAATAAATAGTTAGCAAAAGATAAGAGTTTGTCTGATTTTTGTTTTATATTTGTAGCTTGTGGTTTAGGAAAATTAAAAATTATATTTTGGAAATGATTCTTTATTGGCTTCATGTATTTATTCCTAAATTTATCTTAATTTGAGTGGAAAATCAAAACAGGGAACCAAAAACAAAAACTTCGTTTTTAAAATTTGATTTTTAATTTTATAGAAAAATTATAAACGGAAACAAATACCAGCAGGCTCTAAGCTTCCAATTGAAGAGCATTGCTACACGTCACGAGTATGGCTGTTAAGATTGCTATTTGAATTGTAGATGCATTCTTGCACGGGTTTTGCCTAGAAATCGTGTCTGTGTGCTGACTGTTGCTCAAAGAGCATTGCTACACGTTATAAATATGGTTGTTAAGATCGCGATTTAAATTATAGAATCGTGCGATTCTGCGATCCTACCTTAGTCCAACGATCCAATTCACTTAAAAAACTGCACTTAAGTAAAATTGGAACAAAATCATAATAGAATTGGTAGAATCATAACATAATCGCGATTGTATGAATGATTCTAGTGATTGAAGCAAAAACAAATACATGCCCAAATACATCCAACGATCCAGGAATATGATATTTGCCTCTATGGACCAAGAACAAGAAAGAAAGAGAATGATTAGTGGCATATTTAGAAAGTTTTTCTCCGAGGGCTGTGACGATTAGTGAACTCGAATATTTATAGTCCAGTTTATAATTTAGAATAAAAACTGTAGGAAAACATCCATGCCAATTCGGTAAAAGACTGAGAGCCTTGGATGCCATTAATTATGAAAAATGACCCAAAAATCATAAAATTTGAATCACGTAACATTATCAAACAAATCATGGAAATAGAATAAAACTAAACTGAATGTAATATATCATACATATTAATCCAAAAGTCACCGACAACACTTGCCCCTAATGTTACAAAATGATGATTATTTTTTATCATTTTAACTAAGTGTCACTCAGTCGCGTTGTAGAGACGGAAAAGACGTGGTCTTTTAAGAAAAGTGATTTATTAATCTTTATCTATAATTTGACAGACATATAAAATCGTTTTTAAATGACAACAAGACATATGTTTTTGTTTTTAAAGAGAAGCGTAGGACTCAAGCTTCTCTTGTGCAGAATCAGAAGTAAAAATAAAAAAAAAATTGCAGAGTCGATATTCTTCTTTATGGCACTGGTTTTTAAAAGTAAAACTTTTGAAAAGCGATTCTGAAAAATAGAAGTAAAATATGTATGAATAGAATAATATGAAAGAACAAACGAGCAATTCTGTGCCCAAGGGCTTCTTTGTTACCTCGGTTCCAAGCATAGTTGTTACGGTAAAGAGTTTTGCCATCTTTGTTAACTCGAAATGGCCCAAGTTCTTCAAAAGCTCCATATCCAATTGACGAACATCCCGGTCCTGTTCATCAAACATTATTAATAAATTTGTACTTTCACACACATGTTAGAATGCTCGAATAAAGAAAAATAAAATAAAATAAAAGGTCAAAATTTTTAAAAAAGAGTTATTTATTGAAATCACCTCAATTTTAGATATAGTTTCAAAAACCTATATACATTTTCTAATTTTACAAAAAATCAACTAAACTTTACAAAAGTTTTCAATGATATGTCTTGATGTTAATTATGTTAAAATCTGTTAGTTTTTTTACGTGGCATTTAAAAAAAATATTTTTAAAAATATATACAAATTTAAAAAAAAAATTTCTCAAAAGTTAGTATAAGTAATTTATTTAAATATAAAGTAAGATCTTACGATTCTCAATTTGATTCTAGAATTCCGATTATGCTGACCCCTCACCGATGTTATGTAGAATCCCGATTTTGACAGCCTCACGAGAAGCGGGCGCACAAAAATGCGATGAATAGGACACAGTTAATGACCAATTGGTTTCTAAACACCCTCATTCTCGTGGCTTTTCTCGTGACTTGTAGACTTTTTGATTGGTCGAAAAAAAGTTAGGGTTAGGATTAGGGTTTTTCTATTAAAAATGCCCAAATTGATTCATTTTGAAATTCAAATCAATTTTCAATGAAATTCTACCCGAAATTCTTCTCTTCTCTCTTTCCCCCTCTGTTAATTCTTCTTTTCCCACCCCAATTTCCCCTGCTTCGTTCGAAATTATTGTTCATGGTTAAAAATTATTGAATTTGTTCTATTGATTCGATTGATCACAATTAAGCACTAATTTTGAATCCCGACAATTAGTATCAGACAATTGGCACATGTAGGGTTTTACATCGACTCATATATTAATAGAGAAAATATTCTGTTAAAAAAAATAGAGAGAATATTTAAGATATCTTTTTCTTTAAGGTCAACTTTACCTAATTTTTATTGACAAGATTTGGAGAAGACTTCCATACCTTATCTAGTTGACTCTTGTATGTATCGCTTAGATTGAGGTTGAGATTGCAATTTTTGATTGACTAGTATCTTAATCATATGATTTTATGTTCATTTCTTATATTACCCTCTCTATGTAAATCCTCGTAAATAATGTTCATAAATAGTCAATGGAAAAGCAATGGACTTTGAGATCTCATTATTTCTCTCCTAAAATATTTTGAGTTTTTTCTTATATAAAACCTCGGCAAAGCAGTGTAAAAAAGCAGCAGCCGAGCAATTTAGGGTGAGTTTTATAGGCGTTGCTAATCAATTGTTCTTGAACCTAGGAAGATAATCATTGTAGCACTCTAACTGCTTTTGTGTTTCAAGTTATGGCAAACATATTGAAACTGTATCATTGTTATTGTTGTTTTTCATAATAGATTTTGCTATATGGTTTTTCTTCTCTACTTTGGAAAGCTTTTCACGTTATATTTGTGGTGTTCATTTGTTTTCACTTACTTTTCTCATTGATATTTTGTGATCTCGAAATGGTCGATTGTAAATCGGGTTTAGTGTTCTGGATGCAATAGCTTTAGTTACTTAACCCGGTATCAGGGCCTTGTGACCAAGAGGTCACAAGTTCGAATCTCAATAATCCCCACTTTCAATATTAAAATAATTGAACATAAGGCATGAGGTGGGCCTGTGCAATATCCACACTTCAAGCCCAATTGGCATTTGCATGAGGGGGCATGCTAGAATATAAAGTCAATCTTGGATCTTCATTCGTCAACTTAACTTTTGAGAAAGTTGGTTCCTTGACACTTCCTGGGCTGATACCGAACAGAAGTGCAAACTCAATACTGAACACGCCTTGGAATCCAGCTAAATTGAGAGAAAGCTTTAGCATTGTTTGTTTTCCAGGTTACAGGAATGAATAACAACGACAGTTAGGGACTATTCATGAACTCTCCGCAAATATAAAATTATGAAAATTCCAAAACCTTGGTCGCATAATGCGAAAGTGGTCTAGTAACTCCTCCGGGATCAAAGGTTATGGCCATTTTACGTCATAATTGTGGATCAATGCCTTTGGCGTGGCTGTTTGGATTTTTGATGATCCAACTGCTTCATGAACTCTCTGCCCACTCGTCTCATATTGTAGGTTCCGACATCATTGGGACACTTTAGGATTTCATTATGTGAAAGCCGTACTTAATTACCATAGATCTATTCTTATACTGGTGTCAATGAGCTACATTAGTTTTTACGACTAAAAGGCCTGATTCTAATGTAGGATAGCAACCAAAAATTTTATGAAGCAATTGCACCACCAAAAATCCAATTAGGCCAGCCGAAAACACTAATTTGCGGTTATGACTTCAAACAATCACAACTTTTGATTCTTAATGAGTTATAGAGCTCATTACATATCGGAACAAACCTCTCGGATCGAACAATGTAAACCCAGCTTCCTTGCTACTGGCCCCATCTATTCTGCGCAACTTCGGCCTCTAGATGTGTTTTGGGCCACGCTTATATTTTGTGGATAGTATAACGTTATTTTTGTAATTACCCGTTTTATGGTTTTTGCTAGCTTTTCCCTAAAAATACTCCTTATGGTAGCTGTTATTTTTCATTCCAAATTTTCATCTAATAGAAATCCTAACATTTTTGCTCTAATTTTTGGTGCATTCTGAATTGTTTCAATCTTAATGTGTTGAAATTGAATTTTACGTTTATAGGTCATGATTTCTATCCAATTTTCGGTCCACTTGGAACCTGTTAGATTGACAATTATTTGAGTATAGTGAAAATGTGGGGGAAATAAAAGAAATTGAGGGAGAAATAAAGTAGAATTCAGACCAGAAGAGAACAAAATGGTAGGGGAAGAGAGTGGTTTCATTTTACATTCATTTCCATATCCTTCCTTTAAAATTTTGGTTTCCTGTTTATAATATTAGGTGAAGGAAACCACGACTCCTAATCATTTATCATGAATAGAAAATTACTTAAATTATGTATTAAAATACTATTTGATCACGTCTCCTGCCTGTGATTGATTTATTTTTTTCTTGTAACTGAATAGAAAATTACTTAAATTATGTAGTGGACTCCTAGAGGTAGTTCATATTGACATTAGTGGGCCTTTGTGTCCCACTATCTAGGAGAATAGTTCTTTATCGCTTTTATTAATGATTATTCTAAGTATGGGCATATGTACTTGATTAACAACAAATTTGAGGCTGTTGAGAAATTTAAAATTATAAGTTAGAAGTTAATAAATAATTAAGAAAAGTGATTAAAATTGTGGGACCTGACGATGGGAGTGAGTGTTATAGAAGTCGTAGGGATATGGGTCAATTTAAGGGACTATTTATTAAATGCTTAAAAAGTTGGAATAGTTGCCCAATTCATAATGTCAAGGACACCTAAATAGAATTGGCTTGGTTGAGCGTCGTAATCATACTCTAAAGGACACGATGAGATGTATGATGAGTAAAACCAAATTGTCCGAATTCTTACGGGGCGAAGCACTCAAAAGGTTTGTGTATATCTTGAAATGGTACCTAGCAAAACTGTTTCTAAAACTCCGGAGTATATCTTCGTGTTCTTTATGATAAATGCAAATGGGGAAAGTTTTCCTTTAGCCGCCTATTATAGCCAGAGGTCTTTCGGACATGAGAGGGGACCAAGCCTAAGATAGAAAAATATATGGGGTCCTCATCAAAGCCCGTCTTTATTTAGGTCCACAGTTTACATACTTTAGTATTAATCATTTAATAAGATGAAACGAACTTAAACCCATAATAAGTATCACTTTGTTATATTTGGGCTTTATCGGTTCAAATTCAACTTGTTTTATAAACAAAAACTTACACACTCTACTAATGAATGTATGTTTGAAACATAATAAGGTGATTAATTTATTTTGATCCCTTAAATTCAAATTTCATAAAAGACATTCAAACTATTCAAAAAATTAGAAAAACCTAATTCAGATACCCTATATTTGGTAATATATTGATAGAGTACTAATATTTTAAAATATTTTTGAGTACCCTAAGCTTTTGTAGCTTTTTTTCACTAATTTTTCAATACATTCGTTAGTATTCCGTTAAATTATGTTGATGTGGCAAGTAAACTAAAAAGAAAATAGCTAAAACATAATTTAACTATCATGTATATTTAAAATAATTTAAATTATTTAAAATAAATATTAAAGTTTAAATATTTAGGACTCTCTAAAACTACCAATAAATAATTTTAAAAATAAAAAAATATATTTTTATTTTTAAATATATTTTTGATATGCAAGATTGTTTTAAATATAACTGAAATCTTTACCCTTTAGTTATATTATTTTTTGGTGTCAAGTTAATTTAATTTATCGAAATCATAAAGAAGTTACGTGGATAGTATATGAAAAAGAAAGTTATCGAAATCAAGTTAATATGAAAATATTTTGAAATCTCGAGATATCTTAAAATTATATTATTAAATCTGAGGATGATGTAATTAAATATAAATCCACTCCAATCAATCACTCCAACCCAACTAAAATAATGGAGCAAGCAAAATTGTTTGGCAAAATCAAACTCTCTCTCCTAACCTCATCGTCATATTTTTACTATAAAAAGGAACATACCCAGTGCCTCAAGGGCTCCCGCCTATGTAGGGTTGGGGGGCGAATGTACGCAACCTTTCCCCTTACAGTGTTAACCCGAAGAGAGACTGTTTTGCAGTGCCCCAATCCGAGGCTGTTTACTATATTAAACTAGATCAAACAAAACCATAGTATAATCACACTTATCCTACTATTGGTGCTAAAGTGTCCGATTAGCTAACGTGTTGTGAGCTGATATGGCACCAGCTATCATATCTGGAACTATAGATGTATCAAAAGATATCTGAATTACGTTTTATTTGAATGTCTTTAATTGTTTCAGATGTCTTTGACATAGGATTTTAAGTTGCTGAATCAAATTAATTTTAGTTAAAAGTTTGGTATTGTCATTGATGAAACAATAATTAATTTAAAAATAATTCAACTATATGTCAATATACTAAAAAATAATCCAACTCTATTTTCTAACAAAAAGAAATAAAACACAACTCTAACTTTTCTACCAAAAAATTCAACTCTAACTTTCTACCAAAAAATAGCTCAACTCTATTTTCTAACAAAAAAATAACTCAACTCTAACTTTTCTACCAAAAAAACCAATTTCTAAAATTAATTTTTAAAAAAATATTGAATTGATGGCTAAGCATGGCGTGTGGTATGACGCTCCGATAATATAGTATTTTTCTATATATTTTTGGTTTGGCTTAATTTCTTTTCCCACCTAACCAAAGTAAAAATACGTTTTTTTCAATAATTGAGTACAACCCACCAAAAGGCGACATCTTAGGGCAAAAAACAAGCAAAACAACTAAGGAATACAACAAGAGAAATAGCGCTACAATAACACGAGTCGAGTCGAGCAGAACCATAGCTTGCTCGGCTCAGCTCGGCTCGTTAACTAAATGAGACCAACTTGGTATCAGTATCATTTATCTAGCTGCGTAGCATATTTGTGCTCAACTCAACTCATTACTAAATGAGACTGGCTCGGTATCATTTTCATTTAGGCTTGATTTCAGTGAGTTGGCTCCTTGAGTTTTGCCGGCTCGTTGCACTCATTTATCAGGCTCGTTAGGCTCGTTCATTAGGCTTGTTAAACTCATTTATGATTAATATTACTTGAAATAAAATAAATTATGTGTAAAAATTGGAAATAAAAAAATATATATGTAACTCAATTTCGTAATGTAGATATGTGAGCTCATAAGCAAGCCAACTTGTGAGCGTTCAAGCAGAGTCGGCTTCGGTTCAGTTTGGCTCGTTTATTTAAACGAGCTGCCCTTGAACAAATCGAACAGGTTCTCAAGTCGGCTTAGACGAACCTAAGCTAAGCCCTTAACAAGCCGAGTCAAATCGGATCGAGAGTTGACTTGACTCATTTGCAGCCCCACAGAGAACAAGCCAAATCAAAAATATGTAGAAGAAAATATACCGTAAAACGTTTCAATTTAGCATATTTTAAATCAAATTTTTAGAGTTGAGTTATTTTTAGATTAATTTTAGACTTTAGATATTTTTTGGTAGAAAAGTTAGAGTTGAATTATTTTTTGATAGAAAAGTTAGAGTTGGATTTTTTTTTTAGAAAAGTTAGAATTGATTTATTTTATGGTTGGAAATGGAGTTGGGTTATTTTTTTGGTATATTGATATATAGTTGGTTACTTTTAGATTAATTGTTATTAATGAAAATAAAAAAAAAAAATTTGATCATAAATGAAAATAAAAGTTGGGGGTCATATTAATTTTAATTAATAATTTAAATATGTCATTAATAAAATTTAAAATTTAGGATATTACTTTAATTTTAATAAATAATTTAAAAACTTATAATATCATGCTAAAAAACAAGTCGGTGCTCCCTCCATTATTGAGGAGGATTTTTACACCCTCAATTATTGAGAAGGGAAGATGGTTTATTTTTCAAGTACTAATATATTAAATTTTATTAAAATTTTAAAATTAAATATATTTTGTGAAGCGTAATATTAAAATGATTGACCTCTTGAAAAGTCCTTATATTATTAATTCTATAAAGTTAGAGATCCTCAAAAATAATCTCTTAATAGGATTATATCTTAAAAAGATAAGACTGCGTACGTCTATTTTAAGACTTTATTTAAGAGAAAGTCTTTAAGACATTAAATCTGTATTTGCTATAGTAATTATTGAGAAGGGAAGAGATTTATGAAAGGGGGTCAACATAAAGTCAAAAAGTCGTCTACTTTTTAATAAACGTAAGCGTGGGTGCGTACGAAAATTAATAAATGTAAAATAATATTATTATAATGATAAAAATATATTGGTATTATATATAAAATAAATTACAGAAAACTCCTCTAATTTGTGCTTTAATAACAAAAAAATTTCCTAACTAATAAAATCACTCACTAAACCTCCTAACTTTTGAAAAATTTTTACTTTACTCCCAAATAACTTTTTTTTTACCATTTTATCACTTAACAAAAAAAATTTTATTTTATTTTATAATATTTTTTTCTGAAAATTTTAAAAATATTTTTTATCTTCTGAACCTATATAAAAATGTAAAATATTTAATTTTTGTCTAATAATATAAAACTTTTTTTAAAAAATAAAATTAAAAATTAAGGGTAAAATGGTCAAAAATAAGTTGCATAGGGGTTAAATGATAAATTTTAAAAGTGACGAGGTTTTGTGAGTGCTTTTATTTGTGAGGGGAATTTTTATTTTTGAAGCAAAAGACAAGGAGTTTTCTATAATTTATCCTTATATATATATATATATATATATAATTATTAGAAAAGTTATAATGTTAGTTTTTTATTAATATTAGGGCATTTTGTTTGGCCGGGCCCTCAAAAGTAGCCTCTCTTTAGGATAGTCTTTTGAAAGGGAAAAGCTAGGCATATTTATCCCATCAAACCCTGCTTATGGGGTAGCCCTTAAAGACACTAGATTTTTTGTTGTTGTTGTTTTGTTTCTTCTATCTTTTCTTTCCTATTTTGTCTTTCTTTTAATGTTAACTCAAAATAATTTCCTAAATCTAATTTGAAACTTATAATGTATTATTATCTGTATTTTTTATTGAAAGTTATTCAAAATTTTAGATATTATTTTAAAAATTATCTATATTTTTTAATTTTTAAAGTTGCACCTAAATTTTAAATTTTTTTTAATATTACACTTTAATATTAATATTATTAACATTCGTGAATTTTTGCTCATATATCTTTTAAAAAAAGAGAGAAAATAATTTAAAATTTAAAATTTATATTTAAAATAGTTAAACATTTAAAAGTTTGTAAACATTTTTAAAAAATATTTTTTATACTTTTAAAAACTATATTTTTAAATGACAGGCTATCAAAAACTAATAGGATTAACGTTAAATTATTAAATTAAAAAAATTTAAAAAATTTAGGTGTAACTTAAAATCTGAAAAATGTACATAATTTTTTAAAACCGTCTATAAAATTTATATAATTTTTACGAAAATCTAATAAAATTTATTGTAAGTTCGTAATTATATTTAAGAAAATATTTTGAATAAAAATAAAAAAAGGGTAAAATAGAAAAGAAAATTTAGAGGAAACAAAATGGTAAAAGTGAAAAACCCATTCACAGTTTTCTTCTTCCTCCTCTTGCGTCACTTCATTCTCCCAACTCTCCTTTGTATAACAAAAAAAAAAAAAAAAAAAAAAAAAAGAAAAAGCTAACACAAAATCAAAATTTGAAAATCCAAACTTTTGGGACAAAGAATTATAATCAACCAAACCCAAAAGGGATTTCAACCAGCTAGCAAGTTCATAAGAGCAAATGGCAGAGAGTAAGATCAGCTTGAAGCTGTTGGTACACAAAAAAACCCAAACACTTGCATATGCTGAAGCAGACAAAGACTTTGTGGATTTCCTCTTCCACAACTTGTCTTTGCCTGTTGGCACTCTTTTGAAGCTTCTTGCCAAGGATGACTTGGTGGGTAGCTTTGGAACTCTCTATAAAAGTGTCCAAGACCTTCCTGATGGCTACATGCGTCCACTTGTCACCAAAGACAGCTTGTTGCAACCAAGCATGACTAATAATGTTCCTGGTGCTGTCAGTGTTCCTAATGGGTTCTTGCTTCCTGGTGTAGCATCCATTACTAAGAAATTGTATAAGTGCAAATATCATTATAATTATTCTAATTGTACTTATGTTACTGATAGAGTGGGTGTAGATTGTCCTGCGTGCAAAAATAAAAATTCAATGACCCAGGAGGTTCCCTACTTTCCAGCCATGGTTGCTGGTGGTGAGGAGGCTGCAGCAGCGGCATCGGGTGATGGTGTGTACGTAAAAGGAATGGTGAAATACATGGTGATGGATGATTTAGAGGTGAAGCCCCTGTCTATTGAGGCGGTGATCAGTGCCATGAGCAAGTTTAAGATCATGGATATGTCTGAATTTGATGAACAGTTGGTTAAAGTTGGAGAAGATGAGGTACTTGTTCTAATCTATTCAAATGATTGATATAGAGTGTTTCATTTATAGGTTAATATTGGAATATATTTGTAGAGGTCTGATCTTTGCAATTATGTTTTAGTTTAGGATAGTTGTGATTACTTTATATGTGTATCCCTTGATTTTTTGCTGTTTGTTTTCTTTCCTAAAGTGCTCACTTCCTACTTGTATGTATGTGGCACTAAGCCTTGTAGTGTAGTAAGCTCGTTCTTCTCCCATTCTAATTGTTCTGCACTATTTTCATGCTTAATCAAGTTGTTTTTTTTGTTTTGCAGGGCATTGCATTGCTTAAGGCAGCATTACACTCTAAATCCGTATTCACTGATGTTTTCCTTGGAAAGAAAGTGAAGAGTGAGGATTCGGAGAGTGTCTTCCGTATTAAGTACTATTGAATACGGAGCGACGTTCTTTGTTATGTTTTGTTTAATAAAGTGTGTCTTCTCTATGTGCAAGCAGATGCTTTATCTCTCTTCTCAATGAAATGTCTCTCATGTGAAGTTTTACTAGATTATAAGCCCAACCCACATAGTTAACACATATAAGATCTATGTATAAATACAAGTGCGGTTTCGTTTCAAAATTAAGGTCTATGTATAAATGTCTCTCATGAGATTTCGTTTCATTTCTTTTGGCCTGGTTCTATTTTGCTCCTGCACCTGAGAGAATGGGTTATCTTGCTGCAGTCAAATGGTAAGACTGCCTTTGGTAGCACTTTCTGTAACACGCTAGTCCCATTATCAGATGGATATGTGCAGTTTGGCTGATTTATAAGTGGTATCATCCTTACACGACCTTTTTCTCCTTTGGGGCTTAAGTAGTCCGTCATGGCCTCATAGGGATACTTCCTAGTTTTATGGGTTGTGATACAATGCTGGCAAGTTGGATTGTTAAGTCTAATTTGATGAATAAATTCTATTGATATTTCTCAGTTTTATGAATAAATTTGTTTGTAGCGCAACAACGACAACAGCCCAGTACCTCAAAGGGCTCCCGCATCAGTAGGGTCTAGGGGGTAGATGTACCCAGCCTTCCCCCTTCCGGGGCTGCCCTGAAGGGAGGCTGTTTCCAATGATCCGAAACTTGATATGCTTGTCGACAGCAATGACGCCTTGCAGTCTGGCATCAAGAGAGCAAATAAGCATATAAGGAGGGCAAAGTTAGGCAAATAAAGGTAAAGAAATAGGTAGTAAACAGATAGTCAATCAGGGCAAGGGTTAGGGTGTGTATTGGGTAGTAAGGGTCTCAGAATGCAAGCTTTTATATAGAAGTTTGCTACTGTACTTCTATAGAATGCCGCCAACAACAACGACAATAGTCCCAGTGTCACAGGGGCTCTCGCACGAAGCAGGGTCGGGGGGTGGATGTACGCAGCCTTTTCACTTTCGGGTGGAAAAGATACTATTTTCAAGGACCCCATCCTGATTATATAGAATGCCAACCGTAAATGTATATGTGGATGAAGTATCGTGTCCAAAAATTAAAAAAAAATGTGGATGATATGTATAGACATAGTAAAGTTGTACATTCGAAACGCCAATGTTTACCCACTAGCACCTCGTGTTAATGGTAGGTGTGAGAGAATAGTTTAGGAAAATATATCTAATAGAATTGTTGAGATACATATATATAATAATATGAATATAGAAGGAATTACAAGTAAACTCTTAGGCTGATAAATATACGGATAAATACAAATCAGAGGTATTATCCTAAGGGATATTATCCTAATAATAGGCAAAAAGTTTGGAGTTCGATTCTTTTCTTAAACCTCTCCCTTATCAGTCCTTGATTTAACTGGCTCGTGTGGCGTGTGGGTCACCACATGATGTAGGATTGACCGAGTAACTGTGTTCCTCGTAAGAGGAAAAAAAAAGGAACCAGAGAAGTTTGCAATCTTTTTAAAAACTTTTTTAGGAAAACTATGGAATTAAAAATAGGTATTCAAAAGCCTAGTATTTTCAACTGAGGTTAGAAAATAGATTTTAAAATTTTTCTACTCTTTAAATGATTTAAAAAGTTCAAAATTATTTTTCAAATATTCTACCTCATATCTTTTCTACAAGTTTTCTCTCACTATCTCTTATTTGTGCTTTAGTTTTTTTTTTTTTTTTTGATAAATTATAGAAAACTTCCTATCTTTTATTTTAAAAATAGAAAATCTCCCTCACAAAACTTTCTCACTTTTAAAAATTTTTTACTTAACCCCCATGCAACTTATTTTTGACCATTTTTTCTTAATGTTTAATTTTATTTTTAGAAGAGAGTTTTATATTATTAGACAAAAATTAAAAATTTACATTTTTAGCAAAAGAATTCAGGGGTTTTCTATATTTATAAAAAAGTAATTATTTTCATTAATTATAACAATATTATTATAAGTTCAAAAGATAAATAGTATTTTTAAAACTTTTATAAAAAATATTATAAGATAAAATATAATATTTGTTCATTATTATAATAATGTTACTACTATAATTAATTAAAATAATAATTTTTATAAATATAAAAAACTTCCTTTTAAAATATAAAAAAAATTCTTATTTTTCTTCAAAATATAAAATTCCTACCTAAAAAATAAATTAAACACTTAACTATTTTATTTTGAGGGATAAAATGAAAAATTTTCAAAAGTAAAAGAGTTTAGTGAGTAATTTTTAATTATTGAAGCAAAAGTCAAAAATATTTTCTGTAATTTACCATTCTTTCTTTTTATCCATTACACCCTTTTCTTTTTCTTTTTTCATCACATCGTGCTTCTATTTCTTTTTCTCTCAAATTCTCGCTTCATGTTATTAATTTCATAATAATAGTGTAAATTATTAGAAATGTTTTCATATATAGATATTTTTCCTAAAAATATTTGTTGTTAGTTTTTAACTAATTAATTTCTATTGCGGTCCTAATTAAGGGCATTTTTTTCAGCGTATTCCCTTTGTATGTGTTGTTTAGCAACTGGATAAAGGAAAGTAGAGAGAGAGAGATGATAAAGGACTTTTTTTGGAAAATGGCTTCATTTGAAAAAAAAAAAAAAAATGAAATTTAGTCTCTTTTAGAAAATATTTAGCAAAATGGCCCCATTTACTGTAGCAAGGTGGGTGCATGACGTTCCGTACGTCATGCAACAGATCGGGACTGTTGCACGCCGTTCCGTACAGGGTGCAATAGTAGCCATTTTTTTTAATTTAAGTTTTACCTCTTTAAAATTAAAAAAAATTAATAAAATTTCTTTTTAATTTAAATTATTTTAATTTTTAAAATAAAAATATCCCGGGGGCACTTATCGGCTGGTTTATTTGCTTAGGTTCAATCACATACTATTGACCTTGTACTATTTGCCTATTATATGCCTTGTACTATTTGATATGTCCGTGCTTGTGCTTTGTGCTTTTGCTTATACTTTTAGGATGCCTGCTCCCATGACGACACGATATTCAGGTTGGGGGTCATTGGAAACAACCTCTCTTCCTCCCGTAAGGGGGAAGGCTGCGTACATCCACCCTCCCCAAACCCCGCTTTCGTAGGAGCCTTTGGCATTGGGACTGTTGTTATTGTTAAATTATTTTAATTCTTAATTTTATAATTTAAATCACTAAATACGTATATATTTTAAATTAAAAGGTATATGTATATTATTATTTGAACTATTAATAAGGAAGATATAAATAAAGGACACATTTAAATGAGGAGATGTTGATATGTATATTATTATTTAAACTATCCCATACAGAAACTATAGTATTATAATACTATTAATAAAAAGGATATAAATGAGGGACACATTTAAATGAAGAGATGTTGATGTTTCCAACAAAAAATCACGAGTTTACGTATTTGTACATTATTAATTGAACTATTTTATTAGATATATGTTTATAAAATATATTTTTAAAATTTATATACACTATCTTTTAAGTTACATGTATCTAATAAAATAGTTCAAATAATAATATACAAATGCGTAAATTCGTGATT
Source organism: Simmondsia chinensis (assembly GCA_018398585.1). Lineage (NCBI taxonomy): Eukaryota > Viridiplantae > Streptophyta > Magnoliopsida > Caryophyllales > Simmondsiaceae > Simmondsia > Simmondsia chinensis. The sequence continues at coordinate 35,920,404 of JAGTTD010000008.1, read as the reverse complement.
TTTTGTTGAAAACGTTAACATCTCTTCATTTAAATGTGTCCCTCATTTATAATCTCCTTATTAATAGTATTATAATACCATAGTTTCTGTATGAGATAGTTTAAATAATAATATGCATATTACCATCTCCTTATTTAAATGTGTCCCTTATTTATATCTTCCTTATTAATAGTTCAAATAATAATATACATATACCTTTTAATTTAAAATATATACGTATTTAGTGATTTAAATTATAAAATTAAGAAATAAAATAATTTAACAACAACAACAGTCCCAGTGCTAAAGGCTCCCGCGAAAGCGGGGTTTGGGGAGGGTGGATGTACGCAGCCTTCCCCCTTTCGGATGGAAGAGAGGCTGTTTCCGAGGACCCCAACCTGAATATCGTGTCGTCATGGGAGCAGGCATCCTGAAAGTATAAGCAAAAGCACAAAGCATAAGCACGGGCATATCAAATAGTACAAGGCACATAATAGGTAAATAGTACAAGATCAATATTATGTGATTGAACCTAAGCAAATAAAACAGCCGATGAGTGCCCTCGGGATATTTTTATTTTAAAAATTAAAATAATTTAAATTAAAAAAAATTTATTAATTTTTTTTAATTTTAAAGAGGTAAAACTAAAAAAAAAAAAAAAAAAAGGTACTGGCGTGCAACAGTCCCGATCTGCTGCACGACGTTCCTTACGTCGTGCAACCATCTCGCTACAGTAAATAGGGTCATTTTGCTAAATATTTTCTAAAAGAGGCCAAATTTCTAAATTTTTTTTCAAATGAAGCCATTTTGCAAAAAAAGTCCAAAGCAAGGGTCAAGAGAGGAAAAGTAAGGTCATATTCTATCCTTATTTGAATATGTCAAATTAAGAGAGGTAAAAGTAAAAAGAGGCTTAACTTTGTTTAGCAATTGAATAAAAGAGTAAAAATAAAGATAGTTATAGTTAAAATAAGAATAAAATTGTTAAAAACTTTTTAAAAATTTGCCTTCTTCCTTTACCCCCAATTTGGGGGGTTAAAAAAATGGGAGTAAAAAAGGATAATACAACAACAACAACAACAACAACAGTTCCAGTGCCTTGCGACTCCCACAGAAAGCAGAGTCTGGGGGGGGGGGGGGGTGATGTACACAGCCTTACCCCTTTCGGCTGAAAAGGAGACTATTTTCAGGTGTAAGGATGTAAATTTTTACTCTGTATTACCCTCTTTTATTCCTCTTCATATTTTGTCAAATAAGAATAAAAATTTATCTCTATTAGCCTTACCTTTTTACCTCATTTTCATGTTGTCAAACAGGGGTAATGCCCTCAGTTGAGTTGTAAAGTTTCAATTCATTAGAAGAAAATATAAAAAGAGGACAGCCCGTCTTCCACTCAAAACTTTTCTCTTGCCTTCTCCATTAAGCCTTTTTTTTTTTTTGAACAAAACAAAGCCAGAGGCCAGCATTATATTCCATAAGAATCCCGAGATACAAGAGCATCAAAATGGGTGGGAGAAGCCCACCAATCATGGGTACAAAAACCAGCAAAATGCCCCTTAGCAACAGAATGGGCAATCCTATTACAACTTCTAGGGTACCAAACAAAAGCCCAAGATGGGAAAGAAAACGCTGAAAACATATATCCTCTACAATAGCATGGATCATCCATTAAGCTTTTACTTTCTAGGTTTTTTTACTTTTTAATGTTTTAAATTGATTGTAAATTATTACTGCATTATTGATATTGATTATCTAAATGCTTTCTTTAGTTTTGGCTCTTCATTGGGAAATAGGGTGAAACAATATCACATTAATAACTTCTAAAGGTCATATGACTGAAGTGTCTCATATTCTATATATTTTTTATAGCATTTTTACGACATTTTTGGCTATAACATATGTGGTATAGCATCATTGATGTGAATTCAGGCTTGGTACGTATTGAAGAAAAGACACCTTGGAAAGCGGTAAAGAAAGAACTAAAATGGATAAATTTGGAGACTACATTGAGAAACGATGCCAAGTGGAAAAGAAGAACCCATCAGATCAAGATTCAATGACTCAAGTCAATTTTATAAGATATTGGGAAGATACCTAGGAAAGAAGATCGATCAACAGCCAACATAACGATTCTATTGAATGTCAATTGCAAAGCAGTGTGTGCACGGCGGCCATATAAAAGGAGTGGGAGATCTGATTTTTCGTATGTTTTTCCCTATTTTCTCTTCTCCTTCTTCCCTGAGCCGCCAAGAGAGACTAGGATTTTCTTGAAAGAAGAAGTGCAAGTTGTCGGAGTGGCTGGTATTAAAACGAGAGTCATGTCAACAATAACCAAAGGAGTCTTCATCCATGAGGTTTTATTTTATTATTTTTTTTAACGCTTATCTTTTGATTTTTTGATATATAAAACTCATGTGTAGACATAGACTCGTATTTTACGGGTAAAGAATAGGCGGTAGTTTGGATCCCAAATTTATATTTTATTTACAATAATGACTTGTGTTATACCATTTTGGCACCCTTGTGGTAAATTTTTTTATTGATATTGGTTTTCTATTCATGTGCTTGTAGCCCTGACTAAATTTTCAGTCTATTTGCGATTCGTCTAATACTTGTAGCTTAGACTATAGTATAACAGGTTCTTCACCAATGGTCAAAGTTGAGGTTGTACCCAACTCTGATCATGATATTTTATTTAAATTAATACTTAATTAGGAGTAAAAAATGAATTAAGTATTGTTATTAAGATAATCCATGCAGCACCTAGAGTGATTAGATGGGTTATTTCCTTAGACTATTTTATTATCCTAAGTTTTAATCAAAGTGTTAACCCAAGTTTAAAACTTGTAACCTAAACCCTTAAAGTCATTGTGGTGGTAAAATATAATGATGGGATTCGAGTTAAGCTAACATAAATTCACACTCTAAATTATCCTTGACTAATTTAACAAGTTAATTTAATATTTAATTGCTTTAATTTCATTAATTGTTCAATTCTTACAATAAACATCCAAATTTAAACCACTCATTAGTTACAGAATTAAACTTTACAGTGATTCCCTGTAAATAAGACACCTGTATATTGACCACAGTTATGACTTACTTGTACGCTTGCAAGTACACAATTTTATCACTCTTATAAAACCACATCAATGACGCCCAATTCACCTCTTATGATGTCGTTCCGGCTCCTATCCTTCCTTGTGTGTTTGTAGCGCGTTAAGCCCCATACAGATGGATTTTTGCACTTTGACCAATTTTTATGTGATATCACCCTTACATGGCTTTCAGTTGGGAATTTTCAGAAACAGCTTCCCTTTAGGGTAGCACCGTAAAGGGGTAAGATTGTATACATCTCAACCCCCCGGACCTTGCATTGGCGAGAGCCCTTGAGGCACTATGATTTTTGTTGTTGTTGTAGATGAAGTAGTTTATTGGACTTACACGTCAGATATCTTTTCTCTCACAATGGACTCAGAAATGGAATACCTAATAGCTTTTGCCTAATTTCTTTCCCATTGAATACATCCCGACAAGAGCAATGCCACTGGTATATCTAAACATCATCGGCTTCCTAAAAAGTAATGGGAAGCAAATACGTCAATGGATTGGTTAGCGGATTCGAGTTATAAGGAGTCTAATCTTTCAGTGTAGCAACGCCCACCGGACAGAGCCCTCCTTTCCCTCATCAAGGCTTATGCTCTATGTTTTCTCATCCGTTGTGAGCAGTCCTAAAGTTTTCGGACTCTACTTTTTAAAAAATAAGTAATGTACGTAACATTTTATAATCCAATAATTTTCTAACATATCATTATATATATACAAATTGAGCAACTAAATTGAATACATTAAGGTTTTTTCCACCAACAAACAATAATGATGACTTGTTATCATCAAGTGTTGAGGGTCCTCGAAAATAGCCTCCTTTTAAGGTAACACCCTGAAGGAGCAAAGCTGCATACATCACTTCCCCCCGACCCTGCTTCTGCAGGAGCCCTCGAGGCACTAGGTTGGTTGTTGTTGTTGTTGTTGTTGTCACCATCAAGTGTTGCTTTCTTCATGCCTAAAATTGTGCCATGTCAAAGGTTACTCCATGAGATGCAGCAGATGTAATGCAGATGAACACAAAGCTCATGACGGGGTTATGCGCATCCTCCTTTACTGACAAAGAAAAGCATATCTTATAGCAAACGCCATAACCAAACAATACTGCTACTGATATTCAAATAGACAAATGATGATATGTATCCAATTTGGTAGTAGTAACCTGTAGGAATAAAGTTACGTACATTTCACTCTCCATATAATTAGCCTTGGCGGAAGCCTCTTTGAGGCACTGGACTTAGCGATGGCAATGGAGCGGGTAAAATCTACTACCCACGGGGAGTACGGGTTGGGTGTACCAGCCCCGTACTTGCCACGGGTACGGGGAGGGTATGGGTATAGTGTTGTACATGGCCCGGCCTGACCCGGCCCACCCCTCCTCGTGCCCATCATACCCGCTACATTTTATACATAGTTAACTTTCAAATTAAAACAATGCGTGCTTAAATTCAACCCTCTGAAATAGTCTCTCTTCCACCCGGAAGAGGGAAGGCTACGTACATCCACCCCCCAGACCCTGCTTCGTGCGGGAGCCCTTTTGGCACTGGGACTGTTGGTGTTGCGTGCTTAAATTCAATAACATAAATTATTTATCAATGTTATGAAAAACATAATTTGATTTTTAAAAATAGTATTAATCGATTAATATGGATGGGTATAGATAATGCTTTCTATGCACATTAGAGAGGGTACGAGGTGGGTAATAAATACCTGCAAGTAATGGGGCGGGTATAGGTATAGGTTTGTATCCACCAGGACAACATGGATATCCACTTTATATCTGTGGCGGATAATGGGCGAGTACACGTATGGATTTGGGTGGCGAGTACGGGTATGAAGGAGGCACCCCAGGTACCCTCCCTGCCCCACCCCATTGCCATCCCCAACTGGGTTTGTTGCTAATGTTGTTCTGTTGCTGTTTGATTGGGATCTATTGGCAATTTTTGAATTTAGGTGATCATATAACATCACAATGTGATTTCTTATCATAATCTAGTACACTGCATTATGAGCAGCACTGGCACTTCATTACGTTTTGAATTGCCTGTAGTTCTTGATGCAACATGCATGCATGATATGATTCGATATTTTTTAAAGGGGCTCAATCAAGCCCCAAAAAGAAGGCTTTTGGTGAAGCAAAGAAGACTGGACCAGATCTATTTTATTATCTCGGTTAGAATATATAAGAAGTTACAAGGTGGTGCAGTAGTTAAAGGAGCGAGAAATCAACAATTTCCATTAAAATATAAAAGGCAATTAAGTGTTTGTAAGATTTGGAACGAGTAAGAGAGATATCTTGTAATCCTTCCATTAATAGTGGGATTTTTTTTTCTTTTTTTCCTGTGATTTTTTCCCTTCACATCGAGGAGTTTCCAAATAATGCTTTATATTGTGTTCTGTATTCTTGTTTTAGTGATGTTTTGTGATCCCTAATCATATCTCGTAGTTCAATTCTCATATTTTTCTTGATAAATTAACCGCTTAAATATATAAGATGATGTCTACATGAAATGAAAGCATGCCATGCTTTCCTTACATGTAAAAATAGTAGCACACCAAAAAGTTACATCTCAATTATCTTCCAAATACATCAATCATACCAAACGTAACTTAGGCTAATGGTGAAGACCATCAAGGGCTTGAGAAGCTATCCATGATCGAATTCCACTAGTTACAACCCGAACTCTCTTACCAACTTCAAAAGAAAAACTTTATGCTCATACTCGCCATTTGCGGAAATATCAAACCCCTCTAGGAAGTTACTTTGCGGTTGCAACCTCGAATTTCACGGCATTACCCTTCTTTCCAAGAAAAACATCAGTCAGAACAGATTCTGACCTCATTGCTGCCTTAAGCAACGCCATACCCTACCAAATAAACACAACTAATTTCAGTTAATCCTATAGGCAAAATCACACATCACAATCGCATTGGAAAGTAAAAACGTCAATTAATTTACATTGAAATCTTCTCTCGATGATGGAGTAAAACCACATGACCAAAGAGTTGTCTCGTCTACTATTAAAATTTCGGCATTACAATCACTAATTACAAGTTTAATCTCAGTTTCAGTCATTCAACTCAAAAATAACTTTTACATGTACAAAACTACATATCTTCATACATAAAACTTTTGGCCATAAAAGTCACAAACCATCAATGATATGATAACCCTACTTACATAAAGATCACTCGCAAGCAAAACACTTGCAATCAATCTCCACACTATTCCTCCACTCAAAATAACCATAGAACACCTCACAAAAAACTACACTAAGACTCACATTTTTCCCCATCAAAACAGTACATTTGTTAGACGAAAATACTCAAGATCTGGGTTCGATTTAGATATCAAACGAAATCTCAAAAGCGAATAAGAAGGTAAGGAAGAAAGAGAAACAAAGACACCAAATATTTATGTAGAAAACCCTCATAGAGAGGGAAAAACTATGAACGGAGGTAAAGAGCTTTACTAGATTGAAATTGGAGTATTACAAGAATTTCTTCACTCTCTCTTTCTCTCTCTTTCTGTGTTTCTCTCACTTTAAACGGCAGAAACCATAAACGGTGTATTTATAGCACCACATAACAAAGAAAAACCATAGAGAAAGAATCATGTATAACGACCCGACCTGAAATCAAAGGTCCATAGACCGGTGCTTAGAATACGGACAAAAAATTTGGGACGCAACACAACAACATTAACTAGAAGTGATCACACTCACTTTTACATTTATCAACATACAGAAATTGCAACAATTTCAAAATAGAAAAATGTTATGTAACTCATTGACTCCAACGTCCACAACTTGTTCAGAAAGACAAGACATATCCGTGACATGGGACCTGCTCAGAATATCGATCATAGCCATGGAAGACAAGGGCTTAACCTCTAGATTATCCAGCACCATGTATGTCACAATCCCTGTTAGAACAAATTATTGAAATACTTGCAAAATACTTACAAAATTTTCCAAAATACCGGGAACCGGGTAACCGAGAGATCTCAGGTGTTGAGGCGTGTAATCACTTTCCTTAAGGCTTATTTCGGTATACGAAATATCCTCGGGGATACAACAACAACCATATATGAAGAAGAGAACATGTAAAGGGAGAGACATAGTGAGATGAATGAGAATAACCTTTTCAAAGACTTTCACAAATATGAATTTTTCAAGTGCTACTTGCAATTGTATTTTATTTCTCAAAACATGAAAAGAGAATTCTCTTTTCATCCCTTTTTAAATGAATCCTCCAAAGGGCTATTTATAGTTTTTCAAGTGTCTCTTCAAGAAGGGACACATCCCTTCATGAAGAGTCACTTTCTTTTTTAATATTACACAATTATTGCAAGTAAATACATTTCATATGTGTTCTCTTAAATAATAGGGAAAAATAATATAAGAAAATAAGGTTCAAAAGACGTCCCAAACTTATCAAAATGTTACTGTAATTCTGTAAGATTTGTGTGTCAACATACAAATGGCACTGTTGGATTGTGTATCGACACACGGGCCCTGTGTGTCGACACACATCCCATACAAGTTCAAAACACTTAACCAAGTATAGGACAATCACATATATTTTAAAAATACACCAACATTCCCCGACCATTTTCAAAATGCCATCATTCTCGAATAATCAACATCTCAAATTAAAGGAGACCTTATTGTGAATCAATGAGTGTGTCTCACGATTGAACCCCCAGCTAGTGAAGAGACCATACAGTTAATCGGATCGAAAATGGTAGACCAAGCTTTGAACCATACAACCCATTTGACTAACCGACTATCTAATCACGCGCAAGGCGTACTCCCCCTACATACCCTACGACTCCCAGATCGACACATTCTGTGGCCTTGTGTCCTGTACCCTTCGTAAGTGTTTCAGTGCCAAACCCTTAGTAAAAAATCACCCCTTTGAAGCGGCCAAACTTCAACACTCACTAAGGTGGACCTCATTGATCATGTCCCTGCGACGCGATATTCAATAAATTTTTAAAAACCAGGCCCATTAAGAGCATAAACTTATCCTCTTAGTATCTCTAACGCAGGTACCAAGCACTATACACTAGGGATGGAAAAATTCTCTTTTAGTGCTTGCAGTCACATGGATGACAAGTCTCTCATTGAACTCGAGACCTAGCGTCATACTAGGCGTCGAGTTGAGGGCCTATCATGGGTGACTAATAATGACAGGTTTCACACAATCCCTTTAATTATCAAGTCTCTAGCAATGTTCTCAAATAAGAGATCTACTAGTTTCAGACTTACATTTCAAAGTCCACAGTAATCACTCAATCTTTTATGAGTTATCTCACTTCACAATATTTGACACTGTTGTATTCGGACTTTCAGTGATACATCTCACTTTTTCACATTTAAAAACATCTCACTATCACAACGGATAGATATAGACAACATTGGCTTGTGCCACAAAGGAATTTTAAACACAAGATCCTTTAATCACTATGTTTCTTTACAAGCTGAAACCAAAGCAATAAACTCTATTATCAGAGTGGAATTTATAACACGTGTTAGTTTCTTGAAATTCAAGGAACAACACCCCCACCACTTATAACATTTACTAGCTTTTAAAAACATAGTCATCCCTCTCGGATGTTCAACTGGCGTTCAAGTATTCTTCTAGATAGAAGAGTATTCATTAAAATAACACCACAACGCGTGGTCATTCCAGTACCTTGTGTACTCCATGCCAGTTATCTTTACTTACATAGCTAGTTATTTACACTCAGCCATTCAACAACCAAGGCTATATCTAATCTTTTTAATTTCCAATTATACCATTGGAACATTTTCATTTGATTCTAAGTATTCATACCAAATTTCAACATGTAAACAATGTACATTTACACAATGAATCCACTATCATTATCAGACTATTCATTTACACTATTCGGATTCATTAACTACCTCTTACAAGAGGATACATCGCAAGACTTCATAGACTCGTCATAGAATCACAATATATGACACAACAATATTGAACTTTGATGTTCATATTATCTCTAGTTCATTCTTCTAGAAATACACAAGTCCGATCGCTAGGGACTTCTCTTTTCACACTTTTATTCTTTCAAAGTTCTAGAGTCTTTTCAGGGATATACCCTCAAACATGACTTTCATCATAATTTATTTTAATTCACATTATCACAATGCATCATACAAGATCAATAAAAACTCGAAGTCACTTTCTATGTAGTCATGTACATTTATGTCTTAGGATGTTTACTCCACCCATAATTCAGTTATACAAAAATACATGCCATTTATACGCATTAAAACTTATGGGTAATAGAGTCATCATAATTCAGTATTTACATATTCTTTAAATTTATCACGTTGATGACTAACAACATCCTAACATGTGAACATATCATCACACACAAATCTCATTTACCGTGCAACAATTGCATGAATCTATCACTCAGTTTGAGTATTTAAAATGCATTGTATAAAATACACTTCATTTTAATCGACTACTCAATCATCATATGCATATGCCCTTAATACGCAAGTAAACTTTACTTCAACCGCATTAATCATGATGATAAAGTTTTCCACACGCATGCCGGTTTGCATTGGAACATTACATCCAATAACTTTGGAAAAACCCACCGAAGATATGTGGTCAGTTATGAAATTATAAATCACCATACATTTCATGATCTATTGGGGTCCATTCAAATTCGCATTACTTTCACTTATCAAGCATTCAAACGGCATTCAATTCTAAATAACCAAGCCGTAAAAATTCATAATCACATTTAAGTTCATGGATATATGGACCTCATAACCACATCAACATATATGGTAACACAAATCATTTTTATGATGCATTAATTTCAATTTAATGAAATCATACTTCCATGCATATAAGCATTAATCATACAGCCACATTAATGTCCATACTCATACTTTCATGCAAGTATTAGTTATATTAACTAATACGCATTGATTATTTTAACATCATTAATATGTATACATGATTATACACAAACTTCTTTCATAATCATGATTATATAAACACTGCTTTTCATGACTTTCCAAATCTGCTATCGTTCACTTAATTACGCCCTAATGTAATCCCTTAGTGAACAATACGCATATGAGATTGGATTTATAACCATCTAAATAAGAACGAATCAATATACCCATATTTATTTCCTATTATGGGCTCTTCTCACATAAATATAAACATACGTGCATTAAACCTTAATTTAATTGTTGTTCATATTTTAATTTCATACAACAACGAATTTACCATACACAAATGCACAATTTATACTTTGTTCCAAACTATGAATGCATTTTCATATTTCATAAAGAACCCATTGTTCTTTTCAATTCGTAAAATACATGTATCATTATTAATATACTTCATTCACTCATTTATTATTATTAGTTTTGGCATCATCTCGGCATCTGGTTTCAACAACCACGCTAAACACGAAATTTCATAGAATCAAAATTCTAAAAACCATGTATTTAAAATTCCATATTATCCTCAATTAAAATGCCAAAACAATTAAATATACATAGCTTCTTGGATCGTTATCTGTGTAACTTATACAAAAACAAATTTTAACCATTTGATGTTAATATATTATTATATCTCATATCATGCATGTAGACGCATATGCATGAGTGGTTAACTTAACACGCCGGTTCGAGTCTCTCAGACAACGCTTGCCCTTGAACACGGCGGTTCGAATCCAGTAACCATTTTCACACCCCTCATTTTATTCCCTTTTTTTTTTTTTTCTTTCCTTTCAATTTATATGGGCTGTTGTATAGATTGTGCACGAAATGCAATTTGAATCAATGGCTTAGGATCATATCAATTTCTTAAGAGACGCCGGTTCGAATCTGAAGAAACCGCAACTCTTTCCCTTGCAACTCTTTCCCCTTTTTTTTCTTTTTTTTTTTTCCGATATTGTCCTTTGAAATTATTGTTAGTATCGATTTCGTTTTGCACAACCACCATGAGAATTGCAAATTCTACAATTATCATTTTTTTATTTTTGCCTGCGCATGATCATCATCTTCATCCTTTTGTTAAATTAACATGATACAAAGTTATTCAATTAAATTTTATGTATCATTTGATCAAAATTCATGATTCATAATTGTGAATTCAAAGTCACTTGATCATAAATTCATGATCCAAACACTCAATGCCTCTTAACTTTTATTTTGATATCACATATATACTCATCAACGAATGCGCATCAATTTACATGAGACGTCACATGATTTCATGATTTTATCCCGAGTCAAGTAAATATATTTTCATGCATAAACAACAATGCATCAACCACTACTCGTTAGGCATTATATAACTTCATGAGTCTCTTGATCAAATTTTATATTAATCTTAAAATTTCATGATCCTCCTTACTCATGTTTGAGTCAAAAGAACATACCTTGATCCATAGTAATTAGTATTCAAAAAGAATCCAAGAAGACATACATTTCCCTCTTTGTCGCTTTCTCCAATTTCACATGGTTCGCCACCAAATCAAGGAAAGTGAAGAAGTCATTTCAATAAACAATAAGCCTTAAGATTGTTAGAACAAATTATTGAAATACTTGCAAAATACTTGCAAAATTTCCCAAAATACCGGGAACCGCGTAACCGAGAGATCTCAGGTGTTGAGACGTGTAATCACTTTCCTTAAGGCTTATTTCGGTATACGAAATATCCTCGGGGATATAACAACAACCATATATGAAGAAGAGAATATGTAAAGGGAGAGACATAGTGAGATGAATGAGAATAACCTTTTCAAAGACTTTCACAAATATGAATTTTTCAAGTGCTACTTGCAATTGTATTTTATTTCTCAAAACATGAAAAGAGAATTCTCTTTTCTTTCCTTTTTAAATGAATCCCCCAAAGGGCTATTTATAGTTTTTCAAGTGTCTCTTCAAGAAGGGACACATCCCTTTATGAAGAGTCACTTTCTTTTTTAATATTACACAATTATTGCAAGTAAACACATTTCATATGTGTTCTCTTAAATAATAGGGGAAAATAATATAAGAAAATAAGGTTCAAAAGACGTCCCAAACTTATCAAAATGTTACTGTAATTCTGTAAGATTTGTGTGTCAACATACAAATGGCACTGTTGGATTGTGTATCGACACACGGGCCCTGTGTGTCGATACACGTCCTATATAAGTTCAAAACACTTAACCAAGTATAAGACAATCACATACATTTTAAAAATACACCAACAATCCCTTTCACATACACCCCATCTCCAGATGCCCCCTCCTTTCCCCAAACCGTCGGAGTAGCGTATTTCAACTCCACGGACAAATGTTGCCATTTGCACTCGGGACAAACTACCCCATATCTGTCACCAACATAATTGTGATTTGAGTAACATGTGTAGAATTTCTTGTAAATCCAGTCTTCACCAGGAAGCAACAAACGAACAGGAAATTTCTCTGCCCCACTGACCATGTTTATCATTTTGGGTTGCAACAGGCAGTTTTTAGCCACCACAGGACGCATGTACTGGTCAGGAAGATTCTCAACACTTTTATAAACAACTCCGAGGCAACCCAATGTGCCATCTTGACCAAGAAGGTTGAGAAGAGTGCTAACAGGCAAGGTCAAGTTGTGAAAGAGGAAATCTATGAAATCCTTTTCAGCCTCAGCAAACAGTACTTTCTGGGTCTTTTTGTCTATCTTCAGTTTTATGCTGATCTTCGTCCCTTCCATTTCTTGTGATTTTCTTGCTAAATTGGTCAACAATCTTAAGTGTAAGGGTAAGGTTAAGGGTAAGGGTGTATTGGGCAGTAAGGGTCTTAGAATGCAAGCTTTTATATAGAAATTTGCTGGTGTACTTATTTACAATGCCAACAGTAAATGTATATGTGGATCATGTATACATACATAGTAAAGTTGTAGGTTAGAAACGGAAAAGTTTACCTACCAAGTTAAAAGGTTTGGAGTTTGATTTTCCTTTAAACCTTTCTTAAAAGAATGCAAGCGTCTATAGAAATTCTCAACCAAAAGAAACAATTCTGTATATAAATCTCTCCTTCCGGCTAACACAACACAAGAATAACACACCAAACCCAAGAGACTTTAACCAGGCTATAGCAAGCACATCAGTGCAAATGGCAAAGACTAAGATCAGTCTGAAGCTGAGAGTACATAAAAAAACCCAAAAACTCGCATATGCAAAGGCAGACAAAGACTTTGTGGATTTCCTCTTCCACAACTTGTCTTTGCCTGTTGGCACTCTTTTGAAGCTTCTTGCCAAAGAAGACATGGTGGGTAGCTTGGGAACTCTCTATAAAAGCGTCCAAGACCTTCCTGATGGATTCATGCGGCCGTTTGTCACCAAAGACAGCTTGTTGCAACCAAGCATGGTTAACAATGTCTATGGTGCTGTCAGCGTTCCCAATGGTTTCTTGCTCGCTGGTGAAGTCTCATTCACTAGGAAATTATATAAGTGCTCTAATTGCCGTGGTGCTTACATTACTGAGACAGCGTATGCAGATTGTCCGGTGTGCCGATGTTCAAAGACCATGTACCAGGAGCTTCAGTACCACGCATCAATTGCGCTTGGAAAAGAGATGGCGGCATCGAATGATGGTGTGTACGTGAAAGGAATGGTTAACTACATAGTGATGGATGATTTAGAGGTGAAGCCCTTGTCCACTGAGGCGGTGCTAAGTGCTATGAGCAAATTTAAGGTCATGGATATGTCTGAATTTGACGAACAAGTGGTTGAAGTCGGAGAAGATGAGGTACTTGTTCTAATCTTTTCAAATGATTGATTTAGAATGTTTCATTCATAGCTTAATCAAGTTATGGTGTTTGCTTTTACAGGGTATTGCATTGCTTAAGGCAGCATTACACTCTAAATTCGTACTCACTGATGTTTTCCTTGGAAAGAAAGCGAATAGCAAGGATGTAGGAGTTCCAACTTTCGGCTTCCAAAGAGTGTGATTTTCATTTACCAATGTTGCTAGTCAGCACACCATGGAGATGTAGTTTTGGCTTGTTAGCTGTTGCTGTCTAAGTATTAGGAAAAAGGGACAACTTCTTTCTTATGCTCTGTTGAATGACCTGTTTCTTCTCTATATGCAAGTAGAAGTTTTATCTCTTGTCCTGATGAGGTGCTTAACCAAAGTGTTAACTCAAGTTTAGAACTTGTAACCTAAACCCTTAAAGTCATTGTAATGTTAAATATAATGATAAGATCGAGTGAGGCTAACATAAATTCAAGCCCTAAACTATCCTTGACCAATTTGACAATTCAATTTAATGTTTAGTTGCTTTAGTTTCATTAATTTTTCAACTCTTCCAACAAACATCCAAATTTAAATCACTCATTAGGTACTAAATTAAATATTACAGTGATTCCCTATGGATAAGACACCTATATACCCACCACAGTTACGACTTGCTCGTACGTTTGCGAGTACACAGTTTTATCACTCTCATAGAACCACATCAATGATGCATAAGAGGATGTGTGTAGCTATATTTGTATTCTATTTCAACGTTTACGCATTTCTTTAAACTTGATTTGACATTAAAAGTATGTCGGATTCCAAAAATATCGCTATCTCCTTACAATTTGATTAATATTTGCTATATATTTTCCTTATTTTATTCATTATTTCTTTTATTATCTTGTCTTTAGGATTTGATTTATCATCTTTTTAGGATTTAATTTGTTAGGTTCTTGCCAGGTAACTTGAACTCATAATTAATTAGGAGTATTATTTCCTAATTTTCTTAGTTTTTACTTCGATTTAGCCTAGTTAATTTTATTTTTTGTATTGGATTGGAATATAAGAAAATATTATTAAGTCCACACAATTCATGATTTGAAGGATTTAAATATTAAAATCCAAACGATATAACTATGTTCTTTCATTACGTTTTGACCCAATTTAAATCTTTCGAATCCTACTGATAGTGAAAACATCAACTTGACCCAATTTGGAATCTTTTGAATCCCATTGTAGGTCAAAAACATTATTTTTAATTTAACCCCATTGTCGTATCTTTTGAATCCGTTATGGATTGAACATATTTTTTTAATTTATAACGATGTGTGATCTTTTGAATTTCATCGTGAGCTTAATTTACCCTATAGACTCTTTAAACTCTAACATGAGATGAGTATTTTTTTAAATTTAATCGAACATGAAATTTTTGGATTTCATTGGGAAAAAAATCATTTTTTTCAAAAGAACTGTTAGAAGTTGAATATAAAAGCTTATAAATAAGGAAAAAATATTATTTAAGTACTCTAAAGTTTAGCTATTTATTATTTAATTATTTCGACATTTCAAAATATATAATGGGGTACTTTGTTGTTTATAAATTTTATTATTTAGGTACCTTAAAATTTTGTCAGTATAAAACCATTGTTCCAAAATTCAATAAATTTTCAATGAAAAATGTTAAATTGAAACTTGATTCTAAAAGTTTATAAATATAAAAGGAACATATCCAGTGCCCCAAGAACTCTCGCCTATGCAGGGTCTGGGGGCGGATATACGCAGCCTTCTCCCTTCAGTGTGTTAACCTGAAGAGAGTCTGTTTCCAAGTGCCCCCAACCTGAGGGGTGAGGACTTCTCTGGAGGTCACCCATCTTGGTACTACTCTCCCCCAAACACGCTTAACTTCGGAGTTCTAATGGGATCCGATGACGGTGTGTTGGTGCCCTCTTTGGTTTTAAAAGAATATAAGTATATTTATTAAATTTTGATTTTTTTTTTTTTTTTTTTTTTTTTTGGTATTGGTGCTATAAGTACTAGGATGAGACACCAACTCGAGGGAGGAACTAACATTCTCAACTCATATGAGATAGGGTAGCCGCCTAAATTGTTACTGATACTGAGCCTGCTAAGCCACATATGGAGTGGTGCCCCATTCCATTAAGCAAGAACCCGAGCTAAGAGCAAGGCAGATGAAGTCGACAAATCAGGTCTAAAAGCAGAGACCCGTACATATGAAGTATTTTAATTCAAAACCTATCTATGATTGTTTTTACTGAAAATGTTGGTACGATAAATGTTTTTGACAATGTATAGGTAGTTTACCCTGAAATTCAGTGAACTTTTTATCCTAATTCATTGAATTTATGATGGTTCACATGCCATATATAATTGTAATCTTTTTTTTTTTTTTTGATATATATTATTATAATCATACACTATGTTAGCATCTTTTATATAAAATTGGTCTGATTCTCGCAAAAATTTATCAAATTCCAACTTAGAGTACTTAATTGATAAAATATTCAAATCTCAAGATACCTCATTATATATATTAAAATGTTAAGATACCAAGATAATAAATGGTTAAATCTCAAGGTACTGAAAGGATAATTTTTCTAAAAAAAATTATATACCACTATCTTACAATTTAAATACTTTACAACTTGGTTAGGGGTGTAAGAAGATAAAAGCTTATAAAAGAAATTATATACCACTACCATACAATATAAATACCTTACGACTTAAGGGTGTAAATGAATCGAGCCATTCAAACTCAAAAAGTTCAGCTCATTTCGAGCTCTAGCCGAGTCGAGTTGACTCGTTCAGCTTACCAAGCCAAGCTCAAGCTCCTAGGCTCGTGAGCCTAAACAAGCCTAGTTGAACCTATTTTAATATAATTTATTAGCTTAAATATGTCCAATTAAGCCAAGTTTGAACTTAAATGAGCCGAACCCAAGCCTAAACAAGCTTAGATTGAGCAGAAAGGAGCTTAAAAATTATAAGCTTAGTTCGGAGCTTAACGAGCCGGGTTCAAGCTCAATCGAGCCAATCCCAAACTTGAAGTTTTCAAACTCAATGAGCTTCAAGCCAAGTCTAGGCCGAACTAAATGAAAACGAGTTGAGCCTCGAACCTAACGAGCACAGACCCGGCTCGGCTCGGCTCAAATATACCCCTTAAACTTGATATGACTCTTGGTTTTCTTCTTCTCTACTCTATATGGTTATCTGCTTTTGTACTCCCTTTGTCTTTTTGATCTTTTTCTTCTCTTCGTTGCTAAGTTTAGCATAATGGAGACGATAATAGGGTTACTGTCCTCTCCTGGCCCCCTCTTTCTTTATATATATATATATATATATATATATATATATATGCATGCGTTTATACGAAATTCTCAACCAAAGGAAACAATTCTGTATGTAAATCTCTCCTTCTAGCTAACACAACGCAAGAATAACACATCAAACTCATAAGAGACTTTAAACAGGCTATAGCAAGTTCATCATAGCAAATGGCAGAGAACAAGATCAGTTTGAAGCTGAGAGTACATAAAAAAACCCAAAAACTTGCATATGCAGAGGCAGACAAAGACTTTGTGGATTTCCTCTTCCACAACTTGTCTTTGCCTGTTGGCACTCTTTTTAGTCTTCTTTCCGAGGATGACTTGGTGGGTAGCTTGGGAAGTCTCTATAAAAGTGTCCAAGACCTTCCTGATGACTACATGCGTCCACTTGTCACCAAAGACAGCTTGTTGCAACCAAAAATCACCTACAATATTGGTGGTGCCATCAATGTTCCTAATGGGTTCTTGCTTCCTGGTGTAGCATCCATTACTAAGAAATTGTATAAGTGCAGATACCGTAGTAGTAGTTGTACGCATGTTACTGACAGAGTGGGTGTAGATTGTCCTGTGTGCGGAAGTAGCAATTCAATGACCCTGGAGGTTCCCTACTTTCCAGCCACTGCTACTGGAGAGAAGGCGGTGACAACGTCGAGTGATGGTGTGTATGTGAAAGGATTGGTGAAATACATCGTGATGGATGATTTGGAGGTGAAGCCCCTGTCGAGTGACGCCGTGATAAGTGCTATGAGCAAATTTGTGGTCATGGATATGTCTGAATTTGATGAACAAGTGGTTGAAGTCGGAGAAGAGGAGGTACTTGTTCTAATCTTTTCAGCCGATTGATTTAGAATGTTTCATTCATGGCGTAATCAACATGTGGTGTTTGCTTTTACAGGGTATTGCATTGCTTAAGGCAGCATTACGCTCTAAATTCGTACTCACCGATGTTGTTATAACAAATTATCGAACTACTTGTAAAATACTTGTAACCGGGTAACAGAGAGATCTCAGATGTTGAGGCCGTGTAATTACTTTCCTTAGGATTTATTTCGCTATACGAAATATCCTCGGAGATATAACAATAACCAAAAATGAAGTGAGAATGTGTAAAGTGAGAGAAAGATTGAGATATAGAGAGAATATGTAACTCATATAAAAATTATAGTTATTTTATATAATTTTATAATATTATTAATATAGCAAATTATATATCATATATTACACACACATATATTAAAAATTTACATGCCAACTAGGCACATTTTGCTTTAAAAATAAAAAATATACACATCATAATATCATTAAAAATAATAATTTTTATTTAAAATTATCTAATTTATATATAAAATATATAAATTATATATACCAAGGATATGTGTTAACAATCTTTTATTAGATACTTTTGAATCGTTTATAAAACATTTTTTTTTTTTTGTTTGTCAGTTTATAAAATATTATGTATACTTGCATATGTGTTAACAGGTTGGGGGTACTCATAAACAGCTTCTCTTCATAGTTACACCCTAAAAGGGAATGTTGCGTATATTCACTTTTCAGACACTGCTGAGACAGGAGTTTTTGGAGTATTGAGAATGTTGTTATTGTTATTGTATACTTTTATATAATTATTTTATATAATTTTTTTAAATTTAATACTCTATACACATATATATATATATATATATATATATATATATATATATATATATGTACGTATGTATAAATATTGAAAAATATAGCAATCATAGGTATTTGTAGTGGTGGCCAGGGGAGGGGCGGGGCCGGGCCCGCTTTTTTTACAGAAATAAAAAAAATTTAAATAATACAAAATTATTTTGTACTAAAATTATTGTAATTTATTGATAAATAATATGAGATACAAATACATTTTGTTCCAAGCACTAATAATGCTAAATATATATGTTTAAAAAAAATAATGCCAAATATATGTAATAAAATAAAATATACAATAAAGACTAGTAAATATCTTATCAAAAAAATAATGGTAAATAAATAACGTAACAAATATAAATACAAATACAATACAGTTGGGGCCTAATATTTAAAAGTACAAATTTGTTTATCAAAAAATACAAAGTTTGACATATGGGGGGTGCGATCGTCTTTTGACGTAAATATTTAAAAGTAAATAATTGGCATACAAAAGTGTTGATATCAGTCGGCTAAGGGGGTTTCTACGCCATCATTTGATGTATCAGTTGTGTGGTCGTCTTCTTCATTGCTCGATGAATTTAGCTTCATTCTCTGTTGATCTTTTGCCTCAGCTAGCAGCCAATCCTTCAAGCACACGAACATCTCCAAGCTTGACGGCGATAGCTTCGCCCTCTTCGTTCCAAGCAACCTGCCGCCAAGACTGAAAGCACACTCCGATGCTACTGAAGAGACCGGACAACTTAGTATATCACGTGCCATGGTGGAAAGCACGGGATACTAGGCTTGGTTTGTGTTCCACCATTGTAAAAGGTCAAAATGCGGGTTGGCCGGTGGCCCGAAAATATGGATCAACGGTGTCCGTAAATAATAATCTAGCTTGTCACATGACGTGGGGGCTACTGTGGGCGTAAATTGCTCCAACATCTTCCACGAATAAGACGTGTGTGAACTACTTCCACTAGATGTGGAAGATCCTACTGCAGCAGTACTAGGATTATTGGACGCTAATTTACGGGAATATTAAGAAAATAAACTATACAAGTCGTTATCGACATCGGCAATGAAAGTGTCGATATTAAGATTAGGATGCAAATATTTGAAAAAATGTTAGCAAAATAAGTTTAAACCCCCGCATTTACAACGAGGGTCTAAAATAGTTGCCAAGCAGTATGTAAGAGGTAGTTCAGAATAATATTTGGCAAACTTTTCTTTCATTGCCTTAATCGATTCGAACAAAATGGGGTTGGATTCATTACCGACCATCCAATTGACAATATCAAGCAATTTTGATATTGTTTGAGGCATGGTCGGATAGTAGCAACCCGAAAAAAATATCGTTGCCTCTTTAAACATGCTAAAAAAGTTACAAGTTTGATCTATTGTCTCCCAATTTATACCGGCTAGGTTGTAATCGCTCAATTCTGTACGATTTTTCTAGGCGAATTCCATCAGAACATCTTTGTATGGTAGAATGTGCTCTAACATTTCTACCGTAGATGACCACCTAGTTTGAGAGTCTAATTTGAATTGTTTATATTCTATGTTATGCAATCTACATAAATTTCTAAATCTTCTTTTTCTAGTGCCGGATGATTTAATAGATATTATTACGGATCTTAAGGTGGTAAGAAATACTTTTATAAGATCTAAACCATCCATTACCATTAAATGCAAAATGTGACTAATGCAACGAATATGGAAACACTTCCCACCTAACATGGGTCTCATTTGCCTAATTAAACGTGTAACGGATGCAGTGTTATTGGTAGCATTGTCGAACGTAATACTGAAGATACGTCGCTCTATGCCCCAGTCGCGGACTGCTGACATAATCGCACCTGTAATTACCTCGGCAGTGTGGGGACAATCTAAAAGTCCAAAATAAATTATCCTCTTTTGGAGGATGAAGGATTCATCGGTCCAGTGTGCCGTTATGTACATATAAGATTGGCCGGGTCTTGACGTCCATATGTCCGACATCAACAAGAAAATGCTCGTGTTCGTCGCAAAAAATGTTAAGACCCCAGCTTTCATCCTGTGGTACAACGTAAAAGCGTCCCGCTTTATGGTGTTCCGAGGAATCCTCACAACGGCGGGGTTCACATTTCGTTAGAGGTAGTTGACGAAATATGGGTTTTTGCCGGTATTAAAAGGCCTTTCACTCAAAATTATATATTTAGCTAGCCCCTTTTGGTTGCTCCCTTGAGAGAACCTAAAGTTAGCAAGTGCACCGTTCACTTGCTGTACTAGACGTTGTTGGCTCTTATCTGGGTATTGCCCGGGGTGGCGCCTAAGTATATGTTTGTTTTATATGTCCGTCCCACTGCCAGGTTGATAGCTAAAATCCCTAGCTGGGTCACATAATTTACAAGTTGCTTCATTAGTTGTCTTATTAAGGGTAAAGTGATTCCATACCCCACTAGTTGTACGCCCACTAGTAGAGGTACTAGTTTCATGCTGGGCTTCGGTGGTGGGCGTGGGTTCCTCTGTGAGTCTTCAACCCCACCACCACCCGACTCATGATAGTCTTGTTGTTGTGAAAAGTCATAATCTATGCTATCATCAGTATATTGGGGTGATGGGCCTGGTTGTATAAAAGCTCGTTCTTCCGTATTAAGTAAGACAATTCTACTCCTTTTAGGGATTCTGGGTGGCCAAGAAGAGCTACAACTAGCACGACCGGCTCCAGATAATGATGAAGAGTTGTGTGCCATATTAGTATAAGTGATTAGTATTTATAAAATACAAGTAGTAATGCAAATTAAATAACTAAAAATACGAATCAAATAAAATTGCGATACTAAAATTATTGAAACGAGAGAACAATAAAATTCGAACTTCAGCAAAACACTTTACGAACTTCGAACTTTAGAGCACAATTTTGCAATTAGTAAGGATGGAGAAGATGGGAGATAATCAATGTATAGAGAGAGAAGAGAGGATTGAAGATTTGGTAAGGAAATGGGTTGGGGAGGATCAAGTATTTATAGAAAAAAATATAAATTTTTTTTTAAATTATAGCCGTTGAACGGCTATAATTATTTAGCCGTTGGGCAAGCCTGGGCCGGGCCGGGCCCAAACGGCTTTATAATTTGGCCCGTGGCCCTGCCCAGGGTACACTGGGGTTGGGCCGGGCCAGGCTAGTTTCCGGGCCGGCCCAGCCCGGTGGCCACCACTAGGTATTTGGAGTTAGAATAAGTATGATAAATTATATATTAGTACACTAAGGCTTAGTGTATTAACTTTTTGGTCCACAACCTTCGTAAAATAATATTTTAATCTATATATATATATATATATATATATATATATATATATATTTGATAAAATAATTTAAATAGTAGAATATAAGTCTATAAAATAGATCCTACTTTTTTTTTTGACAACAATATTAAATTATTGTATTAGATATGTATAATTTTTTAAACTTAAAAAATATATTTTAAAATTATAAACTAAAAAATTAATAAACTATATACCAAAATACTAATATATAATGTATCTAATAAATAAATGCATGCTGTTGTCCCACGTGACAGTCGACATTCACAGTAAAGGCTAGGGTCCCGTAAATAGCGTTATCTTTTTATCGGATGCGTTGCTGACGTTGTTGCGAGTGTCCCTCAATTATTAAAAATACTGTTATTCCGTACAATTTACTGATTTTTTTTTTTTTTGAATATCCACTGAAGGTGTTTTTATTTCTTATATTATGTTGTAAAATGTTCATGCATATTGTTAATTCAGAAATTATCTTTTATGAAAATTTATAATTTACTTTTAAATTTTATTTCTTTTTTTATGAATATTTAAAAGATCCTTTTAAAATTGTTAGAAAAGGGAATTGAAGAGTTTTAAGGAAGGGAGAATTTATCTATAATGTATAGAAATATTTTATTTTTGATAATTATCACCAATAATGTATAGAGATATGATATGACAATTAAATATATTTTCTATGCATGTATAGTATTCAACATTATATACAAAAATTTGGATTAATTGTTCATTAATTGTATAATAAATATATAAATACACATTTTTGTCTAAAATAACTTAAATTCTTTTTATTAAATATAACCAAAATGAAAAGAATATAATTCTATAAATTAGGCTTTTGTATAATGGTGTTAGCGATAATAGCAATGCTATGACGCATAGTAATGATACCTTAAAAGTTTTTTTTTTTTTTTTTTTGATCAACATAACTTACAAGTTGAAGTAAAAAATTTAACAAATTAAAACAAGGAGATCAATCCCCCCAACTTACTATATAAACCCATGAACCCTCTCTAATCCCACCGACACCAAGTCCCTAGACTCATATATACAACAACAATGGCGAGTGCCACGGTTAGCCTAAAACTACTTGTGGACACAGAGAACCATAGAGTCCTCTTCGCGGAGGCGAGCAAGGACTTTGTTGATTTCCTATTCTACATCTTGTCCTTGCCACTCGGCACCGTGGTTAAGCTTTTGAGAAAGGAAGGCATGGTGGGTAGCCTTGAAAATCTTCACCAAAGCATTGAATCTCTCAATAATGACTACTTTCAACCCCACATCACCAAAGATAGAGTCTTGCTTCCTCAAATTCCTAATACTGGTGCCAACCCCACACTCTTGCTGCTCAACGGTGCGCAAAGTGGTGCCAGCAGGAGAATGTATGGGTGCCCCAATAGCAACTCATACGGTAGATCATTTAATAGTAGCCCCTTTGGTGACGTTGTATTAGGTAATAGTTGCCATTTATCAAAAAAAAAAAAAAAAAAAAAAAGGGTAATAGTTGCCCCAATAGCGGCTCATGTAATATTTATGTGGCTGATATGGGGGGGGCAATTTGCCCTAATTGTCGAAATAGCATGACTAGGGAGGTGAAGTATGTTTCTGCCACTGGTGTTGGCTCCAATGAGTTGGCTTCGTCCACTGCTAGGGGTGAAGGCGGGTATGTGAAGGGGGTGATAACATACATGGTGATGGATAATCTGGTTATTACTCCGATTTCTTCTATATCTAGTATCACCCTTCTCAACAAATTGAATATCCCAAATTTGGGATCTCTTTCTGAACAAGTGGTTGAAGTGGGAGTTGACAAGGTAACTATTCAAAGTAGAACAAGTGTGTTAGTATCTTTTTCTCTTTTTCTTTGTGTGATTGTAAAATTTTACCCAACCTTACGTTTAATCCACGTAGTTGGCATATATAAGGTCTTATATAAGCTAATAGTTGATTTTGTTTGATGCAGGCAGTGGCAATCTTGAAGGCATCTTTGCAGTCTCAGACTGTGCTGACCAACGTCTTCCTTGCAGAGAAGACGACTTAAGGCTTACACCTCTATTTTGGTCCTCCCAATGTTCATTAAGGTTTTAGTGAGTTTATTAATAGTTGGCAAAGTCCTATTTCTAGTTTTGTCAAGCTTAATTGCAATGCTGCTTGGGATAATCATTTAGGGAAGGCTGCCTTTTTGCGAGAGATCATACCGGCTCTGTTGATGCTTGCTGGTGTCGGGTTCTTTTTGTGCATCAGCCTAGGTGGCCGCGGCTTTGGCCATTCAGGCTGCCATGTTCCTAACTTCTCGGCTCCAATGGAGGCATATCATAACGGAGTCTGATCATAAAGAAGCCATCCTCCCTATTTTAAGTTCTTCGTTTTACTAATCTTGGATGATTTAGGCTTTCGTTGACGATATTAAGGCTATTTTTTCAAGCGTTGATGATATTAGGTTTGGCTTGACTCTTAGGGTATGTAATAGCACGGCCCATTTTGTGAGTTTTATGTATTGTAAAAATTTACGTAACCATGGTTGATGGAGGGATCCTCCTATTTTGTACTCTATCCTTGTTGATGGGTGTTTACCTTTGTTCAAAGAAAGGAAAAAAACACCAATGGCTGCTTAAGTTGCTTGTCTGCTATAACAAAACCCCAGTTTGATGCAAATTACGAAGATAATTCATTTACCCTCTTTATCCTTACGTCTTTTTATTAAACATATTCAAATAAATTTAGAATAATACCTTACACTCTTACTTTTTACCCTCACCTATTTACCCTCTTTACCCAATTGTCAAACAAGGCTAAGTAAATTTTTCGTAAGATTTGGGCAAGCATAATGGCGAGCTGAATTATTATTCTGAGCTTTAAAATTTAATGGCCTAGGTACCCTTCATCAAAATTCAATCAATTTTTACCCAAATATAGGTAGCCTAAGCCAAAATTTCATAAATACTTTCTAAATATATAGGCACTTTAAGAAAAAAATTCAGGAATTTATTGTTTTTGAAACTCGAGAACTTCTATTAGAAGATGCTAATACGGCATGTGCATCATCATCATTTTCTATTAAAAAATCACCAAATCAAACAAAATTCACCTAATTCTAGTGAGGTAATTATTGGTATTTAATCTTTAGAAATAGCTTTCTTTAAGTCAATTTACAACCCAAAAGCAACACAATCAAAAGATTACAATACAAGAATAGTGACACTGACAAAGTAAAGCATATCATATAGCTAACGCGATACCAAACAATAGTGCCACTGATATCCTTTTAGAGTATCAGTTTTCAACCTATATTATGATTTTATCATGCCAAAGTGTTACTTTAACTATCATAGGTCTATTTTTATGCTTACATTATTGGGATGTGTTAGTTTTTACAAATGAAAAAGCCTTATTCAATTAGACATATGATGATATGTGTCCAATTTGTTATTTGCCGATAGCACCTTGTAAGAATAATGCTGCGTAGATCTCGTTCTCCATGTACCCTGTCTTATTGGAAGCCTCTTTGAGGCATTGGATTTCTTATTAATATTGTTGTTCTGTTGTTGTTTGATTGCGATATATCAAATTGGCCATTGTTGAATATAGGCGATCATATTCAATCATAATGTGATTTCTTATTATAATCTAGTACACATCATTGTGGACAGCACTGACACTTTATTGTGTTTTGAATTGTCCAGAGTTTCTGATGCAACATGCTTGCATGATTTGACTTGAAATTTATTTATTTATTTATTTTTTTGGAGGGGATTAATGTGGCCCCGAAAAGGAGGTTTGTGGTGAAGCTAAAAAGACTAGGCCCGACCCTTTCTTTTATGTTGGTTAGAATATACAAGAAGTTATAAGGTGGTGCTATAGTTAAAGGAGCAAGATTTCAACAGTTGAGCATTTGTAAGATCTGGAATAGAGTGAGAGAGATATCTTGTAATCTTTCCATTCATAGTAGGCTTTTTCCTCTTTTCCGTGGTTTTTTCCTTCACATCGAGGGATTTTCCGAACAGACCTTTGTATTTGATTTCTTTGTTCTTGATTTAATTATGTTTTCAGATCCCTAATTATATTTCTGAAGTTTAATTCTAACATTTACCTATGGTTAAAAAAAAATTCTGACATTTACCATGATAAATTAGCCACATACATATACCAAAAAAAAAAAATTAGTAGTACATCAAGAAGTCACATCCCAATTATCTTCCAGCAACATTAGTTATACTATGTAACTGGGTCTAGTGTTAGTGGTGAAGATTATCGAGGGCCGGAGAAGCCACCCAAGATCGAATTCCACTAGCTATGACCCTGATTACCTAATTAAGAAAAAGCTGATATGCTCATCCTAGCTCTTTGCAGCAATCTCGAAACCCTTCCACAGGTTACCTTGCAGTCCCAGCCTGGACTTTCACAACGTTACCATTCTTTCTAAGGAAAACATCACTGAGAACAGATTCTGACCTCAATGCAATGCCCTACAAAATAAACACAGCAACTTTCGCTCAATCCTAAGGGAAAATCACATATGGAAGTGAAGATTAAAACCAATAGTAAAGTTATGCTGAAATCTCCTCCCAACCATTAAAAAAAAAAAAAAAAAAAAATACCACAAGACCAAATTAGTGTCTCATCTACAATAAAAATTTTGGCATCATAACATCTAATCATATACTATAAATATCAATCTCATAGTCACTCAACCCAAATATCGCTTTTACATGGACATACAACAACAACAACAACAATCCCAGTGCCTCAAGTGCTCCCGCAAAAGCGGGGTCTAGGGGAGGGGGGTTAAATGTAAGCAGCCTTCCCCCTTCAGGGTGTCAACCTGAAGAAAGGCTATTTTCGAGACCCCCAACCCGGGAGGTAAGTCTTCATCGTCTCATGGGGACCTGTGAACAATAGGTCATGAAAGTAAAAGAGTAAGCCATAGCATAAAAACATCCTAGAGAAGACTACACCTTTACATGGACATAACTACAAATATTTATACATGCAACTTTTTGCACAGATTAAACCCAAATCAAACTTGCAAACAGATCGGCCTCAAACAGAACACTTTAATCAATTCTCACGCTATTCCTCTCCTAGCTAGAAATGCCCCTAGAATACTTCACACAAATTTACACCAACACTCACACGTTTCACCTCCAAAAGGGTACATTAAATCACAACACTTTGATGTTTATCACCATGTGATAACAGGAAAAAGATATAACAACTACCTCAAAACATAAACTATTATATGTACCTCATTTACTCCGACTTGCACAACTTGTTCAGAAAGACAAAACATATCGGTGACATGAAACTTGCTTAGAATATTGATCATTGCCATAGAGGACAAGGGTTTAACCTCTAAATTATCCATCACCATGTATGTCACCATTCCTTGACATACACACCATCTCTCGATGCCACCACCTCCTCTCCATCAACCTTTGGGACAACATTCTTCATCTCCCTGGACAAACTGTTGGAGCTCCTGCACTCGGGACAAACTAACCCATTTATATCAACAACATATTTGTGAGACCCATTAAAATAACAACTGTAGAATTTCTTGGAAATCCAATCTTCGCCAGGAAGCAACAATCAAGTAGGGAAGTCAGTGGCACTGCTTAGCATGTTCATAACTTGGAGCGTTTCTACTATACATAATTTTTGCCTATGTGTCGACATTCAAACTCTGTGTGTCGACACATAAGCAGGTAATTTCTGAGTACTTTTTTTTGTAATTTTGAATACATTATTAGTAATTAGGAGTACATTCTTCACCTACAAAATTTTACTTTTTTGCATAATAGAACTTTTGTCATAACTTTGGGTTGCAACAAGGAGTTTTCGGTCACATCAGGGCGCAAGTACTTGTCAGGAAGATTCTCAACACTTCTATATACAGCTCCCGGGCCACCCAACATGCGTTCTTTGGGAAAGAGGCTAAGAAGAGTGCCAAGAGGCAAGGACAAGTTGTGGAAGAGGAAATCTATGAAATCCTTTTCAGCCTCAGCAAACAGTACTTTCTGGGTTTTTTTTGTCCATATGTAGTTTTATGCTGATCTTGGTCCCTTCCATTTCTTGTGCTTCTCTTGCGAATATGTTTTAACTTTCTTAAGAGCAAGGATAAGCGCAAGGGTGTATTAGCCAGTAAAAGTCTCAGAATGCAAGCTTTTATATAGAAATTTGCTGGTGTACTTACTTGCAATGCCAACAGTAAATGTATATGTGGCTGATGTATACCTACATGGTAAAGTTCGAGGTTAGAAACGGAAAAGTCTACCCACCTGATAGGAAGTAAATAAGACAATAAAATATTATTTTAGGTTAAAAGATTTAAATTTTGATTCTCTTTTTGAATTTCTTTCTAATTGTTAAGGAACCATTTTTTTCAAAAGCTTAAGCTAATGGGTGAAGGCCCAGGATTGGTTTTTATACTCTAACATGCCCCCTCACGCAAATGCCTATTTGGGCTTGAAGCGTGGACAATACACAGACCCATCTTATACCTTGTGCTTAATTATTTTTAATATTGAAAGTGGGGGCTGTTGAGATTCGAACTTCTGATCTCTTGGTCATCAAGACTCTGATACCATGTCAAGGAACCATCTATCCCAAAAGCTTAAGTTGATGGGTGAAGGTCCATGATTGGTTTTTATACTCTAACACTAATAAATTTTTTGATTTAACTAGCTCGTATGATGTGTGGATTATTGCATGAACTGGAGTATACCACATAACTGGATATCTCGTTTGGGGAAAAAAAATAAAAAAGGAACAAAAAATTTACAATCTTTCAAAAAATTAATTCAGGAAAACTGAAAAATTGAAAAAATTATTCAAAAGCCTCGTTTTTCCAACTAAAGAGGTTAAAAAACAATTATTCAGTTTTTTCTACTCTTTAAAAAATTTAATACTCTCCCTCTTCGTTCTCTACATGTTTTCTCTGCTTTAATTTCTTTCTCTTTCTTCACTACAGTCTTTTCTTTTTCTTCCCTCATGGCATTCTTCTTTTTTCTTTTTTCCTTTTTTTTTTCTTTCTTCTCAATCCCCCCAGACCCTTGCTATTAATTTCATAATAATATGATAAATTGTTGAATATTATTTAGGGATTTTTTGGTGGGGGTTCTTTGAGGGGGAGCTAGCCTCAAGTCCCTTTTTTTTCTCCCCTTTTGCTTTAGGAGTTACCTTGTATTTATAGGGGAAGGGGAGTGCTTGGAAGGGATGTCATTGGCTGAGAGGAGCGGCATTTAACAGGGATACTGTAATGATAGGGAGGCGGTAATAATAGGGGTGATAATGGTAGGGCTACGGTAATGATAGGGGCGGTAGCATCCGGGCGTTACTTCTACTGCCCTCTAGAGCAGGCTATTCTTGTAGTTATCGATTAGTCCTCCACTTCGGGGCCAAAGTCCTTTTGGCCTCAAAGTGTATAAATATCCTTTATGGCCTTGTTATTCTTCTTCATCTTTAACCCCAGATTTCCTTATATTTAAGTTTCCAAGTTCTCTCTAAGTCTTCAAGTTCTTTTTTTTTTTTTTTTTAATTATTATGGAGGATGTTACTCGTGAAATTATGTCTTGGCTTCCAGCCAAGTCAAGTTTAAGATTTTCTTGTACAATTTTTTGGTTTACTTTTGGATTATGACTTTATCGAAAAACAATCTTTTAACACTCTTAGTTGTTGTGCGGATGGGTTCTTCTTGCAGCCGGAGAGCTACTTTTCTCGTGACAACTTTGAGGTAGTTTCATTCTCAGGAGATTTTTCTCCTGCCATGCCACCTGAGGTGCTTGAAGCATTAACCGATAATGTTCGGGTTATGGGCGTTCAAGGTGGTTTGGTGTTATGTCGGGACTACAATCTTTCACAGTTGTTTGTTTGCAATCCCGCTTTAGGTGTGCGTCAGTTGGTGGTGTTACCCGATAATATTTCAGTAGGTTACCTTGACTCTCCTCTAAACTTGGTTTTTGGGTGTTTCGATACCGCTCTGCAGTTTGGGTTTCATCTTTTCCTTATGGGAATAGACCTAAGTCATCCTCATTACGGCCCATGAACTAGTGAGTATCAAGTACACTTTTGGGAAGGTGAATGGAGGTTTTGGGGAACCCTTGATGTGGGTCCCCGGAATGTTTGATTTATAAACCACGTTTGTTTAAATGGGGAGCTTTTCTTTTTGTCTGATTGGGGTCGTTATCTAGAGGGTGCTCACAACCGCCCCTACCTGGTTCGTTGGGATACTAGGACCAGGTTTTCATGCAGGGTGGTGTTTCTGAACGCTGTTTGTGATGATTTGACCTCTTGCCAAGATGCTAAGATTTCTAAGTGATGGAATATATCAACATATTCCCCCATTTTGTGTCTCATCACACTTCGAAGTCCTGTGTTCACCATTTGGATTTTGCCTGATGTGGAAGATGCCTCCTCTTGGGTGAGGCGGTATCGGTTGTTCATCCGATTGCCTTGGTCCGGCGACAGATGCGACCCGGTCATCATGAGTTTCACGGTATCCCGAGATTACTTGGCTTTTACCGCTCACAACCAGGTATTTCGGTGTGCTCTTCGTGGTGACTTTCGTGGTCAACGGGGGTCAATTCCAAACTCAGCTATTTTCGTACTCTGGATCTTTGTTTCGCTGTGGTGATGATCCCTTGGTGCCTTACAATCCTTTCAGGTAGAATTTCACAGTTTCTATGGCCTTTTTGTGTACTGTTACCTACCGGCTGTAAACGCTTGCGAGGGTTTTTGCTATGACTATAATTAATGCCTCACCTTGTAAGCTGACCTTTACAAATTTACGCTTTATGTTGCTTGTTTATATACTTAATGTAAAATAAGTTCGTGTAATAGTGTGTCTTTATTCTACTTTAGTTGCTATGTCACTTCGTTCATTTTTTTTTAGAACAGAACAACCGTCAGCCCCCGGCGTTGGTTGGGGTACACATAACTGCGGACTCTCACGTTAGATGAAAGTTAACCGAGCCCAATTACTTCGTGCTCCCATTTCAATTGGAGCAAAACAACCGCCAGCCCCCGGTCTTAGGTGGGGGCACACATAACCGCGGACTCTCACGTTAGGTGAAAATTTACAGCGCTCGAGTACTTCGTGCTCCCATTTCAATTGGAGCAAAACAACCGCCAGCCCTCGGTGTTAGATGGGGGCACACATAACCACGGACTCTCACGTTAGGTGAAAGTTTACCGTGCCCGAGTATTTTGTGCTCCTATTTCAATAAAAGTGAAACAACCGCCAGTCCCTGCTGTTAGATGGGAGCACACATAACCGCGAACTCTCACGTTAGGTGAAAGTTTACCGCGCCCCAGTACTTCGTGCTCCCATTTCAATCGGAGCAAAACAACTGCCAGCCCCTTGTGTTAGGTGGGGGCACACATAACAGTGGACTCTCACATTAGGTAAAAGTTTATCGCGCCAGAGTACTTCGTGTTCCCATTTCAATTGGATCAAAACAACCACCGGCCTCCGGTGTTAGATGTGGGCATACATAACCACGGACTCTCACGTTAGGTGAAAGTTTACCGTGCCCGAGTGCTTCATGCTCCCATTTCAATTGAAGTAAAACAACTACCAGCCCCTAATGTTAGATGGGGGCACACATAACCGCGGACTCTCATGTTAGGTGAAAGTTTACCGCGCTTGAGTACTTCGTGCTCCAATTGGATCAAAACAACCGCAGGCCACCGGTTTTAGATGGGGGCACACATAACCGTGGAAGCTCACGTTAGGTGAAAGTTTACCGCGCCCGAGTATTTCGTGCTCCCATTTCAATTGGAGCAAAACAATTGCCAACCCCTAGCTTGGCGTTAATTAAAATTGCGAATTATGATGGGGGTTCCACTGCAGCTCCCTTTCTCCATCTGCTCTTTCTTTCTCTCCAGGCTTCCCTAAGCCTTTAAAACCTTGACCATACATCCCAAAGCCCTAAACCAGTTCTTCTTCTCCTTCTATGCTTGATTCAATTCTCTCTCACCGATTTCTCTCTTTGCTCATCTTTACCTCCTATTTTCGACTTGATCCTAAGGTAATCACTTGCTTTTTTGTATTTTCGGCTGAAATAAGGTTTGATTTTCCTTTATTTGGGTTCTTTTTCTTTGTTTTAGATCCAAGTTGCTTCGTTAGGGCTTCCATGGAAGAGCCCGAGGTTCCCATGGAGGATCCTGACGAAGATGCTCTGCTTATGGAGGATTTTGTGGAATACTTGGCCAGTTTTCTTCTTTTTTACTTTGAGGAGGCGGGGGTGTTTTCTAACGAGACCATTTCTCTCTCTGTTTGTTGGCCTGGTCCCGAGAATGCGTCCTCGGTTTCAGAGGTGAACGCCCCGTCTCGCTGAAAGGGGACTTTGTTGAGTCATCTAGTGTTTTTTAGGGTAAGACTCCCTTTCTAACCTTTTCTTTGTTTTCTTTCCTCCATTTTGTTCTAGCACAATGGCACCGAAGCGTACGCATAAGAGTGGTGGACACCAAGACCGAACCAGAGATGCATCCTCTCCAGAGGGCATGATGGTGGAGCCGTTATCCTAGTTGGCTCCTTCGTCCCCAAGACCCCCTGAAGAAATAGCTGTTCGTGCTCAGTATCCTGACACAGCTTCAGCTCTTCCTTTGAGATCACTTGTGTCTTCATTGGCCATGGTAGAGGGGGTAAAGCGGTTTTGTGAGAGATATTATTTTCCTAGTGATTGCGATATTATAGGCCCAGGGGAGAGCAATAATATATTATATCCTCGTTCTCCTTTATTAGTTTTAGTTACTATAGATTCTTTGGACACCAGTCTCCGATTCCCTTTACCAAGCATTCTTGAGTGGGTTCTCAAGCAATATTCTCTGTGTCCCAGCCAAATTAGCCCTAATGGTTTCCGTAACATATAAGGTTACCTACTTACTTGTTTTATAGCGGGACTGACTCCTTCCACCCGCAGTTTTGAATATGTATTTAGGGGTAAATAGCTCAAATGTGTGGTTACCTTTGAGGGTAAACCGGGGGTTTAAGTTTGTGGAGCTTAATCCTTCTAAATTAAATTTCTGGCAAAATATGTTCATCTAGGTGAGGCCTCCATACCCTCCTAGCATTCCCACCTATTGGACTGTACTGAATAAGGGTAATGTTCCTTCGGTGGAGGAGCTATCTCCCTGGACAAGGAGGTAGTTCGGTATTTTGAGAGGGATGTGGGTTCGCAGTACCTAGCTACGAAGGAAGTGTTATGTCAAGAGAAGGTCTTGATTAAGGTGGGCTTGTGTGCTCGTGCAATTAGTGGTGAGTGACTTGTCCAAAAATAGGAGGGATTTTCTGACTTTTCCTTTTGTTTGTTTTTTTTTTTTTTGTTGTTATTATTATTTTTATTATTATTATTATTATTTTGTTCAGGATAAGAAGCTAATGTAGATGTTGTTGGGCTCACGGAGTCCTGCCATGAGGGTTTAAAGAAAAAAGAGCAAAGGGGTGAAGGTAGGGGGTAAGAAGACCACGGCAAAGAGAAAAAGGGTCATAACCGGGAGTGGGGAGGAACCCCCTAAAAAAGTTACCTGGTCTAAAAAGGTCGCCAGCACAGCTCAAGCCGCTGGTGGTAGTTCGGCCGTGTCTTCCCCTCCGAAAAGCATCCCGGAGGTACCTATTGTCCAAGCATCTCTTGCCACGAAAAGGGTACTGCCAGCTCAGGCTGAGCAAAGAATAGCCATCTCGGTGCCACCACTTGAGGGGAATGCTTCCCAACCGGTATCCTCGCCTGGGGAAACAGCGATGGCCAAAGCTTTGGCTGAAGAGGGGTTGGAGGCTACATCTGGAGCTTCAACTCCGTTGTTAGGTGTAACCGGGGAGGAACCAACCCCATCCCCTACCGTGTCACCGGAAGTGCAGCCACCCGATGCTTAACCACACAGGGAAGAGGTAGAGGTCTCCTTTGAGAGATTGGTTCAAGAACCGAGTCCTTCAGATTTACCGACAGCTTCTATGGGGAGAGTTCCATCTCTAACAGAGGCGTTACCATCTATTATGGCACCTCTGGGGGTGAACTCTTCTCGGGGGCCTCGGTACCAATATCGGGGCTGCCTTCTGGGGGCGGTTTGGGCAAGATCCCTCCTTCTTTCCATATTGACCTGTCCATCTCTGAAGACCCCTTGAGTGCTCCTTTTGCGTTATCATCTTTTCCTTTATCGGGTGGGGTATCCATAATGGGTGAGACTCCCCTGAGCGAGGCTCCCCTACGTGTGGGTTCCCGTCCCTATTCTCCTCATGAGGGTGTTACCTCTATCCAACGTGTTGTCCTAGCTGCTCTCCCTTCAGAAGATCCTCAGACGGTCACTGGGGATGTGGCTGCCACTTATGCTTTAAAGGTATAGTTCCTACTAATTATAGTGGTATGTTGTCGTTTTGGACTTATTGATCCACATATAACTGCAGATCAGTTTTTGTCTACCACCATGGCCTTAGGATGGTCACGCAAACGAGAGACCTCTAAGCAGGAGCTAGGGCGGTTAAGGGAGGACCTTAAGAGGATGGCAGAAGAGGTGCAAAGAATAAGAGGGGAGAAGGCTGAGCAAAGCAGAACCGTGCTCCGGTTGACAAAGGAGAAGGAAGCAGTGGTAGCTGAGGCAAAGTTGGAAAAGGAAGGGAGGGAAAAGATGGCGGCAGAGGCAGGGTTGATGAAGGATGAGAAGGAAAGAGTAGCGGTAGAGACTCGCAAATTAACTATAGAGAACCAAGGACTAAAAGAAGACTTGTTGGTCAGCCAGGCACGGTATGATGAGCTCCGTGCTGAATTGGAGTGTTGTCAAATGGTGGTACCTAGGACCACAGAGGACACTGCAGAAGTCATTTCACATTTTAAAACAAGCAACTTAAACCAACATGAACAGAGTTTCTCCAGTAGCTACGCGGTAAATATTATGATGAGCCCATAGGACACTAGGTAGCTCTTCTACCCACCTCCCTTTAGCCTTCGTCGGAGTCCGTTAAGTATATGCTTGTTTTTGGCTTCTGCTTGTCCGTTACTTTGATGGTAAGCTATGGATGTAAAGTGAGCAGCAATTTTCATGTGGTGGCAATATTCAAGGAACCGTGGTGAGTTAAACTGCGTCCCATTATCAGTTTTAACGGTGCGAGGAATCCCAAAACGTGTAATAATATTTTTTCACAAAAAATGTCGAGTGGCATTATCTGTGATTTTGGCTACAGCCTTAGCCGCCACCCATTCACTGAAATAATCTACTGCTACTATTAAAAATTTTCTCTGTCCTCTGGCTAATGGGAATGGTCCTAGAATGTCCATGCCCCATTGATCAAAAGGTATTGGATTAACAATAGGGTGCAATGGTACTGCAGGGACATGAATGAGTGGCGCAAATCTTTGGCATTTGTCACATTTTTGGACAAGGGTGTCGGCGTCTTTTTTCATGGTAGGCCAGAAGTACCCTGCCCTTAACGCCATCCCTGCTAACGTTCGCCTTCCAACATAAACTCCACAGATACCTTCATGAATTTCTCTTAACACGTAATCTCCCTCTTCCAAGGTTAAACATTTCAACAACGGATGGGTGAAGGATCTCTTATAGAGTTGTTGGTCAATTATCACAAAGCGAGTTGCTTGCTTTCATAGCCTCCGCGCCTCATTTTTATTTGTAGGTTCTTTGCCTTGAAGAACAAAATCCAAAATTGGATGCATCCAGCCGTCCTTGTGTTGCACCTGCATCACGTTTGTGGGTGCCTGTCTGTTCAGATATTTGATGTTAACTTCTTAAACTTGTGCATGCCCCTTGTGTTGTTCTACCTTGCACATGGTGTTGGCTAGGCGGCTTAATTCATCCCCACGTTGGTTGTCTTGTCGAGATATTCCTTGTATGCTAAAGGCCTCTAACTCGGAGATCTTTGTTTTGACTAGCTCAAGGTATTGAGCTAATTAAGGTTTTTTAGCCCCATATTTCTTAGTAACTTGATTTAATATCAATTCGCAATCACTTAAGATCTCTACATATTTGGCTCCTGCAGCCTTGGCAAAATCAAGTCCTAGCAATAGCGCTTCATACTTGGTTTCATTGTTGGTGGCCTCAAAATTCATCTTTACCGCATACTCTATGCATTTCCCTTCTGGTTTTACCAGTACTATCCCTACACCATGGCCCGCCTGATTTGCAGATCCGTCCACAAACACCCTCCAAGTGGGTTTTTCTTCGTGGATCACGGATAATTCCAGCATTTCAGAGTTGAAATCACATTCCACCAGGAAATCAGCTAAGGCTTGGGCCTTAATAGCTCTCCGAGGTTGATAATGTGTATCATACTCCGAGAGTTCCACCGCCCATCCCAGCATCCTTCCTGAACAATTAGCTTTTAGAGCAACTTTCTGAATGGGAGGTTAGTGAGCATGGTCACGGTATGCGATTAGAAGTAAGGTCTCAATTTCTGCGCGGCGATAACTAGGGCTAGGGCGGTTTTCTTAACTGCAGGATATCTCTTTTCTGGATCCTGGAGGGTTTGACTTACGAAATATACTAGGAGTTGTAGCCCTTGGCGGTCAGCTACCAACACTGCACTTATAGTGTTTTCAAAAACTGCCAGGTAAATACTCAGACTGTCATCTGGTTCAGGCGAGGAAATGACAGGACGATGAGCTAAATGCTCTTTTAGCTGATCAAAGGCACGCGTACATTTGTCATTTTAGTAAAATGACTGCTTCTTCCGTAATATTTTAACAAATGGTAAAGCTCTTTCTACAGAACGGCTGAAGAACCGGTTAAGGGAGGCCATACAGTTGGCTAATTTTTAGACATCCTTTGGGGAGTGAGGGGACCCCATTTCAAGGATGGCTTGCACTTTCTTGGGGTTCGCTTCGATTCCTCGAAAGCTTACAATAAACCCCAAAAATTTGCCATCCGGTAATGCAAACGAGCATTTTTCTGGGTTTAGCTTCATGCGGTGTTTGCGAAGAGCTTCTAAGGCCTCTCTCAAATCAGAATGGTGCTCAAGTTTTTGCCTAGATTTAACTATCATGTCATCCACGTAGACTTCCATGTTGCGCCCAATCTGGGGAGCAAAGATCTTATTAACTAACCATTGGTAAGTGGCCCCGGCAGTCTTAAGTCCGAAAGGCATTACCTTATAGCAATATGTGCCTCCGGCCGTGATGAAAGCCGTCTTTTCTTCATCATTCGAATGCATCTGAATCTGCTCTTATCCCGAAAATGCATCCATGAAACTGAATAGCTCGCATCCTGCTTTTGAGTCTACCAACCTATCTATTTTATGTAGGGGGCAGGAGGCTTTTGGGTAGGCATCATTAAGATCTGTAAAATCTACGCACATCCTCCAGCTATTGTTCGGCTTTTTTACTACTGCTACGTTGGCAAGCCATTCAGGGTATAGTACCTCTCGTATGAATCCCGCACGAGTCAGTTTTTGCACCTCGGTTTTAATAGCTTCGTTACGTTCTGTACAAAATCCTCGTCTACGTTGCTTAATGGGTGTTTTATTGGCTCGTACGTTAAGTTGGTGGATGATTGCCTCGAGTGGTATTCCTGGCATATCTTCTATGGCGAATGTGAAAACATCATGGTACTGTCTTAAAAGCTGACCAACTTCTTCTCTTAGGTGTTGGGGAAGTGACGTACCTAAGTGAGTATAGCGTCTTGGCTCTAATTCATATTTTTCGAGAAGTAGTGGGGCAGGATGTTGGTTTGGAGCTGATCCTGGTACAGCTGACTCAGCGGCCATAATTGTTGAGCCTGGAAAAGTATGATAATATTCAGAAATCGAACCCTGGCTTCCTCGGACCGTCATTATGTTCCCAGTGTCTGCCTCGAATTTCATAGCTAGATGATAAGTGGAGACCACGGCCTTGAGGATTTTTAAGGAGGGTCTTCCCAAGATTACTTTATTGGTGGAGGGAACGCCTATAACCAAGAATTCAATCTTCATCGCACGTTGTCCTTCGTTACTATAAAAAACCGTAGACAATGTTATCCTACCTCACAGTGTGATGTGGGTCCCCGTGAATCCCACAACGGGGCACGGTGCAAGAGTCAAAGCAGTGATTGGCATTTCCATCCAAGCATAGCATTCCAGGAAGAGTATATCCACGGAGCTACCCTGAGCAACCAGTATTCTCCGCGCAGTATGCTGGCGGACAACAACGGTAATGACAAGAGGATCTTCCTGACACGCATCAATTCCTTGGGCATCCTCTTCAGTGAAGCTTATGCAGCCTGACTTCTCATGGGCAGTGCTCGACCCTTCCTTCTTTCCCTCTGATCTCCTCTTATTAGGGGAGAGGGGATGCTCCCCAGCGACGGTAGCGGCCACCTTTGTTGCCGGACTCTCAGGATTCCTGTCATCGTCCACAGGGTTCTGGGTCTTACCTGTTTTTGTTCTTTTTAGATTTGCGTATTCTCCCCACTGAGTTGTGTTATGCGTACGGGTTTGATGGTAGGTGCACCATTTTGCTTCGTTGTCCTGGGGTGGTATGGCATCAGAACCTGCAAGTGGCTTTGGCATTTCTACCTCCAGAAGCGCCCTAGGAATCTGTTTCCGTTCTGAGGTCTAAAGGCGGGAGCAGGCCTCCTAGCCGAGAGAGTATTGTTTTGCGGTGGCCTAGAATCGTTTATTAGTTCTGGGAGTGCCTTCGGTTGGCCCCCTTCAGGTCTCGAAGTTACTTGCATAATGTCTTCAGCTGAGACATACTTGTTAGCCTTCTTCCAAAGTTCATCAATTGTTGAAGGCGGCCCTTTTGCAAGTGCAAATTTAAAACTAGAGTTTTGCAACCCATTGATAAAAGCAGTAATGGCCATCTCATCTGATTGGTTTGCCTCATCAATCATAGCGCACGTAAATCATCGTACATAGCTTCTTAAGGGCTCGAATTCGTGCTGTTGTAACTTGAGAAGGTGCGCAGCTGTCTTTCTTCTTCTTTTGTTACTAACGAAATGATGTGCAAAGCACTCAGAGAGTTCGAAGAAGCTATCAACAGATGAGTTTGGGAGAGATGCAAACCAATTTTGTGCTACTCCTTTCAGGGTGGATGGGAAACACTTACACCAAATATCTTCTCCTGCGTCTTGTAGATACATCTGTGATGCAAATCCAGTAGTTGATCTTCTGGATCCTGAGTACCATCAAATAATTCAATATTGGGGATTTTTACCTTTCCCACTGGCGCTAATAAGATCCGTGGTGTAAGCGGCGAATGAGTTCTGGGCACTGAGTATGCCGCAACTGGTCTTGAGGCTTTCCGGCTATTCTTTCTAGCGTAGTTCTGGTAGGCACTCGCTGTGGATGCCGTGGCCCCATTAGGACTCTGGGTGTGAGTGGGCTGCGACACCCCTTTTGTGGTCATGAACCAGATTGGCTCCGGGACATATTCTGCGTCATTATTAGGCGCTTGTGTGAAGAGTTGGCATATTTGCTGTTGAAACTGATAAAACTGTTCTTGGGTTACATAATTTGGGTGGTGGTTCCCCCCATTGGGGTTGGTGGATTTGACATTAGGAAAAACTTGTATGCCCTTCTCAAAGACGACGCCAATTATTTCGGGATTTTTTGATATGGGTTCTTTGAGGGGTAGTTAGACTCAAGTCCTTTTTTTTCCTCCCCTTTTGCTTTAGGAGTTACCTTATATTTATAGGGGAAGGGGAGTGCTTGGAAGGGATGTCATTGGCTGAGAGGAGCAGCATTTAACAGGGAGACGGTAATGATAGGGAGGCTATAATGATAAGGGCAGTAATGGTAGGGCTACAGTAATGATGGGGGCGATAGCGTCCGCGCGTTACTTCTACTGCCCTCTAGAGCAGGCTATTCTTGTAGTTATCAAATATTTTTTTAAATACAGATATTTTCCTATAAATATTTTTTTTGTTAGTTTGTTAACTAATTAATTTCTGTTACGGTCCTAATTAAGGGCAAGAATTTTTTTTCTTTTTCTTTAGTGTTGCCCTCAATTGAGTTGTAAAGGGGAGGGGACCAGGTGCGGTGGTAAAATCATAGCATCTTTGTCTATGGCATGTGGCAGGTAGCCAGAGAGAAAACGAGAGTGTTTATTTTTTTTAAATTCAAGTTATTTATATAAAATAATTTTAAATTTAATTATTTATATAAAATAAATATATAAATTTATAATTTAATTATTTATTAATTAGATATTTATTATATTTAATAAAAATTTAACAAATATTTAATTAATTAATTGTCAAAATACAAATTAATAATTTAAAATTATTTTATATAAATAACTTAAATTTAAAATTATTTTATATAAATTGTAGGACGCTAATATGATCAACCACTAATTGAATTACTATCTTATAATTTGAGATTAACAAAAATCATCCCATTAATATAGTGGGAGGATTTTCTCCCCATTTTAAGGAATATTGATTAAAGGAGGACTAGGTTTAGTGCCTATAAATAGTCTCTTCTCCTCTTCCCATGTTAGTAATGAATCTGATTATAGAATCAGTAACTTCTCCAATGCTCTCCTCTCTCTATATAGTCACCATCACCGACTCTTGGTTTTGTGATGTGAAAACCTAGGGGACTATGGTAGCTCTCTAAGTCAATATTTCAAGTTGCTAAGGTGATCTAGTAAAGCTATAAGGCAAGTCCAGATCCTATTCCACAATCGAGGTATTCCATAAACATAGTGTTTGTGCATTTGCTTATATTTTCCCTCAGTAGTATCAGCCATTATACTTGTCTTCGCCAATTAACTACTAATTTTCTATTAATTAGTGGAATAAAAAGTAAATCTATTTTTTCCATCGATATGCTAGGTGCATTGAGATTGAATTCAGCAGGTTATGTACTGTTAATTTCTAGATTTTGCTCTGGAAAATGTAACATAAATATAAAGTGTGTTCTAACAAAACCCTAAACATTTGTATCGCATAGTAGAAGTGCCCATGCCTAGCCAATTGGTTGGATCTGTTTTAACTGGCGGCTACAATGGCGTCTCTGAGCGAAGGCCTGCGACCGGTAGTCCCTCCACTTGAAAAAGGGTCCAGCTTCGTTATGGCCTCACCTGGACTAACCCTTGCACTAGCTCAGGTTTGAAGCACGCGCCTATTTTGAATAGCCGCTGCCAGTAAGAGATCGATTTGAGCTACGAATGCCTTGAGTAGGCGTTTGTCCTGGCGACGATGACAAGGCCTTCACCGTGGCCAAGAAAGAAGCCTTCCACGTGACGACGAAACATTGGTCGCGTCTCAGGTCCACGACCCACCAGACCCGTCCCGTTTAGTTGCCGGCAAGTGTCTGTGGTCACCGTGGCTGAAGGACCGACCGTGTTGGAGCACTAATTCGATATAACCGTCTTCCACACGTCCGGTTTAGTGCGGCGGATGTTAGGGGTTAATTAGGGTTTTTAAAATAAAAGCGCATGTTGTTAATGGAATATTGGAGTGTTTTATCCTAGGCTACTCGAGCCCAATTATTTGGCTGGGCCTCACAGCCCACTCAAGTTGTCTATTTATTTATTTATTTATTTTTAAGTGAACCAAAAAATCTATTTGGATTCTAATTATGGACTATGAAGAATTATTATTTGAGGGTCATAAAAGTTTAGCAAATAATAATTTTTTTGGCCTAATATGTATTTTGTTCATATATTAATTATTTTTATATAATATAGCGACTTATGTAGTCAAAAATGAGCTATTAAATTTATTAATACAAATTTAGTATATATTTAATTAATAAATAATTAAAATATAAATTTTTAATTTAAAATTATTTTATATAAATAATTTAATAAATAACTTAAATTTATATATATAACTTGATAAATAACTTAAATTTAAA
This sequence comes from Simmondsia chinensis, assembly GCA_018398585.1. Lineage (NCBI taxonomy): Eukaryota > Viridiplantae > Streptophyta > Magnoliopsida > Caryophyllales > Simmondsiaceae > Simmondsia > Simmondsia chinensis. The sequence goes on along the minus strand of JAGTTD010000008.1, from coordinate 35,878,463 downwards.
AAAAATAAACTCTTTCCCTTTGTAAAGCTTAAATTCATTGAAAGAAAATATAAAATGGAGACAGCTAATCTCCACTCAAAACTTACTTTTCCTTTCAACAGAGAAGTACTATTATTACGTTAAAATTTTTCTTTTTTTTTTTTTTTTTACCAAAAAGCAAGCACAATTCTCATATATAAATCAAAAAATTATGTACAAACAGTATCAAAGGTTATTAGGTTAAAAATTATTATTATCACAATAATAATATTATTTATAAATAATAAAAATTATAAAATTATCTTAAAAATTATAATTTATCTCCAATAATAATAGTTTTATTTTGCCAATATGCTATCTTTAATCAGAACTCAAAACCTACTTTTCTCTCATCAACAAAAGCACTCTGTCCTCTTCCTCAGGCTTTATTTTCCAGGTTCTTTCATTTTTTTTTTTCTTTCAAATTTGTTATAAATTAATTAAATTATTGTTATATTTTCAATATTAGTTATTCAAATATTTTTTAGTTTTGGACTTTATATATTAGGGTCAACAACAATAACACATTAGTTATAGTATCAGTTTTTATTTCAACAATCTCTCTTTTTTTTTTAAGTTTAATTTGACATTATGATTATTTTACATTCGTAAAATATTGCTATCCCCTTAAAACTTGAGTTATATTTGCTGTATATTTCCCTTATTTTGTTCATTATTTCTCTCATTAGTTACTGAATTAAACATTACAGTGATTCCCTATGGATAAGACACATGTATACCTACCACAGTTACGACTTGCTCGTACGTTTGTGAGCACACAATTTTATCACTCTTATAAAACCACATCAATGACGCATAAGAGGATGTGTGTAGCTATATTTGTATTCTATTTCAACAATTACTCATTTCTCTAAATTTGATTTAACATTAAAAGTATGACGGATTCCAAAAATATCGGTATCTCCTTACGATTTGATTAATATTTGCTATATATTTCCCTTATTTTATTCATTATTTCTCTCATTTACCCATTATCTTTTTTTGTTTGTTAACTGAAAACCTACTAGGTACACGAAACAAAACTACAACAGCTCCAAACATAACAAGGATACAACCTTGGGGTGAGGAAAATACATTCATCTATAATTACATCTACCATTTCGGTGATCTTTAACTATACAATGGGCTAGCTTATTACGACATGTAGACACCCACAAAAAAGGACTGAAGTCCCCTTTTGGTTACCAAATTAGCTAAAAATGGGCATTTTGGTCACCTAAGTCAATTTTTGAAAGATTTAGCTACCAAATTCTTAATAAGTGTCCTTTTTAGTCACCCAAGTGATTTAAAATGGACAAAATGGTCACTAAGTTAAATTTTCGAAGACTTAGTTACCCAACTTGTAATAAAAGCTCCATTTAGTCACTAAAGTGGTTTAAAATGGACAAGTTGGCAACCCAAGTAATAATTTGAAAATTTTATTTCGTTTGGTCCTCTTATTTTCCTTTCAAAGTCTATGCTTTATTTGTAACAAACTTGTGCACATCTAGCTATTGACGTTACGTAAAAACTAAAGGATTATAAACCAATTTTAATATTAAATAGAACTTGAAAAAATATTCTAAAAAAATGAGAATTCAAGGAATATTTAGGGGGAAAAAAAAAATCAATAAATGGTAGGTGCATTAAGAATAACGAAGATCAATTTGGAAAAAAAATTTCAAAATCAGGTGTCATGTTAACATTTTTTAGCAAAAAAATCATCAAATTCTAATAAATATACTATACTATCAAAATCATGTTATATTTTAGCATTTTTCAACAGAAATTTATAGCATTTCGACAAAAGGGTGTATGATTAATAAAATTTTAATAGGGTACCTAATTGATACTTTATTGTATATATTATAACGTTAGTGTACCTAGGTAATGAATCGTTAAACTGAGGATACCCTATAATTTCACTAAATAAAATATGAAAAAATAATATAAAAAAATAAAAATCAAGGAATACCAAGTGGTTTAAATATTAGAAAATATTTTAAAAAAATTACAACCAATGAAAGATTGAAAAACATTTTATTTTTTACCAAATAATCTTCATAATTTTTAGCACACCTGTCATTTATTGATTGTTTTTTGTTTTCCCTAAATATTCTTGGAATTCTCTTTATTTTGAATATTTTATTAAATTTTATATAATGTCAAAATTGATTTATAATCTTTTAACTTTTACCTAATGTCAATAGCCAAATGTACACCAGTTTGTTACAAATAAACAGATTTGAAAAGAACATATGATGACCAATGAAATAAATAAGTGAAAAATATAATTAAATTAGTTATTATTCACTTGGATGATATATATTTTTTTTATCATTTTAAAATCAATTTAGCAACAAAAATGAGTTGTTATTTAAATTCCAGTGATAAAATTTTTCAAATTATTACTTAGGTGGCAAACTTATCCATTTTAAACTACTTCGGTGACTAAATAATACTTTATTACGAGTTGGGTGACTAATTCTTCCAAAATTTAACTTGTATGACCAATTTGTTTATTTTAAATCACTTGGGTAACTAAAATAGATTTTTATTAGAAGTTGGGTGACTAAATCTTCCAAAACTTAACTTGGGTAACCGAAATGTCCATTTTTTTACCACTTTGGTGACCAAAAGGGGACTTAAGTCCAAAAAAGAGATGTACTCAACATAAGAAGCTACCAATCCCCATTTTCCTCACTAATTATCGAAAAAAAAGAAGCTACCAAAGCAATGTCTTTAATCCCCGGTTGAAGATCCCAACGACAACTCGAAATGGAAAGTTTTAAATAGTCAATAACCGACTTCGAATCACTTTCAGCCACTATTTGTTTCCACCAACGTTCATAGCCCGAGTCCCAAAAGCCTTGGCCACAGGAGGGTAAAGAGCCCAAAGAGAGGAACACAAATCACCTCGAAGACATCCTTCCTGGTCCCTAGCCACCACAACAAACAATGACATACCCTTGGTCACCTCACAAGAAGCACCACAAATCAGCTTAATCAAGCCTTGGGGCGGTGGAATCCACCTTCGTAACCTGTTACGGAGCATCCGAGAATGAGCACCAGCCAAAACCCCATTTGACAGCCTTTTGAACTCCTTAGAAGAAGCCATTGCTTGGTTCACCACCCGGATCGAATTTGGCTCATATTTTCTAAAAACTGTTGAATTTCTGTCTTTCTAGATGAACCAGCACAAATATGCAATTAAAGATAAAGCATCCTAGTCAGAAGAAAAATACAACTCACATATAAAAGTCCACCAATTCAAAAAGCCCCAAAACGCCTCCCCAGGTGGCCAGTAATCAAGAGGAGAGGCACACCACACGACCCAAGATTTATCAAAGGATTCCAACGGACTCACACTTGTAGTTAACTTATACATTTTAATTTAGTGGGTAAGGTGTCTACAGTATCTGAACTTTGGGAGTAAATTGAAATGACATGAACCATTGAGAATAAGGATGTCTTCAAAAGGGCATTATTATAATATATGTTTTGAAAGAGGGTATATTCATGTTTAGTACTCCCAAACGTTATCTAATATGTTGGATTCAATTAAATCAGAGAAGGCAAAGGGTGCGTTTGAAATAGACTCACGTGTGAGGGGGAGTGTTAAGAACTCCAGATGTGAGTCTATATAACAGAATCTTACATTGACGTTGTAAGAATAAAGAAATCAATTTATAAGTGTAGTGAGTTTATTAATCGGAAAAAAAAAAAATTTGTAGTGAGTTACTCCCTCTAATGTCAATTGATTTTAGGATAAAACCCTAATCCCTTATATGTGAATTTCATATGTGCCAACTCCGTAGATTAGGTAAAAAAACTTGGTAAAATTTAACATTACTTTCAATTTAACCCCATGTCATATCCTTTGAATTTTGTTGTAAAATTGAACATATTTTTCAATTTATACCAATGTGTGATCCATTGAATTCCATCGTAAGTTTAATTTACCCTACATAGACTCTTTAAACGCCATCATCATGAGTTGAGTATTTTTAAAATTTAATCCAACATGGAATTTTGGATCTCATTCGGGAAAAAATTATTAAAAAAAAAAAAAAACCATTAGAAATAGAACATAAAAGCTTATAAAAAAAATTTATATACCATTACCGTACAATTTAAGTACCTTACAACTTGATTAGGGGTGTAAATGAGCCGAACTGAGCTAACTCGTTTAGCTTATCGGGCCGAGTCCAAGCCCAAGGGAGCTCTAGGTCGTAGGCTCATAAGCCTAAACGAATCTAGCCGAGCCTATCTTAACATAATTTATTAGCTTAAATATGTCCAACCAAGCCAAGTTTGAGCTTAAATGAGCCGAGCCAGAACCTAAACGAGCTAAGATTGAGCTGAAATGAGAGAAAATCATAAGCTTAGTTCGGAGCTTAATGAGCTCGGTTCGAGCTCAATCGAGCCGAGACAAGCCCGAGCTTATGACGAGTCGCGCTCGACGAGCCTTGAGCCAAGACAGAACCTAGCTAATGAAAACGAGCTCAGGCTCGACTCTGCTCGACACGGCGCAAATACACCCCCTAAACTTGATATGACACTTTGTGAATTTTTCTCACTCTCTATGGTTATCTGCTTTTGTACTCCCTTTGTCTTTTTGATCTTTTTCTTCTCTTCGTTGCTAAGTTTATGATAATGGAGACAGTAAAGGGGTTACTCTCCTGCCCCCCCTCTTTTTTTTTTGTTTTAAATTTATATATATACAATGTTAGCTAAAAGTCCCAAAACAAATCAAATCATTAGAGTTTGTCTATTTTTGCTTGTATTTTTGTTTGTACTGCTTCTGTTGTTTGATCCTCGTCTATATACGGGTTGACTCGTGGCTTGTTTGCTCGAATTGCCTATTTTATATCGCGACTATGTAGCTAAGTATCCAAAAAAAAAAAAGATCAAATCACATTGTGACTAATTCTTGTTCTCGAGATCAAACACAAATCTGGTATTATACAATTTAACACTGTAAAATCTTATGATTACTGCACCGTAATATTTTCTAAAGCTCTGATACACATGTAAAAATTTCAAGGATCTAAATATTAGGGTTAGATTGTAGACTTACCATTATCAGGAGCCATTGTTGTAGTCAATTAAATGTTAATTTCATTTGTAAGACAAAACAAACAAAAACACGTTTCTCGATTGCGTTCCCCCAAATTCTTTTTGATAACTGCCAATAAGGCAAGTTATCCCCTTAGCTACCCATCATAGCTTAGGCACCAAGCATAGGGTTTAGAAAAGTATACGGCTTTCCCATCAAAACCCCGTTTTAATTACACCATTAAAACCAATCATAGACAGTGTATGTTGATCATACACCTTTATTACTCAACATACACAAACACAAGTTGGATATTCACCATTAAAACCAAACATACACAGTGTATGGTTGCTCATTACCCACTAATTGCTTAAAAAAAGTCTACACAAGTTGATTTTACAGCATTAAAACCAATCATACACAGTGTATGTTGATCATACACCTTTATTACTCAACATACACAAATACAAGTTGGATATTCACCATTAAAATTAAACATACACAGTGTATGGTTGCTTCTAACCCACTAATTGCTTAAAAAATGTCTACACAAGTTGATTTTACACCATTAAAACCAATCATACACAGTATATGTTGATCATACACCTTTATTACTCAACATACACAAACACAAGTTGGATATTCACCATTAAAACCAAACATACACAGTGTATGGTTGCTCCTAACCCACTAATTGCTTAAAAAACGTCTACACAAGTTGATTTTACACCATTAAAACTAATCATACACAGTGTATGTTGATCATACACCATTAATTACTCAACATACACAAACACACGTTGGTTATTTACCATTAAAACCAAACATACACAGTGTATGGTTGCTCCTAACACACTAATTGCTTAAAAAAAGTCTACACAAGTTAATTTTACAGCATTAAAACCAATCATATATAGTGTATGTTGATCATACACCTTTATTACTCAACATACACACAAGTTGGATATTCACCATTAAAACCAAACATACACAGTGTATGGTTGCTCCTAACTCACTAATTGCTTAAAAAATGTCTACACAAGTTGATTTTACAGCATTAAAACTAATTATAGACAGTGTATGTTGATCATACACCGTTATTACTCAACATACACAAACACAAGTTGGTTATTCACCATTAAAACCAAATATACACAGTGTATGGTTGCTCCTAACCCACTAATTGCTTAAAAAAAGTCTACACAAGTTGATTTTACACCATTAAAACCAATCATACACAGTGTATGTTGATCATACACCTTTATTACTCAACATACACAAACACAAGTTGGATATTCACCATTAAAACCAAACATACACAGTGTATGGTTGCTCCTAACCCACTAATTGCTTAAAAAATGTCTACATAAGTTGATTTTACACCATTAAAACCAATTATACACGGTGTATGTTGATCATACACCTTTATTACTCAATATACACAAACATAAGTTGGATATTCACCATTAAGCCCAAACATACACAGTGTATGGTTGCTCCTAACCCACTAATTGCTTAAACAAAGTCTACACAAGTTGATTTTACACCATTAAAACCAATCATATATAGTGTATGTTGATCACCTTTATTACTCAACATACACAAATACAAGTTGGATATTCACCATTAAAACTAAACATACACAGTGTATGGTTGCTCCTAACCCACTAATTGCTTAAAAAATGTCTACACAAGTTGATTTTACAGCATTAAAACTAATCATAGACAGTGTATGTTGATCATACACCTTTATTACTCAACATACACAAACACAAGTTGGTTATTCACCATTAAAACCAAATATACACAGTGTATGGTTGCTCCTAACCCACTAATTGCTTAAAAAACGTCTACACAAGTTGATTTTACACCATTAAAACCAATCATACACAGTGTATGTTGATCATACACATTTATTACTCAACATACACAAACACAAGTTGGATATTCACCATTAAAACCGAACATACATAGTGTATGGTTGCTCCTAACCCACTAATTGCTTAAAAAAAGTCTACACAAGTTGATTTTACACCATTAAAACCAATCATAGACAGTGTATGTTGATTTATAAACCATGCATGTGTGTCGGCACACAGGGATTACATGAAACACACTTATAAACGTTGATTTTACTTCATTATACCACAAAACATGCCAGAAGTTGATTTTACACCAATAAAACACACTAACCCTTACTTAAAAAAGCCACTAACACCAAAACCCTAAACACTAACAGGTACTATACATTTCCCTACAAAAATAACTTCGGAAATCGGTGCTCACATTCAGAAATGGTGATTAAACCCTAGAGCAGCAACAGGGCAAGGATGAAGGTGTGAAAACAAAGGATATCGCCACCCACCTCTGCAGATACACCCACAGGAACGAGAATCGCAGCTGAAGTTAGAGGAGAGAGAGGATGAACGGGTGAGAGAAAGAGGATAGAGAGAATGAACGGGTGTGAGAAAGAGGAGAGAGAGGGTGGCTTGCAAAACACGTTTGGTTTTGGGGAAGAGAGAAGACGTGAAGGGGAGGGGGTAAATTCAAAAATTACAGCTGTAGAATTAAATGTGAGGAGAGAGAAGGAGAGATGGAAGGGACGGGTGGCACTGTGCACATTAATTGGGGAAAGAGAAAGAGGACGGGTTGGGGGGTTAGGGGTGGGAGGGCATTTTTGTCCAAAAAGATTTATTTAAGGTTATGGGGGTCTATTTTATGTTAAATGGGGGTTGGGGGGTCTATTTCTGGTGATTTCCCTTATTTTTTGGTAGAAAAGTTGGAGTTGAGTTATTTTTTAGTTAAGAAGTAGAGTTTGGTTATTTTTTAATATATTCATATATAATTTGATTACTTTTAGATTTATATATATAAATGCATGATGTTGTCCCACATGACCGTCGACATTCACGGTAAAGGCCAGGGTCCCATATTAGCTTTATCTTTTCTCGGATGCATTGCCTACGTTGTGAGTTTATCCTCAATTATTCAAAAAAAATCACTAATGGCTGACAACATAATTACTAAAATATGGTAAGACAATTAAATATAATTTTATTCATATGTGTTGTATTCGACCTTATGTACAAAAATTTAAATTAAATGTTCGTTAAATTTATAAATAAATAATGTTTAATATAACTCAATTTTTTTTATTAAATATGACCACAAAGGGAAGAATAGAATTCTATAAATTAAATTTTTGTATGATAGTGTTAGTCATAACAGCGGTTCCATAAAGTATAAAAGACAGTAACCGATATAAGTTATAATCGATAACTTAAAAGTTGAAGCAACAAATTTAACAAGTATAATTAGGTTGATAGAAACCAAGGAGATCAATCCCCAACTTCTATATAAACCCATGAACTCCAAGTCCTTGGACTCGTATATACAACAATAATGGCAAGTGCCACAATTAGCCTAAAACTGCTAGTGGACACAGAGAACCACAGGGTCCTCTTCGCCGAGGCCGGCAAGGACTTTGTTGATTTTCTTTTCCACATCTTGTCCTTGCCAGTGGGCACTGTGGTTAAGCTTTTGAAAAAGGAAGGCATGGCGGGTTGCCTGGAAAATCTTTACCAAAGCATTGAATCTCTCAATGATGACTATATTCAGCCAAATCTTAGTAAAGATTGTGTCTTGCAACCCAAAGTTGCAATTACTGGTGTAGATCTTCCCTGTTTACTGCTTGGCGATGCACAAAGTGGTGCCACCAGGAAACTGTACAGGTGCTCTCATATGAGCTATTCTGAATGTTATAATTATGTAACTGAAGTGATGGGGGCATCGTGCCCCCCCTGTAATGGGTCAATGGGAAAGGAGGTCAAGTTTGTTGCAAATGCTGGTGGTGGTAGTGGTAGTTCTAAACAGGTGGCCTCCTCTAACGATGGTGGCAGTTGTGGGTATGTCAAGGGGGTGATAACATACATGGTGATGGATAATCTGGTTATTACTCCTGTTTCTCCTATATCTAGTATCACCCTTCTTAACAAATTCAGTGTTAAAGATTTGGGATCTCTTTCTGAACAAGTAGTTGAAGTGGGAGTTGACAAGGTAACTATGACAAGTAGAACAAATGTGTTATTATCTTCTTCTTTTTTTTTCCTTTTTCTTTGTGTGACTGTAAAATTTTACCCACCCTTACGTCTAGTTCATGTAATTAGCATATATGAGGTCTTACAAAAGGTAATAGTTTATTTTGTTTGCTGCAGGCAGTAGCAATCTTGAAGGCATCTTTGCAGTCTCAGACTGTGCTGACTAGCGTCTTCCTCGCAGAGAAGACGACTTAAGGCTTACGCCTCTATTTTGGTCCTCCCGCTGTTCATTAAAGTATTATTATGTTTATTAATAGTTGGCAAAGTCCTATTTCTGGTTCTATTAAGCTTAATTGCAATGCTGCTTAGGATAATCATTTAGGGAAGGTTGCCTTGGTAGCGAGAGACCATACCGGCTCTGTTGTTGCTGGCTGGTGCGGGGTTCTTTTTGTTCATCAGCCTTGGCGGTCAAGGCTTTGGCCATTCAAGCTACCGTGTTCTTAGCTTCTCGGCTCAAATGGAGGCATATCATAATGGAGTCCGATTGTAAAAGAAGCCATCCTCTCTGTTTCAAGGTTGTTTTTTCTTGCGTTCATGGTATTAGGTTGGGCTGGGCTCCTATGGTATGTAATAGCGTGGCCCATTTTGTGGTTTTTATGCATTGTAAAAATTTGTGTAACCATAGTTCCTGTGAAGGGTGTTTTTGTTCAAAAATAGAAAAAAAAAAAAAATTCATCAATGGTTGCTTAAGTTGCTTGTCTACTTTAATAAAACCCCAGTTTGATGCTATTACGAAGATAGTTCATTTACCCCTCTTTACCCTTAATCTTCTTTATTAAATATATTCAAGTAAGGATAGAATAATACCTTATCCTCTTCCTTTTTGCCCTCCCCTATTTACCTCCTCTGCCCAATTGCCAAACAAGACTAAGTAAATTTTTTGTCAGATTTGCCCAAGCATTAATGGCTAGCAAGACTTATTATTCTAAGCTTTAAAATTTAGCAGACTAGGTATCCTTCATCAAAATTCAATCAATTTTCACCCAAATATAGATAGCCTAAGCCAAAAGTCCATAAATATCTTCCGAATATGCAACAACCCAGTGCCTAATAAATACCTTCCGAATATATAGGTACTTTAAGAAAAATCCAAGAATTTATTGTTTTTGAAACTCAAGAACTTCTATTAGAAGATGCTAATGCGACATGCGCATCATCATTTTCTATCAAAAAGTCACCAAATCAAACAAAATTCACCTAATTCTAATTTGGTAATTGTTGGTGTTTAATCTTTAGAAATAACTTTCATTAAGTCGATTTACAACCCAAAAGCAACACAATCAAAAGATTATAGTACAAGAATGAAACAAAAGCATATCATATAGCTAACGCCATACCAGACAATAGTGCCACTGATATTCTTTCAGAGTATCGGTTTCCAATCTATATTCTGATTTCATCATGCCAAAGTGTTACTTTAACTATCATAGGTCTATTTTTATGCTTACATTATTGGGATGTGTTAGTTTTTACAAATGAAAAAGCCTTATTCAAATAGACATATGATGATATGTATCTAATTTGCCATTTGCTGATGGCACCTTATCAGTATAAAGCTGCGTAGATCTCATCCTCTACATATCCTGTCTTAACTGAAGCCTTTTTGAGTTGGGTTTTTTGTTAATATTATTGTTTTGTTTGCGATCTATCAAATTAGCAATTGTTGAATACACATCATTGTGAACAGCATTGGCACTTTATTATATCTTGTAGTCTTTACATTCATGATGGGTTTTTCCTTCTTTCCCGTGGGTTTTTCCTTCACATCGAGGGATTTTCCAACAAACTTTTGTATTTGATTTCTTTGTTCTTGCTTGAGTTATGTTTTCTAATCCCTAATAATATTTCAGTAGTTTAGTTCCTACATTTACCATGATAAATTAGCCACATACATATACAAAATAATGTCTATATGAAATAAAACCGTACCATGCTTTCCTTATATGTAAAAATTAGTAGCACACCAAAAAGTTACATCTCAATTATCTTCAAGTAACATCAATTATACTAGGTATCTGGGTCTAATGTCTGGTGGCAAAGATTATCGAGGGTCGGAGAAGCCACCCAAGATCAAATCCTACTAGCTACAACACCAATTACCAACTCAAAAAACAAAGCTGATATGCTCATCCTAGCTATTTGCAGCAATCTCAAAACCCTTTCACAAGTTATTTTACAGTCACAGCCTCAAATTTCACAACGTCACCCTTCTTTCACATCACTGAGAACAGATTCTGACCTCAATGCAGCTTTAAGCAATGCATTGCTCTACAAAATAAGCACAACAACTTTCACCTAATCCTAAGGAAAGATAACATATAGAAGTGAAGATTAAAACCAAGAGTAAAATTATGTTGAAATCTTCTTCCAACCATTAAAAAAAAAAAAAAAACCACAAGACCAAACAAGTGTCTCACCTACTATAAAAACTTTGGCATCGCAACATCTAGTCATATACTATAAATATCAATCTCATAGCCACTCAACCCAAATACCGCTTTTACATGGACATAACTACAAATATTTATACATGCAACTTTTGCACAGATTAAACCCAAATCAAACTTGCAAATAGATCGGCCTCAAACAGAACACTTTAATCAATTGTCACTCTATTCCTCTCCTAGCTAGAAATGCCCCTAGAATACTTCACACAAATTTACACGAACACTCACACGTTTCACCTCCAATAGGGTACACTAAGTCGCTGCACTTTGAAATATAGAGGGCAGTTAAGCATTAGAACTCCGAAGTTAAGCGTGCTTGAGCGAGAGTAGTACCAGAATGGGTGACCTTCTAGGAAGTCCTCACCCTCAGATTGGGAGCATTGGGAAACAACCTCTCTTCAGGTTAACACCCTAAAGGGGAAAGGCTGCGTACATCCGCCGCCCAAGACCCTGCGTAGGCGATAGTCCTTGAGGCACTGGGGTATGTTCCTTTTAGTTAAGCATTTGTAAGATCTGGAATAGAGTGAAAGAGATATCTTGTAATCTTTCCATTCATAGCGGGCTTTTTCCTCTTGTCCATGGTTTTTTCCTACACATCAAGGGATTCCCAAACAAACTTTTATATTCGATTTCTTTGTTCTTGTTTTAGTTTTGTTTTCTAATCCCTAATTAAATCTGTAGTTTAATTCTCACATTTACCATGATAAATTAGCCACACACATATACAAAATAATGTCTATATGAAATGAAACCATACCGTGCTTTTCTTACATGTGATAATAGTAGCACACCAAAAAGTTACATCCCAATTATCTTCCAACAACGTCAGTTATACTATGTAGCTGGGTCTAGCGTCCATGAATGAAGATTATCGAGGGCCACAAAAACCACCCAAGATCAAATCCCACTAGCAACAATCCCGATTACCAACTCAAAAAACCTTCCACAGGTTATTTTGCAGTCGCAGCCTCAACTTTGACAACGTTACCCTTCTTTCCAAGGAAAACGTCACTGAGAACGGATTCTGACCTCGATGAAGCTTTAAGCAATGCAATGCCCTACAAAATAAGCACAACAACTTTCACTTAATCCTAAGGGAAGATAACATATAGAAGTGAAGATTAAAACCAACAATAAAATTATGCTGAAATCTTCTTCCAACCATAAAAAAAAAAACCACAGGACCAAACAAGTGTCTCACCTACTATAAAAATTTTGGCATCGCAACATCTAATTATATACTATAAATATCAATCGCATGGTCACTCAACCCAAATACCGCTTTTACATGGACATAACTACAAATATTTATACATGCAACTTTTGCACAGATTAAACTCAAATCAAACTTGCAAACAGATTGCCCCCAAACAGAACACTTTAATCAATTTTCACGCTATTCCTTTCCTAGCTAGAAACGCCCCTAGAATACTTCACACAAATTTACACCAACACTCACACGTTTCACCTCCAATAGGGTACAGAAAGTCACTACACTTTGATATTTATCACCATGTGGTAACATGAAAGAGATATAACAACTACCTCAAAAGATAAACTAATTATATGTACCTCATTTACTCCGACTTGCACGACTTGTTCGGAAAGACAAGACATACCAGTGACATGGAACTTGCTCAGAATATTGATCATCGCCATAGAAGACAAGGGTTTAACCTCTAGATTATCCATCACCATGTATGTCACCATCCCTTTCACATACAGCCCGTCTGTTGATGCTACCGCCTTCTCTCCCCCAACCTTGGGGACAGCATAATTCATCTCCTTTCTCATGGCCCATTTGCACTGGGGACAAACTACCCCACTTCTATCAGCCATGCAATTAGATTGACAGGAACCACACCAGTAGAATTTCATGGAAATCCACTCTTCACCAGGAAGCAACAAACGAGCAGGAAATTTCTCTGCCTTGCTGACCATGTTTATCATTTTGGGTTGCAAGAGGCAGTTTTGGTGACATCCAGGCGCAAGTACTGGTCAGGAAGATTCTCAACACTTTTATAAACAGCTTCCAAGCTACCTAATGTGCCATCTTGACCAAGAAGGTTGAGAAGAGTGCTAACAGGCAAGGTCAAGTTGTGAAAGAGGAAATCTATGAAATCCTTTTCAGCCTCAGCAAAGATGACTTTCTGGGTCTTTTTGTCTATGTTTAGTTTTATGCTGATCTTGGCTCCCGCCATTTCTTTTGGTTGTTTTCCTAAATGGCTCTGGTTAACTTTCTCAAGATTGGATGCGTAGGGAACAAGGGAAGAGCAATATTTATATAGAAATTTACTGGCTTTCAATTGAGAATTCCAACAGCAAATGAATCTATTGAGTTCCCCGTTTTCAATTATCAGTTGATTTGAATGCATTCGTTACTTTCTCTGAGCAATTTCCCACGCTCGGTGTGGGGAAACATCAACAGGCTTGCATTAATGCTACTCTAACTAATTCTGGGTGCATGTTTCTTGTAACTCTAAGCTAGAACTTATGCCTAATGATATTTCCCAAAAATAATAAATGCATACAATGGGAACTGAATCTAGGAAAAAGTAAAACAAGCACCAAGAAACTCAATAGTTTGAGGGATAGAATACAGAGTACGTGTGTATATATATATATATAAACTTTTAAATTTAAGAAATGTACCAACTAAAGCACAACGAAAGATTAAATGAAAAAACAAAAATAAACACACAAGATTTACGCCGTTCGGCATAAAATGCCTACGCCTATAGAGTTGTAGGGATATTTTATTGCTTTGAAGTTTCACAAAGAGGTTTTTTTTTTTTTTTTCTGATTTCACCGCACTCTTAAACTCTAAACAAAGTTTATATAGGTACACGCAAATGAAACTCTATTCACCCTAGCTAAAATCATCTAATAGGCCAGGGCCTCACGCTCCACACAGGAAACTCCACAGAAGGCTTGTTGGGTACCGTGGTGCTTATATACGGCCGCTTGTCAACAAAGAGCACAAGTTCTTGCTTCTTACCAAGAAATTGTATGGGTGCCGTAAATCTTGTGGTCCTTATGTTACTAACAGAATGTTTGCATAGTGTCCTGTCTGCAAAGTTCAAACTCAATGTCCGATAAAGTTACATACTTTCCAACCATTGATGATCTGAAGGAGGAGGCAGCAGCGGTGTGGAGTGATGGTGTGTGAAAGGATTGGTGAAATACATAGTGATGGATGATGTAGTGGCTAAGCGCTTGACCACTGAGCCGGTGACTAGTGTTCTGAGCAAGTTTGGAGTCATGGATATTGTTAGAGTATAAAACCAATCTTGGGCCTTCACCTATCAACTTGAGCTTTTTGGGACAGCCGGTTCCTTGACATGGTATCAAAGCCTTGCTGCCCAAGAGGTCACAAATTCGAATCTCAACAGCCACTTTCAACATCAAAAACAATTTAAGCACAAGGTATGAGGCGGGCCTGTGCGATATCCACGCTTCAAGCCCAAAGGCATTTGCATGAGGGATCATGTTAGAGTATAAAACCAATCTTGGACCTTCACCTATCAGCTTAAGCTTTTGGGACAAATGATTCCTTGACAGATATGTCTGAATTTGAAGAGCAAGTTGTTGAAATTGAAAACAATGAGGTACGTGTTTAAACAAGTTATTGTCCCAAAATAGTCAACAACAACAGTCTCAGTGCCTCGCAGCTCCCGCAGAAAGCAGGGTTTGGGAGGGGGGGGGGGTGATGTACACAGCCTTACCCCTTCCGGCTGGAAAGGAGATTGTTTCCGGGGACCCCCAACCTGAAGTAGTTTGGTGCTTGCAGATAAACCACCAATCAATTACCAAAATAGTATCTTTGAAAATCATTGATTTAAAATGTTTCGTATTACATAGTTCAAACAAGTTATTGTGTTTGTTTTGCAGGGTATCGCGTTGCTTGAAGCAGCATTAAACACTCACTTCATACTCAGTAATCTTTTCCTTAGGAAGAAAGGGAACAAAGAGAATGCAAAAACTGAGTAATCTGCTTCCAAATAGAGGGATTTACTGGCTGTTGCTATTGGACAGAAGAGATGTATGCTGCCATCTAAGTACTAGGGAACAAGGTCAAGATCTTTCTTATGCTTTGTAGATTGAAATGTCACTTCCCTATGTGCAAGAATATGCTTTATCTCTTTCCTGTGCAATGCTAGTCCTCGGTTTTTTTTTTTTTTTTGGGCCATTCCTTCGGTATAAATTATTCCCGAGCGTTTTTCTAATAGCTTAAGCTTCTTGGGTAGTTGCTTGAGTCGCCGTTTGCATCATTTCCAAGCCAAAGTGCATATGAATAAGACATAAGAATCATGGCGTGGTGTTACTGGTTAGTTTGTTTCAATATCCACGTCAATATATGCGTATCATTTTGGAGTGGCTTGTAGCTTATTCATGCTTACAATCCAATGAACATATGGGTAAAAGGAAGTGCCAAGGTATGAATTATTCATATACCTTTTGCTAAGAACATAGAGTATAGCGTAGATTCTAGAGTGGGTGTTCATGGTCAGATTAACATCTTCGCATAATGAAAATGTTATCTTGTTTTTCGTATATATAGGTAGTACCATATCAAAAGTTACATGTTGTGCTCATCCTTGCCAGCAACTTTAAAACCTTATCATTAGCCGATTTTTCAAAGAAAACATCAGTAAAGACATATTCAGATCTTAATGCTGCATTACGCAATGCAATGCCCTGCAAAACATAGCAAGTTTCATGCCATAATTATGAAAGAAGTATAGCAACGATTTGAAAAGATTAAGTGTCTATGTGGTATCGTTTTTGTTACTAGTTTCTTATTTTTTAAAGAAAAAGAAAAACTGTTTCGAAAATAATTCTAATTAGTCAAATTAAGAACAAACCCATGACAATTACTTGTAAAATAAGGTATTTTGTTTTTGTAAACTTGAAAACTAGATGCAGAAAAAAAAAATATCAAACAAGTTCTAGACTGTAATGTACCTCATTGACTCCACACGCACAACTTGTTCCAAAAAACAAGAGATTTAAGTAATCTTGAAGATGTCAAAAGATCAATCACGACAATAGTAGACAACGTACTTCATCTCCTTGGACAAGGTAAGGAATAATTGTGAAATTCATTTCACGTACGCCTGTAGAGTTTCTAAGTTACTCTCTCGTGTTACTTGTTTGAGTCCAAGTTCTACATTCTGTTATTTTAACTTACTGAAGTTGACGAGTTGATCAAGTTTTTATCCACTGATTTCAATTCTAATCGTTAAATGGTATTAAAAATCAACTTTTACACTCGGGATGTTTGTGCGTATGACAGATTGACTAACTTGAAGAGGTTTGAGTGATCTTTCTAAGACACTTGCAGATACAAAAAAATAATAATAATAATAATTCTTATATTTAGTTCATCGGCTTCTGAAGCTAGCACCGATTATATCAATAGCAACTACAGCAATTAAAAGATATTTTTCTTCGTAGAACATAATAAAAAGACGAATTTGCGCAATCGAATGTGCCCATTTCTTGAACAATTGTCTAGTATACTTCACAGAAATGTGCTTGAGATGTTGAGATGTTTACTATCTTCTTGGATGTTTACTCGTTTGTGATTCTGTTCCCCGATATTTTTCGGGTTCTCTTAGGCCTCAATTGTTCGAATGGCCTATTTTGTACTATGACTCTGTCGCTAATTATCAAAAAAAAAATGTGCTTGAGACTGTTACTACCACTTACCTAAGAGGGTACTAACACGCAAGCATCGGATCCCATTAGAACTCCGAAGCTAAATGTGCTTGGGCGAGAGTAGTACCAAGATGGGTGGCCTCCTGAGAAGTCCTTGTGTTGCACCCCTCAGGTTAGGGGTTCTCAAAAACAGCCTGAAAGGGGAAGGCTGCGTACATCCAATCTCTAGATCCTATTTAGGCAGGAGCCCTTAGGGCACCAAGAATGTTGCTTTTACTGTTACTACCAATTAGGCTATAGTTCATCGCTTCGCCTCTGGTCATCTTTAGTTCATCAGTTATCCTAAAATATTCTGCTTATCATTTTTGCATATTTAATTTCGTATATTTGGATCATTTACAGGGGTTGTAAATGACCCAAGCTCGCGAGTTAGCTGATCAGATAGCTCGAAAAACTTGGCTCATTTCAAGCTCGAGCCAGAACCTATTGAAACTCAAGCTCGTAGACTTACCAGCCTAAACGAACCTATCTTAATATAACTTATTAACATAAATATGTTCAACTAAATCAAGTTCCAACCTAAATGAGCAAAGCCCGAGTCTAAACGAGCCTAGATTGAATTTAAATGATCCTAAAACTGCAAGCTTTGTTCGGAACTCATTAAGCCGAACCCAAGCCCATGTTGAGCCATGAGCTTGAAGTTTTCGAGCTTGGCGAGATTCATGCCAAGGCCGAGCGGAGCTAAATGTAAATGAGTTGAGCTAAGTCCGATGAACTCGGGCTCGGTTTGGCTCAATTACACACTCAATAATATAATATGTTTTGTTAGATAACATCACTTTCTATTTATAAAAATTATTGTTATTATTATTCTGGCTAGTTCTTATTTTTTTTCATATTCTTTTAAAAACTATAAACGGAACAAGAACAAGAGAAAAGATTTTAAAAAAAAATCTAATCTTCACTCTCTCAAAAAATTGAAATTTTAAATACAAAATATTATCAAATATTATTTTCTATTCATAATTTATAATTTTTTAAAAAACTAAAAGTGAGATTTTTTTTGAAAATATGTTTTTCTATTTTTTATTTTTTATTTTTTCACTCAAACTAGGAAAAAAAAAGCTAAGAAATAAAAGACTAAAAACTAAAAATAAATTCTAAAACATGATTTTAAATTTTAAAATCTACAAATTAATATATATACCAAAGAGAGTACCAACACGGCATCGCCAGATCCCATTAGAACTCTGAAATTAAGCATGCTTGGGCGAAAGCAGTACCAGAATAGGTGACCTTCTGGAAAAATCCTCACTCTTAGGTTAGGAGCACTAGGAAACAGTCTCTTTTTGGGGGTAATACCCTAAAGGGGGAAGGCTGCGTACATCCGTCCCCCAGACCCTGCTTAAGCGGGAGCTCTTGGGGCATTGGGTATGTTGCACACACACTACAAATTAACACATATATATATATATGTGTGGGTTTTGCTCTTCTCGGTGATCCAAAGCAATTGGCGGTTCATCCTCTTCTCAGTGGGACATTAAGGCAATCATTGAAGACATTCTGAGTGTTGCTTCTTTTTTTTGTAATTGATCCTTTTTATGAGCTCCTCGATGTTGTAATAAGATAGCTCGCTGGGGTGCTCACCACCATCTAGGAGACAAATGCAACCATGATTGGTGGTCAAGCATTCCCTCTAATTTATGTCTACTTGTTTCTAGGGAGTGTAATGTTGTGTGGCTTGCCTTCGGGCTTTCTCTTGTCCAAAAAAGAAAAATATATAGGTTTTGTTACACGGTACGAGAAGGGAGTAAACGAAAATACTATAAATAGGACACAGTTAATTATTAATAACTAACTGATTCTTAAGCACCTCACTTCCCATAACATTTTCGTAAATTTTTTCCCGTAGAACTTTATAACTACATTGGATAGCTGGATGGGTTCACAATTTAAAACTTCAAATGGGCCCAAAATAGGCCCATATCGGCTCAACCCCAAACCCTAATCTCTCTCTATAATTATTTCAACATCTTCTAGGGTTTTAGTCTTCTTCACTTTCCCTGTCGTCGCAGCCTTACAGAGCAAATCGAAAATGGTGAAGGGCCGCCAAGGCGAGCGAGTCAGGTCTCTCTCTCTCTCTCTCTCTCTATTTCTATCTTTCTCTTTCGCTCTCAAGTATCAGTATCAGATGAAATTTCATTTTATACAGTCTTTGATTTGTATTTTGCGTTTCAGGCTTTACGTCAGAGGATCCATCCTCGGCTACAAAAGGTAAGAGAAATTGTCATTTTTATCGATTTTGTTTGATTTTGAGTTGTGGATTTTGATTTTGCGCAATGAGATTTCAAATTTTGCATGGAATACGGAAATTAAACAGGATCTAATATGTACTTGTATTATTAGGTTACGGACATGAAAACTTCGGGGAAAAGTTTAAACGTAACACATAGTAGATGATAGAGTACAAGTAATTATTTGAGGGTTAAGGCGACAAATTTAGCAAAATATAGAATATAGAAATTAACTTAGTTGTAGGTTCTTATTATTGTAATACGGAAATTATATGGATAACATTAAGGAAGCGCGTATTTTACTGGATTTTTGGTAATGATATGTAAATTTCATTAAATGGGAAAGTTGGATATGTTTCTAAAATGTGTATGATATGTGAATTTTAGTAATAGAGCATCGAACATTTGTGTTTGCTGTGCAGGTCGAAATCGAACCAGTACCCGAACACATCTTTGGTTCAGATCGAAGGGGTGAACACCAAGGAGGAGGTAGACTGGTACTTGGGAAAGCGATTGGCTTACATTTACAAGGCACCTATCAAGAAAAACGGGTCCCATTACCGCTGTATCTGGGGGAAGGTGTGCCGGTCCCATGGTAACAGTGGTGTCGTCCGTGCTAAGTTCAAGTCCAACTTGCCACCCAAGTCTATGGTAACTTCCCTAGCTAGAAACTAACTTGTCGGATTCGCTCCTTATGCAATCCCTGGTTTCTGGTATCTGGTCTGAAGCCAGTAATAAATGGAAAGGATGTGTATACTTCTTGAGTAATTTTTATATGGAAAATGGTGTATATTTCTATATCACCTAGCAAGAGAAAAGGAAGAAAGAGACTATTTGAGTACTCCCTTCTAATTTGAATTGAAATTACCTTGATGGGTTAGAATAAGGATAGTGAATTTTCATTTATTGATCCCGTATTTCATGGAATTGATTTCTCTTTGACTTTACAAGAATACATGGAGGTCAGCATGTTTAGAAGCACCGGAGAACGTTCTTTTGCTAATATTATTACTAGTATGCGATATTGGGTCATTCATAGCATTACCATACCTTCCCTATTCATTATGGGTTGATTATTCATTAGCACGTGGTTAGCTTATGATTTGTTTTGTAATGTTAGGATCAGATAACATATATTGGGACCCTAAATCAAAATGACATGCACACAACAAAGACAGAGAATCAAGAGATCCCAAATTTACGTGGCTCAGCAAAAGCCTACATCCACAGAAGGAAGCACAATGATTTCACTGTATTTAAGGAAGATTATATGAGATGTTTTAGGCTACAAGCCCACCTAATATACACAACTCTAGTGTATACATATAATCTTACATTAAACCTTAGAGTGTCATGCGCCTAAGTTGGATTTGTCCAATCCTGTATTTCATATGTAAGACCCTATTTAAGCAAGCTCTACAAGTGAACCCGTCGCTAGATAAATATGTTTTTAGATATTCGTTTCCAGAATTATTGCTAGATGGTTTACTTGGTTATGCTTTTTCTGTGGATGTTCTTGTGACCTGAGTGTTGGTTATTTTCAGGGAGCTAAAGTCAGGGTCTTCATGTACCCAAGCAACATCTAAGGTATGTACAATCACTCCTTGATTGTTGTTTATTGTGTTGACGTTATTTCTAGTTTGAACACAACTGTTTGCAATATGCAAGTTTCATGTTAGAGGCCATAAAATCCATCTTTAACTGGCTGTATTGATTCTGTAATCTTTTGTTACCATTGACAATGAAAAAACAGATTGGTCATCTGGTCTCATAATCGATGGATAACAACATTATTTGGTTGACGAATGTGGCTCTCCACTTCCCTGATGTAAATATTCAACACAGTTTCGGTGACTAGTGAAGTGAATAGTGTGCTACTAAGTGTTGTAGATGTGCCTAACATTTCAAGAAAATCAAAGAAACCTGGTATGCTTTATGGCTATCTAGATTTCTTGCATGTTAAACGGCCCAACATGTATCGTGATCGTTTGCATATGCATGTGCTGCCCTCAAAGACCTGGTGCTTTTGAGGTCCCAGGTGAGTTTTATGCTAAGAACCTCGATTGATCTATGAACAAAAAAACTTGCTTCTAGTGTATAGATTCCCGTGTGATGTGTTATGACTGTGTGTCTACCCAAATCATTTTCTTTGTGTCGGATGTCCAAACAAACTTCTTATCTGTGGTACCTAACTTGTACTGTTAAGGAACCAGTTATTTCAAAAGTTTAAGTTAATAAGTAGGGATCCATGAATAGTTCTATTGTCGAGTATGTTCCTGCGAATGCTCATTAGGATTCATACTCGTGACATGACCTTTTAGTTAATAGTACTTTGACTCCATGTCAAAGAACCAGCGATTACAAAAGCTTAAATTAATGAGTAAAGACCTAGGAATCGTTTAATACTCAAATATACCAATCTCTCTTAATTGTATGCGTGCAGAAGCAGTAGATGGAGCAAGATCCCCGAAATCCTCAGAGGAAAGGCTGCTTATCTGAGTATCAACTTCTGTTTACCATCTTCTTTGTTTTATAGTAATTTAGCCTTGGATTCTGCCTTCTGTTTTGATGTATTAGGATTTGAAAGAGAAGATTTACATTTGTTTTAATCCATTTGGATATCTAAAGTTTTCGTGTTTTACTCTCTATTTTTCAAGGTACTGCGTATTTTTGTGTGATCAAAATGGGATATATTTTGGTAACGAGGGACTGGGTTGTCCAAGTTAACCCCGCCCTATGAGAAAGTCCACAATTCCCATTAGCAGGTTAGTCATAAGTATATCCTCAGCGAGAATCGAACTCTTGACCCCTGGGCGATGACTGTATGGGTAGGAGACACCACCAACTGAAACGACTTCATGATTGGCCAAAATGGGAGATATGTTATAACTTGATATCAAATGGTGAAATTTGTTGGAAGTGCTTTTTATAACCTGTCCAAAAATGCTTGGCCTTTCATTTGAAGTATTCAGGGCCGGTTCTAATATTGTCTGAATCCTAAGTGAACGTTTCAAATCAACCCTTTATGCATAACAAAATTTCTCTCAATAACATAATACTAGTACAATAAATTATATAAAATTTAATAATAAAACTTATTGATTTACAATTGAGAATTAGAAAACATAACTCATGAAATTTGGGGGATTTCAAGCGGTTGTTTGGGGGTTATATTTGGTCCTGATCATACTCTATTTATAGTATTTTGTTTTTTTTAAAACTAAAGCTATGATTTCTTCTTGTTTTGGGTTTTGTTTTCTTGGTTTTTTGAATCAGAGTAAAAATTGAAATTTTGAAACTAAGAATAAGAACAAAATGTTCTCCATTAGGCTAAAAATGAGTCCTATGTAGTTTATATAATGAATTTAATTTCGTAAATCAGATTTAAGCAAATTTTGAAGGGGAAAAAAGAAACTTTTGTACTTGAACATCTTTTAGGGTGTGATTTTTTTTTTTTAATTATTTACGTTAAAAGTCTCTGTACTTTATTTCCTATGTCAATTTAGTCGTCGTATTTTCAATTGTGTCAATTTAGTTCCTATACAATTTAAAATGTGTCAATTTGATCCTTAGAAAAAAAAAATTTATGTTAAGTTTTTAATAAAATTTTTAATAGTTTGTTCATGAATTAGGTTAAGTTAAGTAAACGGATGAATTTATAATAAGTTAGTTGTATATATAATATAATTTTGTCATTTAAAATTATGTCGTTAATTTAATTTAAATTTGACTAAATGATTAAATTGATATATTTTGAATTGTTCAGAAAATAATTTATATAATTAAAAATATAAGGATTAAATTGATATAATAGATAAAGTAGGTGATCCTTTGGTATAAATGAAACTTTTTTTTTTTTTTTTTTTTAAGAAATGACGTTCCATCAAATCAATGAGCCTAAAGTTGAAAAGAGATTCGAAAAACAAAAGGCAAAAATCTAAGTCGAGCTGGCTTCCACCTTATGTGAACACGAATTGTACGTCGAGAAATTTGGACCGTGACCAATTTAAATAAATGGGCCTCAAAAAGTTGACATAAACGAGAAGTTAGAATTGTGGACATAGTTTTGGTAGGAAATTTTTGAGCGGACATAAACGAGAAGTTGGAATTGTTGAGAGGTGCTTTAAAATCGAAGGGTTTAAGGATTAGCAGATCTAAGATTGAGTACTTGGAATTCAAATTCGATCATTCCACCACGATTAGCATAGAGGAGGTCAAGATCGAATCGGAGACCTTACCGAGTAAGGAAAGTTTCAAATATCTAGGATCCATGATATACCAGAATGGCGAGGTGGATGAGGATGTCAACAACAGGATTAAAGTAGGCTGGCAGAACAGGGTATTGTGTGATAGAAAGTTCTCGTTAAAGTTAAAGGGAAAATACTATAGGACGGTAGTAAGACCGGCTATGTTATATAGGGCAGAGTGTCGACCAATAAAACAGAATCAAACACAGAGGATGAAGGTAGCAGAGATGAGGATGCTGCGCTGGATGTGTGGCCACACAAGGAAGGATAGGATTAGGAACGATGTAATAAGAGGTAAACTGGGTGTAGCCTCGATCGAGGATAAATTGCAGGAGCACCGCCTAAGATGGTTTGGACATGTTAGTAGGAGACCGACTACAGCCCCAGTCAGGAGGTGTGAACAGCTTCAGACGATGCTAGGTAGAAGAGGGAGGGGAAGGCCAAAGAAGAGTTGGCTGGAAACGATCCGTCACGACTTAACCTAGCTAAACCTGAGAGAGGAGATGGCCTTAGATAGGGCACGATGGAGGGCTAGCATAAGGGTATCGGATGTGGCAGCGTAGAATAGGGCGACGAGCGGCTTGTAGTTTACGATTCCTAGGCAGTCATAGCCGTAAGTGGTGCACTTATATGCTGATTAGTTTATTCTCTGATGACTCGGCTATTTTCTTGGCTTACATACATACTTAAATACTTGCATGTCTATTTCCTTCACTCATTTGGCGATAAATTGATGGTTTTATTTGCAGGCGCTCCTGTACTTCAGGTTGAGGGTTCTCGAAAACAGTCTCTTTTCCACTCGGAAGGGGTATGGCTGCGTACATATACCCCTCCCAGACCCTGCTTTTGCGGGAGCCGCGAGGCACTGGGATTGTTGTTGTTGTTGTTGGGCCTCAAAAATTGATATGCCGTTGTAGCTTAAAACGGGCATAATATTTGATCCATGAGGGGTCCATTATGTACGAAAACAAAGTTCTTGTACTGAACTATGCAAACTTAGTCGCTTCCTTGCCGACCTCAGCTATTTTGTCCAAATTTGGCATCTAGATATGTTTTGGGTTCATTTTTATGTTTTTCGACTACTATAGTTGTATTTTGGTGATTTTGTGTTTTAGTTTTTTTGTTAGATTTTTATATAAATAATCCTTTGTTGATTGTCTTTCATTTCAATCTTCTTTGAAGTACAAAAACCTAGTTCTCTCTTTAAACTTTCGGTCGATACCGAGTTCTCAATTTATTTTTTTTGCCAAAAGGCAAGCGCATATAGCGATTTATATATATAATCAACCAAAAATTACAGCAAACCCTCTAAACTCCCTCACTATCCAAAACTACTTCTATACAAGTATCACTCTATACTCCTATACTTTAAACTCAAAAAATTTGGATGATACCAAACATAGATTTTAATCTCCCTAATTACATTTTCCTGTGTTATACTTAACTCCTGATATAGTGAAAAAATACAGTAGTTAAGTGAGGAATAATTTAGGTATAAATAAATATAGGTTAAGTAGTTAATTACGATAAGACCCTCCCCTAACTCTATAAATAAAAGGTTAGAGGAAGATGAGAGACATGCCAAAAATGTTAAACAATCTATCTCTTTCCCCTAATCTTCTTCTACTTCTCTCCCCTTCTCTCTTAAAATCTATGTAATTCTCCCCTTTTTAGGATTTATCAATGTAATCTCAGTTCTTGGTATGTTGATTAGTGTTTGAGGGTCTGTTCGGGTTTTGCCCTGTAACATTGGTATCAGAGCTTCGATCCTCTGACCTGGGGGTGCTGAATTTTGGTATTCATCAATGGAGGTCCAAATTGGTCTATCAGGAGTACAACTCGAGTATATATTGAAATGGCTTGACAAATTTGAAAAGAAAACTGAAGAAATCAAACAGCAACTAGGGAATTTCGGACAGAAACTGGAGAAAAAATTCGATGAAATTAAAACTCGGCGCGAAGAGGAGTACTCACAAGTAAAGGATCAATTTGAGACTTACTGTAGCAGTATCGAGGTAGATGAAGCTCTAGAGCCACCAGATCTGGTCAACAATGGAGCTGAGGTTGAGGCTTCGAAACCTCTGTCACCGAGCATCAATTTCGGCAGCGAAGGAAGGAATGGACGATCAAACCCACGAGAGGCCGCCAGAGCCTCCGGGAGTAGATGAGCCGTAGCCGATCATTGAGGAACCACCTCCTTCGTGCGTACTGACCGTCATTTCAGAGGAGGGGTGCAATGCCATGACGATCGAGACTCACCACCACCTCATCCAGACCGGTTCGCACCTTACTCGCCGCCATCTCCTAGACGACGCACCACCCAATGACGCCGGAACATCGATATGCTGCTTTGGTGGTGTTAGGGTTAGGGTTTCGAAGGTTGGGGTGGAGCAGCGCAGGAGAAAGAAGGCTGGGGGTTTTAAATTTGCAAGCCATAATTACATTTTTACCCTTAGCATTTTAGTTATATTTTACATAAAAATTTTAGTGTTTGTAATTTTAGTATTTGACAGTGAAAAAATATAGTAGTTAAGTGAGGGATAATTTAGTTATAAATAAATATAGGTTAAGTAGTTAATTACGATAATACCCTCCCCTAACTCTATAAATAGAAGGTTAGAGAAAGATGAAAGGCATGCCAAAAATGTTAAACAATCTATCTCTCTCCCCTAACTTCTCTCTGACTCTCCCCCTATCTATCTTCTTCTACTTCCCTCCCCTTCTCTCTTAAAATCTATGTAATCCTCCCCTTTTTAGGGTTTATCAATATAATCTCAGTCCTTGGTATGTTGATTCGTATTTGAGGGTCTGATCGAGTTTTGCCCTGTAACAACTCCCTAAACCGCCTCATGTTCCTCTGTTTCCAAATCATATAAACCGATCTTGCTAATACAATCCTCTTGATCCTACTCACCGGAAGCCGATTTTTAATGGTAGATTTAAACCAATCCATCTCCAAGTCTAGTGAAACGTAAAATCTCACTCCACTCCATAAGCAGATTTGCTTCCACACTCCCTACACCCACAGGCACCAAAAAAAAGCAAGTGGGATTAGTCCTCCTGCTTGGACCGACACAATGAGCACATACTCGCCCAGCTATGACCTCTTTGCTGAAGCCTGTCATCTATCAAAAGTGCTTTTCGAGCTGCCATCCACAAAATAAAGTTATGCCTGAGGTATCTTGATCTTTCCCATACGGTTCGGCCCCAACGAAAGACATTGCCTCTAGATCTAACTAGATCATAGGCCCTCTTCATAACCACTTTGCCTTACCTTGCTATGTTTGTCATTCGATTCTCCAAATGCACGCCCCATAGCTCATGAAGCCTATCCCTACATGTCTGGATCCCACGCCACCCACTTGAATCTGAGGCCTTAGCTATCACAGTCCAAACCGACCCTCTTTTATACAGTACCCATGTAACCATTGAATCCAGAGGACATCCTCCTTCTCCTTAACTCTCCACAGTATCTTAACGTAGTGAGCAATGTTCCAAGCCTCAATCTGCCTCAACCCTAATCCACCTTCGTTAAGGGGGAAGACAGATCTTCTCCCAAGAGATCGGGACTATACCGACCTTGCCCTCTATATTCCCTCGCCACAAGAACCTCATCAGCATGGTTTGAATAAATTTCAAAGCCTCTTTTAGGAAGAGAAAAATATTAAACAAAAAAGAGAGAATTCCAGTCAAGACCAATCTAATCAACTCAATGCGACCCGCGTACGACGATTTCTGGTTTTGCCAAGCTAGGATTATGGTACGAATTTTCTCAACTATAACCCCATACTGCGACTGTGTGAGCCTCCTTCCAGCGAGAGTAACCCCCAAATATCAAAGCAGCAAATGAAAGAGCCTCGAGAATTACATCCTTTTCATCCTCCTTCACTCCAGGAAAACAGATTCCTGATTTTAACGCATTCGGTTCAAGACCCGAGGCTGCCGCATACCGCAGCATCACCTTCCACATTGCCCCGGTTGAGCTCAAGTCCCTTCTTGAGAAAAGAAGAAGGCCGTCCGCAAAAATTAAAAGAGTCAATTTGGACTTTGAACATTTAGGGTGATATTTATAGCCCTCCCCTATATCAATCAAACTCCTGGAGAGATACTCCATACACAAAACAAACAAGTATGGGGATAGTGTCACAATCTTGAGATTGTGACGGCCCAAGATGATGCCTTAGGCCCAAATCTTGAAAAGAGTTAGATGAGAAAGAAGAAATAAAGTTGAGATGAGAAAAGAAATAGAATTGAGAAGATGAGAAAATAGAGAGATTAGATGAGAAAAGTAGTAATCTTTATTATTTGACTTGAGTGAATGATACAAATTTAGAATACAAGGCTATTTATAGAAAATTACATCAAATGCCCAAATTACAAAATAAGCCTAAGCTCCCAACGCTCGTAGGGGAGCGCCTAACCTCCAACGGCTAGTACAACTGGCAAGGCGCGCCTAGGCACGGCCCTGGGAAGGAGGCTGGGGACGCGGCTGACACGGAACTGGCGCACGGTACTGGGACACGGCTCCTGGGACTGGGACACGGCACTGGCACTGGACTGGGACACGGGAAGGCAGCGACCAAGTCCTTGTCATGACATTGTCAAGGCACGCGACAGCTCGGACCTGGGCAGCGACCTGGGACAGCTCGACACTCGACCCCGACACGGACCACGGACAACCTGCTTGATATCTAGACAATGTCAAGGGAAACAAAAGGGTCATGACCATCCTTGAGGGCAAGGATTGGCTTTAGGGGGGGGGGGGGGGGGGGGGGGGGGGGGGGGGGGGGTAGGGGTATTGTCATGGTCATAACCCTTTTGTTTCCCTTGACATTGTCGAGATATCAAGCAGGTTGTCCGTGGTCCGTGTCGGGGTCGAGTGTCGAGCTGTCCCAGGTCGCTGCCCAGGTCCGAGCTGTCGCATGCCTTGATAAGGTCATGACAAGGTCTTGGTCGCTGCCTTCCCGTGTCCCAGTCCAGTGCCGGTGCCGTGTCCCAGTCCCAGGCGCCGTGTCCCAGTGCCGTGCCCCAGTCCCGTGTCAGCCGCGTCCCCAGCCCCCTTCCCAGGGCCGTGCCGCACCTGAGCCTGTCATGGTCATGACCCTTTTGTTTCCCTTGACATGGTCTAGATATCAAGCAGGTTGTCCGTGGTCCGTGTCAGGGTCGAGTGTCAAGCTGTCCCAAGTCGCTGCCCAGGTCCGAGCTGTCGCGTGCCTTGACAATGTCATGACAAAGTCTTGGTCGCTGCCTTCCCGTGTCCCAGTCCAGTGCCAGTGCCGTGTCCCAGTCCCAGGCGCCGTGCTCCAGTCCCGTGTCAGCCGCGTCCCCAGCCTCCTTCCCAGGGCCGTGCCGCACCTGAGCCGTGCCTAGGCGCGCCTTGCCAGCTGTACTAGCCGTTGGAGGTTAGGCGCTCCCCTACTAGCCGTTGGGAGCTTAGGCTTATTTTGTATTTTGGGCATTTGATGTAATTTTCTATAAATAGCCTTGTATTCTAAATTTGTATCATTCATTCAAGTCAAATAATAAAGATTACTGCTTTTCTCATCTAATCTCTCTATTTTCTCATCTTCTCAATTCTATTTCTTTTCTCATCTCAACTCTATTTCTTTCTTTCTCATCTAACTCTTTTCAAGATTTGGGCCTAAGGCATCATCTTGGGTCGTCACAATCTCAAGATTGTGACAAATTGGTATCAGAGCAACTACGATCGTGCAAAACTGGCTGTCACGCGCAACGCCCGTAACATGTCTTCATCTGAGGAGACCGCCGAATCTCAAGAACGATATTCTTCACTTGAAAGAAGACTTGATAGAATTGATGCCTTGATCCGTGACCAAAGTGTATCAAACGAAGGATTAAGGGGAACGGTTGATCGCCTAGCAAATCAGGTCGAAAGTTTTGGACAAGGCCAACGTGATTTTCAAGAAAATCAACGTAAGATTCAAGAAGACCATCGTTCGCTTCAAGAAACCGTAGCATCCTTGGCCGAGTCGGTACGTTCTATGGCAATTCCGGAAAGGCGTCCCGAAACCGTGCCTGAAATTGCAACACAAGATCAGGTGGGTTCGGGCAACTATATTCATATTGGAGGATCCGGACTTATACCACCACCACCACCACCACGCCGTGCCCATGATCAAAGACCTCACCCCCGCTCCGAGGATGGGGAACATAGTGGTAATACCGTGAGTGCTCATTCTTGTTCCGCCCATTATAACCCTAAACTTGATTTTTCAAAATTTGATGGCAAGAACCCAAGACTTTGGATCCGCAAGTGTATGAAATACTTCCGTTGGTATCAAGTCCCAATGGATGAGTGGGTTGCTTTGGCATCCTCGCACTTGCATGATTATGGGGATATTTGGTTTCATGCCTTGGAACTACGAAACCCCGTCATGCCTTGGCAATTTTTTGTGGACGAACTTTGCAAAAGATTTGGTGACAAGTCCATGCAAGATTTCGTCGAACAATTCAACAAGACCGTGCAATTGGGTACCGTGGAGGAATACGAAGTACAATTCGAGGAATTGCGGAGTTGGATGATGATCTACCATCCTACTTTGAGCGATTCTTATTTTGTGTCCAGTTTTATTGGTGGGTTAAAGCCCGCCATACGCGCAGCCGTCAAGGCCAACAGGCCTACGGAAATGAGTTACGCCATTGAGCGAGCCAAGTTGCAAGAAATCACCATGGCCGAGATAAACAAGGCCACGAGTACCAGGCCTGGTTTCAGCCGTGCCGCGTCAGGATCCAGACCATCCTCCTCCACAGATCCGGTCCAGGCGCGTCCTACCAGGGCCCAGGCCAGTCCCAGGCGCCCGTGTCCCAGGGCGCCCCAGCACGGGCCGCGCCAGTGCAGTCTTCCGCCTCCAACGCTCCCAGGCGTGAACCCGGACAGTGTTTTAGGTGCCAGGAACGTTACTATCCCGGGCACGTGTGCAAGAACAAGCAGCTGCAATGTATGGAAGGTCAAGAAGCCCAAGACGGGGATGAAGAGGACTTAGTTGACATTGAGGAAGAGATCCCTCAAGAGGACGGGGACGGTGCTATGGAGATCTCTTTGAATGCCCTATCGGGGCGCATTACACACAACACACTAAGGTTGAAGGGCTCCATCAAGAAACGGTCCCTTACAATCCTAGTGGATAGTGGGAGCACCAATAGCTTCCTTGATTCAAGAGTCGTCAACGAACTCAGGCTCGAGACCGTTCCGACCATAGTGATGACTGTCACCGTTGCAAACAGTGAGAACTTGACGAGTTACCAAAAGTGCCCGAGTCTCAAGTGGAAGGTGCAAGGCCACACATTCTCGGACGACTTGCGGGTGCTTGACCTTAGAGGTAGCGACATGGTTCTTGGAGTCGATTGGCTCCAAAGGTATGGACCCGTTACCTTTTATTTTACAAACCTTAAATTTTCTTGTGTTAAGGATGGTAAGGCAATACATTTGCAAGGCACTTCTGATAATGCTGCCTTACACACTATGTCTGAAAAAAGTCTTGCCCGGTTTATTAAAAAGAAAGTTAATTGTGTTGTTGGTCACTTATTTTTGGCTATAGGTAGTGAGGAACAACAACCTTATGTCCATTCCGACCTACGGCCGGTCCTTGAGAACTATAGTGATGTTTTTGCCGTCCCTAGGTCGCTTCCCCCCAACCGTACACATGACCACGCTATACCCACCCATCCCAATGTTAAGCCCATACATATTAGACCTTACTGATATCCCCATAGTCAAAAGAACGAGATAGAAAAGCAAGTTAAGGAGATGTTGTCTTCTTCTATAATTCGCCCTAGCCGTAGCCCTTTCGCCTCTCCTGTGCTTCTAGTTCGCAAGAAAGATGGTACCTATCGTTTTTGTGTCGACTATCGTCAACTTAATAGTATAACAATTCAGAACCAATTTCCCATTCCTGTTATTGACGATTTGATTGACGAGTTGCGTGGAGCATGTGTGTTTTCCAAAATAGATCTTAGGGCATGTTACCATCAAATCAGGGTTCGTGAAGAAGACATTCCCAAAACCGCATTTCGCACCCACCACGGGCACTACGAGTTTAAGGTCATGCCGTTTGGTCTTACCAACGCACCGGCCACTTTTCAAGCGCTCATGAATGAGGTTTTCTCTTCTTTTCTCCTTAAATTTGTCCTCGTTTTCTTTGATGATATCCTGGTTTATAGTCCGTGTATGTCCTCTCATGTTGTGATTCTTGGTACGGTCCTTGACACTTTGCGTGCTAATGAGTTGTATGCTAAAATGAGCAAGTGCGTCTTTGGTATTGATCATGTCGAATATCTTGGCCACATAATTAGTCCGCAAGGGGTAGCAACGGATCCTAGCAAGATTGACGCTATGACCTCTTGGCCTCAACCAAAAAGCATGAAGAGCCTTAGGGGATTTTTAGGCCTCACAGGTTACTATCGCAAGTTTATCAAGGGGTTTGGGGCGATTAGTAAACCGTTGACTAGCCTCCTTTCCAAAGGAGAATTCCATTGGAATGAGGATGCTCAATGTGCTTTTGAGACTCTCAAGCACGCTATGGTGTCGGCACCGGTTCTAGCTCTTCCCGACTTTACCAAGCCTTTCGTTCTTGAGACGGACGCTTGTGGAGTTGGTATTGGGGCCGTCCTTAGTCAAGATGGGCGACCCTTGGCATACCTTAGCAAGGCTTTAGGACCTCGCCAATTAGGGTTGTCTATTTATGAGAAGGACCTGGGCAGCGACTTGGGACAACTTGACACTCGACCCCGACACGGACCACGGACAACCTGCTTGATATCTAGACAATGTCAAGGAAAACAAAAGGGTCATGACCATGACAATATTTGTCACAATCTTGAGATTGTGACGGCCCAAGATGATGCCTTAGGCCCAAATCTTGAAAAGAGTTAGATGAGAAAGAAAGAAATAGAGTTGAGATGAGAAAAGAAATAGAATTGAGAAGATGAGAAAATAGAGAGATTAGATGAGAAAAGTAGTAATCTTTATTATTTGACTTGAATGAATGATACAAATTTAGAATACAAGGCTATTTATAGAAAATTACATCAAATGCCCAAAATACAAAATAAGCCTAAGCTCCCAACGGCTAGTAGGGGAGCGCCTAAGCTCCAACGGCTAGTACAGCTGGCAAGGCGCCTAGGCACGGCTCAGGTGCGGCACGGCCCTGGGAAGGAGGCTGGGGACGCGGCTGACACGGGATTGGCGCACGGCACTGGGACACGGCGCCTGGGACTGGGACACGGCACTGGCACTGGACTGGGACACGGGAAGGCAGTGCCGTGTCCCAGTGCCGTGCGCCAGTCCCGTGTCAGCCGCGTCCCCAGCCTCCTTCCCAGGGCCGTGCCGCACCTGAGCCTTGCCTAGGCGCGCCTTGCAAGCTGTACTAGCCGTTGGAGGTTAGACGCTCCCCTACCAGCTGTTGGGAGCTTAGGCTTATTTTGTATTTTGGACATTTGATGTAATTTTCTATAAATAGCTTTGTATTCTAAATTTGTATCATTCATTCAAGTCAAATAATAAAGATTACTACTTTTCTTATCTAATCTCTCTATTTTCTCATCTTCTCAATTCTATTTCTTTTCTCATCTCAACTCTATTTCTTTCTTTCTCATCTAACTCTTTTCAAGATTTGGGCCTAAGGCATCATCTTGGGCCATCACAATCTCAACATTGTGACAAATTGGTATCAGAGCAACTACGATCGTGCAAAAACTGGCTGTCATGCCCAACGCCCGCAACATGAAGTTGTATGCTAAAATGAGCAAGTGCGTCTTTGGTATTGATCATGTCGAATATCTTGGCCACATAATTAGTCCGCAAGGGGTAGCAACGGACCCTAGCAAGATTGACGCTATGACCTCTTGGCCTCAACCAAAAAGCATAAAGAGCCTTAGGGGATTTTTAGGCCTCACAGGTTACTATCGCAAGTTTATCAAAGGGTTTGGGGCGATTAGTAAACCGTTGACTAGCCTCCTTTCCAAAGGAGAATTCCATTGGAATGAGGATGCTCAACGTGCTTTTGAGACTCTCAAGCACGCTATGATGTCGGCACCGGTCCTAGCTCTTCCCGACTTTACCAAGCCTTTCGTTCTTGAGACGGACGCTTGTGGAGTTGGTACTGGGGCCGTCCTTAGTCAAGACGGGCGACCCTTGGCATACCTTAGCAAGGCTTTAGGACCTCGCCAATTGGGTTTGTCTATTTATGAGAAGGAGCTTATGGCGGTTTTGATGGCTGTGGCCAAGTGGCGACATTACTTGTTAGATCATCATTTTATCATTAAAACCGACCACTCTAGTCTTAGATTCCTCTTGGACCAACGTATAACTATACAACTTCAACAAAAAGGAATGTCCAAGCTAATGGGTTTAAGTTATCGTATCTTGTACCGTAAGGGCCTTCAGAATAGGGCGGTTGATGCCTTATCTAGGCGTGATGAAGAGGTAGAATTTGGTTCTTGTTCAGTTTTAACAACGGCAGTTCCTCAATGGGTCCGCGAGGTCGAAGCTAGTTATGAAACTGATGCTCAGGCCTTGGACCTTATCACACGGGCTACCCTTGATGCTAAAGGATAAGGGCCCTACTCATTCCCTGGCGGTGTCCTACGTTACAAGGACAGTGTCTATGTGGGTGAGCATACCGACCTCCGTCAACGGCTCATGCACGCTTTGCATGACTCCCCCGTTGGCGGCCATTCCGGTGTCCATGGGTCCCTTATTCGTGCTAAACGTCTTTTCTTTTGGCCTAACATGAAGTCGAGTTTTCGTGAGTGGATTTCTAGGTGTGATGTTTGTCAACGCACCAAGGCCGAGCACGTTCCCTACCCCGGCCTCCTTCAGCCGCTTCCTATACCGTCCCAAGCTTGGGAGAGCGTAAGCCTTGACTTTGTTGAGGGGTTGCCTAAGTCCTTGGGTAAGGATACGATTTTGGTTGTTGTTGATCGTCTTACTAAGTATGCACATTTTATTTCGTTATCGCATCCTTTCACGGCTTCTAAGGTAGCCCAACTTTTCCTTGATAATATTTACCGTTTACATGGGCTCCCTAAAAGCATTATATTGGATCGGGATGGCACCTTCCAAAGCCTATTTTGGCGGGAACTTTTTCGATTGGCGGGCGTGGGGCTCAACATGAGTACCTCCTCCCACCCCCAATCCGACGGCCAAACCGAGAGAGTAAATCAGTGCTTGGAAAATTACCTCCGTGCTATTGCCTTAAACAAACCGAAGGCTTGGGCTCAGTGGCTAGCGTTTGCGAAATTTTGGTATAACACTAACTACCACACCTCTATTAAGTCTACACCATTCCTTGCTTTGTACGGCTATGAACCTTGGTTGTTGGCTCTTGATTACCCTTGTGTGTCCTCGTCCCCCGGGGTAGAGACCTTGGTTCATGATAGGCAAACTATGACCAACCTATTAAAAGAGAACTTAGTCGAGGCCCAGCATCGTTACAAGCAACAGGCCGACTTGCATAGAACGGAGCGTGAGTTTCATGTAGGCGATTTCGTGTATTTAAAACTCCAACCGTATCGCCAAACCTCTGTTGCTCTGAGGCGTAACCTCAAGCTCGCCCCTCGCTATTATGGTCCGTATAGGGTCCTAGCTAGGGTTTGTCAGGTTGCTTATAGGTTGGATTTACCTAACGATTCAAAAATTCATCCTATTTTTCACGTGTCTCGTCTTAAGAAAAAAATAGGTGATAATGTGGTGCCCAGTATTTCCTTGCCTCGGTGTGACCCGGATGGCCACCCCGAGGTTCGCCCACTCAAGGTACTCAAGAGACGTACTCTTTCGCACCGTGGCAAGAAGCACACCCAGGTTCTGGTACAATGGGAGAACATGCCTCCGGATGCCACGACTTGGGAGGATTGGACCTTCATCAACGGCCAGTTTCTAGACTTCAATCCTTGAGGGCAAGGATTGGCTTTAGGGGGGGGGGGGGGGGGGGGGGGGTATTGTCATGGTCATGACCCTTTTGTTTCCCTTGACATTGTCTAGATATCAAGCAGGTTGTCCGTGGTCCGTGTCGGGGTCGAGTGTCAAGCTGTCCCAGGTCGCTGCCCAGGTCCGAGCTGTTGCGTGCCTTGACAATGTCATGACAAGGTCTTGGTCGCTGCCTTCCCGTGTCCCAGTCCAGTGCCAGTGCCATGTCCCAGTCCCAAGCGCCGTGTCCCAGTGCCGTGCGCCAGTCCCGTGTCAGCCACGTCCCCAGCCTCCTTCCCAGGGCCGTGCCACACCTGAGCCGTGCCTAGGCGCGCCTTGCCAGCTGTACTAGCCGTTGGAGGTTAGGCGCTCCCCTACTAGCCGTTGGAGGTTAGGCGCTCCCCTACTAGCCGTTGGGAGCTTAGGCTTATTTTGTAATTTGGGCATTTGATGTAATTTTCTATAAATAGCCTTGTATTCTAAATTTGTATCATTCATTCAAGTCAAATAATAAAGATTACTACTTTTCTCATCTAATCTCTCTATTTTCTCATCTTCTCAATTCTATTTCTTTTCTCATCTCAACTCTATTTCTTTCTTTCTCATCTAACTCTTTTCAAGATTTGGGCCTAAGGCATCATCTTGGGCCGTCACAATCTCAAGATTGTGACAAATTGGTCAAGGAAAACAAAAGGGTCATGACCATGACAGATAGCAGATTACCTTGCCTCAAGCCTCGGGGCCCCTTAAAAAAACCTACTATCTTGTTGTTAAACTGGACTGAATATGATGCTGTCTATACACACTCCTGAACCAAGTCAACAAAGTGCCCCGGAAATCCCAACCCCCCATGACCGCCAATAAGAAGCTCCAATTCACCGAGTCGTATGCCTTCTTTGTGTCGTTCTTCATGAAGCACCGAGTTCTCGATTTTTTGACATGTTTAATATTGATTTAGAATTAAGAATTCTTCAAAATATTCACAAAAATGTATGGTGCTTACATCAATGATTTGCTTATTTAACTAAAAGCATCATCCACTTACTCGATCAACAATAACGATGGCCAACTGCCTCAAATCATTCTTGTGTTTTCCTCAAGTTATAAATGAAAAGGATACAAATTTAAAAGGCCAGAGATTAATCAAAAAAATACAAAATAGATTATAAAAGGATACCAAATGTATTATATTTGGATAGAGACGATTATAATTCAATCATATTTGCTTATAATGAACTAAGAAAAAAAGACATTATTTGATTTTAAAACACATAAATTTTTGGATTAAATTTTTTTTTTCAAAGTTTGTAAACTAAAAAAATAATACACTAAACCTGAGGGTACTAATACGTAATTCACTCTGAATTTTATTATCTTTATTATGTGAACACTACTAGGTTATATCCACGATCAACGTATAATGTGTCATATGTAATGTGTCCAATATAACTCTATGATATCCAACAATGGGAAATTATTAATTGCAAAATTCCCTACTATTCAATATACTATACAAGATTCTTGCTAGTGATGAGATTTTATTCTTATAAAAATTGCTCTCTTTTTGGCAATAAAAAACTAAAATTTTATTAATATCGTATTGAGTCGTGTCATATTCATTTTACGAGCCAAGCCAAGTCCGAGTTCATGTGGACAAACAATTAGGTCGTTAGTTTATAGTTGAAATGCCAAATAAGAACACCTAAACCACATGCTTCGCCTAAAATTACTTCATCCCGTTGCAATATGCTATATTTTGTGTTTTTTACTTTATATTGTATTACGATATTGTATTTAATTTCTTGTCTTCAGTGATAGGTTATTATTAGTATTTGATATGGTTTGACAACAACAACAAATTTCAATGTTTGAAAGTATCCCGCCGTAGCGGGGTCTGAGGGATATAAGGCTACATGTGGTGCCTCATTTTTTGAAGCCTCATTTTTGACACATCATAAAAAAATGGGGTTTCATAAAAAAAATGGGGCTTACGTCCTCCAATCATGCCCCTTTTTTTAATAATTTTTTAATCATAATTTAATATTTTTTGTTATTTTAATAAATAATATTGGTTATACTAATTGAATTATTTCAAGACCAAGACAAAAATACATTAAAAGACAAAAATTGGAAATATATTTTAAACAGAATAAATTTAAGGAAAAAAACAAACTACATTGTCTGATTTCTGATGCACCACAAATGCTCAATTAAGCATGTCTGTAGTTGATCGTGTTTAGCCCTGTCACGAACTCGAATATTATTTTGTAGGTATGTTTTATATTCCGCTAAAATGTCATGTGAGACTTCAGCATCTGCGTTATTGGTATCCACCTAATCAAATGAATGGTCGAGTAAATGGTACGAGTCTCGTTCGTCCTCGACAATCATGTTATGCAGTATAATGCAAGTCCGTATTATATCACTTAGCGTTTGTATGTCATAGTATCGTGCAAGGCCAGCTATAATTGCAAATCGACTTTTGAGCACCCCAAACGCTCGCTCGACATCCTTCCTAACTGATTCTTGGGCCTGTGCAAAATTCTTGCTTTTTTCTCCCTATAGATAAGGGATTGATTTTACAAACGTTGGCCATAGCGGATAGATACCATCCGCAAGGTAGTATCCCATATCGTAATTGTGGCCGTTTATTGAATATCGTACAAGAAGAGCGCGTGCTTCATAAATGTCATCAAAAACTGGTGATTGGTCCAAGACATTTATATCGTTACACGTGCTAGGAAGGCCAAAAAAAGGCATGTCATATCCATAAGTCATATGAAGTGATAGCTTCTAGAATTATTGTTGGAAACCCGTGATCCCATGATACAGGACAATTTTTCTATGTCCAGTCCATGCAATCGATGCTAGCCATCATACCTGGAAAACCACACATCCCCATACCGAAGAAGCCGTTGGATGTCGATAGGATTTGGTCTTCTCAAATATATGTATTTAAAAATAAAAATAAAAAAAGAATTCCCCCAACGGCTAGCCGTTGGGTTAAAAAAAAAAAAGCCTACAAGTGCAGGTATCCATTAACCTCAAAAAAAAAAAAACAAAAACAGCGTTTTGGCCAACAAGAGGCCAAAACGCAGCGTTTTTCAAAACCAAAAAATAAAAAATAAAATGTCAGATTTGGGGCTCCAATGCCCCATATTTTTAGTGCCCCAAAAGAAGGGGCACCATTGCAAGCCTCATAATGTACCCAATCTTATTCTCATATGGTACTATCCTAAAATGAGGTTATTTTGAATGACTCTCAGTCCAAAAAAGCAAAAAGGAACAATTTTTATAAAAATGAAGTCAAAATTAAAGTCAAGTCAAATAAAGTAATGTCAGATATTGTTTGAGTTAAGTCAAAATTAAAGCATAATTAATTAATAATGACATTAACCAATTAATACTCTAGTTGTTCCCATTTAATATTATATATTAATATAATATTTCTAATGTCTTCTATTGACCCGATTTAATAGTCGAGTCTAATACCGGATTTGATATCAATGTTAAAAACAAAAATGAAAAATGAAGTGCAAAATGAACTGCAAAGACGTCGGCGCAATTTCAGATCTGAGCGTCTCTTTTTCATAGATTCCGTGTACCAATTCCATTGGCCTATTAAATTCTATTATTTTGTTATTTAAACTCGGCGCAATAAAAATTATTATTAACAGAGTAATAATAAAATTTATAAAATTATGTAAAAACTTTGATCTTGTTCTAATATAATAATTTTATTTTCATAAAAATATTATTTTTAATTATACTTGATTTTATTTATTTATTTAATCAATTAATTATTAGTGAAGTCTTTTAATATTTAAAAAAGAATATAATAAAAGTGTAATTAATATACTCTTATTCATTGAGTACATGTTAAACTATTCTTTTTAAATTAGGGGCCTTTTGAAATTATAAATTTTTTAATAAATTTGAATATAATTTTTTTCTTATTTGTACCTTTTTAGTTCTCTATTTTAATTTAAACTAGTAAAAATTAAAAAAAAAAAAGAATTATCTTCAATATTTTATTTTTCATAAACCAAAAAATATAAATAAAACTGTTAATAAATATTTCTTTTATTTAATTTTATTATTTTTTGTTGTTTTATCACTCAATTTTTATTGAATATTGAATCCGTAATTAATGTACAGTATTTTAATTAGAAGATAACACATGTAAATTATAAAATTATAATAATTTTTTTGAATATTATTAAAAAAGATGATAATAAATAGTATAATTAGTATAGTTTTAACATGAACGATTTAGGTACATGTTAGACAAATCCGTTCGTTGAAAGTATAATATTCTTCATATTTTTGGTAAATTAAGACCCGCAAACTTGTTAGGTCCAACTTGACCTTTCTCATTTCCATGCCAGTTTGGCCGTCTCTCACTGTTTTGACTTTTCCTTTTTAATTCACTTTTTGGACATATTTGACATATTGGAAGCAAACAAAGGAAGTAAAAATTTATAACAGATACAAATTCGAGTCATTGTTTGATTGACAAGAAGTATGCAGAATGTATGAAGTAAAAATTTAATTCCTTCAAAATGTAAGAAGTAACTTACTTAATCCCCTAAGTAAGTTCAAATTTCTTTGTTTTAAACTAATCTTCATAAGGAAGTTCTATTTCCCATCTTGGAAACCAAACATATTTCGCCTTCTTTACAGGAAGTTAAGAAAGGAATTGAATTCATATAAAATATAACTTTTCACAGGAATTCAATTTGTACATAGAATTGAAATTGGACTATAAAATCGTGATATTAGTTTCATTTTTAATTGAACTATAATTAAGATGGAACAAAAATTTTATCTTTTTAGCTAATCATGAGAATTGAAAAGTCAATTGAGTTAGATCATTTTAGATTTTATGTCAATTAGGGTCGGATTTTTGTCAGATTAGATTATTTCAAATATGAGTCATTTCATGTTTTGAGTCAACTTGAGTTGGGTTTTGGTTGGAGACAATCATATCGTGCTGAGATCGTACCAAATTAGGGGTTAAATAGACGAGTTCATTTTAGGATTCGGATTAGCACAAGTCAGGGTGTTTTAGAGCTTGAACGATATTGGTTTTAAGTCAATTTGGCCGCGTCATTTCCAGTTTTGAGTTACCGGGGTTGGATCAAATTTAGGTTAGAATGTGTCGTTTAAGTTTTGAGTTAATTAGGCTGTATTATATCATGTTTTAAATCAGCTCGATTGGGTCTTGTTCAAGTTAGACTCGAGTTAGGTAGGACTATTTTAATTTTGAATCATTTCAGAAGTTATATCTATTTAGTTTCGATACTTCTAAGTTCAAATTAGATCAGGTCAATATTCATTTTGGGTTAGATCAATTTAAGTTCAATTCAATCAAGTAAAAGTCATTTTGAGTTTCATATTAAATTTAGCTTGGGTCGAGTATTTCAGTATCAAGTCATATAGGGTTTTGGTTAGGATAATTTTTGGCTTCACATCAGCAAAGTTAATAAGAAATTACAATTTTTTCCCCCAACCCATATAATCAGAATGTATAATGTTTAGTTAAACCCTATTTCATAGAACTTGGCACTAAAATTATAATTCCAATTCTAATTATAAAATCAAAATTCTAAACCCCAAATCCAATTCAACCCCAATTCCAGAAGTTTGCCACATTAAATTTGATCTATAGTTCTGCGATGTTATCAGTAAAAATAATAATCCAAAATCTTATCTTAAATTTAACCAATAAATCAAGGTCCTCTAATATTTAGAGTAAATTATATATTAATACCAAATATTCGATGTATTAATTTTTTAGTTCATAAATTTTATGAGATATCTTGTGAGTCTAAAAAATTACATATATTTAATAAAATAATATAAATAGAGATGTATAAAAAAACATAATAGATCCTGCTTTTATTCTTTTATATCATTATTTTTACTATTTTATTAAATATATATAACTTTTTAATTTAAAAAAATATTTCATAAAATTTAAATTAAAAAATTAATGTACTAAATTCTGTTATTACATAATAATAATAATAATAATATAATAATAATATAATAATATAATTATAATAATAATAACAATAATATAAGAGCCCAAGAATGAACCAACGTGCCGCCGACAGTATCTCTCATCATCCTCCCTCTCCTTACGCCGAGATTGCAGAGGTCAAAACGTCGTCGTTTCTCTTCCTCTGAGTCTCTCTCTCTCTCTCTCTCCATCTCTTCATCCATGGAGGAAAACTCGTCTCCTTGTAACGCGCACACATTTCATTTACGCATTTAATCTTCAGTTTTCAATTCATTCATTAATGCGAATGCTTAGATCTCCTTTCGATCCATAATTTAGGGCTTAGATTCTCGTAATTTAGCGTTTGTTCTTTGTAGGCCGTTCAAATTAGGGTTTAATTAAAGAAAGAGATGAAAAATTCGAGCTAATTGTTCACCATTGGGCTTGTTTCATTCATCTTTTCAATTTCGCATTCAATGTGCAGTTTTCAGTTCATTCATTAATGCAGATGCCTAAATCTCTCTTCAGATCCATGATTTAGGGCTCAGATTCTCGTAATTTAGGAAATTAGGGTTTCAATTGAGAAAAAGAAGAAAAATTCGAGTAAATTCATTACGATCGGGCTGGCTGCATTTGTCTTTTCAAGTTCGCATTTAATATGCAGTTTCCAATTCATTCATTAATGCAAATGCCGAGATCTCTCTTCAGATCTATAATTTAGGCTCAGATTCTCGTAATTTAGGGTTTGTATTTTGTAGCGTTTGAAATTAGGGATTAATTAGAGAAAGATGAAAAATTCGAGCAAATTCTTCACGATCGGGCTCATTTCAGCATGGTACTCGTCAAATATCGGCGTTTTGTTGCTCAACAAGTACTTGCTAAGCAATTACGGGTTCAAATACCCGATCTTTCTCACAATGTGTCATATGACAGCTTGTTCTTTGCTTAGTTACATCGCCATTGCATGGATGAAGGTAGTTCCGATGCAGACGATAAGATCTAGGGTTCAGTTTATGAAGATCTCAGCACTTAGCCTAATTTTCTGTGCGTCTGTTGTTGGCGGCAACATTTCCTTGAGGTACTTGCCGGTTTCGTTCAATCAGGCAGTTGGTGCAACGACTCCGTTTTTTACTGCGGTTTTTGCTTACTTGATGACGTTTAAGAGGGAGGCTTGGCTCACTTACGTTACTCTTATCCCTGTTGTGACTGGTGTTATCATTGCTAGCGGGGTAATGTCCTGGTTCTTGTTTATTTTGATTATGTGTTTTTGGGTATGCGTGGAACTTAGGTTTTGCTGTTGGGCTTGTGATGTGCGAAATTTCACGGGCCCTTGGAACTGTCTCATTAAATTGGTATCTATGAGGTCCATATATAATTCTAGTGGGATTTCATGCCAAAAAAATGGCCTTAGGTACATGATTGGGCAAGATCCTAAACCGTTACTTGGGCCCAATTTATGAAGGGCCCCTTTGGAAGGATAATTATATTGCATATGTAATCATTAATAATGAGAGAAATAAGAAATATATATGATATATATATATAATAAAAATGATCTACATATTAGTTCAAATAAAGTGAATTGTTAAAGGCGTGATTAAGCTATCTTAGATATATGTGTTACTAGAAAAGGTCACCGATCAAAACTTGCTTCGAGCACCTAAAATCTCGGGACTAGGTGGAGTAGCTCACTAGTCCTATATGTTGATCTCTTTTCGCTTACAATTAAATATGAGACATTTTAACGATACTCACATGTGAAGTTCTCAATATGATTTTGCTTTGATGTTTCACAAATTGAG
This sequence comes from Simmondsia chinensis, assembly GCA_018398585.1. Taxonomy (NCBI): domain Eukaryota; kingdom Viridiplantae; phylum Streptophyta; class Magnoliopsida; order Caryophyllales; family Simmondsiaceae; genus Simmondsia; species Simmondsia chinensis. Next base: position 35,834,908 of record JAGTTD010000008.1, on the reverse strand, counting down.
TTAAATTCTTTGATTCTGAAATTATGAGTTTTATGTACGCATCGGTGAATTGGCATTCGATTTATGGTTTTGAAATCCTAGAGAAGGTGTGAACTAGTGTCTGTGGATGACATTACTAATTTTCTAGCTGATAGGTGGCATTACTAATTAATAGGTTAAATCTGGTTGCTCTAAGTTCGATTTGGTGAGCTGAGATTTGATTTGCAACTTAATGAGTAGCGTAATACAATCCCATCCGCCGACCCAATTTTAAACCATCGGTATCTAAGCGTCAAAAATTCCATCGCCAATTTGGCATCAATTTTACTGTAGGATTATACTGGCTCAATCTAAATTGTACAAGGATTAAATTTTATGCAATTAAAGGTACGAGGATACCCAATTTTATGCTTCCAAGTTCTATGCTTCCCTGATGACACGCTCCTCAAGTTGGGGGGCCTTGGAAGCAGCCTCCCTTCAGGGTAGCTCCCTAAAGGGGGAAGGCTGCATATATCCACCCTCCCCCCAGACCCTGCGTATGCAGGAGCCCTTGTGGCACTGGGACTATTGTTGTTGTTGTAAAGGTATGAGGAAAAGATTGATACAGTGGAGAAAGTACAAGGACTAATGATATAAATGAGCATAAATGATATAAGTTCCAATACTAATCTTATTTACATGTCTGTTTCATTGTAGGGTGAACCAAGTTTTCACCTTTTTGGGTTCATTATGTGCATCGGAGCAACAGCTGCAAGAGCACTTAAATCAGTGCTTCAGGGTATCTTGCTTTCTTCTGAAGGGTAATAAAGTTTATTCAATTTATTCCTTTTATACTCTCGCATGATTTGCTGTTCTTATATGTTCTATTGATGGAAAGCTAATGACCGTCTGGGTGATTCTTCAGGGAGAAATTAAATTCTATGAATCTCCTTTTGTACATGGCGCCAATAGCTGTTGTTTTCCTCCTTCCAGCAACATTACTCATGGAGGAAAATGTAGTGGGTATTACAGTGGTACTTGCAAGACAAGACATCAAGATTGTGTGGTATCTGGTTTTCAACTCGGCACTTGCATACTTTGTGAATCTGACCAACTTCCTGGTCACAAAACACACCAGTGCTTTGACTCTGCAGGTATGCCATGCTGCTCTCTGATCATAGGCCCAAATCAACTATGTTGTTCTTTAAGCTTGTTGGTCAATTATGTAAAATGGAATATATGACGTGACCTGCCTTTCTGATTTGCTGTGGCCGTTCAATATCACATTTTCTATTTAGAAAAGCTGAACCTAGAGTTTATCATTCCGGCTGCAGATATTTGATATTATAGAAATTGTGAGATGTTTATAGCCTCCTTAGAAATAAAGAATTTTCTAGTGTTTTTAGAAAATTTTCCATGAAAAATGGAAAATTGAAAAAGTTTTTCAAAAGGCTAAGTTTTCTAATTGGGGAGGTGGAAAAGAGTTTTTTATATTTTATAGAAAGAGGTGCAAGATGGTTTTAAATTGTTTGCCAAATTGTTCCCACCCGTGTTCTCCAAAGGAAAACATAGGCAGTCTCCTATTTTCCATATCCTATTTCAACAATAAATTATTAACATAGGCAGTCTCATATTTTCCATACCCTATTTCAATGATAAATTATTCTTTTGACTAAGCATTATGAGAAGACAATTTGTACTTTGAAATTGTGTGACTCATATACTTATTTGACATATAAGGAGACGGTGTCCAATGCTGAATTAGTAATCCGAAAATTCCCCAAAGTGGTTTCTGTACTCGAATTGATTCCGAATTTTTACATATTGGATGTGCTCGAACCAGCCAATTTCGAGTTAGTTACCCTAATTGTTTGGACATGTCCAAGTAGGATTATCAGGTTTTTCGGATTTATGAGTCTTACTTATTCCTATAATTTTTTATCACAAAAGGGGAAAAGGTCGATGGGAAACATCTTGGAAAATTGTGGATGATTTTCCATTTCTAAATGTGTTCTCCAAATGGAAACTGTTTTCCATTTATAAACAGAGCCATATTTGCTTGGAAAGGGTATACTTGGGTAGGATAGCTTATTCCCTATGTTGTGCAGTCCTTGTTAGTGCAAATGAATGTTTGGTGGACATATGGAGCTATGAAAATGATGACTATGCGTAGTGATTTCATCACATAGTGTAGCTGCAGCCATGCTGCTGACAAGCTTATCAGGTCAGGGGTCCTCGTAAATAACCTCTCTTCAGGGTAGCTCCCGGAAGGGGGAAGGCTGCGTACATCTACCCCCCGACCTTGCTTATGCGGGGGCCCTTTGAGGCACTGGGTTTGCTGCTGCTACTGTTGTAGTGTAGCTGCAGGCATGTATTGATCCCCCTAGAAGCGAACGTCTAGGGTTGGTTTGGACTCTGATTTTTCAGCGGCAATAAGAAAGAAAAAAATAATGTCTCGGTTTACATATGAAATGGCCAACATATTTGTTACATATAGAAGTTGTCAGAGCAATAAGTGTTATTTTGATGAAAGATCGACGTCTTCTTCAGCCAAATAATTTTTCACTTTCTTCGTTCTGCAACATTGGACTTACACATTCCAAAATTATTCTTTTGATATGACCTAGTTAAAAGATCTGAGATTGTCTTATACGATCTCGATTCTAATTTCTACAGTATGCACCTTCATCTGAACAGGCCAGGTGCTTGTTCGGTTTTCAATCCCTAGAAAATAACACCATTCATTTCTCGTAAACAGCTGTGGAACGAAATAACCAGAGTAGTGGATACGTATATTTGATCTTGAAAAGGTAGCATGATGCATGCTACTAGGAATTAACTATGAGTGGCCATGTCTGGAGGGTTACAGTTGGCCTATATTCATTCGCATGAAGTGCATTGATACAATGAAAATTGTAGAAGCAACTCTCTTCTCCCAATCAAAATTGATTCCAATTCCTCCCCCAGTTCGCAAGTCTCTTCCCCCTTTCTCCCTATTGAACTCGGAGATTTAGCTAATCGAAATTATAGCTGCAATGATTAATTATGAAGTTATTCATTCCAAAAGGAAGAGTGGAAAGCATGTGTTCTTCGCATAATGCATGGTCTAGGAATTGTGTCTTGTTTATCTTGGATATGATTAACTAGCATTATCAGTCATCACTGGGTTGGATATGCAGGGCTCTTTATGATATCTCACCGTTTAACAGCTTAAACTTTTTGAATAGTTAATTTTGTTGTGTTCAAATCCAAACAACCTCTATTCTAAATATTAGTATAATTTCAGCATATGATGTTATGAACATGTGCACTAATTATATTTCAAGCTCAATATCATTCACGGAACATGGCATTTTGATTGTAAGCCTATCCATTCATGGGCCTTCATCTAACAATTAACCTTTTAGGATAGTTTGTTCTCTGACTATATCCTCACTCTTCATGACGGGTGAAAATTAGATTCAATAATTGGTTTTCCTTCATTCATTGATGGAGATCTTTCCTAATGGGAGAGGTAATCTCCCTTGTAAAACAGGGAAATCATCAATCTAAGCAACTCATTAGTTTGAATCTTGATCATGTATGTTGTATCACTACTTAGCTTGTCTTATAACAAGGTATGAAATGATTGGTGGAAGCTATTTTCTTTTAAATCAAATATGGGAACATCATATAATATTATTGGTTGCAAGTATGACAGCCTTCATCTTGTTTACATTTCAGGTCCTAGGAAATGCAAAAGGGGCTGTAGCAGTGGTTGTCTCCATTTTAATCTTCAGAAACCCGGTATCAGTCACCGGGATGCTCGGATACACCCTCACAGTTGTCGGGGTCATCCTTTACAGCGAAGCCAAGAAACGAAACAAGTGACACGACTATAGAGGTAAAAATCATTCGCGCCATGATTTGTCTTCAACTTTGTTACCATTCCGAGAGCACCAGAAACTGGTGCCATTATATGCATAGTTTGCCTGGTGAAGGGGATTTTCTCTGCATAATGTAGCGTTGACAGCACCAGTTCTAGTCAAGAGGAGAAATTTTCAATAAATGAATGGTAATTTTTGTTTAATATTTTTATAAAAATGGGGTTATTTTAGGGGGGGATATTTTTAATTTTTGTATTCATTTTTGGAGATGTTGTAGAATTGGATGTTCATACAATTAGTCTCTGCTTTAACGTTTCTCATAGTGATTAAATTTAGAAATTAAAGACATTGATATTCAGTTTTGCGCTCTTATTTCTATGTTTAAAAGTGTGAGGTTTTTGGTGGTTCTTTGCAGTTCTTCTCCCCTCTTCCCTATTTTGAATATCTTAGACATAGTCTTCCTTTAGGGTAGCACTCTAAAAGGACAATACTGTGTACATCCCTCCCCGAGAACATGCTTTGGTGGGAGTCCTTATGATACTGGGATTGTTATTGTTGTATTGTTCGGAGTGCTCTTTGGTTTGGCTTGGTGGATTTTGTCACTTTTTACTTTAGCCTACTTTGTAATAATGCGAACTAAAAGGTCATCTTGTGAAAAAAGAGCTAAAGGTATTGGTGCAGTGGTTTGTCACCCGATTCCCCGAGCAAGAGACTTTGAGTTCAAAACTCATTACCCCCATTACAAGTACTGGTTTCGCTCTTTAGGAAAAGTAGTTGTATTCCTTTCAAATGTATTAATGCGGTGTAAATGAGCTGAGCAGAGCTAAGCACTCTTTTGTTCACACTTGAGCTCAATAATGCTTATTGAGCTCGAGTTTGAGCCGAGCTCTTATCAAGCTTCTGAATCTTTGTTCGAGCTTAGTTCGATAACATTTTATTATGTTCGACACTCAGCTTGGCTTGGCTCGTTAAGCTAATCGACTCGATTTGAGCTCATTATAGAGCGAAATCGAGCTTATAAACGAGTCAAGCTTGTTATCGAGTCGAGTTCCTTATCGAGCTGAGCTATTCGAGTCACTATCGAACTATTATTGAACTATTTTCGAGTTAATATTAATTGTTAACGAACTCTTAAAGAATTCTTAATGAGCTTTTAACAAGCTCTTATTGAGCCATTAACGAGCCCTTATCAAACTATTCGTGAATATTAACGAGCCGAGCATCCCTTTGTTTGAACTCGACTCGTTAAGCTTACCAAGCTTACTTGAACTTGGTTTGATAAGCTATCGAGCTCTAATAACAAACACGAGCAAGTTGTAATTAATTTTGAATATGAGTAATTCATCAAATGGTTTTTTTGTTTACCTCGATGTATGGTGTAAAATTTTAGCTCCTAAGAGCATATCTACCATATGCCATTTCGAGTTATTAATTGCAAATTAGGTGCAATTGATCATTTTTTTTATTTTTTATTTTTTGTTTTAAAGTTTTTCATTACTTTATTTACCATTAAAATATATAGAACACAAAAACTTATGGCCAAAAAATGTCATCAATCACACAAAAAGATATAGTATTAAGGCTTGTTTAGGATTGTTTTTATTCGCAGTTTTTAAATTTTAGATAAATTAAAAGCCATAATTTTAAAACAGTTTTTTCTAATTTTTTTTATTTTTGATTTTCATTTTCTAATTTTATGTCAAACTAGATAAAAAAACTAAAATAAAAGAATTGAAAGTAAGAAAAAAAAATCGCAAAAGAATAAATTCGAGTCTTTTAAAAAATTTAAGACTACAAAGATAAAACTAAGGATACTAATTGAATTTGGATCAGATTTTCCTTCATCTAAATCTAACTTAAAAAATATCGATCAAACTTTGAGTCTAAAAAATCCATTTATTTCATATAATTTAACAAAAATTCAAATTTATTGTTGGGATGGATATCCGATCCAAATTCATAACTCATTTAAATCGTAAAATAAATTATAATAGTAGTAATTGATTATTAGACAATAATTAAAAAAACACTTGACAAAAATATTTTTCACAAACGAGTATTATATTGCATAACAGGCTCTAAAATATTGGCATAACAAAAAAAAGCATTAGAATCATAATTGCATTGTTAATGACTCAAAAAGTTAGTAAATTTAAAATTTCATATGACTCTTAATATAATTTCCGGTCGGTGTTAGATTGAATTTTGTATAATCCAAATTTAACGCAATTCGAAGCCCATTTTCCAATATCTAAATCTAAATTCATATACAACCAATTTTTTATAATCAAATTTATCATAATTGAATCGAGATAGATAAATGTCTAACAAATTTGGATCCAGTTGCCTACCTAAGATAAAACAATATCAAACAATCAGAAATTGATCTCCTGTTTGGCAACTAGGTAGGTTTTTTTTGGGGGGGGGGGGGGGGGGGGGGGGGGGGGGGGGGGGGGGTGGAAGATAAGGCATTATAAACGAGTTATAATTGGTTAACAATCAGATAGAATAAGGATAAAAAAAGTTATAATTAAAATAAAGATAAAAAATGTCTAGTTTTTTTAGAAAACTTACCATATCCCCTTTACCTCTAATTTAGGTTAAAGAAAATAGGGGTGAAAATGGCAATGGAAGGTCAATTTTACCCTCCACTGCCCTTATTTACATATAAAATAAATTTGTCAAACAAGGGGTAAAATTTTACCTCTATTATTCTTACACCCTTATCAAGGCCTCGTTTGGTTACCGAATAAATTGAATTAATGCAGAAAATTATATTTTTAAATAATTTAATTCTGTCACGAACCTAAGTCTGTGACTTGGATAATTTTGGGAGAAAGAACGAGAGAGAGAAAGAGAATAGAAATTGAGAAGAGAGATTAGAGATTAGATGAAGAAAGAAGAGATTGAGAAGAGAATCTAGAAAAGAAGTTAGAGAAAAGAAGAGAAGTTTAGTAGGTAGAAGAGAGAGAAGAGAGTGACGGTTAGAAGAGGAGAAGAGATGAAGAGATTTTGAATTTTGAACTTTGATTTCTTGATGTCAAAATACAAGGGGATATATGTATATATAGAGCTTGGGGAGGGGACACACACCCAACACACCTAAACCCCTAGACCTCTACTAGCCCACAATTTTAATTAATGCCTAATACATGCTTACAACAAGTAATCTAGCCTAACTACCCTTTTCCTCCAACCGGTGCTCCATTCAAAATTCAAACTAATTTTTTACTAATTAATTTTATATTTTTACATTACATTTTTGATACAAAATAATAAAAGCAAAAATGGGTTGTTCGGTCTTGGTTCATGATAAATTCCTGCATCAACTTTTTAGAAAATAGCTAAAACATATTTGGATGCCATAATAAAAAATAAAACTTCTTTCATGAGGCTAGTTAAAAATAAAGGGAATAAAATTTATATGAGAGCTAAGTAACTTAGTGCAAAAACCATACTTACCATAAATTTATACGTGTCGTATCTAATTTCCGCATATCAAATGAGTGAGAGAAAGAGGTAGAGAGAGTGATACAGAAAAAATAAATTAATTATATATCAGATATGTGATTAAAATAATATTTTAACATGTAGCTTTATACTAATAACAATATAGATAAGTTTTTCTTTTATTATGTAATTTAGATATTATTAGTTAGTTATTTTCCTCCTTAATTTTAATACGAAAGAGTGGCAAGGTGGGAGGAAGAAATTTAGCTACTCTTTCTAGTTTTAACTGCACGGGGTCCTCTGCCGTGCCACAACGAAGATGGCGAAACCCCTCTCAACAGTTCATCTCCAACTTCTTCAGTTATCTGAACCACTACGCGAATCACTATCGAAATCAACCTGCACTCCCCTTGAATCTCACGATTTCTCCATCAAATCCCATCTCCAATCCCTTCTTCCAACACCCATTGTCTCAGAATCCGATCTTCCAGCTCAAATTAGGGATTTCTCTCTCCTTTGCGCCGCGCTCGCTTTCGGTTCCGCCTCTACCTCTTCGCACCTCAATTGGGTCCCTAGAGAACTCGCTATTGCCGCGAATTCGGCGTTTCGAGCCCTAGCTGAAGCCTTTTATGCCGATTCAAGGTGAGTGGCTGAGCATAATCCCAAGCAATCGTTTAGCACCCCAGATTTTGGGTCTTGTTTTGTTAAATTGAGAATTAAATTCCCATAAAAAATTATATTTTCTATGAATTTAATTCCAGTATGAACTTTTGAAAAGTAACTATAATGTATTTGATTGCCGGAGTAGAACTTCCTAGGAATGCTAGATAAAATAAGAGGAATTAGAAGTTACGATTTTTAAACTATCAATTATTAGTATCAATAATTTTTATAATTTATTATATTAATATTACATTATTAGAAGAGATATTATTATATATAAAGAGCTCATTTAAAATTTTTGCTTGGCCCAAAAAATTTCAGGACGAACTCTGGCTTGGGGACTCCAGAGTTTTGGGGCTGTGGTTTTCAAATTATTACTTGTTAAAAGTTTTAATAATTTTTGTATTAATTTATGTTGTTTAGAGAAACGTTGTTACATGTGAACGACTCTTTCATTTGGGCCCCAAAAATATTAGGACGGGCTCTAGTTTGGGGTTCAAAAATTTTAGGGGATCCTAAATTTTAAAGTTTGTAATTTTTAAAGTATTGGTTATTAAAATTTTTGTAACTTGTTGTGTTTATAGTACATTGTTAAGAGAAATAGTATTATATATAAAGGGTGTTTTGAAATGTTAGGAATGACCCTGTGTCGAGGAAAATCGGCGAATTTGGGGTGGATTTGAGTTCATTGGCGGAGGAGAGGAGGTTGGTGGTTGAATTGTTGCCGGAGGTGTTGCCGGTGATTAAAGATAGGATAAAGGAGAGCTCGATTGACGGTTGTGATGGTGGGGATGAGATTTCTGCAGCCTCAGCGAAGACGCCTGTTGGGTTTGCCATTGTTGCTGCTCATCAGCTTAGATGGTTTATCACTCAGGTTCTGTTATCCATTTTTGAATTTCTGTGTCGTTTTTGAATTTGAGAAGTTATCACTTTGATGAAGTTTGAGCGTTTATCATTCAAATATCTATGCATTTGACTATGTATTATGAAGTGCTAATTAGTGCACCATTCCCATAATATATAAGTCATGTCAAGGTTTTAATCAATAATTAAGCAAATTTCTATAAGAATTTACTATGTAAGCTTTGTTAAAATCATGTGCCATGTTGAGCTTTTTTGGTCAAAGTAATAGAACTTAACAATAATTAGTTGATGAGTTCCTTAACAATAATTAGTTGATAAGTTCCTTTTTTTTAGTTTTATGCGTTTGAGTGGTTAGGTGTTATGAATTTCAGGTTGAGCGTCCTCACTTGGGGAAGCTGTGTGCTTTGGTGGTTCCCTGTGGGCTGACAGCTCTTGATCACTGGTCTCCTGAAGTAAAAGTATGTCGCTGGAACTCTATGTATTCCCTTATATGATTAATCAGACATTTAATTATTTATTCTTGCAAATTAACTCAATGTCTTGAGTTGCAGTTTAGTGATGCTCTTTCACGTTAGCAACATTTCTTTCATGTTACTCATGCTCAGAGCATTGACAACGGTTACATTGTGTCTTTTTTGGGACTGTATGGATGAATATTGCCCTGATGTACGCTTGCTAAGATGATCTTTTATCTTATCCGCTTTGCCCTTATAGAGGAAAATATCTCAGTTTCAAATGGACCGGTAAATGGGGGGCTGTTTCCTTTTCCCCATTTATTTTAAAGGCTCGGATTTTTCCTTTATTTTTCTTTTGAAATGAATGGACTTTTCCTTTTCTTGTTGAAGGTTGTTTATGTATACGGTGAATAATGTACATCTACTTAATAGTAACTATAAGATGGTGGTTAAAAGTCGGGTGATTTCAACCTTGAAAAAGGCATGAAGGATTTTTTGGATTTCTCAAAAGCAGTCTCTTTTGCAATTACTGGAAACAATTTCCCTCTTAGATCTTCAATTCTAGGTGTTTCATATTATCTGCACTCGTGCAAGGCTATGGCTCGGTCAAAACTCAAGTGGGACAAGCACGGAATATGATGCTATAGTAGTATTGTTGTTGAATAGCTGTCCTTGATAAATTGAAATACCCTGTTCCTAAAAGGTCAGGAGAGTTGTATTTCAGCAGCAGAGACCTAGAGTATGTCTGCCTGTTATGTTCAGAGAATTTGTATCCCTCTTACTTGGGTCAACATTGTGAACCGAGTCACTTGGAAGTTGGAACCTTATATTGGGCACATAATATGCAACAAAAGAGTAATGCACAAATACTATGTTCACTTAGCCTTTCCGAATGTTCTTAATGCAATGAAATCTCAATGTGAAGACATATCGTGAAAAACTGACAACGTTGATTCTTGCCTATTCAGGGCCAGGGAATGATCAGCTTTATACATCTGATGAGCAATGTCAATGCTGCTGAGCTTGGTTCTTATGGAGATGTTATTCTTGATGCTTGCTGCCAGAATGTTGTTTCGAGTGATGAAATATGGCACCTCGCTGTTGAGATGTCAATCCTTGTTGTCACATGCACCCAGAAGAATAACCCTCGTAGCCCATGGTAATAGTAACTGATCTATATATATATCATAGCATCACTCTTAATTTCCATACATACAATTTCTAAACTGTGAAGTATGGTGCAGTCGTATCATATATGACCAGGGAAATTTTTGTGTAAGATCTTATGTGATGGTGCTGAAAGTTAGCCCATTCAAGGTTGGCTAGGTTTATGTTGGATCGGATTTGAAATAAAATTAATTGTGGTCTGTTGGTGTGGTTTATGATTTGACTGTCTCAGTTTCTCTTCCTCTGAAACACATTTTAGTTTGAGGATTCCTGCATCCACCAATGAGGCTGTAATCTACTGTAAAACACTACTGGGGGTGGGACTCTTGGATATGAGGTTTTGGATTCAATCCCATACTTCCTGACGTCGTTGAGTTACAATAGCTGGATTCACCAAGTACATTGACATCTTGTCAGCAGCTTCAAAATCCTAAGCTCTAGACAATTATACATGACATAGAACCCTATGTTTAGATGGTGACATGACCGCAACTGATTGGTCCACTACCATCCCAGATTGGGAGTGCTTATTAGTTGCCAAGAGGCCATCCTCGTAGAATTATAATGAAGGACGAACTTTCATTTATTTAAGCTGTGTTAGTGTTTAAATTTGTCATTATTCACATTATTATAGGTATGAGAAGCTCATGAATGAGATGCTGGGTCACTTAGAGCGTCAACCACGGGATAAGCAGCGCTGTACTGCATGGCTGAATCTTATTGAACCTCTTTTCTACGGCATTGGACTTGTGCTGCTAGCTCATTTCAGACGTTTGTTTCCACTTTTTTTCAAATGGATGCACTCTGATGATGATGAAACTGTTCTGCTGGTACATATTCTGCATCTTATTATTATCAAGTGTTTTGCATTTGACCTAGAATTATGCTGTGTCGATGTTTATTCTAGCAGAAGCAGATATAATGGACATGGCCGCTATCATGCAGGTTCTTAGACGGATAAATACAGTTGTGAAGATAACCTGGATAAGGAACTCACCCTATTTTGACAGGTGAGCTACGCGTCTATTTTATTGTTTCTTACATATATGTGAGGCTCTTTTGCTTCAATGATGGATTTCATGTGCCATTACTCATTAATCCCTTCCCCCTCTTGGCCGAATGGGTATAAATATGAGCCAAGGTGAGCGCAAGCTCAAGCTTATCTGGCTTGAAGCTTGGCTCATCATGAGCTCAAGCTTGGGTCAGGTTGGTTAAGCTCGAATCCAACTTGGCGAGCTTCGAGTTGAGATCGACTTGTTTATGTTGAGCTAGGCTCATTGAAGTTTGAACTTGGCACATTTAAGCTCATGATTAATCTCGAGAATGACTCGTTTAGGCTCGTGAGCACTAAGCATGAATGGGCTTGGCTTGCCGAGCTAGAGAAGTCGTCCCATCTTATTTACACTCCCTTATCTTCCCCGCTGTCTTACTTTACAACTTATCGGTTTTTGTTCTGAGGTTGGTGGATGAGCTTGCGATTTTATACAAAGAGGCAGCTATGAGAACCGCTCGGGAGGACATTAGGACTGAAATTCAGCGGATATTGATCCTACTCCAGAAGTAAGTGTTAACCCCGCTATCTCATTGGCCCTTTTTCCTGTGTCATCCCCATATACGTATTATTTATGTCTTCCCTCCTGTTGGGTCACACACAGATGCAAAGGCCTGCAGTTTGAAGTGTCTTGGAAGAAGCACAAAGATGATCCAAATTTGGGTGCCCTTGTTCAATCTATTAATGAAAGAATCAGCCGTACTGTAAGAATTCTAGCTATTATTATACATTAAGTAGGAAAATAAGCAAGCCAAGCACAAGCTCATCAGGCTTGAGGCTCACTTGAAAAACATTTTGCTCGGCTCAAAGTTGCCAAGCTTGAAGACATTTGTGCTTGAGCTTAGCTCTGCTGGGTTATGCTTCAACCTTGCTCGATCTTAGGCCCGATCTGGGCTCATTTCGTGCCACTTATGCTCAAGCTCAACTCGCTTAGATTGTAATTTGACTCGTTTGCTTGTGAGCCATCAGCCTCGAGTTCTACTAGGGAAAAGCTTGCGTTGCATATATTTCATGAGTATATAACTGGGGTTAACCTAAAAGCAATCGCCTAATCTTCATGTCATTTATGGATTGGTGAACATAACTCTTCGCCCGCTCTGTGATTTAAGGGTCTGCTCCTCTTTGAAGTTGATGACCGTTAGCAGAAAGAGGAATTATTAGGTTCATAAATTATTAGGTGCTTATGATAGTACGATGACACGGAGCACGGATGTAATCTCATTGGTACATTCAAAAACAACCACGCCCCACATTACGCAATCGCCCAAATAGCTCTTGTAAAGCTCTGTTTGTTTTTGACAGAAAAACTTTTCCATTATATTTCTACAATTTTATTGTATAAATAAGTAGCAATTCTCCTTTAAGGGAAAATATTTTCCTCTATAAGAGAATGATGACTTCTACTCAAGGGCAGAGAGAGAGAGGGATTTTCCTTCACGGAAAGGAGAATAATTTCAATCATAATCTCACATCCTATACCTCATTCCTGTCAAGCGTGTATCCCGGTAAAGATGGATAATGAAATTATTTTTCGTAGCTAAATAAACAAAATTTTTTACAAAAGAATATTTTTTTAATTGAAAGTATTAAGAAAAGAAAAATTTTTGTAAGGAAATGTTTTTCTTCTAACCAAACAGAGCTATACTCATAGGAGCATCTAACTGGTTTTTTCGTCGCGCAGGAGGGCTCAAAACAAGAGGACCTGAACAAGTCATTGCCCGTGATAGCCTAGTTATCCAAGAGACATCTTATGTGCAACAGGTACATTTCGATCTATCTTCTTCATGTTCAATTCTCTATGAAGTCCTAGTCTAGTAGTTAAAACACTATTACGGTTGAAGTCTTAAGACAAGGTCTAGCGTCTAAGGCCGGTTCTGGGATTTTTGGGCCCTTTTATGGCAACTTAGTTGTCCATGCCAACTTAAATATACCTTGAACAATCCATTCCATTTTATAATAATACTCGGTAACATATGGGTTGTTTATATATACATGCATTTGTAATATATTCTACATAGGTGGTTTGATTTCTCCAATTATGTATAGTCATATACGGTAAAAACGAGCTGATAATATAACAAATTCTCAAATTAAGTCTTTAACAAATTGGGGCACCAAATAACTATTTCAATTGCTTGGTGTCGTCATTGAACTGAACCTTTTTAGTTTCAAATCCCCCTCTTGTCATGTACAACAGTGTTTCTGATACCTTTAACCCTTACTGACATTATGCAGGTGTTCAAAACAAAGAAGCATTTTGCTATTTTTTTTTTTCCAGAAGAACTACCAGCCTTGGCCCTGATTAACAACACAAGAAGAGGAAAGAGGAAAAAAACAAAAAAAAAAGGCTCTGACATGATTAAATTTTATGTTAATATCACCTTGTAAATTGTGGAATTATGTTATTATCCAATGATTATTAACGACAGGAGAAATTTTTTTTTTTTGGGACACTACAAAGCCCGAAGGTCAAAAGATTACGTTCCATTAAATCATCGGAAACAATGTTCAAGAGATTAGGAGGGGTATGAAACCACCAGTCATGCTTACAACGATTCCTAAAATGAGAAGAAGCAACAAAACGGGCAGCTCTATTACATAATTGTGGGACCCAAGCAAAAGAAATAAAGTGGAAGAAACCCAACCGAGCAAGACAAGCAAGCGACATCATCTAATCGGAACTAAATTTTCAGATTGTTGCATCTTTTTTCTTAAGTGTAAAGATTTACGTTCGAGTTTAAACTCCCGACCACTGCTAAGAGTGAGATGAGGTAGTTACCACTATGTCAAATCTTGGAAGCTCGTGTTAATGGTCTCTTAAGGTTGGATAATAATCAGTAGTTGGGAAAAGAAAGTGGGGGTTGAAAGACTAGGGCTCCGTTTGTTTATGGGAAAAATTACATTCTAGGAAGTGATTTTCCTCTTTTCCGTTGTTTGGTGCAAGATTGGTGGGAAAACCTTTTCCTTCAAATGGGAGAAAATGACTTCCCTTTTAAAAGAAGGAAAGTCATCATTCTGAGTGATCTAAAAACACGATTGCGACAATATGTAAGTATTCTTATTAGATTTTTCCTAAAAATTGTTAACACGGCATATGATTTTGGCCATATTTAGGTAGTTCTTACATCAATATACGATGAATTTTTTATTGTAATTTGCTAAAAATATTGACATGACTTGTAAATATTATCGTAATTATGTATTATATTAGGACTTTTATATTTGGTTAAATTTTAATAAAAATTCATCAAATTTTGATGAATGGTACCCGAGTGATAAAATATTCAACTTTAGGGTACGTCATTATATAGATTCAAATGTCATGATATGTAATAAATGCTCAAATTTTAGAGTATCCAAGTAATAATTCTACAATCATACAGAGTTTAAATAATTTTAAATATATTGTATTACTACTTATATTGTCCTATAACTACGTATAAGATGATTGGTAAAAAATGATTCCTTTAAAACAAGTAAGGAATATCAAATAGAGGTGGCCACGGGCGGGGTCGGGCCAGGCCGGGCCGGCCTGGGTTGGCCCGTTTTTTGTCAATTTAAAAAAAAAGAAAAATTTTAAAAATTCAAAGTCGTTTTGTACTAAAATTATTATAATTCATTGATAAATAATATGAGATACAAATACATTTTATCCGAAGCACTAATAATGCTAAATATATGTAATAAAATAAAATATATAATAAGTAATAGTAAATAATGGTAAATAAATAACATAACAAGTATAAATACAACGTAGTTGGAGCCTAATATTTAAAAGTACAAATTTATTTATCAAAAAATACAAAGTAAAAGTAATATAAATTTTTTTTTTAAATTAGGAGGACTCCAGGGCCCGGGCAGGGCCGGGCCCAGCGCTCATCAAAAATGGGCCGGTGGCAGGGCTTGGCCCGTTGGCCACCTCTACTCAACGGGAAAAACATTTTTCATGGAAAACCTTTTTCCAAAGGAAAACGTTTGGGAAAAATACTTCCGTTAAAACAAACAGAGCCTAGGAGTCAAATAATAGATAATTAATTTTTTGTATATCTAAAAACACTTAGAGTTAGTGTAGTGGTTAAGTTTTCAACCTCCCAAGTTCAAGGTATTGGTTCGAAGCTTATCTCTCTTTCTTAAAGAGTTGGTGTCACTATTTGGAGAAAAAATCGTATCTTATTTTATCAGGAATTGCTGTAGTGGTTATACTATACAACCTTGAGTGGTGAGATAATACGTTTGAAGCTCGAGTCCTCGTTCCCCTTGATATTGATGTCGTTATCGGGGCTAATATTGTACTCGCTACCTTTTTAAAAAAAAGGTCATAAACTAAATGAACTTGTTAAAAGGGCTAAGTTTTTTTTTCTTTTACATAAAATCACCTTTGAAAGATTAATTTGTTACTTAACTATTATGCTTTTGTGTTAATTGTTGCCGGTGAATCACTATTTGGTAGCATTATTAGCATTCCTTTAAAGGGTAATGAGCTACGCACATCAGATAGGGTTCATTTACCAGGCATTGATGTACTGGATTCTATTAGAACTCTGAAGTTAAGCGTGCCTGGGCGAGAGCAGTACTAGGATAGGTGACCTCTTGGAAAGTCCTCCCGTTGCCAATCTATAAGGTTGGGGGTCCTCGACAACAGCCTCTCAGTAGGGTTACACCCTGAAGGGGTAAGGCTGTGTATATTTACTCCCCCAGACCCCGCTTAGGCCGAAGCTCTTGAGGCACTGGGTCTGTTGTTATTGTTATTATTGAGCTATGCACATCAGGTATTAGGGCGGGCATCAATTCGGGTTTTAAAAACTCAAATTAAAAGGTAAAGGTTTTATTATACAAAATGAATATGAGAAACACGAACTGTGTCAATATTGTTAAGCATCTCCCCGATGCTCATAATAGTATTCATAGCCTTTCATGAATATCTAAACTTATTTTTTAATACTCTGTTCATAACCAGATCAGTAGCCTCAACAAAAATCCTGTTAAAGCCATATCAATACATTGATTAGAGTTTGTTGATTTTTTGTTTATTTTCACCATTTCCCTTTTTTGGAAAAAAATAGAAACGGGTTTGTTGGAGCGGGTATCATTTTTCGTTTGTAAATCATTTTAAATTTTACTAGCCCTGGCAATCGGGTTGGGTCGGGTCGGGTTTGGGTCAGGTTAACTTCAGGTCCGGTCTATCTCAGGTTGGGTCAATTTTGGGTTGGGTTAGTCTCGGATTGGGTCGACATCAGGTCGAGTTAACCTCGGGTCAGGTATCCTTGGGCCAGGTTAGATTTTAGGTTGACCGATCAAGTTATTTTGATAATATATTTATTCGATCTTGATATTTATAACTAAAACTACAAACTATAATTAGCATTTTATTTAGATTCTGTGATAAATTATATTTTTCTTTAGGTCATTTTAGGATTTAGGGCGAATCTGCTTTGGGTCTCAGGTCATCACAAGTCCGGTCATTTTGGGTTTCGGGTTAGCTTCAGTCTGGTCAACTTAGGATCGGATCAAATTCGGGTTGGCTCATTTTCGGATTTGGGTCACAATAAATTTAAAACTTTTCAAGTTAGGGTTGAGTTGTCGGGTGGGGTCATACTTTGCCTGTTCTAAATTTTACAACACAAACAAAAAACTATAAACACAAAGTGCCTTTTTTTTTTTTTTTTGTCTTTGTTTTGGTTTGTCTTATTTATATTCTATCGTTGTAGCTTACCATCCTTTTTCGTGATCTGTCTTTTTTTTTTTGTCATGATTCTGTTTATTGAAAAATTAAAAAACTATTTGCTAAAAATTTGAAAGTATTTACAATTCTTAATTTTTTTATAAATTAAAAATAGAAAACAAAACCAAACATAAATATATGGAGAGTTTGTCTATTACATGCTCATTAATACACTTTAAAGTGTATTAATTATAGCACATTAGAAAGCGCAACAACTAAAGTATAATGAAAAATTCAACAAGAAAACAAAAAAGAAGAACACAAGAATTACATGATTTGGCTTAAAATGTCTACGTCTACGGAGTTGTAGGAACACTTTATTACTTAAAAGTTCTACAGAGAGTTTTTTTATTTCACATATATTATCTCAAACTCTAAACTGAGTCTGTATAGGTACAAGAGAAAGAAATCCTAATTATTTCAGCTGAAGGCACCAAACAAGCCTGGGCCCCTTCTAAGCCCAATCTATAGGGTGTGAACAAAAATCGGTCGGGACCGGACAGGACCAGACCGATCATATCAGTCAATTCTTTGGTCCGAGTATATGGGCTTAATCGGTTTTCGATCCGGTCCAGTCTAAAACTGAAAAACCCAAAGACCGGACCGAAGACTGATCGATATCAATTACGCATTAAATATTTTAGGTAAATAATTTTAATATACAATTAATACATAATGTATGTATCTAAAAATATTAAATCTTAGAAGATTAAATATTTATTTTTACTATTTAATGATTATATAAATATCCCGTATAACTAACTTTAAATTATATATATATTGTGTAAATTATACTATTATCATTATTTTCTAATTTTTAACATTCGTATGAAAATATTTTTCTTCTTATAATTGTAATTTTTAGATAAAAATCGATCCAAATCGGTCCGGTTCAGTCCGAATCGGACCGACTCGATTTTAATCGGTCCAGCCCTCAGTCTCATGATTTGACGTACTTCTGTTTGGTCCAGTTCAATCCGGTCTTGGACCGATATTCACTACTACCAATTTATATATTATAAATTTAATCCATAATAATATAAAATTAGGCTCCCTATAAAAAAGGTTATCACTAAATACACCCCCGGTATATGAAATGGAAAGATATAAATGCAAACCAGTTCCAATTCAAAACGTGTCCTAAACGTTTGTAAATGTAATAATGGTCCCTTTGGAGCACAAATATTATAAGATATTTGATTTTTTTATTATTTAAATTTTAAAAATTTTATCAATTAAATACTTTTTTATAAAAATTTAATAATTTTTTATAGAAAAATGCTAAAAATCTGTACAATTTTAATAATATATTAGTATATTCACTAAAATTTAATTTTTCTCAAAAATGCAAAAATAACATAAAATTGTGATAATATTTAAGCAATTTATATCAATATTTGGTGCATATTTATTACAATTTACTAAATTTTTAATAAAAATATTAATATAACTTATATATATTATCATAATTATATATTATATTAATAATTTTTTACATAAAATTAACTAAATTCTTACAAAAGATTATCAATCCCCTATATATACCCTGGTTATAAAAATTTACACCTTAAAATACTCTATTATATATATTAAAAGACTCTATTTGGCAATTAATTTTTCATAGCATTTTTTTATAGTTTTTAGCTTTTTGACTTGTCAAACAGCTAATAGCGCTATTTGTTAAAAAAATTATTGTTAGCATTTTTCAGATTAATTTAGCATATTATCACAATTTACAAAACATTTTAGCAAAATATCATATTTTTTAAAATATTTTGCAAACTATCACATTTTACTGTAGCACACTGGGTGCACGATGTCCCGTACTGTGTGGAATAGTGAACAATTTTTTTTTTTAGTTTTACATCTTTAAAATTTAAAACAAAATTTATAACATTTCTTTTTCATTTAAATTATTTTTATTTTCAATTTTATAATTTCAATCACTAAATACATATATTTTTATTTTTAATTACGGGTCTGGGAAGTCCTCAACCTCAGGTTGCGGCATTGGGAAACAGCCTCTCTTCAGGTTAACACCCTGAAAGGGGGAGGCTGCGTACATCCGTCCCTCCCAGACCCTGCGTAAATAATCATTTCATATAGTTTAAATTATATATGAATTTTTAAAATATATTTTATAAACTATATGAAATAATTTTGCTACAATAATAATAATTTTGCTACGACAATAACACTACTCAACATAATCTAAGGGTTGTATTACCATTAACAAAATTATTATTGTTAGATTAATGATATGACTTACAAATAATAAAAGCTACAAAACTGTCTTAAAACTACAATCTTACTTTGAAAATAACAATTATGTCTTGATAATTTGAACTATATGAAATAATTATTTACGCAGGGTCTTGGGGGGACGGATGTACGCACCCTTCCCCCTTTAGAGTGTTAACCTGAAGAGACGCTATTTCCCAGTGCCCCAACCTGAGGTTGAGGACTTCCAAGACCCGTAATTAAAAATAAAAATATATGTATTTAGTGATTCAAATTATAAAATTAAAAATAAAAATAATTTAAATAAAAAAGAAATTTTATTAATTTATTTTTTAAAGAGTTCGTGCAACAGTGGGTGCACGACATCCCATATGTCGTGCACCCAGTGTGCTATAGTAAAATGTGATAGTTTGCTAAAACTTTTTAAAAACTAAATAATTTAGCTTTTAGCTTTTTAAATACTATACAATTAAATTATATTTATTATTTAACAATAATACACCAACTCTAACATCTAAATTTTATCAAATATATTATTTATCAGCTATGAGCTAACAACTAAATATAACCAAAATTTCAAAATATTAGGTAATAAATGTTCCAACTTCGCTTTGCATAATTTCCCTTAATATATAAAATTCAAATCGAAATTCGCTCCACTACCTGCAAAACGACACTACTTTCACGCCACTCAGAGCGAGAAGGATGACCGGCGGCGATGGTAAGGTGGTGTGCGTCACCGGAGCGGCGGGTTACATAGCGTCGTGGCTAATCAAGTTGCTCCTTGACGGCGGTTACAATGTCCGCGCCACCGTCCGTGATCCTAGTCTGTCCTTTCTCCCTTTTTTGGCGATTGCTTCTTTTATTTTTGTTCACTATTTTTTATCTTAAAAATTAAAATTAGAGTTAGAAAAAGATTAAAAAAAATAATGACTCTATCGTGATTCTTTAGAAAAAGATTAAAAAAAAATAATAATTCTATCATGATTCTTTAGAAAAAGATTAAAAAAAAATAATGATTCTATCGTGATTCTTTAGAAAAAGATTAAAAAAAAAAAAATTCTATCGTGATTCTTTAGAAAAAGATTAAAAAAAAATAATGATTCTGTTGTTATTCTTTAGAAAAAGATTAAAAAAATAATAATTCTATCGTGATACTTTAGAAAAAGATTAAAAAAAATAATGATTCTATCGTGATTCTGTCAATATCTTACCAAATTGGATTAGCCTAAGCTAAGATTCTATCGGTATCCAATCACGATTAGGTCTGACGCTGCTAGGCTGGAAAAGCCGTATTTTAAAAAAAATTATATTTTTCATTATTTTTCTTTCTTTTTTATATTTGGCCTTTATTATAATTAATTCTTTACTTAATTAATAAAATTTTTACTTTAATATTTAATTCTAGCACTTTCTCAATTTCTCTAATTTCCCTTCTTTTATCTTGGTCCGTCTTCGGCAATACAGATTCTTTCCCAATTTCATCTTTTTTCATGATTGATGTGGAAATTTTTGCATAATTATTATATTAGGTTATAATAATTGGTATAACATTTTTTCTTTTTTACATAAAATTTAATATTTAATTAGAAAAAGAAAAATGAAGAAATTTGAGAACTTTACTTCCGTAAGTAAGGGTGAAAACCGAACCGTTTAATGAAGTACTCATAACCAAAATCAATTATGGCTCTTTCGTGTTTGTAATGGGACTGGATAGCTTATGTACGATTTGCTTATTCTATTTATAATCATCTTGCTACACTCTAAATTTTGATCCTGGTGTTGTGCTGGCGATTCGTTTGAATGATATGCCAAATTCTTGACATTACGTGCAAGGAGTAACTATTTTAAAAGCGTAAGTTGATGGTTGAAAAACGTATTCTCTTATGCAAGTGCCCACTGAAATTGAAGCGTCGATAGTCAAGGCCGGTCCTAACATTCAATCTCGGGGCCTCAAGCAAAATTTTTAAATGAGACCTTTCATATATAATAAAATTTCTCTTCAATCCTCTTAATATTAACAATTGTTACTTTAAAAATTATAACTTCTAAAATTCGGGTGCCCCAGGCGATTGCTTGAACTACTTGAGGTTATGTCTGGCTCTGTGAATAGTACATAGACTAAACTCATACTTGTATTGAAATTATATTAACATTAAAGTGAAAGCTATTGGGACTCGAACATGTGATGTCTCGATAAACAAGACTTTGATATTATGTCAAGAAAACAAATGTTCCTAAAGCTCATGACTGATGGGTGGAGGCTCAAGAATGGCTAATTACTATAACATGCAGGACCGCTGTTTTATTTTTTTAATTGACGTGCTTTTGCACATGTTCGGGAGCCCGTGAGTCACTGGGTCGGTTGTTGTTGTGTTGTTATGCTTTTGCGCATGTTCTTAGCTTTGATGAAGTGTTTTGATTAATGATCACGTGGGATAAGGTTGTTCTGTTCCAATTTTGAGGGATTCTGATGTAATAATTCCTTTTGATAAGTTCTTCTCACCTCCAACCTACCCCCTAGGATAACTTCACATGTGAGTATAGTTAAAATGTCTCATATTAGAGTTGTGAGAGAAAAGAGATCAAACATTCAAGCCTATTGAGCTACATATCTGATGCCAATTGGTTTTAGGATAAAACCCACTTTGAGCTTATACATGAACCTCATATGTGCTAACTGTGTGGGTCAGGCCTATGGTCAGCCATAGCTTGCTCATTTCGCATGTTTTATGCCTAAATTTGCCTGCAGATGTGGAGATACTAGGTATGTAGAGATAGTGAGACCAATAGGTGCAGGCTTATGACCGAACCGGTTCTTAAGCACGGGCATAGACTTGAAAAATAGAGATGAGTGGTCTCTGGTGTGATCTTCAGGAAAAAATCCTTTGATGCATAAGTCAATAAGAGGATGAGATGTGTTGAAGAACAGTATCTTTAGCACAAAGAGTACACGAATTTAAGAAGGTATCAACGTTCTTGAGATAATTTTGGTTTTGCTCTAAAGCATCATCCTTTGACTGGTTTGTCAAGTCCTTTGGTTGCTAACTGAGCCGTTTGGGACCTGTTGTTGGTTAACTGATGTCAACATACTTGATTTGCGGCACAAGTCCCAGATTGCGAGCACGAAATGATGTAAGCTAGGGGCGGGACTACACTGCTAATACTGAGGTTCATGCTTCCACCTGGTCTTATTTGAACTTGAGTCGAGGGCTTCGGGCTGAAAGCTAGCCATAATAGACTGAGATTATTGAGCTTGATCGTTCTATCTTAGATTCTACTATGATTACTAGTTATTGACTTTGGCCAATATTGAGTTTGGTCTTATGATGCACTATGCATTGTGCGCTTCACATGTGGTGTACTTATGTATTTACCCATATATCTCTTTATCTGTCAAACCCTATGCATTTAGATTCTTTTGGAGATATCAAGGATATTCTTTTTGTTGTTTACTACTAATTTTGCCTATTGTTTCTCGTTATCCCATAGATGATGTGAAGAAGACGGAGCACCTACTTCAGCTTGATGGAGCCAAGGAGAGACTCCAACTTTTCCGAGGAAACTTGATGGAAGAAGGCTCCTTTGATTCTATAGTTTATGGTTGTGTTGGTGTTTTCCACACTGCATCACCAGTATTCCTTGAAACCAAAGACCCACAGGTTGAGTTTTAGGTCTACTGTTCCTCTATATATGGGGTAGTGTATTCACAAATCTCTTGGCGTTTGAGGTTATAATGACATATTCGTTGGCATTGATTGAGCATGGAGGATTCTTTTTTGCTTAATGCCTTCACCAATGCATGTACCGTCCATTTGAATCTCGTCTCTTTCAGATTTTGAATGCTTTTCATAATGTAGATTTATGTGATGTGTTCATTCCTATGCACTGATCTATTTCAGGCTGAACTGGTAGATCCTGCTATCAAAGGAACTCTTAATGTCCTTAAATCTTGTGCTAAAGCCAACTCTATCAAAAGAGTGGTCTTCACATCTTCAATTGCTGCTGTGATACACAATGACAAACCTCTTGGCCCTGATGTTGTAGTTGATGAGTCCTGGATTTCAGATCCCGAATTTTGTGAGAAAGAAAAGGTATATTGTATGCTTTCTTCTAATAAATGAAACTCTCTATGAAGTTACAGTGTCTTTGATTCATGCTCAAACTGTAATGAATTGTGTCTTTGTTTGAGTTATTGGGTTGTATTTGACGCACAGTGCCTGATTGGTTCAAAATGCTTCAAACATTTCCATGAATCATAGCTTTAGTTATACCTCATCTTTTCCCACAATCGTAGCCTCCAATATATCTTAAAGTCCATTCACGAACTTAATCAAGATTAAATCGGTGTTGCCAAGGTCAGGGCCAGACCCAAATTGTAGGGGTCCGAAGCAAGTTTGATTTGGTGGGCCCTTTTTTGATAACCAAGGTGTTCGATTTAGCCTAAGCACACCTCGAATAATCCACTTTATATTATAATATCAGCAAAAATGTGAAAATTTTATATTATATATCATCATTATTTCTCCAATATAGAAGGTGTTATGCAATATAATCAAACAGATAATGTAAATAATTTTCAAAAGAGGCCCTTAACTAATTGGAGGGCCCAAGCAACTGCTTTCGTTTGCCTTGGGTTTTGACGGGCCCTACCCAATGGTAACAATGTATAGCATGTCACTTCTTGGGAAGGCTTTGTTTGCTTGGTAACCTCCAAATAGTATTACAGGAAGCTATATCTTAGTATTGGATCGACAACAGCAGTCATAATGTATATGTTTCTTTGATTTTCTCTGTATTGACATGTGCCACGTAATGTAATGCTTGCCTTGTGCCATGTTTTGCTCTTATGCTTCCATACTGTTACGCTTCTCAGGTTGGGGGTCCTCG
Source organism: Simmondsia chinensis (assembly GCA_018398585.1). Classification (NCBI taxonomy): domain Eukaryota; kingdom Viridiplantae; phylum Streptophyta; class Magnoliopsida; order Caryophyllales; family Simmondsiaceae; genus Simmondsia; species Simmondsia chinensis. The sequence goes on along the minus strand of JAGTTD010000008.1, from coordinate 35,810,581 downwards.
AATACAGCCTCCCTTCAGGGTAGCACCCTGAACAGGGAAAGCTACGTACATCTATCCCCATACCCTGCTTATGCGTGAGCCCTTGAGGCACTGGGACTGTTGTTATTGTTGACATGTGCTACATAAGTTGGTTCATTTTCTGATCTCTCTTTTCAGCTCTGGTATATGCTTGGAAAAACGCTAGCAGAGAATGCTGCTTGGAAATTCGCAAAGGAAAATGGAATTGACTTGGTAGTAATCAATCCGGGATACGTGCTTGGTCCTCCTTTGCAGTCAACCATAAACTTTACATTAGAGATTCTCCTGAAAGTGGTCAAAGGTATCATTTATGTGATTAAGATGCATTCTTTTGAAGTTCATCTTATTCTGGCTGCATAATGTCAGCATATCCAATATTGTGATCCCACATTACTTGGTTGTCCATACTGTCGACATGTTTTATCAATATTAATGCGTGCATATTTTAAATGCTTAGTACAGTAAAGCTAAGTATTAGCATGATAGCATCTAAAGTATACAAGAACTCAGGCACTCGAGTTGTTTGACTTGATGTGAAATGTATTTGAATAAAATAGAGAAAGTGCTGGAAGTCTGATCCATATTCTTTCTAAAAAATTTGCTTCATGAGTGATTTCCAATTAGGGAAGGTGATGCGGTATAAAAGAAGAGATTTACTGATCATAGAAGATTTGCTATTTTATTAAATTTTGATAGATTAATTAGTATGATTAGATTAGAATATATCCTTTAAGTCAATAAGATATTTTAGCCTTATTTTAGTTAGTAGGATAATTTAGTTCTTTTTTTTTTTTTTATGTCTTTAGTTATCCAATATGATTTATAGTTATAGGTTTTGATGAAATAAAATTGAGTTGAGTTTTGGATTAGCAAGACGTGCTACAGCAGAAGGCCTTTATTTTCTAATAGACACTATGGTGATGCTCAATTCTCGTAGAAACTTCCTAAATTATTTGCCTGATTAAATGAAGCTAATATGAATAGTTTCAGGTCAATAGAGTTGTTGGGTTAGCTGTAGTGGTTAAGCTACTCATCCTTCAAATATAAAGTCTTGGGTTTGATGCTCATCTCCTTCTTCCTTCGAATGTTGGTGGTGTTGTTTAGGTCGGTGTTGTACCTCTTTACTATTATATGGAAAAATGTCAATAAGATGCTCGTTTTGTCCTCAAATAGGGAAATGCTATTTTAAGGGTTACGGGGGATTGATGAGGTTCAAACTAAGGCCACTGCTTGGTAGGAGTGTAGTTCCGCTACTCCAACCTCGAAGATCTATAAGAGAAAATATTGAGTAGATTCCCATGTGTATTAAGTACGTGAATTCAGTGCAAAGTGAGCATACCTTAGCATTGCCTTATTTACTGTGGGAATGACCCATTTTTATTCTTACCATTGCATACTCAACTGCAGTGGCGGATCTACATTAGAGGCAGCGGCTGCATGGACCCTGCAACTTTACCACCCGACTTTTAAAGTAAAAATACGGCAGTATAACAAATTAAAACAAGTATATATAATTAAAGAGATGAACCCGCAGCATGGCTGAAGCCTTGATCTGGTGGTTCAAACCCTTTACTCCCTTGTTCAAGTCCTGGGTTTGACTCCCCATATGTGCTTACCTCAGTACTTTTTTATCTAATTTTTATTTTCCGGGTAATTCATTCCCCCTTCACTGTCCCTTTCACATTTGAAAGATCACTTTCTAATTTTTAATTAGTAGAATTTTATTCGATACATATATTTTCCTAGGTTTTATGCAATAGTTACTACGAAAACACCCTTTCAATGGCTACTTGTAAATTCATCTTTCCGAAATTTTCGGAAGACTTTACAACCCAGATAAACATACATACTTAGCCATGAGTTATGATAAAATTTATGACAGTTGAAGTAAATTTGTTGCAGGAGCGCCAACGTTTCAAAATTTCACTGATAGGTGGGTTGATGTTAGAGATGTTGCCAATGCACACGTCCAAGCATTTGAGAATCCATCAGCTAATGGGAGATATTGCATGGCTGGGAGAGCTGCACACTGGTCGGAAGTTGTGGAGATTTTGCATCAACTTTTCCCCGATCTTCGCCTTCCTGACAAGTATGTTATTTGGCTTTTACTTATGGCATTCTGCATTATTTTTAGGGTTATTTACATTTTAGTACTCCGATGTTTTTGGAGTGTGATGAAGTCATTTTTCGTTGGCAAAGCTAACGTGGTAGCTACTGTTTTATTAATGCTATAGTAAAATGAAAAAAAATACCATTCAATAACCTTATTTTTAAACAAATTAAGTGAAAATAGATAGTTTCTACATAATATCACATTTTGAGTTTGGTGCTTAAAGTATTAAAGGGTAATTTTGTCTGTTTACTATAATATTACTGCCATAACAACTTTATCGACAGAAAATAAGGTCATTATGCAAGAGAGGGGCTTTTTTATTATTATGTCAAAAACTTAGGGGTCTTTTTAATAATTCAAAGAGGTCAGGGTCTTTCTTATTATTTTCAAAAACGTTAGAGTACTAAAATGTAAATAACCCTTATTTTTATCGTGTTTTTCTATTCTAACGGTTCTTGATTATGGTACCTTTTTATGGTCCCTAATTCTTTTGCTTCAAGTTGTACTTACAGCTGAAGCTCGAAAATGGCGTGCCTCGATTACATAGTCTTATTACCCTATCAATTTGGTGGAAATTTTGTTTTCCTGTTAAAGTATGAACCTTTCCTGAGCTTTTACCCATCAGCTTAAACTTTTGGGACAGTTGGTTCCTTGATATAGTATGAGAGTTTTGTTGGCTAAGAGATCACAGGTAATGGGCATTGGCATGAGGGGACATGCTAGAGTCTAAAACCTAATCCTAATCCTTCACCCATCAGTTTTTAAATTTTTGTAACAGTTGGTTCTTTAACATTACGAGATTTGAACTTTTGACCTTATTATGACAGAGCAATCCTATCAATTGCACCAAGATACTCCAATCCATTTTAACCGATCTTTTACATATGTGCATTTTCTTATTAATGACAGGTGCGAGGATGATAAACCTTATGCCCCAGCATACCAAGTCTCAAAGGAGAAAGCGGAAAGTCTGGGAATCGACTTCATTCCATTTGAGACGAGCCTCAAAGATACCATAGAATCGTTCAAGGAGAGAAAATACATTTGATTTGGTATTGTTGTGGAAAATGTAGAGTTGAAAAATGTGTGTCATAATATGAAACTACTTCATATTGGAAACATCTTGGATTATGCATGTAATTTGGTTTCTTTGTGAATTTAAGTAATATAATATAACTGGAATAATGTTTAAGGTACGCATGTTTGATATGTGCTAATAATTGTGAGTTATATTTTTGTCGTGCTTAAAAGTAGTTAGAATTGGTGTAATAGTTGAACCTTTTTTTAATCGATAACATAATAGGTAAGCTTTTAAGCCTCCAAATTAAAGGTATTGAGTTCGTAGCTCATCATTCTCTTCCCTAAACAACCGGTTTCTGGGAAAAAAAATTGTACCTTCTTTATGAATGTAAAAGAATATGTCGAAATGAAGCACAAATTTGACACAATATTATTAGTTAACACGAAAAAGTTAAAACTCCTCAGGTAACAACTGAGTAAAGAATAGTGAAGAGGAGTACCGTGACAACTGGTTGGCAAAACAAATTGATTGTCATTTACGTAATGTTATAAAAGCTATGAAAGTGCTAAAAAAAAAAAAGCTATGAAAAAACTAATGGAACTTAACTTACTATAAGGCTTATTATTTTCCACAAAAATGACCTTTAGAAGTGATTAATTTTGACTGCATACCTTAAAGGAGGAAGGCTACGTACATCCGCCCTTCCTTCCAGACCTTGCTTAAACACGAGCCCTTGGGACACTTGGTATGTTGCTTTTAATTTTGACTACATTGTTATCTTTTTTAGAAAACTCCACAAATAAGGTAGGGTTTTTTTTTTTTGGCAAAAAGGTAAGGGCGTTTGTTACCACTATTAACATTACGTTAGAAAGTAACGTGCTATAAACATTAATCTTTAAGTCGGACATTCGTTCAGATATTAGAAACTTAAAATAATAGACAAAAGTGAGTTGGACTCAAAATATACAAAAGTTTGAAAAATTACCCACAAATGAAAAAAAAAAAAAAAAAAACCAAAAATCACGGCTCCGCCGTCCTTATCATTGATGATGTAGGAACATATAAAAGAATTGATAGGTGTCCATTTTGGTAAAGAACTCCCCTAGGAATATAGCTTAATGGCAGAGAACACCAACGACCTTACACACCATCCGAGTTCAAATCTGCATTATGGTATTTTTGACTTCCCTTTATGGGGATTTTAAGGGGCATTCCCCCTACTGACTTATCAAAAAAAAAAAAGAAGAAACATATAAGAAATAATAGGTGTCGATCGTGGTGAAGTCAGAACCCATTGTAGTGAGGTTAGAAACCCACTAAGACGAAGCCAATTTGATCACCTTAGTAGGCTAAGCCAATAATACAAAATTAATAATGGATAACCCTAGGGATATTTGTAAAAATAAATCATAACAAGATAAATAGAGAATAAAATAAACTCTAGTTGATATACTTCAACAAGCTTTTAAAAAGCGGGTCAAGACTATAATAATATTTCTTTAATTGATGTGATAGTGATATAACAAATTAAAAAAATTAAAATCATAAAACTTATTAGTATGTGTTTGCTCTTTCTGTTTGCTAAGTGCGTAAATGTAGTTGCCATAAATACAAATCAAACAAACATGCAAAAAAGGACACGCAGTGATGTGGGAGTGAACTTGAATTCTTGACCACACGTATTTGACCTCAACCACTCACGTTTTCGAGGAAAACGGATGATGCTTTTGGTGAATCTGACTTTGGTTTGCAATTAACTTATGGATTCTGCTCATACTCTAATTAAGGAGATTTTTATATTTTTGTGAATTTTTTATATATATTTGATAGAAAAGTAAAATGACATGTACTTAACAATTGCTTGACGTTATATTCGGTCCGACTTATAAGGTTTATAGTGGTGCCCCATTTTCGGGGCACCCAAAAAGCCCCCCTAGGAGCCCCATTTTAATTTTTTAATAATTTTAATTTTAATTTTATATTTTTTAATTATTTTTAATTAATAAAATATATTAAATTTTATTTAAAAATATATTTTAAATATTAATAAATTTTTATATATTAAATTTGAGTAATTTTTTATTTAATCATTCGTATTATGTTAGATTTTATCAATATAAATTTTAATTTTTATAATTTTTATTCGTTCTCTTCATATAATTAATTATTTTATTAATTATATTTATTTTTAATATATTTTTATTTTTTATTTAGAATTAATTAAAATAATATAAATAATATTAATTATTAAAATATTTAAAAAATAAAATTTTAAAAATGGAGCACGAATAAAAAGAAAAAGCCTCTTTTTTTATGTTATCTTAATTTTAAAAAATAAGGCTTAACAAATGGGGCTCAAGCCTCAGAACTCTACATTCACTTCACTAAGAACTGTTGAAAATATTTGTAGTATTCATCATATAAAATATATATTAAGAAATAATACATATTAATACATATCAATTTGAGACTAACATCAAAAGTTGGATACTTATACAAACAAAATGTAATACAACATCAATCAACCACTGTCAAATTCAAGACCAATAATACTATATAAATAACAACAAAAATGTTTAAGCAAATTAAACAAAGAACGGAGTTTAGGAAAACATATCTTTGGGTTGAGGCATGTGAGAACGCTATCCTTAGAAAAGAAACGCCCCTCCTGCACGAGTATTGCTTTTAGGCTTAAACATGCTCCTTTCCCAGGATTCAACAACCCGTCGGATCCTTATCAGTGCAGCAATGAAAGATCTCCGAACTACAATTACCAAGTTCACTATTTTTTACAAAAATAGAGGGAATTGAAAGAATAAAATATTTCATATTATTGTTGTACATTTTTCTCATCAAACACATATGCTTATATAGTCATAAGCATGTACCTAATTTATATCCTTCATGGAATGAACCAGTCAAACACAAATTAATCCCACTAATTGTTATTTGCTCTGTCAATGCAACGGTAATAAACGTTCCAAACATTTAAAACATAAATTAATATCATATTAATATTGAATATTAAGTATTTTTGAAACAAAATAAATAATATAAAAATAGTTAATTTTTTAAAATCAATAAAACACATAATTTTTCCAACAAAGAACTCTATTTTTTTTTTATTTTTTATCATGGTAAATCCAGGGGAGGGGGGGTGCTCTAGTAGGGCTCGAACCCCGGCGCTCTCATATAGGCGACCGAGAACCACACTACTAGGCTACGAGCTACTTGCTCAACAAAGAACTCTATATTCACTTCACTACTTTCACGCACACACTCAAGAGTGAGTGAGAGGGAGAGAGAGAGAGATGAGCAGGGGCGCGGGGAAGGTGGTGTGCGTCACCGGAGGGTCAGGTTACATAGCGTCGTGGCTTGTCAAGTTGCTCCTTGACCGCGGCTACATTGTCCGCGCCACGCCGTGATCGTAGTCAGTAATTTCTCTTTTATAATTTATTGTTATTTGATTTCTTTTTCTTATGATTGTTCACTACATTTCATTTTTTTAGGGTTTTTGCTGTCGAATTTGTTGGAAATTTGAATAATATGCCTGATTTCATACTTGGATGGACTACTGTTTGATTTTTTTAATTGACATGCTTTCGCATATGTTCGTAGCTTTGATGAATTGTTTTGATTAAATGATCATGTGGTATGAGGTTGTAAGTTCGATTTTTGGGTTTCTGATGTAAGAATTGGGTGTGAATAGTGCTTCCCACCCCAAGCATGTGTCGGACCCTGATACTAAGGTTGCACGCGTCCACCCAGTCTTATTTGAACTTGAGTTGAGGGCTTCCACCCGAAGTGGGAGCAGGAGCGGAAATGGAAGTAGGAATGGGGGACCAAGCAATCATTGAAGTTTTTGAGGTTGGGAGCACAAAGAAAAATTAATGAAATGTCATCGATTGAGCCATTAACAACAACAACAGAAGACCCAGTGCCCCAAGGGCTGACGCATAAGCGGGGTTTGGGAGGTGGTGGATGTAGCGGTGGCCATGGGCCGGGTCGGGCCGGGCCTGGGCCCGGTAGGCCCGGCCTTGTAGCCGGCGGGGCCGGGCTTGGCCCGCTAGACAACCGGGCCAGGCCGGGCCGGGCCCGAGGGCCTCCAGGGCCGGGACCAGGCCCGGGCCAGCTACAGTGCGGGCGGGCCGGGTTGGGCCGGGCCTGGCCGGACCTTTTTAACTAAATTAAAAAAAATTAAAAAATACATAGTCGTTTTGTACTAAAATTATTGTAATTCATTGATAAATAATATGAGATACAAATATATTTCTTTCCAAGTATACATGTTCAAAAAAATAATACTAAATATATATAATAAATAAAATACAATATACAACAAGTAATTATCAAAAAAATATCAGTAAATAAATAACGTATCAAATACAAATACAAAGTTGGGGCCTAATATTTAAAAATACAAATTTATTTATCAAAAAATATAAAGTTTGACATATGGAGTGTGCGGTCATCTTTTGACGTAAATATTTGAAAGTAAATAATTAACATACAAAAGTCTTGAATATTGATATCAGTCATATCGGGGGGTTTCTACGCCATCATTTGACGTATCAGTTGTGCGGTCGTCTTCTTCATCGCTCGATGAATCCATTTTCATTCTCCGTTGATCTCTTGCCTCAGCTAGTAGCCAATCCTTCAAGCACACGGACATCTCCAAGCTCGACGGCGATAGCTTTGCCCTCTTCGTTCCAAGTAACCTGCCACCAAGACTAAAAGCACACTCCGATGCTATTGAAGACATCAGACAACTTAGTATATCACGTGCCATGGTGGAAAGCACGAGATATTGGGTTTGGTTTGTGTTCCACCATTGTAAAAGGTCAAAATGCGAGTTGGCCGGCGGCCCGAAAATATGGACCAACGGTGTCCGCAAGTAATAATCTAGCTCGTCACATGACGTGGGGGCTACTGCAGGCGTAAATTGCTCCAACAGCTTCCACGAATATAACATGTGTGAACTACTTCCGCTAGATGTGGAAGATCCTACTGCAGTAGTACTAGGATTATTAAATGATAATTTACGAGAATACTCAAAAAATAAATTATGCAATTCGTTATCGACATCGGCAATGAAAGTGTCGACATTAAGAGTAAGATGCAAATATTTAAAAAAATGTTGGCAAAACAAGTTGAAACCCCCGCGTTTACAACGAGGGTCTAAAATAGTTGCAAAGCAATAAGTAAGAGGTAGTTCAGAAAAAAATATTTGGCAAACTTTTCTTTCATTGCCGTAATCGATCCGAACAAAATGGGGTTGGATTGATTACCCACCATCCAATTTACAATATCAAGCAATGTTGATATTGCTTGAGGCATGGTCGGATAGTAGCAACCCGAAAAAAATATTGTCGCGTCTTTAAACATGCTAAAAAATTTACAAATTTCATCTATTGTCTCCCAATGTATACCGTCCAGGTTGTAATCGCGCCATTCTACACAATTTTCCTGGGCGAATTCCATCAGAGCGTCTTTGTATGGTAGAATGCGCTCTAACATTATTACCGTAGACGACCACCTAGTTTTAGAGTCTAATTTAAATTGTTTATATTCTATGTTATGCAACCTACATACATTTTTAAATCTTTTTTTCCTAGCGACGGATGCTTTAATTGATATTATTACAGATCTTAAGGTGGCAAGGGATACGTCTATAAGATCTAAACCATCCATTACCATTAAATGCAAAATGTGACAGATGTAACGAATATGAAAACACTTCCCACCTAACATGGGTCTCATTTTCCTAATTAAATGTGCTACGGATGCAGTGTTATTGGAAGCATTGTCAAACGTAATACTGAAGATACGTTGTTCTATGCCCCAATCGCGGACTGCCGACATAATCGCACCCCTAATTACCTCGGCAGTATGGGGGCAATCTAAAAGCCCAAAATGAATTATTCTCTTCTGGATGATGAAGGATTCATCGGTCCAGTGTGCCGTTATGCAAATATATGGTTGGCCGGGTTTGGACGTCCATACGTCTGACGTCAACGAGAACATGCTCGTGTTCGTCGCAAAAAGTGTATGTATCCCAATTTTAAGATTGTGGTACAACGTAAAAGCGTCCCGCTTTACGGTGTTCCGAGGAATCCTCACAATTGCGGGGTTCACATTTCGTTGGAGGTAGTCGACGAAATGTGGGTTTTCGCCGGTACTAAAAGGCCTTTCACTCAAAATTACATATTTAGCTAGGCCCCTACGGTTGCTCTCCTGAGATAACCTAAAATTAGCAAGTGCACCGGTCACTTGCTGTACTAAACGTTGTTGGCTCTTTTCCAGGAATTGGTCGGGGTGGCACCTAAGTATATGTCTATTTAGTGTGCCCGTCCCACTGCCGGGTTGATGGCTAAAATTCTTAGGTGGGTTACATAATTTACAGGTTGCTTTATTAGTTGTCTTATTAAGGGTAAAGTGCTTCCATACCCCACTAGTTGTACGCCTACTAGTCAAGGTACTAGTTTCAGGCTAGGCATCGGTGGTGGGGGTGGGTTCCTCATCAGTTTGTGAGTCTCCAACCCCACCACTACCTGACTTATGATAATCTTGTGGTTGTGAAAAGTTATAATCTATGCTATCATCAGTGTATTGGGGTGTTGGGTCTGGTTGTATAAAAGCTCGTTCTTCAGTATCAAGTAAGACAATTCTAGTCCTTTTAGGGATTCTGGGTGGCCGAGAAGAGCTAGAACTAGCACGACCGGTTCCAGATGATGAAGAGTTGCGTGCCATATTAGTATAAATGATTATTATTTATAAAATGCAAGTAGTAATGCAAATTAAATAACTAAAAATGCGAATAAAAAAATATTACGATACTAAAATTACCGAAACGAGAGAACAATGAAATTCACACTTCAGCCAAATACTTTACGAACTTCGAACTTTAGAGCACAATTTTGCAATTAGCAAATTAGAGAAGATGAGAGATGATGAATGTATAGAGAGAGAAGAGAGAATTGAAGATTTTGTGAGAAAATGAGTTGGGGAGGTTTAAGTATTTATAGAAAAAAAAAATATAATTTTTTTTTTTTTTTTTTGTAAAAAAAGAGCCGTTGGCTCTTTTGGGCCGGGCCGGGCCGGGCCCAGGCCCTGAAAAAAAATAGGCCCGAGGCCCGGCCTGGGGGACCTCGGGCCTGCGCCTGGCCCGGCCCGCTACAGTGCCGTGCGGGCCGGGCTGGGCCATAAACGGGCCGGGTCGGGCCATAAACGGGCCGGGCCGAGCCGGTTTCCGGGCCGACCCGGCCCGTTGGCCGCCACTAGGTGGATGTACGCAGCTTTATCCCTTCAGGGTGTAACTCTACCGAGAGACTGTTTCTGAGGACCCCCAACCTTATAGGGTTAGCAACACGAGGACTTCCCAGGAGGTCGCCCATCCTGGTACTACTCTCGCCCAAGCACGCTTAACTTCGGAGTTTTAATGGGATCCGGTTGCATTAGTGCCTGGGATTGAGCCATTAAAGTATAAATATTAAAACATGTTCAATATTAAGAAATAACCAAGAAAATCAACTACCCCAATGAATAAGATCAAGAAAATTGATGCCAATATGTCCACCCAATTTAATCATTCTATAAATCGAGTGATATAATTAGCCAACAAATCATTTAGTAAGTATATTCTTATCAAAATGATTTCATTATTGTTTTAATCATGTTTCCGTTGAGTTTGATATGCGTTGGAAATGTGAATGTTACTTCAAAACACTGAATCGCGTTTCTAAGCATGAAATGCTAGCATTTGAGAAGTTTCCTACAACTATGTGCTGAATGCTAGCTGCGTCAAACTGATATTACTGAGCTTGATGGTTCTATCTTAGATTCCACTATGATGACCAATTAGATATTAATGAATTTTTTGGCCGATGTTGAGTTTGGCCTTATGACGTGCCACTGGGTTGTGCACTTATCACTTGGTGCACTTATATTAGAGGGTATTTACTGATTATAGTCTTTATTAGTCAAACTCTGAAGTTAAGCGTGCTTGGATGAGAGTAGTACCAACACGCCGTCACCGGATCCCATTAGAACTCTGAAGTTAAGCGTGCTTGGGCGAGATTAGTACTAGGATAGGTGACCTCTTGGGAAGTCCTCACCCTCAGGTTGGAGGCACTGGGAAACAGCCTCTCTTTAGGTTAACATCCTAAAGGGGGAAGGCTGCGTACATCCGCCCCCAGACCTTGCGTAGGCGGGAGCCCTTGAGGCGCCGGGTATGTTCCTTTTTAGTCTTTATTAGTCAAACCCTAAGCATTTAGATTTCTGTGGAGAGAGCTAGGATATTCTTTTTGTTGTTTCTAATAATCTTGCATAATGTTCTTTTGTTATCACACAGACGACCTCAAGAAAACTGAGCACCTGCTTCGGCTTGATGGAGCTAAGGAGAGACTCCAGCTATTCCAAGCAAGCTGGCTGGACGAAGGCTCCTTTGATTCTGTAGTAGATGGTTGTGATGGTGTTTTCCACACTGCATCACCAGTATTGAACAATGTAAAAGACCCGCAGGTTAAGTTTTAGGTGTATTGCTCCCCATAATTTAATCAATGTATTCGTCATATCTCTTGGCGTTTGGGCCAGTAATGACATTTGTCAGTGTTGATTGAGCATGAAGGATTTTGTTTTTGCTCATTGCCTTCATCATTGAATATACCGTCCATTTGAATCTCATCTCTTACAGATTGACACAGGCTCTTGGTTTATATCTACCCATTGAATGCCTTTGATAACGTACATTTATGTGATGTTTTCATTCCTATTCACTTATCTCTGTCAGGCTGAACTACTAGATCCTGCTATCAAAGGAATGCTTAATGTCCTTAAATCTTGTGCTAGAGCTGCTTCTATCAAAAGAGTGGTCATGACATCTTCAATGTCTGTTGTGATATTCAACGGGAAACCTCTAAGTCCGGATGTTGTAGTTGATGAGTCTTGGGTTTCAGATGTAGAATTCTGTGAGAAAGAAAAGGTATGTTGTATGCTTTGTTCTTCTGATACTCAAAACGCTTTGTGAAGTTATCCCTCTTTGATGCATGATGGTAGATTCCTTTAAATCATGCTGAACTGCGATAGCTTGTGTCTTAGTTTTGTTTATCGGGTTGTATTCGATGCAGTGTCTGATTTGTTTCAAAGCTGGACCATTCTGATAAATGAATGCTTGTCGTAATACAGAATTTTTCCTTTTCTCTGTATTGACATATACAATATAAATTGGTTTATTTTCTAATATCTCTTTTTCAGCTTTGGTATATGGTTGGAAAAACGCGAGCAGAGGATGCTGCTTGGAAATTCACGAAGGAAAATGCAATTGATTTGGTAGTGATCAGTCCGGGATTTGTGACTGGTTCTCCTTTGCAGCCAACCCTTAACCTGACAATAGATATGATTCTGAAATTGGTCAAAGGTATCATTTACGTGATTAAGATGCATTCTTTTGAATTTCACAGTATTCGCGCTGCATAAAGTCAGCAGCAACAACTCTTGCCTGAAAAGGATGGCTTCATAAATTCAGTATATCAAATATTGTGACCCTATCCTACAATACTTAGTTGTCTATACGGAGACATGTTTTACCAATATTAATCCGTGCATATTAAATGCTTAATACCAAAAAGCCAACTATTAGCATCTAATGCAAACATCCTCGGGCACGTGAGTAATTTGGTTGAAGTGAAATGTGTTTGAATAAGTAAAGGAACTACTGAAAATCTGATACCATATTCTTTCTATCAATTTGCCGCTGCAAGTGCTTTCCATTCAGTGATTGGCTCCCTTTTGTCACGCAAAGTATAGAGATGCCCTAATATTTCGTGGAAACTTCTTAAATTCCATCGCTTGCAAATCAAGTTAAACATGCGGTTTCTTGTCAGTAAGATGCCATTTTGTCCTCGAATAGAGAAATGCTATTTTTTAAAGATGGTTAGGATTACAATGGGGGAGATACTACTCAGCGACAGTATCTGTGCCGGCTACGGCATCTTTGCAGTGATGATAATGGCTCTGATACCAAGTTGATGTAGCACAACTTGCTACTCAAAAATAAAAGCTCAATAATATTTCATTAAAACTAAAAATAGGAATTATAAAGCTAAAGCTAATCCCTAATATAGGATAGCGCGAATAAGATAAGATAAATACTAAATCGAATAAAGCTATCTCGCATTAGGTGGATTCACTACTCCAACCTCCAAGATCTCAAATGGAGAAATACTATATCTATTAAGATGCCCTTGTGTATTAAGCACATGAATTTGGTGCAAAATGAGCTTACCATAGTATTAGCTTATTTAGTATTGGAATTATTCGTTTATATTTTTAGCAGAGAATACTCAACTGGATACTTTAATTGTATGCGTAAGGATTTTCCTAAGACTTCCACCTTTTTGCTGCTGTTGTTGTTGGAATCCTTCCCCCCCACCCCCAAAAAAAAAGGATGATCAAACAGCTACTGTCTAGGTTTTTTCTGTTACAATTCTGATGGCGACACCCTTTCTGTGGCTACTTGTAACTTCATCTTTCTGTTCATTTTTCGAAAAAAGTTGCTTTCTGGATCAGCGTACTTGACTTTGAATCATGAAAAAGTTTATAAAAGTTCCAAGTAAATTTGTCTCAGGGGCAGCAACATTTCCGAATAGATGCTTTCGGTGGGTTGATGTTAGAGACGTTGCCAATGCACACATCCAAGCATTTGAGATCCCGTCAGCTAATGGGAGATATTGTGTCGTGGGGAGAGTCGCACATTGCTTTGAGGCTTTGCAGATTTTACAACAACTTTTCCCAGATATTTGCCTCCCCAACAAGTATGTTATTCGGTTTTAATTATGGCATGCTGCATTGTCTTATCTTGTTTTCCGTTCTAAGGGTTCTAAATAATAGTACTTTATTACGGTCTCTGATTCTTCTGCCTTGCGGATGAACATGTTTCTGAGAGTTTGACTGTCAAATGTTATGACATGATACTTATTTCACAAATGTTGTTCTTTAAAATCTTTGTTCTGGTCGACACCAATAAAAGGCCTTCTTCGTTTTCAAATTATAAGTAAAGTTTGGATACTTGATTGATGCAATTATCCAGCGATTACTCTACGATTTAAATGGTTAACTGGGCAAAGGGTTTCGGTCAACTAAGACACTTGATGTTTGGTAGAAAGAACTCATCTCTATACTTAAGTTCATAAAGGCGTTCTTATTCTTTTGTTGACTGAGTGCCCGACTATGACTCTAGGGATTCTTTCCTTCACTAGATAGATCAATGCAATAATTTATACTCGCTTGAAGTAGAAGTAAGAAATTAGAGCTCTTCGGCACTATATTATTATCATCATAAAAGATGTAAACCTGAGTTAATATCAAGGGTACTTGCAACTGAAACCAGAGAAGGGCATAAATGCATAGTCCTACTGGTGCAGGGTGGATTTTTGGATCGAGATGGCATGAACTTCAATTAGTTGATTCTGTGGAATGCCAGATTAGAAGAGATTTCAGTTACCTCGTTGATTCCAAAGAATACTGAGATAACATAGAAAGGATAAACAATTTTTATACCAATGTTTTGTTAATCAAAGCTAGCTTACAATGAGAAGAAAGGCTCTATAGATAGACCTAAAAAGACTTAAAATAATATAACTATGAAAATGAATTGAGGACTTTCTTGAACAGCTAACACTCCTAAAACAATTATAATTATACTTTTACTAGGAAAATAACTCAAATTATACTACTAATTGGAGGGTTTGAGTAACAATTGACAACCATTCTACTTTCTGCATCACTTATACTCACAATTTGCAGAAAGGTTGTTTAGGAGCACTAAACCTGCGACCTTGTTATAATGGAGCAGTCCCTCCGATTGCACTAAGGTATACCAATCTATTTTAGCTTCTGTTGATCTTTATGTATTGTATTTCCCTAGCTTCTGTTGATCTTTATGTATTGTATTTCCCTATTGATGGCAGGTGTGCGGATGATAAACCCTAAGCACCAACCTACCAGGTATTGAAGGAGAAAGCAAAAAGTTTGGGAATCGAGTTTGTTCCATTGGAGACGAGCCTCAAAGATACCATAGAATTGTTCAAGGAGAGGAAATATATTTGATTTGATACTATTGTCACTAGTGGGCAAGTCAAGAGTATAGAAGAGATGCTCTCAAATGGGAAAATGAAGAGTTTCAAAATGTGTCACAATATGGAGGTACTTCAAAATGTGTCACATCTTATATTATGTATGAAATATGGCTGCTTTGTAAATTTGGTCAATATAATCTGTAGTAATGTTTAATGGATGTTAGATATGAGCTAACAATTGTCGACTGGTGCAGTGATTAAGCTCTTAAACCTCCAAATTAGAGGTCTTGGGTTTGTAGCTCATCCTTCCCTTAAATGACTGATACCAGTGGAAAAAAGTTGTATGCTCCCTATCAATGTGAAAATATTTTGAAATGTACAAGAGAGCACAAATTTGATGCAATATTAGTTACTTATTAGCCATCTATGCTTCTCTCCTGGTAGGGCTGGCACTAGTTAATACAAAATAGCTGAACATCATACTATACTTAGTTATTTTATTTTATATCCTGTGTGACAACTAGGTAAAGGAAGTAAGGAGCATTAGAAGAGATTTATAGAAGACTTCTTCCTAATGCATCTGTAAAAAGTAAGGAAGGAAGCGGCATACAAAGCAGGGAGGAGAGCCACTGCACCGTAGAAGAGATCTGATGTCCATATTTAACTACTCAATCAACAACCATGTTTGCTTCTAGGTAACAGTGCGTAAATTTTATGTTTCGCTCCTGCATCGTAATCAGGATATCGTTCATACTTCCTTAATACTCCTCATATTTGGACTTTGCCATCTTACCCATTCGGATCTTCTTCACCAATTTCTCAAATTGTCTCTGTTACCCACTACCCTCGTCATCAACCCAGTTTCAGAATTGTCATCCTGAACCATCATTAACACCTTATTATTCTTGTCTTTCCAAAAGCACCAAGCGCAATATGTCTCATCAGGCTGGCATGGGGGTTATTACACCTGCTTACCCTCCGCTCCAACTCATCAAGCAAAGAACCACCCCTTAGGTTGATTCTTAGCCATCCATTTCCCACAGCTACTGTCCAGCTCGTCATGGAGGACGGGCGTTGCAAGAGATGATGATCTAAGCTTTTGGGGTCAAGGCCACATTGGACACACATGCTAAATCCATGGCATCCCTCTTCCCCATATTGTCCTCTGTCGAAAGCCTATTATGAATAATCTGCCAATGACTCTAATCTCAGGCTGTGTGTATAAGCTTATATTATGCCCGCTAATAAATCAATTAACAGCTATCAGTTATCAACCACTGACAACTAACACATCAATTAGCGACTAAAAATCAACAACTATTATTGACTCATAAGCCTCATATCAAACATGTATTGAAACATTATTACAGATTATATATTACTCACATTACAAAGAGGACAAAATACATACGTAATACAAGATCTTACCCGCATGAAGAAGCTCCTTATTATGAGTTACAAACACGTTTTGAACTCCATTTTCCACGACAATAGCAAATCAAATATCAAATGTATTTTCTCTCCTTGAAGGATTCTATGGATTCTATGAGGCTCGTCTCCAATGGAATGAACTCTATTCCCAGGCTTTTTGCTTTCTCCTTTGAGACCTGGTACGTTGGTGCGTAAGGCTTATCGTCCTCGCACCTGTCATCAATAGGAAAATACAATATGTAAAATACGATGGAGGAATTAAACAAAATTTGATACGTACAAATGTATTATTTAGCTATACATGAAACCTATGGTTAAAAATTCGTTGATTTATTGAAAAACGTATGGATGCATTCACATCTAAAATAACTTATTCTTTTAAAATAATTTGATCAATTTGGCTTTTTGTTTGATGCTGATAGCTAATAATAGTTGTAACAAGACCATAACACATAACAAAATGATAGAGTACAACAACAACAACAATAATTAATCATTTGTACAATCAATAACTTAGGGGTTAAAGTAACAGATTTAGCAAAAAATAGAATATGGATACTTAATTTAGGTCTAAGGTTGATTATTTTCGATTAATCATTTGTTTTTTGAACGGGAATAATATGAACATGCCTGTCTTTTACTATATTACTAGAAATTATATGTAAACGTCCTTTTTGAATGAGAAATACATGTTCAATACACATGTTATACATTCACGAATAGACCGTAAGACTATGCATTAATGTCTTTTTTGTGTTTTAGCTAAGTAACCTTGAAATTAAGTCAGGTTTATATCTCTATACAAATTTGAGAAATGACCATAACATTTACAATCAAACTTTAGGAAACATCTTCATCCTTGATCAGAGACCATAAAAAAGCACTATTATTAAGAATGATTAGAACGAAAAACAAGATAAAAATAATGCAAACATGCCATAATTAAAAACCAAATAACATACTTTTCAGGAAGGCGAAGATCGGGGAAAAGTTGATGCAAAATCTTCACAGCCTCAGAGCAGTGTGCGACTCGCCCCACAATGCAATATCTCCCATCAGCTGATGGGATCTCAAATGCTCGGACGTGTGCTTTGGCAACATCTCTAACATCAACCCACCTGTAAGTTACATTTCCAAACGTCGACGCTCCTGCGACAAATTCATGACCTTTTTCATAATTCATGGCTAAGTTGTTAGGACCACTCACACACATCGGAACCCTACATCAAAATAGCAAAGACAGACAATAGAAGAAGGTAGAAAGTAAGAGACTCTAAATTTAAGTGGTTCGACCAAAGGCTATGTCGCAATGTTTATATCAAAAGAACATTATATGAGACGTCTTCGCTCTAAACCTTGATTCAAGATAGACAAACTTGGTACGTATATATAGCCAAACACTAAACTCTAGTGTCATGGGCCTAAATTGGATTGGCACAATCCTCTATTCTATAATATAAGGCCAAATAATCTCAAACTCCACATACAAACCTAACATGAGTACATTCATCTGAAAAGCAACTTCTTTCGAAAATTTGAACTACTCCACCCCCCAACCTAGCCTAAGTTCGAACCTTATCAACCCCCTTGTAATCCTTAGTGTCTTTTAGAAAAGTAGCACTTCCCTATTTGAGGTCGAAATGGGCAACTTATTGACATTTCTGAGGCAAAACATTGTCCTAAACAGGGCCACCAACATTTAAGTGAAGGAGGAGATGAACATCAAACCCGATACTTCATACTCAGGGATAAGCAGTCTAACCACTAAATTAAACCCAAAAACTCTATTATTGACATGAAACCACTCATTATAACTTCATTTGAACAGGAAAGGAATTTAGGAAGTTTCTATGAAGCATTGGGCATCACTATATTTTTGGCAAGAAAAGAAAGTCCCTTTTCCTGAATGGAAATCACTCGTAGAAAAAATATTGTATCAAACTTCCAATAATTTTTTAAAATTTTATTCAAACACATTACACTACAAATTAAACTATCGGGTGCCCAAGATGTTTGTATATCTTAGATGCTAATAGTTGATAGAGTAAATTACACATTAGTACCATAAGGTCCGATATATTAATTTTAAGTCCATAATATAGTGAAACAATTTGTTATCTAAAGGTTAAATGTATTTAATAAAATAGTCTAAACAAAGCAACATACCCAGTGCCTTAAGGGCTCCCGCCTAAGCAGGGTCGGGGGGGGGGGGGGGGGGGGGGGGGGGGGGGGCAGATGTACGCAGCCTTCCCCTTTCAGGGTATTACCCCTGAAGAGAGGCTATTTCCGAGTGTCCTCAACCTGAGGGTGAGGACTTCGCAGGAGGTTACCCATCCTGGTACTATTCTCGTCCAAGCACGCTTAACTTTGGAGTTCTAATGGGATCTGGTGACGGCAAGTTATTACCCTCTTTGGTTAAAAAATAGTCTAAACAATAGTGGAAAAAGGTGTAAGCATGCCCTTATTTGTTACTATCGCCATGTTAATCCCCTCATCCCATGCACGGACCACAATGTTTATGACACAACTAATGCAGAAGAGTAGGATGAGTGGCCTATTGAAAATTAAACCCTTATACACTAATTTTTCGACTATTTTTTAAATATATGTGATTTTCGAACTAAACAATTAATGTACTAAACCTTAGTATACTAATATGTAATATAGCCATTTATACGGTGACTTTATGCGGCCAGAACAATGTAAACTTCAAAAGACTGCATCTTAATCACATAAATGATACCTTTGACCAGTTTCAGGAGAATCTCTAATGTAAAGTTAACAGTTGACTGCAAAGGAGGACCAATCATGTATCCTGGATTGATCACCACCAAGTCAATTCCATTTTCCTTTGCGAATTTCCAAGCAGCATCCTCCGCTAGCGTTTTACCAAGCGTATACCAAAGCTGAAAAGAGATATTAGAAGATGAATCAATTTATGTAAGCATATGTCAATACAGAGAAAATCAAAGAAAAATCTATTTTATAACAACTGTTGTTGATGCAATACTAGGATATAGCTTCCTATAATCCAGGAAGAAACACGCTACACATTGTTACCTTGAGTAGGACCAGTTAAAATCCCAAGCAACGGAAGTAGTTGCTTGAGTCCCTGGCTTGTTAAGAGAGCCCTTTTAGAAATTATTTGTATTATTAGTTTGCTTTTACTACATCTCACCATTTATAACTGGAGAAATAATGACTCACATATAATGTAAAGTGCCCACATTGTAGCTGGTATTATAGTATAGAGTGGATTATTCGAAATGTACTTAGGCTGAATTGAACACCTAGGTTAGTAGAAAAAGGTCCACTAATTGAACTTGTTTTCAACGCCTAAAATTTTGGGACAGGCCTTGACCTTGGGAAACCCGCTTCAATCTCAATTAAATTCTTGAATGGACTTTAAGGTATGCTAGAGGCTACAAACTATGAGAGAAAAATTGAGGTGTAAGTAAAGCTATGATCATGTAAATGCTTGAAAAAGTTTGAACCAAATCAGAAACTCTGCATTGAGTAGAACACAATGAACCAAACTACAACACAAGACATCACAACTAGGAGCATAAATGAGTTAAGCAGAGCTGAGTGGAGCAACCATTTGTTCAAACTCGAGCTTGATAAGCCTTATCGAACTTGAATTTGAGCCGAACTCTTACAATAATAACAAAAAACCCAGCGCTACAAGGGCTTTTGCCTGAGCAGGGTCCCTTTTGTTGTTTTTTTGGGGGGGGGGGGGGAGGGGTACCCATTCAGGGTGCTATCCTAAAGGGAGGATGTGTCCGCGGGCCCTCAACCCTAATGAGCCGAACTTATCAAGTCCTTAATGAGCCTTATCAAATTGTTCGCCCACGTTAATGAGCCGAAGACCCACCTGTTCGAACTCGGCTCATTAATCTTATCGAGTATGCTCGAACTTGACTTGATAAGTTATCCAGCCCCAATAATGAACACGAGTGGTTTATCAAACATTTAGTTCATTTACATCCCTAATCACAGTTTAACATGAATGAAAGAAGCAATAATTTCATATAGAGTTTAATTTAAAAAAAGAAGAAAGCATATAATACACCTTTTCTTTCTCACATAACTCCGGATCTGAAGACCAAGATTCATCAACTACAACATCAGGGCTTAAAGGTTTGCCGTTGAATGCAACAGCAGCCATTGAAGATGTCAAGACCACTCTTTCGATAGAGGTGGCTCTAGCACAAGATCTAAGAACATTAAGTGTTCCTTTTATAGCAGGATCTAGTAGTTCAGCCTGAAACAAAAGAGTGTTAGGAAACACACCTTCAAACAACAAAAATTCAACGAGAAAACGAAACAAGACACAAGATTTATGTGGGTCGCCCAAATGTGCCTACATCCATGGAGTTGTAGGAATTTCACTATTTCTTGGAAGTTTTTACAAAGAGTTTCTTCTTTTCTCAGCCATTCTCTCAAACCCTAAATAGGTTTTATAAGCACATAGAAATAAACCTCACTCATATTAAACCTCCAAATGGGCACAGGCCTAAAACAAAGGCCCAAAAATTTTTCGCCTCCCCACACAGGAAGCCTAACAAAGAGTCCATAGGCATGAACGCATCACATAAATCTACATTATGAAAAGCATTCAAAATTTGGAAGAGATGAGATTCAAATGGACAGTATACACAATGGTGAAGGCATTAAGCAAAAAAGAATCCTTCATGCTCAATCAAAACTAATGAATATGTCATTACAAGTCCAAAAGCCAAGAGATATGATGAATACATTGATTGATTTACGAGAAGCATTGGACCTAAAACTCAACCTGTGGGTCTTTTGCTTCGCCAAGTACAGGTGATGCAGTGTGGAAAACACCGTCACAACCATCAACAATAGAATCAAAGGCGCCTTCTTCCAGCAAATTTGCCCGGAACAGCTGGAGTCTCTCCTTGGCTCCATCAAGCCGAAGCAAGTGCTCCGTTTTCTTTACATCATCTGTGGGATAACAAAAAGAATAGGGCAAAATTAGTACTAAACAACAAAAAGAATGTCCTAGCTATCTCCACAGAAATCTAACTGCATAGGGTTCGACAGATAAGGAGTAATATGGGAAAATACCCTTCAATATAAGGACACACATGTTAAGTGCACAATCCATGGCAAATCATAAGACCAAGCTCAATATCAGCCAAAGTGAATAATTGGTCCTCATAGTAGAATCTAAGATATAGAACGGTCAAGCTCAAAATTCTCAGTTTGCTACAGCTAGCATTCAGCCTAGCAAGAGCCCTCAACTGAAGTTCAAATAAGATGGGGTAGATGCATGTAACCTCAGTATTAGCGATCTAGTCCTACCCCTAGCTTACATCATTCCATGCTCGTAATCTGGGTCTTACGCGACGAATAGAGCTAAGTTGCACATCACTTCATTGCCAATGGATCCCAAACACGTCAATTTGCAGAGAAATCAATAAATCTAGTTGGTTTAGAGCAGAGAGAAGTCAAGTCGTTGGTTTGCAAAGGCCTCGACAAACCAGTCAACAGATGATGCTTTGGCCTCAATCAACACCAAAACTCTCTGAAGAAAATCGATACCTTCTTAAACTCATGTTCTGTTTGTGCTAAAGAGACACGGCTTCAGCACAGATCATCCGCTTATCGATTTAAGCATCAAAGAGTTTTTCCCTGAGGATCATCAGGGATCACTCATCTCTATTTTGCAAGTCTAAGCTCATGCTGCGGAATAGGTTCCGTCAAAGCTTGCACCTATTGATCTCACCATCTCTTCACAGGCCAAGTATCTCCAGATCCACCAGGAAAATTTAGGCATCATCAGACACACTAGATAAAGAATCAAACCCAATTGCGTCAATTGGTTGGGTTTATCGCCAGTGTACTTCCAGAACATAGGAAACTGGCAAATTACAGCTAATCATTTCCCATGAATTTTGACAAACAGTCAGGATGTCTCACACCCATTACACAACGAAATATGTAAAATTTCCCCACGATATAGGTCAAACCCATACAGTTCGCAAGGTCTATATATGCCCAAGCGGGATTCTATCCTTAAACCAATTAGTAGTGAAGTAGCTGACTGGACACTAGGCTTTTATGTTAAATCTCTTTCCTCTCGCATAGAAGATGCAGTGGGGGTTAGAAGCACTAATCAAATGAAGTTATTACATCGAAAACCCTAAAAAACCGAACAAAAGAACCTTACCCTCGGTATGGTTTAAGAATTAGTGAGTAAAACCGAACAAAACTAAGGAAAATACGGAAAAAGCAAAACAGAGAAAAACTACTACTTTTCATTGGTTTGGTTACTGTTTAGTTTTTCCCGACTTCTCTTACAGAACAATTAGAGCTTTTACTAACTTTTGCCTAGTTCTGTTTTTTCCCAACTCACTTTTTCCACTAAAAAAACTCAGAAAAGTCAAACAATTAGAATTTTATTTAGTTTTTGCTAATTTTCTTTCTTTCCCAGTTTTGCTCTTTATTAACCAAACACAACCAATTTTTTGATTTACTCGGTTCTGCTCAGCTTTTTCTAATTTTACGCTTTACTAAAACTAAACCAAACTGACAGTTATACCACATGATCATCGATCAAACAAATTCATCAAAGCTAAGAACATATGCAAAAGCATTTCAATTTAAAATAAATCAAACAGCAGTCCATCCAAGTCAAAAATTACGCATATCATTCGAACAAATTGACAAACAAAACCCTTAAAAAATGAAATGTAGCGAAAAATCATAAGAAAAAGAAATAAAAGAACAATCAATTAAAATAGAAATAACACAGACTAGGATCACGGACGGTGGCGCGGACATTGTAACCGCCGTCAAGGAGCAACTTGACTAGCCACGACGCTATGTAACCCGCCGCTCCGGTGACGCACACCACCTTCCCCGCGCCGCTGCTCATCTCTCTCTCTCTCAAGTAGTGCCGTTGCAAGAGAGCCAAGTAGTGAAGTGAATTTCAATTTCAAAATCCGTTTATAGAGAGAGAGAGAGCGCCAGAGCGACAGAATGGATAAGAATCTTTGACATCATCGGTGACGCCGCTGGAGCATTATATACGTATATATATACAAGCATTTTGGTCACGTTTTGGATTGTTTTGTGTTTATATATATATTTTACTACTAAGATCGTGATCAAATCAGTGACGGATCCACGTTAAGCTTAGGGCCCACTTTGAATTTTTATAAGTATTATATGAACATTTAATATACAAATTTGTTATCTTAGGCTCTGTTTGTTTCAGGAAAAAACTACATTCTAGAAAGTGGTTTTTCTCTTTTTTTTGTTTGGCGCGTCATTGGCTGACGGAAAAGGTTTTCCCTCAAATGAGGGAAAATGACTTCCCTTTCAAAATAGGGGAAGTTGTGATTCTAAGTGGCTCAAAAACCTTCGCGATTATTATCATGCCAATCGAGATCGAATCAAAATCAACCAGACTGCATTGTAGGCATTTAACATCACAACATCGAACAAGAATTAGACTGAATAATTAAAAACAGCTTGAATATTACTTTGTTATTGTTGCAACATAACAACTTTAATCAAGTTGAATTGTTATATAATATATAGAAGGAAATTATCTAGGTAATATTTTAGCATTATTACATAGGTGCTATGATATTTCAGTAATATATAATAATGTATCATGAAGTTTAATTTTTTTTCATAAATTAGGTATTTTTTGCCAAAATTTAGTATATTTTAAATGAAAATAGCAATCTATATGTATCATATATTATAATGTAATAATTTCTTTTGTCCAAAAATGCTAACATGACACAATTTTTGATTATATATAAGTAATTTTTATTAGAATGTGGACAACCTTTTGATAATATCATATTTGTACCATCAGTTTTTTGACAAAAATTAGTCAAATTTTAATAAAAATTTACCTGATTTTAACATAGTATTTGCAAAAGTGATAAAATTTCTTATCTCATGATACCTCATTGTATATATTAAAATGACAGAATATTTAGATGATAAATGTTCAAATTTTAGAATACCTAAGAAGCAATTTTTCTAATTTATACAGCTTTGATAGTTAGCTTTTTATTTTTTTCTTTATATATGTTGTATTATTACTTACGTTGTCCTATAAAGAGATATAAAATAATTGGTGAAAAATATTTTTTTAAAACATAGAGGAAGACATCACAATGGGGAATTGAGCTTTCATTTGAAACAAACAACGAAAAATCCCACTCGGAATTTATATTTCCTTAGAAAACCTTTTCCGAAGAAAAATCAATTCGTAGATTCTACTTTTCCATCAAAACAAACGGAGCCTTAGTTTAGGAAATTTTTTCATTATAATCAAATTAGACTTCTTGCTATTTTTAGAGCTTTTTTTTGTATAAAATATTAAATATTAAATAATTTTAATATATGTTAATTGTTTCATTATTTTGTATACACGTAATTTACTCATGAACTTTCAAAAGCTTTTTATTTCTGTGCAAATTACTTCAATTTTTTTTAACTTTTTCAACTCTGTGACTTAGATCATATAAGTTATGTATTTATAATTTTATATTTATGCATCAATTTTTGTTTAAGTTTATTTATAATAATTTACTCATAGGAAAAATATGTAACATCTTGTTTATAATTATTGAAAGCTAAGTATAAAAAAGTTAACAAATAATCCTAAAATTATTTATTGAACTCTATTGGGTCACAAATTTGGATTCATCATTTAAAATTATATTCCTTTCGCTAGGTATATTAACAAAAATATGTTATTCAATAATAATTTTTATAAAAATATTTTAAATGATAATAAGACCCCAACTTATATATATATAAGAACTAAATTTTCACTCCAAATGACAATATAAAACAAATATATGACTAATGAATTGAATAAAGTGGAAAATAAAAGTAATTTGTAATTCATGCCCACCCTGAATTAAAATTTCTGGATCCAGCATTGGATCAAATCAAGTGAATCAACTTATCATTCATACCGAACACCACGTGTAAACGAGCGGAGCCAAGCACTCTCTTGTTCGAACTCGAGTTCGATAAGGCTTATCGAGCTTGAGTTCGAGCCGAGCTCTTATCGAGCCCTTGTTTGAGCTCGGTTTGGTAAGAATTTAGTGCATTTGGTACTCGGCTCGCCTCGACTTGTTAAGCTTATTGAGTCGAGCTCATTATCGAGCCCAATCGATCTTAAAATTGAGTCGAGCTTGCTGTCAAGTCGAGCATGCTACCGAACCGAGCTTTTCAGTTTACTATCAAGCCATTATTAAACTACTTTCGAACCAATATTAACTATTGACGAGTTTTTAACAAGCTCTTATTGAGCTGTTTGCGAATATTAACAAGTCGAGTACCCCTTGTTCAAACTCGGCTTGTTAAGCTTATCGAGCCTGCTCGAACTATGCTCGATAAGCTACCGAGCCTTGATAATGAACTCGAATAAGCCCTAATCGATTTCAACACGAGTAGCTTATTGAACGTTCGGTTCATTTACACCCCTGTACTATGCCAGCTAAGGATAGCAATTAGACCTAAATTCATTGGACATCCATCCAACCCGATCCATTTAGCAAAAAAATGGATTTTAAATAAATTTGGATTTGGATGTTGATAAATGGTCCACTCGGAAGGGGTAAGGCTGCGTACATCCACCCCTCCCAGACCCTGCTTTTTCCGGGAGCCACGAGGCACTGGGACTGTTGTTGTTGTTGTTGTTGGATGTTGATAAATGGGTTTTGGGTCGGGTCGGATTTGGATGACTTCAAACCCAACTCAAACCCGATCTAAATCCGACCCGAAATTATGTTTTATATAGGATAAAATTTTAAAATTACTGAATTTTAGGTTTTTAACATGCCAAACCCTATTCCGACAATTTTTTTTTTTTATTGTGTCAACATTTTGAGGTTTGTTTTTGACACTACAATATTTTTTTATATACAAATCTATGTATAAAGATTACTTGTTAAGATATATCGCTTAATATTGCATAATTATTATATTTTTACATATTAACAAAAAAAAGGAAAAAAAATATATCGATTTGTCCAAATATTAGCTTTTCATATATTATTATATATTATGATTGTTATATATATTAATATTAGATTGTAATATTATAATTTGTTCTATAACTTAAATGGATTATGGATTTAAGTCGGATATCCTTTCCACCCAATGTATTTTGGAGTTGAATTGATTTTTTACGAAATAAATGGATCTTTTTCGGATTTGGGTTGGACTGGATTTTTTCTAGGTTAGATCTAGATGAAGCAAAACCTGACCCAAACCCGATCTATTGCCGTCGGTCAACTAATAAATCAGCCTAACAACCATCAATTGTCAACCACTAACAACAAATACATCAATTAGCGACCAGAAAATCAACTGACAACTATTAGCTAATAAGCTTCATATCAAACTTACCTCATGGGGTTGGAGAAGTAATAATGAAGGAAGAGATTTCATCTTGAAAGGGCTAAGGTGGAGCGTCAAAACCGGAGAGTATATAGACATCTGGACTGACAGCTAGATCTCGGGCATTCCCCCCTCTTGCATCCAACCGCACATGATGAATGGCACATCCTCTCGCAAGTTTGTTGACATTATTTGCCACCGTTACAAAAGGTGGACGGAGTACCTGGTGGCCTCTATCTTGCCTCCTGTTGCTGCAGAACGCATTCGGGCGCTTCCGGTGGGAGGTTATAGCCAACCGGACAATCTCATTTGGCCTTTTACCTTTTCAGGTTGCTTCACGGTGAAATCCAGGTACATTGCTTGGAACTCGTGATGCCCCCTCAAGTTTGAACTCAAACCATGACTCTAGCCTCAAGCGTATTTGGGACCTCAAGGCTCCTCGAAAGATCCGTCATTTCATGTGGAGAGCTTTCTCCAATGCTCTTGCTTCTAACGCTAATCTTTGTCACATGAAGATTGCCATCGATCCCTTTTGTTCTTGTTGTGGTGACAGAGGAATCCATCAGTCATGTCTTGTTTTTGTGCCCGTTTGCGCAAGCATCTTGGTTTGTATCGAACTTGGGTTTTAAACCCAACCTTCTTGGCTTTGTTGGGTTTAAATCCTCGTGGACTTCGGCTACCCAAGATTTGCATCCCCCTCCTCAGGGGTTCATTTCCATCGCTTATTTATGCTGGGACTTATGGAAAGCAAGGAATGATTTTGTTTTTCGTGGGAAGACTCTTCACTCGGCAACAGTGGCGGTTGAAGCTCAAAAGCAGGTTGTAGAATTTAAAGCAGTATGCTCCCCAAGCACAAAGGACCCTCAGTTTCTCCCCAATTCCCTTCCCAATTTGGGCTTGGACCCCGCCCCCCATCGGCTCCATTAAAATCAACACAGACGCAAACTCTTGCTCTAGATATATGAGTTTTGCCATCGTTGCTCGTGATCACCTCGGTCTTATTGTAGGTAGGTGGTGTAATTCAGTCTTTGGAAACTCGGCTTTGATTGGTGAAGCTCTAGCTACAAGGGCGGCATGCCTCGTATCAAAAGACAAAGGATGGAAAAATGTCATTGTTGAGTCCGACATCCAAGCTGCAATTTATGCCATTTGATGTAGGACTAGGTGCCCATGGGAGATTAGCTCTATTATTGATGATATCCACTCCATTATGGATTTGGGTTTTTTTTGGCTCTGTCCTATTTCTGGATTCCTAGGCTTTGTAATTCTGCGGCTCATTGGGTCGATAGGTCGCATTTTGTTCATCATTGTAATCATGACTGGTGGGTCACTACCCCCTCATCTGGACTCGATTATAATGAATGATTTTAATGAAGTGTAGCCTTGCCTTCGGGCTTCGTGGTGCTCAAAAAAAAAAAATGTCAAACTTACCTTAAACATTATTACAAATTATATATTGCACAAATTTACAAAGAAGCCAAATTACATACATAATACAAGGTCTTTCCCACATGAAGTAGCTCTATATTATGAGTCACATAACATTTTCAACTCTTCATCATCCACAACAACAAAAAATCAAATGTATTTTCTCTCCTTGAACGATTCTACGGTATCTTTGAGGCTCATCTCCAATGGAATGTACTCGATTCCTAGGCTTTTCGCTTTCTCCTTTGAGACCTGGTAGGTTGGCGTATAAGGCTTATCGTCCTCGCACCTGTCATCAGTAGGAAAATACAATATATAAAATACAATGAGGGAATTAAACAAAATTTGATATGTAGATGTATTATTTAGCTATACAATGCTTAAGAGCATTATTTCTTGCTTCTACTTCAAGCAAATTATCATAGAGGAGCACAATAATTTCACTATATAAAACGAGGCACTCCAACAGTGTTTACACCGATAATCTATCTCCCATTAATTTCTCTCCTAGCCTTTCCCCTGTTAATACCAAGCAGAAGACGACACTATTTATAGATCTCTACAACTAAAACAACTGAAAGCTCAAGAGCCACCTCTTTTATGCAACCTTCGATAAATCCAGTCATAAGTAGGTTGTTTTGGAAGACCATCAGTCTCCAAACCAAACACAAGGTTTTCTTATACTTTGGAGGGAAAAAAACCCTTTCGTGGTATCCACCATAAAAAAGATTCTAAAGAACGATATTTGAGAAATGAGAATAACATTTGACAGTTGAACTCTAGGAAACATCTTCATCCTCAAAGCAGAAGAATCAGAGACCGTAAAAAAGTACTATTATTAAGAACCGTTAGAACGGAAAACAAGATAAAACAACGTACTTGTCAGGAAGGCGAATATCGGGGAAAAGTTGATGCAAAATCTTCACAGCCTCAGAACAGTGTGCAACTCTCCCCTCAATGCAATATCTCCCACTAGCTGATGGGATCTCAAATGCTTGGACGTGTGCTTTGGCAACGTCTCTAACATCAACCCACATATAAGTTACATTTTCAAACGTCGATGCTCCTGTGACAAATTTACTCATACTATCATGAACTTTTTTATAATTCATGGCTAAGTTGGTAGGACCACTCACACACACTGGAAACCTACATCAAAATAGCAAAAACAGACGATAGAGCAAGGTAAAATGTAAGAAACACCAAATTCAATTGGTTTGACTGAAGCCTACGTCTATGGAGGGAAGCATATCAATTTTACGATATTAGACGAAAACTACATGCAATGTCCCAACTCTTAACGCTAATTTAACATACAGAACCCTGGTGTCTATATATAGCCACAAACAGAACCCTAGTATGCCATTGGTATAATCCTCTATTCTATAATATAAGGCCCTATATAACTAGGCTCTACACATAAAACCAACATAAGTGTGTTCGTCTGAAAAACAACGTCTTTCGAAAATTTGAACTGAGGGACAAATTTACAAGTAGGCACAAAAAGGGTGGTGTCGTCATAATTGTTAGAGAAAAACCTAGGCAGTAACTGTTTGCTCTAACAATCCCTAGGGACATAGCCTAGTGTCAGAGAACAAAGGCGGCTTTACATGCCACCTGGGTTTGAATCTTCACTATGGTACTTATGGCTCCCATTTTATAAGGATTTTAGGGTACTCCCCTGAGGCTGGCCTACCAAAAAAATGAGTATCCAATGTGGAAGATAAAAATGAGTAATTCCAATACTGAATAAGGAAATGCAATGGTATGCTCATTTTGCATCAAATTCCTGTACTCAATACACATGGGAATCTACTCGACACATATAGTGTCTCTCTTAGAAGTCTTCGAGGTTGGAGTTGCGGAAATAATCCACGCCGGTAGTGGTGGCCCAACTTCGAACCCAATCAACCCCCCACGGTGTAAACGAGCCGAGCCGAGCCGAGCCGAGCATCCTCTTGTTCAAACTCAGTTCGTTAAGATTTATTGAGCTCGAGTTCGAGCCGAGCTCTTATCGAGCTTGCCAACCCCTTGTTCTAGCTCGGTTCGTTAAGATTTTGTTGTACTCGAAGCTCGGCTCGGCTCGGCTCGGCTCGGCTCGGCTCGTTAAGCTAATCGAACCAATTCGAGCTCCTTATCAAGCCGAGCCGAGTTCATTATCGAATGAAATTGAGCTCATAGCAAACAGGAGCTTATTATCGAGTCGAGCTCCCTATCGAGCCGAGTTATTCGAGTTACTATCGAGCCATTATCGAACTATTTTGGAGTTAATATTAACTGCTAACGAGCCTTTAACGAGCTCTTAACGAGTTTTTTAACGAGCCCTTAACGGGCTCTTATTGAACTATTCACGAACATTAACGAGCCGAGCACCCCCTTGTTCGAACTCGGCTCGTTAAGCTTATCGAGCCTGCTAGAACTCGGCTCGATAGTTATCGAGCCCTAATTATGAACACGAACGAGCCATAATCGATTTCGAACACGAGTAGTTCATTGAGCGTTCGGTTTGTTTACACCTCACAATCCTTATCATCTTTAAGAAAAGTAGCATTCCTATATTTGAGGTCAAAACAGGCATCTTATTGACATTTTTTTTATAGTGTAAGGAGGTACAACATTACTAAATAGAGCCAACAACATTCAACGTAATGAAGAGATAAGCCTCGGACCTAAGACTTTTAATGCTTCGGGATCAAACCCAACAGCTCTATTATTGACATGAAACCACTCACTTTAACTTCATTTGAACGGGAAACGGAATTCAGGAAGTTCCTATGAAGTATCACTATATTTTCTGTGAGATCACTCGCAGAAGCAAATTTTCAGAAAGAAAATACAGTATCAGACTTCCAGTAGTTTCTTTAGTGTATTCAAACACATTTCACTTTAACTCAAACCTTCAAAAGAATGCACCTTTATCAACATGAATGATACCTTTGACCATTTTCAGGAGAATCTCTAATGTAAAATTAATAGTTGTCTGCAGAGGAGGACCAATCACATGTCCTGGATTGATCGCTACCAAGTCGATTCCGTTTTCCTTTGCAAATTTCCAAGCAGCATCCTCCGCTAGCGTTTTCGAAAGCATATACCAGAGCTGAAAAGAGATATTATAAAATGAACCAACTTATGTAGCACATGTGAATACAAAGAAAATCGAAGAACAATCTATATTATGACTACTGTAGTTGATGCCATACTAAGATATAGCTTCTTTACAATCCTATTTGGAGGCTGCGCCGCAAACAAAAGCCTTCCCTGGAAGTAACACGCTGCATATTGTTACCTTGGGTAGGACTGATCAAAACTCCAAGTAACAAAAGCAGTTGCTTGGGGCCTCCAATTAGCTCTTTTGAAAATTATTTGTATTATTAATTTGTTTCTACTGCATATCACATCATTTATAACTGGAGAAATAATGGTTTATATATGATGCGAAGTGTCGAAATTTTAGCTGGTATTATAGCATAAAGTGGATCATTCGAGGTGTGCTCAGGCTAAATTGAACACCTAGGTTACCGTAAAACGGTCCACGAATCAAACTTTCTTTGAGCTCCTAAAATTTTGGGATAGCCTTGATCATGGGATTCAATCTCGATTAAATTCATGAATGGACTTTAAGATATTCTGGAGGCTACAGATTAGGAAAGATAATTAGGTAGAACTAAAGCTATGATCAAGGATATGTTCAAAAGTTTGAACAAAATTAGACACCCTACATCAAGTAGAACCTGATAAACCAAACTAAGACACACGACATCACAGTTCAGCATGAATCAAAGATGCAGTAATATCATAGAGTTTGATTTATTAGAAGAAGAAAGCATATGATATACCTTTCCTTTCTCACAAAATTCCGGATCTGAAAACCAAGACTCATCAACTACAACATCTGGGCTTAGAGGTTTCCCAT
This sequence comes from Simmondsia chinensis, assembly GCA_018398585.1. Taxonomy (NCBI): domain Eukaryota; kingdom Viridiplantae; phylum Streptophyta; class Magnoliopsida; order Caryophyllales; family Simmondsiaceae; genus Simmondsia; species Simmondsia chinensis. The sequence goes on along the minus strand of JAGTTD010000008.1, from coordinate 35,778,176 downwards.
TGTATATCACAGCAGCCATTGAAGATGTGAAGACCACTCTTTTGATAGAGGGGGCTCTAGCACAAGATTTAAGGACGTTAAGTGTTCCTTTGATAGCAGGATCTAGTAGTTCAGCCTGAAACAAAAGAGTGTTAGTAAGCGCATCTCAAAAAAACAACCAAAATTCCACAAGAAAACGAAACTACACAGAAGATTTACATGGTACAGCCAAATCTGCCTATGTCTACAGAGTTGTAGGGATTTCACTAGTTCTTGAAAGTTTTTACATAAAGTTCCTTCTTTTCTCACCCATTCTCTCAAAACCCAAACAAGGTTTTTAAAAACTTTAGCTACCTCTGATTAAACCTCCAAATGGGCCTAGGCCTAAACGAAGCCCCAAAATTTTTTTGCTGCTCCATGGACATGGTCCGCAATAGTATAAAAAACCAAGCTCCATACAGTAAACCCAACAAGGAGTCCATAGGAATGAACGCATCACATAAATCTATATTATGAAAGGCATTCAAATCTGGAAGAGATGAGATTCAAATGGACAGTATATGCAATGGTGAAGGCACTAAGCAAAAAAGAACCCTTCATGCTCAATCAACACGAACAAATATGTCATTAAGGACCCAAACTCCAAGAGATATGATGAATACACCGATTAGGAGCAATAGACCTAAAACTCGACCTGTGGGTCTTTTGCATCGAAGAACACTGGTGATGCAGTGTGAAAAACACCGTCACAGCCATCAACAACGGAATCAAAGGAGCCTTCTTCTAGCAAGTTTGCCCCAAACAGTTGAAGTCTCTCCTTGGCTCCATCAAGCCGAAGCAGGTGCTCCGTTTTCTTCATTTCATCTGTGGGGTAACACAAAAAGCAATACAAAAAATTAGTACACCAAGAGTATAAAAGCATACGGTTTGACGGATAAAGAGTAACATGGGCAAAGTCCCTCTAATATAAGTACACATGTCAACTGCACAGTCCATGGAAAGTCATAAGACCAAGCTCAATATCAGCTAAAGTCAATAATTCGTCATCGTATTAGAATCTAAGATAGAACAATCAAGCTCAATAATCTCAGTCTGTTGGGGCTAGCATTCATCCCAGTAAGAGCCCTCAACTTAAATAAGATCGGATAGATGCATGAGACCTCAGAATTAGCAATCTAGCCCTACCCTACCTTACATCATTCCATGCTGGTAATCTGGGTCTTATGTGACGAATAGAGCTGTTGTCCATCACTTTATTGACAACAGGTCCCTAACGGGTCAATTAGCACCGAAAGGACTCGACAAACCAGTCAAAAGGATGATGCTTTCAACCTCAATCAACACCAAATTCACTCACGTACTCTTTGTGCTAAAGAGACACTGCTTCTACACATCTCATCCTCTTATCGACTTAAGCATAAAAGGGGTGAGAGAATAGTTTTGGAGAGCATAATCCAATGGGTTACTAATGTATCATTATATAGAAAGAATATATAAGGGAAATTACAAATGAGTCTCTAAGGAATATTACAATAGACCATAGAATATTCCTAAGCCAATTTCATCAGGATATAGGCCCAACTCATAGAGTTCGCCCATACAAGGTCCACATATGCCCACGTGGATTTTTATCCTAAAACCAATTAGCATTAGGTAGAGTAGCTTACGAGGCTTATCCGTTAATCTCTTTTCTCTCACAGTTCTAATGTAAAACATTTTAATTATACTCATGTATAACGTTTTCAACAAATACCTACATTGCCAATCATTAGAAGGTGCTGTGGGCGTTGGAAGCACTAACCAAACAAAGTTATTATATCAGAAACCCAAAAATCGAACAGCAAAACCTTATAGCACATGATTATCAATCAAAATGGTTCACCAAAGCTGAGAATATAGGCAAAACATGTCAATCAATAACCAAAAAGTAGTCCATCCGAGTCAGGAATTGGGCATGTCATTCAAATGAATTTGACAGCAAAACCCTAAAGATTGAAATGTAGAGGAGCAAATGATATAAAGTCATAGGAAAAAATCACACAATCAAACACAAGTGGAAGCAAAAAACATCAAAACAACATACAATATTTACATGGAAATCCTTTCTTAATTAGAGGACAAAAACTACAGTATCCAAACAGGTGCCTCATCCACTATGTAATTTAGGAATTACAACATCAAATCTTAACCCCAAACCTCATCTTAAATCATCATCCTAATTGTGGTTATTGTGCGGTAAGCTATCAGTGCTCTTCAATGTAGCTACTACATAATAAGCCACCAACCCTATTTGTAAGGAATCTTAACAAATCTGATATGTTCTTATACCAGTTTGTGCCGATAAATCTAGAACAAACTGATATACTTTGATACCAATTTGTTAGGAAAATCTTGATGCAGAAACGTAAACCCTAATCACTTGATTCGATTCAAATAATATGACTCACACAAACGAGAAGTAAACAAATATGGAGAAAGAAAGAACAAACGAGAACACACAATATTTACGTGGAAACCCCTCTACAATCGAGAGGGGAAAAAACCACGGGCGAAGATGGAGATTCTTTATTGATACTGAACAGAATAATTACAACGACACTTCCTTTGAACGAGATCTATGAAAGAATTACAATCACTTTCTCTTAACACTCGTAGCACTCGAAAACTGAATTAGAGGAATTACGAAATTACCTCTCTCTCTCAATGACAGCATCTCACTCTTTAATTGGATCACAGAAACAGGAACCCTAGCATTCGTATTTATAGGCACGGGTATAAGGAGGGTCCCGATCGATCGGGACAACCCCAATCTATCGGGCTGCCAATCGAACGGCCCTCTTACGGCCCAAAAATCCGAAAAATCACTTAAATCACCCGATCGATTGGGCTTCCCTCCCAATCGATCAGTGACCCCACGACAACCCATAAACTTAAAACAAGTAATTTGAGACATAATCCTAACAAATCTGCACCTTGGCTCAAATTACATACATAAAAGAATTTCCTCCACCTTCTCCACTAAACACTCCACACACAGGGTTATCTCAACACAACACGAAGCCTAACCAAGTCTGAGTGAAGCCTGAACTTCCTGCTAGGGAGCAACTGAGTGAACATATCTGAGAGGTTATCAGCAATGCCAATCTCCGTTTTCTCTGAATTGGCTCTTGACACATTATCTGAAACAATCACCTGCTGCTGAACTGTGTTACTCAACTGAACTCTCTCTGGCTTACTCACCTGACCTGAATCACAAATAACTGATGACATCTTCTGTGGAGATAATAATAAAGACTCACCAAACGTGACACGTCTATTCGTCAGGAATTGCTTGGAGCGAAAAACTTTCTGCTTCCCATAAAGCCCTTGTTCACAGACTATCAGTCCTGTAGACTGACCACACAAAGAGCCCCTCACACTGTGCTCAGGCAGACCCCTATCACCTGAATGATCCAATCTCAAACGTCCTGAATTTGTAATCTCTAGTTCTATCAACAACAAGGATGATGAAGATGCTGCAATAGGTCTAACAATTGTGGAACCGACAAGCTCATACAGTGTACCTAACCTTCTGCCCTTCATAACTGTCAGTGCACCCTTAACGACCCTCAAAACTCCACCTTCAGCTGTGTACCTGTACCCTTTAGACTCAAGAGTACCTAAAGAGATGAGATTCTTTTTCAAATCAGGAACATGACGAACATCGCTTAAAACCCCGATAGTGCCATCGAACATCCTAAAACAAATTGTTCCTATACCCAGAACTTTGCATGGAGTATCATTACCTATCAAAGCAACTCCACCTCGAACTGATTCGTACGTGGAAAACCAATCCCGGTTGGGACAGACATGATAGGAGTAACCCGAATCCAAAATCCAACTATCTCTCAAATTGGACTGAGGTTCAGACACATGCAGTAGAAGATCGTCATTCTCACCATCCATAACATTAGCTACTATGGATCTCTGGTCAGACCTGTTATCTGCTTCAAGTTTTCTTTTAAGCTTGTAACCGTCTTTCTCTATGTGTCCTTTCTTATTACAGTAGTTACAAGTTAGGTCTTAATGCCTAGACTTAGACTTGTTTCCACTGTGATCATACTCAGTTCTTCCTCTCACAAATAAACGACTACCTGAGTTATAAACAGAATCAGATAATTCCCTATCTACTCGTTCTTTACTCAGCAGGTTTCTCTTAACTTTATCAACAGATATGGTTTGTCTACCACCATAGATCATGCTTTCAACCAAACCCTTATATGAAGCAGAGAGAGAACATAACAACAACATTGTCTGATCTTCATCCTTAGGAACATCATCCAATTCTTTCACATCTTGAATAATTGAATTAAATTCATTGACATGATTCTTAAGTGACGTACCTTCTGACATACGAAACGTGAATAACAGGTGCTTAGCTGCGAGTTTGTTGGAGACGAACTTGAAACAGAACATATCCTGCAATTTCTCCCATAACTCCTTAGCGGTCTTCACATCTAGAACTTCTGTTAAAACATCATCGGTAAGACACATCTGAATTGCAATGAGATCCTTCTCATCTAACTTCTCCCATTGTGCTTCTGTCAAATTCTCTAGTTTCTTCTCTTTTTCATCTAAAGTTTTCTTCTAGCTATTCTGAGTCAAGAGGCCCTTAACGTGAATTTGCCATAAACTGAAGCTCCCTTGACCGCCAAACTTCTCAACTTCGGTCTTAATTGCGGATGTCGTATTACCAAATCGAAATAAACAGGGCTCTGATACCAATTTGTAAGGAATCTTAACAAATCTAATATGCTCTGATACCAATTTGTGCGGATAAATCTGGAACAAACTGATATACTTTGATACCAATTTGTGAGGAAAATTTTGATGTGGAAGCGTAAACCCTAATTATTTGATTCGATTCAAATAATATGACTCACACAAACGAGAAGTAATCAAATATGGAGAAAGAAAGAACAAACGAGAAAACACTATATTTACGTGGAAACCCCTCTACAATCGAGAGGGGAGAAAACCACGGGCGGAGATGAAGATTCTTTATTGATACTGAATGGAAGAATTACAACAACACTTCCTCTGAATGTGATCTATGAAAGAATTACAATTACTTTCTCTTAACTCTCGTAGCACTCGAAAACTGAATTAGAGGAATTACGAAATTACCTCTCTCTCTCTCAATGGCGGCGCCTCACTCTTTAATTGGATCACAGAAACCGGAACCCTAGCGTTCCTATTTACAGGCACGGGAATAAGGAGGGTCCCGATCGATCGGCCCTCTTACGGCCCAAAAATTTGGAAAATCACTTAAATGACCTAATCGATCGGGCTTCCCTCCCGATTGATCGGTGACTCCACGGCAACCCATAAACTTAAAACAAGTAATTTGAGACATAATCCTAACGCTATTCAACATAACTTGGAAAGGAGGTGTTACCAAGTTTCTCACAGCCATCAATCAAGACACCCATGCATATGATTCTCTTCATGCTCGGGTGAACTACACTCAACATCACACATCAAAAACTTCACAAACAAAACACCAAACATTTTCTTCTTCTCTTTGCTACCCAAGTGCCCACTCCTGTGCTTCACCCACAAATATTTCCACATTTCTCTCTTCCCTCTCTTTTTACACATATACACATATTTCTCCAAACTTAGTTGTTATCTATAACCAAAATTAACCCCTAAAACAAGCAAAAGAAGACACCACCATATTTCACCATGTTCTAAAGCCATATCTACGCCCATACCCCTACAAGGGCCTTGCTTTAATGGTAGGAGGCAAGTGAGAGGATAGAGTGTTGCTTTAGGCCAAAAGGTCTGATGTTCTATTACCCCCTTGAACCTTTCATAATCCTTAACTTAATTGACTCATGTGATATGTTGGTCCCCACATGAGATAGGGTTTACCAGAAACTGGGTTCCTCAGTACTAGCAACAAGACATGCGGAAGTAAACTTGCTTTTTTCTATTTTTCATTTCCTTTTCTCCTTTTTCTTTTCTAACTCTAATTTAACATATATTAAAATTTTAGGTAAAAAATACCCAGCAAATATATGACTTTTTTTTTTTGCAAAATAACATATTTTTTAAAAAAAATTAGCAAAATGACATAATTTTGAAAATATTTAGCAAACTAGCACACTTTACTATTTATAACCCATTGCACGCCATTTTCTATGGATTACAAGAAATCATGGTGTGTTGCACGACTTCGAGATATCGTGCAAATGCCCCAGTTCATAATTTATATTATATAAAAATATGTGCATTTTAGAATCCGAAGTGAGTTGCTGCTCTAGTGGCAAGGCAGTCCTCCCTTAAAGGGAAGGGCGTGGGTTTGAATCCATGATAAGGTTTTTTACATTGCTTTTATTCAATTTTTTTTTAAATATTAATGGTAAAGCATTTATTCAAATTTTATTTTGATCCTCTACTCACCTTTTATATAATATTTTATTTTATTTTGAACAAATTTATTAACGTATAAATAATAATTATTTAATATTTTTTCTTATATGTTAATATATCTACTTTTTAATTAATATTTTACTATAATTTTATTTTAATAATTATATATTTAATTTTAGTTAATTAATTATATAATAATAATCTATAAATATTATATAATAACAAATTTATTGACTTATAAATAGTAATTACTTAATATTTTTTATATGTTAATATATCTACTTTTTAATTAATATTTTACTATAATTTTATTCTAATAATTTTATATTTAATTTTAGTTAATTAATTATGTAATAATAATCTATAGATATTATATAATAACAAATTTATTGACTTATAAATAATAATTATTTAATATTTTTTCTTATATGTTAATATATCTACTTTTTAATTAATATTTTACTATAATTTTATTTTAATACTTATATATTTAATTTTAGTTAATTAATTATGTAATAATAATCTATAGATATTATATAATAACCAATAACTAATTTATCCAAAGACATAAAATTGTTTTAATATTAGGTCTAATGGGATTCGGTGCTTACATGTTGTATATTAGTTATTGTATAATATTTATAAATTATTATTACATGATTACAACAACAAACAGTCCCAATGCCACAAATTTATTACATGATTAATTAACTAAAATTAATTATTAGTTATTATATAATATCTATAAATTATTATTACATAATTAATTAATTAAAATTAAATATGTAAGTATTGAAATAAAATTATAGTAAAATATTAATTAAAAAGTAGATATATTAATATATAAGAAAAAATATTAAATAATTATTATTTATAAGTTAATATATTTGTTCAAAGTAAAATAAAATATTATATAAAAGGTGAGTAGAGGATCAAAATAAAATTTGAATAAAAGCTTTACCATTAATGCTGTTAAAAAAAAAAAAAAAAAACCTTGAATAAAAGCAATGAAAAAAACCTTACCATGGATTCAAACCCACGCCCTTCCCTTTAAGGTAGGACTGCCTTACCACGAGAGTACCAATTCACTTCTATTCCTAGAATATACATACTTTTATATAATATAAATTATGAACTGGGGCATACCTGTGTTGCACGACATCCCGAAAGTCGTGCAACATACCACGATTTCTTGTAATCCATCCGAAATTGCGTGCAACGGGTTGTAAATAGTAAAGTGTATTAGTTTGCTAAATATTTTCAAAATTATATCATTTTGCTAATTTATTTTTAAAAATATGTTATTTTTCAAAAAAAGTCCAAATATATAGAATCAGCAATCGCAAATTTGTATGACAACGGGATAAAGGGAGGTAAAGAAAGGCACGAGGATAAGGTATTATCATAACACGAGGATAAAGTATTATCATACCCTTATTTAATATACTAAATAAAAAATGAGTTCAAACTAAAGAGAAGTAAATAAATTATCCTTCTTTAATAATAGAGTAACGAGAGTTATAATTATAATAACTTTTAAAAAAGTTACACTCTCTTTTCTACCCCAAATTTAGGAGTTGGTTCCGGAAATAATGCTGAAAAATAAAAAAATAAAAAAAATAATGTTGAAAAAAAAATAATTCCAAATCTACTGTTGAACCGCGTTTACGAAACGCGGCTATACTGAACCGCGTCAAGGTGATGCGTTTAAAATGCTAAAAACCGCGTCTATAAAATGCGTTTTATATTTATATAAAAAGCATTACTAAAACGTGGTTCATAGAGTAATAAACCGCGTTATAGGAACGCGGTTTAACTATAAACCGCGTTTACTAAACGCGGTTTAGGTAATAACCGCGTTTACTAGACGCGGTTTATTCGCAGTACGCACAAACACCGTTTTCATCGCTTATAGTCGCCATTATGCCGCAATTCGTGATTATCGTCACATTGATCCCATGTTCCTCTCAATGAAGCTCCAACATTATAAGTGGAGGTGGTAAGAAATCAGGAAAAGTTATCAATAAAAGGCTATTAATTCAGTAGTGATCAAATAGCTACGACAATGATACTTAAAGATCTCCGGCGTATAAAGCAGAAGAAGGGCGACAGCGGATGACATGACCGGCGGTAAGTAGGGGTATAAACGAACTGAGCGTTCAATGAACTACTCGTGTTCAAAATCGATTAGAGCTCGTTCGTGTTCATTAGGAGAGCTCGATAGCTTAATGAGCCAAGTTCGAACAGGGGGTGCTCGGCTCTCTATCGAACAGTTTGATAAGGGCTCGATAAGAGCTCGTTAAGGGGCTCGATACGAGCTTGTTAAGGGCTCGGCTCGACTCATTGCATTTGACCATATTAAACCGCGTTCATATGACGCGGTTTTTATTATGGTAAACCGCTTTATCAAAACGCGATTCTTATTACGATAAACAGCTTTATCAAGACGCGGTTCTTATTATTGTAAACCGCTTTATCAAGACGCGGTTCTTATTATTGTAAATCGTCTTATCAAGACGCGGTTTTTTTAATGGTAAACCGAAACGCGGTTTTTATTCATCTGAAACGCGTTTTATTAACGCGGTTTACTATAGCCGCATTTTGTAAACGCGGTTCAACAGTAGATTTGGAATTTTTTTTTTCAGCATTATTTTTTTATTTTTCAGCATTATTTCCGGAACCAACTCCAAATTTAGGGGGTTAAAAAAAATAAGTGCAAAGAAGGCAATGAGGGATAAATGGGGTAAAAGTTTATCCCTTTTTACCCTCTTTACCATTTAAAAATTTACTCTTTATTATTTTTATCCTTATTTACCCTTATTTATCCCATTGCCGAATGGGGGTAAAGGAGAAATTAGTACTAACTAGGATCACGGACGGTGGCGCGGACAGAGTAACCCTGGTCAAGCAGCAACTTGACGAGCCAAGATGCAATGTAACCGGATGCTCCGGTGACGCACACCATCTTCCCTGCGCAGCTGCTCATCTCTCTCTCTCTCTCTCTCAATCACCCTGAGCGTGTGGTGTTGCATGAGAGTGAAGTAGAGAAGTAAATTTCGAATTCTTTTTATAGAGAGAATGAATGGTAAGAATGGGTGACATAAGTGGTGACGACGCTGCAACATTATTATATGGCTTTTTTTTTTAACATGTGTCGTTATTGTTGGAACAGTTCATTTATCACACACTAAGGCATCGGATTCTATTAAAACTCCGAAGTTAAGCGTGTTTGAACAAGAGTAGTACCAGGATGGGTGACTTCCTAAGAAGTCCTTGTGTTGCCAACTCTATATGGTTGGGGGTCCTCGGAAACAGCCTCTTGACAGGGTTACACCCTGAAGAGGTAAGGCTGCTTACATCTATCCCTCCCAAACCTTAAGACACTGGGTCTGTTGTTTTTGTTGTTGTCCTTATTGTTGGAAAAAATGATTCAAACGTAATTGTTTTAAAAATCCTTTGTTGTATCTCACATAGAAATGGGGGTAATTTTTCCTCCACTTTAAACAGAAGAGCATTAACTAAGTCTTTGAATTAAGTTGGGGTGAGTGAAAGGTGGGAACTACAGACGCATGCTCGTTTGCTATGCCATGCTCGGGCTAGGGTGTGGGTTTGGGTCTCCCTATGCAACTCCATTACTGCTAACATATTTTCCATGGCATGTGCCTCTTCAAAGTAACTGTTCGGAGGTCATATTTTGGGCTATAAATACCTCCTTGCAGCCCCAGTTCAAATCATCCAACAGAAACATTCGTCTTCTGATCTTCTTCTCTCTCTCTTAGGCTTTCCTACCTAACAATTAAAGAGTGCACCTTAAAACTTAAATCGCGCTAATTTTGGAGGACAGCTGCCGATTGTACTGTATGCACCGAAACAGCAGCGAAATTGTCTTTTAGGACATTTGCTTTTGCTATGATGCGGTATCTTCGATTTTGTAAGAATTTGGATTTCATTTTCGGTATATTTCTTGTTTGCTTGCTGTGTTTAGATATTACTCTCAAGGTTGTAACGCTTATAATATTTATTATATATATAATTTATCTTCTATTGTGATAATAATAAATAATAAAATTGTGTTTTTATAAAATATATATAATATTTTTCAATTAAAATGCATGGTATAATTATGGGGCACAATCTTCCATAAAAGTGAGTTAATTCAATAATAAAATTAAATAATAAATATTTATTTAATAGGTTTTAATTGTAGGGATGACAATTGCACTCGAATTCATTGGATATCTATCAAACTCGATCCATTTATGATGGGTTTGGATGCACAAAAAAAGGATTTAAATGAATTTGGATTTGGATATTGATAAATGAGTTTTGGGTTGGGTTAGGTCGGGTCGGATTTGGATGACATCAAACCCATCCTAGACTCGATCCAAATCCGACTTGAAATTATTTTTAGTGTAGCAAAAATTTTAAATTTAATAAATTTTAAATCTTTAACATGTCCGATCATATTCCAACATCTTTTTTATTGTGCCAAATATTTTGAAATTTGTTTTGGCATTATAATATTCTTTATACAACAATGATTTAACAAATTTACGTATAAAGATTACTTGTTAAGTAGCATCTGAATGATTGTCTAATATTATATTTATACATATTAAATGAAAAAGGAAAAAGATATAGCGATTTGTTCAAATATTAGCTTCTGATATATTATTATTACATTATTATTGTTAATATATTAATACTAGATTGTAATATTATAATTTATTCTATAATTTATATGGGTTATGAATTTGGGTCGGATATATGGATTTAGATTGAATTTTTATGAAATAAATAGGGTTTTTTTGGATTTGGATTAGGTTGAGTTTTTTTTGAATTAGTTCTAGATGAGGGCAAATCTGACCCAATGCCATTCTTATTAACAGGTGTCTATTAGGTACATGTTAGACAAACCCTTATTATATTTACAGACATTTAGCACACATTTTGGATTGTTTTGTGTCGATATTTTTTAGGGATTTGTGAAAATCGGTGTCTAGACTGCGGTTTGTGGACTTTACATAACTTAGTTCTTACAATTATGTAGAGCATTTGATTCACAGAAAGTAAACGCGAAAAGTAGACATTTATGGGAAGTAGAAATTCTGGCTCTTATTTGGTTGACATGAAGTTGATACAACATAAAAAGTAGAAATTACTTAGAGATTTTCAATTTCTTCAAAACACAGAAATTAACTTACCTAACCCTTGTGCAAAAGTATTCAGAAACCCGAAAAGCCCGAACTATATCCGATCCAAAAAAAATAGGATAACCAACCTGATAATAACCAGGGTATACCCAATCGTTCATATTCGAATACTAGGTCGGGTACGGATATCATTTTTGAAAATTGTAGGGTATCCGACCCGCCCGATATAGTTAATTTTGTTATGAGAGGAGCAAAGTGTAATTTTGGTATTGTTAGTCATGATGATTTTGATGGTTGACTGGTCACAGGTTCGATGGTCAAGAGCTGCGCAAAGTGAGCTTTTTTTCCAACAGTAACTATCGCTCGCAACTCTCTCTCTCTCTCTCTATATACATATATATATATAAATAATTTTTAACTATTATTCCCTTTCGCAACCCTAATATTTAACTATAAACCTTTTTTTTTAAATTAATGACTCGGGGTGAGATGTTATTATAATAGTTTTATAAATAATATTTAATTGAATGTTATTGATTTACATATGAATTCATTATATATTAGTCAATACTTTATTTTTTATAAAATCAAATTTGTGAGAAATGTCAGTTAAATGGACGGAAACTTGACTCGATGTGATCTGACCCGTTTTTTAGGTTACCCGATTGATCTGGGTACCCGATTTTTTAGATCATATTATGGGTAGGGCTAGCAAAATTTGACACGACACGAATATAACGGGTTTGGGTTGGGGGTTTTGAAGCCGGGTTGAACTTGGGTTGACCCGTTTAGTCCGTTTAAGTAATTGGGTTGAATTTGAGTTAGACCCGTGTAACTCGTTTTCGACACAATTGACCCGTTTATATAGTTGTGTTAGGCATTTAAGTAATACATTATTGTTATTATATATATACATATATATATATTTGAATTAAGATAATTTGAACTATATTTAGTAATATTCATTTGATAGTTTATTTTAAAAGTTATGAATATAATAAGTATTTATTAGTATTATCAACCATAAAGTGCATTATTAACATGTTTGTAAGTTTAAAAACTAGCATTTAATGAAAAAAAGTCATTAATATAATTAAATGGATAACCTGTGGGTTACTCATTTAATAATTGGGTTGGGTAAGGGTTGAGAGTTTCTTACCCATTTAATAAACGGGTTGGGTTTGGGTTAACCCCATTCTTAAGACTCTTCTCATAGCACGAACACGACACATTTGCCACCCCTAATTATGGGTAATCATTTTGATCATTTTGACTTTTTGGGTACCGGACCTGAAATGCATTTCAGGTAGCGGTACCTAACCCATGCTCACCCCTGAGTATGTTCTAATTCTTTTGTTCTTGACTGGCCTCCCTAAGGAAATTCTACCTCCCATTCTGAAAATCAAATACTTTGTACTTGCTTCCTATAAAGTTGACACATTGAACTCTCGGGAAATACAATTTCCTATAGGAATTCAATTCATATGGCAATCAAACAAGGCTATAGAGTAATGTTATTGTTAGGAAAAAAAAATTGTTATCTTTGAGGTAGTTTTGTTGTTGTCATTTTTCATAAGTCACTTTATTACTTTGACAATAAATTTTTCCCTAGCAATAACAATTATCTAATATATATATATATATATATATATATATATATATATATATATATATATCCCATTGTAAAAATAGTTATTTACAATGTTAGTTACTGATGTTTTTAATTTTATTTTTCTTTTTGTTCAAAATGGTCTCTAATTTTTTAAAATTTGTTCAAATTAGTTCATTATCTTTTTTTCCAAAATGGTTCCTAATCCTTTTAAGTTTATTTAAATTGTTCCTTGTCCTTTTTCTTCATAATGGTCCATAATATTTTCGTTTATAATAAAATTAATTTTTTTATCTTTTTAGTTTTAATCTAATTTTAGTCATCAATCCTTTATTTTATATATGAAATGCTTTTCTTATTTTTGGACGTTAAATTTGTACTTAATGAATGTGAATATGATTGACACTTTCATTTTCTTCGGAAAAAAAAAAACCAAAAAATTATTTTCAAAGTTTAGTTTTCAATTTCTAAAAAATTGAAACTGCAAAAAGAAAACGATATTATCATTGATAATTCATTTTAAAGAAAGTATGAAATGCAACAACAACAGACCCAGTGCCTCAAGGACTTCCGCCTAAGCGGGGTTTGGGGGGTAAATGTACGCAGTCTTACCCCTTCAGGGAGTAACCTTACCGAGAGGCTATTTTCGAGGACCCCCAACCTTATAGGGTTGGCAACACGAGAACTTCCCAGAATTATTCAAATAATTATTTTTTATTATTTATTATTGAAATAAAATTATCTTTATAAGTTATTATTTTTACTTAATCACGTAATTTTTACATTCTTTGAAAAGTCACCTTTTACCAATGTTTATTTCGTTTAAAATAATTCACATGCCTTGCACTTGAATTATTAAAAACCGAGAAGTGGTAATATTTCGACAAAAGAATAGCTCATATAAATGAAGGTTTTGGATCGTCATTGATCGAGGTTGGATATACATATCCCAAGTTTTCAAACTTTTTTGTGCATTTTTCCACGTTGCTTTTGTATTTTAGGCTCCGTGTGGTAGAAAGGAAGACATTTTCTCGCATAAAATATGTTCCTTCAAAAAAGATTTTTCATGATAATCGCAATCAAATTCGGTTTTTTCTTTGTTTATTTCAACATAAATCATGTTGCCATCATATGATGTTCCCTTATTTGTTTAAAAGAAAATATCTTTCACCAATCATCATATATCTTATACACAAGTAGTATACAGCATATAAGCTTTGGACAATCCTCCTTACGCGGTTTGCCATCTTCACAAGAGTCTTTATGGGCTTAAGCAAGCAAGTCGCCAATGGTTTTCAAAGTTTTCATCAGTTCTTCTATTTCTCGGGGTTTGAGCAATCAAAATCCGACTATAGTTTGATTATTCGTTATGTTGGTTCTACTGTTACTGATTTACTTGTGTATGTTGATGACATTATAGTGGCAAGTAATTCCTTATCAACAGCCCACCAACTCAAGATGGTTTACATCAACATTTTTGCCTCAATGATCTTGGACCGCTCAAATATTTCCTTATGTCGGAGACTGCTCGAACTGATGCGAGTATATATCTCTCTCAATGGCATTATACCTTGCAATTTGCTAGAAACTACTGGTATATTGGGTTGGGTTGTTAGCTGGCCTCGAGCCTCATGGAACCACATTGCAAGCTTCGCAAAGATGATGGTGAACCACTTTCCGATCCTGGTTCGCATCACAGGCTGATAGGGTGCCTCTTGTACCTCACTATGACCCGCTCGGGTATTTCTTTCTCGGTCCAGAAGCTCAATTAGTTTATGAGCTCTCCTCGTACTTCATACATGGACTTTGCTGTCCGTGTGCTTCGTTACTTAAAGAAGACTTTTGGATATGGTCTCTTTTATGGTCCTTCACTCGGCCATGTCTTCAAGATTTTGCTGATGCTGATTGGCTAGTTGCCCAGATACTCGTCGCTTTGTCATTGAGTATGCAGTGTTCATTGGTGACTCTCTTGTTGCTTGGAAGTCCAAGAAGTAACCCACCATTTCTCATTCTTCCGCCGAGGCTGAGTATCGAAGTATGGCCTCTGCCACGTGTGAGATTCTTTGGTTACGGCATCTTCTTGGTGATCTTTGGGTGGAACATCCCATGGCCATTCCCTTATTTTGTGATATTAAAGCTGCTAGCTACATCGCTCATGATCCCACTCTCCACGATTGCACTAAACATAACTTGATTGTCACTTGGTTCGTGATAAAGTTCATGAAGGTGTAAGAAGGTCGTCCACATAGGTTCATGGCGTCAACTTGCCAATCTTCTCACCAAACTGCTTCCTAGCACTCAATTATCTGTCATTTTTTCCAAGTTTTGTTCGAAATCTACACACTCTAACTTACTATCAATTCATACTCACTATTGAGCTAAACTGTGCAAATTACTGTCAAATTACTATGGATCGATTTTTAAGCTAATATCAATCATTAATAAGTATCTAGCAAGTCTTTATCAAACTACTTGTAAATGTTACAAATCAAGCAGCCTCTATTCACAAGCAGCTTGCAAAATTTATTAAGCCTGCTTGATAAGTTACCTAGCCTCCAAAACAGACTAGAATCAGCCAATTAGTTCATCTGACCTCTATTTCATATACCTCCCTATCGTACGCTAAGATGCTTGTACACACAAGATCAACAACCCAATCAATCACAACCGACCATTTCTCATCTTAAACCAACCAAACAACCACAACCCTCATATCAATACTCTCTTGAACCCTAAACAAGGTTTATACAGAAGCATGCGAAAGAACCTTAATTACCTTATAATAATTATCTAATATAAACTGTAGCCTAAACTAAGGCCTAAAAGTTCTCCATTTCAAGACTTAACTCGTAATAATATAAACCCAAACTTTACACAAGAAATCCATCAGCTTGTACATGCACAATCAATAATCCACTCAATCACAACCGTCCATTTCTCATCACAGCCCAAACCAAACAACCACAACCGTACGATCACTCATAGACACAATCACCATACACCCGCGTAGCACCATATCAAGATCCCCCAAACCCCTAAATAACTACCAAACCCCAATCCCCCTTTTCTTCCCGCCAATTCAAACCGTCATCAAATTTCTTCAACAAATTTCAAAACCCTAATTTCCCACAAATCAAATCCTCCAATTTCATCTCTTTCAATCTCTCCAAGAAAACCCCACCATGAATTTCACCCTCCTTCTCTCTCTCCTCCTCCTCTTCCTCTCCGTTGTGGTGGCCGGAACCACCTCGGTTCCGGCCTTAGGCGTCACCTATCGCTTCTCCTCCGACCACCAACTCCCGCCACCCGATGCGGTTGCCGCCACCCTTCACCGCCTTAAAATCTCCACCATCCGCCTCCCTCCCGGCACTGACCCCACCATCATCCGCTCCTTCACTTACTCCAACGTCTCTCTCCTCCTCACCGTCCCCAACTCCCTTATCCCCTCCCTCGCCGGAAACCGTTCTAATGCTGCTGCGTGGCTCTA
Source organism: Simmondsia chinensis (assembly GCA_018398585.1). NCBI lineage: Eukaryota > Viridiplantae > Streptophyta > Magnoliopsida > Caryophyllales > Simmondsiaceae > Simmondsia > Simmondsia chinensis. The sequence continues at coordinate 35,761,531 of JAGTTD010000008.1, read as the reverse complement.
CCGCCACGTCATCCCCTTTTACCCACGTGCCAAAATCACCACCATATCGGTCGGAAATGACCCACTTAACACCCCTTCTGATCTATCGGATTATCTTCTTCCAGCAATACGAAACGTCCACGTGGCACTTCACGAGCTCGGGATTCGGTCGATTTCAGTGTCAACTACTTTCTCTTTCATCAATGTGTTAACCACCGCATTCCCCCCCTCGGCCGCCGAGTTTCAGGAGCCAGCCAATCAGGTTGTGATCAAGCCGTTTCTTGAGTTCCTGGAAGAGGCAAATTCTTCATTCTTGATCAATCTTTACCCTTATAATCTTTACAGATTAAACTCGGAGATCCCAATTGGGTTTGCCTTATTCCAAGAACACCCTTTTAATTTCAGGGATGATTACACAACCGGTGTCCGATATCGGAATTTGTTCGATACGATGGTGGATGCGGTGATCACCTCTATGGCGGTGGCAGGGCACGAGAATATTCCCTTGGTGGTGACCGAAACTGGGTGGCCAAGTGCCGGGGCCGAAGCGGGCGAGATAGATGCTAATCATTTGTATGCTGAAATGTACCTAAAGGGTTTGACCGATCACTTAAGATCAGGACTTGGGACCCCATTAAGGAAAGAAGGGGTTTCGGGGGTTTATGTGTATGAGCTTTTTGATAGGCAAAGAAGTCAGAATCTTGGAAGTTTGAATGTGCAGCAATGGGGGATATTGTATCCCAATATGACCCAGAAGTATAAGGTTGATTTTAGCGGCACATCGAGGGTCGGTTTTAATGTCTTAGCAGTGGTGATATCCTGGTTGCTGGTGTTCTATCTCTGTAAGCTGAACATGGTTATTTGGTGGTGGTGATCATTTTGGTGATCTTTTTTCAGATTATGTGCAATGTTATTGCTTAGAAGGAAGTGGGTCTTAGATTTACGGAGGATTGATTGTTAATAGTGATTGATTCTGTGTAGGGAAGATTTGATTTTGTTGTGATTCTTTTGTACAAGATTTCTTGTGTTTTGGTTGTGTTTTTTCCCCTTTATTGTAAATGGGAAACTGAGTAATAGATCGTTCTTTTAGGTTTCTGATGTACATGTGAATCTTTGTCCCATGTAGAATGAAATATATTGTTTTCCCTGTTGAACTGTTAGTGACCATTATGTTCAGCTAGATTTTAGCTTTAATGTAACACTGATGTTGAATGGCGTTTGGAATTTATGTCCTGAATTTCTATTGTTGCTTCAGTCGAGTGAACTCATTAAGTTTTTTTTCAGCTTTTTGCCTATATATGTAGCATTGTAAGTACACCCAGTCTTATCCTCATTCTGGTTTTCTTAGTGGGTTACTCTTATTCATCGGTCTGCAATTTTTTCCCCTCAATTAAAGGGTTTTCTCATGAATTTCTATGTTATTGTTTTCTTTTTCTCTATTCTCGTCTCAATTTTTTTCATATCTATTTGTTTACATCTAAATCAAACCCTATTCTTGGGTATTTAACATGTTGTTTTGAGTTGAGGTGACAATTGTGTTGTTTATCACTAAATTGATTGTCATATTTTTACTTCTCTCAGAACATGAACAAAACTTGACAAACATAATTATTTGTTCAATTTGTTTAAAAGTTGGTGAAGTGCATTGAATTCGAGATTCAATTTAGTCTTAGCATGACTTAGATTCATCACAGTAATTTCATATCATTAATCTCTTATTCAGCAGATACAATTATAGAACCATTTTCTTTTTCAAGTGTATGAGTACATTTATTTGTGTATTAGAGAGAACATTGGTTATTTGGACTCTTAATTCTACCCCACACGTCAATTTAATTATCAGATATCGAAATATGATATGATACTATAAAGATATATGAATATACATTTATATGAATCCTTATCCCAAGCATTGAATTTGTATAGTTACTATACCTTCTTACGCGAGTTCTAGAAACAAAGCCTAGGAGAAGTAGATACTTGCTGTTATTGACTGAAGCTTTGAGCTCCAGGCTTGAAAGCGAGTGTAGTTTGAGCTCAAAATTTATGCTATTTTTGAAGTTAAAGCCGTTGCATATTGACATTCCTTCAATTAAGAGAATAAAATATTTACTTTTATCATCCCAAAACCAATAATATCAGCATTTCATATGTGTCCAAAGTATCTGAAGTAAGCAGCTGAACAAAAGGGTCCACAAGTACACAAATCTAGGAGGTCCATAAGCCACATAAATTCGAGAGATGGGTATTCACCCTATCTCTAAAAATGCTGCCACGTGGCAGAGACCCAGTAACTGCTTATCTGCAATAGAAACCCAGTTCTAGCCTTGGAAGAAGAAGATCAAGCTCTCTCTCTCTCTCTCTCTCTCTCTCTCTATCTCTCTGCAACATTTAGAGCAAGCATGGAGACCAGCATCGCTTGCTGCTCAAGGAGCATGCCCCTACCCAATACCTCCTCTCGCCACTCCTCTCTTGTCTCCCCAACGTCATTTACTCCATCTCTTCACTCCAAGGTAAAATTACTTTTTATCACATGTACATACATGTATGATTTTATTGCTAGCAGTGGCCTAAGTGTAAGCTTTGATTAAGGGAGCCGTTGTCGTCATCTTTGTTTGTTTTGATGGAAAATCTTTCCCATCTCAATTCTACTGTGTTTTCTGCATGACTAAAACAACTGTAAGTATTGAAAATGTTTTTCTTCGTTGAGAGGAATTGACTTCCTCTTAATGAAAGAGGAAAACATTTTTCTTCATGGAGGAGAAAAAGTTTTTTGTCATAATCTTGTGTCATATACTTTGCTTCAACCGCAACTTGATTAAGAGTGAATCTTGTATGAATTTATAGGACGAAACCTTTTTCAATTTGAAAGACAAATTTTTACAAAAAAGATATTTTTAACTGAAAATGCTTTGTGAAGAAAAATTTTCCATAAGAAAAAATGTTTTTTAGTTGAACCGAATAGAGCCTTGAAGTCAAAATTATGTCCAAAGGTGCATAAATGTATCTTTGGGGGGAGGATCAGCTCCTGTGTTGTCTCTCTTCTCATATATTTAATCAGGAGTATATACCATCTACTGCACTTGAAAATGGAATCAAATCAAGGCTTGCAGTCAGTCACATCATTTTCATAGTTGCAAAATTACAGAAGTGGGATTTTGCAGACATGGAATAACAAGTCAACGTGACTATTTAAAGGAACCCCTTGCTCAAAATTCATTATATAATAGCTATTGCATTATGTACTGTCCTTTATTTGATTCCATCAGCTGGAGTGAATGAATGTCACATACTTTTGTTTCAATACCTCTTTGAATACCGTGCAGAGTCTAAAATCAAGCTCACTTTTTGGGGAGTCGCTCCGGACGACACCCAAGTCATCACTTAAGGGCTCCAGAAAGAACTCTTCCCTTGTAACAAGATGTGAGATTGGAGACAGTTTGGTAAGTATGATTTTTATCCAACATGTTATTGGTTGTACTTTTGTCTATACTTGATATAGGACGAGTAGTTGAGGAGTTCATGAAGAATGGACCATCAAAAGCACAAACGGTAGGGCCCGAAACATTGATCCAGAATTGCAACTGAAAAGGGGCTTAGCTTTTGATATGGTAGGAGTTACAAGGCCTATATGATATCAAAACAAAGCTTTCATGCAAACTATGCAAAGCCTTCGTTGCTAGTCCCACCCATTTCGTCCAAATTCAGCCTCTAAGGCATGTTTTGAGCCACTTTTGGTGTTTTGCAACTAGATTAGGGTCATTCTCAGAATTTCGCATTTTAGGGTTTTGTTAATTGGCTGCAAATACATCGTTTTCCTGTCTTCTTCTCCTTATTTCAGATTTAATGATATACAATCCCCCGAGATCTCTACTCAACTTTGGCAGACTCCGAATTTCTTTTTGATTGACGTGTTCAATTCATGATTTGCACTTACGTTCCGCCTCAATACTTTGAAGTGAAAATCAGCTCTAATATTTAAAGTATTATTGCAGGAAGAGTTTTTGACAAAGGCAACCCCTGATAAAGGGCTGATCAGATTGCTGATGTGCATGGGAGAAGCACTTAGGACCATTGCCTTTAAAGTCAGAACAGCTGCCTGTGGAGGGACTCAATGTGTCAACACTTTTGGTGATGAACAACTTGCAGTTGATTTGCTGGCCAACAAACTTCTTTTCGAGGTCCGGGTCGATAATTTCGTGTCTTCTTGATTACCGTCTTTATCCAAAAAAAAATATTATTAAGAGAGAGAATGTACAAAGAGTTAAAAAGATAAGACGTCCTCTAACATCAAAAACCAAAAACTAATAATATAAAGTCCTCCAATTCTGTTATAAATCAACCAACAATACATCAGTGAAGCTCCTAAACGCTTTTTGTCTATAGAGATCTTAGAAAGACCATCTTACCTCATAAAAAATGCGTGGGTTGATAATAGTCTTTGAAAACTCCAACATCCCTTTTTCTACAGTTTAAAGGCCGTCAATTCAAATGCTTGTTGTTTTCCTAAATGAATTCATGCCACATTTTGTGAAATCATTTTTGAACATTCACTCAATAGTTGAATGGACATTTGTTTGCTTGATATGATATTAGAGCTTATCTAACCAAGAGATATTGGGTTTGAATCTCGATGACTCTATTTTCATTTCTAAACCCAAAACTTGTAATATTCATTATAGCTAGTACACAAGGTGTGCTAATGCAATTGAATTTTGATGGATACAGGCATTGAATTACTCACACTTCTGCAAATATGCTTGCTCAGAAGAAGTCCCTGAGCTTCAAGATATGGGTGGCCCAGCTGAAGGTTGGCTTATTCCTCTCACTTTACTTCGTAATCTAGTACACATTTAAAATCTTACATGTAGACACCCGTTAGGTACCGTTTCTTGTTTACAGTTTTTAGTTCTTTTAGAAACTAAAAACTATATTTTCTGGTTTTTTTTTTTTTTTTTTTTTGGTTTTTTGTCTTTGATTTTCTGATTTGAATGAAAATTGAAACAGGAAACCCAAAATAAGAAAAAATTGCCTTCAAAACTCGGTGTCTACATTCTCAAATAACCAAAAAACCACAAATAAAAAATGACACTAGATAAGCTCTTCGTTGTGCTGTAATTTATGTCTCGATTTAGAATTTCTTTTCTTGCCTTGGCCCAGCTGGTCCCCGTTAAGGGAATTCAAGGTTTCAGGGCACCTATGTGTAAACATACAAGTGGCATCAGATTGTATTTTGTTCTTTTGGTTGTCAGTGGATTACTTTCTCCACATCTGTATGTTATTGTTGTGCCTTCCTCTCTTCTCTTCTCAGCTTCTTTCACATCATCAAATCGAATGCAGTTACTGGGTATTCACCAAACAAGCTCTTAGCTAAAAGTTTGTTCTTCTATGTACAAAAATTATGAATGGAACAGGAGGATTCAGCGTAGCATTTGACCCATTGGATGGGTCAAGCATAGTGGACACAAATTTCTCAGTGGGCACAATATTTGGGGTGTGGCCAGGAGATAAGCTAACAGGAGTGACAGGAAGAGACCAAGTTGCTGCTGCCATGGGAATTTATGGCCCTCGCACCACTTATGTTTTGGCCCTCAAGGACTTCCCTGGCACCCATGAATTCCTTCTTCTTGATGAAGGTTTGTATCATCTTTTATGTCATTTACGTGTTGTTTCTTTTTGTGGTTTTTGGTTTTCAAGAGACTGAAAACTGGGTTTTAAGAACAATTTTTTCTTTTCTTTGTTTTTTGTCCTTAGTTTTTCACTCGAAAATTGCAATAGAACAAGCTGAAAATAAAAAAACTAAAAGGCAAATAATATCATTTCGAAACCATAAATTTTAGTCTTTCAGAAAGTAAAGCAACTATAAATGGGAAACCGATACCAAACAGATCCTTAAGTTTTGGACTGCATGATGAGGATTTGTTGTGCAGTTTATGGTCTAAAATCTTGGTAATAGCCAATTTTGAGAAAATGAAATGTTCGAACAGATAGAATTTTTTGATCCATAATGAATTTGAAGGGAAATTGAGTCTTGCTCAATCAGTAAACCTGCTCTACTGTGACTTAGACACCAATGGGTGCAAATGTCAGAAACATTCATCTTTATACAAATATCAGACCTTTGCTTCTTAGAAGCCTTGTGCATGTGTCATTCTTCACAGTAAATGTTAAATTTCACCCACAGAGTTAGAACATACGAGGTCTACATATAAGCCCAAGTGGGATTCCATCCTAAAACTAATTATTATTAGGTAGAATAACCCACTAGGCTTATATGTTGGTCTCTTTTTTCCTATAACTTCTATGCAGGATTCATATTTGACTTATATTTGGAGTTCCTAATAGTAAATGTGTAATAGGGAACCTTGATGTAATCGGTAAAACTGCTCCATTATGACTTAGAGCTCACAAATATAATTCTCGGGCGCTTTCTTGACAGTGAAAAGCCTTGTGCAATGTTGATCATTGGATTTTATTTGTTTGGTTTTGTGATTAGGGAAGTGGCAACATGTAAAGGAGACAACTGAAATAGGAGAAGGGAAACTCTTCTGCCCAGGGAATTTGAGAGCCACATTTGACAACCCTGCTTATGACCAGGTTTTCCATTATTCTGAATTACTCACTCTATCTGTTAGGAAAATTACCCCAATAACCCACAAAGATACAGAGATTTACATGGAAAACCCTTAATCGAGGAAAAATCTATAGGTGGAGGTAGAAATTTTCAATGTATCTGAGAATGGAGGTAGAAAGCTTCAGGATATCACCCTGTCTAGACCCTGTGTTGCCGGGACCCTTTCAAACACTGGGTTTGTTATTGTGGAGACAGTTATCATCCGTACAGAGGCAGAATCCTTTAATGAGTATATATCAGCACAACACTAAAAAAAACCTAGCTGCCACATTGGAGGGAGGTACACAGAGTTGTCCTGGAATTAAGGGTCCATATTTTGAGGCTAGTGTTGGGCTGTGGTCTCAGGCCCGAAGGGTTTAGTCCCTCTACTCTACCATAGACATCCGCTTTTAAATCTAGACTTAAGAATTTCAAGACATAACAAAACGGTATCAATATTAAGTTTTGTTTGGTTAGATCTCACGTTCAAAGCTCACCGATACTCCTTTCCTAGTTCTTGTCCCTTTTTGGGGAATTTGTGAAAACTCCTTAACAATATATATATATATTCCCCATTCTTCATGCTTTGGAATTTGTTGCTTGCAGCTGATCCAACACTATGTAAGAGCTAAATACACTTTGAGATACACTGGAGGAATGGTGCCAGACGTTAACCAGGTTTTCATTCTTACTGTTTTTAACTTTTTTTCTGCAGAAAACGTTTCATATACTCAATTTAAGTATCTAATATATATGTCAAAAAATCACTGGGTCGTGATAAGAAGATACCAATACGGATTACCAACCGATGAAACGACTAATGCATCATCTTTGACAAGCCCCCAAAAAAATATCATTCTTAAACTATATATTATATACTAAAACCCGTTATTAATACCATATGCAAATCATAGTTAAGGAAAAGGGTAGGGGTGTGCAAAATACGGTTTAAACCGTAATCCAAACCGAACCAAACTGTAAATTACGGTTTGGTTTGGTTAATTTGGTTTATGGTTTTGAAAAATTATGGTTTGGTTTAAGAAACTTTGGTTATTAGGATTTACAGTTTAGGTTTGGTTTAAAACCAAACTTAAACTATAAACCATAAAAATCATAAACTAAAGAATCCAATGATTATTTATATCATCAAAATCATAACAAGTTATATTAGTGGCAAAATTTACTTGATAACTCGATAAAAATAATTAGGATTATTTACACCAAAGGCCTTTGTACGTTTCTGATCTTGTCAACTTAAGCCTTATACTTTTGATTATGTCAATTTAGTCCATTTATAATTTAGATTATGTCAATTTAGTTATTTGGTCAAATTTAACTTAAGGTAATGATGTAATTTTTAATGACAGAATCTTATTAGATGGAAGTAATATTTACTCGTTGATTCAATTTAACCCAATTTGCGACTAAACTATTAAATATTTCATTAACAACTTAACAAAAATTTTAACAGACCCAATGTTATTGCTGAATTTTCCAAAAAACGTTACTACTGAATTTAACAAACTAATTTTATGTGTTGTTTGTAGTTTTTGTTTATGTAGTATAAACATATATTATACTATTAATTAGGAAAAGAAGTAAATTTTTCGTATTTTTTTATGTTTTTGTAGTTAATGATGATTTTAATATTGATCAAATTATGTTTATGTTAGTGTTAATAACAATTTTTATATTATAATGGTTAAAACAATAAACCGGACCGGACCGGACTAGAATTACTGTTTGGTCCGGTTTGGTTTGTGAGATAAAATGGTTTGATTTTGGCTTAGAAAATTTTCGAACCGTATTTTTACGGTTTGGTAACCTTAAACCGCCAAACCGGACCGCGTGCACCCCTAGAAAAGGGTATCTTGACGAACTTATAATAAGATGACAACAAGCTCAAAATTCGTTATGTAACAGTCATTATGTGATAGATCATTGTGAAGGAAAAGGATATCTCCACAAAAGTACCATAACATAACAACTAGCTCAAAATCTGTTACATAAGTCATTATGCGTTATAATAACCTTTATTTGATTCCATGTTTCTTCTGATGTAGATCATAGTGAAGGAAAAGGGTATCTTCACGAATGTAGCATCACCATCAGCAAAGGCGAAACTAAGACTCCTATTCGAGGTGGCTCCATTAGGATTCTTGATAGAGAAAGCAGGAGGGTACAGCAGTGATGGAACACAATCAGTGCTAGACAAGGTCATAAACAGTCTCGATGACCGCACCCAAGTCGCTTATGGCTCCAAAAACGAGATCATTCGCTTCGAGAAGACCCTTTATGGGTCCTCTAGGCTCGAGGGGCCCGTGCCTGTTGGTGCTGCTGCTTAAAGCTAAGCAGGTTGTCGTGTGTCTCCTTTTGTTTGTTTAGGGGCTTGTATTTAATGCAACAACAAAGTTTGAAAAGGAAAAAAAAAAATGTATCATGAATGTATGAGGCCTATAATTGATATGGGCATGTTGTTTTGCAGAATCTTTGTCCATTTTCTTATTTATCATGCCAATTGTTAGGAAAACAAGATTAAAAAAAGCAAAAAATTCAACGAGAAAAAGAATACTGATCGATTGTATCTTTTAGTTAATGAAGTTGCAGAGATTTTTGGCCATCTTTAGAAAAGAATACAAAAAGCCTTCTTTCTTTTCTCTATCACATAACATCTCGTAAAATCTAAGCAAGAATATATATACCATCCAAAACACAAGTGCGTCTAAAAGTACCTTCAGTTGGGTCTAAGCTCATATCAAGCCCAAATCTATTGGCCCAATCTTTCGTTCCATAGACATCATCGACTACCGAATAAAATGAGACTCCACACTTGAAACAGGTAAGAATGTCTTGTGATCCATATAAATTTCTTTTTGTTTATGAGGTTACATTACCGATCAATCACATAACCGTGCTATTCTTATTACATGGTCATCAGCTACAAAGTTAATATTCCTCATATGCACATAAAAACACCGTCAGTAGTTTTATTAGTTACATTTTAATTGAAAATTTTAAAAAAAATACTCAAATGTAAACTTGTACATTCTGTATATTTTTATTATAACTTTGAATTTATTTTATATATTAATTGATTTCCAAATCATAAAAATTCATGGAATGTTTATGAGTAATGTAAAGCAGTCATTATAACTTGAAAGGGAGAAAGAGAGTTGAGATTTGACAGATGAGGTTAACTATACACATCAAACGACTCATGTGGAATCCATTTGAATATAATGCTTCTATTTGAACCCTTTTTCAAATCATATTATATATTTTAAAGTTTATATTTTAGTATCCCGATATTTTTGAATTAATAAACAGACCTCTAAGGTTTTATTGTATTAATAAAAAAGACCCTCTCTAATTTGAAGACATTGAGTTGAAGTATCAATTATTTTTTAGTAATTCTACAGTAAAATGACAAAAGAACTCTTTAATACCTTTATTATTACTTTATAAGCACAAAATTCGAGGTATTATATTGTATAAAAACTATCTATTTTTGCTTAATTTGTTTTAAAATATGGTTATTGAAGGGTGTTTTTGTCATTTTACTATATCATTAATAAATATGCAGTTGCCACATTAGTTGAGGGTATTTTTATTAATACGAAAAAAACTTAGGGGCCATTTTAATAATTCAAAAAGTTTAGGATTTTTTTTATTATTTTCAAAAACGTCGAGGTAATAATGTGACCTGTAGTGAATAATTGCCAAGAGTTTTCGTAACATTGCTTTAATATTAACATTTTTGGCTTGACAATCATATTATCCTCTGTATTTGGGGGGTTTCACTTTTTTTTGTTGTTGTATAAAATTACCTTTAAAAATAGTCATTTTTCACTTAATTGTCACAACTTCTCAATTTTTTAGAAATTAGATTTAAGAGTTTAAATTTTTTTTAATTAACCACGAGCATCAACATCATTAGATTTTCCCTGAGCCCACATGTGTAATTTTACATTTTCTTGTACAAAAAAAAAAAAAAAAAATGAAGGATTCAACATACATGTTCGCATTAGCTCATTTGGTAAACAAATATCCTTAAATGGTCTCTATTTGCAAATTCGGTCTTATTACGGGCTTGTGCACACAGGGATTCAAACATGTGTATAGAGCCACTTTAATAGCATAATATTTACTAATTGAGCTAAAACTGACGTTTGTTATATTTTTTCAAATTTTATATATAATTTAAACAAAATCATATATGTAACACAAATAGATTACTAACAGCATAATGTAGATGAGTGATTGAAATCTTTTAAATCTGATTTTCTGAAAAATTGAAAAGTTATGCTAGTTCAGTGAAATTAATTACTTTTGAAGGTGGTTTAAAACTACCTTTTTTTTGGGGGGGAAAATTATCACTTAGGTACCTCGAGGTTTGAATATTTATTACTTAGATACCTTGATAATCCAATATATATAATGAGGTACCTTAAGTTTTAGATATTTTATCACTTAGGTACCCTAAAATTTTCAAAATTTATCAATTAGGTATCCTTTTATCAAAGATTCAATTGCTTTTAGTTAGAAAATATTAGAATTGAACACAATTTGAACAATATATTAATATCGTTACTAGAATTTGATGACTTTTGTCCAAGAATGCAAAATTGACACATTATAATGGTAATTTTTAGGTGATTTACATCAATATCCGGTGAATACTTTATCGAGCCAAAGCTCAAAATAAAACTAAAATAAAAAATATTTTCAAAACTAGCTTTCAAAGAAAAATATTTCTCCAAATGGCGTTTATGCCATAATTTGACTTTTTTATTTTTTATTTTTACTTTTTATTTTTACTTTCTTATATTATTTTCAATACATTTATATTTTTTTAAATTTATAATACTTTCTTAATCATAACAAATAAATTAAAATAAATTATTTAATAAAATATTTAGATTAAATTTGTGTATAAATAATTTTATTTAAAATTTAATAAATAATTTAATTTGATTTACTTATTATAATACATAAACTATTATAAATTTAAAATATTATAAATGTATTAACAAATAAAAAAGTAAAAAAAAAATAATGACATGAATGCCATTTGGAAAAATAGTTTTTTTATTGAAAATACTTTTTTTTTTTATTTTTGTGTTATTTAGGATAATGGCTCTACATTATCACAATTTGTTGAATTTTGATAAAAATATTGGCATTAAGTTACCTATATTTTCGTATTCATGTATTTTGTATCAAATACTTTTTTGTATAAAATTGATCAGATTATCACAAAAATTTATCAAATTATGACATAGAATACCCAGGTGATAAAATATTCAAATCTCAAATGACCCTATTGTATATATTAGAATGTCAAGATATTGAAATAATAAATACAAAAACTCATGATATCTAAGTGATAATTTTTTTCATTTTTCTTGTTTATTCTTAGTCATAAAATGAAAAGTATATTCTAACTATAGCACACCTACATCTGCTCTGACTAAGGATGATCAGTCCAAACAATATCAGCCAAATGTCAGAGCTTTAATTTAATTTTATAATAAGATCACTAATCATTTTTTAATTTAATTAAGCTTATACGTTAACATCAAAGCATAATTAGCTCAATCATGAAAACAATTTTGCAACTATAAAGTTCTTTGTTTCCTTATTATAAACTCTATTTTGACTTATTAATTTCTAGTACTTTCCGATGATTACTCATCATAACTTAATCTTCGTTTTGAATTTTTGTATTGAGAAATTAAAAATTGGGTCTTAAATATAATTTTTTCTTATTTTTTTGTTTTCTATTTGAATTTTCAGTTTCCATTTACAATAGCCAAAAAATTAAAAACAAACAATCAATTTGATAAAAGATTGTTTCTAAAACGTAATTTCTAGTTTCTGAAATATCAAAAGTTGCAATTAGATAATCAAATGTGAAATATACCCTAATATGAGAAATCTTAGCTTTGAATCACATTTACCTAAACAAACAAAAAAGTTTAAAAATTATCTATCATATAATTATTTTTTTTTTTAACTCTTAGTACAAATCCGACACATCTACCGAAACGGAGTCCGAGAAAGCCTATAAGAGCCCAAAAAAGAAAACATAGCGACAAATACCAAAACATTTAGACGCCTACTATTACGCCAACTCATGTAGCACCTTAACAAGCCTGGACGCTTATATCCACACCAGCTCATAAAAACACAAAAAACCGAATGGATCACACCTTTACCGACACAAAAAGCCAAAAGAATGACATCTTCTTAGTAAAATGCCCAAACATGACACGTGCGCAAATGATCAAATAGGCTTTTGATATTACTTAGGACACTGTAAAGTAGACCCAACAATTTGAGCTACATCTCCTATCAGAATTAAGCAGAGGACGGAGCATGGGCTGATTTCTTCTTATGATGTTTCTTTTTCACACGACTAACCCCGCACCCAACTAACAACATTGTCGGCAGCACTTGGAAATATCGAGTTAAGTATAAAGCGGATGGCTCCGTTGATCGATTCAAGGCTCGCCTTGTGGCTCAAGGTTTTCACCAACGTGAAGGCATTGACTTCAAGGAAACTTTTAGTCCGGTTGTCAAACCTCCTACCATCGCTTCATCCTTACACTTGCTATCACTCACAAGTGGTCTATCAAGCAACTTGATGTTAAAAATGCCTTTTTACATGGCCACCTAAAGGAAGAAGTATACATGAAGCAACCGTAAGGCTTTATTCACCCCAAATTTCCCAACCACGTATGTCGCCTACGCAAAGCCCTCTATGGCCTTAAACAAGCTCTCCAAGCTTGGTTCCAACGCTTCAGTACCTTTCTCTACACCTTAGGATTCACTTGTTGTCGTGCTGATCCCTCTCTTTTTTTACTTCGCACCCCCAACAACATCACTTGCTTACTACTATATGTTGATGACATCATCTTAACCGACTCTAACACCCAGTCCCTCGACACTCTTGTCGACACCCTCTCCTCTCAATTTGCTATGAAAGACCTTGGTCCCCTACACTACTTCCTCGGCCAAGGTCGGTGGGAGACTTAACCCGGACGTGTGGGGAGGGAGATGCAGCAGCCGAAGCTGCCGGTGGTGGGGGAGAGGTGGGCTGGTCAGTGGGGGGTCGGGCAAGGTCTTCGTGGGAGACCGTGGGTGTGATGGTGGTGCTGGGTGGACTCCAAGGGGAGGGGATAGGGGTGGAGCCCACCGCAGGTGGGGCAGGGGCCGAGGGGGGCTCGAGAGGGGCAAGGCTCGGTAGTAGCGGAGCTCCGGGAGTGATAGCGATTATTAGAGGAAGGTCGACTATAATCGCGGTTGAGCCCGGTGGAGTGATATGTGTAGGGTTGACTAGTTCTGGGTAGGGGAAGCTAGTTTCATTGAACGTGACGTGCCTGTTTATGTAGACTTTACCCGTTTGAGGATCTAAGCACCTAGAGCCTTTATGGCGGGCAGCATAGCCTATAAAAATGCATGGTATAGAGCGAGGTGCAAGTTTGTGTGGTGGACGAGGTGTGAGATTTGGAAAGCATGCACAACCGAATTTGCGAAAACCGGAGTAGTTTGGTTGTTGTTTAAACAGTTTTTCAAACGGGGATGAGTTATTCAGCACAGGGGTAGGAAGGCGGTTAATAATAAAGCATGCTGTACAGGCAGCGTGATCCCAATGTGAGTAACGCAACCGGGCTTGAATAAGTAAAGTCTGAGCCATGCCTATTACGTGTTGGTGCTTTCGTATCGCCACCCCATTTTGTTGTGGGGTATCAAGACAAGAAAGGCGAAAGTGTATGCCATGTTGTCGGCATAGGTTGTTCATACGACGGTGATCAAATTCACGGCCACCATCACTTTGAAAGATTTTGATTTTCGTGGAAAATTGGTTTTCAACTAGTGCTTTAAATGTGACAAAGATATCAAATACTTCGGATTTATGTTGCATAGGTTATAACCATGTAAAGCGAGTAAAATCATCAATAAAGTTAACATAGTATTTGTAACAGGAGTTTGACGCTACAGGAAAATGCCATACATCTGAATGAATTAAATTCAAAGGCGAAGAAGCTAAATGTAAAGCACGTTGAAAGGGAAGTCGGTGAGACTTTCCTAAGTTACAATGTTGACAAAAATTAGTAAAACGAGAACGAGGAATCAGTTTTCGAGAACAAAGAACATTTAACATAGGTTGCCCGAGATGCCCTAACCGTTGATGCCATAGGTTTCCAGAGAGAGTTTGTGCCATGAGGCCGGTGTAGTGGGGTGAAAGATTGTAAAGTGGCCCATTACTGCGAACTCGAAGCAGAGGGATCCCCGTAGCCTTGTCCTTGACAGAGAAAAATTCAGAGTCAAATTCAACAGTGCATGAGTTATCTTGACATAGTTGTTTTATGGATAATAAATTATGGGTGAGTTTGGGAACCAACATGACATTGTTAAGTTGAAGAGGATGCATTTTAGTTTGTACAGTAGTGGAACCAATATGACTAACAGGTAGTGAAGCATCGTTCCCAACTAAAACTCGTTTTTGACCACTGTAAGGAAGAGTAGTGTGAAGCATACCAGAGTTGGGTGTCATGTGATTGGTTGCGCCAGAGTCAGGATACCAATTGTAGTCTTGAGATTCGGTGATGGACATAGCAGCAAGGGAAGGCGAAGGATCTGGAAAGGATGCATGATCAAAGCGGTGATAACATGATGCAGCATTGTGACCAGGCTTATGATAGATTTGGCAGAATACCGGTGCAGGGCCGAGAATTTCAGGTGTGGGCGGGCGTGCTTGTGGTGGGTTGGGGTTGTTGGGTCCTGTGTTATGCTGTTGATTCTGGCCCCCAGAGCGGCCCCCTCAATTGCCACGGCGATCGTTGTTACGGCCCTCACCTCGACCGCGACCCCCACGACCAGAGTTTGATCCTTGGGTACCTGTATTTGAAGCAACTAAAGCATGCTGTGGGTCAGTGGTGGTGCGGCCCTGGTATCGGCTTTGGACACTTTCTTCATTAAGCAAGTCAGTTTTTAATTTTTCAAAAGCAGGGGTTGGAGTGGTTTGGCGAGTTAAAGTAGCAAAAGCGGCATATTCAATAGGAAGCCCATAAAGGGAGTAATGTACTAGTTACCACACAAACTTGCACCTCGCTCTGATACCATGTGAAGCAATGCAATTGATGATGGAATAAAGTGAAGAATACATGCTCTATATATAGAGCTACAAGGCATGACAAAGTACTAGAGTGCTCTTACCTCCTTACATATGGGGGGAGGGTAAGGGAGTCAATGTACTAAACCCTAGAAGTACTATACTCTAATAGTTAATAAGCTAATTGGGGTCCCAAAACAAGGATTAGGCATAGAACATTATTTTTCTTGATAATTAGAGAGAACCTCATGCACCCACTGAAGTAGAGCTCGAGAAAGCTCACATGAGCGAGAAAAAAATATCTTATTTTATAGTCTCGATTTTGACAGTATTTTATTACTGGATACAAGTGTTTAATTACCCTCTTCTAGAAAGTTCACGGGAAAAAAAAAAAAATTCTGAATATATAAGCTACATGATGTACCCTTGCTATGTTAAAAGTGTTAAAAAAATTGATATGAACACAAAGTTACTTTTAAATAAAAGTATTGTTTTTTTTTTGCTTTTAAATAAAAGTACAAAATAGTGTTTCTGCTTGAAAGTAAAAGTAGTAGTAAAAATAAAAATTTTTCAGACAAAAATATCTCTATCGAAAGTATTTTTTATAAAAGTATTTATGAAAAAAATTAGTTTTTTACAACTTAGTTAAACAATTAGATAACACTCAAATAGATAAATATATAGTTTCAACTAAAATTTACAATTTTATTATATTGTAATATCCTTAAATTTAGTAAAATACTATTTTATGTATATAATTTTTATTTAAACTTTTAGTCTAACGGTTAGCACTTTTATAATCACATTAAAAACTACCTCACAAATTATTCCAAATGGTGATACCTTAAAATTGCAACAAGCCTTGTGTACTACTCACAGAGTTGCTAATATTCTTTTTCGATAAGTAACGGGCGAAAGCACTGAGTATAAGGCATGGTGCATCTACAAAAGTAGGGCCCTAGAAAATAAAAGAGAACAAAAAAGAATCAAGTATCGAGCAAAAAGCATACAGCAGTCAAAGCGAAACAACAGGATAAAAAGACACAAAATACTACAAAAAAGTAGCCAAAATAGGACTCAACCTCCTACCCATAACACCAGGCGTCAATGAAGAAAAACAATATCCCACCATACCAACTCAACCCACAGACCCGATAGACCTATAAATAGCACCCAACATAGAGTCGGTATATATGGGGTCCTAAGTAAGATGCAGGCCTTCTTTATCAGCAGCACTTGTTTTCATATTTGGGGTTTTTTGGCTGTAACCCATTTGGGGTTTCGTATTCCTAGAGTTGGTATAGGTGTGTTTCATTTAGCTCTCCGTATTTTAGGGGTTGATCAGAGTACAATCGTCTTGGGGGATTTGTCACACTCCGCTTCAGTAGGTGCACCAGTTTGCATTCAGAGGTTTCTCTCCTTAACATTCCCAGTGTCACAAGGGCTCATGCCTAAGCAGGGTCTAGATGGGAGGTGGATGTACGCAGCATTTCCCCTTCAGGGTGCTACCCTGAAAAGGTCCTGTTTCTGAGTACCCTCAACCCGAAGGGGGAGCACTCACCCATCCTGGTACTATTCTCGCCCAAGCACGCTTAACTTCGGAGTTCTAATGTGATCCACTATTTGCGTGTTGGTACCCCTTCAGGGTGCACGATTACTAATAATCGAAAAAAACTCACATATGCAATCCTTAACGTGACAAATATATAACATATATTTTAAAAGTAAAGATTATAGAAGCAAAGAAGGTAATGTAACTTAGTCACAAATCAATGCGAATAAGAACAATAACAACTTTATGTAACATGCAAGTAATAAAATACTGGCTTCTTCAATTACCTAACCTTGTAAAACGACATCGCATCAGTTACTCACTACTCTAAATTCCCATCTACATTAAATATAAGCTTGCGGTGGCATGTCATATTATATATTTTATTAACAACTACCATTACTAAGGAAAAAAAAAATTTGGGGAAATGGAAGCTCGAGCTCGTCTGCTTGTGATGTTTTTGTTGCTTCCCGTGTTGGCTGAAGCTGCAATTCGCCATTACGAGTTCAAGGTAAGTGTGAAAATTTTACTGGGTCATAAGCATATGATCTTTAGAGTCGGAATGTATAAGGTCCAATCCAAGTAAGGTTTGATTTTTGTATTAATCACAGCTCGAATGTGGGATTCTTACTAGTTACTGGACTCACGTGTGGAGTTCTTAATAGTAACTGTGGTCATTTATTGAGGTTTTTGGGTGTGAAGTAGGTAATGAAGTCTCAGATTGTGATAGAGAAAAAAAGTCTATACGTCAGCTTAGTGAACTAGGTCATATAGCGATAAAAACATTATAAGTATAATACATCTAACATTACAAAATCTCACAACAATGTCACATTTTAAAAACAACAAATTCAATCTCTGAAAGGGCTCTTGTCAAGGCAGGGTCTAGAAAGGGTGAGATGTACACAGTCTTATTCCTATAAGATGTAACTCTGAAGAGAGGCTGTTTGCAGAGGATCATCAACCTTAGAAAAGTAAAAACGGGACAATATTTATTGAATGCATGCATACATGCAGGTAGGGATGAAGAACATGACAAAGCTTTGCTCGACCAAGGCCATAGTTACCGTCAACGGCAAGTTTCCGGGCCCCCCTCTCCGCGCTAGGGAGGGTGACACGGTGGTCGTCCGAGTCGTCAACCATGTCAAGTACAATCTCAGCATTCATTGGTAACATTCCTTTTTCTCTCTCTATTTACTCTGTCTGTTTTAATTGAAAACATTTTTCTTTTTTTCTTTTTTTTTTTGCATAATTGTATAGCAAAAATCACAAAAGAAACTGGTTTTCTCCGTGCATTGGGGGAATTGACTTCCCCTCGACAAAAAGGAAAATCATTTGGTTCATGGAGGACATATAAATGTTTTCTATTGTAATCTCATGTCATATGCTTCACTTTAAGATCAAACCATGAACTTCACTTTAAGATATTCGAATACAAATATCTCAAAAAATGTTGCTCATTCGGTGTGTCAGGCATGGTGTTCGACAACTGAGGACAGGATGGTCAGATGGTCCAGCATATATAACACAATGTCCTATACAGCCAGGACAAAGCTACATATACAACTTCACAATAACGGGTCAAAGAGGCACACTCTTGTGGCACGCTCATATATCATGGTTAAGGGCAACCGTTCATGGTGCAATCGTCGTGCTACCAAAACGAGGCACCCCATACCCATTCCCCAAACCCGACCGGGAAAAAATAATTGTATTAGGTGAGTTCGACACCACACTTTTCATAAATTCAACATGTACATTACCAACAACCTTAGGCGTCGATATATGTGATGTTATTCTTAGATTTCTAGTAGTCATTTTAATTTATTCACGTTTGTCAAAGATGCAACTTTCCCAAAAGTTTAAACTAACGGGTGAAGACCTATGAATATGTTTTATATTCTAATATGCCCTCTCACACAAATGCTAATTGGATAGTGCACAGGTTTATATCATACCTTGTACTTAAATTATTTTAATATTGAAAGTGGAAGCCGTTGCGATTCGAACTCGTGACCTTTTGGTCAACAAAGCTCTGATACCATGTTAAGGAACCAACTTTTCCAAAAGCTTATGCTGATCGGTGAAGGCCCATTAATAGTTAGAATTCTAATATGTCCTCTCATGCAAATGCCAATTGGGCTTGTAGCGTGGATAGTGCACATGCCCACCTTATATCTTGTACTCAATTGGTTTTAATATTGAAAGTGGTGCCTTTAAGATTCAAACTCATGACCTCTTGGTCAATAAGGCTTTGATATCATGTTAAAGAACCAACTTTCTCAAAAGCTTAAGCTGATATGTGAAGGCCTGAGAATAGTTTTATATTCTAACATGTCTCACGCGAATGCCAATTGGGTTTAAAGCAGGGATAGTACACAAGCCCATCTCAATACCTTGTGCTTAAATTGTTTTAATGTTGAAAATGATGGTTGTTGAGATTCAAACTCGTAACCTCTTGGTTAACAAGGCTCTAATACCATGTCGAGGAACTAATCCTCCCAAAAGCTTAAGTTGATAGGTGAAGGTCCATTAATAATCTTGTACTCTAATACGTCCTCTCACGTGAATGTCAATTGTGCTTAAATTGTACTAATATTGAAAGTTGAGACTGTTGAGATTAGAACTCATAACCTCTTGGTCAACAAAGCTTTCTGATACTATGTCAAAGAATCAATTTACCCAAAAACTTAAACTAATAGGTAAAGGTTTATGAATAATTTTATATTCTAACAATGTTAAAATTATATCATTTTGTTGCATTGGAGCAGCTGAATGGTGGAAAGCAGACACAGAAGCAGTGATAAACCAAGCAATGCAATCTGGGATGCCACCAAATGTGTCAGATGCGCATACCATTAACGGTCGCATTGGACCCATTCAAAATTGTTCCAATTCTTCTAAGGGTACTTTCCATATTGCATACACTTCATAAATTATGTCAATCGATTCAACCGATTGTTTTTTATATTGGGGTGTCCTCGAGCACAGCCTCTTTTTTGGGTAGCACCCAAAAAGGGTAAGGCTGCGTACATCTTACCCCCCCCAAAATCTTGTATTGATGGGAGCCATTGAGATATTGGGTTTGTTTTTGTTGTAGTTCAACTTATACAAGATGCCATTTTCAAGCCCTAATTTGACTCTTGCTCATGTACATTGTTTGAAGGCACTTACACCCTACACGTTGAGCATGGCAAGACATACTTGTTACGCATCGTCAACGCTGCAGTCAATGATGAGGTCTTCTTCAAAATCGCCGGCCACAACCTTACTGTGGTTGAGGTCGACGCTAGTTACATTAAGCCATTCCAAACAGACACTGTTTATATTACTCCAGGTCAAACCACGAATGTCCTTTTAAAGACTGATCAAGAACCAAGCAAGTATTTGATCGCAGTCTCTTCTTTCATGGATGCTCCCTCTGTTGCAGTGGACAACATAACCAATTACGGTCTCTTACGGTACAATGGTCTCCCTGCTGGTCACCCCCTTGTGCTTACTGCCATGCCACCCTTAAATAGCACAACCTCCCAGATGAGCTTTACACGTTCCCTTAGAAGTTTGAATTCAAACAAATACCCAGTGAAAGTCCCTTTAAAGATTGACCATTCTCTCTTTTTGACCCAGGGAGTCGGTGTCAACCCGTGTTCCACTTGTAGTAATGGTAGTAGGCTAGTGGGTAACTTTAACAATGTCACATTTTTGTTACCTAGTATTGCCGTCCTCCAAGCACACTACTACAATATAAGTGGAGTTTTCTCGGCCGATTTTCCGGGCAAGCCATCGGTAACTTTCAATTATACTGGAAACTATACTGGTGGTTTGGCGACCATGAATGGCACCAAGGTCTATAGGTTGCCATTTAATGCTAGCGTTCAAGTTGTGCTTCAAGATACATCTTTAGTTGCACTAGAAAGTCACCCAACCCATCTTCATGGATTTAATTTCTACGTTGTTGGAACGGGGATGGGGAACTTTGACCCGGTTAAGGATCCAAAGAAATTCAACCTCGTAGATCCTATGGAGCGGAACACTATTGATGTACCTACGGGCGGATGGACTGCTATAAGATTCATGGCAGATAACCCAGGTATGACATACATGCATGCAAACAACGATCTTTATTTTTTTGCTTCGAAACTTTTGGATTTATTGGTTTTAAGAACTATATCCATATTTGAGTTGTCGAATGCAGGAGTTTGGTTCATGCATTGCCATCTAGAAGTACACACATCGTGGGGACTTAAAATGGCATTTTTGGTGGACAATGGCGACGGCCCTAATGAGTCCCTTCTTCCGCCTCCAAAGGACCTTCCAAAATGTTAGACGACATTCCACCTCAAATAACTTATCTTTCGTTTGTTAGATGATCTTGTCTTCTCAAGATTTGTCATGCTCGTACCCAAAGAAATTTTCTTTACACCCACTAGTCTCATGTTTGAAGTCACTTTATCGAAACATCTTCACAAAATACCATTTACACACGAAAGAATTAGGATTGGCAACGAGCTTTTTTTATTTTCACTGGGGTTTGACCTTTTAAAACTTGGAGTGCAAAATGTAGACTGCAAAGCAATTGTTTAGCGTTAATGAGTCAAATGGATGTAATACAAAAGACGAATAAAGTATGAGGGTGTGCCATTTCTTTTTCGAGTTTTCAGTTTATTATATTGTCTAGAAAATTTGTGTTAATAAAGAATAAATGTTAAATTTTTTTTCATTTTCAGTGTTGTTCCAAGTAGGGGTGTAAACAAATGGAGCATTTGATAAACTACTGGTGTTTGAAATCGTTTACTTCTCGTTTGTGTTGATTATGGGGGCTTATTAGCTTATCGAGCAAATTTTGAATAGGTTTAATAAGCTTAACGAGCTGAATTCGAACAAAGTGGTACTTTGCTTGGCTCGTTAACGTTCGCGAATAGTTTGATAAGGGCTCAATAAAAACTTATTAAAAGCTCATAAATAGCTCACTAACAGATAATATTGCTTAAAAATGGTTCGGTAGTAGCTCAATAGTAATTCGAGCAACTTGCCATGATAGTAAGCTTGACTCGAAAACAAGTTTAGCTCGGGTACGAGCTCAAATAGGCTCGTTAAGGTGCGAAAATGAAACTGAAATAGAAGTAGAGAACAGAGAGGCAATATGCGCACAAAAAAAAAAAAAAAAGGACAAAAATAGAAGTAAATACGCGCCAGGTAGGGGTCGAACCTACGACTTTCTGCTTAGGAAACAGACGCCATATATATATAATAAAAGTGAATCATAGCCCTCCATTTCAATTAACAGCTAAAATTTGTTAGACATATATATATAATAGAAGTGAATCATAACCCTCCATTGCAATTAACAGCTAAAATTTGTTAGACATTAAAAAAAAATAATTTACGGTTAAGATTTTTTAACTATTGAAAAAAATAAATTTCATTTTCTTACCACTTTTCTATCCCATGAAGGGGTACAACAAAACAACAACAACAACAACAACAGACCCAGTACTTTAAGAGCTCAAGCCTAAGCGGGGTCTGGAGGGGTGGATGTACGCAGCCTTACCCCTTCAGAATGTAACCCTACCAAGAGGTTGTTTCAGAGAACTCCTAATCTTATAGGGTTGGCAACACAATGATTTCCTAGGAGGTCACTTATCTTGATACTACTCTCGTCCAAGCATGCTTAACTTCGGAGTTTTAATGGGTTTCGGTGTATTAGTGTCTGGTAAATGAACATTTGCCCCATAAAGGGGTATGTGTCATAAGTTATATTTTGTTAATGTTAAATAAATTTTGGCCATCCATTACAATGAAGAGTCAGAATTCAGACCTCTCACGTTTACGCTCTCGTAGGAACGTTATATATATACATATATATATATATATATATAATGCCAGTGTGGCATTGTCAGGGTAAATTAGTATAGGACCAGAAATCGATGTCAAAATGGCATCTAAAGAGAATCATTCCACTCCCACTGGAATCTCATCCCATCACTTAGGAATCTCTTCCCATTAATTATTCCATCTTTTGTATGGCCCCGTACAATTATTATTATTATTAAAATATAGCAATATTATTATCATAATAACAGACATATTAATGCTAAATTACTTTTATAAAATTTTATAACATTTATTACAAGTTATATCATTACTATAACAATATTTGTTTATATTTAGTAGTAACAATACCCTAAAATTAATTTCTTCCATGTTATGGGTCCTTAATTTCATTATTTTTGACCTCTTTTTTCCCTTCAAAAAAATAATATTTGATGTGCCGTAGAATTATATAAAATTGAGAATTTGCATCGTACAAAGAACTTAATTTAAACTAACTAAACAGTGAAAACGTATGAATTATTTTAATGGCTTTTGTTTTGAATCAATGTGTTTTCTATTTTAATAATTTAGTTTTATATTCGAGTTATATTATTATATTATGTCAGATGTTATTAATCAAATTATTAATATTATATTTTAAAAAAAAAAATGACTAGATTAGCACATTGAGATTCATTTGAGTTTCCTAGGAAATTACTAGGTTTACGGCTACTTAGAGGGACCATCCTAATAATTAATTCTGGTCATACACCTTTTTTTATTTACCCCAAAATATATTAAAAATTAATTTACTTAATTTATTAATAAAATTTCAGTATTTATCATTTAGATATTATGATCATTTAATATATATTGGGTTAAGTTTTTATCAAAACAAAGTCAATTTTCACTAGAAAATGGTACTTTCGTACATCGAACATAGAGGGAAATGTTACCAAAGAGGGCACCAACACGCCGTCACGGGATCCTGTTAGAACTCCGAAATTAAGCGTGCTTGGGCGAGAGTAGTACCGGGATGGGTGACCTTTTGCGAAGTCCTCACCCTCAGGTTGGGGGTACTGGGAAATAGCCTCTATTCAGGTTAACACCCCTGAAGGAGGAAGGCTGCGTACATCCCCCCCCCCGGGACCCTGCGTAGGCGGGAGCCCTTGAGGCACTAGGTATGTTCTTTTTTTCTCTTTTTATACGTATAGGGAAATGTTATGGACCTGGCAAAATTGTTATTTCTAGAGTAAGATCATAGTTTTCAAGGCAATTTTACGGCTCTCATTATTTGTAAGTCACATCATTGCTTTAGCAATAACAGTATTTGCTATGAAAATAAAGACTCGCTATATATTTATTAGTTATGTCAATGGTTTTTTTTGTCAAACTTCGGCACCTTACAAGAAAATTGCAATGTATTCTAACGGAAGATCAATATATATTACTGAATTAATGTGTCACCAAAAATTATAAATTATGATAGAGCAGTTATATATTGTTGGAATTATGCTCCATATTAACAATTTATTATGAATTTGGACAAATGGTACCTGATTTGTAAAATTTTTGAACTTCAAGATATTTGAATGATAAAAAATTAAATCTTAGAATACCTTATTTTATATATTAAAATGTAGAGTACCAAGGATAAATGTTCAAAACTCATGAATACAAGTGACAAATTCCCTAATTTATATATTAAATAGGGAAATTATTGCTTAGGTACCCCGAGATTTAAAGATTTATTACTTAGGTATTTTGACGTTTCAATATATACAATGAAGTACCCTAAGTTTTAGATATTTTATCACCTAGGTACCCTGAAATTTTAAAATTTTACCAATTAGGTACTCTTTTGTTAAAAAAATTGATAGATTTTCATTAGAAAACACTCAAAATTGAACTTGATTTCAATAATATACAAGATCTTCATTAAAATTTGATAATTTTTGCCCAAAAATACAAAAATGACAAATAATTATGATAATTTTAAGTAATTTACATGAACATTCAGTGAATATTTTATCCCCATTTGTTGAATTTTTGATAAAAATATTGGTACTAGCTTAGCTTATATATATTGTTGTATTCATTATTATATCAACATTTTTTTTATACAATTGATAAGATTTTTATGAAAATTCATCAAATTCCGTCGTAGTGTATCTAAATGATAAAATATTCAAACCTCAGGGTACGTCGTTGTATATATTGAAATAATGTCACGGTACCTAAATGATAATTTCCCTATTAAATATACCATATTAAGTTTTTAGGTTTTGAGAAATAATTATCTAATGTTATTTTTTATATTCTAATTGTATTTTGCCACATTAGTCAATATTTAAACTAACCTAAAGAGAGGCTGTTTCCGAGTGCCCTCAACTTGAGTCCTCACCCTTCATGTTGGGGACTCGGAAATAGCCTCTCTTTATGTTAATACCCTGAAGGGGGAAGGCTGCGTACATTCACTCCCCCCTGACCCTGTGTAAGCGGGAGCCCTTGAGACATTGGGTATGTTCCTTTAGTCAATATATAAATTAAATATATTACGTTAATATATATTTTATCGTAATATTAATTTAGTGTATACAATATTTACCTCATAGTTATTGAACTTCCCCTGGTCCTATGTGGCAATTGGTCAGTATAAAATAGTGAAAGAAATTGGTTATTGTTTAGTTTGATCTGGTGTGTTTTACGAGCATTAATGAGCCAAAATTTGAATGTCAGTAACTCAATTTTGAGATTTAATGTACCTAACCGAGCTAAGCTCAGCTCGAGCTTGGTCTAACCGAGCTAAGCTTGAGTGTGGCTCATCTTTAAAATCTTCAAGCTCAATCAGCTTCGAGTGGATAAAATATAAGCAAGTAAATGAGATGAAACTTCGTTTGACTCAACTTAGTTACTCTCTAACAAATTGACCTTTCTATTAGGTACAACAACAAAAACAACGATCCAGTGTCTCAAAGAGATTTCCACCAATGCAGAGAAGGGGAATAAGATGTACGCGAATTTACTCTTACAGGGTACACCCTTGTAAAAAGAATGTTTCCGAAGGGCCCCCAACCCTCGGGAAATGTATAAAAGGGTACTATTGAAAAAAAGGAAAACGCAATACCAGATTTAAATAGTTTGACAAGTTATATCTATTTTCTATGAAATTGTAGAGACTCTAACTATTTGAATGAGCACCAGATAATTGTGCACTCTTTCATATAACTGATCATACAAGCCCAAATACTTCTAAAAAGACTCATAAATAATCGGGTCAAATCTAAACCCAAATTAAATCCCGTTAGGAATATGCCTTAAATTTATGTATTTAGAATTTATGGGTTGCCGAGGGGTCACCGATCGATCGGGTGATATAAGGAGAAAATTAAAGTTTTGCAGCTGCAAGGGGGCCGATCGATCGGCCAGTACCGATCGATCGGGACCACCCGGATTGATCGAGATTCATTTTTGCCGTTCAATATAAATACGTGCCTAGGGTTTACATAGTTCATGATCCAATTAAGAATCCAATTAAAGAGAGAGCCGCCATCAATTTGAAAGCATCACGAGAGTTTAGAGAGAGTGATTCAGTAATTCTCCATAGATCTCGTTCAGAGGAAGTGCTATTGTAATTCTTCCATTCAAGTGTCAATAAAGATTCTCTATCTCCGCCAGTGGTTTTCTCCCCTCTCGATTGAAGAGGGGTTTCCACGTAAATCATCGTGTGTTGTTTCGTTTGTTCTTCCTTTTACCTATTTTGTTTAATTCACGTTTGTGTGAGTCATATTATTTGAATCGAATCAAGTGATTAGGGTTAACGCTTCCGCATCAAGTATCCATTTTACAATACGAGATTTGTCAAGGTTAGATTTTCTTAACAATTAGTGTCAAAGCATATCAAATTCATTCAAGATTTTTTTCTAACAAATCCAAAATTTTAACTAAAATAAAAACAGACTTCACACGCAAAACCACACATCACCGACAATACTTTATGAAATGCAAAAAAAAGGGCTTCATGTACTTTAAAGCTTATCATGAACTTTAAAACAAAAAAATAAACTAAAAAATTAGGACTTGAGTGTGTTGGGCCTTGTTGGCATTTTCCAATATTGTTCAAGCAATCATTTTATTTTTTAATTAGCGGCACGATCATATTACAAATTGAGCAGCTCGTACCACCCGTATAAAAGTGAGAATCAGAAAACATAAACAAATACATCCCAAAAAAAAAAAAAAAGAAAAGAAAAGAAAAGAGGACAAACCAAAAACAAATAGGCAGGAAAAATCAAACAAGTACTATATGGATACATCACCACAAGATAAGATGAGTTAGGAATTGGGGGAAACGTTCTACCGTCCAAAATTGAAGATGCGATTGATAGAGAGTCAGAACACCCAAAACCCTATTCCATCCTTGCAAACAGCTCAGTCATATCCGATTCCTCAGCATCATATTTCAAACTAGGTATTTTCCTATACTCCCATGTGCGCTTTGCACCAATAAACTTATTGGCTTCTATAGCACCGTTATCCCTCCTTGCCGACCTCCCTTCTTTTGTTTCAAGCAATAATGATAAGTTTATTGCAGAGATTTATTATTGCAAACCTTAAAACTTATATTTTGCTTTCCTTTTCTGATGATGACAAATATATCACAAGTGCATTTCAATGTCAGAGTTGGACAACACTTTATTTATTTAAAATACACATTATAATATTGAAGGGGCACTGGGAAACAGCCTCTCTTCAGGTTAACACCCTAAAGGGGGAAGGCTGCGTACATCCGCCCCCCAGACCCTGCGTAGGTGGGAGCTCTTGAGATACTGGGTATATGCCTTTACACATTATAATATTGACACATATACGTGGGACAAATAGCAATAAAACATAACAAAAAGACATAAAAATATAGACTCGAGTACCAATGTAATGATCTCAAACAAAAGGTGGGAACTAGTGCAGCTGCTAAAATCTCCGAGAGGTGGTGCCCAAGGTCTAAGATCGCATTCTGCCCTCATCATTGGAAAGGGGTTAATGACAGCTCTGATCGCACAACAAACTATGACAAGGGTATGTATGATCACGTTGTAAAATTTTTAGAACTACTTTTTTTTATGTGTTCATTACTTTTCACATGTATAGTTAGAGTATGATCATGTTGATTAAAAGTGCAAGGGGTATGTTGTATTAATTTGCAAAATTCAATGGGCGATTTTTTGAAATTGAAAATGCAGATGCTGTGTTGTGATTAATTGCAAAGTCCAAGGGGTCTTACTATATTTTTTTCTTAAAAAATAATTAATAAGCAAAAATTACTATATTAATGATAAATAATAAAGTGTTAATTAATTCTACAATAATTATTATTATTATGTTACTATTGTTATTGAAGTATATATACACTCAACTTTTTTTTATTGAGGGTAAGAAAAAAAAAACACCAGGTCACCTACACATGATTAGGCAGTCCTAACGATTCAAGATTAGTAATCCAAGGGAGCTGCACCCAAGCTTCGTCCTTTGATCCACAACCAAACAACAGTAACGTTGCTATATACTCTCAATGATCAAAAAGAAAGTGTACGTATACATTAATGTTTGTCAATTAAAAGATGATAGCAAAAATGGAAATTAATTGACCTCAACACCATCCAAAAAATACCAACAAAAATAACTCTTTTAGTAATACGATTAGAATTTTAATTTTAAAAATAATAAAACAATTATATTTTATAAATTAATATATCTTATCTTTTTTTGACAATACATTTTATCATCTACATTAAATATATAAAATGTTATATTATAATGTTACTTTCTTTCTAAACCTTTTTGTGTCCCTTCTTGTCAATACTACATGCACATAAGCAATTTTAATATACGTTAAATATTTCTAATTTATATATTAAATATTTTCATAGAAGGTTATTCGATACGTAATTAAATATATGGTTACTTATGCTAGTAGTCTTTGTACTGACATATACTATGTCAATTTGATCTTTTTTTTTTATTTTAATCTAATTAAATTTAAATTATATCAATTTAATCCAATAATAAAATTAGAGTTAAATTAATAATATGGATTTTAATGATCCAGTTATATCAGATACAGTGATCCAATATAAATATAATCATTTACTCGCTTTAAACTCACCTCTAACTAAAATATTAAAGACTCATTTGCCAACTTAATATCAGTTTTGATGGGTTCAAGCGTGGGGACTCTACTTTTGCATGTTATATTATTAGCGATTGTAATGGAGATACGATATTTGATGGCTCTAGAAAGCTAGGCAATGCCTCTATACTATGGCAAAAACGGTGGCTATTAGAGACGCGCTTGTTCAGGCAAAGAGAACGGAAGATAGAAAGATTATTTTTGAAGGAGAGAATGACGTGGTTATCAAGACCTTGTTAGGCAATGTTTCTGTTAGAATATAAAACTAGTCGTGGCCTTCACTCATCAGCTTAAACTTTTGAGGAAGTTGGTTCGTTGACATGGTATAAGAGCTTTGATGACCAAAAGGTCACGAGTTCGAATCCCAACAACCCGACTACTTTCAATAATAACATAATTTAAGTGTAAGGTACGAGCTGGCCTGTGCAATATCGACACTTCAAGCCCAATGGGCATTTGTGTGACGGTGCATATTAAAATATAAAACCAAGTATGGGCATTCACCTATTAGCATAAACTTTTGGAAAAGTTGATTCTTTGACAGTTTTGACCCCTATTGACATAGTCACTATCTTTGAGGATATTCGCATTTTGAGTAGCACTTTTTTCCTAATGAAAGTCAAGCGGTTTTTCAGGGAAGCTAATAGACGAGTTGATTGGTTGTCGGATCTCTGGTTTTTCTAAGGAAGATTTCGCCTAGCAGAGAGCTGTGCTTATTCTTTTGCATGTCGATGCCTTAGGAATGCCTCCAAAAAGAGGTTATCATTAAGGCACTTGTCCTTACCTTTTTTTTTAAAAATAGCAGTTTTAATCAAAAACTAAATCATTGTAATATATATTGTTCGTGGATTAAAATTAACACAATTAAAAGCAGAGGAATCTGGCCTTGTTTCGTATGCCGGAAGTAAACGTGGGAAGTAGAATTCATGAGAAGTACATATTTGGGCTCTTATTTAGTTAGCAAAATGTAAGAAAACGCAGGAAGTAGCTTACCTAGCCCCTTAGATAAGTTCTAATTCCTTCATTTTTAACTAACTTATCCAAGGAAATTTTATTTCTCATCCCAGCAACCAGACATCTTTTACTCACTTCCAGGGAAGTTGACAAATGAATTAAATTCTCAAAAAATATAACTTCTCGTATAAATTCAATTCCTACAGCAACCGAACAAGGCCTACACCGTATGTATTATAAATTTAACAGTAGCATAGCTCTGTATTGTATGATTAGCTTGGCTTATAGCAGTGTTTTCATTTCTCTCTCACTTTCCGCTTTCAATCTCTTTCCCACTTTTTCTCCTGTAATTCTGTTCATATTGTTCTTTACTTTTTTTTTTTTTTTATTTTCTTTGTAGTGGGGTTTCCATTATTGTCTTGCTTCTCTGAATTATTTGCCACTGATTCGTCAATTTTGGAAAAAGGGTAATTGAATTTGCATTCGGGTTTTCGTGGGTTGATCAAGACTTGCTTTGAACCTCGAAAAACAAAAAATAGAAAAAAAAAACTTGTTTTGAACTACTAAAATCTCGGTATCGATTGGTGGGGTCAAAAAATTTAGTATAAGAAAAAACAAAGTCGGTGGCTTTTTTTGAATTTGATTCTGAAAAGTTGAGTCTTTTAGTGATTCTTCACTGATAAAAGAGGTGGTGGAGCGTATGCTTGTATTCTGATGCTGCTCTCAACTTCAAAAATTTGATTCCATTTTCAAACCCCATTATTCATTTTATAAATATAAGTACTGGGTATCGAGATTTGAACTCGAAACCTCTTTGTAAAGTAGAGTTTTTTGGTACCATGTTAAGAAATCATTTCGGGTTGTTCTGAATCACGTGAGAAGCGGGTTTTCTGATACTATGTTAAGAAACTATTTTAGATCACTGTAAGTCCTCTTCTTTTATATTTGCCCCCAATACCCATCACTCCAATCTCAAAAAGAAACACTCAAAGCAAACAATGAAAACACTGTAATATTTTCTGATACTATCTTAAGGAATCATTCTGAGTCATTTAAAAGTTCATTTTCTCCTTAACTTTCAGTCTTTACTTTTCCCATCTGTATTTAAACAGTGGGCTCTTGAAAATTGAACTCGATACCTTACAGTAAAAGAACGTTATCTGATACTATGTCAAGGAATCATTTTGAGTCATTCTAAAACCCCGTTTTTCCATCTATATTTCCCCCAATACCCATCACTCCAATCTCAAAAAAAAAAAAAAAAAAAAAGAACCCTCAAAAATAGGAAATCCCAAGCCTAGAAAACAAAAGAAACACAATGGAAACACTAGAGCCAGCATCATTATTGACAAGTTGTGATCTTTGGGTGATCCAAGAGGGCAAAGACAGCAACAACACAACATGGACAAAGGAAGAGAACAAGAGATTTGAGAGTGCTCTTGCAATATATGATGAGAAGACGCCGGACCGATGGCTTAAGATCGCAGATTTGACTGGCAAATCAGTGTTGGATGTCATCTTACAATACTCAAAGTTAGAGGACGACGTTTGTGAAATTGAAGCCGGGCACGTCCCGATTCCCGGGTACTTTTGCGCTTCATCTTCTTCGTCTTCTTCTTCATCTTCGTTCGCATTGGAGTGGATTGATGAAGATGATGATAAGAGGTTTAACGGGTTTAGAAAGAAGGTTGGGGGTAGGCCTTGTGAACATGAGAGGAGGAAGGGTGTTCCATGGACTGAAGAGGAGCACAGGTAAAATTATATCTGTTTGGTATTGTTTTCTGTTTGAAGAAATTAGAAACTTGGGTTTGAAGACAAGTTTTTCTTGTTTTTGGTTTATTGGTTTCGGTTTTCACGTATGGAAACCATAATATAGTTTTAGTCTCTCCAAAATCAAGAACTACAAACTGAACATAACGCCAAGCTGGACGTAAAGTACTATGTTTTAGTAGCAATGACATGGTTAAGTTGGTTTTATGAAGGAATTTATTGAGTTTGAGGCGTGATTAATGTGCAAGTTTATTTCATGTATTATGTTGTAATTATGTTAATATAAATAGTTGGAGCATTAGAGATTTCAGCTCGAGATCTCATGGTGAAAAAGGCTTTGATATTTTGTTCGGAAACTATCACAAGAGCTTAAACTTTGAGTACGGTATCGAATAAATGGGCTTGAGTTGAAAGGTTCATGGTTTCTGTTTTCTCTGGCACTGACTATTGCATAGTAGAATCAAATGAACTGCTCTGATCTTTCATAGTTTAATGTGTTGTTGTAATGTAGCAAGGAACTCGCTGTTTCGGCTGCCACAAGAGTCACCACCTCTGCTACCAAAGATGTTTTTTGACTAATAGCAACAGTAAAAATCATTGTATTTTGCCTTTGTTGATTGAGAATCATATATGTTTTATCGGTATGTCTATTCCTAATAATTAGTTCTTGTTTACCATGTCCTATATAGATAATTAAATCAATAACGATGAGCGTAGTTTGTAGAGGTTCATACAAAATTTCTCGGAATAATATTGGGAGCGGGGAGATTCAATTAACCGGGATTCGGACATTGAACGTTCACCTTTTCTGTCAAAAGGCACTCATACATTGAGATGCTTAAGATTTCATGATGAACCCTTCTTCGATCTCAAAATCTTCATTTTATCATTGATTTAGGGTTGGATCTCTTAACTGATTGATTATGTGCAGGCTGTTTTTACTAGGTCTCCAAAAGTATGGTAAAGGGGACTGGAGGAACATATCCCGGTACTTTGTGATCACAAAGACACCAACACAAGTCGCTAGCCATGCTCAGAAGTACTTCCTCAGACAAAACTCCATAGGGAAAGATAAAAGAAGACCGAGCATCCACGATATAACGACAACTAATCTCACAGATAATTTCTCGACAAACGAGATCAAGCCAGATGTAGTCCTAGACCAATCTGTTGCATTTTCGATGAATCAGAAGCCTGTTTTTATTCCCAAAATGGTGCTAGAATGGAGCCACCCAGATGAAGAAACTTTCATGGTGTTCAACTCAACAACTCATAACGAACTGCTAAAGATATCACACTCTGACATTCTGGGTACACTTAAATTGCAAGGGCAAACCCACAACAACATTGCATATCAGAAAGCAGATATTGGGTCCAACTGATATCAAGTCAAGATTTAAGGGGTTGCAGGAACAAGGGATTGGAGGGAGAAGTTGTACAAATTTTGTTATGTCGAATCCGTCAATTGATCGTGTGAAACCAGGGTGGATCCCCATGGTTTTTGATCTGATCGTTGTGTATTTGACTATGCATTGTAATCTGTAGACATCATAGAATGTAAAGTTATCTAAATCTTGAAAAAATACGTATTGGTTGTTGTTAATGTATGAAATAGGTAGGCCTTAAGTGATGATGATCAAGATGTCAAGATCAAGAAAATTTGTAAGTCCCTATGGCAAGTGAATTTGTTGATTAGCTTGAAAGCGAAGGGTACAAACTCCTAAGTTGCTCTTCTTCTATCGCAATCGCAATCAAAATACATAGTCTTCGATTTTCGCTCTTAACTTCGTAATCACATCAATTTTCAACACAGCTCTAAACCAAAACCACGTTGTAAAGCTTTCAGTTGAGAATGAATTCCCATGTTCTCTGGTTCCAGTTTCTTTTAGTAATGTTCATCAATCGCTAGCACTGTCATTCTTTCTCTAATGACTTGTTCGAAAACCCAGTTGTCTGTACAAAACGCCGGCTTCTAAAAACTCTGAAATTATTTATTCACTTGTCCTTTATTCATTATTTTTTTCTTTATTTTTTTCACCACCCATTATATTTTAAGTGTATCCAACATGGCCAAATTGACCCACTTTTCATCACCATCCTTGTAGTTGTGGGGTGACTCATCACTCCACTAAAACACACAAACAAAGCATCTTATACTTTGAATTATCATATGAAGATCCTCCAAGTTTTTACCCATTTGGTTCTTTGTTCTTCAATCCCATCATCTTATTCCTCCAATCGGTTTTCGCGATGTGTTAAAGGATCTTCTTTCGTCCAATCTCGGTTTTCCAAGTGGCAAAATCATGTCACATCACCACATGTGGAGGAGCTTCTTTCTCAAGTCTTTCAAACACATCATGGTTGTACAAGATTCTTTGGTTCCTACCTTTTCTACCCAACTAAGGGCTTATTTGATGTCATTTTATGTTTGTAAAGCGATTCCACGATAAGGGTTATGTCAATTCTGAACACCTCTCACTGAATAAACGAATATCGTTTCACCAAACGTATAAAACACTGTTTTGCTGTGCCTCGGAGAAAGTGTAGCAGTTAGCGATTGCCTGAGGAGTGTCGCCTGCAATCTACCGCCTAAGTTTGTAGTTTTTAAGAAAATAAAAACTAGGCTTTGAAAATGATTTTTTTCCCCTAATTTTTTGGGTTTTCATTCTTTTCCTTGTTTGGGTGAAAAATAAAAGCATAAAAACAAAACGAAAAAGAATCATATTCAAAATATGATTCTTAGTCTATCAAAAGCCAAATATTGCAAATGAAAAACTATACCAAACATGCCGTAGAATTGATTGAAAATTGTAAGGCTATATAGAATTGTGATGAGCCTTATAATGGACCTTCTCCTAATAGCTAAAACTTCTTTAACGAAAACTCTCAAATTCATAGCTCGTAAACCCCTAATCAAATCATTAACATCATTTAACACACACTATGAGGGGGAAAAACATATGCATTGTCCCACGTTCCAAGTCCAATGGGAATTCACATGAAACAATATACTAGGACATAGGTACGAGATCATGTACAAACCTACACCCCACTCTCTATACTTTACACATAGTTCTTGGTTCCTGAACAAACAGCTTCAACGACAAATCTATTCCTAGAGACAAATGCATCTTGCTACATCCAACTATCTATACTTTTAGTATAGTTGGTTCCTTTGATAGACAGCTATAATGACAACTCTATCCGTAGAAACGAAGATCATTTATAGACCTACACCCAACTATCCATACTTTCGGTATAATCAATTCCTTAGACTACTTTTGTAAATGGCCCTAGGAAGCTCATTAGGGCTCATTAGGATAGCAAGTCATTGGTTACTTTGAGCATCCAATTTTCAGAATTATGTTTTTATTTTCTTACATTTATATAACAACGATCTAGATCGTATAAACCTTTCGGCGCTAAACTAACATATCTTAATGAATGAGTATGGTAAGACCCACTAAATTATTCTTGAATTAAAATGATCCATTCAAATCTTTAATTTCATCAAGTAGATTCCTAATTGTCAATTTATCTTGATTTCACCCCCTACCGCAATTTCAAGACAGAGGTACAATTTGGGCGTTTTTGCAACAAACGTTCTAACTAATATAAACTGATATTCTATAGGTGTTCTTCATCATTGAAAATTGAGAGGCCGATTTGATTTCAAGTATCGTTTTAAAGATCTTTGTAATTGTTAAAATTTCTCCAGCCTTTGGTCCAATCCGTAAAGCTGGCATATATAAGGTCTAGATATAAGCCCAAGTGACATTCCATCCTATGTCGAGTAGCCCAACAGGCTTTTATGTTAAATTTTTTCTCTCACAACTCTAATATGAGATGTTTACGAGGCTCACACGTGGAATCATTTAACAGTGATAGTTACTGTCTTTTTTTTCCCTAATATGCTAAACAAAGAGACTAGATCCTCCGACAAGATATAATGGAAATATACTTTTATAAATTTGTTATTCAACCTAGTGATTAGCATGAACATATACAAAAAGAGAACACAGATTTAGATTCACTCTCTTTACCATACCCAAATAATAAAAACAACAACAATAAATAATTCAGTACTTCAAGGGCTCCCGCATATACAGGGTCTGGGAGGGGTAAGTTGTACACAGCCTCACCCCTTCACGGTGCTACCCTAAAGAAATGCGGTGTCCAAGAACTTGCCCCAAATAAAAGATAAAAGAGATATATTAAGCTCTCAAACTATCAACGAACCAACTCTCCTAGAAGCTTAAGCTAATGGGTGAAAGCCCATGAATAGTTTTATACTCTAATATGCCCCGTCATGAGAATGTTAATTGGGCTTGAAGAGTGGGTAATACATAGGCCCACCTCATAAATTGTGCTTAAATTTTTTTCCTTTTTTGTTTTTTAATATTAAGCTCTCAGACCATTGGAAAACCAAGATTGTTTATTGCATGTATTATAACCAACTTTTCCATAGTTTATGGGATGAGGTCCAAGAATAATTTTATACTCTAATATGTCCGAACACGTGAATATTTGTCACCCTTTAAGCATAGATATTGCACGAGCCCCACTCATACTTTTTTTTAAGATAATTGCAGTATAAGCCTTAAAGGCACAGTAGTGTAGAGTAGGGCCGGAAGGCAGAAAACAAACCAGAACTAGCCACACCAATAGAAAACCACCACCTCAATGACACAGCACCACTTGATACTAAAAAGGCCACCCGCGAACCACAACAACATAACAACAAACCTAAAAGAAAAGCATCCAACAAAAAGAAAAAAAAAAACACTAGACCAAGATCAAAGCAAAATCCCAAGCAAAATGCCAAAACAAGGTCCCGAACATCTCTACCGCCTTCGTCTTGTGCTAACAATCATACAAAAAAATTTTGCTTGTACTTAAATTATGTTAATAATAAAAATAAGAGTTGTTGGAATTCAAACCCGTGAGCTCGTAGTCAACAAAGGCTTTTTTTTTGGTAAATGTAGTCAACAAAGGCTCTCATACCATATTAAAGATCCAACTTTTTCAAAAGTTTAAACTAATGAGTGAAGTAATGATAATGATTTAACACTTTAACAAGCTGTATAAAAATACTTAAAGCTAATTAAGTTGACCATGTAATATTTAATGGCCTGGTCATATCAGATATAAGTAACCCAATATAAGTTGAACCATTGACCCAATTTAAACCTAGTCATAGTCCAGCCATTAAAAATTCTGATATCAACTTACGCCAATTTTACTATAAGATTAAATTAATACAATATAAATTATAAAATAATTTTAAAATATAATAATTAAATTGATACATCAAATTATAAAAAAGTAATGTTAAAATAACTAGGGGAGTGTGCAGTCTGAAACTGGAATCCCATGTAAACCAATTTGTATTGGTCAGGCCAAAGCATCTCCAACTTTTTTTTTTCCCCCCTTGTCCTTTTCTTTTTTTAAGGAAAAAGGGACTTTTTTTTGCTAAATAGCCTCTTTTTAAAAAAAAAATTAAAAATTTGGTCCAATTTTAAAAATATTTCGCGAATTGATCCATTTTACTGTAGTAAAGTGGGTGCACGATATACCGAACGTCGTGCAGCAGTGTTGCACGACGTTCCGTAGGGCGTGCAACATTGCCCAATTTTTTTTTTTTTAGTTTTATTAGATACATGTTTATAAAATATATTTTCAAAATTTATATACATTAGCTTTTGAGTTACATGTATCTAATAAAATAGT
Source organism: Simmondsia chinensis (assembly GCA_018398585.1). Classification (NCBI taxonomy): domain Eukaryota; kingdom Viridiplantae; phylum Streptophyta; class Magnoliopsida; order Caryophyllales; family Simmondsiaceae; genus Simmondsia; species Simmondsia chinensis. The sequence goes on along the minus strand of JAGTTD010000008.1, from coordinate 35,723,814 downwards.
TCAAATAATAATGTACAAATGCTTAAACGTGTGATTTTTTGTTGAAAACGTCAACATCTTTTCATTTAAATGTGTCCCTCATTTATAACCTCCTTATTAATAGTATTATAATACCACAGTTTCTGTATGAGATAGTTTAAATAATAATATACATATCACCATCTCCTCATTTAAATGTGTCCCTCATTTATATCTTCCTTATTAATAGTTCAAATAATAATATACATATACGTTTTAATTTAAAATGTATACGTATTTAGAGATTCAAATTATAATATTAAGAATTAAAATAATTTAACAACAACAACAACAGTCTCAGTGCCAAAGGCTCCCGCGAAAGGGGGTCTGGAGAGGGTGGATATACGCAGCCTTCCCCCTTCCGGGTGGAAGAGAAGTTGTTTGCGAGGACCCCGAACCTGAATATCGTGTCGTCATGGGAGCAGACATCTTGAAAGCATAAGCAAAAGCACAAAGCAGAAGCACGGGCACATCAAATAGTACATGGCACACAATAGGCAAATAATACAAGGTCAATAGTATGTGATTGAACCTAAGCAAATAAACCAGCCGATAAGTGTGCCTCCTGGATCTTTTTTTTTTTAAATTAAAATAATTTAAATTCAAAAGAAATTTCATTAATTTTTTTTAAAACTGCAAAAAAAAAAACTGGACACTGTTGCACGACATTCCGTACGTCGTGCACCCACTTCGCTATTGTAAAATGGGTCAATTCGTTAAATATTTTTAAAATTGGGCCAAATTTCTTATTTTTTTTTTTTTGAAAAGAGGCCAGTTAGCAAAAAAGAGTCGAAAAAAGGTGGAGGTTCATGTACAAATAGAAAATGAGATTATTTATATTTTGATACTCTGACGTTTTTAAAAATAATAAAAAGAATTTTAGCCTTTTTGAATTATTAAAAAAGTCTTTAAGTTTTTATCGTATTAATAAAAAGGCCACTAATTTTTTATCGCATTAATAAAAAGGCTTCTCTATAATTTAATGTTGTCATTTTTAGTCGACAGAATTAACGTAACTATTGTGTTTTTATTAATGTTATAGTAAAATGATAAAATATATCCTTTAATAACCATATTTTGAAACAAGTTAAGCGAAAATAGATAGCTTCTACATAATACAATATCTCAAATTTTGTGCTTATAAAGTAATAATAAGATAGTTGAAGCGTACTTTAGGTATTTTATTATAGCATTAATAAAAAATAATTACCACATCAACTCTGGTAATGGAAAATGACATCATCACGCTTGAGATGGGCTTTTTTATTAATACAATAAAAACTTATGGGCATTTTTAATAATTCAAAAAGGTCATGGTCCTTTTTATTATTTTCAAAAATATCGAGGTACTAAATATAAATAACCCTAGAAGGTAATAGAAATACCAAGTGGTTATCATCAGAGTAAAGTTGTTATTTTCAGTTTAATGATATCATTTTTAAAAATGGGAGCCGTAAATTTGTTCTGAAAGAAACAATTTCACTTTGGCAATAATAATTTTGCACTAGAAATAAAATAATAACAACAAACTCAATGCTTTAAAAGCTCTCGATAAGGAGGGTAGGGGGAGTGAAATATATACAGCTTATCCCTAAATGGTGCTACCCTGAAAGATGCTGTTTTAGAGGGTCTCTAACCCCGAAAAAGTAAGAAGTAAAAATATAACAATATTTATAAAATCCAATCAAGTCAAAAGCGAAGTCAAATCAAATAAAGCAGTACCAGACATGTATCTATGCAAGCAACAATAAAGCAATAGCAATAATGACTATGAAAGCCTAGAGACGCTACGCACTAGCATCATATTGCTACACTCCCTTTATAGCTATGTCGGCCACACTTATGTTTGTCTGTCACTTAACTCTATCGAATGTCATCTCTTCATTAAGGTTTACGTGAGTAAGGTCGTGTCTAATTGTCTTGATCCACATTTTCTTTGGATTGAAAACAACATTACGTTAAAATTATATATATAATATACATCTATATTAAATTTATATATTTCATATGTATAATGTAAAATTATTAGCTTGTAAAATATTATTTAATTATATTTTATACCATTACTTAATATAAAAATTAAGTGTATATATATATAAATGCATAACTAAATAGAAAAAAAATAAATCTATCACATCGCTAGTAGCCCTATCCTAGCAAGCTCCCAAGATAGATTTCTAGAAGTTACCAATTAACATGAATTTTTAATTTTTTTATATATATTTAGAAAATTAAAAGACATCAATATTTAGGACCCACCAAATGAGAGCATTAAACAAAACTTTTATAATCTATCTTTTATATTGTTGCAAAATTCTTACTTTTTCAAACCCTCTAAAATTTAGCATTTCAAAAATCTTATAATTTTATGTCATTTCATCGTAAAGTGGCTTTTTCAAAAAAAAAAAAAAAAAAAAAGCCTAAAGTACCCATTAAAAGAAAGACGTATGTCATGTTTCTTTGATATGTTTATTAGTGAAGAGACATATCTTTTAGTGAAGAGACATATCTATTAAAGAAGAGACATGTCTATTAATGAAAAGATGTATCTATTAACAAAAGGATTCAACCAGTGGTATTTTGACGGAAGTCACCCATCTTCTCTATAAATAAGATCCGGGTTATTTGCCTACCACAATATATAAACCTATGAACTTGAAAGATAATTAAAAAGTGGTTAATAGAGATAAATCAGATTTCTTTGGTGGTCAATTAAGGATTGCTATTAATTAAGGTATATTCTTAATCTTAATGTGTGAAAATCATAAAGTTCAAAATCTATCGAATTTTTATTGTATGCACTAATGTTTATGCATAATACAATTGCAATGTGATAATATAGAAAATTAAAAAATACAAACACCTCCGTGCATCGTACGGGATAACACTCGTAAAAAATTATTTATGAATATTTAAACTCAATAATCAGAGTTTTTGTAACAGGTAGTTCTTTATTATGATAACAGAGCCATTTTTAATGTGAGTGAGGTATGGAGTTCAATTCTAACATTCCTCGCTCTTAATATTGATATAATTTAAATACAAAATAATGAGGTGAACATGTATATTTATGAGTTTCCATGTAACGTATTAGTACCATGAGTTTTAGTTTATTGATTTTTAATGTATAATATTTATGAAATAATTTTCTAGTCGAAATATAACATGTGTTTAATAAAATATTCCAAATGACAGTGTAAAAAAATATAAATTTGTCGTTATTGTTTAATAACGACAAATTGCAATATTGTATTACGTTAATGAAGAAGAATTGAATGAGAGACCCATTTTATACCCTAAACGATTGTGTTTGGACTATTTTATTAAATAAATATTATTTTTTGACTAAAATATCATTTTACAAAGTATGCAAACTAAATAATTAATACATCAAACTTTATGGTACTAATGTATAATTACACCTAAAGTTTATAACTGGTGTGGCATTGGGAGTATAACCCTAAGCGACCGAAGCAACCGCTTGAGGCCCCGGAGCTTTAGAAGCCCCTAAATTTTCAGGTTATGATTTTTAAAATATTAATTGTTAATAGTATTAATTTTTTGTGATTAGAACTTTTATAATTTGTTTAAATGAAAGACCTCATTTGAAAATTTTGCCTGTGCCTTCGAAAATATTAGGACCGACCTTGCCTTGGTCTAGTAGTAATGATCGCCAGGCGTCAAAAACATCATCCAGGCTCGAATCTCACGAGTAACAAATACTTCCCGCCTCTCCTTATCAGTGTAAAAAAAGAAAAAAAAAAGAAAAAGAAAAAGAAAAGGTATTTAGAAAAGAATTAAAGTGTATAAGTTTGGACTTTGGCAGAATATTACATGTTGGCCCTTCACCTTATTGGAGGAACACTACCAACGAACACTACAAAGAAAATAAAAGAAACTGCAATATTAATAGGAAAAATCATCTAAGACGGCCAAAAAGAGGAAAAAAATGAAATAGAGGAAATCGAATCCAGAAGATCACGGAAGAAGAATATGATAAGAGAATCCCGAAAGCAAAGCGGGTAATAGAGATAGGAGAGAAGGTGGGTTTCAACTTTGATGGTTTCGACCCGGCTATGCTGGCAGACATTCTTGTCCAATGATATGGGTTGGGTGTTAGGTTGTGGCTTCAGTCCCATTCCTGGTTCTTGTGCTGGCCTTCTGGTTCTTCTTGAACTAGGTTCCCTGTGTGTGATGGTTCTGTGCGCCATGTTGTTTCTTGTCCTCGTGTCTTTTCTGGTCTTGTGCTCCGTGGTTACTGTGTCATGTTTTGAGGAGAGCGTTTTGATCCTGTTTTCTTGTTTTGTGTTAGCTGTTTTTGGTCCCCGTGTTGTTGCGGTCGGACTCAGGCTTCGCCTAGCGAGTGGCAGGCTTGTTTAGCTATTTTGTCGCAATTTATCGAAAAAAATAGACTATTGTTATTATCTGAACAGTTTTTGTTAATGTCAGAGTAATTAAAAAGATATTTTAAACTTGTTATGTTTAAATTACTTTGGTATTAATAAAAACAATCATGACAGTAACACTATGTATGAAAAAATTAATTATTTTAAAAGTTTAAATTATGAAGCGAAAGCTTAATAATGATCTTAATTTTGACATATTTTGTTACATGTGTTTGTATGGGAATACCTAAGAGAGTACCAACGCACAAGCACTGGATTCCATTAGAACTCCGAAGTTAAGCGTGCTTGGGCGAGAGTAGTACTAAGATGATTTTCTGGGAAGTCCTCGTGTTGCACCCCTCAAGTTAGGGGTTTTCGGAAACAGCCTCTCTTCAGGGTAGCACCCTGAAGATGGAAGGCTACGTACATTCATACTCCGCAGACCCTGCTTAAGCGGGAGCCCTTGAGGCACTAGAAATGTTGGTTTTTTTGTGTTTGTATGGGAATACTTTGTGGGAGCAAACTTGGAAATAGATTTATCACGATTAGGGGGTTAAATTAGGTTAAAACTGTATATATTGCCTTCAATTTGATCACTTGTAATTTTTTTGATATTTTTGGTGTATTTGACTTCCATTTATAACTCACGGGGATTCTCTCAATGCTCCAATTATTATATAATAATTTAACAAAAATAAAAGATATGGCCCACCTAACCTCGAGCACTCAAGAGTTGAGAACTACGGCAGATATAGACTTGAAAGCATGACTACCTATAAAGAGCCCCATTTAATCATTGGGTGGCCCGGTAACGTTAATTCAAGATAACTCAATCAAAATTAAACGTAAAAATATAAAGTGAATAGATTTGGGTCACTGATCCAAGATCAACTCAATTAAACTCGAGACTTAGCAGTCAAAACGTTAAACCAATAACAAAAGTAAATTCAGTATATGCAGGAAACTTGGAAGAAGGTACACGAAAGGAACAATTTTGATATGGTTGTGCAACCGCCATGTAAGTCATGGATTCCCTTATTGTAGATCCTTAAATTCACCACCTCTCTGAGATTTTCACGAGCACACTTCGTCGCTTCAAGGGTCCGAGCTCTCCATGTCTGCAAAAATTCCACCAATGACGAAGTCTGCTGGGGAGCAGCATTTTTCTTGTCCACGACTCCATCTTTTTCATATTTGTCGTTAAAACTCGCTTTTTGCTTTACTGTTCCAGATAACTTTCTCGAGCCCGAGATCTATTTTATTGAGACGACGTCATCTTCAAGCCCGTGCGTCCCTTGAGTTCTTTCTTCAGTCGCGCGATAGACATATGCACCCCGTAATCAAGTCGTTTGAGTTTAATGAAGTTGTTTAACGAGCCATTTAATTAAACGTGTAATGAGTTGGTTGTATAACTGTATTTAATGTCATAATTTTGAAAATCGTTACTCCTTTCAAAACTTAGATAAGAATAGGCGAGTTATGTTTATTTAGGGCTTTTTAAAAAAGACATATGCACCCCCTAAATCACATTGTTAATTATTTGTTAAGTGGCTTTTATATAGATTTTAGAGTGTCCATTAAGCATGACTTAAAGTATCTAAACTAGCAAAACATTTTCCACCCCTCCCTCAGCACGTTTCATATCTCATCTCTTTCGAACCCCCTCGAGATCTAACCTATGCAGGGAAGGAGTATGTGAATGCATTGTTAGCTTAACTAATTTTACGCATGTTTCATGTGCACTCAAAAAATAGAAAAGTAAGCTAAAATCCTCTTGGAAGTCACGTAATATTTAAAAGATAGTTAACAATTTAATTTAAGGCATTGATTAAAAAATTCTAGACGGGTTGAAAGTGATTTTCTAAAAAATTAAAAAATAGTAGTGGTTACGTAAAAATTGATAACTTTTCTAGGTATTTTTTTGTAAATAACCCTTTTATTTTATTATTAAATTTAATGTGTAAATGTAATTTACATTTAATAACATAATTTAATGAATTATTCTTTTTATAATAATTGTGCAAAGAGTTATTTTATAAAATTAAAAGTGCTACTGGTAAATTATATTCGGTTATAAAATTTAAAAGATGTATTATATTAAATTATAAGTATAGAAAGTCTCTCACTTTCGACAAAAAAAAGTTCAGTGGCTTCTCTATTGTTTTAAGTATTTTATTTTTTTGTTTTAAGCATTATGTTTAGTAAAAACTAACGGATATTAATGACATTTTGATGTTAAAAATTTTAAAAAGTTTAAGTGTGAGAATAAAAAATAGAAATTTAATTAACTTTTTAAAACTGTACCTAAAATTTTATAATTTTTAGTAAAAACTTATATCAAAAGCTAAAGAATATTAACAATATTGTGACATTAACACTTTTTAAAAAATTTAAGTATAACATTAAAATAAACTTTTAATAACTTTTTAAAATTGTACTTAAAATTTAATTTCCTCAAGATTGATTTATTATGGATATTTTCATCCGGAATCTGCGGTTCGTTAACAGAATCTTGTTCCCTCGAGATTCGCAAATAGCCGGCTGATGCTCTTAGTTGGATCTCCACTACTTTATCTTTTCTTTTTTATTTTATCTTAAATATAATATTATTATCAGAGTAAAAATATTATTTTTAATTAATATTATAGTTTTAAGATAATTTTATAACTCTTATTATTTATAAGTTAAATTATTAGTTTAATAATAATATATCTTTTTTCCCGGCAGTAATAACTTCCTTTATCTTCTATTGTATGATTTCAATCAAATTAAATGCACATTATAGAGCTCTTGTTTAATTTATTTAAAGTAAAAGCAAATTCTAATTAAAGATTTATTTAATTTCTTTCATGGTATAAGAGTCTACAACAACAACAAACTCAGTGCCTCCAAGGGCTCCCGTCTAAGCAGGGTCTGGGGCGTTGATGTACGCAGCCTTCCCCCTTCAAGGGGCTACCATGAAGAGAGGTTGTTTCCAAAGACCCCTAACCTGAGAAATTGGTCTGCAGCAAATGGCATGTGACGGAGTTGGTGAAAATTTGTGAGTTTGAATCGAATCTGGATGCGTTGGATGTAAGGGAAGGATGAACTTTATAACAGAGGCAATGGAACGAAACAAATTAGGGTTTCATATTCAAAAATTAGGGTTTTCCGATGGGCCGGGTCTTCATGGTATAACAGTCTAAAATGGCTAATTCATTTTTAACAAAACCGATAGTCAAATCATTTCAGAAAGCCGAACTATCATTCAAAACTAAGTTTTTATACTTAACTAAACCATTGTGGCAAACTGTTATAAAGGTGGATGTAGTTAGGGATGGCAATAGGCAGGGTGAGAACAGTGAATGCCTTTTTTATACCATACCTGCCTTATTACTCACGGGTATCCAATAGATTTTTGATACACCCTGTACATGTGCCATACCCATCCTAATGTCGGTACCAAATGTTCATACCTGTCTATATTAATAATTTCATATTACATTTTATAATCTAATTATATTTTACTATAACACTTGATTCATAATTAAGTAACTAAATCAATTACATATTTTATTTTATTTTTAAATTAATCAAATACAAATTGGTGTAAGTGTAAAATGGGTATAGCGGGTATAGGCCACTATGGGACATGTACAACATTATACTCATAACCGCCCCATAACCGTGCCGGGTATTGTTATACATACCAACCGATACTGCTCACTACCCATCTCACTTGCAACCATACCCACCCCAAACCGGGCGATATTTGCGGTACAAGTAATGGGATTTACCTGCCTGTCGATGTCCTAATCATAGCATCTCTCAACCTAATTGGGTACCTCTATAGAATAGATCTGGGCCCACCCAATTATTCTGATAACTAACCATAGGATCTTGATGAAAATAGCGATGATAAACCTTTTTTTTTTTTGTTACATCAATAAGCCAGGAGAAGTGGGAATGCCAAATTCAAACCCATGTCTCGGAATTGGCCAATTGCCACCTCAACTATTAAAACAGACCGAAGTGTTACGATTCACAATCGAATCGAGGTATCCAAGCATAAAAACATAGAATAGTATTATATTGTTAGTAAGAAATGGGAGAAAAACATAGAAGAAGGGGGAGAAACATTGTGGAAGAATTGCAATGCTCAATTGTATTGAATGATGAAAGAAGAGAAATACATAACCTATATATAGAGCTAATTCTATATGGTAAGAGAGTAAATCAAGGAATAAATTAAGGGATTATGATTGTACAATAATTTGAATAAATCCTAGAGATAATATACTCTAATAGGCCCCCTCAATCTGAAGGTGGAGCAGCGACATGAAGATTATTTTTGTGATAGTGAAACAAGGTAGCACCGAGTCCTTTGGTGAAGATGTCGTCTATCTGTTAAGTTGTGGGGGTATAGCGAACTTGAAGATCTCCTTTGAGAACTTTCTCACTAACGTAGTGAAAATCAACGTCAACATGTTTAGTTCGGTCATTGGAGATAGGGTTGGCTGCAATATATGAAGCAGAGACATTGTCACAGTAGATGATGATAGGGCCGGAGTGTGTGAGACCGATGTCGCCCATGAGGTAGGGAACCCAGTCTGCTTCAGCAGCGGCTTGAGCGACAGCACGATATTCGGATTTAGTGGATGATTTTGAGACAGCAGCTTGTTTCTTGGCTCGCCAGGAGATGAGGGTGGACCCAAGGAAGACGGCATAACCAGTGGTAGAATGACGAGTATCGGGGCATCCTCCCCAATCAGCATCAACGTAGACAACGACAGATGTGCAAGCACCAGGAAGGATCTTTAGGCCGTGATCTGGGGTGCTTTTGAGGTATCGAAGGATTCGCTTCACAACCTGCCAATGACTAGTCCTGGGAGCATGCATAAACTGGGAAACAAGATTAACAGCATAACATATATCGGGACGAGTCATGGTGAGATATTGCAGAGCCCCAACCGCACTGAGGTACTCAGTAGGGTCTGGCAATACGTCACCCTCAGTTAGGGATAGATGGGCCCGAGCCGGGAAGGGGGTTTTAATGGGTTTGGCATCCTCCATCTTATGTTTGCGGAGGAGGTCAATAGTGTAGCGATGCTGGGAGAGAAACATGCCAGTGTTTGTCTTTTGGGCCTCAATCCCTAGGAAGTAGTGAAGGGGACCGAGGTCTTTCATGGCGAATTGACTGGAAAGGGTGCGAATGAGGGTGTCAAGGGAGTGGGGGTTTGATCCTGTAAGAATTATGTCATCAACATAGAGTAACAGGCATATGATATCATTCGTAGAGCGGAAAAGGAAGAGAGAGGTATCAGCTCTACAACAGGTGAAGCCGAGGCTGTAGAGGATGGTACTGAAGCGGTGAAACTAGGCCCGGGGGGCTTGTTTGAGACCATATAGGGTCTTATGAAGGCGACAGACATGATCGGGGAATTGGGGGTGTATGAAACCCTTAGGTTGCTTCATGTAGACTTCTTCCTTAAGATGGCCATGAAGAAAAGCATTTTTAACATCGAGTTGTTTAATTTGCCATTTATTAGTGATCGCAAGTGTGAGGACAAAGCGTATGGTAGAGGGCTTGACGACTGGACTAAAGGTCTCCTTGAAGTCAATACCTTCACGTTGGTGAAAGCCTTGGGCAACAAGGCGAGCTTTAAACTGCTCGACGGAGCCATCCGCTTTGTATTTGACCCGATATTTCCAAGTGCTTCCTACAATGTTATGTTTGGGATTGGGGGGGACAAGTTCCCATGTGGTATTTAGAATTAGGGCGTTCAATTCATCTGCCATAGCCTCTTGCCATTTGGGATTTTTAATGGCTTGGGAGTAACACGTAAGTTCATGGATGACGGTAATGGATGATAGGGATAGGGGATATCGAGTTTTACTAATACCATCCTTGAGTCGAGTTCGCATGGGGTGGACATTAAGGTTGTTGTTGGGGTCGGGTGCTGCCGAGTGTGAGGGCTCGGGTGGGGAGGGGATAGGGACCGAGGGGGAGGGGATAGGAGGGTCTGGTGGAGGAGGCCCCGACGGTTCTGCCGAGGCAGGAACCGAGATGGAAGTACAGGTGGGTTCGGGGAGAATCGCAGCCTCAGGTTCGACAATAGGGATGTCGGGGTGAGGGCTAGGGTCTTGGTTATGAGTGGAGGGACCAAGGGCCATAGGGATGGGGAGAGGAGGGCTAGGGGGAGTAGTAGTCATTCGGAGAGGGAGGGGTTCCATTGGCGGACTTGGAAAGGTGGTGCCTGTAGCCGTGGTTACTACGAGCGGGAGAGGGAGATCAACGACACTGGCTGTACTACCAGGTTCAGAAGCGTGAGTTGGGTTAACTAGTTCAAGGTAGGGGAAGCTAGATTCGTTGAACTTAACATGTCGATTGGTATAAATTTTGCCTGTTGTGGGGTCAAGACATCGGTAGCCTTTATAGTGTGCCGCATATCCTATGAAGATACATGGTAAAAAACGTGGAGCTAATTTATGAGGGGCACGGGGTGTGATGTTAGGATAACATGCACACCCAAAAACGCGAAAACTAGTGTAATCCGGAAACCGTTTGAAGAGTTTTTCAAAAGGAGATGAGTTTTTAAGAACAGGGGTAGGGAGACGGTTTATAATGAAGCATGCAGTACACGCAGCATCATCCCAGAAGCTGTACGGTAGGCGAGATTGGATAAGGAGCGTTCGTGCCATTTCAATAATATGTTTGTGCTTTCTTTCCGCCACTCCATTTTGTTGTGGAGTATCAGGACATGAAAGACGAAAGTGAATGCCATGTTGACGACATAGGGTGTGCATACGACGATGATCGAATTCACGACCACCGTAGCTTTGAAATATTTTTATTTTGGTTGAAAATTGATTTTCAACAAGTGTTTTAAAAGTTTCAAAAATGTCAAAGACCTCAAATTTCTGTTTCATAGGGTAAAGCCATGTGAAGCGAGTGAAATCGTCAATGAAGTTAACATAGTATTTATAATAAGAGTTTGATGCTACATGAGATTTCCATACATCGGAATGAATTAAATGCAAGGGAGAAGTAGCGAAATGCGAAACACGTTGAAAAGGTAGTCTATGTGACTTACCCAAATTACAATCTTGACAAAAAGCAGTAAATCGTGAGGTAGAGATGAGTTTACGGGAGCAGAGAATGTCTAACATGGGACGGCCTAGGTGCCCTAAGCGACAATGCCATAAGTGTCCGGATAGGGTTTGTGCCATAAGTCCGAGTGAGTGAGGCGAGAAGCTGTAGAGTGCACCGTTACTGCGAACTCGAAGTAGAGGGGTCCCCGTAGCCTTGTCCTTAACACAAAAAAAATTTGAGTCAAATTCAACTGTGTATAGGTTGTCATGGCATAAGCGTTTTATAGATAAGAGATTATGAGTTAGGTTGGGAACTAACATAACATTACGAAGTTGTAATTGGCGAGTTTTAGTGTTTAACGTTGAAAAGCCTACTTGGGTGATGGGAAGAAGCGCCCCATTCCCAACTAAAACACGTTTTTGGCCACGATAAGGAAGAAGAGAGCGAAGCATACCTGCGTTTGGTGTCATATGATTGGTAGCTCCCGAGTCGGGATACCAACTGTGGTCTTGTGAGTCAGCGATAGACATGGCAGCAAGAGAGTGGGAAGGATCAGGGTAGGAGGAATGATCAAAGCGGTACAGACATGAGACAGCATTATGACCAAGTTGATTGCAGATTTGGCATAATTTGGGCCCGGGTCCAAGAATACCGTTAGAGATGGGTGAAGCGTTACCAGGTGGGCGAGGTTGAGGCAGTTGGGGGTGCGAATTATGATGTCCCGATTGATGTTGTTGGTGTTGATATTGTCCCCTGTTTTGGCCTCCTCGGTTACCACGGCGGCCTGAGTTGCGTCCTTTACCTCGACCGCGGCCCCCACGACCGGAGTTGGATCCTTGAGTACCTGCATTTGAAGTGACTAAAGCATGGTGCTGATCAGAGGTGGGGCGACCCTGATAACGATTCTGGGCACTTTCCTAATTAAGAAGATCAATCTTAACCTTTTCAAAAAGAGGTGTGGGAGAAGTATTGCGAGTTAGAGTTGCAAATGCAGCATATTCGATTGAAAGCCCATAAAGGGCATAGTGTACTAGTTCTCGATTGGCTATGGGTGAGTCTATGACAGCAAGGTCATCAGCAATAGATTTTAACTCAGAGAGGTATTTGTCCATTATTTTGCCATCCTTTTTAAGATTAATTATTTGAGATCTCAGGTCAAACTCTTTGGCCAGTGAATGATCTCGGAATCGTTTGACAAGGGCATCCCACATGGCTTTTGATGTGGGACGAACGATGTCGTTAAGGAGGGATCGGGATAAAGTAGCGGCGATACAAGATCTTAAACTTTAGTCAGTTCCGACCCAATTTATATAGTCGGGGTTAGGGAGAGAGGGACCATTGTTGGTTTTTATATAAGTGGGAGGACAGGGAAAGGTACCGTCGATGTAACTCATAAGTTGATGCGAAATTAAAAGCATAAAAAATTGTTCTCGCCAAACAATATAGTCAGTAGCATTTTCCAATTTTATTGCAATTATGTTGGAAATACTTGAAAGAGGAAGTAATAAAGGGGTACTTGTGGTATGATGTAAATTAGGGTTTATATTAGGGAAAGTAAGGGAAGGGAACCCAGCCCCCGCCCCGGCCCCTGCTGCTACGCCACCAGCGAGACCGGCCCCTAGTGCGCCACCAGTGTTGCTGGTGTGCGGGCTGCTGGTGGTGACTGGTGCAGCACCGAGGGGAGGGACAGTGAGGTAGGGGTGGGAAGGGTCGAAGGGGAGGGAGGTGCGGTAGCCACCAACAGAGGTGGTGGTACCGGCCGCCGCCAGTGGGGGTAGGGAGGAGAGAAGGGTAGGGATGCCCGAGCCAAAAGATTGAGAAAATTGTGGCCTCGTGGTTGCTAACGGGCTACCGGGGATGGCGACACCGGTACTCGTTAGACCATTGAGGGTTAGACCCGAGGATATGGAGCCGATATGGGGAAAATCGGACACAGCCATGGGTCCCACCACCCGAAAATCGACTGGGGAGCCGGCATTAGGGTGGCCGGTCCCGACAGTGACGGGGGTGGTGGTCGGCTAACTGGTGGCCGTGGGTGGGGGGGTAGTATTGTTGTTGTTAGCTGCCATAGATTTGAAGTAAAGCAAAAAAAAAATGTTACTTGTAAAAAAAAACAAGAAACATAAGAAGAGGGAGAAGATAGCCAATCGAAATACTAGTAAAGTAGAGAAAGAAAAGAATTAACGAACAAGAGAGAAGAATTAGAAGAGAGTCTCCTGTGGAGGCTCTGATACCATGTGGAAGAGTTGCAATGCTCAATTGTATTGAATGATGAAAGAAGAGAAATACATAACCTATATATAGAGCTAATTCTATATGGTAAGAGAGTAAATCAAGGAATAAATTAAGGGATTATGATTGTACAATAATTTGAATAAATCCTAGAGATAATATACTCTAATAAACATAAATGAACTAGGAGGAGAAAGAGAGAGCAATTATATAACACAATTCTCAACATAACCCGTTTTCCTAAACCCTACCCCTTATTTATAACAAAAACTAAGTGAAACGGATAAACATGCCACCTCATCGGGACAAGTGGTAGATATCTAAGCGACATCGGGATTGGACCCAGGAATATCTATATCCATAACCCGATCCTATTTTGCCTCGTATCACGGAGACCGGCGACAATAAACCTAAAATAGGATAGATAATAAATAATGTGATCGATATAATAATAGATCTTCACAGCTTCATGAGCAACAAAATTGGAGATGTTTCATATCTTTGTACTTTTTTGCCATCTTTATTTAACTTGTTGATTGTTTATGCAACTTCTAGCCTTGGTAATTACTACATGAAGCTTAAACAAATTAATGCACCTTTAAGTTGAGGTAATTTATTATTTTAATACAATTTTTTATTAAAAATTATCTAAATTTTAGGTACATTATTAAAAAATTATCTCTATTTTTTAATTTTTTTAAAAATCATCTCAACTTTTCAAAGTTTGTCAATATCATACCTTAGGGCATATTTGATATGGGGTTAACAGGGGTTAATGGTTACAGGAGTAACTATTACACTCCTTTTAACCCTATTTAGTTTATTATTAATATTTAATCTATGAAAAAGTTTACCCCCAAATGGGTTTAAAACCGTTGCACTACCTATTGCAACATCCATAACAAGGGAAGGGGTAGAAAAACTTTCAACTTGTTTCTTGTTTAGGAAATTTGGATGTTATAAAAATATATATATTTAAAAAATTATTTAAATATTTAATAAAATATTCTAAATATTTTAAAAATATTTAATATTTGAAAAATATTTTAAAAATTCAAAAAATATTAGAAGTATAGACAAAATATTATAAATATATTAATATTCTAAATACAAAATATAAAAAAAATTTATAAAAATTCAATAGTTAAAAATATATAATAATATTTGAATATTAAAAATATTTAAATATTAGAAAAATATTTCATATATTTAAAAATATATCTTAAGTACTTAAAAAATATTTCAAGATTAAAAAAATAAGTGAATAGAAAGCATGAGAGATCAACTATGGTGATATTGGTGGTGACCGAACCGAAGGTCGGCAACAATAGCTATGTCGGTGGGGATAGGTCGTTCGCATTATAATAGAGATTATATGATTTTTTGTTATAATGTTTTTTAAATTATTTTTTAGATATTTAAAACCTCGTCAATTATGTAATGTTGTTCAATATTTTAATAAATTATTATATTTTATTATAATTAATTTTAAAAAAATATAAGAAATGAATTAGCACATGAAAGATAAAAAAGAAGTATGTTACACTCAAACCAAACATAATAAAATATTTATGGGGTTATGTTTACTTCTTTACAAGTGCACAACCAAACAAGGTGACAGGAAAAAATTTTCATGGGGTAACGGTTACCCCATTAACAATTGTACCATTAAAAATTACCCCCGTTTTTAATCCCATACCATGTTAACATCCGTTAGTTTTTGCTTACATGGCTTTTAAAAAAAAAATTTAAATAATTTGAATTTACTTTAAAATAATTCTAAACATTTTTAAAAAAAATTTAAATATATTAAAAATTATTATATATTCAAAAAGTATGTTTTTTTTTAAATGTCATATAAGCAAAAGCTAATGAATGTCAATAACGCTAACATTAAGAAGTGACAATGAAAAATTTTTAAAAGTTCAAATGATTTTTAAAAAAATTAAAATGTAGTTATTTTTTGAAGCCACACCTAAAATTTAGGTGATTTTTAGTAAAAAAATCCTATATGATGAGATTCTCTCAGGTTTTAAAGTTTTATCATTTGTCTAAGCTCGTACTTTATTAATAGGAAGTAAACGCATGAAATCAGAATTTATGGAAAATGGGCATTTGCTCTCTCTTTTTGTTACTAGGAAATTAGCAAAACATGGGAATTGAAAATTACTTAGTAATTGTCAAATCATTTAAAAAGCATGAAATAATTTACGTAGCTCCTAAAATTATTTCTAATTTCTTTGTTTATGGGTACAATACAAAATATAGTAGCCAGATGAGGAATAATTTAGATATTAATAAATAGTTTAAATCTTTAATTACAAACTATACACTTTCTCTAACTCTATAAATAGAGACTTATCTCTTTTACCTCTCTCTCTAGGTCTCCCCCTCCCTGTTTCTCTCTCTCTCCGTCTCCCTTTCTTTCTTGCTATATAAATATTATCCTATACTTGTAATTTTTTCCTTATAATATACATTTTATATTAATTTTATACAAATATACTACTATTTTGAGTTGATTGATTGTTTTATTGTGGATTCGGCGATTGAATATTGGATTAATATGGTTCTTAACATTCAGAACTAGCCCCCTATAGAGTTTTATTTCTCATCTTAACAATCAAACACATCATATTTACTATCTGAAAAATTGACACAGGAATTGAATTCCTAGTAATGCAGCTTCTTATAGGAATTCAATTCCTATGTTAAACAACCAAGGCCTTTGTACTTCTTTTCTTGCTTTTAATTGTTTGTTAATTTAGTTTACATACAATCTATATTGTGTCAATTTAGTCATATGGTGAAATCAAAGTTAAATTAATGGCGTAATTTTTAATGGCTTAGGGCCACATCTTATACAAGCAACCCAAACCCAACCGCGACCAAACCATTAAAAATCATGATACCAGCTTAACATTAATTTCACCATTAGACTAAATTAACACAATATCAATTGTATATGAACTAAATTAACACGATAGAGAAAGTATATTTCAACCTATACTACAAACAACCATCAGATTATATTTAGGGTTCGATTTATAAAAGAATAAACCCATATTTTGAAAGAGAACATAATATCGTGACCAGAGACAACAACAACCAGTGCCTCAGAAAGGCCCCTGCCAAGACAAAATATGGGAGAAAAAGATATATACAACCTTATCCATACAATACAGAGACTGTCTCTGAAGGACTCCGACCCTGAACAGAAAAAGATGTATACAACCTTGCTTCCTTTCCTCCACCTTTATGCTAGTAAACTTTTTTTTTTTTTTTTTTTTGCCTTTTTTTAAAAAAAAAATTTCTTGCCAGCTTTGCACCTCTTGGTGCCTTAGGGTTTGCTTTTCAATTATCAAAAAATAATAATAATAAAATAAATATTAAACTTAGATCATTTTGATAGATCCGTACACTATCCACCTACCAAGAATTCATCACAAACCCTTTAATATCCTCTAGATAGAAAAGTAGATTCCACTCACAAGTGCTCGTTGCTGGTAAGAACAACATCAACGATAATCAAGTGTCTCAAAAAGGCTTCCGCTAAACCGAAGCTTGGAGAGGGTAAAAATGTACACAACCTTACCCCTTAATACCCTGTAAGAAGCCATTTTCGAAACGACCCCTAACTCTAAGAAGAGGTTCTATCCTCTTTTTTTTTTTTTTTTTTTTTTTCAGTGTCACAGCTAAAAGATCCTAATAAACTGAATAGAGGGCATCTCGGTGTACAGTAAGATATACACAACTTTACTCTTATGCTCGCAACAAATGGAGCACCTTATGGATTGCAACAGAGCCCGCTCCTTTTCGAATCAAAGAGCAAATGTCATATCAGAAAGTCATTCTGTAGCAAAGATTACATTCAACAACATAAAATCTAAGACACATACACATCTCACTAACAAAGCTGGAATTCAGAACAAAGTCACCAGAAATAACGCTTCAAAAGCATCAACGAACAGAAGACTTATTACCTGACGAGTCTCGGGTTATTGTCTTGAAACACCTCAAATCCCCGTGCCCCGAGAAAAAGTAGATAGGAAATACTATAGGCAACGTGTCGAGGACAACGAATCACGATCCTTTCGGCCTACTCTTCTTGCACTGGCAGGGGCCAAGGGTAAACGCCCGTGTCTGGGAAGTCATCCCTACCTCCAGCGAGCGAGCAATACGCAAGTATATGCGCCAGGTTCTCTAACGATACCGGCTGCGCGTCATTCTCATTTGGTGTTCCCGGGATGAGCTCAATGTTCCATGGAGGATGAGGCAGTGTCAGGAGATCGTAAAATCCGGCTTCCGAGGCTCGGTATCCTTGAACCCACAAGTACCTCAAACTGCGTAACTGTATTGCGGCAAGCGCTAACCCGCGTTCCGTGAAGTTACACCCTCTCATTTCCAGCTTCACCAGATTCGGGCAGCCATTAGAGAATTCTAGAAGCCCGGCGTCGGACATCCCAACGTAACCCAGAAGCATCCATCGAACGTTTTGACTGAACTGACCAATGTAACCGAGACCGGTATCGGTCAAACCACCTTGTCGGAGGTATAAAGCAAATCTTACAAGATTCTGACAACCGCTCAAAAGCGCTCGGACGCCATTATCGAGGGGCAAATCAGTGATCACAGCTTCTTTATCAAGTAAAACCAGTCGGAAATCGCACAGACTCTTGAGATTTGAACCCATGACTGCTAGAGCTTCGTTCGTGATATCGGAGACATAGACAGCAAGATATTCGAGTTCAAGACAGCCCCGAGATAAGGCGATTAATCCCCTTTGTGTCACTGCTCCGGTTTCATCCCCGACTCCTGCGCCATCCTCGCCCCGTTCAATACGGAGGCGTCTCAATTTCTTACAAACGCAAGATACAGTTTCTAGACCCTGGTCTCCGATTACATTCCTCGTCTGTTACCGTAAAGGTAAAAGAAGAAGGATATAGAGAATGAATTATGTATTCAAAGAGAGTGTGCAAGTAAAAGATGATTTACAACGTGCAAAGTGTGCATTTTGTATATGCAGTTCATGCAATTAAAAAAAAAAAAACATCCTGGGACAACCTTGATCCATCATTCAAAATTGTTTCTAGAATTTTCACTTCAGTGTTACCGATGAGTTTTTACGCATATTACTAATATCCGATTCACGGATTGGATATACTTGAATTGGCCATTTTTGAATCAATTATCTATCAATTTGGATCCAATTATTGGGTTTTTGGATTGCTGGTATTACTCATGCCTACAATTTTCAATTATGGAATAAATTGAACGCTTTTTCAAGTTTTCTATATATGAAAACAAGTAACAATTTTTCACTATTAAACATGTTTCCCAAATGGAAAATGAAAAAGGAAAACTGAAAATTGGATATGGAAAAAGATATCGACTATCTGCTTCTCAACAAGGCCTAAGTGTTTTCTAAATATAGCAGAAGAACTATTAAGAAAAATACGGCATGGATTTAAGTTCAGGAGAGCTATTTCACAAGAGTTTACCTCAAGAACTTCTAAGTTGGGGCATTCTCGGATTAACCTACAATGGCCCTCAGTGTCAAGGTCGGCGTAAACAAGGTCCAACTTCCTCAGTGACGGTGCAACTGGGAAAACCATTGGCAAATCGTCGCTGCTCAAGTACATTGGACCTAGTGAGCTCAACCGCGTGGGGAATCTCAGGTCAGCGTATGGGTAATCAAGTTCACCGAAAGAACCCCCACAGAACTCTTCTAGTGTTCTTGCCAAATGGAAAAAGTTGGAAAGCTTGCTGAAATCAGTATCACCGATTTTGACAGAGACTAAGGGACAGTTTGCAGCGAGTAACTCGAGATGTTCCACGCGGATTTGCTCAAGCCAAGTCATGTAAAAGTTAATTGTTTCAAGTACCAAATTATTAAGCGCTAGCTGATGCAACCATTCTCCGTTTATCTCGTTGATAATGCTCTCTTCCAGAAACAAAGTTCTCAGATTCCTAAAAATGCAAATCACAAGTTCATTTAGCGTATCAGTTTCAAATCAGTAAACAAGGAGACTGGTCAAGGACAAGTCACAATCATAAGTTGACATCATCAAATGAACAGTTGTAATTTGCACCAGTCATAAGAAATTCCTAAAATGGTAACATTTCTTACTCAGACATGCCATTCAGCTTTTCAAAGTCACGTTCATGTTTCCTACGCATATCAAACTCAATAGAAATACAATTCAGACAATCGTTGAATCATTTTTATAAGAGGATCCCTATCAAATGATTGCGGGCATATTATGACACTCGATTCAAAGAATAATTACACAACACAGACATATTAGAGTCAATTTTCTTCATCTTATTCATTAGAGCACTAAATTTTCTAAGTTATTACTTAACATTGGCTGTTGTTTTTATATGTTATGTTTTAACAGTTCAATTAACAACATTTTATTAATTATTCTTGTATATCTATACATATCAATATAGATGCTCCCTACATGCTCCCAATTTTACAAACCTCTACGATTATCCGCTCCCTCATTCTTGTTCCGCTTTGCGCAGCTATGACACGCACACAAAATTATTTATTAGCCTCTCACAAGAATCCAACAACACAATGTCATAATCCAACAACAATAGTATAAATATGCGAATACGTGCGCCCACTACAAAAATTTGGTCAATCATGCTCTGGCATCAAGGTAGATTAGGATGTTTATGAGCCTCAGCTAACCCTAAAATCTAAAAAATTATAGGAATACCAAGTTGGTCAACCATGTCACAGCCAAACAACATAGACAAAAAAGCAACTACCATATGTTTCAATTCACCTACCACACCATGTACAGCAGCAAATCTGTGGCTACTATTTTGAACATGCTAAGAGAAATCACATAATAATATATCTCTAGTAACTGATCTGCGCATACTTGACAACATATTCAATACAACAACAAACTGAGTGCCTCAAAGGGCTCCCGCGATGCAAGGCTCTGGGGAGGTTGAAATGTACGTAGTCTTAATCCCTACAAGGTAACAACCCTAAAGAAAGATTGTTTCCTGAGGCCCCAACATCATATTCAATGATGCAATAAATTTCATGAAATTCCATACAGCTAAGCTCTTCTTTTCAGCGAAATAAATATCAATAACAATACACAATTAAAGGGTACGGTCATTCAATGAGGGAATTCAAGGATGTGTTGCCGCACCAGTGTATCCTCCCAAATGCAAAAACAAAGATAACTTCTCGTGTTCCTAACGTGGGTCCAGAACAGCTTCCAGAATTGACCAATAGTTGAAAGTATTCCAAATATTCCAAAAACGCAAGATTGGCCCTAAGCTAACTTGGGCCGAACAAGATCCTAAGAATTAGAAGCAATTTTTTCAGGCCCTAGTTAGTTAATGGGTTAAAAATTAATTATATTTTCAATTTTCTTCTACCGAGTATTGCAAACCAAAATTGAAGAAATAATGATATATTCTTATGTACATATATAACACAAATGCATTACAATATAAAGTGAATTATTTGAGATGTGTTCAAGCTAGTGCATACCCCTCATTTACCTAGAAAACGCCCAGGGTCAAAACTTGTTTCGGGCTTCTAAAATCTCATGACTGCCCCTTAGCCACCCAACTCCAATTTCCAGCTGGACACGCTCTAAAGCACAAATCTCGGAGGAGCCAAAAAATAATTTTATCTTATATACTTTAGTAATAACCATTAATTCAACCTTCGACATTAAATGCCTCAAACTAATCAATAAAGGAAAGACTAATCAGAAACTAAAAAGAAGACAAGGATTGATTGATATCAAACTTCCAAGAATCAATCCCCAAAAAAAATATCATTCAACTCGCATCATAGAAAACCTACACTATGGATACTGAATTTGGGAGTTATTTATACAATTGGTCCCCATGTTTTTTAATTTGTTTAAATTAGTTCTACATTTTTTTTTTTTTTTGTCTAAATGATTCCTAGTGTTTTTTATTTAGTTCAAATTGGTCCCTCTACTTTTATTTTGCTTAAAGTAGTCCCCAATTTTTGTAACTTTATTCAAATTAATCCCCATCTATTTTAATTTATACCTAATTTTGGTCACTAAGTGAATGACCAATTTAGTCATAAAATAAAATATTAAGAACCATTTGGAACAAAATAAAAGACAAGGTATTCAATTTGGACAAAGTTACAAATATTAGAGACCATTTCGAACAATAAAAAAGACAAGAGACCAATTTGAACAAACTCTAAAACATCAAACTATTCTAAACTGAAGAAAAGGCGGGCACCCAATTTAAACAAACATAAAAACAACGGTGCAAATAACTTGTAAATTTAATAGCGAAAAAGATTACCTGCAAGATCTAGATATGTGCAAAAGCCCATCAGTAGAGAACCCAGAACACTTATCAAGCTTCAATGACTTCAAAACTGGACCTTTAGCATTCGCTATATTCTCAAGATCAGCATCACTTACAATCATACGCCTAAAGTGAAGCGAATTCAAACACCGAAACTCCTCAAGAACATTCACCCAAGGCTCCACATACCCTCCCCAATTCTCCGGTATCAAATTGAACATCGCCGCCCTAGGTTTCCCCTTCAACTTCAACGATTCGATACTCGGAAACCTCTCCAATAGCCTTTGCGGCGTAGTAGTATAGCAGAGCGCAATAGTCACGTGCTTTCTCGTCCATCCGTCAATCTGGTGCCATCGCCGGCACACCTGCGAGCACGCGGCACGGTCGCGCGGGTCCGTGATGTACGGCACCACGCACTCAAAGATCTCATCCGGCATACGCCTCGGTGACGCCCTCATATCAGCTCAAAATCAACACAAAACAAACAGAAATTTATTCAAGTCCAACAAAATCAAATTCAGATTCACAAATCCGCCGCGCCGATTGCTAGATCTTGCACCTGAAATCAACAATCAAGCAAGAAATCAAACAAGAACCAATACTTTTAGCCAAAATAGATCAACCTAAAACCCTAGAAATCAAAAAACCTCCAATTTTCAGATCTGATGATGCCAAAACCCAAGAAATCTTACCGAATCACTAGATCAAGAACAGCTCATCCCATACTTAGACCGTAACAACAGAATCACAAGTAAGAGAGAGAGAGAGAGAGAGAAAGAGAAGTGAGAAATTGCCGGAGAAGACGATCAGAAAGGTAACCGCCGCCGGCGATGAAGCGGTTACGCAGCAGAAGCACCAGTACAGAGAGAGAGTAGGAGTATAGGCACTCTCTCTCTCTTAACTCATATCTCTATCGCAAAATTGTTGTTTCTCTCTCTAGCCTTGTGTTGTTATTATGAGGTTTCAGAGAGAGAGAGAGAGAGTACCCTGAAATAAGAAATGAGACAGAAAAAATAAAAAATAAAAAAAATTTATTGAGGGTTTGGCTTAGGCCATTCGAAGTTTAGCAAGGTATATTATATATTAGTATCCTAACATGTAAATATTGAATTCTATTATAACTTCAAAATTAAGTGTGCTTGGATGAGAGTAGTTCCAAGATGAGTGACCTCCGACGAAGTCCTCATGTTGCACCCCTCAAGTTTGGCCTGAAGGGGAAATGTCGCGTATATCCACTCTCTTAGACTCCAATTAGGTGGGAGCCCTTGGGACACTAGGAATGCTGCTCTGCTCTTGATATTTAATATATTAATTTTTTGGATTATTTGGACCAAAGGTCCATGTACTTTGCTCATTGTGTAGTCCTCGTACTTTTAATTGTGTTAGTTTAATCCCTATACTATTTGAATTGTGTTAATTTGTTACAATTATCAAATTAAAATTAAGTTAATGATGTAATTTTTAATGGTATAATCATGATAGATGCAAGCAATTCAAAAAAAATTACCTATTGACTCAATTTAAAATCAATCCATTGCCGAATTATTAAAAATTTCATAACAAATTAACATATATTTTACTCTAGGGACCAAATTGACACAATTCACATAATAGAGGAACTAAATTGAAACAATTAAAAGTACAAAGACTAAATTGACACAATAGGCTAATTAGAGGGACCTTTGACGTAAATAACCCTAAGTTTTTAGTTTATAAATTTTATAAAATATTTTTTAAATCTAAAAAGTTATATACATTTAATAAAATGGTCTAAATAACAACATGTAAAAGTGCAGAACAAGACTCCGGTTTCATTCTTTCAAAGCATTATTTGAACTATTTTATTAAATATATATAACTTTTTAGATTAAAATATTATTTTATAAAGTTTTTACTTTAAAAAATAATACACTGAACATTAGGGTGCTAATATGTAATTTACTCTAAGTGAAAGGGTTATTTACATTTTAGTATCCCAATATTTTTAAGAAAAAAAGAATATTAACCTTTTTTAAATTAATACAGAAGTCTTTAAGTTTTTCTCATATTAATAAAAAGGACATTCACCAACATAATGACGTTATTTTCTATCGATGGAGCAGACATAACAACTATTTTTTTATTAATATTGCAGTAAAATGATAAAAATTTCCTTTAGTATCATTATTCTTACTTTATACGCATGAAATTTAAGATGTTGTATTGAGTAAAAACTAATTATTTTCACTTAATTTATTTAAAAATATGAGTTTTAAAGGGTATTTTATCATTTTACAGTAGCATTACTAAAAAAACAATTGTCAAACCAAATCTATCGAAGCAAAATGGCTTCACCATGCCCGAAAGGGGGGGTTTTATTAATACGATAAATGTTTAGAAGTGTTTTTATTAATTCAAAAATGTCAGAATACTTTTTTATAATTTTAAAAAATATAGGGTACTAAAAGGTAAACAGTCTTAAATGAAAGGTAGAGTATAATTAGATATTCTAAGATCTCATGTGGTTACCACATGAATTAAATTCCTGCGAAAAGTTGCATTTTTTGGAATTTACCTTTTATCTCAATTCCACAGAAATTACGTAAAACATGTTTGGTTGCGAGAATAAGGAATAGAACTTACATAAGGGATTAAGTAAGTTACTTCCTATGTTTTGAAGCAATTGGAACTTGTTTAGCAACTTCCACTTCTCGCATTTTACCTACTTTCTGCATATCAAACAAGACCTAAGATTTCAGTATTTATTATTTTAATAAAGGATTTGAAATTTCAACTTTTTATCACTTCAATACGTAATTTTAAAATTTGATAAATTTTATAAAAATATGATCAATTTATATAAAAAAATGCTGATATAATAAAAGATTACGTTAATAAACCTGTGGCAAACAAGAGGCGAAAGATTTTGGAAAACAGTTTTCTTGGAAAGTTATTTTCCAGCTTCTCCAATTGAAAATTTGGTTTCTGAACAGCTTTTTCAATTTTTTTAAAAAAATTTTCAAGAAACTGGAGAATTTCTACCTCTTTACTATTGTAAAAAAAATGAATATAGTATACATAAATTTATTCACTTAATCAAGTCATATGTATAATTTTATTATATAAAATCATTAATTTATAAAAATAACATCAAATAATATTTCGAACCAAAAGAGATATCGCTTTTCGACATACGAGGTTCAAATCAAGTAATAAAAAATCAAACTTACACAAACTAATACAAATCTAAATCCCTAACGCTTTAATGTTTACATAGCTTACCGGGATGAACATACTGAACATGTTGATTGAACCACTCTAAAAAATGTTATAGTACACGACACTTTCTAAATAAAACGGCATTTCACATCAAACTTTAGTTACTATGATAAGTTTTTGTTTTCATAAACAAACAGTTATTTTATAGAATTCGGTTTTTCACAGCTAAACATTCAATAGAGTAACTCAGGGGATAAACTCGTATATATTTAAGTTGTTTCTTTAATTTATATGCATAATTATCTTACTTGAAATAATTTAATTTACAAAATGTAATATTAAATAAATTATCTTCTAGAAATGATATATTCGCATGTATATTAAATGCATAAATAAAAAATATTTATGGGCATCTTTCTTAGTAAATAAAATTGATGCCTAGATGAATATAAATCTATATCTATAGTTAAACTCTCTTCTCTCAATTTAAATGTACCTAAGTTATTATATAGACAAACTCTATTTTTTATTTATATTAATAATATAACTTATCAATATAACACATAAATATAACTATTTTAAATTTGATAACACACTGTACATCGTATGGAAAAACTCTAGTCAGAAATAACTCACTGGGCCCCGCATATCTACGGGGGCAATAATCATAAGGGTAATTTGTGAAGATAGGTAGAATGTCAAAGCAATTATTTTTCAGATACGTGTAATATATCTAACTGATAAAATTGATCTTCTCTAGTTACTTATACGTCAATGCAGGAAATCAGAATTCATGGGAAGTGGACATTTGCCCTCTTTAGTTCATCTAAAACATAAGAAATAACTTACTAGGTCCGAAGTAAGTTTTAATTCATTTGTTTTTACCTAGCCCTCCCTAAGGAAGTTTTATTTCTCGTCCTGACAACTGACATTTTGTATTTACTTCCTAAGAAGTTGACACAGGAATTGAATTCACAGAAAATATAAATTCTTGTAATAATTCAATTCCCGTGACAACCAAATAAGGCTATGATCGTTAGAGCAAAATATTAAGAATAGGTCATTTAATCAATAAACACTTAATAGAATAAGTACTTTATTTATGTAAAACTTATTAAAATAATAATCTAAATTTTTCAAAAATATTTTATATGGAAAATTATATAAATTTCTCATGCATTCAAGGAGATTTATCATAGTTGTGAATATGGAATTAAATATTATTTTTAATTCTAAGGTTATATTTGGTTTTAATGAAAATATTTTTCTTACAAAATATTTCTACGCTAAATATTTTAATTAAAATTAATTTTTTATAGAATTCTCTTTTATTCAGCTTTGAAAATTAGTCCGATTATATAAATCAAGTTGCAATTTTCATTTGATCCATTTGAAATCGACGAGACATTAAGGTTGTAAGACTACAATCCAAAATGTTTTCTTCCTCGAGAAAATGACTTCCATTCTTCTTGAAAAAAAAAATTGAATTTCTCTCTTATGGAGAAAATAATTTTCTCTTTAGATCATTATTGCATATAATTTTCTCTTCTCATGCTATTATAGCCTTGTAGTGCCTGTTTGTTATTTTTCCCCTTTTTTGAGTTTCTGTTTTGTGTTTCCTTTTCCCAAGTTTATTCGGATTTTTTTAGGCCTCGCTTGTTTGAATCGCCTGTTATATATTACTGAGGCCTTGACTCAGTAGCAGAAGGCAAATAAGAGGATAGAGTGTCACTTTATGCAACAGGATCTAGAGCTCGATTTCCCCTTTGAACCTCTCCCTAAGGAATTCCTGAATAAACTGGCTCCTTTGGTGTGTGGACCAATGCATGGGTCGGGATTTACAAGGTAACCGGATTCCTCATTAGCAAAAACTAAAAGTTTTTTATACAAATATTTCTATTAAAAGCTCTTTGTACAAAGACGCTGCTGAATAAATAATTTTTTAACAACTTGGCCAAACGGGTCCTAAGTCAGTAACTTGTCTTCTATTTTTGGTAATCTCATTTTTTAATTGATACCCTTAAATGTAAACACAGATTAGGCCTACTTAACAAAGACTTAAAGGGTCAATTCTTATTATTTTATTTATTTTTTGGCTGGATAATACATGAAAATATAAAATTAAACTTCAATCACACTCAAAGTAAGATCTTTAATATTTTGATTTTATATTCATGTTGTCATGCATTAAATATCGATCACATAATTTCAAATATCTTGTCAAGATTACACAAATTAGATGTTCGTTTCGTAAGTCTTTTGTGTCTCATAACTCCTATGCGAGATTATTACTAGACTCCTATATAGAATTTATTTACCAAGCACTAAGGCACCGGATCCTATTAAAACTCCGAAGTTAAGCATGTTTGGGCGAGAGTAGTATCAGGATGGGTGATCTCCTAGGAAGTCTTCATGTTACCAACCCTATCAGGCTGGGGGTCCTCGAAAACAGCCTCTCTTCAGGGTTACACCCTGAAGGGGTAAGGCTATGTACAACCACCCATCCCAGACCCTACTTATGCGGGAGCCCTTGAAGCACTATGCATGTTGTTGTTGTTATTGTTTAGTAAACTCACATATAGAGTCCTTAACTATCTCCTTGAAGCGTTCTGGTTTTGCGTTTACAATCACTTCAATTTCTTTTCTAGTATATGTGCATCAATTTCTTTATTCCAATTTTGACATTTATGTACCTGATTAATTATAGTGGGAGGCGTCATGTTATCTCGTAGAATCCAAGTCTCGGTTGGTCCTATTGTATCGATGCAACAGCATTAAAAACTTTACTTTTGAACACAATGACACGACGATCCTTTTTTTCTTCAGGTTAAGTTTCGTGTACTCAATATACATTTCTAACATAGTTGATTTTTTTTGATAATTAGCGACACGATCACAATATAAAAGGAGCACCTCATGCAAACGAGGCTCCAGTCAACCTGCATATCATTGGGTGAGCCCTTCAAACCTTCAACGATATCTGTTCTTATTTTTAAATTTTCCCATGTAAAGAAACATGCATACCTCGCATTTTGAGAGAAAGTCAATTTCCTAAATATGAAAGAAAATATTACAGGTAGGTCATTATTGTTGTAAGAGTTGAGTTATGGTAACGTACCCAATAGGGTGCTGGTGTATCATATATATAAAGAAACTAGGGGAAGTACAATTACAAAAAAGCTCTTGGGCTAATAATAATATAAACAACTATATTATCCTAATATGCCCCCTCAATCTGTACTGGGGGGACCAACGTGCAGATTGGCTTTGTGGTAGCGGAAGCAATCAGTAGCCAACCCTTTTGTAAAAATATCAGCAACCTGCTTGATAGTAGGAGTGAATCGAACCTGGATGTCACCCTTGACAACCTTTTCACGCACATAGTGAAAATCGACATCATCATGTTTGCTACGATCATTAGAAATAGGATTTGCAACAAGGTAAGTGGCCGACACGTTATCACAATATATAAGAATCGGACCAGTGTGTCGCAGACCCAAGTCACGCATCAAGTATCAGATCCAGTCACACTCTGCTACGACCTTGGCAACGGCTAGATACTCAGACTCAGTGGTAGACTTCGCAACTGTAGGCTGCTTCTTAGCACACAAGGAGATGAGATTAGGACCAAGGAAGAGAGCGAAACATGTGGTATAGCGTCACATCTCAGGACAACCACTCCAATCAACATCAGCATAAGCGGTGGCTGATGTGTAAGACCCAGGAGTGATGGTGAGACCGTGATCAGGAGCTAGCTTGAGGTTTCGTAGGATGCGCTTCACCATTTGCCAATGAGACGTCGTGGGAGCATGCATGAACTGGTATACACGGTTAACCGCAAAGCATGTGTCAAGAAGAGTCGTGGTTAAGTACTAGAGTGCACCCACTGCACTACGGAACTCTATGGGATCAGCTAGGAGGTCCTGGTCGGTCAAAGAAGGTTGTGCTCGAGCTGGTATCAGTGTCTGTACAGGTTTGGCCTCAAGCATGTCATGCTTGCTAAGAAGGTCCAGGGTATATTTGTGCTGAGAGAGGAAAAGGCCATGTCGGGATCGTTTGGCTTGAATACCGAGGAAATAGTGAAGCGGACCAAGGTCTTTCATAACGAATTGAGTGGATAGGGATGTTGTTAGTTGACTAAGAAGCGCAGGGTTAGAGCCTGTGAGGATGATATTATCAACATAGAGCAGAAGGCACACAATGCTGGTAGGGGAGCGATGAATAAATAGGGAAGGAACTGCCTTACTACAGTAGAACCTTAGACTGAAGAGAAACGTGCTAAATTTGTGAAACGAGGCCTAGGGAGCCTGTTTTAAGCCGTACAGGGCTTTGCGTAGTCGGCATACATGCATAGGCAACGTAGGGTGGATGAACCCAGGTGGCTGACCCATGTATACTTCCTCATTCAAAAAACCATGCAAAAATACGTTTTTCACATCAAGTTAGAGAATGGGCCAGGATTTTTTAACAGCAAGGGCCAGTATGAACCTGAAAGTCGTGGGTTTTACAATAGGGCTTAACGTTTCGGTGTAATCAATACCTTCACGCTGATGAAAGCCCTGGGCAACAAGGCGAGCCTTGAAGCGATCGACTAAACCATTAGGTTTATACTTGAACTTATATTTCCAAGTGCTCCTAACAACAATGTGAGAAGGGGAGGGAGGTACGAGAACCCAAGTTTGATTTTGAATAAGAGCATTAAATTCCTCAGCCATGGCTTCCTGCCACTGAGGGTTTTTCACTGCCTGAAAGAAAGAAGTGGGTTCCTGAATCACAACAACTGAGCCGGGGGATAGGATGTGCTTAGACTTCCGAATACCGTCCTTAAGACGAGTAAGCATGGGGCGACCACGCTAGACAGCGGAGGAATCCTCCGGGACCACAGGCGTGGCAGAGCCCGAGACCGAACAAGGGAGAGGCTGAGAGGTAGGGGTGGGACTGGCCAGGGGCACAGGTGAAGAACCACCTGAGACGCCCCAGGAGCCGACCGGCCTGCGCCGCGAGGGTGAGGCAAAGGAGACCGGTGAGCACCTGCATCATCATCAACCAAAGCAGGAATAGAGGCGGGTGCAATCGGCTGGACCGAGGGCCCGGGCATGATGCCTGTAGACACTGCACCGGGGAGAAGGGGAAGCGGGAGAAGAACCTCAACAAGGCCACAAGACGAGGGCGCCGTGCAACTAGACACTAACGTGTGATATGGGAAAACATTTTCAACAAAATGCACATGACGACTAATATGAACACGACCAGTAGTGGGGTCCAAACAGCGGTAACCTTTGTACCGGCCGTCATATCCAAGGAAAACACAAGGGAGAGAGTGCGGGGCTAATTTATGAGCGGTACGGGATGTGATATTGGGAAAACAAACACACCCAAAGACCCAAAAAAGGTTATAATCAGGGGCCCAATGAAAAAGTTTTTCGAAGGGAGACAAATTACACATTAGAGGTGTGGGTAGCCGATTAATAATATCGCAGGTAGTGCAGGTGGCTTCTGCCCAAAATTCATAAGGAAGTTGGGCTTGGCATAGAAGGGTCCGTACCATTGCACTTAAATATTGATGCTTACCCTCCGCCACTCCATTTTGCTATGGAGTATCAGGACATGAAAGACGAAAATGAATACCATGAGTACGACAAAGGGCCGCCATTTGCCTGTTGTCAAACTCACGACCTCCATCACTTTGAAAACACTTAATTGTAGTGGAAAACTGATTTTCAAAAAAAACCTTAAAGTCAGAGAAGATGGAGTACACTTCGTCTTTCCATTGCATCGGATAGAGCTAGGAGAAGCGAGAATAGTCATCAATAAAAATCACATAATAACGTAAAGTTCAAGTTGATTGAACCGGGGATTGCCAAACATCAGAATGAATTAACTGTAAAGGAGCAGTTGTTGTATGTAAAACATGAGCAAACAGTAATCGACGAGACTTACCTAGACAATAAGCCTGACAATGAGAAATAGAGCTAGAACTAGAACGTAGTAAACAACGTGATCGTAAAACATCAAAAATCGAGTGACCTAAATGTCCTAGGCGCCGATACCACAGATCTGGAGGTGAGGTTTGTGCAATTAGCCCTGTGAAATGCGGAGAAAAGCCATATAGAGGACCGCTACTGCGCATCTTGAATAGGGGCATCCCCGTCACCTTGTCCTTAACACAAAAGGAGGAAGAGTCAAACTCAACACAGCAGTTGTTGTCACGACATAATTGTTTAACAGATAAAAGATTATAAGTGAGACCAGGCACTAGAAGAATGTTAGATAGTTTTAAATCAAGCTTGGGAGCTCGTAGTTTAGAGGAGCCAGTATAAGTAACATATAACAAGGATCCATTACCAACTTGAATAGACTTAAAACCAGTGTACGGCAAAATATTTTGTAAAATACCTAACCCTAACCCTAACCACGCCGCTTCTCATGCAGCGTCGCCCCTCCCCTCTCTCCGGCGAGCACTTCTCCCCTCCATGGTGGTCCTCGAGTGCATAGTGTGATATTCTTGTTTCTCCGGCATCATGGCAGCTCGCACCTCATCTTCTCCTTCCCTATCACCTGCGTCTCAACCCCGATCCCCTTCCTTGGCTTCTCCCACTGCCGATCTCCCTCGTCCCCCTATAAGCACTGTCCCACCACCACCCACACTTGGGTCCTTCCCTTACCCCACATCTGGCCCCTAGGCTTGTGAAAGACGATGTGGGAAGGGGAGTCGAGGGGAGGACTGGTTGGTGATACCCAGAGAGGGGCACGGCTAGGGAACCGTGAGGGGTAGGAGATAGACCAGGGATCGAGGACACATGATCAAGACCTGGAGGCATAGAGGATGACCCAGAAAGTAAACTTTGAGAGCTGTAATTGGGTAAGGATGTACCATGGGTGTACCCAGTAAAGGAAGTAGAGGCGGCGATGGGAGGAAGAGAACCGAAGGTCGATGAGGAAGAGGAGGCTTGGTTGCTAGCCATAGATTCACCAATCAAAAAGAAATACACGGACTATGTCTCCTGAGATTGTATCGGAGAGAAAAGAGCGGTGGCCGTACGTGAGGAAGAGGGGCTGCAGAAGCGCAGGGCGTGAGGGAGGGCGGCGGTGCTGGTTGGAGTTGGGGTGAGGGTTAGGGTTTCGGCCCCAACTTTTTTTGTGTGTGTGGTTTTTTTTTTTTTTTTTTTTTTTTGAGAGAAGAAGATATCAAGGGTAAAGCTCTGATACCATGTGAAAATTGAGTTATACTAACGTACCAAACAAGGTGCTGAGCTATCATATATATAGAGAAACTAGGGGAAGTACAATTACAAGAAAGCCCCTGAGCTAATAATAATATAAACAACTATATTATCCTAATAATTGCTATTCGTTTACGGAAAACTAACCTTAATAGGATGAAAGAGGGCTTATGTCCAACCAAACATACCATGAAGGGCGACTTACGTCATTTGTTCATGTACTTTTTTTTTATTGTGTTAATGTAGTTATTATACTTTTTATCGAGTTCATATAGTCTTTGTATAATGAAATGTTTCAATTAAGTCTAATATTAAAATTAGTGTCAAATTGTGACACAAAATTCTAATATTATTAGCACATACATAAGTTTTTCATGTGAAAGGGTGTTCCGAGGGGAGGGGTCGGGGGGTCAACCTTTACAAAAAGTGAATGTGTTATAACTATTTTGGCCGAAAGTTAATATTTATTTCAATATTGGACTTCAGTGAAACAAAGTTCATTTTTACAAAGACTAAATTAATATAATTAATAGTAAAAACACTAAATTTACATAATAAGTAAAATATAGAGATTAAGACCTCGTTGATATGCGAGAAATATATGCAGGAGGTTGCAATTCATGAAATGTGCGGATTTTGGCTCTTGTTTGGTATGCGGGAAGTGGAAATTACTTCAAAATACATAAAGTAACTTACCCAACCTCCTCTACGTAAGTTCCGCTTCCTTAGTAACATTTAATTTATATAACAGTTATATCCATTATAATTTGTAAATATGACAACTTTATTCTTTTAATTGTGAGTCCCTTTATCAACTTTACCCTTCCTCAGTGAAAACTAAAATATTGACAATAAGTATAATAGTCATTTTAATTATATTTCATAGGACGTTATTGTGTCAACCAAACAAAACACAGGAATTAAATTTTTAAGAAGTTTTATTTCCTATATACACAACCAAACACTTTTATACCACTTCCTAAAAAGTTGATAAGGGAAGTAAATTTCTAGAAAATACAGTATAATATCGACAAATTAATACCCTTGCTTGGGACAATGAAAATTTATTAATTAATTGAGATATTATTTGCCACATTATTTTCAAGTCAAGACCAACCAAAAATATGATTTAATCGAGATTATTAATTTACCAAAGTTATATTATATAATTTTCTGTAAAAATTAAATTCCTTAACAACCAAACGAGTAGTAAAATGTCTAATGGATGCTTTTGCATTAATTGACATGGGTCCTACATTTTGTCTCACATTAAATATTCTAGAGAGAAACTAGATTTTTTCAATTAATTTTTTGTTTTAATTGAAAATGTGGAGTGGATTTTATGAGAATAAAATTAAATAAATAAAATATAGAAATTAATAAATATGTCACTGTATTATTAAGAGTATATATATATATATATATATATATATATATATATATATATATATATATATATATACACTAAAAAAAGAATTGAATATTGAAATTAATTGTTTGTAAATTTAAATGCAAATGTTAGCTGTTCGGTGGATCTCGTTTATTGTAGAAAGTTGATTTTTTTTCGATAATGAGTGAGAATAAGCTTACGAATAAAAGCCAGCGTCTCAAATAAAAGACCCAAAAAGCACACACAAAGTGTGGGAAGAGAAAAATAACAAAAAACCTGCAAAATAAGACCCACCCCAAGAACTATACCAAAACAGCGAAAAGAACACAACAGAGTAAAAGAAAAACCACCTCCAACCCGCAGCACTAGACACCCAAGAAAAGGCAACCAACCACAAGCAACTCGGTTACAAACCAAGAAAGCCCCACTGAAGAAGACACCAAAGACACATGCCCAGAAGCAGGAACAACCATACCCCGAAATACTGAATGGAACTAGAAAGAAACACCCGCGCAAGCCCTAACCCAGCAGCAAAAGAACAAACAACTGCATCTAACTTAGACTCGAATTACACAACTTCCTCAGGAATCATGTCCCCAAGGAGCTCTAGAGGCAACTTTTGATATTAATATTGATTAATTAGTTATTCTATGTAGGGGTGCTTATGATTCGGTTAACTGTATTGAAAGATATATCGGTTCGGTTTATCTCATTAAATTGTTCAAAAACTTCTAATCGTTATTCTAACGGACAAAGGTGATTTAATTGGTTTTCGGTAAATCGGTTTTTTGGTTCTGTTATGTTAGTTAACCAGTAACTTAAAAAATAGAGCAATGACACTTCATAATATATGGTCTATCTCTTTAATGGTTTCTAAGTGTCAAAAAATGCACATAAAACGATGAACATATAATTAAATTCCAAAAAACTAAATGTATAGTATCTCATTTTAACTAACATGTGGGCAAACGGGCAACACTAAATTATAACATGATGGTGCTTAGCTAATATTTGGAGTATGACAGTGAGACACGATGACTCTACGGTAAGAGATGGGTTGTGGGAGGAAGGATTATATTGAATATTTTTTTTTTTTGGTTAATTAGCAATAGAGTCGTGGTACAGAGCAGGCAACTCGACCAAGCGAGCCCTGAGTGAACTCGTAAAAGAACTGGGTCAAAAACAACAAAATCATACAAGCAGGATGACAAGCAAAAACCGGCAAAATACAACGAGCCACAAACACCACTAGGCAAAACACAAAAACATGACCAACCAAAAGACAGGAAAATAGGACTATGAAACCATAAATCTATTGAAGCAAGACGCTCAGGAAAGCGGATCAAAACCTTCAAAATCCAACACTAGTCCTTTCCCCATCTCCACCGTACGCTCCGCGACACGGATCTTGCCGGCAATTTTAACAAAAAAAAAGATTTACACTGAATATGCATCTGGTACTAGAACGCTCGTTTATTAGTGAGGAGATTAGAAATCCTGCCCCGCGATTGGCAAATGAAGGGATGGGAATTGCTTGGCAACCGTCTGAACATGTTTCCCTCCACCTCAACGACCAAATCATTGGGAGATGGGCCTTGCAGCGATCGTTTCTGCATGCCGTGCCTTACACTCTGCAACAGGTGGTACATCCTCCCCGACTATTGCCATGGGTTGAGAATGGTGAAGCTCCAGCTAATCAACATCATGCTCAGATAACCACACCTGATACCGATACTCGGGAAGTAACAGTGATAATGAGTCAGCAACATCTGGGCCTGAATTCTCTCCAGGATTCGAGCCTATAACAGCAATTGGTAACTCTCAAGCTGAGGATAGTTTGCCGCAAAGTCAGCAAGTTTCAGTTTCATCCATGGAAGGGCCTAGCACGGGCTAGAGGAAAAAGGAAAAATTCCGCACAACAAAAAGAGAGAGAAAAGCGTTCAAACGCAAGACAAAGGAAAGAGAGGAGCGGGAGTTGCAAGACTTCCTGCAGGATATGTCTCCTATAAATAATATTGGAAAATCGTCTAAGACAGCCGAAAAGAGGAAAAAACGGAATAGGAGAAATCGAATCTAGAAGATCATGGAAGAAGAGTACGATGGGAGGATCATAAAAGCGGAACGGGTAATAGAGATAGGAGAAAATGTGGGTTTCAACTTTGATGGTTTCGACCCGGCTATGGTGGCTGACATTCTCGCCAAATGATATGGGTTGGGTGTTGAGTTGTGGCTTCAGTCCCATTTCTGGTTCTTGTGCTGACATTCTGGTTCCTCTTCATCTAGGGTCCCTGTGTGTGATGGGTCTGTACGCGCTGTTGTTTCTTGTCGTCGTGTCTTTTCTGGTCCTATGCACGGTG
This sequence comes from Simmondsia chinensis, assembly GCA_018398585.1. NCBI lineage: Eukaryota > Viridiplantae > Streptophyta > Magnoliopsida > Caryophyllales > Simmondsiaceae > Simmondsia > Simmondsia chinensis. The sequence continues at coordinate 35,687,599 of JAGTTD010000008.1, read as the reverse complement.
GTTGCTGTGTCGTATTTTTAGGAGAGCATTTTGATCCTATTTCCTTGTTTTGTGTTTACTATTTTTGGTCCCCGTGTTGTTGTGGTTGGACTCAGGCCTCGCCTAGCGAGTGGCCGGCTTATTTAGCGACTTTGTCGCATTTTATCAAAAAAAAATCTCATTTATATGCCGAAAAGCATACTTTGATTAACAATATAATATTATAAATATGTGAACAAATATACATGTATATATTATTTCTTATACATGTATATATTATCAAAAAAATATTATTTCCGTAAATTGGTTAACCAAAATGAATCAAATCACAAACAGTTACCATCCCAAAATACATCAAATTTATTCGATATTGGTTAACTGAACCAAAAATTCCATATTTTGGGCTACAAATTTTTTAGAACACTCCTAATTACAGTATATGCAAGGCTAGATATACCACCAAGCACCTGCTTGGGGCCACCGAATTTTAGGGGCCTTAAATTTTAGAAGCCATCGGTTTTAAAGTAGCAATTGTTAATATTAATGAGTTTTAAGTTAAACATTATTGTCTATGAAGGGCTGCAGTTGAAAATTTCGCTTGGGGCCTGAAAATGTCAGGACTGGCCCTAGGTATATGTAAGACTTATCAAATTAACACATATATTATATATTCAATTGCATTCACAAATAAAATCTTTTCTCTTAATTTAGCAGAATATTTTGCAAAATAAGAAATTTCAAGATTTAAATCTTTCTATATATTATAGTCAAGTATTCTCATCCAAAAAGCCTCTAAATCCCAATCCAAGCAATTTTAAAAAGGTGTCACCAAAAGCTTCTCTCAAAACACGAAACCCAAGTTTTTTACTATATTATTTTGCAAAGTATATAAAAGTGTATCTTCTCTATATATTATTACTAAGTCTTTCCGTCTCCCAAGGCTTCTAAAACCTTAAATCTTATAATTATAAAGCATCACATAAAAGTTAACAAATAATAAAAAGTCAAAAATAACAAGTATTCATGTATTTAATCACACTAAATATTAAAAATTCTACAAAACTATATTTATAAAAATAAAACATACTACGTATATCGTACAGTATAACGCTAGTTAACAATTATGCATTTTGTAAACTCTTTTTGTAAGTTTTTGGCATTTTTTGTATCTCTTATATAAAAAAATTTCTTTTTTAAATATATATAAAAAATATTTCTTGGATTGATTCAAAGTGATAAATTAAAGGAAAATATTGGTTAGGTTCTCAGGCCGGTGGATTCTGCAACCTCTTACCTTAATCTAAATTTATATATATATATATATATATATATATATATATGTGTGTGTGGTGGCATTCTTACGAAAGAGTGAGGGCGTGAGAGGCGCGAATCATGGCCCTCTATTGTAGTGGAAGGCCAAGATCTGTTGATCATTAAAAAAAATAGCAATTTACCGCCAAAATTTGTTGAGTATTGGAAAAAAAATAATTTTCCTCCCTTATTCCTTTTTTTTTAATGCACCATGAAAGAGTATGGGCCTTAAATTGTTATTTTTTTAATGATCAATAAATCTTGACCGTCCATTACAATGAAGGGCCAAGATTCGCCCCTCTCACGCTCTCACTCTTTTATAAGAACGTCACTATATATATATACGACATGACTCGTACGAGAGACTGAAAGATGGATAAGAGAATATAAATTATTAGATCTAAATGAGACATGACTCGTATGAGAGACTGAAAGATGGATAAGAGAATATAAATTATTAGATCTAAATTAAGGACCTAGATTTGAAAATTATTTTCACATCCTTATTAAACTTAATGATCCAAATTTTCATAATTTAGATCTAATAATGACCTTAAAGAGATGTATAAAAATAATTTTAAAATCTAAATAGTTGATTTAGATCTACTGGGTCACTATTATCCCTCTTTTTCAATTTGACCTCAGCGCCACCCCCCTCCGCTAAAAGTAATTTACTAGCGAGGAATCCGGTTATCCAGTAAATTCCGACCCATGCGGCGATTCACACACCACATGAGCCAATTAAGTCGAGGATTCCTCAGAGAAAGGTTCAAGAGCGGAATCAAACTCCAAAACTTTTGACCTAAAGCAATGTTCTATCCTTCTACTTATAACCATTGAGGCAAGGCCCCGGTAGGCAGGCTAAAAGTATCATTACTAGAACATATTATGATTTATAGTAAATAACAACCACAAATTTTACGGTTATTAACATTTCATCTTGATAGTAACATTATATATACTAAAATTTTTGAACATCGAGGTCTATCTTTATGTATATTAAAACATTAGATTACTTAGATTACAAATGTTCAAATCTTAAAATACTTAAGTGATAGATTTTCTGACATAAATACAATAACAACAGACCCAATGCCTCAAGTGCTCCCATATAAGCAGGGTCTGGGACGGGTGGTTGTACGCAGCCTTACCCCTTTAGGGTGTAACCCTGCCGAGAGGCTGTTTTCGAGAACCCCCAACCTTATAGGGTTGGCAACATGAGGACTTCCCATGAGGTCACCCATCTTGGTACTACTCTTGCCCAAACACGTTTAACTTTGGAATTCTAATAGGATTCGATGTCTTAGTGCCTGGTAAATAAAATTTATATTAGATTTGCTGACATAAATGAATAGTTAAATCAAATATAAAAAGCAAATTGAACAATAATTAAGAATTATACTTTTGTGAGCATATAATCCAATTAAAAAAAATTAATTAATATAAAAAAGAATAAGATGCCAAGTTGGGACCTCTTATTTTCCAATCAGTAAATGTTTTTTGAGGTGTATGATTCTACTTTATGGATAATAATGCACTTTTAAATTATTATTTTTTATTCTCTCTTTTATTTATTCCCCCTAAAGTTGCAATTTTTTTATTAATTAGATTCTATGCAATTAATAGGACAAATATAAGAAAAAGAAATATTCAAATTATAAATTAGTATAAACTCCAAGGTTAATAGGACAAATATTAGCAGGGCCTGAGGCGCGGATGTACGCAGCCTTCCCCGTTTAGGGTATTAACCTGAAGAAAGGTTGTTTCCCAGTGCCCCCAACCTGAGGGTGAGGGCTTCCCAAGAGGTCACCCATCCTGGTACTACTCTCGCCCAAGCACGCTTAACTTCGGAGTTCTAATGGGATACGGTGACGGCGTGTTGGTGCCCTCTTTGGTAGATTACAAATATATTGTATTACTATTTATACTGTCCTATAACTGGGAATAAGTTGATTGGCAAAAGACGATTCCTTTAAAACAAGCAAGGAATATCGAAATGTGGAAACATGTTTTTCGTTGAAACAAACAATGGAAAACCTCAACGGGAATAGCATTTTTTATGGAAAACCTTTTCCAAAGGAAAATATTTTCCGTGGAAAAAGTACTTCCGTTGAAACGAACGGAGCCTTAATTTTTGCGGATGGCCTTCTTCTATTCTCAAGAGGCGACTTAATTGGGCTCGCTCACGAAGATATGGCAGGTTCTTATTCGTTTTGTGACAGTTTCGGGACTTGAGCCTCATGTGCTGAAATCGCGAATTTGTTTTTCCGGGGTAAGTGAGGCTGATAAGTTGGAGATACTTCAAGTAGTGGGATTAGGTGAATTGCATCTGCCGCTCCGATATTTAGGTGTTCAGATTGCGGGAAGCAGACTAACACAAGCGCAATACGGGGTAATAACTGATAAGATTCGACATAGAATGTTGCAGTGGCAGAATAGGAAACTCTCGTATGCGGGCCGTATTGAGATTATTCATTCGGTCTTGATGGAGATTCTTTCATATTAGTTTAATATTTTTCACTTTCGGAAAGGGGTTGTAAAAATTATTCAATCCATGATGATGCGATTTCTTTGGAGGGGTAATATCAAGAAGAACTATTTTGTTCCGATATCTTGGAAAAACAATTGTGTTGTCCTCACAAAGAAGGAAGGGTAGGATTGAAAACAACTTGAGGCTTGGAATGAAGCACTTTATGTTAAGCTACTACGGAGAATTCAAGAGAAGGAAGATTCACTTTGGATTCACTAGATTCACGGGTACTATATGAAGGGGTCTTTGATTTGGACTGTACGGGCAAAGGCTTCGGATTCTATTAGATGGAGAGGCATCCTGGTCTGCAGGGACCGATTGACGATGAGATGGGGGGCTAATGCAAAACAAGTTAAAGGGGCTTGTATGCAAGGAAGGATGGTTGTAAAGAAAGCTTATGATCTAGTCAGGGAACGGAGCGAGACTAGTCATTGGGGGCGTACAATTTGGGAAAGTTCGGTTTTTCCCAAGCACAATTTCATCTTGTGGATGACGGCTAGGCAAATTTTATTGACATATGATAGATTGCAAAAGAGAGGCTTTAGTTGGACGAGTATGTGTTCTCTATGTCGAGCGCAACAAGAAGATGTAAATCATTTATTCTTTTCATGCCCCTGGGTACAAGGAGTTTGGAAGCAAATATGTTCATGGAGCGGGATCTGCTCTCATCTAACAATGGAGAGTGTTAAATTGGTTCAAATATACAGTAAAGAACCGGTTATCAACAAGCAAGATCAAGAGGGTCATTTTAGCAATCACGGTCATAGGAGGGTGTAATTAGGGAAATTAAAATAAATGTCTAGTTTCGTCTTAATTTTTGCAATTGAAGGATAGGAGTATAGATTGAACACATGTAATTAGTGATTGAGTTGGTTGTCTCCCGAGAACTTTTAGGACTGATGTAAATGCCTATACTTTGATGCATATCGAAATGATATATGCGCTTGCCTTTTGGCAAAATAATAAACTAAACTCAGATTATGTGACTAAAAATTATTTTATGTAATTAATAATGTTGAACATTCTTTATTGTAATCATTATATTATAGTATCTTCAATTTTTCCATCTATTTTCAATAAACCAAACACAAGAAACGTTCTCCCTTAATTTGTTTTGTCTTTTCTCTAATTTTTTTTCTCATTCCAATCATAGTTTTAGACCCCGTTTGGTTGCGACACGATTTTAATACCTAGGAAATATTGTATTTTTTGAGAATTCAATTCATATATCAACTTCTCAGAAAGTAGATACAAAATATTTGGTTGTCAAGATAGGAAATAAAACTTCCGTAAGAATGTTAGTTTAAAACAATAGAATTTAATATTACTTAGGCCCTAGGTAAGTAATTTTCATTTCTCACATTCTGCTTATTTCCTGCAAACCAAACAAGAGCCAAAAATCGTACTTTTTTGAAATTTTTACTTCCAAATTTTACTTCAAGTATACCAAACGAGGCCTTAGATTCTTTATTACACTTATAGGGGCATTGACAACAATATGATCCCTAAACTCAAAATTTTTTTCTTGATAATCAAACTCATTTAATTTTTTTTTTCTTTTAGTTAAAAAAATTAATAATTATTTTTTTAATAAAATGGGTGACGCAACCGTCACAAGTGGAACTAAGCTTTCCTTGTGATAAGGTGACATATTTCGTTGTTGTTTTCTGCTTATCTGTTTCTTTTGATATACGATTAGATTTTGTCGTTATTATCACCTGAAAATTATTTTATTTTTATTATTTTCTTACCAAAATAATTTACAATTTCAAAATATATTAGTTAGCTGATGAATAATTTAGATATAAATAAATTGATTAAATCATTTATTCTAACTGTACTCTTTTCAAAACTCTATATACTCAACGGAGAGGTAGATGATGATTGTTTGAGTCTCTCTCCCCTCTTTCTAGCCCCCCGATACAAGCCAAAATGGGTTTAGGGGTATTGATACAGGACACGTCAGCTGGCCATGTCAACCCCGATGGCTCATCAAAGCCGTGCCACTTCATCATAGCTCTTTAGTAGTATAAATAAAGGAGAGTTGATTATGGTTAGATTATGATTTGATGGTTATGTGTTCCCCCCTTTCTTCTATGTTTCTCCCCCTCAATTCTCGTCTATGTCTTCCTCCCCTTTCTTCTATGTTTCTCCCCTTTCTTTACTACCTCTGTACAGTTTATGCTTGTAAATGTGATACTTGCTCAGTTATACAGCACATACCTATTAATATACGATACAATCTTCTTGGTTTGATACTAGATTGAGTTTATTTGATTCATTGATTGAGATTTTGAGTTGTAGTTGGTTTTGGAGATTCGAATTGCTATCACCCGCATTCTCTATTTAGTATATCTCTCCCCCTATCTTTTCCTTATACTATGTAAATCTTCCTATACTGTACAATATATACGAATATAATATTTGATTCGTGGATTGATTGATTAAGTTTTTTTATCCGCACTTGGATAATTATCATTTGTAATAAAATGTAAATCAAATTGATGGGGTTACTTTGAGGTATCAAAGTAATATCAAGGGCCAATTTGATCGTTGGCACTTGTGTCATGCAAGGTCGGATATAATTCCAAGCTACTCAACCAACTGCTTGAGGCCCCTAAGTATTAATTGTTAATATTACTAAGTTTTGAAATCTGAATTTTTATAATTTATTGTATATGAAGGGACCCATTTGAAATTTTTGCTTGAAGCCCTAAAAATGTTTCGACCGGCCCTAGTGTCATGTATGGGGGTTTATGTCATGAAAGGTGTTATTCATTTGGCTTTTTGTGTTTCAAAACTTGCCAAAATTTGTCATCCTTTTGGGTTTTCGTGTTTCAAGAGTTGGTGTAGGTATAGGCGTTTAGGTTTTCTGGTGTACGTTGTTGTACTTCAGTAATTGGCGTAGTGGTAGGCGTCTAAGTGTTTTGGGGCTAGTTGCTATGGTTTTTCTGCTCGTGGATTTTTCTTATGGAAAAGATCATTTATTGTAAAATAGGGGAAGTCATCATTCCAAAAGGCCTCGGTTTATCTATCAGTCCGAATCTTGATTATGTATGTAGTATCTATACTAATACTATCTTATAATAAGATATATGATGATTGATGTATATAGAGAAAGCACACTCACGTGCCGTACAAACTTTCTCTCTCTCTCCCAACGGGTACTTACAAGGTTCCTCACGCGCCGCTAAGGTTCGGCGCGTGAGGGCCCATTACCCGAAATCCGGGTGCCTGAGTTGCATCACCAGGATCGCCGTCCCCTCGCAGTTCGGGTCGTACAAGCAATTTCTCCACCCCTCATCATTAACCCCAACCTCTGCCATCGTCTTCCCCAACCCCTTCGTCCTCTTCACCGGCTTCCCGCACCGGACTCCGGCCTTCATCTACACCAACAACCACCACAAATTGCCTCCATTACTCTGTCTCTCCATCACAACTGTTTTACCCCATCATCATCCCTAATCACCCGTATTCTCTCTCCACCACTCCTCCTTCCACCTCTCCTAACCAACAACAAACCACCGCCATCGCCACCACCACCGGCTCCCTGCACCGGACTCCCGCCATCGCCACCGCCTCCCACCATCTCTCCACTTAAATACCTCTTCATCCAAACATTCATTCTCTCCCTCCTCCTACCACCACCAATAGACCCACCACCGCCCAATAGTCCAACCCACCGCCCTCCCTCTCATTCATCAATTTACACCAGAAGACCAATGTCAATACCCCGAGAAACGGTGCCCATTTTCATTGATGGCTTACCTGAGAGAACAACAAACTCCTGGCTCAAGTATGTCTTCCATAATTTCAGGTCAACATACGATGTTTTTGTCCCTGCTAAGAGGAGGCTGAGGTCTAGATGCTCGTATGGTTTTGTCTGGTTTCATAATCCGAGGGAAGCTGCTAGAGCAATTTCATCTATGAATGGTAGATGGGTGGTGGAAGCCAAGCTTAGGGTTCAATGGGCTAACCCACCAAGAAGATCAACTGAGTCATCAGCCCGAAGCCAGCATAGTTCAAGGGTCTTTTAGCAGAACAGAGTCACCGGTCGTTTACATGATCAGGATGTGTCCCCTCCTACTCAGACCAGAGACTATGTAAGTTCTGACATTCCAAGGATTGTGGTTTTAAACACCAACGAGAATGTAGAGGATTGGCTTCAGCGGTCTATTATTACGCACACATCGGGTGAGGTGAGTCTGGATAGTATTCTCACCTTTATCACAGAGAACGACCTCCACGGTTTAACCCCTAAAGGGTTAAGCACCAACACTTTCATCCTGGTTTGTGATTCCGCTGAGACTGTGGAGTCCTACCTTGGCCCTCATCGCGAGATTCTTCTTAGGAAATTTAGCAAGGTTTCTAAATACTCTGGCGAGATCCTTGGCTCACTTAGCAGAAGAGCATGGATCGAGGTTTTTGCACTACCTGTCCAATGCTGGACTAAGGAATGTTTTTCTGACCTCGCGAGATTATGGGGGAAGTTTGTCAGGCCGGACTCGAGGATGTCATCCATGAGATGCATTGATGCTGCCAGATTTCTCATCGAAACATGCTCACCTTCACTGATTCATCAAATGGTGCAAGTCCATTTTAATGGAGTGACCCGATTGGCCCTGGTCAAGGAGGGTAGGACAGAGCTGATTCCAGATTACTCACCTAGTGCTGTTACTTTAGCTGCATCGACCAGATTAGCAAGAGAATGGACCTCTTCGTCATTGAGTCTGCACCCGGAACATCAATGCTCTACCCTAGTGCGCCCTACCACACTGACTCAACATTCCCCTGTTCATAGGATAGGAGTCATGAGTGATAGGAATCATGGAAGTCGCACTATTAGGCCAGTGTATGACGGAGTTAGCATAGCTGAGCTGTCACGGGGTCAGCTTTCTATCCACATTGAAGGTCACTATGTTGGTAGGTGGTCTGTGGAATGCAGTTGGCTGCATGCTTCTCTTCTCCATCCGTCGTCACAACGTGGTGATCATATTCCAGTTCAGGTTGTGCGTGAAAACCAACATATACCTCCTCTGCTCCAATGGGTGGAATGTGACATAGCCGGTTCAGATCAGCCTCACGCTCAGATATAGCATCTTGAGAATGTAACTCATGACCCCGCCAGTGAAGATGATTCTGTGTCCTCGGGACCTGAGTGTCCTCCAGGTTTTGAGCCCTTTACCTTGAACACGTCAGAGTCTTGTATGGAGAGACCCAGTGGAGGTGGGATGGGAAAAGGAAAAGGACTACTGACAAAAAGGGAGAGAAAAGCGCTGAAGCACAAGAAAAAAGAGAGTGGAAAGCGTGAGCTTCAAAAATTTCTTGAGGACATGTCGCCCAGGAAAAGTACGCCAGAAAATAACAAGGCATCAGGCAAACGAAAAAAGGGGAAGGAGGTGAAATGGGAAAAATCGTCAAAGGCAATCGGGAAGAAGAAGAAACGGAATAGGGAGAATTGATACAACCAGATCTCGGAAGTAAAGTATGATGAGTTGATCCTTCAAGCGGAGCGGGCAATTGACATGGGAAGAAGAGTTGGTTTTAATTTCGATGGTTTCGACCCACCCATGGTGGCAGATCTGCTGGCTAAATAAGGTGGGTGATTTTGTGGTTGAGGTCCAGTCCTGCTTCAGTTTCCTACGCTGGTCGTTTGGTTCTTTTTCTTTTGGGTTCCCGGTCTGAGCTTGTTTTGTGCGTGTCTTGGGTTGCCTGTGCTCGGTGTCTGTTTTGTCGGGTTTGGGTGTTTTGGTGTTGATGCTTTGTTGTTTCCCTTTTTGTTCCCCTCTTCGTTTACGGAGTGGCCTAGGCCTCATCTTTTCGAGCTGCCTGTCTGATCTTCGGTTTTACCGATATTTATCAAAAAAAAAACGATGATTGATGTAAATAAGGAACATCATATAGCTGGAGCATTATTTTTACTGAAACAAACTGAAATTTCAAGTTGAATTTGAATTTCCTCGAAGAATCTTTTGCAAACAAAAACATTATTGTCTTTACCAAAAGAGCGCGTAATTCCAACTCATTAACTAAAATTTTCAATTTGGTTTTCTTGGTCTCGGTTCGTTATTTTCTATTCCGAGCTCTTGTGAACACCCTACTTGTAACTAATTGATTTTCATTTATTTATTTAACATTTTTCTACGTAATTATGAGTCTCTTTATCTTTTAACACTCACACACCCTTCTAATTTATTAACGATTTTAGAAAAAATAATTATATTAAGAATTCTTTTTATAATGCCTATTATTTGTCATAATTGAATTAATATCCTACGTATAATACAATAAACATACATATTAGCTAACATTATAATAAAAGTAAAATTTTTAGGAGTATCTAAGTTGATATGAACATCTGCATCACCAAAAAAAGTCTCACTAATCAGAACTTGTTTTGAATCTCAAAAATCTCAGAACTAATGAAGTCTTAAATTACTCATGAATCACAACTAATTCTTGCATAGATAATTTTTAAACATTGTTTTCCAAAATATATTATTATATACAATTAACTTCTTTATATTTAGTTTTAAAATTAACTACATTAACTACGTTATTAAACACAAACTATCACTTATACACATTTAATTTTAACTCTTTGAAATTATTTAACTAAACACATTTGGTCCATAATTTCCATTCCCTTATTTCTATTTTCGATCTCCAATTTCTCATCCAAGAAGGAACTGACTAGTTCGAGTTATTGTGGTATTGAATTTTCAAATACTAATCTGAACTAAAAACTCAAACTAAACGTAGTTATTGGATCGACAACCTTATCAAAACAAGTTCCTATTTCATGTGGCCATTGATCCTTGATTGTTGTGCAAAAGTTCGAATTCGAACTAATTAAGTCTTTGCTCATTTAAAGCTTGAACTTGAAGGCTCGCAGGTTTATACGCCAAAATGAGCCAGCCTCGACACATACTATGTACCTAAACATGTCCAATCAAACCAAATTCGAGTTTAAATGAGTAATCTCGAACTGATTGAGCCTTATTAGGCAATATCCTAGGAAATATTCAATAATATTTTCTCGATCTTCCAAACAACAAAATGTAGAAATCACATCTTTTTATATGTGTTTATGGTTATTATTGTTATTTTGCGGTTTTTTTTTTATATTTAGGTATGCTTTAATATCATGTCAATAAGATTGAATATGAAAAGGTGCACAACTAATGTGGTTGAGGGCTATAATTATAGGCATTCAGTATAAAAATATAATTATAATAATAACCCTATACGCATATGTAAATTAAGATATAATTTGGGGATTCGGGAGATTAAAGAAATAATATAGAATATTTCCTAGGATATATATTGCCTAATAAACCTGATTGAACTTGAATATACCGAAACAAGACGAGCCCAGCTAACAAAGTTTGAGGACAATTAAGCTAATCCTAGCCAAAACATTTTTTTTTTTTTTTTGGGTAAGTTAATTGTAGTTGATACTTTGGACATGCCGACTCAAAGCCAAAGATTTGAGACATAAATGAGCTTCTAATTACCGAGTGCTAGCTGAGCTTAATGTTAAAGCGAGATTTTATTATAAATTAATTAATTTTAGTTAGTTTTTTTTTTTTGTTATATTAATTAATATTAGTTGGATTAAAATAATTTTACAACCATAAGCTACCTATTTTTGAAAACTTAAAATCTATATTTTCAAAGTTGCTTTTCGTGAAATGATTTTTTGTAATGAATGTATTATTTTTCTCAATAAAATCAATTAATAAGTAATAATTAAATAATTAAAAAGGCATAACCATTGAAAGATTCATCTTATCTTTAATATATCTCACTTTATTCTATACCATTAAACGTAATATCAACCATAAAAATATTTTTATGCTCTAGCAGATCCTATTTGTGTATTATTTTAGGGTTTACGCAAAACCATCTTAAAAGTGAACATTTTTTACTTAGTTATTGTGGATTAAATATTTTCAAAAAAATAAAAATTTATATCGGTCAACAATCAAGTTTGGAAAACATTTTTTAAAAAAAGTTGAGCTAACAAAAAATAGCAAAAAAGTCAATGAAAAATTAGGATATGCGGATGTGAGTTCGAGTCATTGAGATAAATAATTTTGACTTAAATCACTTTACCGATTGTTGTTTATTCGCCAAAATATATACGTTTACCATAATAAAATGTTTTCCACAAAATACAAACTATGTTGAGAAAAGGTGGTTTATAGAGGAAAAAATTGGATTATATCGGGGGTTTGATATAAAATGTAAAAATTGTAGCAATTAAGTGAAAACCGATCACTATGGAAAGGTGGTCTCATGGAATTCCTTTTTTGACAATTACGAGCAGGAAGTCAAAGATTACAAAGAGCCTAAGCTTTTAGGCTAGTTCAATTCAACTTTTTAACGGTTTAAAATTGGTAAAAACTTACAAGTAGCCTTCTCTCTTTCTTCATATGTTAAAGAAAAATGCACGCAGCGATACAATTTTACCAAAGAGAACATTTCCTTTACACGGATTATAGTAAAAATTAGAATTAGTTATTAATTAGTTGTCAACTGTTTCAGATGACTTGAGTCGGTTAGTCATTAATTTTGTATATAATTCTCTAATTCTCTCCTAATTCTCTCTATCTTCTTCCGTACAGTCCTTTGTAATTCTCTCTCTAACTCATTTTACTCGAATTCTCTTCCGGAAAATTACTTCGAATCTAGATCTAATCATATGTCATGCAAGTTCGGTGGCCCAAAATTACCACGCTGCTAGAAGTAGGGCCTTCATGGCCGTGATATGAAAAAACTACTTTTTTTATAACTATTTTTTATAAAAATACTTTTGTAAACGGTGTTTTGAATAAGCTATTTTGTTTGAAAAATTTTTAGTTTTTATTTTTACTTCTACTTTACAAAGAACCAAATTTCAAAAAAAATTTCTTATCCTAAAAATCACCTAAATTTTTATGTGTGATTTTAAAAAATTACCTAGATTTTCTAATATTTTTAATGGCACACTTACACTTTTCAAAGTATTTCAATGTTACATCTTAATATCTGTGACACATTCATGGTTCATTAGCTTTTACTGACGTGGCATTTAACAAAAAAAAATAAAAATTGAAATTTACATTAAAAATAATTTTTTTAAAAATTGAAAAATTAGTAAAAATATTTTAAAAAATAATTCATATATTTAAAAATGACACATCAACACAAACCAACGAACATTAACAACATTACATTAAAGCATGACATTAAAGAATATTAGAAAGTTTAAGTATGATATTGGAAATTTAAGTGATTCTCAACCACACCTAAAATTTTGATGATTTTTAGTAAAAAAAATCTTTTCTAAAAATATTCTTTTACCCAAAAAATTTGACCAAACAGATCCAAAAATGTTGTAATGATAAGTAACTCCTCTACACAATAAATCCCGGTTCTACAAAATTGGAATCTCGAGCGGCAACTGAGAAGAAAATGTTGCCATTTTATCATTATCAATAATGTTGTATGTCACGAGAAAAATAGCACGAAAATGTCACGAGAAACAGGTGCCAGAAACTAGCTTGTCATTAACGATAAACTATACTCTAGTCGTGATATTTTCGTGCAGCCCCTTTTCGTGTCGTGTAGCTTTACTCTATTATTATATACAAAGAAATTTTAAAAAAGAAAAAATTTAGAAAAACACAAACAAACCTTAAAAGTCCAACTATGAAGAAGAATCAACTTTACTAGTAAATATATTATTTTAAATAATTCATATTTAAATGTTGTGTTCTCCAATCATCGTTAATATTAAGAGGGAAACAATCATGACTTTGAATTTGTCTATTCTTTGATTTTTTTTTATTTTTTTTTTAGAATTTGAATACAGTTAAAACTAGGAAGAGTTACTAGATTGCCCTCTTCGATAGTAGAAATTGGGAGAGAGACAAGAAGAAATTCAGGGCGAGGGAGAGAGACAGTAGTAGGGAGAGGGAGAATTTTATTAACTTTGCAAATCATAACTTTTATTACAAATTTAATTCCTTATTTATAAATAGGGAGAAGATAATTAATTAATATTGTAATTACGTAATAAAAGGAAGAGTAACCTAGATTATCATTAAAATTAAGTTATCTATGAAAATAATATTTAATCATATGTCTAACACGTGATTAATTTATTTTACACATTAGTTTAATGAAAAAGTTCTATTAAATTTAGATTTATTTATTTACTCTGTTAGCCCTCAATATTTATAACTTTATCAAATTGATTTCTTGTTGTTTGTTTAAAATAGTATTTCGCTATTATTAGCTTGTTTGAATTAGCCGATTATTTTTTTACTAGTGTGAGTCACGGAATGGAACGAATTTTATCATAATGTAAAATATGAGGAAATATTTTAAATAAAAGTTAGATAAGAGACAATTTAAACAAACTTATTATAAATACCAGAGAGCATACTGAACAAAAGAATACGAGACTAATTTAAACAAACCCATAAATATTAAGGATCAGTAGGTCCTAAGTATATTTTCCCAATTAAGCATTAGAGTTTTTCACCATAAGACCTTCCCAGAGGAGGAGCAGTAGACAGAACCGAAGATGCATTTGTTGTCCACTCTATTGTTTTTGCATAGTCGGAAAGTTGGACCCACGCTAACCCCAGCCACCCAGCTGTGAACGAAGCACGACTGCGTCCACCTCCATGGCTAGCCTACCTACGGCTTTGGCCGTTGTTCGACCATTGATTTGTGGTTACAGTTAGGTTTTTGGAGGTGGGTTGGGGTTGGTGGGAAGGTCTTTGAACCTGAGGCGCTTCTCTTTATAATATAAATTGGTCCAAAGGAGCTCAAACGTTAAACCTACTATCCCATAAGTCATTCCAAAAGAATAATAAGAGAGAGGAAATTCTCGAAGGGCATGCCACACTAGTTTTGCATCGAAATTGGAGCTTATACAGCACCAAGACTATGTGCAAGGGACCGAAGCTTTCGCAGTCGTCACCCGAGGATCCCTTCTGCGAGGATCCCTCCAAGACTATTAGTATTTGATAATAAATATTAGGAATCTGGAGAAGATTATACACTAGGCAATATTAACTCTCACTTGAATTCATAGAATGACTAGGAATATAAATGAGCCAATCCGAGCTGAGCACTCCCGTGCTCGAACTCAAGCTCTATAAGTCTTATCAAGCTCGAGTTCTAGTTGAGCTTCTATCGAGCATTTGAACCTTTATTGAAGCTCATTCGATAAGATTCTAGGGTATGTGGCACTCGGCTTGGCTTGGCTTGTTAGCTTAATCGAGCCAATTCGAGCTCATTATCGAGCCGATGTGGCAAGTTTGCATTCGGGGGGAGTCTGCTACAGAGTAGAGCTACTCGAGTTACTATTAATCCATTATCAAACCATTTTCGAGCTAATTTAACTATTATGAGTTCTTATCGATCCCTTATCAAACTATTTGTGAAAATTAACGAGCCAAGAACTCCTTGTTCGCACACGGTTCCTTAAGCTTATCAAGCCCCTACAGTGAATGGGAACGAGACATAATCAACTTCAAATACGAGTAGTTTATCGAACCTTTGTTTCGTTTACCCCTCTAATGATGGCCCTACACACCAATGATGACCTCACATATAAACTCCATCGCAATTTGACATTATAATAATGAAATAAAATACATGATTAATAAAGTTTCTTTCACCTTAAGTATGAAATCAATCTACATTAAATTGGAAAAGATTTTATTCTTATTATTTAAATCGTTATGATTGGCTTAAAGTCCATGCTAAGAAATCAAGCAATTTTTAAAATATTCTTTATATTATACATCATTATATTTTTTTTTATTGTATTAATTTAATTCATTTACTTATAGAATAACAGCAACAGGCCTAGTGCTTCAAGGGCTCCCGCGTAAGCAGGGTCTGAAAGGGGTGGGATGTACCCCGCTTTATCCCTCAGAGTGCTACCCTAGCAAAAGGCTGTTTCCAGGAATTCATTTATTGAGTGTCTATTGAATTCATACATAATTTGAATTATTACAATACTGTCTAAGAATTGTTATTGTAAGAGTAAAAATTATTATTGTCAGAATAATGATATGATTTACAAATAATGAGCGCCACAAAATTACCTTAAAATTACAATCTTGCTCTGATAATAAAAATTTTACCCTAACAATAACTTTTCCTTATTATTTAGGGTGAAATTGAATGAATTAAGTTAGTGAATAATTTTTAACCAAATATTTATTTACACCAAAGGTCCCTATATTTTTTTATAATATCAATTTAGTCCCTATACAATTAATATTGTGTAAAGTTTAGGCCTTTGGTCAAATTAAAATTAAGTTAATGACGTAATTTTTAATAGTACTATCATGTTATATACAAGCAACCCACTATAAATCTATCCGTTGGCTCAATTTAATCCAACTTATGACCTAACTATGAAAATTTTCATTAGGAACTTAGCATAAATTTTACTCTAAGGACCAAATTGACACAATACCAATTGTATAGAAACTAAATTAATATAAGAATAAAATTAACACAATAAATAAAATAAAGGGACCTTTAACATAAATAACCCTTAATTGTATATATTATGTCAAAAAACAAGTCACGAAAAAGTACAGGTATAACAAAAAAAAAAAAAACCCAGTTTAATTCCACTGTAAATTAAATTATTATAATTTAAATTACATAGAGATTAAAATATTATAAAAAATAAAAGGGTTATTTACACCAAAGGGCCATGTACTTTGTTTATTTTGTCAATTCAGTCCATACAAATTTAATTGTGTCCATGTAATTCTTGTACAATTCATAGTGTGTCAATTTGGCCTTTAAAGTAAAATTTATGTTAAATTGTCCATTAAATTTGTAATCGTTTGGCCATGGGTCCAGGGTGGATTATAATATTAGTGGGTTACTTGCATCTAACATGATTGTTTCATTACAAATTACATCAATAACTTAACTAAAATTTGACTAAAAGATTAAATTGACACAATTAAAAGTATAATGACTAAATTAACATAATAAAAAAATCACACCGACCTTTGGTGTAAAGAGGTCTAAATAAAATATTAGGACTTATGGTACAAATTAGGGGTGTAAATGAGCCGAGCCGGCTCACGAAGCTGGAAAGGACCGGCTCGTTTAGCTTATCGAGTCGAGCCCGAGCCTAGTGATGCTCGAGCTCGTAAACTAGTGAGCCTAAACGAGCTCAAATGAGCTTTTTTTAATATAATATTTTTGATTAAATATAAGCAATGAAGCCAAGTTTGAGCTTAAATGAGCTGAGCCCAAGCTCAAACGAGCATAGATTGAGCTTAAATGAGTCGAAATATTGCAAGATTAATTCGAGCTCGCCGAGCTTAGATCGAGCCGAGCCCGAGCTTTTGACGAACCGAACTTGAGCTTGAACTTTCCGAGCTCGGCGAGCTTCGAGCTGAGCTTAATGCAAACAAGCAAAGCCTCAAGCCTGACAGACTCGAACTCGACTTGGTTTAAATACATCCCAGTACAAATAATGCCAAAAACTTGATTAACTTCTTCAACACTAGCTTTCTAGAAAATGAAGTGCTCCATTATTTCACAATAAATAAAATATAATTAAATTAGAGTCCATAATACAGTCTAAAATTAAATTATGTTTGAAATCAATCTCATACAAAGTTTTTATTTTATTATCGAGTTTTTTTTAACAGAAAAATCACCTATATTTTTAGGTGAGATATAAAAAAATTACCTAATTTTTTTAAGTTACACCTAAACTTTTCAAATAAATTTCAATGCCAATTTCGTTAATTTTTTATTAAAATAATTATGAAATTAGTAAACAACCTAACTTTTCTAATTTTTCAAAGTCACACCTAAAATTTTTTTAAAAAATTTAGTGTCAATACCGTTAATTTTTTATTAAAATAAATACAAAATTAGCAAACAACCTAACTTTTCTAATTTTCAAAGTCACGCCTAAATTTTTTTAAAAATTTTCAATGTCACACCTAATGCCTAAACCATTAACTTTCTATTAAAATAAATATAAAATTAGCAAACTATCCTCAATAAAACTTATTTTTTTATCAATGAATTATAACAAGTTTACAAATAAAAATAATTTTAAATTTTTTTGGTTGCAAAAGCCTGTAGCAGCGCTTCGAATCCTTAAAAGTTGTACAAATTCAAAGGTGAAAAATGGTTTCATCATTTACAAAATATATTACTTAATATAATTAGATTAAATTAAGTTAACTTAGTATTTTGATATATTTATACCCCAAAGCGCAACGTTTCATTCATTTGATGGAAAGTTAACAGTGTCAGCAATAGGTGTGACATTAAAATTTTTCTGAAAAGTTTAGGTGTGACTTTTAAAAATTATAAAAGTTTGGTAATTTTCCTATACCTCACCTAAAATATAGGCAATTTTCAGTAAAAGAACCTTTATTATTCTATTTTATAAATGTTTCACTTATTAATTTACTAGTTATTTCCCGTGTGATTCACAATTGACTTTTATATCTTATATAAGGTAATCAACCAAAGAGGGCACCAACACGCCATCACCGGATTCCATTAGAACTCCGAAATTAAGCGTGCTTGAGCGAGTGTAGTACAAAAATGGGTGACCTTCTGGGAAGTCCTCACCCTCAGGTTGGGGGCACTAGGAAACAGCCTCTCTTCAGACTAACACCCTGAAAGGGGAAGACTGTGTACATCCGCCCCCCAAATCCTGCGTAGGTGGAAGCCCTTGAGGCACTGAATATGTTAAAAAAAAAAATCTTATATAAGGTAATCACTCATGATGCTTTATTGTTTTCAATAGTTTTTTTTTTTAGAACTCTAATATATAGTACAACGTAGTTTTATATGTATAGTAAAAGGCATACAAGAAATTCAAGATTTGTTTCTTATTTTATGATTATAATTATATTTTAAAACGGTTGATCAACTTTTTAATTAAAAATTAGATTTTTTTTTTTATTTATTAAAAACCACATGAACTTTAGGTGCTTGGACGAGAGAAGTGCCAAGATGGGTGTTCTTCTGAGAAGTCCTTATATTACACCTCTCGGGTTGAAGGTTCTTGAAAACAACCTCCTTTCAGGGTAGCACCCTATAGGAAAAAGGCTGCGTACATCCACCCCCCCAAACCCTATTTAGATGGGAGCCCTTGGAGCACTAAAAATATATATTTTTTTTTACATGAACTTTAGGTGCGATTTTAAAAAACTGCCAAATTTTTTTAATTTTTTAATATTATACTTAAATTTTTAAAAAATTTTCAATATCACACTTTAAAAAACACAATAATCAGCCTAAGTACACTTTAAAAAACACAATAATCAGCCTAAGTTTAGGAAAGCGATATGATTTAGTGGACAAAGTAGGCTACAACAATCTGATAGCGACTCCTCCTGTCCCACCATCCCATTCTGTCTTGAAAATACTTTATTATATAATTTATATATATATATATATATATATATATATAGTAAAATTTTTATAAGAGGATAAGACTATAAAAGGGAGGAATTATGTCCCTCTATTATAATGAAGGGCCAAAATTTATTAGATATTAGAAAAAATAATAATTTTTACGGCCAAAATTTGTTAGTATTGAAAAATTAATAATTTTCCTCTGTTACCCCTTTTTTGTCCCATGAACGGGTATAAGCCATAAATTATTATTTTTTAACGTTAAATAAATCATGGGCGTCTGTTATAATAGAGAGCCAGGATTCGCCCCTCTCACCCTCACTCTCTCATAAGAACGCCATATATATATATATGTAATGTTATTGCCACGGTAAATTATTATTGTCAAACAAGATAATAGTTTTTATAGCAATTTTATAGCTCTCATTATTTATAAGTCACATCATTACTCTGACAATAATAATTTTTGCTCTAACAACAAGTCCCATATAATATATGGTTAAATATAAACAATGCTACAGTTACTAATTTTTATTAGATAATAGTTATAGGATTATTTACGTCAAAAATTCATGTAATTTGATTATTATGTCAATTTGGTCTTTTTTACTTTGATTGTATCCATTTAGTTGCTTTACTCCTTATATTGTGTTGATTTGACACTTAAAAGTAAAATTTATATTAAGTTATTGATAAAATATTTAATAGCATGGCTATTAGTTGGGTTAAACAGCTTCAACGGATGCATTTGTAGTCAATTGCTTGCAGCTAATATGATTGTACCTTAAAAATTACATTATTAATTTAATTTAAATTTAAAAATAGGACTAAATTGATACAACATAAATAATAAAAAAACTAAATTGATAAAATTAAAAATATAAGGACTAAATTAATATAATAAGTAAATTATAGAGATCTTTAGTATAAATAATCCATAATTTTATTATTTATATTAAAATATTAAAATAAATATATTTTATTTTAGATTGGAGACTTTTAGCCCAAGTTGTCTCAATCATAGTGCGACGGTGCAATATAGTCTTGTTTGCCTTTTCCACAAAGATAATCATTGTTATCGGGATAAAAATTATTATTATTAAAATAATAATATAATTTATAAATAATATGTACCATAAAATTGGATAACATTAGTGGTAGGATAAAATTATTATTAACAAAATAAAATTATAGTTTTTAAGATAATTTTATAACTCATATTGTTTATAAGTTACATTATTGCTCTGACAATAACAATTTTTATTATGGCAATAGCAACACCCTAAATATTTTGTAGATTGGTAAATTAGTTCTTTTGAACTTTATCTTTGGATTTTGTAGCCTATAATTTAATATAAAATAAATATTTGCGGTTTTAGACATCACCTGTTTGATATATGACATCACCTTTTTAATATATAGCATCACTTTTTTTCACATGTGACATCAATTTTTTTGTAAAATTTATCATAGAATCACCGATAATTGGACTAAAAACTTATTTTTCATAACCAATGAACTAAAAATTTGTGAACTAAAAAAATCATTTCATTGAACATTAGAATACTAAACTGTAATTAGCCCTATTTACTTTGACACAACAACAACATTTTTGCTATGTGATTGCGCCCTCGGGCATCTTTATGTTCAAAAAAAAAAAAAAAAAAAAACAACAACATACCCAAGATCCTTGCGGAGCCAAGAGGGAGTTACAGGATATCCTAAAAGATATGTCACCCCGGAATAGCGCGAAATGATCTGCGAAGGACTTGGGCAAACAGAAAAAGAAAAATCGAGTGAAAAAGGGCGACAGCGTTAAAGATACCGGGAAGATCCTTGCCGCGGAGCACACGCTAGAGATTGGGAAAAGGCTAGAGCTGAATTTTGATGGTTTTGATCCGCTTTTGCTGAGCGCCTTGCTTCAATAGATTTATGGCTTTGATGTCCTATTTTTCTATCTTTTGGCTGGTCTTGTTTCCGTGTCTTGCCTAGTGGTGTTTGAGTCTCGATGTGTTTTGCCTACTTTTGCTTGTCTTCCTACTTGTATGATTTTGTTGTTTTGGTTCCCCTTTTTTTACTGGTTGACTCAGGACTCGCTTGGTCGAGTTTCCTGCTTTGTACCGTGACTTTGTCGCTAATTAACGAACAAACAACAACATACCCAGTTCCGCAAGGGCTCCCGCATAAGTAGGTTTGGGAGGGGTGGGATGTACGCAGCCTTACCCCTTTAGGGTGATGCCCTAACAAGAGGCTGTTTCCGAGGACCCCCAACCTAAGAAGCATGAAAAGCGTGAAAGCATGAACGCCACATGGCAACATAGCCACATAGCAAGCATATAAATATTATAAAGTAGCGAGTATGCAATAAAACAATAAGACGACAGATAATAAGATCACAAAGTAGCCATACTGCAAGAGTGTGTACAAATCAAACAAGCATGCAAAAAAACCTCGGGCCATTAGTACTAGCTTAGAAATGCTCATTGATCCTAAACTGCTATATCGGTTACATCTATACTAATCCTCCAATGAGTTCTATCTATGGCCATCTCCTCATTTAGGTTGAGATAGGCGAGGTCCTGTTGAATTGCCTCAATCCAACTCTTCTTTGGCCGGTCTCTCTCCGTCCTTCCGTCTGTGAAAGTATTATTATATCTCTTCTTCTATATATTATTGCTAAGTTATCCCCTCCCTAAAAGCCTTCCCTCTCCCAACCAAGCACTTTTAGGCCATATGTTCTTCATTTTGTATAATAAAAAAAGATGAGTAAAATAAATAAAATAAAATAGAATTGATGACAAGAAGAGATATACAGAGATATGAAAAAAAAAATAAAGAAAATTTACAACAATAAAAAATATTTTTAAAAAGGAAATATTATTATTTTCATAGAAAAACTTTACAATATAAGGGACTTTTCAAATAAAAGGACATTATATTTTGATATTATGAATATAGTTTATTTTCCTAAGCAAATAATTATCATAAAAATTTAGAAATTTTCAAAATGTAAACACCACTCGTGCATCACATTGGAACCCACTAGCTGTATATTAGTACTGAGATCAAATTCTCCTTAAAATCTATCTTAATTGTAGAGATATTATTGTGTTATCCGGGGTTGCACATAACCCTAAATTTTAAGGATTGTGGTTTTCAAAATTTTGATTTTTGATAGTAATAAGTTTTAAGATTAAGATTTTTATAATTTATTGTATTAATATTTTGTTGTTATAAGAAATATTACTGATATAAAAGGCCTCATTTGAAAATTTTGTTATCTTGCATTTTTGTACCTTTTGTATTTGTTTTGGTATTTATCAATAAAGAAATAAGTTTGAATTTCATTATTACCATTTTTTTCCTTATTCATAATGATTACTTTTTTAAGTTTCTTAGAAAATACGATTTTTCAACTTTTCCGTGAAATTTTTTTTTTCAGAAATACTTTTTTGTGGAAACACTTCTTTAAAATTTATTTTCAATATAGATATTTGTGTTGGAAAATGTTTCGTTTTTATTTTTCTTCCTTTTTAAAGGAGAAACAATTTCTTATTTCTAATTAAAAGCAGAAAATTGATTTTTGTTTCTATTTAAAAGCACCTTTCTTTCACAACGAATAACCCTTAAATCCTGAAAAATGTGATTTTTCCGAACCGAAGCACCCTTTCTTATAAAAGATATGAGATTCTAATTTTTATTTTTTGTAATGGGAGTTTATTCTAAAGTATGATGAGGTTTGATTTCTTATAACATAGATACACTGTTATTACAATATACGCAATGATATATTTATGATAACTTAAAGTTTAAAAATTTTATCAATTAGGCAATTTCTATCAAAAATGATAAATTTTATAGAACTTAAGTTCTTAAATTTTTCAAAATCATTTAAAATATAAATACTTTAAAGGCCTCTGAATGATTGATCAAAGTTAGAATAACCCTCGAATTTTTAGTTTCATCAAAGACATCCTTCAAAGTTTTAAAATATTCTTCAAAACCAATATAATCCCAATTTATTAAAAATGGTTAATTAGTCAATTTAATTATCTAATTTACATGCCTAATATTATAACAAAAATTCATAAATTATAGAATTTTATAATTTATTTTTTATCATATATATTAAATAATAAATTAGATAGATATTCTAGTACTCAATAATTTGCCAAAGAAAACAAACCCCCACCGCTTAATTAAATATCTAAAATAATATTCTAGGTTCTTTTAGTGGGTTATACTGAATTAAATACGATTATTTAATATTAAAAAATATATTCACTTTGTCTATTTAATATACATAATAAAGAAAATTAATTAACAAAATTATTACTTTCTAGAATTCAGTGAGTTTTTAGGTGTATACTTAACTTTTTTTTATTTCATAATTTTAGGTCTCCTTTATACAATTAGATTTTAGGGAATCATATTAATTTAATAAATATTGGGGGTTCTCGGAACCAAACCTGAAGGAGAAAGGCTACGTACATTCACCCCTCCGACCCTGCTTGAGCAAGAGCTCTTAGGGCACTGAGAATGTTACTTTATATTAATTTAATAAATAGTTTGAAATTTGATGTGTAGATAATAGAAAATCCCCCTGACTTTTGCTTCAATAATAAGAGTTTTTCTATTTTTAAAGTAAAAGATAAAAATATTTTTTGTAATTTACCCAAATTAGAAGTTGAAAGTAAATTTTGACCAATAGTTCTAAAGTGCCTTGTTGAAACTAACTTTAATTTTATCCATTAGTTTGATTGTCCTATGGTACTTATAAATAAAATAATGATGTTATTAACAGAATAAAAAGATTAATATCCAAGTAATTTTAAAAAATTTTATAATTATTATATACTAAAAATTATATTATTATTTTATTAGTAATAATTTTTGTCTAATAATAGCGACAAAAATTGGACAAAAGGCCATTAGCAATTTCAGTGTAGTACGGTGGGTAGTGGAACACAGACTGTGTGAGTGTGGAGTGGCATCAGACGCTGCCAGGTGGCAACCTCTCAAATTGGTGTAACCAAATTTCTTTCATTCATTGCTACGGGAGAGTATCAAGGAATTAACTTTTTTAAAAGTTTAAGCAGCTAGATAAAGGTCTAGGATTGATTTTATACTCTAATATGCCCCCTCACGCGAATGCCCGTTTGGGTTAATGCACAGGCCCACCTCATGCCTTATATTTAAATTGTTTTAATATTGAAAGTGGAGGCTGTTGGGATTCGAACTCCTGACCTCTTAGTTATCAAGGCTATAATACTATGTCAAAAAACCAACTTTCCTAAAAGCTTAAACTGATGAGTGAAGGCCCAGGATTAGTTTTATACTCTTAATGGAAAGTTAATAGCTTAATTGGCAAATCTAAGTCATGAGGGTTTTGGTATTTCTGTGCGAGAATATATTCCGTATAGAGCCTTTCTTTCTCATGTTCTGCCGATACTTTAGGGTTCTCTTTCAAATAAAAGCAATCTTAAATAGGGTTGTCTTTATATTTGTAAAAAATCAAAAAAGATTCCAGGCAGAGATGCTCAAATCTCGATTTCTTAGTTTAGTACAGTACCACATGTGAATAGTGTTGTACATGAGATAAGCCTGGCGCGAATCTGTTAAGATTCGTTGTTCAAAAAAAGAATTTGTTTACATTCAAAATTCAGCTCATTTGCTAAACTTATTTTATTTAGATTCATTTAAAGTCTTATAGACTTAAATTTCACTTAAATTAGGCTCAATTAAGCATATTTAAATTAACTAATTGTATCAAAATAGGCTCGTTTAACCTCGTGAGCCTATATCCTCCCTTTCTTCTCAGAAATTGCCTACCACCATGATCACCGTCAATGGTGTTTTTACTATGGCTTTGATTGTATTTTCGCATCCTAAGCGAGGTTCGTGACTTCGGACATCTGTAGTTTGTATTATACATATCTTTGCTCGTCAATGAGCATAGTTATCGAATTTTCATCCACTTTATGTTTTCACAAGGCAAAACGAGCCAAGCATTTTGGACTATAGGACAAGCCAGATCACGAGCCATTCGCTCATTTACACCCCGAATCATAGGCCCGCACTTCGACCTCCGGGCTCTGCTGGTGTTTCACGCTAATTGGAACCATCCATCATTGTCTGGAGAAGTTCACGTGCGTGAAATTTTCAGATCATATGTTTTAGATTTAGGAGGTTCGTACTTGCACCCTTGAGCGTTTTCTGCTTCACTCATTTGTGAAGTTCATTTTGCGTAATTGGTTAGTTATCTAGGTGTCGATAAGGACCATCTTCGATGATGAGTGTCAAATAATTACTTTTGACAACTTTTCGATGTCCTAGTGCCCTTGATCATCCAAGAAAACAGACATCTACGAAGCAGACGGGAGAGAAGAGACACACACAACGAACATATGTTGCATTCCAAACTAATTGTTGTAGAATGGAAGGAACCAACAAAAACACTACTAAAGGTTCAAGTCCATAAACTTAAGAGGCAGTAAGTTCAGGCTACAAGCCATATTAACCTACAACAACAAAACAAACCCAGTGCCTTAAAGGGCTCCCGTATAAGTAGGGTCTAGGGGTAGATGTACGAGCCATACTAACCTAGCCACAATAAAACCCTTAACCAACAGAGAGCCAACAGCAGTACATACAGACACAGATAAAGGCCTTAAAGCATAAGGCAAAGTGCAAAAAATGGCATATAAAAAACAAAGGTCATTCATTCTCACATTAATGAATGAACCCTTCGCAAAATGGCTCCAAAAAGAGACGTTACTTACATTTCAATATCACAAAAAACAACCCCCCAAAATATGAAAAATACTTAAAAAAAAAAAAAAAAGGCAAACACCACTACACCCCACATATCTACATCTTTTCTCTCTCTTTTGTTTTTTTTTTTTTTAAATACCCCCCAAAAAAAAAACCCATACTGATTTACAAGGAAATCGACCAAGTCAAGAAAAAAGGGTACCTTTCAATCCTTCTCCTCTTCCCTGCACCACAACGTGGAATCCTCTACATCTACGCTTACCCTTTCCAACCCGCCACCCCCGTCCTGGTGCTCCACCACCCCACCAACACCGCTACAGCCATTCATCGACAACGAAGCCAATCCGACTGCTGCAAAGCTTCTTGCTATGACACTGACATCGCTGGTCCCAGCATATAGACCTCGGCTTCCAGCGACAAGCACCCCTGGTTTGTCTTTGTTAAGGACAACCGGTAGGACATCCATCAGCGAGGTGGCACCAGACTGGCCGCTTGACCCAGCCATGAGCAACCTCAAAGTCTCCCTGGCACCCTTCTCAACTGCTGACTCAGCATCAGGAACCAACGGACCCACCAGGTTCGGATGGAGAGGCGGGATGTTGGTCGCTATTGCAGGTCCCGCGCTAACGAGGTAACCTTGGCCCGAGGAGCAAACGTCCAAGATAGGGACATGGACAATGGGGTCGCACATTAGAGGGATGAATGTCGGGATCTGCTGCGAGGCTTGCTTCGAGAACGGGAGCCGAGTCACCGAATCAGACACGAGTGAGGGAAGATCAAGGGAAGGTGTTTGTGTGAGTAAGCCGGTGGGTAATGAGGCGGGTAATAGCGAAGAAAGGGGTGGCAGGGAAAGTGGTTCAGTTGACGAGAGGGGAAATTTGGGAGCCGCGATGGGAGATTGTGATGAAGCAGGAGGGCACCAACAGTAGTAAGGAGAGAGAAGAGAGCTGATCGGGGGGAATTGTGGCATGGCACTCGGAACAGTGGAAAGAGCAGAATTTCCCAGGGATTCTAAGAAGCTCAAGCCCGTGGCTGAGCTGGTGATGATTCCAGATTCTTCTGGAAACTTACCCTTCTTGGAAGGATCCGAGGCAGGATCTATACGAATTGAAGTAGTACTGGAGAAAGGAGAAGGAAGATGGAGTTCACCGGCCCAACGCTTTGACTTGTCTCGGGAGGCATTTTTTAAGGCTGATAGCATTCGCGGCAGGCCGTCCTTGAATGAACTAGATCTTGGGCTCAGGCTACCATGTGGGTGTGTCTTCAATGATTGGGCACCAGTTGGTCGAGAGCGGAAAGCCTTTGCTGACATGGAAGAGGATTGATTGTTCACGGCTAGATCTTCGATGCTCAATCTAGTCGTGGTGGCGGCCCCAGTGGAGCCAACTAAATAAGCGCGGAGGTGAGTTGCAAAGGATTCGAGCCGGGACTCGCTAATTCCAGTCAGTTCTGCCAGTGTTGGCTTACTCTTGAGCAAGTCCTTCATCTAGACACCCAATAGAAGAGAATAATTAGTCAAAATACTTCAAAAATTATCCTCTAGATATATGCCAAACTCAGGTTTAATATTTTTTGGTACCACGAGTTTTTATAGTAGTGTTTGCAATATCCTTATATTTTTCTAAGTCCTTTCACCGTCAAACTGTCAGCACGCTATTAGTCGCAACTCATATGAAGTGTAAGCAATGAAGAACGCACCAGACGAGAAAAAACCAATGTCGTTTAATAGATAGCAAGGACATATACGTGCAATAATGCAAAAATAAGATAGTCTAAAATTCTCCGCCACCATTTCTGTTGCACTAACATGTTATTCAAGGTGGTCAACGGCATACTCATCATTTGTGCACAACATCCTTTATTGTGGTAAGGTGAGCGCCTTTTAACATTTCAACTGGTACTGACGAGGGAAAACACTGGCATGATCGGGTACCACAGAAGAAGAAAACAATAAATAATAAAAGTTACCTCAAGAAAATTACAAAAACTCAAAGTACAAAATAAATGGGCTGGTGTTATTCCAGATCCTTTTTTGTTAATGTCAACGTAACGACATAAACAACTAAATATGATTAGTCTGGCATTTAACAAAAATTTCTCGAGAAGTAACACTACACAAACACAACGTATGATTCATAGAGTCAGGCAAATGGAAAATGGCGTTACCTTTGACAGCAACTCAATGCCGAGAAGCTTAGACTTCTCAGCACACCAGAAATAAAATACACCACCAGAAGGAACTTTGATTAGGAAAGATCGACCAGAGGGATCTGCGGAGATTTCTTCAACAGCCACAGCGGAGCACTCAGACGTGCTGCTCAGTGTTGCAAGTCTTTCAATGTGGCCATCATCTCCCACAAACGAGATGCGCAAACCTGATGATGGCAGGAGCGCAAGATTTAGGCTTCCCCTGTAGCACCAAAACGAAACAGAATTTGAGAAGAAAATACTTCGAGAAAAAAGCAGGACTTTAGAGCCTATTTGATATAGCTCTCTATTTGTAGATTTTGGATTTTTAAGAAACTAAAAACCATATTTCTAAAACGAGTTTCTTTGTTTTTTGGTTCCATTTTCTGTATTTTGGGAGAAAACAAAAAACAAAGAATCAAAACCAAGACTTAGTTTTTACTTCTCAAAAACCTAAAACCGCAAACAAAAAACCATACCAAGTAGGCCCTAAGTAAATACTGTCTTAGCACAGCATCTGAAAACACAACGAGCCAAAGCACTCAAAACATTTGTCCCCAGTTGTATACATTGGTTCCCTATACCGACCAAGTAAACCATTCCCTACCCCACGTTTTTCTTAATGGAAGAAGAGAAACTCAAAACTGAATTTGCACTTTGAAATTGTTAATATTCTAAACACATACGGAACTACAACATGTACTGACCCAACGTCAAATGGCACGAGAACTAGTAATCTTTCTACTGCAAAGGAGACTAATAGTCAACATTACTGAGGTTTTCAATGCATCCATCATCGGACAACAAATGGAAAATAAGAATATTTTCATCTCACAAACTATCAGAAAGTAAAGGGTAGATTCAAGAACGTTGTGGATGCACACATTAACTCGAATAGCAACGATGGCCAAAATTTTAGACCATCCATTTTCAACTTCATCTATACGAGAAAATAACTCAACAAAGGCGGTCTCCACACACAAAGGGCAACCATTAGCATGTTTTCAGAATATGATCTTGAAAAGACTCTATAAGACTGCTGGATTCACATATATCATCAGCTATACTCCACAGAAGTAGACAGGAAATGCCTTTTAGACATAATCACATGATAGTAAGCAAGAGAATGGAAAAAAGACCAAGCTAAAACATGCACACATAAGAACATCAATAAAATGAGTGATGACAGTATTATAAAAAATATAATAAAACCCAAGAAAGTAGCATGTTAAAGATATAAATGAGGGTAAGGCTTGAAACAAATAAGCACCTAACACAACGGCAGAAAAGATCAAAATATCATACATGATAGTAGCAAATACATAATATAAGAGTGTGAAAACTACCTTTACTTCCTCTTATTTCAGAGATCATAATACGCCCACTTTTACCTACAAGTCAAAAGATATTTCATTTGGGAGGATGAACATCGTCATCATTAATAAGCTCAACATAATCTAGAATCTTTAGCTGCCACTATTCACTTTATGATAGTTAATAGCCAACAAGGTTCAACGACTACATCTCTTATAAAACCCTCTTATCTAAAATCAAATTTAGAACAGCACAATGGCCACATAGCTAAAATTATACTGCTTCTTCCCGAAAGGATTTTGATCCTTGGTGTTTTAGTCCGTCCCAAAACAATTGTCACTGTTTTTAATTTATTTAATTCGCTCTTTTTTTTTTTTTTTTTTGGCAAAGAAAAAGATGTAGCAAACTTATGTAACTGTATTGAAAATGTATATCATTAATCATTCCAAGCAATTTAAACAGCCATTGACTAACCAAGAATAGTAAGCATTTGTTTTAAATGATCATTTAATTAATTAAACATAATATCTCTACTATAAACCTAGATATTTCCACTTTTACAAGTATATATGCAAACAAATGAAGAGAAGGTTGGAATACAACAACAACAAACGTAGTGTGTGAAAGGCTCCCACCAAGGTGGGGTCTAGAAGGGTGAAATGTACACAATCTTACCCCTAAAGGTGCTACGCCAAGGTTGGAATACATTAGAAGTATTCCATGCAGGCGCTCTCTTAGCTTTTATTTGATTTCCAAAGATGACAATTATTTTGGGACAGTGGGTCTTACACGGGCCAAGGAAACTTCAATAGTATAATGATTTAAAAAATCTCGAGAGGTTATGGAAGAAAACTTACTACAACACAACTAAAAAATAAAACAATAATATATGACAGGCAATAATGATTACATCAGTATTCATCCCGCCATCCTCCAAGGAGCCCTTTCATCCCAATCCAAGCACCTAGCCGTAAATGATTCCCATATTCAAGATGCAGCGCATGTATCCTGAACAGAAGAATCCAACAGCGCTCATATCCGCTGAATAAGTCACCTCATGAAGCTCACATTAGAAAGAAACAAATTATTTATGGCTAGAATTCCACCATTAGCAACCCCTCTCAACATGCCATTTGATCAGGCAACATTTATGGTTTTATTTACAAGTTAGATATATGGGTGACACACTCCTACAAATTTGACCAGTGTCTAAAAGAAGGAAATCAGAAAAACTTTAACGGGGGGATATATGAAGACACTGACATCTACACACTCCACCTGGATTTACATTCTTATAGGGACGTATTTCCCAAATGTTGATTCCTGAAAACGTCAGGATAGCCTGTAAAAGACATGAACTTGTGTGCATAGAGAGAGAGAGAGAGAGGGAGAGAGAGAGAGAGAGAGAGAGAGGGAGAGAGAGAGAGAGAGGGGGGGGAAGGGAGACATTAAACCAATGTACGCTAACATATGACAATAACAAGTAAGTTGCATCCAAAACGAAAAAATATAATGAGCAGAAGTTAGGCAAATGAGCAACATGTGCTAACAAAGTTAACACACAAATGCATTAACCAAATTAGATACACCACAACTTTGTTAGTCATCAAACGTAAGAGTAAAAACAATGTAAAAGACAATAAACAAGCATCACGTAAGTATTCGAACTTTTGCCACCTTTAGAAATTACCAATAAGCATGAACAGTTCAATTCAGTGATTTAAGTACAATTGGAAAATCACTAAATTCATTATAAGAAAAACAAGTTTTAATAATAGGACACCATGACGCGCAATGGGAAGTTGCACTTGCAAACCACAGCAAATAAAACAGACATGCTAGACCATTCGCAAAAGACATGTATCTTAGTATCCTAACTATAGCAATGATCAAATTGCAGGCACATAGATTGGATCTGCAATCTGGAACGCACCTAAGGAACAATTAGACGATCAGATAAATATCTAATAGCAGAGTCAACAGCTAGAGAAAGTGTACTTCTTTGCATACATGTTCACAGTATTGCACCACAAAGGATGTTGTAGGGTGTCAATATGACATACCTTACAGAAGTCGGGCACAACTGATTCCCTTGCTTGATAACCTTCCCCACGCGAAAGGAAACCAGTGGAATGCACAGGCAACGAGCTAGCAATCCAACTTCTGATGCCGCGAAGTGCTGCACTCCAAAACACACTATGTTAGAAAATACAAGGCTAAAGTACATTCGCAACCAAATCCAACGCTCCAATATCCAGTTCCGATAATGTAATATAGATGTTTGAACAAAAATTTGAAGTAAGCCACCCTTTGTTTGAGTAAATTTTTGAGTAAATTTTTGGTGTATTAATTTTTAATACACAAACTTTGTAAAATAATTCTTTAGTCCCGAATGTTACATGTATTTATTAAAATAATCCAAATGGCAATGTAAAACTTGCCCTTTTTTTGTTGCTAAACCCACCTTCCTCACTCTATTCCACTCATTCCCCACATGAACCGCATTGTTGTGACTTGTGACAAAGCTAATGAAGAAGAGTTGGATGGATTGTCGATTTGAGACCCTTATACACCACCATTTAGAAAATCTTATTTCACAAAGTTCGTGGACTAAAAAATTAATAAACCAAATTTCATGGTCCTAATAAGTAATTTACCCAAAATCTTTTAAACAAGAGCACCAATGGAGGAGACACTTCGCACGAAACATATTGAAACACAGATAAACACAAAACAAACTGATATCGAAACAGGTCGAATTTATCTACAACACCATCTCAATCGACAGATTACACAGGAGAAGAACATACCATCACACACGAACAATCAATGACAAATTCCGTAAATTTGAGTCAAGGTCGAAACGTATACCTGACTAAGATGAGAAAGAAGGAGATCTTCAGCAGCACCAGCAGAAACATTCACCTTCAACAGAGGCTTCAGCCTCTCATCAGCACGGCAAGCCCCCATAACCTGCATATCCAGAGCCTGTAACCACTCCAGAAAATTACTCTCCCTTTCATCCTGCTGTAGCAACAGATCACCATCACCATCATCCACCAAAATCTCCGTCAATCGATTCGCTAAACCATTTCTAGTCCCTGAACCATCGCCATGGCAGTTAGCACTTGAATCCACGGCAGATCCAACCATAGATACCACAGAAACCACGGATGATCCAACGATCGATGATGAATCCACAACCTCCTCGCTCTCAGCCTGATCTAGCCGATCAATACCGTCAATCTTACTCTCCTCCACACGATCTTGTCCGTAGCCGTCAGCCATCTCTAAATTCGTCGATGAAATCAAGCGATTACAACAAAGCACAGATTCGAAACCCTAACCTCAAGAATTTTCAAAAATCTAAAATCTAAAATCCGATTGTCAAATTCGTACCAAAAACGACCGATTAAGCTGCCGAGATTCAAGATCCAAACCTCAAAACAATCAAAATCCACAAATCAGACGCCAAAAAACACAACCAAACCAGCTTTTCTCGATAAATCAACAAAAACACGAAATTACAAAATTCTTTCAACGAATCAGGTGAAGAAATCCGGAAACCTAACGACGGAGCGCAGAAAGAAGATCGACGGAAATCGCAGGGCAGAGAGAGAGAGAGAAAGGAATCGCCGTGCAAACAGGAGCGGTTCCAATGAATGCGCTAAAAATAGGAGAGACAGGAGAAAGAGAGAGATATATATAGGGAGGCGAGAGGGACGTGAAATGGGGGCAGTAAATTAGGGTTTAATAGGGGAGCTCGAGTCCGGCGCGTGATTGTTACTGCCTTTCCCACGTCACTGTCTCCTTCTACCTGGGCCCCCCACGTTTTATTATTGGCGTGTGACCCAAAATATCTTCTTTTTTTATTGCCAAAAATAGGCTTTAAATAGTTTTTTTTTTTAATGTTTCTTTTTTTTTTAATGTCTGCAAACATATCTCATAAATTTTCCTTAAGCTCCTGTTTGACAACGAAATAAAGAAAATAAGAATAAAAAAGAATAATTTTTTTGTTTTTGTTTGACAAATGCTCTTGAGAAATAAAAGGGCCAACAACGGAGGATAAAAACTTACTCCTTTTTACTCTTTTATTATTATTTTTTTTTACATTTATTTTCTTTAACCATCAAATTGGTCGTAGAAAGGGTTAAGATAAATTTTTAAAAAGTTTTAGACAATTTTGTCTTTATTTAACTATATAACTTTCTTTATCCTTACTATTTTACCTAATTTTTAAATAAAGTACCTCATTTACTCCTCTTAATTTGACATATCCAAATAAAAGTAGAATATTACGTTACTATCCTCCTATTCACCCTAATTTACTTTCCCCCTCTTTACCCCATTTATTCAATTATCAAATAAGGCATAAAGGAAATCCAGGGGAGTAAAACCTAGATCACATCATTAACAGAAGGAGAATTTCGTCACAGGTATGATCTTAAGCTCTTTTTTTTTTTAATTAGAATGTTCCTAAGCTTTAAATATTTATCTATGCATTTGATTCCTCGTATTTTTTATTTTGTTTAAATTATTTTTTATTTTTTATTTAAATTATATATATATATAATTTTCAAGATGCACAACTCAAGAAACTATTATTTAAATTATTTTTTATCTTTTATTTACATCATCATATATATTTTATTTACAATAAAATTAGAATTTTTACTCTTATTCTTATTTAATATCAATAATTGAATAGAAATTAATTTTATCACAAATAAAATATGAAAGACTGTTATTTAAAAAATGTAACTCGCTTTTGTCCGCTTGATGCACAGTTGTTTGTATATTTTATGACATCGCATTTGAGATACATTATTATTATTTCTCTTTTGATTAGTTGCATTTTTCTTTAGCAAGTTATAATTATATAGGACTAATGAAGTGAATAGACTAATATTTAAGCCTTTCAAAAATAAAATAATAATTATTGCATTAATATTTAAGCCTTTCAAAAATAAAATAATAATTATTGCATTAAAATCTAACATGTTTCTAATATTTTATTATGTTTTAAGACTACTATACGTAATGATATAACTATCATGTTATAACTTTTTTTAAATGCTTTACATTTTATATTTGAGATAATATTTTATTAATTTACAATGATTAATGTAATATTATATTAGATAATGTTATTATTATGGTAAAACTGTTATTGTTAGAGTACGAGTATAGTTTTCAAGACAATTTTGTAACTCTTATTTTTTGTAATTACTCTATCAACAAAAATTTATGCCCTAACAATAACAACTCCCATTATATTTTATCATAAAATAATTATGGTATTTAACCTATACAATTAATATCTTAAATTAAATTATTTTTTTAAAAATATTTTTATTAATTTAGAAATATTAACTTTTCTTAAAAGGTAACATTATTACAAGAGCAAAATTATTATTATTAGAATAAAATTATAATTTTTAAAATAATTTAATAACCTTTAATTTTTATAAGTTAAATTAGTATTTTAGTAAAAAAATTTAGGGTAAAAAATTAATTTTTAGTGTAAATTATAGAAAATCCTCCTGTCTTTTGCTTAAAAAATAAAAAAATATTCCTTGCAAATAAAAGTACTTGCAAAACCTTCTTACTTTTAAAAATTTACCCCCATGCAACTTTTTTTTTACCATTTTGCACCTCAAAATAAAATAGTTAAGTATTTGATTTTATTTTTAAGTAGGGATTATATGTTTTGAGGAAAAATAAGAATCTTTTTATTTTTAGAGAAAAAGAGATTTTTTATATTTATAAAAATTATTATTTTAATTATTTATATAGTATTGACATTATAATATCAATAAAAGATATTATATTTTGTCTTATAATATTTTTTTAAAATTTTAAAAATATTTTTTATCTTCTAAACTTATAATATCATTACTATAATTAATTAAAATAATTACATTTTTATAAATATAGAAAATTTTCTTAATACTTTTATAAAAACCATAATTTTTTTTAATTTTTACCTAATAATATAAAATCTTTTATAAAAATAAAATTAAATATATAATCCCTCACTTTTGAAGGATAAAAAAGTCAAAAAAAAAGTTGAATAAAGGTTAAGTAATAAATTTTTAAAAGTGAAAAAATTTTGTAAGTGTTTTTATTTTTTGAAGCAAAAAATATAAATTTTTTTATAATTTATGTTATTGTTAATTTTTATCTTGATGATAATAATAATAATAATAATAATAATGTCGTTTTTAAATTTGTGTGCAAGTTTTAGGGCGGTGGGCAAAGTAAAGAGTTTTGATTGGTAGTTTTCGATTATGAGTAGACGCCACGTGGTAGACGATGTTTGTGGGGGCCCACCACTGTTAAGTGGGGCCCACGGGATAGAAGGATTGAGTGAGCCGTAATGTGCCATGTAGGCTCATCAGTTTCATGAAATATAATTTTCTTTTTAAATATTAATATACTAGTGTTACCCTGTACGATGCATAAAGGATATTTATAAAATTTTATGTATTATTATATTAAAATTTATGTAGATATAATATTATATATATTTAAAATATCATAGTAAAAAATTTAAATTTCTTATTTTTCCTTTATTTTTTTCTATGATCTAAAATATTAATAACACTCTCTTAGAATTGATTGAATTGAAGTGTAGAGGCTTTCAATGATACCCTTTTAGAATTACTTGAATAGCGGTTTGGAGGCTTATGGAGGTGGAGGTATTTGGTAATAATATATAGATAGATAATAGTGTTATCCCATACGATATACGGAGGATATTTATACTTTTAAATATAATTTATATATAATTACATTGAATTTTTATTGAATTTTATCAAAGATACAATATTATATACTTTATAAAATTATATAGTAAATATATTATATTTCTTTTTTCCTTTTCTATAACCGCGAATATTTAATAACCCTCGCATAAAATTACTTATGTTAGCGTTTAGATATTTTTGGTGATACCCTTTTAGAATTGTTTGGATTGAAGTTTAAAGGCTTTTCGGGGTAGGGGTACTTGGCAACAATATATAGAAAATATATCATAAAATTTGAAAAGTTATGTTATTGAGATATGATATTTATTAATAAAAATATATTAAGAACTTCACATTTGTCTGTCAAAAAAAAAAAAAAAAAAAACTTCACATATGAGTCAAATGTGTATGTTGTAAAAAAAATAACATATAAATCTAGTAGATTACCCGACTTAATGTTAATTTGGCTTAGAATGGAACCACACTTAAATTTATATATTAATTTTATGTGTGTTAATTTTGTGGGTTAGACCAAAGGGCTCAATTTAAATTTTGCAAAATATGACACATCTCTGTATTATAGAGATATTATATAGAAACCCCTTATTTCCAAAATTATCCAAATCTCATTTCCAATGATCTCATCACTTAAATCTAACACAAATCCAATCAAGACAACACAATCTAATCACAAGATCGAGACAAATAGCTGCGGAATAGCTAGATTACTACCCCGGATTGTATACATGTAGTATAATCTAGATACAAGTATAGAGAGGGGAATAAATTATAGAACAAGATAGGGGGGAGAGAGATAGAGAGAATTTGGGGCGAGAGAGAGATTTCACACATTATATTAGCGTGAGCACAATTATAGGAGAGCACACTTATTTATACTAAGTAGGGCATGTTAGTTATGACGAGGTAGCATCGGTGCTGACTTGGTGAGTTGGTGAACCAAGTTGAGCCGGGGAACCCGGTTGGCGAGTTGGCACAGCAATGCCGTTTGTAACACATCTTTTAAACTTCATAAAAACTTTAAACGTATCATAAAAGAGAGAAAAAAAAAAGGAACGATAATAGACAAACACCTTTTTCAACAATAGAAAGTGAACTCGATTCATAAACTTTACAAGTCCAAAACAAATAATATATTTTCAATAGTAAAAAACGAATCAATTTATAAACTATATAAATCAAAACTATAATAAAATAATTCGTGCATCACATGGCAAAAACCTAAAAGGAATATACCCAGTACCTTAAGAGCTCCAGGTTAAGCAGGGTCTGGAGGGGAGCGGCTGTTTCCGAGTGCCTTCAACCTGAGGGTGAGGACTTCCCAGGAAGTCACCCATCCTGGTACTGCTCTCTCCCAAATACGCTTAACTTCAGAGTTCTAATAAGATCCGATAATGGTCTGTTGGTACCCTTTTTGGTGCATACCGAAAACATAATATATTAATATCCTTTTTTTTCTACAAAAGAGTAGGAAATTGCCGTTTGAGGGGATGGGGCAGGACAGCGACACTTGTGTAGGAGGATAGCCCACCTCTACCATCAAATCAAAAGCCGCTGCTTATATTAAAGGTCTTTATACTTTATCAATTAATTTATATATAATTTAAATCGTATCAATTTAATTCTATGTTAAATTTAAGTTATGTTAATGATATAACCTTTAACAGAAAACTTATGTCGCATGCGAGTGACCTATTACATTACCCACTCGTTGACCCCATTTAAACCAAGCCGTGATCGGACTATTACAAATTTTATCACCAAGGGCTAAACTAAGACAATATAACTTGTACAGGGACTAAATTAATACAAGTAAAAATATGATGACTAAACTAATACATTTAGAATAAAATATTATTTTACTAAATTCGTAAAAAATAAAAATAATAATAAAAGTATGAAGTCACTTTCAAAGGGTCATTTATTTAGCCGAAAATGCGAAAGGCCACATGTGGGGGCCTCAGTTTTATATATTAAATAAAGAGCTCCTCAATGTTATCGCTACTGATAACTCTGGGACCATCAACTCTAAGCAAAAACAACTGTATATTATAGTATAATAAATATGTATATATATATATATATATAATATTATATTGTATACGAATTTTCTAACATGTGTTTTAAGAAATAATTATTACACTTATATCTATTAAATTATTCAAATATTAAAAAAAATATCATTATTTTTGTATAGATTAATAAAATATAAAAATTTAATGTAATAAATGGTTTGGGCACATGTTAAAAAAATTTATATATATATATATATATATACGAATTTTTTAACGATGTGTTTTAAAAAATATTTATTACAATTATATTTATTAATTTTTTTTAAATTATTCAAATATTAAAAAAATATTAGTATTTTTATATAGACCAATAAAATACAAAAAATTTAATGCAATAAATATTTTTTAACATGTGCCCTTAATCCATATATATGTATAGGTTTGTTTATATGTTAAGGTTAAATAATTATATTATATTTACTATTTCTTAATTAATTTTTTTATTCTATTGGTCAACACAAAAATAGTGGAAAACTTTTTGATTAATAATGTATTAATTTATACACTTTATCGCATGTCCTTGAGGCACTGGGTATGTTCCTGAGGTTGGGGTCCTCGGAAACAGCCTCCCTTCAGAGTAGCTCCCGGAAGGGGGAAGGTTGTTTACGTCTACCCCCGACCTTGCTCATGTGGGAGCCCTATATGGCACTGAGTTTGTTGTTGTTATTGTTTTGTTATAATTTAAATGTCTAATTTAAATTTTTTTGGTAATTGCATCTAATTTTTAAAATTTGTTATATGATACTAAAATAATAAATTATATAATATATTAAATAAATATTTTTTATTAGGTAATACATGGTCGTGGTGTTCAGGTCGACCGAAGGCAGCAGAAGACCGACGGTGGCTGGTGGCGATCAACAGCGAGCAGTTCCGATAAGGAAGAGAGGGTTAGGATTCCGGGAGATGGGTTAAAGAACGTATAGATATGATATATAACTACAGTATTTGAGTAAGAACATTTTTGTAGTAAAAAAATTTAATTTTTTTGCTTCTACTTCTACTTTAAAGAAAAATACTAAAATTTTTGCTTCTATTTTTAATTAAAAAAATTTATTTCGATCAAATACCTTCCAAATTTCAAAAAAGATATTTCTCTTAAAAATAAAAAAAATAAACAAACTCTTACACACCTGTTATTTGACTTTTTTTGCAAAATGGCATATTTTTCAAAAAAAAATTAGCAAATTGGCACCATCAAAAAAATATTTATCAAAATGACACACTTCACTGTTTATTCATTATTGCACGACGTTGGAAATGGCATACAAGAATTTGCCACCTGTTGCTCGACTTCTGAAAAGTCGTGCAACAGGGCCCAAATTTGGGCTCTTGCATGACTTTGGAAACGTCGTGCAAGGAC
The DNA here is from genome assembly GCA_018398585.1 of Simmondsia chinensis. Lineage (NCBI taxonomy): Eukaryota > Viridiplantae > Streptophyta > Magnoliopsida > Caryophyllales > Simmondsiaceae > Simmondsia > Simmondsia chinensis. Next base: position 35,647,870 of record JAGTTD010000008.1, on the reverse strand, counting down.
CCAAGTTATTATTATTATTTCTTGTTTTATATTTTTTTAATTAAAAAAATTAATAAAATAATTTTTTTAATTTAAAATAATTTTTATTTTTATAATTTAATTTACTAAATATATATATCTTTTAAATTAAAAGGTATATATATATATTATTTAAACTATTAATAAGGAAGACATAAATGAGGCACATAATTAAATGAAAAAATAGTGATATTTATATTATTATTTTAATTATCTCATATAAAAACTATGGTATTATAATACGATTAATGAGGAAGATATAATTTGAAATCACAAGGCTAGTATCTGACCTTTAAGAACAGTTGATGTTGATAGTATTTGGATATTCCTCAGGAATTTTTGTATAAAGTCTATTTCATTTGTGACAATATATATTAGTTTTAGAGTCAAATTATTATTACCGAAGCAAAATTATTATTTTTAAGATAATTTTATATCTATTATGGTTTGTAAATTATATTATTACTCTAGTAATAATAATTTTTATCCTAGTAATAACTCCACAGTACTATCATTATAAATGAGTTGAGACTTGCAAACTCTCATATTTAGAGCTAAAATCTACATGACAAGAAGAAACGATAACAACACAAACATAACACAAAGATAGTAGGCCTCCATCGGGTTTACAATATTTGAATATTGGGTTGATAACTCAACGTGTATAAGTCATTGAACCGAATTTGACGTTAAGTTAGTTATTATCGTCACCTTTGACTCGTGTGTGTGCATATATTTATGTAAGTGTGTGTTTGTGCGTGCGCACGCGTGCGAGCTTGTGTGTGTGTAATTTTGAATTTTGTTTACTCCTATCAAATTGGTAATCTATTTTAATAATTTCGAACACCGTGTATTCATTACTTGTATCAACCATAAGGCATACAATTAGCATGTTTGTATGTTGGAGAACTAACATCTGATAAAAAAGTCACACATATAATTAAACAGTTAGTTAGATTTGATAAGGGTTGAGAGTTCATGGCTGATTGCTTTCTACCCAGCCCAAATAAGTGAACATTCACAAACCAAATAAACGAGTAGGACGGGTCAACCCTTATGCCAAAACCCTTCACATAACATGAACATGAGTTGAACTCAAACCGAAGTACAAGCCCAAACGATCCTAGACAAGCCTAACTAAAGCTCCCACACACTTTGTGGGGGCCATATGAAACTACAAAGAACAATCCTATCACAAAACAAAAAAACATATAAGCAGTTATTCATGCCAATGATTCATATAATTTACTCATTGTGTCAATTAATCCTTGTACTTTTGATTATATCAAATGATTCCTAGAATAAATTTGACATTAAGTCGGTAATGCAACTTTTAATGATCGGGTCAATAAAAATCATATCCTTAACTCAGCTTTGATTTCATCGTAGGATTAAATTGACTTTAATTCAACTTTATCAATTTCACAAATGGGTTACAATTAGGTTACTATATGAGTTTATATTGGATTATTTGCATTTGACAAGGTTAGGCCTTTAAATTTTACATGGTTGTCTAAACTTCAATTTCACAATAGAACTAAATTGACACAGTTAAATTAAAAAAAAGGACTACAACAATTCAATAGGCAAAGAACAAAGACATTTCACATAAATATTGTGTACCCAACAACATAGTAAAATACGTGTACAATTAGCATATTAAATACCTATTCATATTTTTACATTTAAAAAGGACATTTACGTATAATTGCCAAAAATACGGTTAAATATGCGTTTTTATTATGCTAGCCGTTTAAAACGCGTTTTATAACACATATTCATATTTTTCCCAAATAAAAAGTAGAAAAATAGTTAAAATTAATCATACTTAAACCCAAATTATCAATACTACATATTTTGCAAAGTTTGTCACTCTAACTTCAAAATTATTGACTTATATGTTACTTTTTACTACGTATTGCGGTTCTTACTGCCGCTAATATAAGTAGCACTGTTAGTCAAAATTCACAAAATTATATTTATTTCCATTCTATAATTATTTAAGAAAAAATTACTATAGACATCATTGTAATTATACATATATTTTTTACAAGTCAACGAACTTTTGACCGAATTCTTTATATATAGAGCTGAATAATACACGAACGTATTAAATTCCATTTAATTCCCATACCGTAATTTATTAACTATGCCCAACAATGAAAAAACATGAATAAATCATTAATCTATACCATTCTTTTATAGGCCAATTATATTTTGCTATTATGGACACAACTTTGTATTTGAATTGCATACTTGAAACATCTTACACTTAAAAGCCTAAAATAGCTTCTTGAGTCGGCTAAAATATGAAATAATAATACAATTTTCATCAAACAATTGGAGCTGCACTTTAAAGAATGCAACTTCTCCAATACATTTTCATAAATCTGATATATCATCCCTGTCTTCTGTTAAGTTCTTCATATCCTTGCTTATTTTGGACTTAAGGTATTGACAGTTCATAAGCGAGATTATCGAGGTTTCGATCTTACCATATTCGTGGCGTTTTTCTCGAGCAATAACCGTGCCCCTTTGACGAGTTCTTCCTTCACCATGAATAGAATCGCGGCTGCAAGAACGCTCTGTACGATTTTGGTGCTCATCCCTTTATAGAATCCGGACAACCCTTCGTAGCGAATCATCTTCATGATTGCGTCTAGAGTGCCTGTGAATGGATGTGACAACAGTGGATGATATTATTAGAACCATTCATAAACACCGAACCCCTAAACTCGAAAAATAGCAAATACAATCAAAAGGAATTGGGGGAAAAACAGTTCACTGAAATTTATGTGTTGTGGCCAAGGGGAGCAAGTAAATTCAATATATAAACCGAGGATTACAAATTTCTTGCTCACTCTTTACCATACTATGTACAAGATAGTCATATTCACAGGCCTCAACCATAACAACCAGGCAACTCAACCATCATAATCAATACTGCCATGAGAGCAACTAAATGTGGCCATTCAAAAAGACTCCAATACTATCACATTTAAAGGAGACCATCGGTTTCCACACTTAAAGAATATCATATTACAAGGTACTTCATAAAATCTAAGTTTGGGACATCAAATTTAATCATAGAGATATTACCAGTTAGGAAAGAGAATAATTAGGATCTCACACACATCATATTCATCATGCCACAAGTTCCATCCATTGGTTCAAATCGAGCTTGCAGTTGCAAAATACCGATGTTAGGTAAAAGAACACAGCTATCATGTTGGGTTTTCTAAGAACATAAGTCGCTTTTAAATCTTATACTTGCAAATGTTTGGATGAAAAGTCATATGACCCTTAACACTTGATATCCTTTGATCGTTTTAACATAAAGTTACATTTATAAAGAAGATTGAAGAATAAATAAGTATTGTTAAGTAACAATGAATCACGTAATAACTAGTTCAAAAGTTGTTACACAACGACCGCTATTTGATTCCATGGTCTCGTTACATAGGGCAAAAGGTCAAGAAGTCCTTTCTGAATTGGTGGTATTGAAGACAATTTAACCTAAACATTAGGCGACAATCAATTATTTGCCATCTCCATCCATGTCTATCTGGGTCCCCAGGCCTCAACCAAATTTCTCATTCAGGTTCTGGCGGATTATTTGGTGTATTTCAGAGGAACAAAAACATAGAGTTGGCAAAATCTAACACGATGCGATAACACAACATGAACGCGACACGAAGATAGCAAGTTTGGAATGGGGTTTATAAAGTTGGGTTGCATTTGGATTGACTCATTTAACCCATTTAAGTAGTTGAGTTGAATTTGGATGTGGGTTTGTCAACTTGTTTTCAACATGTTTAACATTTTTATAAAATTATGTCAAGCTATTTGAGTAGCAGTACTAACCTAATACTACAAATATGTCATACATCTAATGCAAATCAACCATAGGCATATTATTAGCATATTTGTAAGTTAACAAACCAGCATACAATAGAAAAAGTCAATATACAAATAAATAATTAACTTACCAATTACCTACTTAATAATTCGGTTGTGTAAGGTTGAGGGATCACAACATATTAAATAAATGGATCGAGTACGGATCTACTCCGATACTCTTCATATAACACAAATATAAACGCAACATGACAAGACACATTTGCCAACCCTATAATAACATATATATGCATCTCCTATTTATTTACATCCCCTATTTATTTACCAAAATGTCAAGAGGGGCAAAAAAAAAGGAGGGGGGGAGGAAGAAAGAAAATAGCAATAACTAAAGGGGAGGAAAAGAAGTCTCTATGAAAAGCTGCAAGTCAAACCTTTGTATTGATGCTGCTTGTCTGCGCCTGTCACTTGTTTTGCTTGAAGCCTCGACTGTAATGAAGATGAAAGCGCACACAATAACAAATTCAGAAATGATATACGTAAAACAATCCAAGGTTTCTGGTCCCATTATGGTTGTGATCTTGGCGTCTCGGAAGCAAGGTATTGCAAGGTTACATAGACAGGTGATTCTGTTGAGTTTTGAAGGGAACATGTGCTTTTACTTTCATCATTGCAGATATACGAAAGATAATCATTAATTTCTATACCTTTTTAATAGCTTTTAACATCTAAATATAGATATAAATAAGTTCCAAATAAAATATAATATATAAATATAATATATACAAGAATTGTGGAGGCCATTACAAAAGACCATCCTATAACAATTACATAATCTATTATATACAAGGATATGTTACATGCCAACAACCTGGTATCTGGACTTGGTCTAGAGTTATTTACACCATTGATCTCTAATATTTGTAAGTTAATTTTAAATTGATCCTATGTATTTCCTTTTTGGTTCAAAATAGTTCTTCATGTATGTAAGCTAGTTTAAATTAGTCCGTTGTTTTTTTTTTTTTTTTGGCTTAAAACAGTCCATCATGTCTTATGTTATGACAAAATTGATCCACCATCTTTTAATTTCTATCTAGCGTTGGTTAACATACCGGTTAACCAATTTTGCCATAAATAGAACATAAGGGACTATTTTAAACAAAAAAAAAAGAGATGAAAGACCAATATGAACAAACTTACAAACATTAACAACTATTTTGGACCAAAAAATAAAAGATAAAGTATCAATTTAAACAAACTTACAAACATTAGTAACCATTTTGGTGTAAATAACTTCACTTGGTTTGCAATAAGCAAAACAGGTTAAGAAATGCAGGGTGCATCAAAGCATGTGTGGCCGCAAAATGTTGTATCATCCATAGGGGTGTATTTAAGCTGAGCCGAGCTCGAGCTTGCCAGGCTCAAGGCTCGGCTCGTTAGCATTAAGCTTGGCTCGAAACTCGCTGAGCTTTGAAAGTTCAAGCTTGAGCTCAGCTTGTCAAAAGCTCGGGCTTGGCTCGGCTCGGCTCGGCTCGGCTCGGCTTGATCTAAGCTCGGTGAGCTTCGAATTAGACTTGAATATTTTGGCTCATTTAAGCTCAATATAGGCTCATTTGGGCTCGTTTAAGCTCGGGCTCGGCTCATTCCGGCTCCAATATGGCTTCATTAGGAAATATTTAAGCAAATATATTATACAGCAAAAAGCTTGCTTAGGCTCGTAAGCCCACAAGCTCGAGCTTCACTAGGCTTGGGCTCGGCTCAAGGTCAAAGCGAGTAGAGCTTTTCGAGCTTTACGACGAGCCGGCTCACATGTGGATAGTAGAAAGAAACTCCAATTTGATAAACTGACTGGAGATGGACACGGAATCCTTTCTTTTTATTGCTTTACCCTTTCTGTTCTAACTTTGAAAATCTGACATCTAGATTCATCTCTAGCCATGGATTCATATTTTGCAAGCCAGCAGTGTCAGACTGAAGGAATGCCAGCTCTCAGCAGTGCGTTTGAATAAAAAATGTTCGAGATATTTCATGAACATTTTTCAATTAAGACTCCATTTGTTTTGACATAAAACATTTTCCTTCTCAATTTTATTATTTCTTTACATAACTCTGTAGCAATGACCACAAATGTGGAAATTCTTTTCCTTCATTGAAGGAAATTAACTTCTCAACGAAAGGGAAAAGATTTTCCATCATAGACGGGAAAACATTTTCCGTGGTAATCTCATGCCATATGTTTCACTTCAATCTCAACTTGTCCAAGTATGAAATCATTCTCTTTAACCAAAGAGAAAAAAATTTAAGAAAAAATACTTTTAATTAAAAACATTTGTGAAAGAAAATTTTTCATGACGAAAATGTTCTTCATTGGACCAAACGGAGCTTAAGAAAATAGCTCCACCTTTCCACTTGGAGGCATGAAAAGGTCGTTATGTAACCTAACAGCCACTATGTAACATAATATAAACAAGTCATTCGACATCCATGACGTGTAATATAATGACCACAACACCACACTTTGAAGATAACTTGACCGTTAAGCGACCCTGAACTACAAATTCGTAAGTTCATTCCATGTTTGGAGGGAAATTCCGTAGGTGACAAAAGTTATGACCACCAAGCCAAATGGGGAGACAAGTGGATTGACACTATAGTGCACAATCCAATATTGAACTCTACACTTCAAATATGATGGCTAGCTGCATCTTTATAGAATCCATAATTGAGAGATTTTTCTAAGATATCCAGATCAATCTAGCAAAATGCTGGGTGGGGCCATGCAGGTTTTTTAGAGATTTTTGGACCGGACCCATTTCAAAACCTTCTGTTGAACACTTGCTAAAATCTTTGAGAAGAGTACAAAGCCAGAAAGGAGATACTAAAGCCCGAACTAGCTTACAAGTTACAGTTGACAAAAGTAAAATTTCCAAAGATTCGCAATTCATCACTTCACTTCTCCAGAGCCGTGTCAATCCAATAAGCAGGAGTAGAGACGGATCTGAAGATAATTTTTTTGGGACAGTGATAAGAATAGACCACGAATGACATAATATTATGTACCAATCTCTATCAAAATGACAAAAATAAAAAAGAAATATGGATTATACCAAAAAATAAAAAATGAAAACAAATAGTAATGAAATACGATGGTCTGGTGTAAGAAAATACAGCAAAAATTAGTTATATAAAACAAACGTTTACAGTACAATTTATATGAAACATCACAAATATTTTTCAATCTAAAGAATGTTCATAAAAAATCTCTGAATGCAATCTTATTTTTTTTAACTAAGACGAATCAGGGGGGCACCAGGCCTCAGTTCTATAACACTGGCTCAGCCAGTGAGCGGGATAAAAGGCATGAAGGAGGAGCTGAAAGATTAAAGCAGCTTTAGGGGGTTTCGGCAAAGTAGGATGATTCCAGAAAATAAACCCAATTTACTAAACTTGTAAGTCATGTCACATTAGCACTTCTAATTACAGCTACCCATTTCAATTTAAATTTCAGTATGAATGGATGAATTTGCTCACCTTGACAACCAGAAGAGGATAAGTCACGACAGTTGCTCCAAGCTTCGCCACAGCCCCAAGCAGAAAAATCTTCCAAAACAAAACAACAGTTTCAACTCAAAGCCAAAATGAGACAGTTCGTGTTGGCCTTAAAAAGTGAGAGAACATAGCAAAAATGTCAAGTAGTTAAATTTTCTTAAAAATGATAAATCTTGTTGGTTCATGCCAAAAGATAATTGTTTCATGTTCGTGCTTCTCCCAAAAACTTTAGTGTCGTGTTAGGCGATGTTAAGGATAACTTGGTCGCATCTACACATGGTCCGAGGCAGAGAATAGAAGATTCAAAAACTAACCTCTACAGCAGTTACCCCATTTGCACTGCTCGTACTAGAGGAACGCCTTTGCTTTAGTTTCTTTAACAGGGTTTCATAAAGCATAAACTGTATGGATGGATTGCTTACCTATGGAAAGCCATAGAAACAATCAGAGACCCTTCCACTGGCAGATCAAAAAATGACTCGGTCCACATACCATTATCAAAGTCGGGATTACACCTTTCCAGAAGCCCCACAGCCCCGCTTCATCGTAGACTTCTTGTAACTACAACAAATGAAGACACCGGGACATATGCCCAATATAACCTCAGTTGAGAAGCCAAGATACCAGGACAAAACATGTTATACAGAAAGTGTACGGGCTGGAAACTATTTATCTATTCACATCTGCCTCTTCAAAATTCCTAAAAGAGAATTATCCACAAAGTTCTCTACAATGAGTGAAAATGAATCGCTAATACGCATAGCAATACAAGAACAAGGTCGATAAAAATGCCACATTTGCTTCAAATCTATATTTTTTCAAGCTTTCTAGAATAGTTGGGCAGTTAAGACCCATATGTATCATGTTGTATTAGAAGGGTAACTATTGAGTAAGTACAAGTTGTAATAGTCATCCAATTATCCAAACCAACGAATACTTTTCTTAATAAGAAACATCTTTTCTAAAAGAGGTCGAGACTAACCGCATTGCTTGTTCCATAGGGAGGCGGTTCAATGGCAAAATGAATATCTTCATTCAATATGGTTGGTGCGTTACTGGGCTTCTTTGAAGATTTTTTATGCGTCTGCAAGAAGAGTATTCAAATCATGATTCATGCTTAGACAAACAACAAAGTCTCAACAAACATGAGCACGTATACACATATATGAGACTTTGAAGCATAATATATAAAAGGTGAAGAGTAGTGAAGGTGACATAAGGGATGCATATTTCGCATCAGAATTCACATGTTGAAAAGTAAGGGGCAGTTTGGTATTATTTTTTGTTTACATTTTTTAGTTTTTTTCAAAAATTAAAAGTCTATTTAGGAACCATTTTTTCTAACAAAAAGAAAACCATTTTTTCTAGTTTTCGGTCTCTTATTTTTAGCTTTTTTTTCTAGTTGGCAAAAAAGTAGAGCGGAAACACAACAGGCAGACTGCAAAAAGCAAACAGTGATTGGCTCCATACCGACCACGAAAAATTGTAATGTGATGAATATTAGGCCATTGCATGATAGATCGAAGCAAACCGATGACATCTCAAAAGGACTTGATGCTAGCCAAGGCAAAACCCTAATCATCACGGTATACTCTGGCAAATACTACCATTATGAATTCCAACCATTATGAATACCAAAAAGGGCACCAACACGCCGTCACTGGATCCCATTAGAACTCCGAAGTTAAGCGTGCTTGGGCAAGAGTAGTACCAGGATAGGTGACCTTCTAGGAAGTCCTCACCCTCAAGTTGGGGGCACCGAGAAACAGCCTCTCTTTAGGTTAACACCCTGAAGGGGGAAGGCTGCATACATCTGCCCCCCCAGACCCTGCGTAGGCGGGAGCCCTTGAGGCACTGGGTATGTTAAAAAAAAAAAAAATTGAATTCCAACCACCACCAAATAGTACCATGGATGAGTTGGCAATGATGAATGATAGGCAGGTGCTACATATGCTATTCCAGAATCTGAAGGAGTTTATTCACCAATGGCTAGAAAAGAAGCTGAACTTTGTGCAGCGCATGAACAAAAAAATGGCAAGCAACTGGCATGGCCAAGTAGATTGCAAAAGATAGATTGAATAACTAAGGCTCCGTTTGTTTTCATGGAAAGATGTTATCTCATTACTATTATTTTTTCATACCTATATAATAATAACTAAAAATATGGATAACATTTTCCTCCATTGAGGGAAAAAATGACTTCTCCTCAATGAAAGTAGAAAACATTTTCCTTCATAAACATGAATCTCATACAAATTTATAGAATGAATTTATAGCTAAAGAGACAACTTTTTACAAAAAAGTTTTTAAAAAATTATTTTGAGAAGAAAAATTTTTTGTTAAGGAAAATGTTTCCTGTTCAATCAAACAGAAAAGCCTAAAATCGCATAATAGAGACAAAGGGAGAGAGAGAGAGAGAAATAAGGCAACAATGGACCAGATGATCAGCTAAATACGAAGAATTTCAATTCAAGAGCATGGACATCATTAAGTGTTGCATACAGAGAGGGTCCAATCGATCGCCAACACATAAATAACACAACTAGTGGAAATGTGTACCAAAGGGATCGAACATAAATCGATGCCAAGGAAGAGGGATGGTTTTCAGCTTAAATGGAAGTGAAATAAGTTGTCACAGCAAGAATAAGAACTCCAAAACAAGAGTTTCACATTATGACGCAGATAAAAATGATGTTTACTCGAGAGTCTAAACACTAGAGAAGCTATCAGCAAGCTGATTCATCAAATCCGATTTACAGAACTGTTAATATTATTAGTATACCATATAATTTGAGCAATATCATTGGCATGAAGATGCAATATGAAAAGAGGCCATCATATTCCTAATGCTACCTTGAGAATTGATGTATATTATGCACATTCATCAGACCCAGAGAATGAAAACTTATGTCATACAGAAAATTACAAGCAGAAGAATATACAATAGGTAAAACTCCACCCCCTTACCTATAAAAAGAAGGGAATTTGTCACTTAGGTACCCTAAGGTTTGAGCATTTATCCCCTAGGTAACCTAACTTTTCATATATATAAGGTACCATGAGGTTCAAAAGTTTTATCACCAAAGTACAATATGCAAATTCGATTAAGTTTTTGCTAGAACCTGGCAAATTTTGACCATAAATTGGTAATATGCCACAAGATAGAGATAGTATATATGAGTCATTTCGGTGTTTTAACGTAAATGCGTCGGATCACGAGAAAAATTTACCAAATCCTTATGGAGGATACCTATATATTGTCGAAACCATTTGTCAAGTCAGCATTAGTAAAAAATTCCGACCAAGGATACCTATATATCATCTGAATTATATTCCATGATAGAATCTACCAATAAAATTTTGCGAATTATGGTTGAAGGTAACTCATTGATAAATCTTTTAAACTCGAGGTACTTGAATTATAAAATTTTTAAACCTCAAGATATTTCATTGTTTTTATTGGAACTTATCTAAGTGATAGATTCCAAAAAAGATAGAAGAAAATATCAATATTGAAGATTTAGAAAAGTTACAATATCAACAGATTTTAACAGTAAAATGCAATATTAACAAGAATCACCAAGAACATCCAACCTGCATGCGAGTGACGACTACCCATATTGGATTTGTCAACAGCACATTAGCACACCTGGAGCAAAAATTTAAACAAGGGAAGAAAATGATCAGTAAGTGACAGCACAAACACATAGCAGTATAGGAATCGGGAAAATGCTAGACTTTAAGGCAAGTAATATCAGAACAGTAATAGGCCAGTTTAACAGACAGCCAGAACTAGCACGATGAACTGGTCAAAGCAATGTAACATATTCAATCACAAGAAGTTACCAAAAGGAACAAACCCGCACACATTGCACATTAAAATATTTCCCAAGTTGATCACAAAAGCAAGTGCAACTGGAAAAAACTAGTGCATGTCCATCACACTCATTTAAACAGACCGAGTTAAAGAGTCCAAAAGTACATGACGGATCATTTTTAAGTTCAGTCAAGAGCTAAGATCAAGAATACAAATAATCTAACCGCAGATCTATATTAAGTCATTTCAGCAAAGTAAAACGAAAAAGAAGGACAACAAACCAAAATTCTCTCAGGGCAACCACTGTTCTTTAAATTCTATGATAGCTGCAGTCTCTGCGGTGGCATTTCTGCAATGAATGGATTCTTATTCTTGTTATTATTTTCTCTGGGACACATTGGATGCTAATGTACAAGCTGCCAACCCAAAGACATGGGCATATCTCTCTTACCTGAGTGCAGCATGACTGCTGTAAGAAAAATAATAAGGGCATCCCATTTCCATTAAAAGGTATTAAACTTACAAGGTCAAGAGCAAGTCAATTTTTTTTTCCACGTAATGTCAATCACCATTTGTGAGACCACTTTATGGATGGCTCCAGACAAACTTCCTACAACTACCAAGGATCTACAAAGATGGAAAGTAGACGAAAGAGATGTCATAGAGGAAATCATTTTCTCGTAGGATTGTATTCAGGCAGAGATTCACAAATACAGTTTCAATTACAATCAATCTTATTTATTGAAAAGCTTAAATTCGGAGTAAGATAATAGTCTCCTAAATGAAAAAGAAGTGCAAGTAACCAAGATAAAATGAAGATAAAGAAAGATAACGAAAGGAAAAGAAGAGACGGGGTACGAAAGAAACAGTACTGACATGGACTATGTCAACTACACTCAGCAACCATGTTCGTTGATTAAATTATGGACCCCTTCATAATGCTTAAGACAGCAAATGCCTTTTTTTCTATTAAGATTAAAAGGAACAAAAACTCTTGCAGCACGGTATTATCAATTGGAACGGTGATTGTTTCCATTAGAAAAGGGAAGCACATCCCAGTAACTCCAGAAATTTAAGGCAAAAGGTGGCTTACTACGATACATGGTAGAATACTGATGGAATTGACATCTCAGAATCAAAAGGTAGTAGAAGAAGGAGAAATACAAGTATACCACAAATAAAAGCACAACTAAGTACTAGAAGAAGAAGAAATACAAGTATAGAATAAATAAAAGCACGACTAAGTATCAGATACAATTACAGGCAAAGTAAATCACCCAGATAAAGCAGCCACCAGAAGGGATGAGAACATGCCAACTGATCCATCACCAGCTCCTTTCTTCCTGCGGTCAAGTGCAATTGCTTCAGCCTTATTCCTGAATATTTGATAGAAATAATAATAAACACCCTGTTCCATGAGAATAGGGTGCAAATGAGAATTCAAACATCTATATAGACAAATAAATTCTATAACAAACCATTCCAAGAGTAAAAGACCCACCAATTTAGTAGGTCAAACGAAGCTTATCAACACTACAGAAATAAGGGTGGATATACATGAATGGAAGAAAATAAAAGAGGACAAGAGAGTATAAATTCTGAAACAAGCTTTTTCTGTAGCCAAGCATACACACAAATGCATGCGGATACATAATACAATATCAAACCACCTGTAACATTAGTATTACATGTCATGGTGCACCACTTCCATGAGTTAAAAATTGAACATATAACAGAACTATTACTTAAAAATGACACCTCCAAGGAATAACTGGTCAATGTCATTCCACAGTCAACAAAACATTATCAGTTCAACCCAGTTGGATTCTTTGCTGGATGAAAAGTGATCATGACAGATCATCCTCACACAAAGTCCTCTCAAATAGAAGAGCAACTCGTATTAATTTATAGAATTAACCGAAGAGATTGTTAGGCACAGAAAATAGAGTGCACCCAATTAAAATAAGCCATGGTTTCACCTGCTTTTCCAAAACACTAATTCAGACGGTAAAGACGATTGTTGAGGTTAACCAAGTCAAACCCCAGGTTCAAGGTCCAAATATTCGAAACTTTGCAGTTAGCAAACAATAGAATAACATTCAGATATTAACCAATTAGCATGCAGAAAAATAACCCCTGATATGAGAAGCTTGTGATACTAACCCAATTTCTTCATTACAATATCCAGACTGTCATTCTATGAATTACAAAGACTGCAAGTGCCACTCACTAGCACAAAATAGCAAATTGACCCAATCAAGTCCATTTCAATATAAAATTTCATGGAACTGATGTCAATTCAGAAGAGATGTATACATTATCCACCAATTTCAACATGGTTCTTGGAAAACAGTACAATTTACACAATGCAATTCAATTTACTCCATCCTTCCAAACCCACCTTATTCATCTTAGGAAAGAATTAATTTTGTAAGTTCTTCAACCATTACTAATCAGGGACATGAGGAACCAGAATAATACAGTGTTTCAGGTCTTAACCCAAAGACATCACAGACGCAGCTAAGACTTTCAATTCAATCGCCTAGTGCTAGCAATGTTATGACCACACACAAACTACACCCAACCTAAATACCCGTCCACATGGTAGAAAATCATTACATCATAATATTTTTATCTTAAGTTGATAAGGAGGGGGCGGGGGGTTGTAATTAGTGGGATTAGATCCCGTGTGGTTTTTCTAGACCTTGGTGATCTTCACTACTAGAACAAGTTATACTTGGTATCATTAGATCATAATGATCATTTAATATTGTCGTTTTACGAACCAATTGTCTTTCTTGTCACATGATTTTGCACCCAAATTAGGTACATACTGCATTTTCCAAATATATTAAACAAAGTGCTGAAAAGTGAGGGAAGAAAATGGGGGGTTTGCTCACCTGAGAAGCGGCAGTGCCAACCAAGGAAGGCGTTAATCCTCCGTATAGTCGCTCCCATCCTTCATGTTTCACAACCTAAACACCACCAACCCCCAGAATTGAACAAATATATGCAAAACAAATTCTAAGTTATTTGTCCCGTTTGGCTCTCATCTAATCTATTATTCAAAATGATCTCTAATGGTTTTAGTTTGTTCAGATTAGTCCTTCATCTTTTTTTTTTCCAAAATGATCCATAATATTTTATTTTATGACAAAATTAATCCTTCTTCCTTTTAATTTTACCTAATTTTAGTCTGCAAGCAAGTGACTAATTTTGCCATAAAATAAAACATTAAAGCCCATTTTGATCCAAAGAGGGTACCAACACGCTGTCATCGGATCCCATTAGAACTTCGAAGTTAAGTGTGCTTGGGCAAAAGTAGTACCAGGATGGGTGACCTCCTGGAAAGTCCTCACCCTCAGGTTGGGGGCACAGGGAAACAGCCTCTCTTCAGGTTAACACCCTGAAGGGGGAAGGCTGCGTACATCCGCCCCCCCCCCCCCCCCCCCCCCCAAGACCCTGCGTAGGCAGGAGCCCTTGAGGCACTGGATATGTTCCCTTTTTTTTTTGATCAAAAGAAAAGCCCGGGAACTAATTTGAACAGAAATTACAAACATTAAGGACCATATTGAACAATAGAAAAGATAAGGGACCAATTTTAACAAACTTAAAAACATTAGAGACGAACAGTGTAAATAACTCAAGGCACAATCAATCTAAGGTCTTGTTTGGTTATTAGGAAGTAAGCACGGGAAATTGAAATTCATGGAAAGTGGGCATTTACCTCTCGTTTAATTTTTGGGAACTAGAAATTCTTTAACGATTTTCAATTCCTTTATAATGCATGAAGTAACTTACTTATCCTCTAGGAAAATTCTAATTTCTTTGTTTTTACCTAGCATTCGGGAAATTCTATTTCCCGCCGTGGCAATTAAACACTTTGTAAGTATTTCCCATAGAAATTCAATTCATATGTTAACCAAACAAAGCCTAAAAGACCAACAATTTTTACTCGATAAAGAAAATCCTAAAAATGGTGAGGAAAATAGACCTGACACACATGTCCGATAGTACCAAGCTTGTTCTTCTCCTTCTTCGGATCTCGATCCGTTTGCTGCCGAGTATTCACCTGAATCAAAAATTGATACGTGCCAAATTAGGTATTTGAGCCTAGAGTAGTAAGGTAAACCAATAAAAAGTAGACCAGGCCCGCCCTGGCCCAAAAAGAGAGACAAACTCTATACATAGAGATAACGAACTGCATCACAATTCGAGCAATGAAGCAAATATTCTTCCTATTCTTCTTCCTTATCTCTTCAAATTCCAGTCATTTCCTACTTTACTTTAATTTCAGTATATTTTTTTCATTTTAGACCGTATTGAAAATTTTCAACCAAATTGACCTAAAATCAATCTAAGAATCCGAAACTCAAATCTAAATCAAATTAAAAAACGTACAGTTTGCAAGGGATAGGTGATGAGCTGAGCGATAATTCCGCCACCGGCGCCGGCGAGGCCGTTGATTAGAGCGTCGGACATTTTCGCCGGCGAAAATTAGGACACGATCTTTGTTCAATTGCCGGTAAAATTAAGAGAGAGAGAGAGAGAGAGAGAGAAGTGGACCAAATATCTTGTCTTTGGCCGTAGCGGTTACCGGTTAGAGAGAGATTTATAAAATACGATTTTTTTTTTTGCGTCGAAGAAACTTTGCTCTCGCTTTTTGGTGTGAGAGGTCCCCAAAAAAAATTGTTGGTTTCAATTTATTTTTTTTTATATATTTTATTATTATTTAAAATATAAAAAGAAAATAAATGAAAGAAACATAAAAAGAAGTATGGAAAATTTACTTCCATAAGTTTTATAAGGGTATAATAAAGGCTTATAAAAGTTAAAAAGTTTACTTTTATAAGCTGTGTAATAAGTATATAGGTATAGTTAGAGTGTTGTTTGTCTTGTCTTTTCAGGGTGTTAATCTTTTTTATAAATATGTGTTGTATTGGAAGGAAATAGTGGGTGAATAGTCCCTTAAGAATATAGCCGTGTGGTCGTGATTGTCTGGTGCTAACGAGGTGACACGGAATCGAATCCCACAAAGCTCAAAAAATAGTGTCCTCTTTATGAGAAATTTTAGGGGGTTTATCCTCTTCCCCCTTCCCCAAGGCTTTACTATCCTAAAAAAAAAAAGTGGGTGAATAGTAGATAATAGAAAGAAAAAGTAAGTGAGATTGAGTGTAAATTTTGGGTTCAATAAAAAATTATAATTTAAAATTTATAGTGAAAGATTAAAATCCAATCGGCTCATGATTTTTTCTTCTAATTGAAAGAGGGTCATTCACCTAAAAATTTAGTGTGCTATTTCGTTATTTTTTTTTATTGGTAATTTTTTCAATAAAAACATGACGAAAGGAATAGCTAATTTTAATTTTTATTTATCTATATTTATAAAGGTAATATTATTGTCAGGTAAAATTATTATTAAAAGCGTATGGTTGTAGTTTCTATAAAATTTGTAGGTTTCATTAATTATGAGTCGTATTTAAGAGTGTAAATGAGCCAGGTTGACTCACGAGTTCTTACGAACCGATAGGTCATAAAGCTCAAAAAGCTCAGCTTGTTTCAAGCTCAGGCCGAGTTAAGTTGGCTCATTTAGCTTATTAAGCCAAATTCAAGCTTCATATCTAACCACATTAAATTTAAGCCTAAATTAGTCTAAAAATTGCAAGCTTAGTTTATAACATTGTTGACCCAAGTTCGAACTCAACCGAACTTTTGACGAGTCGAGTTCAAGCTTGAAGTTTTCAAACTCGTTGAGCTTCAAGCAAAGCTAAATATAAAATAGTCAAGTCTTAAGTCTGATGAGCTCAAATGTAACTTGACTCAAATGCGTTCTAGTCATAATATTACTTTAATAATAATATTTTTTAATTTTTAATTTGACAGTAACAGCTCCGAAATTTGACCGCAGATAGTTTTGCATTAAAAAATGAGACATTGGTTGGAGTGCCATGCTTCCCCTTCTTTATGGGATATGACACGACGTGCCAGGGAACTTTTTTTTTTTCTTTTCCTTTTTCCTTTTTTTTAATAAAAAATTCGATAAATTTGAACTCACGCAGTAATCCACACACTACAAGAGTTAGTTAAGTCAAATATTCTATAGGAAGAGATTTAAGGGGGAATCGAACTCCAAACTTTTTAGCCTAAAGTAACGCTATATCCTCTAGAAGTGAGCAAAAATACTTGAGTACCTGAAAATCATAAGAACCGAACCTAACCTAACCGGATCCAAAAAATTAGGGTAATCGACTCAAAAATATCCGGTTAGGATATACCCAACCAGTTGAAATATAAACATTGATTTGGATGCGGGTATTATTTCGAAAATTTTTCGGGTATCCAATCCGACTCAATATTAATTATCTATATATTATCCTAAATAAAAATTTATATTATATTAGAGTATTGACTATATTATTTTTATTAAACAAAGTTGCAGATTTAGTTCTAAATTCCAACAATAATTTTTCAGTTTATGCCTTTTTTTTTTTTATTCTTTCAACAAAAGCTTACCGTATTTTTATGTAAAAAAATTCTAACCTTCTAGCCATCTATCGGGGAAAAAAAAAAGAAAAGGTTTTCTTTTTAATTTTGAATAAATCAATAACACTAAATAAATAGAATAAGGATACTTTTTTTGGCTATGCTTTATCTCTCTTTATTTTTTTGAATGTTTACAATCTTTAAACTTTCACATGTTTGTGAAGCTTTAGTTTATGTGTCATAGTCATTTTAAGATGGTTATAATTTTGTGACTATCAAAGTATAAGCATTGGTGCATGATCTTTTTAATTTTAAATTATGTAGCTCAAGTGGAATTGTATTGTAACAATTTTATAATATACTCACAAACAACTTAATAGTATATTAGTAGATAGTTGTTTATACCTTTTATAAAATTATTTTTATGAGAAATTTTAATTAAATAGGCGGATACCCGACCTAATGTGATTCAACCCGATCTTTTAGAGTACCCGATTGATCTAGTACCCAATCTTTAGATCACATTATTTTTTTATGTTTTAGATACCCGATCCGAAATATATTTCGATTAGGGTACCCAACCCATGCTCGCCACTACTACCCCCCCCCCCCCCCTAATTACCAGTATACATGTTACCAACATTGTTGTTAACGCTATATTTGTGTGCACTGGGAATGTTGTGGTGCTATATTTGTTCAAAAAATTTATCGCTATTCACAGTATTAAAAAAATATATTGTTTTGAAAAAAATTATTAAATTATGATAAAAGATATTTATATATTGTTAAATTTATAGACTGCACCAATAATTTTCATTAAAAATCTATTGAATTTCAGCAAATGTACCTTTCCATGAAATTTTTAAACTTCAATACTTCAGTGATAAAACTTTTAAATTTTAAGACGCCTTATTATGTAAATTGAAATGTAAATGCTCAAATCTTATAATATCTGAGTCATAAATTTTTTAATCTGATTAAGATTTAAGAGAAATTCGCAAATGTACCATGAGGTGGGATGGAGTCGAAGCGGAACTTTCATCATGTTTTCTGCATATTAGCATGTATGGGGGGTTATTTCCTTTTTATTATATAATTATGTAAGCATGAGACCTAAACAGTGAAATCTATAACGAGATAATGAAAAAATAACACAAAAAAAAACACTTATACCGTGAGTCCTAGGAGTTATAGCTGCACACTATGATTAAAGTCAAAAAATAAGAGGCGCATTCCTTGTGACGCCCTGCTTTGCAAATGAAGTTAAACAAAGGAGTAGTCTTACGTACTTGTATCCATAATCATTACGTAAGCCTTGTATTTTTCCCTTGTGAAAATTACATGCCATTAGGGGTATGACCGAACCAAAAGTTTGATGACTTACCCACATTTGAAATCGATTATAGCTCATTTATTTTCATTTGGGACTCGATATATTACTAAGTTAAGTTCAAGCAGGCTCGATCAACTTAAGGAGCTAAGCTTGAACAAGTGATGCTTGACTCATTAATACTCAAGAAAATTTTGATAAGGTGTTCTAAAAACTCATTAATAGCTCGAAAATGGTTTTATTATGGCTTGATAGTACCTCAAATAACGGAGCTCAATTACAGCTCAGATATATAATATACCAAATTTGACTCAATTATGAGCCCGACTCAATGGGGAAACAAGCTTTGCTCTGCTCAATAGACAACAAGCCGAGGATTGCGCATACTAATATATAATTCAACTGAACTTTAACGAAAGTTAGAACATTCAATAAAGGGTGACCTTGGAGATTCATCCTTTTGAAAACACTCAAATTATGCTAAAAAGAGTCCTAAGTTTTATAATTCATTTGATATTGTCTTTTATTTGTACTTTACATTTAAGAAACAATAAATCAGATTTAGGAAAAAAAAAATTTATGATTTCGACCTTTTTGTTTTTAAAGTTCTACTCAACTAAAAAATTAAAGTAAAAAATTAAAACCCATCTATCTATCTATATAATTAAGTAAAGTACCCATTCCAAAAAAAATATATTTTGACAATATATAAATATTTTTTTATTAAAATTTGATTATATTTCCAAAAAATGTTGACATGAATATGATCTTGGAAATAAATAGGTAGCTTACATAAATTTTGGGGTTTAATTTTATCATAATTTCTTAAACTTCTGTTAAAAATATTATATATATATATATATATATGTATGATCAAATTATGTATATAGTAGAATTTTCTATATTAACCTACTAATTTCTTAAAAAAATTATCAAATTTTGAGTATAAGGTATGTAATTGGTGAAAAATTAAAACTTTTAGAATATGTCATTCTATATATCTAAAAATAATGGTACATTAAGTAGAGCTGTTCAAAAAAATCCGTAACCAAAATATCGAACCAAATTTTTGAAATACCGACCCAAATATGCGGTTAACCATACCGAATTTCGGTTCGGTTATTTGAGATATTTCTTAACGCTAACGGTTAGTGATTTGTCTATTTTGGTTAACCGATTTACCAAAATAATATATATGATCTATATATTTTTATATATTTATAATATTGTATTGTTCATTAAAATATGTTTTTCTAGCATGTAAGTGAACTATTCCATAATGCATATTCAATGTTATCTTCTTCTTTTTTTCAATTCATCTCACATCTTAAAGAATACATGCCCCACTATTTTATTTCAAATACTAAGCACCATTTTTGTTACTCTAGCACCATTAGTAGCGGCAAGGGGAGCTTAAGAATAGGAACATTAAATGTTGGCACACTAACGAGAAAGAGCCTTGAGGTGGCTCAAATGATGCTGAGGAGAATGATCAACATACTGTGTTTACAAGAGACTAAGTGGGTAGGCATAAAAGCAAGAGTTGTGTTAGGATATAAATTGTGGTACTTGGGCCAAGCTAAGGGGAGAAATGGAGTGGGTATCATTGTGGATAGCTTCCTTAGGGACAAAGTAGTAGGGGTGACTATGATTAGCGATAGGATCATTAGTATCAGGTTGGTTTTAGATGGGGAGGTACTAAACTTCGTAAGTGCCTACGCACCTCAGGTTGGGCAGACAGCGCAGGAGAAGGCTAGATTTTAGAAGGACTTTGACTTGACACTACAAGGCATACCCCAAAGCGAACAAGTTATGATTGGGGGTGACTTTAATGGGCACATGGGAGCGAACACTGAAAGTTATGCACCCCACCATGGAGGATTTGGTTTTGGAACGAGAAATGAGGAGGGTAAGGCCTTGTTAGACTTTGCCGTCACCTGTGAGTTAACAGTGTCCCACACCTTCTTCAAAAAGCGGGAGGACCACATCATCACATATCGAAGCAGCGGAGCAAAGACCCAAATTGACTACATATTACCGATCCAAAAAGATTGCATGGATTGCAAAGTTATCCCTAGGGATGACCTCTCAACACAACACAGGGTAGTGTGTGCTGAGGGCAAGAGAAAGGGGAAAGAAGGCCATCAAACCAACACAGCGACGCACATGCTGGAGGGATCTGAAAGGGGAAAAGTCCCATGTATTTAGGGCAAGAGTAGAGGCTGAACTCGGAGGGGATTGCGAGGGAGATTTAAACCACGTGTGGAACAAAGTAGCCCAAAAGATAAGAGATATGGCAAGTGAAGTCCTAGGAGTATCTAAGGGAGGAGCACCAAACACTAGAGAGTCCTGGTGGTGGGGCAGGGAGGTCCACGAAAAGATCAAGGCCAAACGACGATGCTTTAAGTAGTGGGATTGCAGTAGAGATGAAGACAAAAGACAACAATATAAACCGGCTAAGAAAGAAGCAAATGTAGCAGTAAGAGACACACAAACAAAAGCCTTTGAGGAGTTCTACAAAAGGTTGGATACAGCTGAGGGGGCTAGGGACATCTACAGAATTGCAAAGGCAAGAGAGATGAGGACTAGGGACCTGGACCAAGTAAGGTGCATAAAGGGGGCTGATGGACAAGTGCTCGTGGACGAGCAACAAATTAAAGCTAGGTGAAAATCATACTTCCACGAGTTGTTCAACGGAATGGGAGATACAGTTACATCCCTAGAGGAATTGCAAGCATCGGTGGAGCCCTAAAGAAGATAGGCAGCGGTAAAGCAGTCGGGCCAGACGGAATACCCATTGAGGCATGGAAATGCACTGGAGAAGTGGGCATCAGATGGTTTACCAAACTATTTAACCAAATTATCCAAGGGAAAAAAATGCATGATGATTGGCGAAAGAGTACACTAGTTCCTGTCTATAAGAACAAGGGAGACATTCAGAGTTGTGCTAACTACAGATGAATTAAATTGATGAGCCTGAAGCTCTGGGAACGGGTTATAGAAAGAAGGCTTCGACAACAAGTAGGGGTCTCAGAGAACCAATTTGGATTTATGCCAGGTAGGTCAACGATAGAAGCTATTCACCTCCTGCGGAGGGCTATAGAGTGCTATAGAGATAAACAAAAGGACCTTC
The DNA here is from genome assembly GCA_018398585.1 of Simmondsia chinensis. NCBI lineage: Eukaryota > Viridiplantae > Streptophyta > Magnoliopsida > Caryophyllales > Simmondsiaceae > Simmondsia > Simmondsia chinensis. The sequence goes on along the minus strand of JAGTTD010000008.1, from coordinate 35,625,685 downwards.
ACATGGTTTTCATTGATATAGAGAAGGCATATGATAGAGTACCGAGAGAGGTCCTATGGAGGGTCCTGGAGGGGAAAGGCATCCACGAGCCCTATACACGAGTCATCAAAGACATGTACGAAGACGCCCAACCCATTGTGCGTACAACTGAAGGGGAGACAGACGCTTTTCCAATTATAATGGGAGTACACCAAGGATCAGCCCTCAGTCCATTTCTATTTATTTTGGTTATGGATGAGCTCACTAGGCACATCCAAGAGGATGTGCCTTGGTGCATGCTTTTCGCTGATGATATAGTCCTAGTGGGAGAATCTAGGGAGAAGGTAAATGAGAAACTAGACCGCTGGAGGAGGACCTTAGAATCAAAAGGCCTACGACTCAGTAGATCTAAAACAGAGTACATAGAATTCAAGTTTAGCACTTCTACCTTACCAAGCACAGAAATCGTTAAGATTGGATCGGAGTGCATACCGCAGAAAGATTGCTTTAAATATTTGGGTTCCATGCTCCATCAGGACAAAGAAATGGACGTAGATATCAACAACAGGATTAAGATGGGATGGCATAAATGGAGGTTGGGTTTGGCAGTACTGTGTGATAGGAAGTTCCCGTTAAAGCTAAAGGGTAAATACTACAAGATGGTGGTAAGACCCGCTATGACGTATGGGGCAGAGTGTTGGCCAGTAAAGTATCATCACATGTAGAAGCTGAAAGTGGCGGAAATGAGGATGTTAAGATGGATATATGGACACACAAGGAAGGACAAGATTAGAAATGACGTCATAAAAAGTAAAGTAAGCATCGCACCGATAGAGGACAAGCTGAGGGAGCAAAGGCTGCGGTGGTTTGGGCATGTTAAGAGGAGACCCACCGATGCCCCTGTCAGGAGATGCGAGTAACTCCATATTATAGATGAAAAGAGAGGGAGAGGCCGGCCTAAGAAGAGTTGGATGGAAACGATCCGACAGGATCTAGCATATCTCAACCTGAATGAAGAGTTGGTCCTAGATAGAACTCAGTGGAGGATTGGTATAAGTGTACAAGAGGTAGCTGAGTAGGAGCATCGTACTATAGTAGGCTCGTTCTAATAACAGAGAATGCCTGGCCGTGTCCCGGTATGGTTTGGCTGCAAGTGCTCCTAGGGTTGGGTGGAAACTACTCGATAGTTGCGATTAGAGGAAGAGGCCCGCCAAGAGATGTGCACATCTACGTATAGAGATATCTAATCTTCCACTTGAGACAAAGAAGATAAAGAAGAACTCCATATAGACAATCCAACAGAATCTCGCCTACACCAACCTAAAAGAAGAGACAGCCCTAGTTTGAGCTTAGTGGAGGAATACTATAGGATTAACTAATATAGCTATGAGGCATATTTTGCATCAGTAAACTGTGGCAGGCTCGTTTATGTACACATAGGACAGGTGTTGGTTTAGTCGCTTAGGACTCCTAGGATCTAGTGCCATGGGGTATAGTGCTACTCTTTACATTCCATTCTACTCTATTACGCTACTCCCTTCACCCTCCCACTCTCTCTCTATCTCTCCCTCTTTCACTCTACCCTCCCTTGTCTCTCTCTCTCTCTCTTTCTCTTCTCTCTCTCCCTCTCTACTTTCTTTATGCTCTAACCCCCACTATGATTGCACTATGTCACATGCATACCACCCCTTCATGCATGTATGCTCTCACCCGTATACATACTTAGATGCTTGCATGCTTATTCTATTAATTCATTTGGGAACTCATATATGATTAATTCATTGGTGATGTATTGATTACTTACTTGCAAAGCGTACACGCATCCATCCTTAATTGGATCAAATTAAAGGTTGGGGGACCTCAGAAACAGTCTCTCGTCAGGGTCTCACCCTGATGGAGTAAGACTGCATACATCCTTCCCCTCCCAAACCCAATGCGAGCGGGAGCCAGCCCTTCAGGGACTGGGTTTGTTATTGTTGTTGTTGTTGTTGTTGTTGTCCTATTTGTTTGCCCACATATTGGTTCAAATGAGATCTTATAGGTTTAATTTTTAGAACTTGATAAAATGCTAATATGTTGAATATTTCCACGATTAATGCATTTTTGGACATTTATAAGCTATACGGAGACAGACCATATAAAATGAAAGAAACGTATTATTTTTTTAACCGCAACGAGGTCTTTTGCTTACAGTAATAGTTAGAGAAATTTGAGTATTTTGGTTACGAATAATCGAACCAAAATACTTCTCGTGCTGGTTAACCGAATAACGACCACCCCTAATTAATGTTCAAACATCTCTCTGTTAGGAAACACAACAATTAAACAACAAAAAATCTAACGAGAAAAATAAATACAATCATTCAGATTTGCATGGTTCGACCAGAATTGCCTACGTCTATGGAGTTGTAGGAAGGATTTTTATTGCTTTGAAATTGTTATAGATAATTTTCTTCAATTTGCTCTATACTCTCAAGACCCTATAACAAGATATAAATAAGTGCAATACATGAAACTCTAGTCTTTCAAGTGAAATTAGAGGTGGCCAACGGGCGGGCCGGGCCTAGACCGAAGCCCGGTCGGCCCGCACTGTAGCCGGTCGGGCCAGGCGGGGGCCTCAAGGGGCAGGCCCTGCACGGGCCCAAGCCCGGGCCAGCTACAGTACGGGCGGGCCGGGCCTGGGCCCGGCTTTTTAAAGGAAAAAAAAATAATAATACAAAGTCGTTTTGTACTAAAATTATTGTAATTTATTGATAAATAATATGAGATACAAATACATTTTTTTTCAAGCACTAATAATGCTAAATATACATTAAATATATGTAATAAAATAAAAATAATAAGTAATGGTAAATATCTTATCAAAAAAAAATAATGGTACATAAATAACGTAACAAATATAAATACAAATACAAAGTTTGACATATGAGGGGTGCGGTCATCTTTTGAGGTATATGGGGGGTGCGGTCGTCTTTTGACATCAATATTTAAAAGTAAATAATTGACATACAAAAGTGTTGATATCAGTCGCCTTGGGGGGTATCTAGGCCATCATTTGAGGTATCGGTTGTACGGTCGTCTTCTTCATCGCTCGATGAATCCAGCTTCATTCTCTATTGTTCTCTTGCCTCTGCTAGCAGTCAATCCTTTAAGCACACGGACATCTCCAAGCTTGACGGCGATAGCTTCGCCCTCTTCGTTCCAAGCAACCTGCCACCAAGACTGAAAGCACACTCTGATGCTACTGAAGACACCGAACAACTTAGTATATCACGTGCCATGGTGGAAAGCACGGGATACTGGGTTTGGTTTGTGTTCCACCATTGTAACAGGTCAAAATTCGGGTTGGCCGGCCGCTCGAAAATATGGACCATCGGTGTCCGCAAATAATAATCTAACTCGTCACATGATGTGGGGGCTGCTGTGGGCGTAAATTGCTCCAACAGCTTCTACGAATATGACGTGTGTGAACTACTTCCACTAGATGTGGAAGATCCTACTGCACCAGTACTAGGATTATTGGATGCTAATTGACTGGAATATTGAGAAAATAAACTATGCAAGTTGTTATCGACATCGGCAATGAAAGTGTCGATATTAAGAGTAGGATGCAAGTTGTCTTATTAAGGGTAAAGTGCTTCCATACCCCACTAGTTGTACGCCTACTAATAGAGGTACCAGTTTCAGGCTGGGCTTCGGTAGCGGGGGTGGGTTCCTCATCAGTTTGTGAGTCTCCAACCCCACCACCACCTGACTCATGATAATCTTGTTGTTGTGAAAAGTCATAATCTATGCTATCATCAGTGTATGGGGGTGTTGGGTCTGGTTGTATAAAAGCTCGTTCTTCAGTATCAAGTAAGACAATTCTACTCCTTTTAGGGATTCTGGATGGCCGAGTAGAACTAGAACTAGCACGACCGGCTCCAGAGGATGATGAAGAGTTGTGTGACATATTAGTATAAGTGATTAGTATTTATAAAATATAAGTAGTAATGCAAATTAAATAACTAAAAATGCAAATCAGATAAAATTGCGATACTAAAATTACCGAAACGAGAGAACAATGAAATTCGAAGTTCAGCCAAATACTTTACGTACTTCGAACTTTAGAGCACAATTTTTGCAATTAGTAAAGTTAGAGAAGATGGGAGATGGTGAATGTATAGAGAGAGAAAAGAGGATTGAAGAATTGGTGAGAATATGAGTTGGGAAGGTTTAAGTATTTATAGAGAAAAAAAAATATAATTTTTTTTTATAAATAAAATAGCCGTTCAATGGCTCTTTACAAAAGAGCCGTTGAACGGCCTAAGGTACACGAGCCCAACGGCTCTTTTTAGAGCCGTTGGGCCCTGGGCCCTGACCGGGCCTGCCTCACGGGCCTGGCCGGGCCGGGCCGGGCTCGGCTGAATAAAAAAAAAGGCCCGAGGCCGGGCCCGGCCCGCTACAGTGCATGCCGGGCTAGTGCGGTTTCCGGGCCGGCCCGGCCCGTTAACCACCTCTAAGTGAAATCTACAATACATGCATGAATCTTGATATGGGCCCCAGGCCCAAAAAAAAATTTATAATGATTTTCCTATCGCTCCGATCCTCCACTCTATCGGACTTAACCTATAACAGTATAAAATCACCCTCCGCACAAGTAACCCAACACCCTCTCTCTCTCTATACATAAGTATGGGAGTCCGCTGAGGTCAAAATGCAGGACTTCAAATTCAGCGAGAAGCGCTTCCCAAAATCCGAGAACTAAATAGCGGTTATCAGAGCCGCCATCAAAGCTTTAAGGTACGATCTCAACGGCATCTTTGCATCGTTCTTCAAATTGCTGTGAAAAGCAAAACCTAGTTCACATTTGAAATCAATGCGAATAAAATCTTCAAATTGAAGCAATTTTTCCTTACACGTAATTGACGAGTCTTTTTGATACTGTCGCGCTGAAGATTCTGCTCAATTGACAAGTTTTTGCACCAGATTTGTACATTGTTTTTGGTTTATTTAGATCGTATAGCTTTGGAGAAGTTCAGGTGATGGACGAATCTGTTTGAGCCTTTCGGGCTGCAGATTCCACTCAATTTACAAGTTTTTGCACAAGATTTGTACATTGTTTTCGATGTATTTGGATCGTATAGCTGTGGAGAAGTGTGCTTTCAATGATCTGAAGTCAAATCGAAGCAATTTTTCATCTCACGTAATCATCGAATCTGTTTGAGACTCTCGCGCTGCAGAGTTTGATCAAAGGTTCTGCCCCGGATTTATGCTGTTTGATTTATTTGGATCTGATTGCTGTAAACAATTAGGTTTTAACTGATTTGAACTCAAAATTGAATAATTTAGGGTTTCAATCCACAAGTAATTATCGAGCCAAGTTCGACTTGTTTTGTGCTCGATCTCAATTTCGAATGATTGGAAGATTTTGTCTTTGAATCCGCAACTACTTTTATGAGTTACAGATGAAGGAATTGTATTTGAGGAGGAAGAAAGGAGGGTTCTTTACTCATGCAATTGCTCTGAAATTTATAGCATTGTCAATTTTCTGTATATTGCTGGTGATAATCTTATTGAGGAAGTTACCTGATGCATCACTCGCACACACCGGAACCCATGATCAAAAAATTTCTAGAATTCGAGGGGTTTCGAATGCTCGAATCTTAGGCAAGTTTGGGGAAATGATGCTTGATATGCTGCCTCATGATCTAGCCTTCACATTGTTTGTTCCTTCACAAAAAGCCTTTGAGCGCGATCTAAGATTGCAAGTGAACGATAGTTTGGACTCGAAAGAATGGGATAATACGTATGCAACGGTTTCTCGGATCTTAGGGTTCTCGGCTGTCCCTAGAAAGATCTTTTCAGGCTCAGTGTCGGGTGGGAAGGAGATATCGTTTGATTCGATTTCTGGGTTCACATTGTATATTTCAAAAGAGATAGATGGGGTGATTGTTGTTAATGGGGTTCGATCGGAGCGGGTGAATTTGGAAGAAGATGAGGTGGTTGTTCATGTTATGGATGGGGTTATCATGGATGCGGAATTTAAGCAATCCGTTGTGCCTAATGATGATGATGATAATGAAGGTCGATAAAAACTTCTAGTCGTCTCGTATTTCATCTGGGGCAAGGAGTTGGCATCTGAAACGGGACATTTAAGTTTAAATGAAGTTTTTATCATAAACTAATTGACGATAGGAGGAGTAACTTTGAAGTCTTGTCATCATAATTTGATATGTAAGGGAAGAGGTGTCATTCATTTTATTTACTGCTTCATAGAAGCTAATATAGCAGTGCATTGGATCACCAAGATAGGTCATTCATTTTATTTACTGCTTCATGGAAGCTAATATAGCAGTGGATTGGATCACCAAGATAGGTCATGAAGTCAATCCAGAAGTTTTTGGTCTTATATCTCTATCCCAGAGTTCGGGTTATGCGTCAGGGCGAGCTATCTCCATAAGGCTCCCCTAGGGCTTCCTCCCTTACCATTGTAAAGAAAAAGATCATGCTGCTAATTTTGATTGTTGTTGCAATAACGATGTTCGCTTGAACGTGTTCAACTACCTTATGCATCATATTGTGGATTGATCGCAATTGTCACGGATTGCGCTTGATCGATTAGTCAAGCACTGCAGGTTCTCAAGTAAAATTTTGACAAAGTAAATGTGGGCCAAGTTTGGAAAAAATTGACAAGTGAGATTTGTATATGAGTTCAAGTAAGGTTTGGGAGCCTAATTCGTATCGGGTGTAATAGCTTATTAGGTTTAGTTACTATTCTCACATAGTAAATGTGCATTTTGTACGAATGTATAGCATATTTATTTAATAGGAAGACCCAGCAACGGAATACAAATTGTTATGTTGTACTGTAGATATTTACATTTGATATGACTTTCAGAAATATAAAGCATTCAGATTTCACATTACTTATGTTGGTTGTCAATTGACCCTTATGCTGGTATGCTTTATCTTTAGAACACTAGATGAGCTATCATCGTAGTGCGTTAGCACAAACGATCCTCTCAAGGTTCAGCAACGCTGCCCTTTGTACACGTTCTTGGCCTTGTCAAAGATGACCTATATTTGCCGCAAAATTTGCCGACTCGATTACCATCTTTAAAATTATGAGAAATGAGGATCCCAGTGTAGCCCAATGGTAATTGGGTGGAGTGCTACTCCTAAATGCCCTAGTTCGATCCTCACCACCCCCAAGCCTTAGGGCGTAATATTGATCCAAAAAAAAAAGAGAAATTCAAACAATATTTAATTTAGCAGGCATCTCTTATATTATTATTAGTGATAGTCCTAATTTGTCATGAGCATTTAAACTTCTTTTAGATTACCCTAATAATGACCAGGTTATCTCATTTATTCTGAACTTGAGGAAAACTCATATAGATACTCTGTTAAATACCATTTCTAACTGTTACAGGTTTTGCCATGAAGATTATTTGCCTTTCCTTTATGTCACGATACGATTAACAACCCCCTCAATAGACGAATTACTCACGTAATGTGATGCCCGAAGTTAATATAACGTGACAGCAAACTTGCTCTCCTGTTGCTTGCTTGTTAGAGTATAAAATCATTCTTGGGCTTCACCCATCCGCTTAAACTCTTGGGAGAGTTAGCTCCTTGAAGTAATACTAGAGTTTTCTTAACAAAGAGGTCACGAGTTCTAATTCCAACAGCCCCCACTTTTAATATTAATATAATTTAAACACGAGATATGATGCAGTGCCGTGCAAAATCCAAGCTTCATGCCTAACGGGCATTTATATAAGGGGCATGTTAGAGTATGAGTCTTTACTCGTCAACCTAAATTTTTGGAGAAGTTGGATTCTTCACATTGCTTTTCTTAGATACTTTTTGCTAACAAGAAATCCGATTACCTGATAAACCCTGATCCATGCAGCGACCCACACACTACATAACCGAGCCCATGCTGTCACCTTTTCTTAGATACTTTCTTTCTCCTACCTCAAGTGTCGTATTTTCGATCTTATGTGATTGCCGAGATAAACATAGTATTAAAATCTTAATGATTATACAAATAATTATAGAATAATCATTAATTTTACAAAAATGGATTAGCTTGTTATGATTATTTATTGAAAAAGTTTTGGTTAACTATCCTAAGAGTTAAAAATATAATTTCAGATATCATAAGTTTATGATATCTTAAAAATATTTTAAAATTTTAGATTAACTGAAAAACATATTATTGAACTCCATAATATCTGAACCAAATTTTCCCTTATTCATTTAAGACAACTAAGATATTTTAATACCGAAACCTTTTTCCGTCAACTAGAAACTTAACGATATAGTTTGGTAAACAGAAGTTGGACAATTCTGGAGGCCTACCCTAGAGGCCATTTAATTGACACATGACATTAATCTATTCTACTCTTTGTTATGCAATCCTTACCTTCTTATAAAATATAAAAAATAAAAGGTAAAATTTTCCTTCCGAATATGAATGACACTCAAGTAGGTGTGTAAACGTCATAAAGCTCAAAAGGATCAGCTCGCTTTGAGCTCATGCTGAGCCAAGCCGGCTCGTTTAGTTTATCGAGCCGAGCCCGAGTTCCAAGCTTAAACAAGCATAAATGAGCCTAAATTGAGCTCAATTGAGCCGAAATTCTACAAGTTTAATTCAAAGCTCGTCGAGCTTAGATCGAACCGAGCCAAGCTCAAGCTTTTCACAAAACAAGCTAGAGCTTGAACTTGAACTTTCCGAGCTTGACGAGCTTCAAGCCAAGCTTAACGCAAAGGCTCGAGATCAACTCAACTCAAATACACCCCTATCCTCAAGCTTCATTCTTCTCCAATATGTAATATCAGGATTCTGCATCAAAACTGATTTTTAACTCCACTGTCCCATAAATTAAAAAATAAAAAATCTCTCTTAAATACACAAAAATTTAATTATTTATCACCTAAATATCCTATCTTGAGATTTAATAATTTTTTTTTTGCTAGAAATCAACAAATTTGCAAATAGATGCTAACATAACACATGCTTACAGTAATATATCAGTCATGTTAATATTTTTGACATAAGTTCATCAAATGCAATAAAAATGTATCAAATTCTGAAAAAAGATACATATATATTATTCAAATCATTTGTCATATCATAATTCTCTAGCCAAAAGAAATATCAAATTTTAATAAAGAATATATCACTAGCATTTTCAACAGAAATTGCGAAGTTCTCACGAGAGATACTTGAGTGAGAAAGTTTTAACCCTCGGACTATTTTATTGTACATATTGAAACATTATGAATCCAAACGATTAAAACGACCAAACCCTCAAGGAAACACGAAATAAATCCCCTCTAAAAAATAAAAAGAATCAGTAAAAAAGCAAGAGAAAACAAGCAGTTTGGTACATAGAAACCAAGTTACAAGATTGATTAAAAAAACCTAAAAGTTACACATATTTAACTCAATAAATGGAAAAATATGACAGAGCGTAACTCTAAACAAAACATCCTCCTCCTAAGAACACCAAGACAGAATCCATAATAAGAAACTATCATCCTGACAAACATCAAAGCAAATCTTACCAGTCCAGATTTTGCCATTAAAACCGAAGCTCGTAGACCTGAAACGACAGCCATTGAAGCTTCCCCTCAAATAAATAACTGAGGTTATGGTAAAAGATTTAGGGTTTTAGCTTCCAGCAGCAGCAGTTACAGCCACTGGCTTTGAGTCTTCTGCCTTCTCATGCTCCTTGTTCAACATCTGTGTGTCAGTTGTTTCCCGAAATAGTCAGTTACAAATAGGGATGACCATGGGCGGGTAAAATCCGTTACGTGTGGGTATCCAGCCCGTTTGAAGCTGGTATGGGTGCTAGTGAGACGGATAGCGAGTACAAATAGGGTACAAGTCAAAATACCCGCATTGGGTATATGGGGATCCTTCCCACTGCATACCCGCTCCATACTAACCCCACATCATTCATCCCATTTTGTATCTAATTAATTTAAACATAAAACAATGATATGCATACTCAATTTATATACACCATTGGCCTATAAAAAATGTGGCAGATTCTAATAAGTAGGGATGGCAATGGGGCGGGTAAAACCCGCTACCCGCGGGTACCCGCCCCGTACCCGTCACGGGTATGGGGTGGGTATGGGTATAGTTTTGTACCCACCCCGCCCCACCCCGCCCCACCTCATACCCGATTTATTTTGAACATAATTAACCTTCAAATTAAAAAAATACGTGTTTAAATTCAATAACCCAAATTATTTATCAATGTTATAAAAAAAAAAATTGATTTTTAAAAGTAGTATTAAATAACTAATACAACCAGGGTATAGATAATCGTTTTCTACGCACATTAGAGAGGGTACGAGACGGGTAATGCAAACCCGTTGGATACCTGCGGGTAATGGGGCGGGTACCGGTATGAGTTTGTACCCGCCGGGGCGCGTACGGGTATCCATTTCACACCCGTGGCGGGTACGGGTATAGGATTTAGGTGGCGGGTACGGGTATGGAGGAGACACCCCCCGTACCCGCCCCGCCCCGCCCCATTGCCATCCCTACTAATAAGATTACAAAGAGTAGTTTTAAATAGTTACTGTTTGTGGATATTTATAACCATCTGATTGTGTGGGCAAAGGTGCGGTTAATTGATACCCGTTGGATATCCACGGGTAGTGGAGCACGTATGAGTATTGCTTTTTACTTGCCGAGTGAGTAGGGTATTCACTTCATACCTGTGGCAGGTAATGGGACAGGTAATGAGTATGAATTTGGTGCTGACCGGAGACACCCCATGCCCTTTCTGCCCCATTCCCATACCTAGTACTTACATCATCTCTGGATAATAAGCTTTTTCTGGACAAGTAGGGATGAGAATTTGAACTTAGAACCTGTACTGTGTAGACTGGGTCTTGTCATGGAAAACGATTCACTTTGCTTTACTAAATAACTATTAGGTTCTATTTGGTATAAGGAATTGGAGCTTGGAATCGAGGGTGAAAGTGAATTGGGGTTCAGAATTCTAATATTGTTGTTTGATTTTCCTGTAGAATTACAATTTCACTGCTTAACTTCATTAACTAAATGTCGTATGTTCTAATTCCTTGGAATGGGGGAAAGAAATTACAACAACAACAACAACAAACCCAATGCCTCCAAGGGCCCCCGCATAAGCAGGGTCGGGGGGGGGGGGGGGGGGGGTAGATGTACGCAGCCTTTCCCCTTCAGGGGGCGACCCTGAAGAGAGGCTGTTTCCGAGGACCCCCAACCTAAGAAGCTGGTCCGCAGCAATGAGCAAAAGACCTGGCAGCAAGAGAGCATCAAAGCATGAGTAGACAAAACACAGACTCAAAGCAAGCGACATCAGGCACAAATCAACAGATAAGATAAGATCAGGATAGAAATAAATGATAGAGATAGAGATAGAGATAGAGAAAAAGAATAGTGAGCGAGTAGCAAGTATCAGCTCATGAGAGCCAGCGCACAGCCTACGTGCGCCAAGAGGACCTAGCACTAGTAAGCTAGACTATCCTACTCCAACCGGAGCATCTAATACCGCTATGCTAGCCCTCCATTGGGCCCTATCTAAAACGGTCCAACTTGATTGACTCAAAACTTGAGATGACTTAGAACTGAACGCCTAACCCAAACTAAATTGGATCCAATATTCAAAACAAACCAATTCGATATTTGGGTTCAATGGTACATCAAGACGGCGAAGTTGACCAGGATGTCAACCACCGTATTAAAGTAGAGCATAAATGGAGGATGGCCTTTGCGATACTTTGCGATAGAAAGTTCTCGTTAAAGTTAAAGGGAAAATAATATAAGACGGTAGTGAAACCGGCTACGTCATATAGCGGAGTTTTGACCAATGAAACAACATCATACAAAAAAACTGAAGGCGGCGGAGATGAGGATGCTGCAGTGGATGTGTGGACATACAAGGAAGGATAGGATCAAGAATGACATCATAAGAGGCAAATTGGGTGTGGCCTCGATCGAAAATAAATTGAGGGAGCAACATTTGAGGTGGTTTGGGCATGTCAGGAGGAGACCAACCATCGCCCCTGTTAGGAGATGCGAACAACTCCATACCACGCTCGGGAGAGGCGGGCCAAAGAAGAGATAAATGGAGACAATTCGACACGACCTCACCCACCTAAACCTATAGAAAGAGATAGCCTCATATAGAGCTCAGTGGAGGGCCAACACAAAGGCAGCCGATGTAGCGGCTTAAAATAAAGGAGCACAATTTTGCTAACACTAGCACCCCCAGGCTTATATGTCAGTCTGGTTGGTTTACTTGATATAGCTGGCAGCTGTTTTATTTGCCTATTATTTGCCTTTTGTTGCTTTATGCTTTCTTTATGTTTATTCTTTATGCTTGTTTTGTGCCACTGTTTTTATGCTCTTATGCTTTTATGCTTCTTAGGTTGGGAGTCCTCGGACACAACCTCCTCTGAAGGGGTAAGGCTGCAGACATCCCACCCCCCAGACCCTGCATATGCGGGAGCCCTTGAGGCACTGGGTTTGTTGTTGCTGTTGTATTCAAAACAAACCAATTCGAAAATGACTTGAAATCGAAATGACCAATCATACCTATCCTGACCCAATGACTATCAAAAATGAACTAACCTGATCGACCCAAAACCTAAGAAGATACAAACCAAAAATAACCCTACCTAACTTAGACCTACCTTCAATGTGAACCAATCAAGACTCAAAATAACGCAATCTAATTGATCCAAAAGTGAAGCCAAATTTTGAAATTGTGCAACCAATTCGACAAAAAACCATGATGACTCGATCCCAAAATGATCCAACCCAACTCAAACTTGACCTGTACTGACCTAAATCCTGGAAGAACCCAACCCGATTAACCTAGAATGGAGATTACTCGAATACAAATAATTTCGAACAGAGTAGACCTGAAACTCAAGATGACTCAAACCCGAAAAGATACAACCAAACAAAATCCCATCCCTAGTGGACCCAAAACTCATAATGATCCAACCAATTGACCCAAAACTTGAGATGACTTGAACTATTATGAAATTATAATACCAACTTCTAATTTCTTTGATTATTTAAACAATGAAATATTAATTTCATACACGGAGAGAGTTGGGTTTAAAAAGGCACAAACGTGCCAATATTTATAGAAGTACCAAATCTTATACATCTAACATTACTGATCTACAAAAGACCGCAAACGCCACCAATTACGATAAAGAGATGCAACAAATAAAGATAAAGAGCTGACCTTGTTGTTAATCAAGTTGTGGAGAGCAATTACGCTTCGAATGAGTGAAGAGAGATATATAACTAGCATCATATCATTTGTTTTCACTGCAATATACAAGAAACAAATTGAACAGTTACAAATATACAACATGCAGATCAGAGAAGGACTAAAGAAGTGTATTTGTTGTCCAAGGTTTTTCTTAGTTCTTACCTGCAAATGACTTGATCAATTCAGGCACGTTTAGATTTGGGAGCAGGTTAAACACATCCTGATACAGTTAAGAAAACAACACATATTAAGTAAAATTAGCTTATAGCAAGGCTTTGTTTGTTCTAACGGATAACTTTTTTGGTCTCAGTCCTATTAATTTTTGTTAAGTTTAAAGCAATAAACACTAATATGTAAAACATTTTCCTCTATTTAGGGCAATTTCAAGTTATATATCTCATCTCATCCTCAACTTGGCCAACAAGCGTGAATCTCGTACAAATTAATAGTAAGAAATTCTTTCTTTAGTTAGAATAGTGGAAGTCTTTAAGAAATAATATTTTTGACTGAAAATATTTTATAAGAAACATTATTCATGAGAAAAATATTTTCCTTTTAACAAAAAAAGCCTTGAAAATTTCTTCGCCATTACTAACTCAAAACAAAAGAGGAAACAGTGAAAAGTAATTTTTGAAAAATCATAAAATTACTGGTCGCCCCCACCGTCACACCACCACCCAACTGCACACTGCCATCCTCCGGCCCACATCCACCACCACCACCCCTCCTAACACTCACGACTGCCATCATTCATGAGTTGCGAGATTGGCCATAGAACCTCAAATTGGCATACAGGTAACTCGAGTACCCTTCTTTAAAAATTAAAAACTATAAACAAAAACAGGTCTTGGTTTTCATAATCCATAAATTGGACTGTTGGAGTAACATTGAACACCAAGCTTCTTCTTTGGAAGAAAAGTGTCTTTTTTAGGAAAAGAAACATACTGTATAGGATTTAAAGCTATTTGACCAAGAAAGAAAACTGTTTTTAATTAGAAGCATAAGCTCGGAACCAAAAAATTAGGGTTCTCCTTTAAAGTAGAAGCAAAAGCAAAAACTAAAATTAAGCACTTTTTTACAAGTGTCTACGCAAAAAATGCTTCTAAAAAACGTACCTGTTTACAACTTGGTCAAACAAACCTAAGTTGATAGCATGCAGAAGACTAGCACCAACTAGACAGACACTACAGGATGATGGCTAACACTAAGACCAACCTGCAAATGGTACAGAATTTCATGGTTCAATGGAAGCTTTCCATCAATAACGAGATCAAGATAACTCCGGATCTCTCTTAAACGCGCATCTAATCCCTTTAGAGCTGCAAGCTTCCCTGTAACCTGTGAACAAAAATATAATAAAATAATTTCGAAGAAGAAGAAATACTTAAGCCAGAAACATAGAATATCATAGTAGGGTAACAAAATAGAACCTCTGTTGCCAGAGTGCTGATGGTTGTATCCTTCACATCTCTAAGCAAGTGTTCCACTCCTGAAATAATATGAAGATGTACATGGAGCCATGAACGATAGGTAGGAAAACAAGCATAATTAAGGCGGCTTCTATTTTGACAGAAAATATTTCCAGTCTCAATTTTATTATTTCTTTGACTAACAGTATAGCAACAACTACAAAGATGGAAAATGTTTTCCTCCATGGGGAAAATGTTTTCCTTCATGTAAGGGAAAATGTTATCCATAATGATCTCTCATCATATGCCATGCTACAGCTTCAACTTGACCAAATGTGAATCTTCTATAAATTTATAGAACGAAACAATTTTCTTTAGTTCGAAAGACAAAAGTTTTTAAGAAAAAATATTTTCAATAAAAAAATATTTGTGAAAATTTTTTTATCACAGGGAAAATGCTTTTCTTTAAACTGTTTGGTTGGGGAGATATATTTTCCTTCCGGGGTTTTTTACTTTTCTAACATATTTTTATAAGAACTATATTTTTCTTTAAATAATTTCTTTTTGGACATTGTATCTACCCCTTTATGCAAGGAAATGGAGAAATCGGATGAAAATTGGCTTCTTTTAAAACAAACACAGCCTAACATTGAGGGATCTTTTATTGAGGAGCGGGAAGGGAAATCAATATGCATCTTCACATCTTTATTCATACATGACGGAGCAATAATAAAAAGTTAACATCATAGTATTTCAAACTTGAAACCCATGAACTTACCGATTTCCTCAACCTCATGAGCAGCGATTTCTGAGGGAACATGCACAAAGACCTTCTGGCTTTTCTGAGTCGCATTCTGTCAAAACATTCAACCAGCAGTTCACATCTTACAAAGTTGGTACTGAAAATAAGCAATAGAGATAGTCAAAGCATCACGTCTTCGTGAAAGACTGGTAACTAAGGAAGCATAAAATCTCAACTAGAAATAGTGGGGTAACTGAGCAAAGCCGGCTTGTAAGCCCTCTAGAGCTGGCTCGGTATGATGCTCGAAAGGCTTGTCCTATTCTAAAACAAGCCCAAATGAGTCAATCTTGAGATAAGTTACGAGCTCAATCAAGCTAAGTTCGAGCATATATAAGCCAAACTCGAGCTCAAGCAAGCCTAGATCAAGTTTAAATGAGCCTAAACAAGCTGAGGTTATCGAAGCTCGCCAACTTGCATTTAAGCATTAACCAAGTAAGATTGAGCTCGAGCTCAAATTCTCCAAGCTCGACAAGTTTTGGGCACAAAATTAGGCACATAGCCAACCATGCTTGGCTCGTTTACTCCACTACTTGAAATGGTTAAGACCTACCTCTTTAACCTCTTCGACAGCATAATAAGCTTTAGTAGGAATTCCAAGCTCTTTGGGTTGAACATCAATGATGACCAAGACAGGATTAGGCACATAGCTGCACCATCACAATACAATAATGAATCTACGGAAAAAAGATCTTGAACTGATTGGCACACAGGATAGGTGTCCCCACAAACATCCAGAACGATGTCTGAAAACCTTCAAGTCCTACACAGATTCAACAAGGCAACAGCACAAGGCAGAAAAAATACTCTATAGGAAACGCAACTTCCTGGATTCTATGTAAGCATATATGACCCTATTTTGTGAACATCATAGCTAAGAATATTTTTCATTGCGATAATGGTGCAGTAACAGCAGATACATGATTTCATAAGGAGAATGCACAAGCCTATGGCCCACAGTGCATCGTCACACAGTACTGATATTCAACTTCGTGTCATCAGGTATCTCTTCATTCATTTCATGCAGCCTTATAATGGGGCGGGGCAGGACGGGTACAGGGAATGCCTCCTCCATACCCGCACCATTACCTGCCACAGGTATGAAATTGATGCCCATATACCCGCTAGGCGAGTATTCAATGGATATCCATTACCCACCCCATACCCACCTTAATATGGGTATCAAACGATTATCCATAACTGCCTGTATTATTTATTTAATATTATTTTAAGAATTCAGTTATATATTTTTTTCATAACATTGATAAATAATTTGAGTAATTGAATTTAAACACGTATTTCTCAATAAGAAAGTTAATTAGATACAAATTGAAGCCGGTAATGACGGGTATAAGGCTAGACGGGGCGGGTATGGAGTAGGGCGGGGCCAGTACAACACTACACCCATACCCGCCCCATACCCGTGGCGGGTAAATTCAACCCATACCCGCTACCGCGCCTCACTTGTACCCATACCTGCCCCTAACGGGGTAGGTACCAGCCGGTAACCGCCCCATTGCCGTCCTTGCTTACAACTCATCAGTTTAGAACAAATTCAGTAAATGGTCTCTCCCGTAACAATTAAACCTCATCCTTAGTATGTAGCACAGTCAATTATTACAATGACTCGACCTTTTTCTTTCTTTCTAATTATTTGGTGTTTCTGGGGTTTGCTTAGTGCTAAGCAGCGATGAAATAATAACTTCTTCAGTAATTGTACCAAAGACCGAATGCACAGTTGCAAGTCGAGCAACAGAGGCAGGCAAATGAAGCACTAGGACACAACATATAGCAGCAAGACACATTTAAGGTACTCTGCTTTAGTTATGTAGAAGGGTGATACGATGATAGGGATGTTCTCCAAGTAGGAAAGAACTGCTTTATCTTAATAGGAACCGCCATCTCACAATGACTTCAAATATAAACAGGAGCTGCAACAATGAGAACGCGACTATAAATTCATTACTGTAAAAGAAGAGATCTAGAGCGATTGGTGCTAGCACCGATCCAAGACTAGCCAATAGGGCCTTGTTCTAGTGGTAAAACACTACCAAGGTTGACGCCTAGGACAAAAGGTTCTAGTTTCCCAAGGCCGATCGAAACTCTAAGCAACTCAAGCAGCTACTTGGGGCCCCAAAGTTATAAGGTCCTTGATTTGACATAGACCTAAACTTCTATTCTACAATTTATTTAATTAATATTTGTATTACTAAAGAAAATATTGAAATATATATATACACACACACATATATATAGAGGGTCTTGTTCCAAAATATCTGCTTCGGGCCCTAAAACTAATGGGACTGACCCTGTAAGTTACAAGACTAAATACAAGAGTACAAGTCTCCGACTTGGACGTTGAAATAAAGAGCGTCAATCAGCATCATAGGCAAATATGGGAGTTAGAGAAGAGAGATGGGAAAGACCCGGTAACAAAAGATAGGCATGATTTATACGCCAAAAAAGCCCTCATTGATTGAGCGCGATATCATAGTTTCCTTGTAGCTAAATTTGAAGTAAAATTGCATTCCTAATCAAGTAAATACCTGCATAAACCAAAATCGACAACAATGCAAAATAAAACTGAAATGCAAGCACAGTGGACCACTAACTTCATGAGAAGAAATAATCAGACAGCACAAACCTCATGACGTTGAATCAATCTTGAAAAAATGAAGATAGTTAATATGATAGCATAGATTTATTAGATGAAACAATGAAGGAAAAAATGGGCAGTGTCAATAAGCTCAACAAGGTAGGGCAAACACCAATAATATCATGTGCTACTCAAAGATAACGACAAATCTTACTCGTAAAATAGTCTGTGGATATCTAGGTCATTTTCCCTTAACTTGGGACCAGTGCTATACCAGCCCACCACATGCTCCTTTGCTGGAAAAAAAAAAAATGATTAGTTAGGCCATATTAGACACTATACAAATTATAAAACACTATAAGGAAAGTAATTGTCTGCACATTGAAACAAAATTACCGTTTATTCTCCTAAACATAGAGAACATTGATTCGTGGTAGTTGTGGTCAAGAAACCAAATGCTCGGATCCTTGTCATCTTCTTCAAATGGCACTGCTCCAACAAGTTTCAAAAATTAAAGCAAGTAAACATAGGGAGCAAGAAAAAACTACCTGCAAATTGATGGCTAAATGATCCTCTATAAGACTTGACATGAATCTTTCCTTCTATAAGGTTGTTCACACAATCAAGAAAATGGCATATTAATTGCATACATGGACATCTATTATAAAAAAATTGACAAATTGCTTGGAAATACCCATATTTCCCTTAAAGAACATGAATGAAGTATTCCACCCATTGGAATTAACAAACTGAGGAAAGCTATGTTTTTCGCGTTAAACATTATTATTATGGTAATGTTATTGCCAAAGCAAAATCGTAGTTTTCAAGACAATTCTGTGGCTCTCATTATTACTCTGGCAATAATAATTTTTGCCCTAACAACTCCCTATTGTTATTGTAACCTTGCATTATGGCTCTGAACTCTAGTATTCCTGATAAGCAAATGGGTTCAATCTTCTAACTGGAAAATCTGATTAAAAAGCTCCATTCACAAAGCAAATGACACGCTAAAATAAACAATCCATTGGTGCCGACTCGTAAACATTGCAATGCTTGCCATAGCTTATCATTTGATTCGTCGTAACATCTCCATTTTAAATCGAAGAAAAACCGCTCACCACAGCCACCTCAAAAACCAAAAATTAGATGATGGTTCAAGTTCAATGTTTGATGCACAATTGTCCAAAACTCAGATACCCAAATTCCAATACTGGGATTCAATGAAGAAAAAGCGATGAAGCCAAACCTCGAACCACTGATCCCTATGGTAAACGTCCCCATAAATATCCAAGGGGAAAAACTCAAAGCTCCCAAATGCCATCAACAAACTTCAACAGAGAAAGGGAGGGAGGAGCCACCACCCCAACTCCTAAGCCACACCATCTTGACTCCTTTAGAATGCCATACACGCAACGCATCTTCAATTCATATCGCTTACTCTAAAATCAAAGCATAATTAATCAATCTAACAACTAAGCTACCCCTCTACTAAGTGAACCTAACCCTTGTTGTCCGACAAAAGGAAACAGCAAACCTTTCTAGCTAGGTACAACAGGGTAATTAGAGTAACTTAAGGCCCACCACCCCACATAGTCATTTGCACTCACTTGTGAGATTCAAACCTTCGACCTTCAAAAAATGATTCAAACCTAGAACTTTTACACATGATGATTCATGAGATGCTAGGTACAAATGCCTTACAAATCAAGCCAATCCTTTAGCCCTAACAAAACCCTAACCCCACATCACAAATCATCCGCAAGCAACAAAAATTTTTTTCTTTTTCAAATCAAAATAACACACTTGGATGAAAACACAGCAAAATTGAGCCAACCCTTGCGCCCTAATGAAACCCTAATACCTAACCCTCCATAACCAATCCTCCACAAGCAACAAAAACTCTTCCTTTGTCAAATCAAAACAACGCAATTGGATGAACAATACTGCAAAACTGAGCAAACCCTTTCCGCCCAACGAAACCCTAACCCTAACCCTAACCCTCCATCACAAATCTTCCACAAGCAACAAAAATTCTTTCTTTTCCATATCAAAACACTAAAATTGCATGAACAACACAGCGAAATCAAGCCAACTCTTTACGCCTAACCAAACCCTAACCCTAACCCACCAACACAAATACTCTACAAGCAACAAAGACTCTTCCTTTTCCAAATCAAAACAACACAATTCGATGACAACACAGCGAAACTGAGCCAATTCTTTACGCCTAACGAAACCCTAACCCTAACCCACCATCACAAATCCTCCACAATCGACAAAAACTCTCTTTTCCAAATCAAAACAACAGAATTCCATCGACAACACAGCCAAATCGCAACCCAGATCCAAAATCAACAACAAGAAACAAGATGGATCAAAAGAAGAGTTACCAGCGTAGCTGTTGGTAACATCAACGGTGCCTTTGAATGAGCTACCCAAAAGGACACCAACGACGCGCTTCTTGGTGTCCCGTGCAACGCGATTGTAGTGATCGACAATGCTGAGAAGCACAAGAGGGTGCACCACCGCCTTCTCTATTGGCCGCGCCGATATCTGCTGCGTCTTTATCACATCCATCTCTCCTCTCTCAAAGTGTAGAAGGACGGTAGGGCAAGAGGGTTTAGACTTTCGACCCACCAACCCTTCTCTTTTCTTGTGTTGGGAGTGAAAGGGCAGACACAGAGAGAGAGATTTCGTATCGTTTACTCCACCTTACCCTGAGTTCTGGTTAGTGGTGCACTCAGATGGCAAAAACCTACTAAAATTTGGTAGAGTGAATATATTAGAGTATAAAACGGAAAGTGGGTCGGGTACATGAGCATGCTTTGGGTACGAGTATAATATCACATTCATCCTGTCCTGTTTCATACGTATCCCTATTTCCATCTCGCCCCACCTTGTACTCATTGTATCATGTCCGATATTCGTTACAATTTATATCTAATTAACTTTTAAATTAAAAATAATGATTAAATTCTAAATAATTTTAGCAAATAATTAATACAGGCGGGTGCAAAGTGGGTATTAAGGACCTGTTGGATATCCGATGGTATTGGGGTGGGTATGTGTTTGTAATAGAGGTGCCCAACGGGTCGGTTGATTCACGATTTGACCCGACCCAACTTGTTGGCGAGTTGATCCAGGCTATATATTCGTATTTTTGTAAGTTACTTGCTAACTTTAGTATATTTTCCTAAGTTCGGATCGTATATTTAATATATATATTTATTAATATAACTATACTTTTTATTTGTGTTATAATATATATATACACACATACGCACACACTTATGTTGCAGTTTATTTTAAACAAAAAACCCAAAACAGACATGTCAAATCCAAGGCTAATCCGTCAGATCCTGATTCATGTCAGACCCATGACCCGCCCGGACCCAACCTGCCCATGAACCGTGGGCCGAACCAAGTCAGTTATTTGCCCCTCCTCTCCCCGACCCGGCTTGACCCGTTATAAGAACGAGTATGACCCGTGTCAACCCGTCCTTACGCCTTTCACCCACGGGTCAGATAACGGTGAGATTTCGCCATCACTAGTTTGTACCCATCATGAAAGACATGGGTAGGGTATCCACTTCATATCTGTGCGACTAATGGGACAGATATGAATATGAGTTCGACTGTATGGAGGAGACACCACTCGCCCTACCGCGCCCCGCCTCGCATCCGTGTGCATTATGGGTGAAGTCAACCTGAAATTTGGCTCGATTCAAGCCTTACCCGATATGGCTTATGAGGTTGTTGGGTCAATTTAGGTTGATCCGTCTACTATAGCGGGATGGGGTACCATATCAAAGAAATTCCATTCAACTCGATCTGACCCAACTCACCCCTCGACCCCTTACCCATTCTAAATCGTCTCTAGCTTGGGCCTGACCTTTGTGCCACGTTATGCGCCATGTAACATGTGCGGGCATAGTAAATTTACGGATTTTACAAGTATTAGTTTGAGAATAAAGAAGAGAGATCCATGTTGTGTAATCCGCCTTTGCTTTTGCTTTTTCCTGTTCAAATCCCAGGGAATAAATAAGCCGAGTTGTTAGGTTTCAAGTTTCACTTGTCAATATCAAGTTATTTACTCCGATCCATACTGTTAGTATTTTTTAAATCGGTCATATATCTTTTTTCAAACAATATGTAATATTTTAAAATTTATTTAAATTAGTTTATCGTATTTTTTTGACAAAATTGTTCCTCAATCTAACGATTGACATACATAAAAGTAAAAGACAAGAGACCAATTTTATTATAAATTAAAAAACTTTGAACTGCTTTAAATAAGAAAGATTCAAAATTAAATAAAAAAGACAATAAAGCTATCTGAATAAACTTAAGAATTAGAAACTCTTGTTTGGCGACTAGGTAATGGGGGTAAAGAGGAGAGAGTAAGGTAATACCCTACTCTTATTTTGAATATGTTTAATTAAGAGGGGTAAATAAGTTATCCTTGTTTGACAATTGGTTAAAGGCATAAGGAAAAGAGAGTTGTAGTTAAAATAAGAGCAAAAATATTAATTTTTTTTTAAAATCTTACCCTCTCCCTTTTTATCCTTCTTAAAAAATTATCAAATAAATATATGGATTTATCCTCTATTACCCTTACTTTGCTTTACCCCTTATTACCCTATTGTCCAGTAAGGAGTGAGAGAATGAGTACTTGAGACACGAAGAAGAGAGATTTTGGGCCATGGGCCTATAAAAGTGTGACTTTTGGCCCTTGGGCTTGAAGCAGTGGCGGATCTATAAACTTTCTTCACTGGAGGCACCCATTATGTAAAGGACAACCGGACTGCCGGTAGGAGGAGCGAACGGGCGGACAGTGGCTAACGTGCGGCGGCGTGGGTTGTGCCATACTGCTGTTGGCCGTTGCGGTGACTAGCTAGTGGGCACTGGGCAGTGACATTTAAATTTTTTGAGGGAATTGTGAGGGAGCACACTCTTCACTTTCTTTTCTCCCTCTTTCTTTTATCTGACAATTGCATCAGCTTTTATTTGACTTTGAAGTTTGAAATGAATTTTAAATACCACTCTTCACTTTCTTTTCTCTCTCTTTCTCCACGTGATAATATCTCTCACTTTTTATTTAATTTTCTCTCTCTTCCAGACGCATTGTTGGGATGGGGACATTAGGTATTTTATATTCTTTTGAACACTTTCTTTCTCCCTCTTTTTCTCTTCAAAATGCGAGTTGTCAATCATGGGGAGGATAACTTTTATTTTATAGGGGCACTTATGTACATACAGTAATTATTTTGTTAAAATTTACACATGTTATAGGGATATTTTATGAAGTTCACTGGGGACCCTTCCCCCCAGTCAGCAAAAGGTGAGTCCGCCCTTGGCTTGAAGCCCACACTCCTGAACTCTTATAATTTTATTACATATTTTAAAATAATTGCAAGATATATTTGCCTACATTGTTTGAGTTCAGTAAACCTAATAGGGTACCAACACACAAGCACCGAATCTTATTAGAACTCCAAAGTTAAGCGTGCTTGGGCGAGAGTAGTACCAAGATGTGTGACCTCCTAGGAAGTCCTCGTCTCTCAGGTTTGGGGTTATTAGAAATGGCCTCTCTTTAGAATAATACCTTGAAGGGAGAAGACTGCGTACATCCACCGCCAAACCTTGCTTAAACGGGAGCCATTGGGGCACTCAAAATGTTGCTTTATTTTAAAATAATTATTTTTGTAAAACTATTTTTAAAATAACACTTTGCATTTAATCAGTACAACTTTTATATTTTGCAGTAAACATCTGTTTTGACCATTTACAGTTGGTAAGTATTTCGTTCAAAAGTTTAAGTTTCCTTATACCTATATTATTAAACAATGAATATGGTGCAATGCTAAATTTAAGCTATAATTATTTGGATTTTTCTAACATGTGATGCATTAATTGCACCATATTCTAGTATTTGATTGGCCAAATGCTAAATTTATTATTCTTACCTTTACATTTGGCCAATCAAATGCTAGAATATAATGCAATCAATGCACCTTAACATGTGTCCATTGGGCACATGTTAGAAAGACCCTAATTATTTATACTCACGAGTCGAGATCAAACATTAATTTCCGTATTTCTTTATTAATTTTAGGCATTTGTTCATGCAACTCAACTTTCTTTTTTTGGCAATGAGGAGCACGGTTACCCGATATATCCCGGCCTATGTAGCGGCCCACACATCGCATGAGCCACTTAGATCAGGGATTCCTTAGGGAGATGTTTAAAAGGGAATTGAACTCCAGAACTTTTGGCCTAAAACAACATTTTATCGCTTCACTTACCTCCTATCACTGAAGCAAGGCCTCGATGGACGTAAAATTATGTGCGTAGCACCTGATTTTTTACCAAAATGCTAATCATGTTGACGCAAGGTAATTCCTTCAGGAAAAACTTAGATTACAACATCTATTTGTTAGGAATATGTCTCAAATTTATGTAATTTAGTCATGAGTCTCGCCGTGAGCAAGTCGATCTATCGGTTGGTACAAGCGATCAATCGGAGAGCAACGCTGGAGAAAATCAAGAATTGCAGCATAAGAGGGGCCGATCGATCGGCCAGTGCCAATCTATCGAGAGTCGTTTTCCGCATACCCTAGCCGTTTAGTATAAATATGGATTTAGGGCTTCTGTTTTAGGGATTCAATCAAAGAGAGCCGCTGTCATCATTAAGTTTGAGAGCGTTACGAGAGTTTAGAGGGAGTGATTCAGTAATTTTCCATAGATCTCGTTCAGTGGAAGTGTCGCTGTAATTCTTCCATTATTCATACTCAATAAAGAATCTTCATCTCTGTCCGTAGTTTTCTCCCTCTTGATTGAAGAGGGTTTCCACGTAAATCTTTGTATTCTTCCTTTGTTCTCTTTTACCCCTTTTATTCACTTCTCTTGTGTGCTATAGTATTTGAATCGAATCCAGTTCTTGGGTGTTAAGTTTCGCATTAAGGAAGTATTAATTTCCTCACAAATTAGCATCAATGAATATCAGATTTATCCAGATTTCTCACACTATTTTTAAAAAATATATAAATTGGTTAAGCGAAAAGTGATCTTTTTGAAATTGATTTCATGTAACTCAAATTTATAGTTATTAATTTATGGTAATTAGATTTAATTTTATAATTTTTTGAATTCTTTTAACTCCTTGAATAATTAAATCCAATTCACACATACATCACGTCATTGATTCATTATTGAAAATTAAAGTCTTGTTTGGTTGCCACATGAATTAAATTCTTACAGGAAGTTGTATTTCATGAGAATTTAATTCATGTGTCAACTTTCCAAAAAGTAGATAAAACTCATTTGGTTGCTAGAATGGAAAATAGAACTTCGTTGGGAGGATAGTTAAAAACGAATAAATTAATTTTGAGGTTATTTTAATTTTATGCAATAATTCATAAAATTCATAAGATATTCATAAAATTGTAATATTCATATTATATTTTCATATTGGAATTTCGTAAAACAATTTGCAGAGAAATTTCGCTTCACTTTGGTGAAATTTGATTATATGTTTTTCACATCTGTTTAGATTTTAAAATATGTTTGAGAAATACGAGACCTTAGTAACTCTTTTTTTCAGATATCTTATATGTAATCTGTTACCACTCTAATAATAATGACATAAAAACTAAAATAAACACATAAAAAATAATTTAATTACAGGCAAAAATATTATCTTATGTCTAAGATAGATTTAAAAATTCAAAAAATCTCAAACATCTATCGTCGCCTTAGCCATCATCGGCCTCCCCACAAACACCCATCATCGGCCGTCTTTGGAGCTCGTCCATGTCATGATCCCGGGATGGCCTTAGATCATGACTTAGAGAATTAGAAGAATTAGAGTTTGGGGCGAGGAAGAATTGAGAAAGAGATGAAGAAGAGAAGAGAATTAGAGGGAGAAGTAGAGAGGATTGAGTATTGAAGGAGAAAAGTATATCATTGAATTATCATTTGAATACCATTACAATGCAAGAACTAGCTACTTATACTACTTCCTAACAACAAAGTATCTCACAGCAAAATATCTAATCCTACTAACTAACTATAACCAACTTACTAACTACTAATCAATACATTCCAATACATTCTATCTAACAAATGAGTTGAGTACTTATCTACTATATTACAATCATGACAGTCCATTCGTTGTTCTCCCCCACCCACCTCCAAATGCCATTGATCGTCAGCCTTTCCCTATCATTTATTATTGTCGCTAGTCCTTCCTACCTCCCTTACATTGGCACAAGTCTCTCCGAACCCCATAGATGTGCAATCACGAGTTCGTGTTACGTCTTAAATGGCTCGGAAATAGATAGGTATGAGTTGTTCATGTTGGTGTACTAGTGTAGCTATTGTTAGATGGGCCACGAGACTTGTATTCAAATTCTAAAGAGGAAAACAACACCATAGAGTTCGGGAAATCTTGAAAGGATTTTCAAAGAGTATGGGGGATCATGAGAAGTGTTTATTATTAAAAACCATGATCTTACTCTGACAATAACAATTTTATCCGACAACAACAATTTTATCCGACAATAACATGACCCAAAATAAAAATATGGGTTATTTATGTCAAAAATCTTTGTACTTTACCTATTGTGTCAAATTGATCCTTGTACTTTTAATTGTGTCAATTTAGTCGCTGAATAATTTAAAATGGGTCAATTTAGTCCTTTCAAATTTAAGTTAAGTTAATGTTGTAATTTTGAATGGCAAAATTACGTTAGATACAAACAACTTATTATAAATTCATCAATTTACTCAACTTAACCCAATTTATGGCTGAATCATTAAAATTTTAACAAAAATTTTTCTCTAAATACAAATTGACACATTATGAATTGTACATAGACTAAATTAACACAATTAAAAATATAAGGATTAAATTAACATAACAAAAAAAGTACATAAACTTTTAACGTAAATAATCATAAAAATATACGGTCATGATTGAGGTTGGACGGTGGCATTTCAATAATGACCACATATACACCTCACCTCCCACATTTTACAAATCCCTAAAAAAAACCAAACATATGGCTCTCGTTCGCCAACCCATCCACCCTTTGTCAATTTCTTTTCTTTTTTTTGTTTTTCCACTGACAAGAAATTCGGTTATCCGATGAACCCGATTATATGGCGATCTACACAGTATAGGAGTCAGTTACGATAAGGTTTCTTTAAAAAAAGGTTCAGTGAGAGAATCAAACTCCAAACGTTTTAACCTAAAAGAATACTCTTTTCCCTCACTTGTATCGTACCACTGAGCTAAGGCTCTAATGGGCCCGACCATGTCATTTTCACCAACGCATTAAGATGCATTTAACAATGTAAGACCGCCCCACATACATACAATCATCACTCATCACACCTATTTGGTCGGCCTTATGATATCAATTTATTTTCATTCCAATTTCCTCATCCTGGCCCCACCATTCGCGAATTGGTTCATAATAAAGCTTGAAAGGTTATACTTGTTTTGAGCTTGGGTCGAGCGAGGTTGTGTTAAAGAACTAACTATCCAAAAGTTAAACTAATGGGCAAAGGCTCATGATTGATTTTATATTCTAACATACCCCTTCATGCAAATGTTTTATGCTTAAATTATGTTAGTATTAAAGTGAAAACTGTTGAGATTTGAATCCGTGACCTCTTGGTTGTAAAGCTCTGATACCATGTTAAGGCTATGTAGTATGTATTAACTTGTGATTTGGGTTTAAGGCTCATTTTCAAGTTGTATGTATTAACTTCTCAGGAGTCAAGAGTGTGCATAAAGTGCATATTTTCAAAGATTTATTTTAGGAATTTATGCCAGGTCTTATGCTATAAGCTACGGACCAGCTTCTCAGATTGGGGGTCATCGAAAATAGCCTCTCTTTAGAATGGCCCCCCTGAAGGGAGAAGGCTGGGTACATCTACTCTTCCCAAACCCTGCTTATGCGGGAACCCTTGGAGGCACTGGGTTTGTTGTTGTTGTATATTATCAGAATAAAAAATACTAGCATGGGGGCAATTAGTATATCAATACCTAATTTGAAAATATTAAATTGTTTTGGCATTAATATTTTTACATGATAATATTAATGGCCTTTATGTTTTTTTTTTGGGATAAATAGCGACAAAGTTGTAATACAAGATATGCCACTAGTCTAAAGCGAGGCCTAGGACACCCGTAAGGAAACGGGGACCAAAAAGGACAAACACAACAAACAAACAGGAACAAAACAAGAAAACGGGAATGCAGAACGAAATACATGACCAACAAACGTTAGAAGACTAAATAAGCCTAGTCCATCATTGCAAATTGCTCGATCATAACAGAGTCGTCACCATCAAAGCTCCACTCGAGCTTCTTCCCCGTCTCCTACATATGCTTCGCAAAAGACAGGAAATTAGGATAATGAAGCCATAAATCTATTGAAGCAAGCACTCAGCATAAGCAGATCAAAACCATCAAAATTCAACCCTAGTCTTTATGTTAATATTAACGTTGCTCAATTGGCTATCTAACTTTTTTTTTTTTTTTTAAATTGTATGTCATATTAGAGTAATTTTCTAATAGTTATAAATTTATTTAAATAAATATTTTATTTGTTTAGAAATAGCTCTTTATATTTTATTTTGTCACTAAATTGGTTTCATCCAACAACCATTTTAGGTAAAAATAATAAAAGAAAAAGTTGGATAATTTATAATAGGAATAAAATATAAATAATTATTTAAAAAAATAGTGGCCAACCCTTGTTCTATAGTTTATGTTGTTCTCTATTTGGATGTTGTAATTTTCTATAACAGAATTATTTAATGATTTTAACAAAAATTATACTCTAACAACAACAATGCAACAATATTCATAGTGTCTCAAGGGCTTCCGCCTAAGCAGAGTTTAGAAAATGGATGAACGCACCTTTCCCCCTTCACCCAGAAGGGAGGCTGTTTTCGAGAACCCCCAACCTGAGGGCCATTACATTAATATTTTAATCTAAAATAATATTTCTATTAAAGACATTTCCAAAAGGGTCATTACATATTAGTACTCCAAAATTTGATATAGTAATATTTTAATCTGTTTGGCTAAGAAAAAATATTTTAATCCACAAATTTTGTAAAATAATATTTGAATCCAAAAATTAAATATATTTAATGTATTTAATCCAGACACTGTTGTATAGGGGTTTAGTAGGTCCCATCCAACTCTTCTTCATTAAGAGTGTTACTACATTGCGGTTCATACGTGGAATGAGAGTGATAGCGAGGTGATGGTAGTGGGTTTACTGACAAATAATGACAAGTTTACACCCTTTTACACTATCAATTAGGTCTTGTTTGATTGCTACATGAATTAAATTCTTATGGAAAGTTGTATTTTATCTGAAATTCAATTCATTTGTCAACTTTTTCAGGAAGTAGGAAAAAATCTTTGATTATTAGGATGAGAAATAAAACTTTTTTGGGGAGACTAGTAAAAAACGAAGGAATTAAATTTACTTAGGGGGCTAGGTAAGTTACTTTGTCTGTTTTGAAGCAATTGAAATTCTTGCATTATGTCTACTTGCTGCCAACTAAATAAGAGCCAAAACAAGATATTAGACTATTTTATTAAATGCATGCAATTTTTATTTTACAAAATTTTTGCTAACGAGGAACCTGATTATTCGGTAAACTCAGACCCATGTGACGACCCATACATCACATAAGCCAATTAAGTTAAGGATTTAATTTTTATTTTACAAAATTTTTGCCAATGAGGAACCCCGTTATCTGGTAAACCCCGACTCATGTGACAACACATACACCACAGAAGGCAAGTAAATGATTCAACTTTTATTTTACAAAATTTTGGCTAATAAAAATTTTGGTTATCTGATAAACCCCGATCTATATGACAACTTATACACCACATAACTCAATTAAGTCAATCATTAAATTTTTATTTTACAAAATTAGTGAGGATGCTGAAATTATTTGGGCAAATTATAAACACACTCCCTGAACTTTCCTATTAAATACAATACACCCCCTGCATTTTTAGTTTAATAAAATAGCGCCCTAAACTTTACAATTAAATACAATACACCCCTTGCACTTTTAATTTCATAAAAATAGACCCCTGAACTTTGTTATATACACAATACACCCCTAAACTTTACAATTAAACACAATAAATTTTTTGCACTTTCAATTTTAAAAAATAGCCCTTAAACTTTGTTTTTACACATAACTTTCCCCCCGAACTTTGTTAATAAACATAATACACCTCTTAGACATTAATAAATTTGATATTAAAAAGTATAAAACTGAAAAATTTTAAACAAATTATGAAAAAATAATTTGTTGAAAAAAGTTTGAAAAATATGATAATATTTTTTAACTTGGGTTTTGAATTTTTGAATTTTTTTAGAATTTATTTTCAAATTTTAATTTCATAAATTTTTTTTAAATTTAGATTTATTAATCTAATTTTGATATTTATTTTTTTAAAATATATTATATTTTATTTTATAGTATTTTTTATAAAAATTTAAAATATTTTATTATCTTTTAAATTTATAATATTACTACTATAATTAATTAAAATAATTATTTTGTTTAAACATCAGAAAAAAAATATAAAGCTCTTATTTTTTGCATAAAAGTATAAAATCTCTATCTTTTGTGAGAAAATTCTTGATTTTCAATTTGATATATTTTTCAATTTTAAATTTATTAATCTCATTTTTACCAAAGTTAAAAAAATTATTATATTTAAAAAAAATTAAAATTTTTAATTTCATACATCTTTTAATTCAAATTTATTAATATCTAAGGGGTGAATTGTGTTTAGAAACAAAGTTCGGTAGTATGTTGTGTGTAATTATAAAATTTAGAGGGCTATTTTATAAGATTAAAAGTGTAGGAGGTATGGTGTGTTTAATTATAAAATTCAGGAAATTATTTTATGAAATTAAAAATATAGAGAGTGTGTTATGTTTAATTATAAAGTTTAAAAAATTATTTTATAAAATTAAAAATATAAAAAATATATTATATTTAATTATAAAGTTTAGATATCTTTTTATAATTTTGGCCCCACCTTGGCACCACCCACCCAATGCATTTCCTCCAATTTCTCCTATATAACCCTCCACTCTCTCAATTTCACTACACAAATTGTGATCGCCATTAACACACTACACAGCTAGGGTTTCAGTTTCACAGAGAGAGAGTGAAAAATGGAGGGCAAAGAGGAGGATGTGAGGCTAGGAGCCAACAAGTTCTCCGAGAGGCAACCGCTGGGCACGGCGGCGCAGGACAGGGACTACAAGGAGCCACCGCCGGCGCCATTGTTCGAGCCCGGCGAGCTCACCTCTTGGTCCTTCTATCGCGCTGGCATAGCCGAGTTCATAGCCACTTTCCTGTTTTTGTACATTAGTGTCTTGACCGTTATGGGAGTAAAACGGTCGAGTTCTAAGTGCGCTTCTGTTGGGATTCAAGGGATTGCTTGGGCTTTTGGTGGGATGATCTTTGCCCTTGTTTACTGTACTGCTGGGATTTCAGGTTAGGGTTCTTTTTCTTTGGGTTTCTCTTACGCTTATGCTTTGATTTTTGATAAATTTCAATGGGTCAACCCACGACATACACAAGGTCCACATATAAGCCCATCGTATAAGTTGGTTTCATCCTAAAATTAATTGGGTAATAGGTGAAATAATTCATTAAACTTATATATTGATCTCTTTATTATCGCAGCTTTAATGTGAAATTCTTATACTAGACTCACGTGTAGAGTCCTCAACAATTTTAGTTTAGTTAAGTTGTGCATCTTAGAGTATAAAAGCCTTTCCTTTGTGTTGACTAATTAGCTTAAATTTTTTAGATAATTGGTTGCTTGATATTGTATCAGAGCAATTGTTAACCGAGAGTGTCATGAGTTTGAATTTCAATAGTCTTCAGTTTTAATGTTAACATAAGTTAAGCACAAGGTACGAAGTAGCCAAGTGGGTATGTGCAATATACACGCCTCAGGTCCAATGAGTATTTGCTTTTGTGGGCGTGTTGGAGTATGAAACCTGTCCTAGTCTTCGACCATCGGCTTAAGGTTTTTTGGATATTTGGTTCTTTGGTATGATATTAGAACTTTGTTGACGAGGAGGTTGCGAGTTCAAACCCAATACTGCTAAAGTTAAATATATATTTTATGTAGCCAAGATAACTTGAACTATATTTGATTATGTTAATTTGATAATTTATTAATCATAAATATAACATGTATTTTTTTGCTAATTAGCAGTAAGGTGTATTGTAGTTGACAAACTAGCATGTTATAAAAAACACTAGCCATATGATTAAACAAGTAGCACCACCCATTTAATAATTGAGTGGAGTAAGGATTGAGAGTTCCCAACCCATATAATAAACAGGTTGTTCAAGTTGGCCTTGTTTCTAAAACCTCTCATATAACACGAACACGATACATCTTCCAGCCCCAATGATCGTGGTCCGTGGAAACATATTGGCAAAGCTGGATCTGACACTTGAATATACATGTGATTTGAAGGGGGTCACATTAACCCAGCAGTGACATTTGGCCTGTTCTTGGCTAGGAAGTTGTCATTGACAAGGGCACTCTTCTACATGATCATGCAATGTCTTGGTGCAATCTGTGGTGCTGGGGTTGTCAAGGGATTCCAGCCTACTCAATACCAGATGCTGGGTGGTGGTGCCAATGTCGTCAACAGCGGCTACACCAAGGGCGATGGCCTCGGAGCTGAAATCGTTGGCACATTTGTCCTTGTCTACACCGTTTTCTCCGCCACTGATGCCAAGCGAAACGCTAGGGACTCTCACGTTCCTGTAAGTACTGAGTTGTCTTAGATCGATGAGCTTTCGGTTTGAGTAGGGTGATCAATCTGTTGAGAAATTTACATGTAAGTATAATTAAAATGTCCCACAATGGAGTTGTGAGAGAAAAGAGAACAACATATAAGCCTAGTGAGGTACCGCACGTAATACCAATTGGTTTTAAGATGAAACTTCAATTATCTTAAATCGATGAATTTTGGTTGAGGAAGATGATCAATCTGTTGAGAACTTAAATGTCCCACAATGGAGTTGTGAGAGAAAAGAGAACAACATATAAGCCTAGTGAGGTACTGCACGTAATATCAATTGGTTTTAAGATGAAACTTCAATTATCTTAAATTGATGAATTTTGGTTGAGTAAGATGATCAATCTGTTGAGAACTTAAATGTCCCACATTGGAGTTGTGAGAGAAAAAAATACAATATATGAGCCTGGTAAGATACTCTACCTAATGCCAGTTAATTATAGGACATAACCTCATTGGAGCCTAATGTAAACCTTATACATTCCAATTCTAGGGGTCAAGCCTAAGACCCAATGAAATTTTACACAACGAATCCCAGTTTGGAAAAGCCAAATTCTAAATGCGCTCTTTTTCTTCGAGAGACACTTGCTAGTGGTTCTTTAGTCGAATTTAAATTTCTGGTTGTGCTAGTTTCATGTTAGGGCGAGCAAAATCTAACATGAAAGAAGTTACTAAGGAAACCCCAGATGAGAAACAACACAGGAACTCAACATGATTTTCATTTTTAGCAACTTCAACTGATGGATGTGCTTGTCATGTTCTATGGCAAACACGAATTTAACATGGTTAACTTGTTGACTCGACTCGACACGCCACGACTTGTTTTCCATCTCTAGCAATGGCTATTTAGTTTGTCTAATTAGAGTCCCTAATTTCATTCAAAAGCTGACTCGCAAATTCTTGCAGTCATTATATGCTTAACAATCCGCTTATTGGGAAACATAGTCACTATCCGAGTTCTTTAATCGCTTAATTTACATATAGCTAAGCGCAGTGAAGTGATTCCGACTTTTGTTTTTCTGTTGATGTCCAGCTATTGGCACCCTTGCCTATCGGCTTTGCAGTATTTTTGGTTCATCTTGCCACGATCCCTATAACTGGTACCGGTATCAACCCTGCTAGGAGTCTTGGAGCTGCCATCATCTTCAGCAAGAAAAATGCCTGGGATGACCATGTAAGTTTGAGCTTTTTATCTTCACTTTCTCATTTCTGTTGTCCATTAAAAAAAGGACCCAAGTGAGAAAAGAAAATGTTTGATAAAATAAGGGTTATCTTAGCTTTAGTGCCATGGAGATGAATCGATTGTGAGTGATTGAGCGTATTGCATCAATGGATTAGGGGCTTGACTAATTTGTTTTCCTAACTTTTGGTTCGTTCCGCCTGTTCCTGGTTCACTTCGAGTCCTCTTGAGAGGTGGTCGAGACATTTAGTGTACGTTGGTTTTCGCCTGTTTTTTCTTGTAATCCTGTTTTTCCATTGAAAAGAGGTCAATTTCCCTTTAATGAGAAACACTATCTATACCTGTAGCCATCTCTATAAAGTTATACATAAGAATAATTTAATGGTAAATATTTTTTATCAAAATAAATAGAGCGCTAGTTCTAACATGGACTTTGAATGGCTTGATGGTTGCAGTGGATTTTCTGGGTAGGACCATTCATCGGAGCAGCACTGGCAGCACTGTACCACCAAGTGGTGATTAGGGCTATTCCCTTCAAGTCCAAATGATTTTCCATTTAATGTCATGAGCTCGTACTCGTCACGTGTTTATTTTCCGTTGTGTTTGTCTTTGTGTTTCTATGCTTTCAAGCTAAAATATATTTTGTCATATGCTTGTGTGAAAATTTGTAGATTATTCTTAGTTGTATGTGATGTTCTCTTTTGGTATTCTTG
Source organism: Simmondsia chinensis (assembly GCA_018398585.1). NCBI lineage: Eukaryota > Viridiplantae > Streptophyta > Magnoliopsida > Caryophyllales > Simmondsiaceae > Simmondsia > Simmondsia chinensis. Next base: position 35,590,829 of record JAGTTD010000008.1, on the reverse strand, counting down.
GCACTGAACCCTCCCCTCATCCTTTTTCTCCTTGTGTAAGTCCTTGTTTAGAGTTTTGGAGCAAGAAAAGTAATTTTCATTAACAAAACAAAAATTGTTGTTTCATTTGAGTTTAGTTTTTTAATTTTATTTTATTTTATAAATGACTTAGCAATCATTCTTGTGTTCGTTTAGTAATTGTTGGAGACGGTGTTCAACTATCATACTCATGGGGGCACTCTTTCTTTTCTTTTTCTTTTTTTTTTTTCCTCCCTATAATCAGCTATAGAGTCGCAATATAAAACGGTCAACTAGTATAAACGAGGTCACAATTAACTGACATAAAAGCGAGAATTAAACAACAGACAAAAACATCAAAAAAAAAAAACTGAAAAAACAAGATAAAACAAAAACAAATATACAGAAAAAAATAAAACTGTGACTACATGTATATATCGTTACAGGATGAGACATGCCAAGAATAAAAAAAACAGCCAATCATACCAAAATTGAAGATGAGATTGATAGGGAGTTAGGCCACTTAAAACCCTATTCCATCCTTTGCAAATAACTAACCATGTTCAATTCATCGTAATTATATGTTAAACCAAGCTTTTTTTCCTATAATCCTATGTGCGGTTTGCACACTCTTAGTTGAACTTGAACATAGTTGGGCAAGCTTCGCACTAAAATTGCCTCGTATAGGCTCTTTTAAGTTCCGTATATGTCAATTAAAGTTCGACACCCTTGTGCTCTAATGGTTAGGGATGCTTTAGCTCATCCTACGGGCCCAGGCTCGAGGCCCCCTCCCCAATAGAATGACCTTACCAATTTTAAAAAATATATATGTAAATCAAAACTCAACTTATTTAGGCTTAAACTATATTGGAAATACTTACGTGTATAATTTAAGATTTAAGCTTATGAGCATTTGAGTTTGACCTTTATCGCGCTCATGCCAAGCTTGTTTAGCCACTGCTCAACTTGATTTGAGCTCAAAACAAATTGAGCATTTTAACGCTTTTTAACCCAACTTTGCTTATTTATAGCCCAACGTCATCTGTCGATCATAAGTCACTCAAAGATAGTTGGAGCCACCTAAAGCATTTTTAAGTTAGGGAGGGAGAAATATGATTCAAACATGGATCACTTTCAAAATAGGACTCGATAATTACCACTACCCTAACCCCATAATACTTCTAAAAAGCGTTTTCTTATGCGTAAGTGAGTTTGTGGTAAGACCGTCAGGTGATTGAAATTTGGACCTCAATTGCTAGAGATAACTTTAATAGTAATTTAATCACTGCACGAAAGCTTCACTCCCAAATATTCAAACACAACATAATAATAAAACAAACACTACAACTATCATATACGCAGCCTGAGAAGGGTAAGATATACATAGCCTTATTCCTATAGGGTGCTACATTAAAGAGAGACTGTTTCCGAAGGGCCCCCAATGATGGTTATTAAAATCCCAACTCGAATCTACAATTGCTAACCGATCTAAATCCTAAGTACAATCTTACGATTCATTGGTAATACATGAAATTAATGGATAGATTCGTAACACGATTTTACGATTTTACAAATCCGACCTCGATTTTACCACCATAAACAAATAAAAAGTTAAAATATAAAAAAATAAAGCATATATTATAAGTAAATTTACTTTATTAGATTGAAATAAAAAAAAGTTAATTAAGTATTATATACTTTCAAGAAACTTAAATTAAATTTAATTGTATATTTTATCCTTAATATAAAATTTAATTAGCAACATATATCTTAAAAGTTCTCGTGATTATTGTAGCACGAAATAACACATCTATATTACATAATAATTATCATGTTTGAATATATTTGTTATATATATTCATGTAAGTAAATGTCTTATTAATACTTTTTGAAACATATAACTACTACTAGTACGAAAAACAGTTATAATATACATTTAGTAGAATTTTATAATTTTCAACTAGATTCTAGGATTATAGTTCTAAAAGACCCTACCAGTTCTATGTAAAATCCCGATTCTAATAATCTTGCACCCAACCCTAAGAGAAAGAAGGAACAAATTTAGTGTTCAAAAAAAAAAAAAAAAAAAGAGAAACAAATTTACAAAACCCAAGTCAGTCAAATAAACAATATCCTAATTAGACCAAACATATAAGAGAAATCTAATCATGGTCAAATCCAAGTACCAGATAAGCAGACAAATAAAGCGACTCGTAAAATGTGAAGCAGAATTAATTAAGGTAGAGTAATAAATAAAAGATAATCTACCATCACCACCAAGAACAATTGTCAACGTAGGGCCAAGCACATAATTAATTCATCATGAAATAAAAAGCAGCATAGCGTTAGTCCACAGATTAAAAACACTTAAGGATCAAAATCCAACATTAATACTAAAAAATCCGAAACCAAAACATAAAGAAATTTGTAACAGGTTACTTGCACTACAACGAAGCAGAAACTTAATCAAACAAACCGAAACCCATATCATCATCAGACTCCTCGGCCGGTTCTTCCTTCTTCTCTTCCTCCTTTGCTGCTGCAGCAGAGGCACCCCCAGCGTCAGTAGCTGCAACCGGAGCTGCAGCAACGGCAAACTTGCTAGGATCCTGCATTATTTTTCGAGAACATGGCAAGTTTAGGAGAATTCTTTACTTGGAATGTCTACATATAGAGATGGTAGCTGGGGGTGTTAATGAGCTGAGCTTGCTACCCGACTCGCCATAAAGCAAGAAAGGCTCTACTCGTGGTCAGCTTGAGCCAAGCAAAGTCGACTCATTTAGCTTATTGAGCTGAGCCTAGGCCTAATGAAGCTCAAGCTCGTATACTCACGAGCCAGCTCACATTAATCTCGAAGGGCTCAGCTTGTTTCATGCTTAAGCCAAGCAAAGTCGGCTCATTTAGGTCATCGAGGTGAGACAAGTCCAATGAAGCTCGAGCACGTAGGCTCAAGAGCCAAACTGAACCTATTTTAATAGAAGTTATTAGATTAAAAATGCGCATAGCTTAATTCAAATCTCGCAGAGCTAGATTCAAGCTCAACCCAGTCGAGCTAAAACTATAATAAGCATAGCTCGAGCTTTTAGTTTCAAAGCTCCATGAGCTTTGCCGACCCTTGAGCACAAAGGGCTAAAGCTCTGCTCATATACACCCTTGATGGTAGCAATATGGTATGATCCAAACCTCGAGGTACTCCTTGACTTTATCTGCCTGAGGGAACGAGTACTCGGTTTCAACAGCAATAGCCAAAACATTCTTGTAAGCATTGATGAACATGTGAGGCGCAGCAGCAAGGGTCGGGTAAGAAATAGCCAGCGAAAGGGAGGTAACCATAGAGACACCAGTGGCGAATTTCTCGAGAAGATCGTCCTCAGTCAGATCAAGGACATCTGGGCTGAAGACCGACCCATTTTCATACACAGACTGGACGTTAAGCCCATATGAGAAGGGTCGGACACCGAGCTTTGCAAGAAGGGCAGCCTCAGAAGAGCCCACCTTCTCACCCTTCCTGATAAGCTCCACAGCGGTGATAATTTCGACCGTACCCTTGTTAATCTTGGTGGGAATGTTAAGCACCTAGAGTTGAGAGGCAAAATCATTAGGAAAACATCATAATAAACAGATGAAATTTGAAAAATTAGGAAAAGATGCAGACCTGGAAGAAAGAGGTCTGAGAGGGGTCGAGACCGGTGTTGCCAGGAGGGACAACGACATCAATTGGAGCAACTAAACCAACACGAGCAGGAGCTCCGACCTGTTCAAGCCACACAACAAATCAGGGACATAAATGCACCATATTATTGAGATTCCACCGTACAAGTTCAGATCTCAATATCTCCACACTACTCTACTAAATAACCTAGGCTGCGCTTGTGACAATATTCATCAACAACCTGCTATGGTAAACAATTTTTCGAGACACTAAGCCATGATGCTATCACTTCAGTGCAATTAGCCATTTCTTTGTGTAGGATAAGTCCTTGTGATTTATTTCATAACAAACTTGTAAACATCCAATCTCTTCTAGTAAAATTTACATATAGTATACATTTTGGATATCTATCCGTACTTTCTCATTTAAAAAGAGCCGTATCATTGTCAATAATACAGTAGAATACATGTTTGCTTGATAGTAACCTTGTACTACAAATATTATAACATCTATCTGTATTTTTCTGAGCTAAAAAATAAATGATCATCCAAGAAAAATAACAGAGCATCCAATCACTAGACACACAAAATAACACATCAAACGACAAAAAAATTAACAAACAAGAAAAATCAAGTAAAATAAACAAACCTTGTATTTGGCAACCTCCTCTCTGACTTCCTTCAAGTCACCCTTGGTGAAAATCAACCCTACATTTCCCTACTCACAAAAATCAAACCAAAAAGCATTCAACTTTCCAAAATTCAATCATCAGCAACTTAAAAAAAAACCCAAAAAATCGATTACATACCACGAGCAAGGGGATTAGGTTAAGAAAAGCATTATTCCCAGTCTTCTCAGCATGAATCCTAATAGACCTCTTCATCATCGTATTCTTCCCCATCAGTACGATCGAATCTCCTCTTAATCCCCTCCGAATGCTCTGGAGCTGGTTCGATCCTACATTATCAGCCGACGCCACAAGAATCTGACCGTACTCATCGAGAAGTTGACATAATTTTTGGTCGTATGCGACCTTCTTCTCTGCCTTTGTCTGCTTCACCACCATTGATCAAGATAAACCTATTTTTTTACCTTTTTCGTGATTTTTGAACCGAAAAAAAGGAAATTGAAGATGAAATAAAGAATCAAAGATGCAAAATTAGGGCCAAGACAAGCTTCGTGGCAGTCAAGGCGGACGGTTACTGCGCCGTCACTTTAACCTAGAGAATTTGGCTATGGAGGAGAGAGAATGCGCGATAGATGAAAGAAAGATGAAGAAATTAGGGTTTTATAAGAAACAGCGGATGTAAACCCTAACCCTAACAAAGTTTGGGCCGATATTGGGCCGGTAGTGGGGCCTCACCAAAAAATAAATTACGGCCCTCTTGAAAGTAAAACCCATCAATCAGAATGCGCTTTAATCTGTGTTTGGCAAATAATTTTTCATAAACTTTTTAGTTTTTTGATCAGTTAAACAGCTAATAGCATATTTGTTAATTTTTTCATAGCATTTAGGTCTTAAAAAGCAGTTTTTCAAAAGCTGAACAATTTAAATTTTAGCTATTATTTTGCCCTTCTTTTTCATTTTAATTTATTAAACACATTACCATCAGACAACAGCTAACAGTTAAACGCAAAACACTAACAACTAACAACTAAACGCTAATGCTAACAGATATAGCAACATAGCCATAACCAAAACAATTTCTTTCTTGAAATTTATCATTTAAGTATCCTGAGTTTAAGTATTTATTAATGTGTATAATATAAGACGTTAAGGTTTCAAAATTTTATAGTATTCTAAAGTTTTACAATTTTATTAACTAAGTACCTTTTGCAAAACTTTGACAGGTTTTATTAGAAACTACAAGCATAATCATACTTATAACAATATATAAGTGTTATCTAGCCTAGCTCTGAGCTAAGCTGTGAGATTTTAAATGGTCCATAAATCAAAAAAATAACCCTACTTTGCAATCCAATCAGCTGTCATATTAAGGTTGGTTGCAACCGTACTCTATTTTTGAAGCCCCATTTTTTAAAAATGGGGCTTCTTCTTTCCATTCGTGCCCCTTTTTTTTACACTATCTTTTAAATTTTTTGATTAGTTTAATAGTTAATATCGTATATAATATTTTAATTATTTCAAGACAAAATATAAAAATACACTAGAAATAAATATAATATAAAAAATAATTAACTATATTTAGTGAAAAAATTAAAATTAAGAAAATTAAGATTTATATTGATAAAAAATAACGTAATATGAATAAGTAATCAAATTCAATATATAAAAATTTATTAATATTTAAAATATATATTTAAATAAAATTTAATATATTTTATTAATTAAAAATAATTTAAAAAATATAAATTTAATTAAAAAATTTAAATGGGGCTTAACTTCTGAAGCCACATAAATGAGGCTCCCATTAGGCTGCTCGCAATGGTGCCCCATTTTTAAAGCCCCATTTTAGAAAAATGGGGCTTCTCCTCTCCAACGGTGCCCAAATTTTTTAAGCCCCATTTTTTAAATATTTTAATATTTAATGTTATTTATATTATTTTAATTAATTCAAAGTAAAAGATGAAAATGCATAAAAAAAAATGTAATTAAAAAATAATTAATTATATTGAGAGAAAAAATTAAAATTAAGAAAATTAAGATTTATTTTGATAAAAAATAACGTAATATGAATAAGTAAATTAAAAAAAATACTCAAATTTAATATATAAAAATTTATTAATGTTTAAAATATATTTTAAAATAAAATTTAATATTTTTTATTAATTAAAAATAAATAAGAAATAAAAAAAATTAATTAAAAAATAAAAATGGGGCTTCAGGATGGAGGCCCCATTTTTCACCTTTTTTTGGGTGCCCCAAGAAAATGGGGCACCGTTGGAGGCCGCCTTAGAGCCCCATTTTTTGAATTATTTTGGGTGCCCCAAATTGGAGGTGGCCTAACCTCCCTAAAAAGTCATCATGAACAATCCTCCGCACAACAAAGATTATATTCTTGGTATGTCTAGAGGGATTAAAAATCCCTTTTAGGGCATTCATAACAATCACACAACCAAAATAAAACACGACTAATTATTAAAAATATAAAGGATAAAAATTGGCCTTGATCGGACGGTTTGGATTAGATGTCAATCATTGATCCGATGGTTGAGAAATTGCTTAAGAGATACGTGAACTTGTCTTTTCTTTTTCTTTTTTTTTAACATCAGTAAGGTAAGGAAGAAGGAAATGTTGCAAATGACAATTGAACCTTGGTTAAATTCGATTAGATTTTCTTGTGTTTGATATTTGATTCGACTCTTTAACCTAATCGAGCGCACTACCAAGTCAAGCTTACTAACAAGTCGAGCTTACTATGATATTTGAGTCACTATCAAGCCATATTTGCATAATTTTTGAGCTAATACTAACTGTTAACGAGCTTTTAATGAGCTTTTAATAGATTGTTCACAAACGTTAACTTACCAAACATCCTCTTGCTTGAACTCCACGTGTTAAGGGTAGGGAGAACAAATATCGGTTCGGGCCTAATTAGTCTTCGAAAGTCCTATCTTGGACCAATCAACACTAATTTCATATTAAATATTTTTAGGCATATAATTTTAATATAGAATTAAATCTATATAATATATATACGTACATCACAAATATTAAATTTCAAAAAATAAATATTTATTTTTATTATTTAATCATTATATATTTTTCTTCTATAATTATCTTTAAATTATATAAAGTGTGCATATGTCCCATTATCATTATTTCTAAGTTCCAAAACTTCTATGTCAGACCTTTTTCTTATCATAATTATGCTTGCTAAATGAAAAATCGGTTCAAATCAGTCTGGTGTAGTCTTAGTTTTAACTAGTCTTGGATTGAACCAACCCGGTTTTAATCAGTTCGGTTCGATCTAGTCTTGGACCGATGTACACCTCTGATTAAGCGTATCGAGATTTGAGCATGCTCAGCTTATCGAGCTTCCACAACTACAAACGAGACGTAATCGAGTTCAAACACAAATACCTGGTTAAACATTGGTTCATTTACAACTTAGAAGCAAAACCTCATTCAAGAAATGCTGCTCAAAGATTTTGTGTATTTAAACAATAACTGCATGTATGTACATCCCAAGTTTAGGCCTCTGTAATCATACAAACAAATATATTTTCCTATGCTCCAAAAATACAGAAAAAGGGTAATTATTATAGAGATTGAGCTATTACATGAAGTAAAAATGACCCTTTTAACTTTCAATTTCATCAAACAAACATTTTGACAGTAGATCTCCATTTCAGTGTCATCCACATTTTACGTGAACATCATTTATTAAGTTTAAAGTAGACCTTCTATGTCACATCACATAATTGTAGCTTTCGAGGGTAGTGTGATGAAACTGAAAGCTAAAGGACTGTTAGTATCGTTTTCTGTTTGCAGTTTGTGGCTTTCGACAAACTAAAAACCTTTCAATTCTTATAGAAGAGAACTAAAAACAAAAAATCAAAAGTCAAAACAACATTCCAAAATCTTAGTTCGTAGTTCTCAAAAGCCAAAAACTACAGACATAAACGATACCAAATAGGCCTCAAGAGATCTCTTTAATTTCAAGTGATTCTTCAGAAGATTTGTATAGAATCTACCCAAAAGAAAAGTTATCAAACAATGAAGAAGATGAAGAGCATGAGGAAGAGTATTAATACAGCAAATATCTTGATTATAAGGGACCGGTTCGATGCAATCCGGTTCAGATGCTTCAGTAAAGCACTGTGAGCTCCTTCTACATTTGCCACTGATTCATCCATGTTATCATCAATCCTAACACGTCAACACACACAACCATAATGTAATTAAAGCTGACAAAATTAGACATAACACAGCACGACAGAAATACGACATGAAGGTAGCGGGTTTGGATAGAGGTTTTGGGAGCTAGGTTGAATTTTGTTTGACACGGTTAACCCGTTTAAGTAATTGGGTTGAAATTGGGTTTGCGTTTGGGTCAGAATAACTTGTTTTCAACACGTTTTAACCCATTTATATGTTCATCGTGACCCATCATGGAACCTCAACAATAACCCACATCATTGTGGAACCGTGACTTCAAGCCGCGATTTGATTCTACAACAATTACTTTATATGACGCCCGCAACAACCTTCTTCGATACCAGGATCAAGTGTAATTTTTTTTGATCTAAGGACCGAGTGTAATTTGATACCAAGATCACACGCACAGCTTCATTTTATCAATTATTCCTGACCCAAAATTAATAAAAACCTTCAAGATATGATGAAAAACATAAAGATAAGAAATCTATTGCTACTGTAGAGTATACAACTATTCTTGGACTAAATCTTTTGGCATAGTAGGTTCCTTAACATGGTATCAGAGCCTTATCATCAATAGGTTATGAGTTTGAATCCTAACATCCTTACTCTTATAATGCAGTTTAAGCACATTATATGAGTTGAGCAATGTGCATTATCCACGTTTCAAACCCAATAGGCACTCTCGTGAGTGGCCATGTCAGAATATAAAATTATTCTTGACATTAGCCCATCAGCTTAAACATTTGGGAGAGTTCAATAACAACAACAACATTCCAAGTGCCACAAGAGCTCCTGCTTGTGCGGGGTCTGGGGGCATATGATGCACGCAGCCTTATCCCATCAGGGTAAGACCCTGGCGAGACGCTGTTTTCAAGGACCCTCGGCCTGGTAGTTGGAAAGTTGTTAAGCACCTGTAAGAAGAGCATGAAAGGGGGTAAGTAGGGATCATGTAAGGAGCATGTAAGGAGCATGCAAGGGAGCATGCTGGGCCTGGATGTCATTTGGGAGAGTTGGTTCCTTTAAAAAGCAATATTCTTATTTACAAATAGGTTAAAAGTTCGAATCTCAACAGCCCGCGCTCTTATATTAATATAATTAACACACAGGATATGAGTTGGATGATCCACGCTTCAGGCATTCGTGTTAGGGATCTATGTTAGAATATAAAACTATTGTTAGGTCTTCACCTATCAGCTTAAACTTTTGAGATAATAAGATCATTGACAATGACATCATGAAACTGTGCAAAGTGAAGCAAATTGATCGACCTGATAGCAAGCTCGCCTTGATGTGCCACCATAGTCGCCAAATGGGTAAAGATCCCACTTAGTTCGGAAATCGTGGATTCCACATTCTGAAGGGCAGTAATTCGACTTCGTGAATCTCTCTCTTGCTGAGGAGCCACCTGTTGTAGCATTGACATTTCCATGTCCCGTGATGGGGTGTTTTCGACAGCCAACCTTCGCCTGCCAGAGCAAAGTTCAAAACAGGCTGTTATTATCAGATCTAGAGTTAGTAAAATCTAACATGACATAATAAAAAGACACAGAAATACCAGGTTTGGATTGGGTTAGCCTATTTTCAATATGTTTAACTCGTTTATATAGTTATAATTCATTATAGAAAACATGCTAGTTGTGTTCTAATTATATTCAGACTTCTACCTTGTAACGTAATGAAACAGTGAAAAATGGGTAAGATAAGGGGAGAAGCCCTACTTACATGCCACAGCAGCATCACTTGTGATTAGGGGTGTAAGAGAACTGAACGTTCAATGGACTGTTCGTATTTGAAATCGATTACAGCTCATCGTGTTCATTTTATGAGCTCCACATAATCAAGCCGAGTTTGAAGAAGCTCGATATGCTTAACGAGCCAAGTTTCTAATGTTCGCGAACAATTTGAAAAAGGCTCGTTAAGAGCTACATAAAGCTTGTTAACAACTCGTTAAAGTCGGTATTAGCTTGAAAATGTTTTCATAATGGCTCAATAGCACCTCACATAGCACCGCTTAGTAATGAACTTGACTCAATAGCAGGCCCTGCTCGATCACGAGCTTGATTTGGCTAGATTAGAGTAATGAGGGGAGCCAACCCAAATATTGAACACACTAATATCTTATTAAACCAAGTTCAAATAAAGATCTGGAAACTCAATAATAGCTCAGTCAAAACTCAAGCTCGCTAAGCCTTATGGAGCTCAAGTTCGAACATGGGGATGCTCATCTCGACTCGCCTTGTGACGTTAAGGTCAGCTTAAGATATGAGAATATGAACAAACCTTAATTGGTTTCCAGTCTGAACTCCGTTTGATTGTGCTCTGGAAAGAGAAAACAACACGTCATAGTATTAATCGACGTATAATGTAAAATGGCAATGAACGAAGCATATGTTGACGCGTTGAGAAAGGAAGTTCACTGACAAAGCGGGTTGGGAACTTCCAAGTGCATTGGAGAGGTTAGACCAAGGAGCTGGCTCAGTTGCAGGTTTTACAGGACGTTGAAAAGGGTTTTCTCTTGAGGTACTGGAAGAAAATATCTGCTTTCTTGTTTCATGAGCCTTTATATTCTGCGCAAAAAGAAAGTTAGTGGGGTCAAAATTGAGTGGGCTTGATTTAGTTGTTAGCTATTGAATGTTGGGTTCTTAGTTGTTAGCAATCAGCGGATAGCTGAAGCTATTAGCATTTAGCTAAATTAATTAGCTATTAACTATTGGCTGATGAATAAATAAGCGAACATCAGTGCTTGGTAAAAGTACTTGTTAGGTCATACACGGTGAGTTATTTACTCCATTGGTCCCTATATTTGTAAATTTGTTTAAGTTAGTCCCTCAAATTTTTCTCATTTAAATTTGCTTCTAATGTTTGTAAGTTTGGTTTAAAAGATCCTCATTATTTAATCTTTTACCTGGTATTGGTCACAAAATATAGGACCAACTTTATCATAAAATAAAATGCAAGGTATTATTTTGAACAAAAGATAAAACAAGCGACCAATTTGAGCAAACTTACAAACACAAAAGACCGACATAATAAATAACTCTACATGGGTTGAAAGGGAAAATTCAAGTTGCTTACCTCTGTTCTAGCCGTTAAGACGCCCTGGAACTGCTTTGTAGCCCCCATAAGTCTAGTTTTCAAGTCATCACAAACAGCATTTCCATGAGTAACTTTATCTTCAGAATAATTTCTCTCTGCTATTTCAACGTTCTGAATGCTTTGCAGATCTGCAACTGCAGCATTCAGAGCCGTTATGTCGTCTTTTATCAACACAGTTAGTTCTTGTATCTCCACAGTCGGATCATCAAACATCGAAGACCTTTTTGCCACTGAAGATAAAAAATGAACGTCAGATTCAGAAGAAAAAACTAGCATATAATTAGTCCTTCGAACGATCTTCAGCCAGTAATGGTAAGTAATGCAGATATCAGAATACAAAAATGGCATAGCTATAGAGGAGTGACATCAAATGTCTGCTACACAAACCCATAAGAAGGGATGAATGCACTTCAGTGCAGCAAGAGTTGTAAACGAACCGAACTTTTGATGAACGACTCGTGTTTGAAACCGATTATGGCTCATTCATGTTCGTTTTGGTTGAGTTTGAACACGGGGTGCTAGGCTCATTAACACGCAAACAATTTGATTAGGCCTCGTTAATGCCTCGTTAAAAATCGATATTAATTCAAAAATGTTTATTGAATCACTCGATAGTAATTCAAATAGCTCCATTCAGTAGCAAGCTCGAATTCATAGCAAACTCGGCTTAATTACGAGTTTGATTCAGCTTGACTTGATAACAAGCTCAAATTGGTTCAATTAAGCTTATGAGTCGAGTATTGAACACATCAATATCATATCAAATTGAGTCCATAAGAGCTTTGCACAAACTCCAGCTTAATAAGCTTATCAAGCTTGAGTTGGAGAGGGCTAATCCTGCCATTTTCGGCACCCCATACAAAAGTTTCAAATGGCGTCTTTCATATATAATATTTCTTTTAACAACATAACACTAATACAACAAATGATTTGATACTTTACAAACCTATCTCATGTCCTGTGCTGAACTTATAATAATATTAGCCGTTGAGATTTGAATTTGTAAACAAGGCTGGTCTTGACATATTCGGAGCCCGAGCAAAAGTTTCAAACGGGTCTTTCATATATAATATTTTTTAACAACATAACACTAAAACAACAAATAATTTGATACTTTAAGAACCAGAACACCTAGAATTCGCGTGCCCCTGAAATTTGGGGGCTCCAAGCAATGCTTGGAGTTATATCCAACCTGATTCTCAAAAGAGATAAAAATGGGAAAAGAAAGCAATTACATTTAGCGAGCCTGTCGATTTTTTGAGATGCCTCGTGGATCCCTAACCCAATTCTCGACGCCTTTTTGTTGAATTCAGATCTAGACGAAACAGCCGCGTGATTTTGCGCCGGTGATCTGGACGATGATCGTTTGTCGCCGGGAGAATCGACGGTGGATATGCCGCCGATCTTCATCAGAGTCTCGGTGAGAGATCGGAACTCCGCCGTCCGATCTCTGTAGGGCGAGGCGGCGACGGACGCCATTGCTAGGGTTTATCGGAAAAGTGTTGGTTGCAATGGTGTTGATCAACTAACCGTTTAGTGCCTTCTTTTTGGTGTAATTTTGCACCTTTTTTAATTTCTTTTGGAAATTAAAATGATAAATTAGGTATCAGTATTATGAGGTATGATGTGTTAATTTTTTAGTTAGCAAACTTTGTAAAATAATTTTTTAGTTTTAAAGTTATATATAATTAATAACTTAATCCAAATAATGGGGTAAAATGTGTAAAATTTATTATTATTTGTTAATAAAACCATCATCACTCTTTGTCTTATTTATTCACGCAAGAACTGCAGTATTCTGATATAGTATATGAAGAAAAGCTAGACAAGGGGGGCTATTTTATATCCTTACGTTCGTTGTTTGGACTATTTTTATTTTAGATTTTTTTGCTTTTAGTTTTTTTTTCTAATTTAAATGGAAACTAAAAATAAGTAATTAAAAATAAGAAAAAATAGTTTTAAAATTTTAATTTTTAGTTTCTCAAAAACCAAAATTTACCCCCTTGAACATCTCCCGAGGAATCTTTACTTAATTGGCTCATGTGGTGTGTGGGTTGTCACATATGGGCCGAGGTTTATTGAGTAACCGGGTTTCTCATCAGTGAAAACCAACAATTGCAAGTAGGAAACAATACCGAATATACCCTTAAGATCCATAAAAGATCCTTAATTTTTAAGCTGGCCCACCAGAGCCTTGCCTCAATGGTTTGAGGCAAATAAGGGGATAGAGCATTGTTTTAGGCAAAAAAGTATGGAGTTTGATTCCCCCCTTGAACTTCTCATTGAGGAATCCTTGACTTAACTAGTTCATGTGGTGTGTGAGTCGCTACATGGGCTAGGGTTTACCGGGTAACCGGGTTCCTCGTTAGCAAAAATAAACAAGTAAGCTGGACTTAAGCATGCTTAATAAGTTTATAGAATGGAGTTTAGATATGGATATTTAACTCATTAAAGTTCGTAAACAGTTCATTGAGAACTCATTAAGAGCTCGGTAAAAATTCGTTTGTGGTTCGTTGGAGATCTCTTAACGGCTCAATAAGAGTTTTTATTGCTCAATATTAACTTGATAGTGCCCAAAATCCTTGTATCCCAGTGGTTGAGATGCTTTAAGTCGTCACGAAGTCCCGGATTCCAAGTATCTTCTCATACTTCCCTACAGTGACCTCACTAATTCAAAAAAAAAAGATCAATATTAGATTGATAATAACTTATTAGTTATTCGAATAGCTTGGCCCATTAGCGAGCTTAGCTTCAGTATATCAATTTATTTTCACCCCTGCATTCATATTATCAAAGACCTGATATTATAATTATATATTAATAAATTCCGAACAATCAATTAATTCTTCGAAGTGAATTGAGTAAATCTTCATTTTATTTTTATAACTATAGTTAAATATTCAAGATCGATACAGGATAAGAGGGTAAAGCTTATAAACCCACAAACATTCAAAACTTAAACGCAATTATGTACAACTATTACGATATATGTTGAGTGGCTGGGAGCTCGACAGTTAGTCTTGTAGTTGTTGTTCATAGTGAGGAGGGCGTTTTGGTTAATGGGTGGTGTGGATCCTCTTTTACAAATTTAGCTCGTGTGGCAAAGAGTCTTGCTCTTCGTGTTGCTTGCTTTCTTGCTATTCGAAATGGGTACAATCTGGTAATTTTTTAGTCGGACTGTCGGGATGTGGTTCGCGTGCTTACTTTGGATGATAGTCGTCCTTGAAAAATTGCTGCAGTTATTAAACTTGTGTTAAGTTCTTTTATTTAGTAGCCATAAAGTGGTTAAGATGCATTAGAAAGGTGTAATCATGACCGGATGATCTCGCCCTCTCCCCTGTTATGTCTGTTTATGCTTTTTATCATAATGAACAGTATCGCCTTCGGACTTTTTTGATGAAAAAAGAAACTACTAGGAGATGTCATATGTTAGAAAAATTTCAGAAAATACTTGCAAAACCTTGCAACCGGGTATCCAAACGATCTCAGGTGTTGAGGCGTGTGATCACTATCCTTAAGGTTTATTTCGGTATACGAAATATCCTCGGGGATACAACAACTACCAAAATATGGAGTGAAGAAGTGTATGGGAAGAGATTGATGAAGATGTCTAGAGATTGGTTGATTTAGAGAACTCACCCTTTCTCAAACTCACATAGAACACAAGAACCAAGAAGATGTTCTTCAAATTACTTTCTTGTGAAATTCCACTACCATTTCATATGTTTTCTTCTTCTTAATGAGAGGGGAGAATATCTGGTATTATCCTCTTCTGTAAAACGTCCCAAAACCAAGAGCATCAATATATAAAAGAACTGGGAAGAAACCGCGCAGAAAACCGTCAAAACCGACCTGTGTGTCGACACACAGCTTTCTGTAAGCCTGTGTGTCGATACTGTCGACACACAGGTCGACACACTGGCTCACTGTAAGCCTGTTTGTCGACACACAATTTGTGTGTCGACACACAGGTTTCCTCCGTGCGCACCTGAAACGGGCTGTGTGTCGACACACAGGCCATGTGTGTCAACACACAGCTATCTCCCCCGCGTTCTATAGGATTTTGTGTCAACACATATGACCCATGTGTCGACACATACTCCCAATAATGCTCTAATCACTCATACAAGTATCGGGACAATCTCAAATACATCTTATATACATATAAACAATATTTAACACACATATATACATTTTATACAACGAATATTTTGAAAATATATCAACAATCCCCCACCATTTTCAAAATACAACCAATCTCAAAGTGACATCTCGTTTAAAGGAGGCCTTATTGTGCATCAACGAGGGTGTCTCACGATTGAACCCCCAGCTAGTGAAAAGACCATACAGTTAATCGAATCGAAAATGGTAGTCCAAGCTTTGAACCATACAACCCATTTGACTAACCGACTATCTAATCACGCACAAGGCGTACTCCCCGTACACTCCCTACACCTCCCAGATCGACACATTTATAGCCTTGTGTCCTGTACCCTTCGTGAGTGTTTCAGGGCCAAACCCTTGTCAAAAATCACCCCTTTAAAGCGGCCAAACTTCAACACTCACTAAGGTGGACCTCATTGATCATGCCCCTGCGATACGACATTCAATAAGTTCTAAAACCAGGTCCATTAAGAGCATTTGCTCATCCTTTTATAATCACTAACGTAGGTATCAAGCACTTCACACTCGGGATGGAAACTAACTCATTTAGTGCTTGCAGTCACACAGATGACAAGTCTCTCTCATTGAACCCGAGACCTGGCGTCATACTAGACGTCGAGTTGAGGGCCTATCATGGGCGACTAATTATGACAGGTTTCAACCCCATCCCTTCATTTGTTTTCAAAACCAAATCTCTAGCCAGGCCTTTAGTAAACGGATCCGCTAGATTCTGACAGGTTCTCACGAAGTCCACAGTGATAACACCTTCCCGAATAAGGTGTCTCACCATACTATATCTCACACCAATGCGTCTGGACTGCCCATTATACACTTCACTGTATGCTTTAGAAAGCGTAGCCTGACTATCACAATGGATAGAAATAGGAGAAATCCGCTTCGGCCACAAAGGTATCTCATACAAGAGATCCTTTAACCACTCAGCTTCTTTAGCAGCAGAAGCAAGAGCTATAAACTCCGCCGCCATTGTAGAGTCAGATATGCAAGTTTGTTTCTTGGAACCCCAAGAAACTGCACCCCCACCAAACAGGAATACCCATCCACTCGTGGATGCATGATCCTCCACATCGGAGATCCAACTTGCATCAGTATATCCTTCCAAACTAGGAGGATACCCAACATAATTGAGACCATAATCCATAGTCTTCTTTAGGTACTTCAGTACCCGGTGCACTGCATTCCAGTGCAACTTACTCGGTTTGCTGGTATACCTACTCAGCTTTCCAACAGCAAAGGCAATATCAGGCCTAGTGCTTGTCATGGCATACATGAGACAGCCAATAGCTCGAGCGTACTCCAATTGTGCCACTGGAGCACCCTCATTCGGTTCTATTTTCACACTAGGATCCATCGGTGTGGAAATCGGTGCACAGTCAAAGAAATGGAACCTTTTCAACACCTTTTCGATATAGTGAGACTGCGTCAAGGAAATGGAATTACCATTCCTTACAATTCTGATACCGAGGATCACCTCCGCCTCACCCATGTCTTTCATAGCAAAGTTTTCAGAGAGAAACAGTTCAGTTCGCTCTACTTGCTCCATATCAGAACCGAAAATCAGCATGTCATCGACATACAAACATATAATGACCCCCTTGCCATTATCAAACTTGCTATAGACACATTTATCTTATTCGTTTATAACGAATCCTTTGTTCAATACAACCTGATCAAATTTTTGGTGCCATTGCTTCGGAGCTTGTTTCAGTCCATACAGAGAACGTATGAGTTTACTCACTTTTCTCTCTTGGCCCGGAACAACAAACCCTTCTGGTTGTTCCATGTATACTTCCTCCTCTAGCTCACCATTCATGAATGCCGTTTTGACATCCATTTGGTGTATCACTAGTTTAAAAATAGAGGCAAGAGCAATAAGTACCCTTATCGTCGATATCCTTGCCACTGGGGCATAGTTATCAAAGTAATCCAGTCCATGTCTTTGGGTGAATCCTTTAGCCACCAATCGGGCTTTAAATTTGTCAATTGATCCATCGACTTTCATCTTCTTTTTGAAGATCCATTTGCACCCGATGGGTTTACTTCCTCGTGGAAGATCCTCAAGAATCCAGGTATTATTACCTAAAATGGAATCCATTTCATCGTTTATAGCCTCTTTCCAAAACGAGACATCATGAGATCTCATCGCCTCATCAAACGTCATGTTCCATGACACAAAAATATGGAACCACTTGGTCCACATCGTTTCTCGAACCTTCTACCAAATACGTGTAGAAGTCCGAACCGAAGGATTTCTCCTTCCTTGCTCTCTTACTCCTTTGGAGTTCTAGAGCTCTATCAGGGACATTCTCCCTCTCATGACGAACAACGTCATTAGACACTTGCGTGTCAATCTCAACCGGTACATAATCCCTCGGTTTAGGGATAGAAGTAAACCGATTCTCATCAAATATTGCATCTCTCGATTCTACTATCGTATTCACGTTGATATAATCATTAGGTTCAACAATATAGAACCGATATGCCTTACTATGAGACGCATAACCCACAAAGATGCAATCAATGCCTCTTTCACCTAATTTTTTCCGTTTAGGTTCAGGGACTCTAACAACTGCCTACACCCCCACACCTTTAGGTAATCTAAATTAGGGGCTCGTTTGTTCCACAACTCATATGGAGTTATTTTATTTCTCTTGTTTGGAACTCTATTTAATATGTGACAGGCCGTTAACATAGCCTCACCCCAAAAACCATCACTGAGATCGGAATAAGATAACATGGAATTAACCATCTCGGTTAGAGTCCGGTTTTTCCTCTCAGCCACGCCATTTTGTTGTGGCGTATAAGGTGCATTTATTTCATGTATTATTCCTGTGGATTCAAAATATTTAGGATCGTAGTATTCGCCACCACGATCCGATCTTAAACGCTTGAGGAAGGTTTCACAGTGTAATTCAGATTCTGCTTTATATGTTTTAAACCTATCAAGCGAGTCGTCTTTGTTACTTATCAAATAAACATAACAAAATCTTGAATAATCATCGATAAGTGTAACAAAGTAATTCTTTCCACCCAAACTCGGTGTTCGCTTGAAGTCACATAAGTCACTATGGACTAGATCAAGTAGATTAGTCTCTCTTTGCACAGAAGGAAATGGAGATTTCGTTATTTTTGTTAGCATACAAGTCTTGCATTTGTCAACAACTTTATCTATGTGAGGAATCAACGAAGAATTATCCATTTCATGTAATCTACGAAAATTCACATGACCTAGTCTATAATGCCATAAAAACGACGAATCAAGCATATAAACAGAATCAATGTTCTTATTATTAACATTTAGTTTAAACATACCATTACATAGGTATCCTTTCCCAACAAATACACCACCCTTTGACAAAATAAACTTGCCGGCCTCGAAGACCAACTTAAACCCAAACCTATTCAACAGGCCACCTGATACAAGATTCTTCTTAACATCAGGAGCGAAGCATACATCGGTTAAAGTAAGGGTTTTTCCGGATGTGAAAAGTAAGTCAATTTTTCCCTTCCTTTTAACCGGTACCGACGCCCCATTTCCCATGAACAACTCAGTTCCGTTGTCCATGGGCTCTAAAGTGGAGAAGAACCCCCTATCATTACATACATGCTTCGTGGCCCCCAAGTCAATCCACCAAGAATTATCACTCTCGATTAGATTGACTTCCGAAATCATCGCCACGAACCTCTCGTTCGAATTTTTAGTGCGATGATCAAGCCCCTTGCCTTTGTTCTTTTTAAGGCGATAACAGTCTTTTCGCATATGACCGGGCTTCTGACACTCCCAACAAACAACTTTCGGCCTCTTATGCTTATTGTTCTTTTGGAAGTGTCCGGTTCTCTTTGGTCCCTTACTAGATTGGCCTTCCTCTGCGACGTTGATTTTACCAACATCACTCGGGCGTTCTTTGTTGTCATCTTGCACCCTGTAACCTTCCTCAATACGTAAATGGTTAGCGAGTTCCTCAATTGACATATCCTCCTTCTTATGTTTTAAATTTTTCCTTACATCTTTCCAAGAGGGAGGAAGTTTGTCAATTAAGGAAGAAACAACGATTGTGTCGTCCATATTCATGTTATGTTGTTTAAAATTATTTAATATACGTTCTATTTCATGGAATTGCTCCATGACAGGACGACCATCAATCATCTTATAATTATTAAATTGACTAACCAGGAATTTTTTGCTTGTTGCATCCTCGGCCATGTAACGAGCCTCAAGTGCGTCCCATAGTTCATTCGCGGTTGACATGTTAGAGTAAATGTCAAACAAGGCATTGGTCATCCCATTCAAGATGTGCCCTCTACAAATGTAATCATCGTTTTCCCACTTCAGTCTTACCCTTTGCTCGGCCAGCGTTTCTTCCTCCTCAGAAACGGGGAATGGAGACGGTGTATTCAGGACATACACCACATTCAGCGTTGTTATGAGAAAATGCATCTTCCTCTGCCACCATCGAAAATTTCCCCCATCAAACCGGTCTAATTTTACAAAATTGGATGTTATCTCCCTTAGTGATGAAGCCATAACCCAAACCAGAATGATAAACCTTAAGATTGTTAGAAAAAATTCAGAAAATACTTGAGAAACCTTGCAACCGGGTATCCAAACGATCTCAGGTGTTGAGGCGTGTGATCACTATCCTTAAGGTTTATTTCGGTATACGAAATATCCTCGGGGATACAACAACTACCAAAATATGGAGTGAAGAAGTATATGGGAAGAGATTGATGAAGATGTCTAGAGATTGGTTGATTTAGAGAACTCACCTTTTCTCAAACTCACATAGAACACAAGAACCAAGAAGATGTTCTTCAAATTACTTTCTTGTGAAATTCCACTACCATTTCATATGTTTTCTTCTTCTTAATGAGAGGGAAGAATATATGGTATTATCCTCTTCTGTAAAACGTCCCAAAACCAAGAGCATCAATATATAAAAGAACTGGGAAGAAACCGCGCAGAAAACCGTCAAAACCGACCTGTGTGTCGAAGTTGTGTGTCGACACACAGTATCGACACACAGCTTTCTGTAAGCCTGTGTGTCGATACTGTGTGTCGACACACAACTTCGACACACTGGCTCACTGTAAGCCTGTGTGTCGACACACAGGTTTCCTCCGTGCGCACCTGAAACGGGCTGTGTGTCGACACACGGGCCATGTGTGTCGACACACAGCTATCTTCCCTGCGTTCTATAGGATTTTGTGTCGACACATATGACCCATGTGTCGACACATACTCCCAGTAATGCTCTAATCACTCATACAAGTATCGAGACAATCTCAAATACATCTTATATACATATAAACAATATTTAACACACATATATACATTTTATACAATGAATATTTTGAAAATACATCAACATCATATAGATTGGACCTATCTCTGCTATTGTTCTATAGATTAACCTAATTTAGGTTTCTATCACATCCTTTCTATTTAGGTTTAGATCTATTAAATAGAATATATTTTCTATCATGTGCTTTCACCCCTAATAGTACAAACACCCAAGTACCGAATCCTATTAGAACTCTGAAGTTAAACGTACTTGGGAGAGAGTAGTACCAAGATGGGTGACCTCCTGGGAAGTCCTCATGTTGCACCCCTCGGGTTGGGGTTCTCAGAAACAGCTTCTTTTCGGGGGAGCACCCTAGAGGGTAAAGGTTGCGTACCCCCCCCCCCCCCCCCCGGGACCTTGCTCAGGCGGGAGCTCTTAAGACATTGAAAATGTTGCTTCTTCTGCTTTCAGTCCATATAGAAGAGATGAGACATAAAATAACTGATAACATAAACCTAACGTATGAAATAAACCTAACTTAGATTATACAAGAGATAGATCCAATATATGAGATGTATTCTAACAAGAAGTAGTGGGGAGAGATAAATACAAAGACAAATTGTTGCCCCAAGATGTTCAGGTGAAAGGAGAGTGTATGCTAGTTTATCTGTTTCATTTTTGCAGTGAATTTTTAAACTTCAATTGCTAATAATATTAATAAATTTTATAAATGAAGTCTTAATAATTTACAATATTATTGTTTACGTTCCTGAGAAAAATGCCATTATACATGAAGAGTCCCATTTAAACTGTTCACTTTGAGCACGAAAAATGTGAGAACCGACCTTGCTTTAACATCGAGTCAAGGACTGGATGCATGCTACGGTAGTTTCTCACGTGACATGCCCCAATTTAATGGAACATACACCTTTATTTTCATAATTAGCGAAAATAAGATATAAACACCGGAGTCCTGTAAGGGTAGAACCCGAGACCACACCTGAGTGGATATAGATCAAGGCAAAAACATAACAAAAACCAAAAAAGGGCAAGAACTATCTATGTCTACATCCCATATTACAGATTCACATCTGCTATAATAATAACTACATTCAATTTGCTATTCGTTATCCAATTGATAATTGGCCTTGATGTAACTTGATGTTCATAAACTTTATTGTTCAAGTATCTAAAATTTAAAAGTTGCACTAGTCAAGTACTATATAGTGAAATTCAAATGCTTTCTATTAGAAAATTTTAACGTGGAACATCGTCATAATAACGTGTAGGTACTATTTGTCAAAATTCAATATTCTTTTTTTTGGGGGAAATGCTAATGTGATGCTGAATCTTGATAATATACACACATTTTTCATCAAAATCAAGTGAATTTTCATTATAATAAGCTGAATTTTAGATATACAATTTTTTTGGGCAAATGGCGAGCAGAGAAACTTTCTTTTTTTTTTTGATCAATAAAACAAAAGCTAGGCCATATCATTACATAAGTAGTCATACAATTTCGATGATGGGTTTAACCACTACATATAATTACAAACATTACGAGAGTGATCTCTAGCTATCAAGTAGAGAAACTTTCAATTCAACTAAAAGAAGTACAAGGGATTTCGACTGTAGATTCCAATCGTATTCCTAGGATTAACCTTTGCTAACAAGCTTTACAAAGAAACAAGAAACCATTTCACACCTGAACAATTATACTACTAATTTGAACCTGCTCACTCCTTTCAGTTTCACTAAAAATTATAGTATTACTCTCATTCCAAATACTATAAACTAGACAAGCTAACACAATTTGCTGAACCTTACTTATCCATTTACAATTCTTCACCTTGCTCTATTGGCAATCATATAAGGAACGAAAGTCAGAAATAGATGGAATAAAAAATCTGCTAGCAATTTTCCTCGAGTAGGGACAATCAAAAAATAGATGGCGTGAAGACTCACTTAACATAATATATATTATCATAATTATGTACCATATCAACATGCTATGGGAAAAAGGTTCTTGAATATTAACAAAATTCAACTGATTTTAGTGTAGAGCACTTAAATATAAAATTTTTGAACTTTACGATATTTATATTTGTACAAATTGAGATATCAAAATATCCAAATAAAAATAACAATTTTCTTATAGGTGATTGAATAAACAATGTTCAAGCACGTATAAGGACGCAAGTGAGAAGATAGAATGTTGCTTCAGGCTAAAAGATCTAGAATTCGATTCCCCCTTAAATATTTTTTTCGCGAAATTTTTAACTTATTTAGCTCTTATAATATAGAAATCGTTACATAAACTAAAATTTACCGAATAATCAGATTCTATGTCGACAAATTTGCCCTTTTCTAGTCATTCTCCTCCTCAGCCCTTTTTATTCAACATCCACATCGACATTCCGATGTTAAAAAAAAGAACAACATTCCAGTAACCAACATTCAATCTCGACCGTCAACTAATAAAAAAAGATCCTAGCCGTCGAATTTAGGTCAAAATTTCATCGTCTCTCACTCTCCGTATAAATACTCTTCATTAACACCATTTTCTTCTTCAAAGCAAAAATTAGGGTTTCGTAGAATTTACATTCTCTCTCCTCCATCGCCAAATCCTCTAGGTTAAAGTGACGGCGCCATAACCGTCCGCCTTGACAACAACTAAGCTTGTCTTGGCCCTAATTTTGCCTATTCAATTATCTTTTTCATCTTCAATTTCCCTTTTTTGGTTCAAAAATCACGAAAAAGGTAAAAAATTAGGGTTTATCTTGTTCAATGGCGGTGAAGCAGACGAAGGCAGAAAAAAAGGTCGCATACGACCAAAAATTATGTCAACTTCTCGACGAGTACGGTCAGATTCTTGTGGCGTCGGCTGATAATGTAGGATCGAACCAGCTCCAGAACATTCGGAGGGGATTAAGAGGAGATTCGATCGTACTGATGGGGAAGAATACAATGATGAAGAGGTCTATTAGGATTCATGCAGAGAAGACTGGGAATAACGCTTTTCTTAACCTAATTCCCTTACTTGTGGTATGTAATCGATTTTTAGGGTTTTTTTTTGAAGTTGCTGGTGATTGAATTTTGGAAAGTTGAGTGCTTTTTGGTTTGGTTTATGTGTAGAGGGAAACGTAGGGTTGATTTTCACCAAGGGTGACTTGAAGGAAGTCAGAGAGGAGGTTGCCAAATACAAGGTTAGTTATTTTAATTTTTGATTTTTCTTGTTTGTTAAATTTTTGTTGTTTAATGTGTTATTTTATATATGAATATTTAAGGGGGTGAATTAGGTTATTTAGTAATAAATAATAAATTAAATTTATAAATCTAAAATTAAATTAAAAGATAGACAATAAATATGAAATGACAAAAACAAAGGCAAGAATAAAAGCGATGTATAAAGATTTTTATAGTGGTTCACTTCCAAACCGGATGGTAGTTCACTTTTCAAGTGACTACTCTTTGTCACTTAAGCCTTTAACTAAGCTTGGTGATCCTTTTTAAAAACATGCTCATGATCCAACCTTTATAACCTGTCTTTTAACCTTTACAACTGATTCTTTTGTAACCGTAAGGTCATGATCCAACCTTTACAATGAGTAATAAAATAAAGTAATGGAAGAATTAAAGCAATGAGACTTTTCGCTCTTTCAAGAGTGAATTGACAATTGATCAAGCTTAGCCAAAGCTAGGGATATGCCAATTATGCTCAATGATCAACAATAAGAGAACAAGTGATGCTCAAATAAAAACTTTAAACAAAACTTAAAATCAAACCGTTAAAGTGCAAGAATGTAAGAGAACTTTTCAAAGAATGCTTAGAGAGTGTTGGATGATTTGAACCAAAGTATTCAAGCCTTATTTATAGGCAAATGAGGGCTAATGGGACATTCAAAAGGTTGGAAAAAGGTTTTGGAAAAAAAATAAAGACAAAAGCAGTCGTTTTGAGCTTTTTCGGTCTGTGGGTCGACACACAGCATCTCTCGGTGGCTACTGTAAGACTGTGTGTCGGCACATACCTTATGTGTGTCGACACTCAGCCTACCTGAGTGGATTTACACATTTTTGATTAATTAGCTTGATTGATGGGATAATTTTACCACATTAGCTAAGTTGATTAATTGATTGATTGATTGCCATTTTAGTTCAAATTTTTGATTTTATTTCCCACTTTGCCTTGATCATAAAAATAATTGATTGCATAAATCAAGCTAAATTATCACCTATCCAAATTTTAATTGATTTGATCATGTTTTTTTTTAAATACCAATCTTGAAAAAATATTTTAATTGATAAGCTAGATTGGTTTAATTTTGACTTGAATATATTTCAAATAAAATTTGAAAATCAATTTTCAAAAATATTTTAAAAACATTTTTGTTAGAGCATCACATATCAATATTGAGACTTAGACTCAATTGATATATACCGATCCTAAGTCCTAGACAATAAAAATAAATAATATTAAGGTGCTTGGACTGGGATCACGTTCTCTTCAATTTCGATGAATCTTCTCTTCAACTTTGGTCTATTTTCCTCTTAATTCATCATCTTAGAAAGCTTCGTACCAACATGATTAACCTTGATTTTCCTAGTTTTCTTACGAGCCACTTAGAAACAAGATTAGAAGAATTTAAACACTATGACTCACTAAATGGTTGTTATCATTAAAATTACAATAGAAATGCCTTTAGGGCCAACAATCTCTTATCTTTTGATGATGACAAACATTTGGTGTTTTACCTTAAAAGTATAGATGTTAAAGTATAGAAATCACCATAAAAGCATGCACATTAAGATACAGCTCAGTGATGCATTATAGGGACCATAAAAGCTCCCCCTCAGTTGATGCATTATAGAAATCATACATAACATCATTGTCATTTTTAGCATTATGCATTCAAGGGGTTAGATATTCAATTATCTTACACCTAGCATAGCACAATTAAGCATCAATCAAATAAACATAAATCAACTAAACACCAATTTTTCTCCCCCTTTGTCATCAACAAAAAGCATAAGAGAGGGGATAAACACAGTAACAATAAAAGCATGTATGAACACAAGAAAAGAGTACACATAACATCACATAATTTAAATAGTTGTACAATAATTCTAAATGTTGCTCCAAAGTTTAAAAGAAGAAAGAAAATAAGTCTAAGGAGTTGGGTTCTTTGCCTACACGATAGAAAATCAAAAAGCTTTTGCATTGCAGATCGTGATTCTTGGCAGAACTCTTCAATTTGAGAATGTAGAGAAGATTGGCCTTCTTGTAAGGAAGTTAATTGGACTTCCATAGAAGTTAGTCGTTCATTTAGACTCCTTCCTTTTTGAGGTCCGGGTTGGGATTCCTGCTTGTTATGCCCAACCCCCCCCCCCCAATTAAAATTTTCCTCTTCCTCTTCCTCGTCTCTTATTTCATCTATTCTCCTAACTCCTCTTTCTTCTTTACCCATTCGAAACACAAAATCCATCTTTTTCAAGGATGTCTCAGTAGAGTCATCTTGATAAGGAATGGGGTTTTTAAAAGATGAGCTCGTTAAAAAGCGTTGAAAAATACGGGGAAGAAGCATGCCATATGCGAGATTAATCTTTCTAGAGTGAATATGAAAAATGAATTTTAAGACTAAGCCCCCTAGATTGATTTTTTTGCCTATTCGGAGTCGAGATAGTAGGAATAGATGTAAATGTGAGATTGAGTCGAAGCCACTTGACCTTGGAGTGATGTTCATACAAATTAATTTGTGAGCTAACTTAAGAACCACATCTAAATCATTCGAGTTAGGCCTCGTTGGGTTGGAAAGTGGTATATCACCCCAAACTTGTTTAAGTAGGGAGGGTTGGCGAGGTTCCGGGAGCGGGAATTGGTGGAGTTTTTGGGGAAAATTAAAATCATCCTCTACAGTAAAATCAAAGCCAAGCAAATCATTTATATCAAAAGCAGTAAGTTTGATTTCTTGAACTAAAATAATTGAGGATAATTGTAGAGGAGTAGCTTTAGAAATATTAAGGTTGAAGTAAAATCCTCGTACTAAATCCGTATATACCGGTTCCTTAATACAACAAATTTCAGTCTGGCCTACTCCTTCAAACAAAGAAAATAATTCTCCTAAGTTATGTGTCCTAACCTAAGTCCAGTCTACGAATCTACCGAATAGCACTTCCTTTTTGAGAAAGGGGTTAGAGGAATTTACCGAGTTAGGACCCCGAGAAGAAGAAGCACCTGCAGTGTTCTCGGATCTCTTCTTGGAAGTGGTATCCGACCTTTTTGTGTGACCCATTACTGAAAAACTTGAGGAGATTTGGAGGAAAAAAAAGAAAAAATTTCGTGGGTATGGTTAGAGTTTGGTAGAAAGAGGTGAAATTTTGAGATTTGTTTAAAAATTGTTAAAGAGAATGAAATGTTGGTAAAAATAGATGATTTGTGACTTAAAAAAAGAGAAAGTGAAGAAAAACTAGAAAATGTAAGAAAAATTCTGGGTGGTTCGGTTTATGTGTGAGGGTTTGTGAAAAAGATGAATTTTTGACAAAAATCTAAAGTTTTGATATTAAAATGTTGGTAGAAACTTGATTTTTAGTAAAAATTTGAAGAAAAGTGATGAGTTTTGGAGAGATTTTGAAAAAGAAGGGGTTAGGTTTTGAGAGAGAGAGAGTTGAAAGATTGAAGATGGCGTAAAGTGAAAAAGTAAAGAAAGAGAGAGAGAATTGTGAAACCCGTGAGATGTGCAGATGTGTAGAACCCATGAGACCCCTCTAACACACAGAAGCAGAGCAGCATTGTTACTGCTCTATGTGTCGACACACAGATTTTGTGTGTGACCCTTCTTCTTCTTTTTTTTTTTTTTTTTTTAAATAGTCCAAATTCCTATATACATGAGTTGGATAAGAATACTTAGTCCGTTGGAATTCTTTTATGTTGAATATTGAAATTCAATGTTAAATGCAAGCAATCAAAGTCATGTAGTCAAATTACACATGCCAATTCTAGTTCTAATATCACAAAAAATTTCTTCACCTAGAGGTTTAAAAAAAAATGTCCGGTAATTGGTCATTGGTGGGAACAAATTTCACAATGACATCTCCCTTAAGCACATGATCACGAATGAAGTGATGTTTAACCTCAATATGCTTTGTTCTAGGATGTTGAGCCGGATTTTTAGTTAAGCATATAGCACTAGTATTATCACACATTATAGGAGCATGGTTAATATTAATGCAGTAGCCATTTAATTGATGCATTAACCACAACATTTGAGCACAACAAGTTCCACATGCAACATATTTGACCTCGGCGGTGGATAGAGCAACGAAATTTTCTTTTTGCTAAACCATGACACCAAAGCGTGACCAAGAAATTGACAAGTATAACTAGTCAATTTTTGATCCACTTTGTCTCCGGCAAATCTGTATCACTATATTCAACTAAATCAAAGAAATCACATTTAGGGTAAAATATATGCCTGAGGTAGGAGTACCAACTAGGTATTGAAATATTCTTTTCACAGCACACAAATGAGATTCCTTAGGATATGCTTGAAATCTAGCACATAAACATACACTGAACAATATATCAGGCCTACTAGCGGTAAGGTAAAGAAAGGATCTGATCATACCTCGATATAGCTTTTGGTCCATGCCAAATTTCTTAAGCATTTCCTTGATGTAAAGCAAGCCAAGTACGGGTTTCACTACTCTCTTTCTCCCTTTCTTCACTTTTTCACTTCACTCCATCTTCAATTTTTCAACTCTCAAAACCCAACCCCTTCTTTTTCAAAATCTGTCCAAAATTCATCAATTTTCTTCAAATTTCTTTCAAATTTTTATTAAAAATCAAGTTTCTACCAATATTTTAACATCAAAACTTTAGATTTTTGTCAAAAATTCATCCTTTTCCACAAACTCTCACACATGAATCGAACTACCCAGAATTTTTCTTACATTTTCTCGTTTTTCTTCACCTTTCTCTCTTTTTAAGTCACAAATCATCTATTTTTACCCACATTTCATTCTCTTTAACAATTTTTAGACAAATCTCAAAATTTCACCTCTTTCTACCAAACCCTAACCATGCCCTCGAAATTTTTGCTTTTTTTTTTTTTTTTCCTTCCAAATCTCCTCAAGTTTTTCAGTAATGGGTCGCACAAAGAGGTCGGACACCATTTCCAAGAAGAGATCCGAGAACACTGCAGGTGCTTCTCCTTCTCGGGGTCCTAGCTCAGTAAATTACTCTAACCCCTTTCTCAAAAAGGAAGTGTTATTCGGTAGATTCGTAGACTGGACTTGGTTTAGGACACATAACTTAGGAGAATTATTTTCTTTGTTTGAAGGAGTAGGCTGGACTAAAATTTGTTGTATTAAGGAACCGGTATGTCCGGATTTAGTACGAGGATTTTACTTCAACCTTAATATTTCTAAAGCTACCCCTCTACAATTATCCTCAATTAGTTAAGTTCAAGAAATTGAACTTACTGCTTGTGATATAAATGATTTTCTTGGCTTTGATTTTACTGTAGAGGATGATTTTAATTTTCCCCAAGAACTCCACCAATTCCCGCTCCCCGAACCTCGCCAACACTCCCTACTTAGACAAGTTTGGGGTGATATACCACTTTCCAACCCAACGATGCCTAACTCGAATGATTTAGGTGGGGTTCTTAAGTTAGCTCATAAATTAATTAGTATGAACATCACTCCAAGGTCAAGTGGCTTCGACTCAATCTCACATTTACATCTATTCCTACTATCTCGACTCCGAATAGGCAAAAAAAATCAATCTAGGGGGCTTAGTCTTAAAATTCATGTTCCATATTCACTCTAGAAAGATTAATCCCGCATATGGCATGCTTCTTACCCGTAATTTTCAACGCTTTTTAACGAGCTCATCTTTTAAAAACCCCATTCCTTATCAAGATGACTCTACTGAGACATCCTTGAAAAAGATGGATTTCGTGTTTCGAAACTACGAATGGGTAAAGAAGAAAGAGGAGTTAGGAGAATAGATGAAATAAGAGACGAGGAAGAGGAAAATTTGAATGAAGGGGGAAATGGGGATAACGAGCAGGAATCCCAACCCGGACCTCAAAAAGGAAGGAGTCTAGATGAACGACTAATTTCTGTGGAAGTCCAATTAGCTTCCTTACAAGAAGGACAGTCTTCTCTACACTCTCAAATTGAAGAGTTCTGCCAAGAATCACGATCCGCAATGCAAAAGCTTTTTGATTTTCTATCGTGTAGGCAGAGAACCCCGACTCCTTAGACTTATTTTCTTTTCTTCTTTTAAACTTTGGAGCAACATTTAGAATTATTGTACAACTATTTAAATTATGTAGTGTTATGTGTACTCTTTTCTTGTGTTCATACATGCTTTTATTGTTACTGTGTTTATCCCCTCTCTTATACTTTTTGTTGATGACAAAGGGGGAGAAAAATTGGTGTTTAGTTGATTTATGTTTATTTGATTGATGCTTAATTGTGCTATGCTAGGTGTAAGATAATTGAATAGCTAACCCTTTGAATGCATAATGCTAAAAATGACAATGATGTTATGTATGATTTCTATAATGCATCAACTGAGGGGGAGCTTTTGTGGTTCCTATAATGCATCGCTGGGCTGTATCTTAATGTGCATGCTTTTATGGTGATTTCTATACTTTAACATCTATACTTTTAAGGTAAAACACCAAATGTTTGTCATCATCAAATGAGGAGAGATTGTTGGCCCTAAAGGCATTTATATTGTAATTTTGATGATAACAACCATTTAGTGAGTCATAGTGTTTAAATTCTTCTAATCTTGTTTCTAAATGACTCATATGAAAGCTAGAAAAATCAAGGTTAATCATGTTGATATGAAGCTTTCTAAGATGATGAATTAAGAGGAAAAGAGACCAAAGTTAAAGAGAAGATTCATCCAAATTGAAGAGAATGTGATCCCAGTCCAAGCGCCTTAACATTATTTATTTTTATTTTATAGGATTTAGGATCGGTATATATCAATTGAGTCTAAGTCTCAATATTGATATGTGATGCTCTAACAAAAATGTTTTTGAAATATTTTTGGAAATTTTATTTGAAAAATATTCAATTCAAAATTAAACCAGTTGAGTTTATCAATTAAAATATTTTTCAAGATTGGTATTTAAAAAAAAAAGCATGATCAAATCAATTAAATTTGGATGGGTGATAATGTATTCTTTGATTAAAGTTCTCTTACATTCTTGCGCTTTACCTGCTTGATTTTAAGTTTTGTTTAAAGTTTTTATTTGAGCATCACTTGTTCTCTTATTGTTGATCATTGAGCTTAATTGGCATATCCTTAGCTTTGGCTAAGCTTGATCAATTGTCAATTCACTCTTGAAAGAGTGAAAAGTTTCATTGCTTTAATTATTCCGTTACTGTATTTCTATTCCTCATTGTAAAGGTTGGATCAATTGTCCTACGGTTACAAAAGAATCAATTGTAATGGTCGGGTCTTGAGCCTACGTACAAAAAGACCAGTTGTAAAGGTTGGATCCTGAGCTTCTTTTTAAAAATGATCATCAAGCTTAGTTAAAGGCTCAAGTGTCAAAGAGTAGTCACTTGAGAAGTGGACTAGCTTCCGGTTTGGAAGTGAACCACTATAAAAATCTTTGTGCATCGTTTTTATTCTTGCCTTTGTTTTTGTCATTTCTTATTTATTGTCTATCTTTTAATTTAATTTTAGGTTTATAAATTTAATTTTTTATTTATTACTAAAGAACCTAATTCACCTCCCCTCTTAGGTCTCTCTTAGGACCTTCAATAAATATATTATTCAAGCTAAAAAGTTTGCTGATTTGTAAAATTAAAGAGAATGTTAGTCACAATAGTGGTAGCATAAATGTAACATATAGTAAATGATATATCCCCTCCCCCTCCCCATGGCTTTACCATCATAAAAAAAAAAAAAAAAAAAAATATAGTAAATGATAAGGTATAGTCAATAATTTGAGAGCTAAAGGGATAAATGTAGCAAAATATAGATATTTAATTTAGTTGTAAGCATTGATTTTTTTTTTTTTAATGATCATTTATTTGTTAATTGAGAAACGGATAATTGTTATAATATTTGTATTACACAGTTAATATCAAGCAAACATGTATTATACTGTATTATTGACAATGATATGGCTCTTTTTAAATGAGAAAGTACGGATACATGTCCAATATATATATTATATGTAAATTTTACTATGAGATTGGATTTTTTTACAAGTTTGTTATAAAATAAATCACGAGGTCTTATCTTAAACAAAGAAATGGCTAATTAGTTCAAGAGACTAAGCCATGATGTTTTTACACTGAAGTGACAGCATCATGGCTTAGTCTCGAAAAATTGTTTGTCATAGCTGGTTGTTGGTGAATTCATATTGTTAGAAGCGCGGCGTAGGTTGTTTAGTAGAGTAGTGTGGAGTTATTAAGATCTGAACTTGTAGGGTTGAATCTCAATAATATGTTGGATTTATGAAGACGATCAAAAAAAATATATACTATTTAAGACGATGTTACTATTGATCATCCATGTCCAAGTATTTATGGTCGGAAATGCTTTTTATATCCCTGATTTGTTGTGTGGCTTGAACAGGTCGGAGC
Organism: Simmondsia chinensis; assembly: GCA_018398585.1. NCBI lineage: Eukaryota > Viridiplantae > Streptophyta > Magnoliopsida > Caryophyllales > Simmondsiaceae > Simmondsia > Simmondsia chinensis. The sequence continues at coordinate 35,558,152 of JAGTTD010000008.1, read as the reverse complement.
TCCTGCTCGTGTTGGTTTAGTTGCTCCAATTGATGTCGTTGTCCCTCCTGGCAACACCGGTCTCGACCCCTCTCAGACCTCTTTCTTCCAGGTCTGCATCTTTTCCTAATTTTTCAAATTTCATCTGTTTATTATGATGTTTTCCTAATGATTTTGCCTCTCAACTCTAGGTGCTTTAACATTCCCACCAAGATTAACTAGGGTACGGTCGAAATTATCACCGCTGTGGAGCTTATCAGGAAGGGTGACAAGGTGGGCTCTTCTGAGGCTGCCCTTCTTGCAAAGCTCGGTGTCCGACCCTTCTCATGCGGGCTTAACGTCCAGTCTGTGTATGAAAATGGGTCGGTGTTCAGCCCAGATGTCCTTGATCTGACTGAGGACGATCTTCTCGAGAAATTCGCCACTGGTGTCTCCATGGTTACCTCCCTCTCGCTGGCTATTTCTTACCCGACTCTTGCCGCTGCGCCTCATATGTTCATCAATGCTTACAAGAATGTTTTGGCTATTGCTGTTGAAACCGAGTACTCGTTCCCTCAGGCAGATAAAGTCAAGGAGTACCTCGAGGTTTGGATCATACCATATTGCTATTATTAGGGGGGTGAATGATTTGAGCCGATTAGATCCTGTTAGGCTTGATGCTTGGTTCAATTGAGCTTAGCTCGGCGAGTTTAAGACCAAACTTGGCTTATTTGATCCCGGCCAATTTAGGACCGATTTCTGTTCATTTAGGCTTAAAGTAGATTTTATTGCGCAGTTTAAGCTGCTAAATTTTTTTAAGATATACTCATTTAAGCCAGTGAACCTACAAGCTTGAGTTTCATTAGGATTGGGCTTGACTGGATAAACTAAACGAGCTGACTGGCTTGGCTCGAGCTGAAAATGAGCCAGCCTTTTGAGTTTTATGACGAGCACTTGCAAGCTTGGCTCGTTTACTCCCATAGCTACCATCTATATCATCTACATATCCAAGTGAAGGATTCGCCTAAACTTGCATGTTTTCCTAAAATAATGCAGGATCCAAGCAAGTTTGCCGTTGCTGCTGCTCCGGTTGCTGGTGGTGCCCCTGCTGCAGCAGCAAAAGAGGAAGAGAAGAAGGAAGAACCAGCTGAGGAGTCTGATGACGATATGGGTTTCAGCTTGTTTGACTAAGTAAACTTCTACAATTTGCCTATGTCATGATTTAGGGCCTTTTTATCTTAGTTTTGTGATGTTGAATTCCAAGTGTTTTAAATCATACACTAATGTTATGTTTCATTTATTTCATAATGAATTCTGTGCTCTTTTTTATAACGCTTATTGTTCTTGATTAGTTTACTTTGGTTTTTGTCCTATGGTTTACATGTTACTAGTGGCTTTGGTTTTACATGCTTTTGTGAAGAACTTGGTAGCGGGTAAGTATTTTGATACTTGGATTTGTCCTAATTTTAGATTCTTTTTGTATATATTTGGTCTAATTCGGAGTCGGGTCATATTATTTGAGTCAGTTCATTGCAAATATGTGAAGCATAGGGTTTGAGTGTTCAGGAAGTGTGGGTTTATTGGTTGAAAGAGATGTTTAGAGGCCATAGGACATGGAAATGTAGAATGTAGAATCCATGATTTAGGAACTGAGTGGGATCTTGATGAATTTGGCTTACCATGGTTGTGCAACAAGTTGAGCTTGCTATCAGGTTGATCTGTTTGCTTCACTTTGCTCAGTTTCATATGAACCTACTATCTCAATAGTTATAGTTGAAAGTTCAAGAATAGTTTTACATTCTAACAAACCTTCTGTTATAGATGCCTGTGTTGAAACATGAATACTACACCGGTTCAATTCATACTTTATTTTAATGTAAGAACTGTTGGGATTCAGACTCGTAACCTATCTGTTAGTAACCCATGTTAGCGTGGGCCAATAGATGCGTGGATATTGCACTAGTCCAATGACCTTGAAGGTTATTGTTAATCTGGGTTGGGGGGATGACTGATAAAATGAAGCTGTGCATCTGATCTTTGAGTCAAATTGCACAGCGTGGTGTGGAAGTAGATTGTTGTGGGCATCATATAATACGTCATTGTGGTTGTCATAGAATCAAAGAGTGATTTAAAGTTGCTGTTAATCCCGTTCTTACGAACCCCACCTCATAAATAACTTCAGCATGATAATAAGTACACCGACCCCATTCATCGTAAACAGACTGGGTCACAGTAGTTTGCGTTGTGATGGGTTGTGGGGTTCACATGATGGAACGCGGTAATTGAGTTGGGTTTATCAAGGAAACATAAGTTGATTCGATCTTGGGTTTCTTTGGGTGTAGATTGGACCGTGCCAAAACTCAAGATAAGTAGATTTTACGGATAGGGGATTGGAATAAATTGAATCGACCTGGTCTTGGATCGAATGATCAGTCCGGTTTTGACCCAAAATTTCGAGTGATTAACTTGATTGGCTCAAAATTTGCACGATTAGTTATGAAAGTATCTAAGTGATAAAATTTATAAACATCAAACACCTAATTGAGGAATGATCAAATATTAAAGGGAAATTATTTATTACGTATCATAAGGCTTGAACGTTTATCACTTAAATATCCTGACATTTTAATGTACAAAATGAGGTACCATGAGTTTTATACATTTTACTGTTTAGGTATCCTAAAATTTTAAATTTTATTTAGGTACCCTTTTGTGAAAAGTTTTGATATGTTTTTATTACAAAATGTTAAAATTAAATATGATTTCAATTATATATAAGTATATTTATTATAATTTTATATTTTTTGTAGAAAAATGCAAAAGTGACACATAATTATGGTAATTTTTAGGTGGTTTATATGAACATTCGGTGAGTATTTTTTTACAATTCATTGAATTTTTTATGAAAACATTGGCACTAACTTATATATATTATCGTATTCATATATTATATCAATATTTTTTGTATAAAATTGATCGAATTCTTACAAAAAATTATTAAATTTCATCATAAGGTATATAAGTAATAAAATATTCAAATTTTAAGTTATCCCAATATATATATTAAAATATCAAGATATCTAAGTGATAATTTTTCAATATTGAAAAGGGTAAATTACAGAAAATTCCTCTCCTCCTGAAGCTGTTACAAGATCTAAGGAGTTCTCAAACGCCGAAGTGCAGGTAGTCGTAGTGCTGGAAGGATCAAAAGCGAGGATCACGGCAATATCAATTGGGGGAGTCTTCAAATCCTTAGCTTTATCCATTATTGTTTTTCTTTTCAGATTTCATAATGTATAAAAACTCCCATGGAGGAGTAAATATTCTTAGTTTAGGGATGAAGGGCGACTTTTGCTTCAATAACAAAAAACCCCCCTCACAAATAAAACCACTCACTAAACTCCCTAACTTTTGAAAATTTTTCACTTTGCCCCCAAATAAATTTTTTTGACCATTTTTCCCCTCAACAAAAAAAAAGTTATATTTTATCTCATAATATTTTTTTCTGAAAATTTTAAAAATATTTTTTATCTTCTAAACTTATATAATATTACTATAATTAATTAAAATAATTATATTTTTATAAATATAGAAAAGTTTCTTAATTTTTTTTGCTAAAAATATAAATATTTAATTTTTTTCTAATAATATAAAACCTTTTTCTAAAAATAAAATTAAACATTAGGGGCAAAATGGTCAAAAATAAGTTACATGGAGCTAAGTGATAAATTTTTAAAAGTGGGGGAGTTTTGTGAGTGCTTTTATTTATGAGAGAAATTTTTTATTTTTGAAGCAAAAGACATAGGAGTTTTCTGTAATTTATCCCGTTGAAAATACCAATATCAACACGCTGCGTTTCGCCCCTATCATCATGAGAACCACTCAAAACGCTGAAGATCGGCGTGCCCCCTCAACTGAGCCGCACATAACAGTTCTTATCTTCATAACAATCTTCTCTCTCACAGGGCTCATCCAATCCACTCCAATGGCGTCTTCACTGCTACTCGGAAACTCTCAGTCTCTCTCTCTCTCCTTCTCGCGCTCTATCTCCGCCGTCCCTCTATCCTCTCTGTCGTCGTCGGCGGCACCGGCCTCCGGCCCCGCCGCTTCTCCGGCGCCGCCGCTGAGTAAGTTGAAAATAACCGTCAATTGCAAACCCTAATGGCATTTTCTGGTTCAATTTTCAACTTTTGAGCAATTTATTGTTGTTTTTCTTTAGATTTTGTAAACAATTTAATATTATTATTTTTGTTAAGATTCTCTAAGCGGTTTTTGTTCGATTTTGTTTGTAGTTTATTTTTAATCTTAATATTTTTTGGACAATTGTTTGTAGTTTATTGAGTAAGTGAAGAACTGCTATCAATTCCGAACCCTAACGGTTTTTTCTAGTCCAAATTTCAACTATTTTAGCAATTTATTTTTCTTTTTTTTGAGGTTATGTAAAGTGATTTTTGTTCAATTTTGTTTGTAGTTGATTGAGTAAGTGAAGAACTACCGTCAATTGTAAACCCTAACGTTTTTTTTTCTGGTTCAAATTCAAATTTCGAGCAATTTATTTTCCTTTTTTCAACATTGTAAGTGATTTTTGTTGCATATTGTGTGTAGTTTATTGTGGAAGAGGAGACAAGAAGACTGCTAGAGGCAAGCGATTCAATCACTCGTTCGGAAACGTCAGTTACTCTACCTTCTTCTTTTGTTCTTCATTGGTGACGGCGTTAGTAAAATACGGAAATCAAACGGAATCTAATACTATGTGTAGTATTCGGCTATATACTATAAGAAAAGTTTCAAAAGTTTGTTTACCCATAAGGTAAAGGGGAAATTATCACTTAGTTATTTTAAGGTTTAAGTATTTATTATTTAGATACATGATGTTTCAATATATACGATGGAATATCCTAAGGTTGAAATATTTTATTACCTAAGTACCCTATATCGGAATTTGATCAATTTTATACAAAAAATGTCAGTATAATACATGAATATAATAATATGTATAAGCCAATGCCAATGTTTTCATTAAAAATTCAATGGATTGTGATAAAATATTTATTGAATATTGATGTAAACCGCCTAAAAATTGCTATAATTATTTGTCATTTTTGCATTTTTTGGCCAAAATAATCAAGTTCTGATGAAAATACGATATATTATTGAAATCGTGTTAAATTTTAGCATATTCTAACAAAAATTGATAGAATTTTTGACAAAAGGATATTTGATTGATCAAATTTTAGAACTTCAGGGCACTTAAGTGATAAAATGTCTAAATCTCAAGGTACCTCATTATATATATATTAAAATGTCAAGATACTAAGTGATAAATGCTTAAATCTCTAGAGATCTGAGTGATAATTTTTCTAAAGTAAAAGAAAATGTTAGTCACAATAGTAATAGCAGAAATATAACACATAGTAACTAATAAGAGTACAATTAATAATTTGAAAGTTAAAATAATAAAATTAATAAAATATAGAATATGTATATTTAGTTTATTTTTCTGAACAAGACAATGCCTGAAGGTGAAAATATGCATATTTAGTTTAGTTGTAAGTATTGAGTATTTTGAATTATTATTTATTTAAATGGATAAAATATAGCACATGCTATAATCCGTGTATTTTATGTATAATATCATAAAATGTATAATTTGCAGTAGGCACTAAAGAAGCTGTAAGGATATCATGTGGATAAAAATAAAAGAGTAGATCACATAGTTTTTAAGTGTAAAAGATTATAATGAATTTGATAAAATAGTGGAAATAACAGTGTAAAAATGTGCAAAACTTGTTATTTGTTGGTGAACCCACCATCCCGTGGCTATTTCTCTCATCCCACTCAAGCAGTGTTGTGACACACTGACAATGAAAGAAAAGTTAGATAAGAGGCCTATTTTGAGTCATGGGTATGTCCTCGGAGATAATTGAACTCCCGATGGCGATAACTACATGGGTAGGAGATGCCACCAACTGAGACACCCTTATGATGGTCTTTTACACTTTATACATATAATTTTTAGATTAAAATATTATTTCACAAAGTTTAATGTACCAAATTTTAAGGTATTAATATGTAATTTATCCCTTAGTAAAACGATGTACTTTTAAAAATGACAGGCGAGGCCGAGGGACAAGAAGAAGGGCAGAGGTCCACCGAAAGCACCAATACTGCCATCGGCGCCCAAGAAGGATCCCTTTGATGATGATCAGGTCATCAAGATCGATATCGATGAGTAATTGTTAAAATGATGATCAGGTCATAAAGATCGATATCGATGAGTAATTTTTTTTAACAATTTTTATGAAAGTCCATCATAATTTCTACATTTTCATGTATTACTTACTACTCATGCTATGCTGTTGTTTAATCTTGTAGTACAAAGCTTTTGTTGCTATTAAACACACTTGTATTGTATGTCAAGGCGCTGAGAGGGGGGGAATCAAATGACAATGAGGTCTTTTGTAGGAGTTATTTGGTATGTTAGTGCTTAATATTTGTGAGTTTGTTTAAATTGGTCCTTCGTTTTTGTCTTTGTTAAAAGTCCTTTTATTTTCCGATTATGGCCCTACTTAGGGAGAAAATTGTACGCCTCACCACTATAAAAAAATGTATGGAAAGTGGCGAAAGGCAAAACCTAAAGTTAGCAAAATGAAACTATCCGATCTCTCTGCAAATTAGATAGGGTTATCGACGAAGAACCCAAAGCTTTTTGTCCATCTAGAACAATTACTTTTTCTCGTACGCAATTCATTGTGTATTTGATTATTATTTAGTGCTTAGTAGTGGAAGTGAATATGTCTGGAACTCATTTTAAGCCTAAATAATGTTAAGCCTTAATAATCCAACCCTAGCACGAAACTTAACGACCTAAGTTTGAGCTCAACTGAGCTGAACTGAGTTAAGTACACGCTTGAAGCCTCTAAACTCGGTTGAGGGCTGAAAAAAATTAAAAGGTCGGCTCATATATACCTCTACATGTAAAATATATACGCAGCATCCGAGCAATTTCTTCTCTTTAATTTCACTTTCTTGAGCAAATAATAGCAAGGATAGAAGGGTAAATCTATGGCGCCCCGAATTGAGAAGAGAGAGAGAATGATAATGGGTCGGATTTGCCTTTTTATTTCGGCGAGTCTCATTACTTTTGTTACATTTCAGGTGTCCCAGTGTCATAATATTTAGGCTTCATGGATTGCAAGAAAGCTGGAGTTTAAAAGAATATTTTCCTCGTTTTAATTTTTTTTTTTTTTTTTTTGATAATCAATAAAACCCTATAAAATGTACAAGAGTACAAGGAGAAACAACATTAAAAAAAGACCATGAAAACTGAAGGAGCTACCCCAATGACACAGGCTTGAGAAAGCATAAACCAACATGATGAACCCTATAACGCCAAGGCAGGCCAAAACATATTGCGATAATAAGCTCACAAAATCCTGAAAACCAAAATAGTGAACGAAAAATGTAGATGACGGACACAACCGAACATGACAGCAAAAGGACTCGAGACACCTAAAAAATAGGAGAAAACACGGTAAATAGACTCGCCACTATGTTTCCTCTCCCTAGGGGACGAGGATGCAAAACATGCTCGATTCTCCGTATTCAATTTGCTATGATATAATCCTCTCTATGGAACCATAACCCTAGTTTTGTAAGAACGGTACAGCATTTCCCCAAGACAGATACACTACTTTTGGAGCACAGCGGGGTGAGCATCGAAGGATGGTTGCGAGTTTAGCACTATAACTACGATCAGCACGAACATTAAAAAAAATTTGCACGAATCTAAAAGACTCGCATCCGACCAGCAGACGAGTAAGTTCTAAAACAATAGCTGAGACAAATGTGTATCGTGTCATCAAATTGAGTTTGTGCTAAAATGTGACGAGAAAAGAAATTCCTAGATTCAACAATTCTCCGTTTAACTTCCACAACAAAGCATCATAGACCTTGTTTTATAAAACTGAACAAAATTATTTGATTCATGTATCATTGTAGAGGCAATATTTTAATAACGTACTTTAGAATTAGGGGGCCATTTTTAGGATAGTATTTTATAAGACTGCATACATTTCACCCTCTCAGACCCTGCCTTGGCAGGAGCTTTCCGGGCATTGAGTTTGTTGTTGTGCTTGTATTCTACCCACCTAGTAAGAGTCTTGCTAAATTGTCGTAATGTATTACGAGTGACCCTTGTAAATCGCAACTCAGATCCAACATGATTTATCATATATGACAGGATTGAATTAATCAACATATTTGCCGCCTTCCATGTTATAAGACAAACAAGCTCATACTGTTAGTGACGTAGTTCAACTTCAAACCGTCTAAAGTAGGTCTTAAGTTTAAAACTCATCACCCCCTCCCCTAAGTGTTAGTATCGCTTTTAATATTCTCTTATCAATGTAAAAAAAATCTAGATATACGCCAAACAAAGCGGCTGAAGATGCTTTAGGCCATCCCGAGATCCTTTAGGTTCACGGCACCTTCCCCCCTCCCCCCTCCCCCATGTAATGACCTTATGGACTTTTAAAAAAAATGTAAAGAAAAAATGTCATAAGACAAACAAGAATAGAACACAAACCAATCATTTTTTATTTACAGTTTCTTGCTTTTGAGAAACTATATACCATGTTTGGAAACTGGTTTTTCTAGTTCTTGGTTTCTTGTTATCCGATTTTTCCTAGTTTGAGCAAAAACTAAAAACAGAATATTAAAAACGATACCAAAATGGCTCTAAAGTTCTATTTGGCACTTTTTCTAGTTGTAATTTTAGTTTCTGAAAAACATAAAACCTAATTTCGAAAACTACTTGTTTCTGTTTCTAATTTCACGTTTTCACCCAAAATAGATAGAAACTAAAAAAAAAAAAAAAAAAAAAAAAACACTTTCAAAACATGGTTTTTAGTTTGTAAAAAGTTAGATAACAGCAAACAGAAAACAATATCAAAAAAGTCCTATACTAAGACGAGTCCTTTATTCAAGTCAGGCTCCAAAAGTATGTGTTTAAGAAGTTAAAACTTAAGATCTCACACTACATAAATCTTTTCAAACCGCCAATCAAATTTCTTCTTTATGCAAATGACTAAATTTAAACGACCATAAAACTCAAGTAGTCAATAACCCAACATGAACCCCATCAACAGAAGAGGGAACAGTGACATTTCTTACCAGAAATAGCGGTCCGACAAGTTGAGATGAAAGATGTGAAACTTCATTTGAAAGTTGCATAAAATCCATCGTTTCAACTGAGGGAATAAACCGTTCGTTCCGACAGATCTCGACCCACAACGTTCCTGTATCTACACAACTGTGCTTCCAAGTACTTCGACTGGTCAGGGCTGAGAGCTCGTTGTAGATCCTTCAATCGCCAAGTAACATGTTAACTAAATGAAACTAGGTCGTAATTGTCTCCTAAAGGAATGGGAATACGAAAAATGATCAACTACGTGTTCTGATCGTGCTGTTTAGGAGCAAGAAACAGATTTTTTAATAGAAAATAGCAGTTTCGTTGTTTTACTCGGTGTTTCACCCATATGTAAAACCGTTTTGGAAAGAAGTAAGAGAGTGGTGCTTTCTTTCAAAGTAAAAATACAAGTAGACTAAAAATTTTCCAAATAAAAACATCCCGTGTCATAATTTGCGAGAAATTATGTTTAAAAGGTAGTTTTGGAGAACGTAATTCAGAAAAAGAAATAATTTTTAGGGTAAATTAGATATTAATATCATGAGGTTCGGTGTATTGATTTTTTAGCCCATAAATTTCGTGAAATAATATTACAGTCCAAAAGTTAAATATATTTAATAAAATACTCCAAACAAAGAAGTGTAAGGTTCTAAACGTTTCTCATCTAACTTTTCTTCATTAGCAGTGTTATAACATCATGATTCGTGTGTGAGAAGGGGATAACGAGGGGATGGGGGGTTTAAAAGCAAATAACGGCAACTTTTGCACTCTTTCATGTCGTCAGTTGGACAATTTTATTAAATGCATAAAAATTTTTAGACTAAAATATTATTTCACAAGTTTGTGAACAAAAAAATTAATGCATCAAAATTTCAGAGTGCTAATATGTAATTTAACCTCATTTTTTAACAGGGTTAAACAAACCCTAAATATATGTCTTAAGAACAAACTTTGAGGTTTGGTTCAGGATGCAATTCAACCTGATTGCAACGAGGTTCAACCATTTTGATTTGTGTATTGATTTCACAGCAACATTGGTAATCTTGATTTCGTTTAAACTTTTTTTTGGCAAAAGCACAAGGTAAGGGTTGGTCCTTTGGTGGCAAAAGAAGGAAAAGGCAAAAAGTGGTCGAAGTAGATATAAGTTAGCCATAATCCAACTCGTACCCAACCCATATACCACACATCACAATGTCAATAGAGTAAACACTGTCTACCAAGCAGTCGTACATAACAAGGACAACATACTTCCCAAGAATTTGGGAGATTAAATTGGATCAGAGAAGCGTTAATGCATATCAGTAAACCGGGTTAGAAGAAATGGCGTACATACCCTGTATCTGAGACGAGATCCTCTCAAACCAATCAAAATGTTACTAACATCGCTGTCTTCGGTTTCAGCTAATGTCAGATCATCAGGGTCCATAAATAGTTCATCAGAAGAATCGGAGTTTTGGTCATCCATGTCCTGGTCTCCATCAACACGAATATCATTTGCATCTCCATGACCGAGGTCATCATCATCCATGAATTCTTCATGGCGCTGAGGTAATAATGGCGGCTCGTTTTGAGCGCTATAGTCTGATAAGACCACGTATTTCTTTCTATCGAGCAAAGGTTTCCCCACACTGAATGGTACCCATCTGTAGGAAAAAAGGCAAATGGTAAAGGTAAGAAAATGAGAGGTGTCCGAACTCTTGACACTATCAGGCCATAGCATCACATTGAAAAAACTGCCTAAGGTTCTGAATGGAAAGGTGTCTCCTCTTTCACTTTCGAAGTTCATGGATCAATAACGGTGAACCAATGATGCCTTAGTTAGAGTTATTTAATCCGTTGAATGTTTGTAAATTTGTTCAAGTCAGTTCCTCATTTTTTTTCTTGTTCAAAATAGTCCTTAATGTTCAAGGGTTTGTTCAAGTTGGTCCCTCATTTTTTTCTGTTTAAAATAATCTCTCGTGGTTCATTTCATGATAACATTAGTCCATCTTTTAATTTTTATCTAGTGTTGGTCACCAAATGGAGGGTGAGAGACTATTTCAGACAAAAACAATGATGTGGGACCACTTTAAAAATTACAAATACTAGGGACTATATTGAACAAAGAAAGAGATTAAGTAACAACTTGTACAACCTTGCAAATGTTAGGGACCAATGAAATAAATAACTTGCCTCGATTCCAATGTCATATCCCCTATCAAGGTTAAGGTCTCAAGTTCAAATCTTTCATCCTGCTTACCTACCAAAACAAGGCCTAAAATCTGAATAAGAAGTGTTGTTCTAGATGTGAAATGCAGCTTGAATCTGTTCTAATCTATCTTCCTAGCTACGGTGCCCTTGAAAAGAGGTATGATATATCAAATAAGTCGATTTTAAAGAGCCATCAATAATGATCAACACCAGGTAAACTTGCATCATAGTAGAGACTCCATAATGAAGCAATAAACCAAAGCTAAACAGACTATCAATACATTAGTGGAGCATGATAACAAGAATCATTTAGGGCTTGTTTGGTGTCTTTTCTTTTCGTACTTTTTGGTTTTTCAAAATCGAAAGACCATGCTTTTGGAAACGATGTTCCCTGATTTTTGGTTTATTATTTTTCATTGCTTCTTGGTTTAAATGAAAATTACAAACAAAATATCAAAATCAGAAAAAAAAAAATGTTTCCAAAACCTGATTTTTTTCCTTCTCAAAAACCAAAAACTGCAAACAGAAAACGATATCAAGAAGGTTCTACTTTTAGTAAATGTTTTCTTTCATTTAGTTTCTTGGCAAATGAAATTTTAGTACAGTGAAAAAACACTACTAAGGTCCCTAACACAAGAGGTCCTTAATTTCCCAATCAGAGCCACTTACTGAAAAAGTGTCCCCCAAGTGCCACAAGAAATATATTGAAAGGTAGTAAGAGAAACGTTTGTCGTCAACCTAACTTAAGCGAAACTAGGGACTGAATGAACAAGAAGATCAAAGATCAATCATAGATATTATGAACCATAAAAACAGTTAAATTCTTCCAAAATTTACCCTTTCCGGGACAGATCAAAATTTACAAAATCTGACAATCTTCATGTGCCATCCAAGATCAAGCCCATTCAAGTTTTAATTTTATAAGAGGCGACAACAACAACAAACCCAGTGCCTCAAAGACTCCTGCCAAAGTAGGGTCTAGGAAAAGTGAGATGTACAAGGACTAGAACAAGAATTTATCAGGGGTATGGGTACAAGAGTGAAAAATTACAGAACCTACTTTTATTTATTTTGTTTTTTTTTTTATGTGTGGAGATATGGGCAATTGGGAAACGGGACTGGCGAGCTTCAAACTTAGGACTTAGCAGGAGGGGGGGCGGGGGGGGGGGGGGGGGGGGGGGGGGGGTGATTTTAACAACCAAGCTAACCCAAAAAGCACATATCTTGTTTTTATTATCAAATATAAAACATAAGCTAACGGACGATAGATTTGGAAAAAGGAACTCACTGGTAACGAAGAGGACACAACAGCTCTGACGGATGATAAGCTGCCTTATATCTCATTTTGCTGCACGAATGGATGTAATAGCCAAGATAATAGTATTGGAGGCTAGGACAACTGCGTTCGTTCTCCTTTACCCAACCTATTTCTTGCAAAGCCGAATATTTTCCAAGGGACAGAAACGCAAGGTCAGGGTCCCAAAATAGATATTTGCTCGACAAACATTTAGGAAGGATATCAATCACCCCAACTGCAACAAGCTTCCCATCAATTACATACTGCTGATGGAAGGAGCCAAATCCGCAAGGAGGAACTTTATTATCACCTGTTGGAGGAATGTATTTCAAGGGCGTCTCGACGAGAAATCTCTTGTATGATCTCTCTGAGACATGATCTGGTGGATCATTGTGTACTTTTATCTGGTATCTTCTATACAAGTCATATTCTTCAGGATCAAAAGCAGACCTTTTCAAATAGATCTCGAGCTTCCGTTTTCTAACCTGGGTTTCTTCGATTTTCTTATCTTCTTGTTTATTATCCAAATGGACAGAAGATTTGTTAAAGATAGTAACTGACTGATTTTTTTTTTCAGGGGCCATTTGCTTTGTGGTTGAATAGAAGTTTATGTGTCCATTGCATGCTCTTATTGACATATCAGAGGTTTCCACAAGACCCTGCAAAAAATTTGCCAGCATTTCTGCGATAAGCTTTGGCGAGAACTCGAGAGATAATCCATTCATATTCTCTGCTGATTTTGCTCCCCTCAAAATGGCAGATATCTGAAACGAAATGTTACTAGTGTACAAGAGATCTTCTGATCCTTCAACTAGTCGCCTCTTTTTGGCTTGTGAAACCTTTTTGACCAAACCTTTTGGAAATTTTACATCATGTGGTAAGTCCCCGTTTTTGACGCTTAATTGAACAGCATTATCAATTTGTTTCGATAAATCATTCATAAAGTTTTCTTCCTCGCTGTTCTTGTCACAATCATTGCTTGAAGATACCATCTCTGAAGAGCTCAACGATTCGGTGCGGGTGCATCCTTGAGAGGTACTAGGCATATCTAGAAGGTTGCCTTGTTTCTTCCCATCCCACACGCCATCTAAATACCTGTACATGAGTTACTGCAAGTCACTGCTTTCCGTAGCGGTAAGGTGGAAGCAAATTTGAAACTCCGCATCAATAGAACAAACAAACAGCAAGTGATATGATTAAGGATGGAAGACAGGAATGCAAACAATTGGGGGTGTATGTGAACCAAATGTTCGATGAACTACTTAAATTCAAAATCGATTATGACTTGTTTGTATTGTTATGGGGGAACAATAGTTTATCGAGCTGAGTTCGAACAAGGGGTGCTCGACTGGTTAACATTTGCGAGCAGTTTGATAAGGGCTCAATAAAAGCTCGTTAAGAGCTCATTAAGAGTCAGTATTAAGCTCAAAAAGGGTTCCATAATGGTTTGACGGTAAATCAAATAGCTCATATCAGCAACGAGCTCAACTCTATAGCAAACTCCACTCGATTATGAGCTCGATTCGGCTTAACAACAAACTTGGCTCAGTTAGGCATATGAATCGAGTGTCGAACACACAACTGAGCTCGAGCAAAGGTTTAAAAGCTTGACATATGCTTGGCTCGAACTCGAGCTCGATAAGCCTTATCGAGCTCCAATTTGAACAAGGGGGTACTCGGCCTACCTCAGCTCGTGTACACCTCTATGATCAACTCAAAAGTATGGACAATGCTGAATGGACTATGACGAAACTACTCCCAGATCATAAATTTGACCAGTGCAACAGACAGTAGAAGCCAAGACAGGGTCATTTCTTACAGAGATAAATAACCAGGCCTCCAAACTCCCAGGCAACAAGAACACTGTCACGGATTTTTATGGACACATTGCACAAAATGACTAATCTTTCAAAAAGATTTTAGTACTAGTATTCAAAGAACATAGGCGAGAGCTTAGCCTGAGATATTAATGGCCATGAAATACGAGCTCCTGAAGGTTACATGGGCATACCTTTGCACACGCCTAGACATCCGAACTTGCTCTTTAGAAGGAACAAAATCATCAGCCTTTAACCGTATTGTATATGAAGGGCAGCAAGTTTTCTCCATCTCAGGTTTGTAAAGGAAACAACCAGATCTCCGCCAACCTCGGTCAAGAAGATCTGTAGCATGGAACACCAAATTTGAAAGGTCATTTGAGATGTTAAGCAAAGCTTTTGGTCGGGGGTGAGGGGAAGAAGAGTGTTGCGAAACTTTAGACCATAAAATGATGCCTATATGTCAAAAAACTTTGACGAGCATGAGGAAATAATTATCCATAGGCTATCATAACAGGCAGGCATAAACTGGGGAATACATGATTTCAACCATTTTTTCACAATGGTAAAAATGCATAAGCTATAACAAGAGATAGTCATAAACTGGGGAATACATGATCTCACCCATTTTTTAACAATGGTAAGAAGGTACAACATATTAGGGCCAACAACAATCAAGGGTGGAAGGAGATGAGTTTCGAACTGAAAACCACATACCCAGGGGTGGGTAGCCTGATAAATTCCCCAATAAACCCAAAAACTCATGATCTCACCTATTAAGCCTGATAAATCCTAACCCTGAGTAGGTCTCAATTGTTTGTAGTTGTGTTAGCGTGTCTACAAAAGAGGAAGGTAATTCGTGTATGTTCCTTTGCAATACAAACTGCCTTTCGTGCAGGATGACACATTTCATCCACTGCTGCATTTTTCAGAAAATGGCTGGTATAACTTCCATTGATGAGGGCCAAGTTAAGGAGAAATCTCATCCATGGACCTGCTAAGTCACCAAGAATATAAATAGACGTATATGGACTCCCAAAAAGGTAAATGTCACCGGGAATTAGTCACTTGGATTATTTTTTCACTAAATGATCCGATGAAGACATCACTTAGAAACTGGATCAGCCTGTCTATTATGCCACTGTTCCAACAAATTGCCCACAATCACGCAAACAAGGAGAAGTGATAAATAAAACTAGAATATCAATTAGATTTCACAGACCCTAAGGTCAAAACTATGCACAATGATTCCAAATTTAACTTATATGACTCAAAACGTTTGCTGACCCTTTGCCCCAGGGGGTGAAAGGATGAATTAAGTATCAACTACCTCATGGCCTTTTCGATATGAGAGCATTTGCAGCCAACATGTTCCAATCTTTTGCCAGTGGGGATTTCCAGGCCCTCAAAAAGACTACATATGACATTTCCGTTAAAGATCCATACGAAGGACCACCGAACGGACAAAAAATCACAGCTATAAAATAATAAGTCCACCATAATCCATAAGAGCGAATTTCATGTTTCAAGGGAACCAAGCAGACTCCAACAGGAGCTCCTAACAACACCCCAGCATGTCAGGAAGCGAAAAATTCACCAACTATCCATTCAATCATATGGATTATCAATAGACAAGTCAGTGTCCTTTAACTTAAAGCTTTTTTCTAGCAGAAACATGCCAACGTTGGAAGGTTGCCAACTTTCAAATTCTCATCCACATATCTTCAGGAGGAACGCTTAGAGACATGGTTCAAAATAAACAACAAAGCACTAGAATAAGAAGCTCCATGCAATAAAAGTTTGTATATTCCCTGTAGTCTAATAGCTGCCAAAGCGAAATGAGGAAACCAGTTATGTCATCAGAGTGCAGCAGCTGAAGTGGCCAAACCTTCCCGTTATTTTGTCCATTGAAAGCTAGAGTTCACACTCATAGTTTATCTTCAACAAAACCCTCCCTGGCCTTGCTAGAAATCCTTGTTTTCCAGGGTGCCTGCTACTAATGTTCATCATCTCACCAGTCTCCTCTCAGGAAGTCTCACTAGTTGTACTTAACACCCACTTTTAGAGATAAATCATAATAGGGATGCGACTTTTTCAGTAAAGCCAGCATTGTGGCCCTTAAAACAGGCAGCGCGAAAACATCACTTCTTTCCCAGATAGAACCACTCTTCCTAGCGGAACCTTGAATTGACTTAAAGCACAAAAGACGCGTCTTAGTCAAAGACTCACACACGCAATTGCACCCGAGATAATTTGACAGGCAACAATTATGATGTAAGATACAAGGACATCATGTCGATCTTGAAAAATTGAACTCGCTTGGGTTCAACCCTATTTCAAAAATACTGAATCCATCAAAGTGCAAAAAGAGGAGGGTGAAGAACCCTCGTCAAAAAACTCAAAACTCAATAAGCATATGAAGTTGAAGTTGGTTCAGCAGCCCCTCATGGGGACGGTAAATCCCGTCAAGTATACAAGTTAGTCTGAGTTTATAAGCCAATCTGGCCAAACTGCTACCATGGCTGCTGTGCAACAAAATGAAAGTATGCCATCCCCTGCCTCCCCATAGCCCCCCTTCCCAACACAAAAAAGGAGGAAAGGTAAGTTCTTTTTTTCTCCTATGTTCCTCGGAAGCCTACCAAGGCAGTAGGAAACATGACATATGTTGCCATCAAAACTCAAGCGATGATGTCTATTTAAGACTATCTTCAACTCCATTGGCCTTCTTAAAAACATACAAGAGACTAACACATAGCTCCTCCCATTGTCCATACATCAATTACAAGAGGTCTGCATCATATGTGATGAGAACTAAGATTACAAGAGAAGGCCATAACTTATGCAAAAGGAAATGATTAATAACATATTCAGGCATAAAATATATGACATAGATAGTCATTGTATTTGTACAAATGATCAGAAGCCAAAGTTACCAACCTTGATAGTCATCAACGGTAAGACTATTTGCCCACAAGCCTGCAAAACCATTGACAAATAGCCAAAAAATTAAATGAGGAAAGGCCATAAATGATATTTTATGTTTTTAATCGAAAAGTTTTTGATTACTCAGAAGTAAAACATGTACAAGATTGAAGAGAAACATTCATTAAATCACTTCTCCCTTCATTCACAGTTTTTCTAAATGGCAACAACAACAAACCCAGTGCCTCAAAAGCTCCCGCTAATGCGCCCGGGGGGGGGGGGGTTACGCAGCCTTACCCCTTCAGGGTGCTACCCCAAAGGGAGGCTGCGTTCGAAGTTTTTCTAAATGGCAATGACAGCAAATACAAGTTTAGAACAACCATGACCCAAGAATAGCCTTAGGAGAAAAAGACAGAAGTGAAGGGGCATAGAGAGCAACTTATTAGATTAAACCTGGACATTCACCAAATATCTAACTTATTTAAGAGATCATGTAGTCAAAGGAGGTTCTACATTCTAGGAAAAAATATATTTATAGGGCATAGAACACATTAACTCATAGCACATATAGAATCTTGTCTAATAGATCAAACTAGATCCACTACACAACAACAACAACAACAAACCCAGTGCTTCAAAGAGGCTTCCGCTAAGGCAGAGTTTGGAGAAGGTAAGATGTACGCAATCTTACCCCAATAGGGTGCTACCCTGAAGGGAGGCTGTTTCAAAAGAGTCTGTAAACTAGATCCACTATCACTAGAAAAAATTTCACTACGAAATGGCTCTGCACAAAGTAGAAGAAAAATTAGAAACGGCAAAATTCAAGCAAGAAACAAATAGTACACTATGCAATGCATCACTACTGTTACAGAGATACGAACTGCTCTGAAGTAACACAGAATTGACCAGACAAAAAGCACTAAACTTGCGTATCAAAGAGAATCATGTTGGAGGGGCAAATCTTTCAGGGGAAAAAGAACTTTGAATTTGTCTATGGTTAATTTCTTAGAGGAGAAAAATTTATTGAGTGGAAAAAACAAGCCCCATGTACCTGGAAATAGAAGTGCCTTTTTCAAGAGGAAAAGCTAAAGAATGCTTCTCAATTTCAACCCCCAAACTAGTCCCCTGTCAAAACATATGTCAATGGGAAACTCCAATTTGAATGAAGTGGAATGCTGGTAGGCTACTGCTAAGACTGAGCAACATAAGCAGCAGCTTCTTCAGTGACATTTAAGCAAATCCCTCCATCCAACTCCTATCCCTTCTTACCCTTTTTCACAATTTATGTCCTAGGGCTACCAAATCATCCCATCAACTTTGAACCCTCAAATCTGAATTTTTTGTTCACTTGCACTAAAATAATCTAATTCCATTGCCCCAGATAGTGTTTTGGAGGAGTAGCGAGAAGGGAGATACATTGTTCGACAGGCAGAGTGTTCATGACAGTTACTGATCGACAGGCAGAGTGCTCGTGACAGTTACTGACCAGCAGAGGCAACAATGGGCTGACACCAGCAAAACCAGCTTAAACAGCCTTAGATCACCAGGGCTGACAGCTCAAACTGCGCAGTTCTCCTGATTTTTCAATATAATCCTAACTATTGGCATTGTGTTGGCTTCAGACCTTTTTCTCCCTCACTGTAAGTTAGAGTTTGACTTTTCTTTGAACACTGTAAGTTAGAGTTTGATTGTGCAGAATTAAGAAGGATTCTGCCGAGTCAAAATCTACAACGAACAGTCTCCCGCCTAATAGATTAAGGCTCCATTTGTTTAGGAAGAAAATCACATTCTTGGAAGTGGTTTTCCCCCTTTTTGTTATGTGGCCCGAGTTTTGCTTACGGAAAAGGCTTTCCAACGGAAAACCTTTTTCCCTCAAATGGGAGAAATGACTTCCCTTTCAAAACGGGGAAGAACATCATTCTGTGTGATCCAATGATGTTCGAAGGTATATATCGGTCCGAATATGGATCCAAAGTGAACTTGGAGGGATCTTAGATCACTAGAGGCAATAATGTGAGCCAAAACTGGATGAAAATAGATCAGTCAGCTCCAAATCCTAGAATGAATTTTTTGGTTTCATTTGATTTTCGTTCCTAACTTGTATTTTATATTTGAAACATCTTTACTAATTCATGCTATGGTGAGTATTAAAATTAGAAAATAATACTAAACACCAAAAAATTATTTGTAGATTATATTCTTTTTTAGAAAATACTTTCTTTTGATAAAAATTATTACTTAAGTGCCCTAGGTTTGACCATTTATCACCTAGATACCATAGCATTTCAATGCATACAATGGTGTACCTTGAAGTTTAAACATTTTATTAATCAGGTACCCTGAAGTTCTAAAATTTTATCAATCAAGTGCCTTTGTTGAAATTCAATAGATTTTCAATAAAAAATGCTAAAATAGAACATGATTCCGATAATATAAGTATTCTCATAAGAATCTAATGGGTTTTTGCTAAAAAATACTAAAAAGACATATGATTTCGTCCTTATTTAGGTCGTTTACATACAATGAACTTTTTATCGTAATTTGGTAAAAACATTGACATGGCTTGTAGATAATATCATAATCAAGAGCGGGCCCAGGTCTTTTGCTCTTTGCTGCTGACCAGCTTCTCAGGTGGGGGGTCCTCGGAAACAGTCTCTCTTCAGGGTAGCCCCCTGAAGGGGGAAGGCTGCGTACATCTACCCCCCCGACCTTGCTTATGCGGGAGCCCTTGGAGGCACTGGGTTTGTTGTTGTTGTTATGTATTATATTAGCATTTTTATATTTGGTTAGATTCTTACAAAAATTCATCAAATCTTGATATATGGTACCTGAGTGAGAAACTATTCAACTTAGGGTATCTCAATGTATATATTGAAATGTTAATATAGATGAAAAATGCTCAAACCTCAAGGTACCTTAGTAATAATTTCACAACCACACAAAGTCTAGATAATTTCAAATATATTGTATTGCTACTTATATTGTCGTATGACTAGGTATAAGATGATTGGTAGAAGATGATCCATTTTAAAACAAACAAAGAACATCACAATGAGAGAACATGTTTTCCGTTGAAACAAACAACGGAAAAACTCAAAGGGAATTGCGTTTTCGATGGAAAACCTTTTCCAAAGTAAAGTGTTTTCCGGGAAAAAGTACTTCCTGCAAAAAAAAACAGAGCCTAAATAAGGAAAAACAAACAAGAGCCTAACTTGCAACGTCTCAATACCATATCGGATAGATTTTAGGAGTTTGACCAATATATAAGTGGTTTCCCCCCTACATTTAAACAAGGCCCTCCTCTTTTGGGCTCAAGTGGTCCATATAGGACCCAGTATTCTCACTTTCGTGGGTTGTGTTATAACAGTGCTTGGTTGGGTCATTATATTTGTTATCAGAGCCAACCCCCTATGTGGTGTCTGGCCACATTAGGACCTACAATGCGGCCTCAGTAATGCCTTTGATCCAGGCAGGGGGGATCGAGGCCAGTGGCACGGGTGTGGTGGAATTTTGCCTTTATAAATCTGAATTGCGTAGAGAGGATAGATCTTTGGACATGGGACGCGGATGTCACATCTTTGAGCGGGCAAGTTTCCAATGCCATAGTGGTAGGAAACTCCTAAAAATCCTAATATTCATGCTTAAAAATGAGATTTAGCGTTTCAAAGTGAAATACGCATTTCAAACGCGTATCATACTCAACGAAACACGATTCCAATAATTGTTGAATTATTTTGATAAGAAGACAAATCACTTTATTTGTTGGCTAAAATTCTCTCTCTCGATTCAAAGATCAGTTGAATGGTGTGGACTCGTTGGAGCCAATTTTCTTGATCGTATCATTGGAGTACTCAATTTTCATGGTTATTATTTAATATTGACTTTATTTTGATATTTTATGTTTTAAAGGTTCAATTAATGACATGTCACTGCTTTTCTAGTATACCTAAGACATAGTAATACAAATGCTCTATTCACACTCACAACCTTATAAACTTATATAACTAACCGCTTCCCTCTTCCCGCTTCTGCTTCATGCAATTACGGTAACACCCCCAATCCCCCATCGGATAGATTTGTAGAGTTTGACCAATTTATAACTAAAAAAAGTAATAAGATCTTCCCTTTGGCCTTGAATGGTCCATTATAGGCCCAGTCAAGAACTTCCCACTTTTGC
Source organism: Simmondsia chinensis (assembly GCA_018398585.1). Taxonomy (NCBI): domain Eukaryota; kingdom Viridiplantae; phylum Streptophyta; class Magnoliopsida; order Caryophyllales; family Simmondsiaceae; genus Simmondsia; species Simmondsia chinensis. The sequence goes on along the minus strand of JAGTTD010000008.1, from coordinate 35,536,601 downwards.
AAGTTGAAATGCAATGGTGTCGGCTAGGGTCATAATATAGCTAGCGAACAACCACCTCATCATACATAATCTTCACGATGTCAGTGAAATATCAGCTTCTGGTGCGGATACCCTAGCTGCATCTTTCTACTCGTTCAGTGAATCTCACTAATTTATGCGTAAAGATTAGGCTTAATAACAAACACACAGCATCAACAACTATCATTCCTAATCAATCCAATTGAAAGCATGTAGAATTTCATTCCCACAAAAATGTGAAAACACTATGGATCATAACATTAATCATATATCAAATAATGAGTTATTTACATTGTTGGTCCCTATGCTTTTAAATTTGTTCAAATTAGTCCCTCATCTTTTCATTTGTTCAAAGTAATCCCTAACGTTCGTAAGTCTGTTCAAATTAGTTCCTCATCTCTTCTTTTGTTCAAAATGGTTCCAATGTTTTAATTTATGACAAAGTTGGTCCCCCATCTAGTGACCAAAATCACGTAATATTTAAAAGGACAAGAGCCTAAATTTGTCATAATATAAAACACAAGGGACTATTTTGAACAAGAAAAAAGAAGAGGGACCAATTTGAACAAATTTAATAACATTAGGGACCAATTTACTTAAAAAAAAGGATAAGGGACCAATCCGAACAAACTGACAAACATTAAAGACCATCGGTATAATAACTCAGCAAATAATCCATACAAGATAAACTAGAACGAGCAAGAGTGTCAAGGAACCAACTATCCCCAAAACTTAAGCCGGTGAGTTAAAGTCCAAGAATGGTTTTATACTCTACCATGCTCCCTCAAATGCTCACTAGGCTTGAAGTGTTATGCTTAAATATAATATTATTAAAAGTGAAGGCTGCTGGGATACAAACTTGTGACCTACAGTCAACAAAATTCTAATACCATATCAAGGAACTAATTATCCCAAAAGCTTAAGTTTATTGTTGCTTTATTGTTTTATTGTTTCATTCTTGCTATGTAGAGTTGGGGGCCCTAAGGCATTTTACCCCCAACCCATGCTTTGGTGGGAGCCCTTGTGGCACTGGAATTTTTTTTTTTTTTTTTTTTTTGCGTTGTTGTAGGGATCAATGGTGTAAATAACTCAACAAATAATCCATACAAGATAAAATACAACGAGTGAGAGAGAGAGAGAGAGAGAGAGAGAGAGAGAGACCATGAGATATACTGGTGCGACGACCGGATTTACAGTAGCCACAAGTGCTCCGGCGCCTCCCACAATCAACGACGACGCTGTCCCATCTGCTGCTCCCGCTACTGCTCGCTTCACTTCTCATCTTATCTATTCAAATCCAATCCTTTGAATCACAATTTCGCATATAGCAGAAATCGATCTCAAATCAAAACCCTAACCTCCCTCAATTTCAAGAAGATGATGAAGTTTTACCTCAAAATCAACAGATTTTAAAGCTTGATCGCCAAGAAGAAAAAGATCATCCTCTGAATCACAATTTCGCATATAACAGACATCAATCTCAAATCGAAACCCTAACCTCCCTCAATTTCTCGGAGATGACGAAATTCCACCTAAAACTCATCAGATATTTCAGTTTCGTCGTCAAGAAGAAAAGGATTATCCTCTGAATCACAATTTTGCATATAACAGATATCGATCTCAAATCAAAACCCTAACCTCCCTCAATTTCTCGGAGATGATGAAGTTTCACCTAAAAATCATCAGATTTCTCAGCTTTGTCGCCAACAAGAAAAAGAAAAGGTTCCCGCATATATTCTCCGAATCTCCCAGCGTCAACAATTTTCACAATCGTCGTTTTTTTTTTTAAAAAAAAAAAAACAACGTTTTTCACGATGAAATGAATTACAACTAAAGCAGTTTCAAGGGTCCCAGTAGCAATAGAAATAATATAATATATAATAAATAGAGTTATTTAAATCCTCTTGTGAAGTTCTCAGCCCCTTTGAATTGGAATACAACAACAACCAAGTGCCACATGGGCCTCCGCATACGCAGGGTCTGGGGGTTGGATGTACGCAGCCTTCCCCCTTCAAGTGCTACCCTAAAGGGAGACAATTTTCAATAACCCCCGACCTGATGAACATTTAAGATAATTTGAATCAATGTGATAAATTAATAATTTGCTAAATTTATAAGATAGGTGCATTACCTAAGTCTCTCGAGCCCGCAAGAATCATTTACCCTTGATAGTCACGGATAATAAACCCTGTAGTCGTAGTGTCACCATGCTTCTAGCCATCAAAATTTGCCTTAAGCCACCCAACTAGAAGAGATTTCCAAGAAATCCATGAGTCTCTGTTGCACTTTTCGGGCTTTGACTGAACATTCGTTCAATCAGACACTTTATCTATCTGCTGACAGATAGTCCTTTTGAGATGCATATGCTTAGTGAGAATGACTAACTTTCAGGCATTAGTTTGATCACCACGAAAAACATAATTGTTTATGTCTTTTCAGATTTGCCACAAATAAAAATGAAGCGCACAAGATTTTTTACACCCCCTGCTACCACTCAATCTTTTGCACATGTGAAGCTTATCAACAAATTGTGTTCAATCAGGCATTTTATCAAGCCAACCAATATCACAGGCTATTTTCCAAATTGTTCTGGACCGATGGCAGTTGAGAAAAACATGATCAAGATCCTCCGGGACACTTGTACACCGAGTTCACAGGCTTTGACCACTCATACCTCTCTTACGCAACACTTCCCCGATGGCAAAGTTGTCATTGAGAGCTTGCCAAATAAAATTCTTAATCTTTAGGTGCACATTTAGATTCCAAATCTAATGAAATTCCCACGAATTTCTCTCAGTCCAGTTCATATTATGAGCCAACCAAGTAGCCGATTTAACACTTAATTGACCCGATCCCGGGAATCCCCAGCACCTCCTATCCTCTATCGCATTTTTTGGAATCCGAACCCTAAGCACAATCTTTGTGGAGGTGGGCAAAAAGAATCCTCTTAACACGCTCCACATCCCCCTCTTCCTCTTCGCAGAAAGCGTGCTTTAAATACTTGAGTTCCATGGTACAACAAGACAGCGAAGTAGACTCAGATATTAACAACCGGATTAAAGTGGGTTGGCATAAATGGAGGATGGCCTCTGTGGTTCTATGTGATAGGAAGTTCCCACTTAAGTTAAAGGAAAAATACTATAAGATGGTAGTGAGCGCGGCTATTTCTTACGGGGCAGAGTGCTAGCCAGTTAAGCACCATCACACACAGAAGATAAAGATAGCAGAAATGAGGATATTAAGATGGATGTGTGGACACACAAGGAAGGATAGGATCAGGAATGAAGTTATAAAAAGTACATTAGGCGTGGCCCCAATCGAGGATAAGCTGCGGGAGCAACGATTGAGGTGGTTTGGGTATGTTAGGATGAGACCGAGCACTGCACTTGATAGGAGATGGAACAACTCCATACTACAGACGGGAAGAGAGGAAGAGGCCGGCCAAAGAAGAGTTGGATGGAAGCAACTCGACAGGACTTTATCTATCTCAACCTCCATAAGGAGATGGCCCTAAATAGAGCTTAGTGGAAGACTAGTATAGGTGTAACAGATATAGCAGGGTAAGAACAATGAGCACTTCCAATCTAGTATAGCGCCACTAGGCTTCTTGCATGCCTGTCTGTTTTTAAGCATTTTTACCTTGCTACTTGTTGATTACACCATATATATGCTTGCATTTTGCTATTAGGTAGGCTTTTCCCCACAGTTGTATGCTTGCTTTTGCTTTTGGCTCTTGCTTAGATGTTCCATGATTCCATGCTTCTAATGCTCTCCATACTCTCTGCTGCTATTCATGCTTTTCCATGCTTTTCTTGCCTTTCATGCTTTTCATGTTAGGGGTCATCGGAAATAACCGCTCATTAGGATATCCCCCTGATGAGGTAAGGCTGTATACGTCCTATCCCTCCCCTCCCAACCCTGCACAAGCGGGAGCCTTTGAGGCGCTGGACATGTTGTTGTTATTGTACAAGCTTAATTTAATGTGGCACATCATTCAACTAACTTGTACTACAAGGTTATACATAAAAGGATATTTCATTTCGAAGCGTTTCATATACTATGAGATTATGGTATACTAATGATGTTACCAGGTGTCTCTAATTGCACCACACTTTACTTTGGAGCTAATTGTACCACAAGTTTTAATTAAATATACCATATTATTCAACTAGTTTGTACTATAAGATTATACATGAATGAATCCTTCATTTGAACGCCATTTTTTCATTATGGGATTATAGTATGCTAATAACATTTCTAAGTGTCTATACGGATCCTAATTGCTCCACACTTTAATTTGAAGTGAAATTAAGATAGTTTTAAAATTGTACTACAAGTTTTAATTAAATGTACTGTATCATTCAACTAGTATGTACCACAAAGTTATATATACTTAGACCTTACTTTTTTCACAAATTATGGTCTTATGCTACATTAATGGCCACACAATTCAAAAACTTAAATCACAACATTGGAAAATAAAATAATAATATTTTTATTAATATAATTATAGTTTATCTATACAATACTCTACGTTCTAGTTTTAAAAAATTTTGAAAAAACAATCATGATTTTTGCTATAAAATAATTGTATCTTTAATTGTCTAATTATTTAATTTTTATATAACATATAAATTTATATATATAACAACAATAATAAGAGTAAAATACTCTTTTTAATAGACCATAAATTTTTAAAAATTTTATAAATTTAGGTATACTAAATGATAGTATTTATATAACATAATATAAAAAATTTAGGCAACATGTACTTTTATTTTACACTTTAGTAAACAGTTATTGCAGCCATTTAAAAAAAAAAAAAAAAAAAAACTAATCTTCCTTTTTTTTTAATTTTTAAAAATATAAAATGACCAAAATGTCTTTACTCGGGTGGCATCCTGCCACGTGACATGCTAACTGGGCATGTAATATTGGAAATTTTCAATTTTGCATACTATTTTTAAAATTTTGAATTTTCACATATTGTATTAAAAATAAAAATGTCAAAATGTGCCATTTTAGAAAATTAGTCACCAAAATCGCTATATTTTGCCTACTATATTAAATTAATAATTATATTTTTAATTATATCAGTTTAGTACTTGACAATTATACTTTTTTGGTAATTCTTGACAATTATACTACGTTATCAATAAATCAAATTGAAGTTAAGGTTTTTTTTTTTTTTCTTTTTGAACACAACTGAAATTAAATTAATAATATATGCTAAATGCTTGTAACCTAATATAAACTCACATGTAATCTAATTATACTAGTTTAACATTTAGAAATTTATACTGTAATAATTTCTTTAAATAAATCAAATTTCAGTTAAGCTAATAAGGTAATTTTTAAGGCACAATCATGTGAAATGCTTGTAACCTAGCATAAATTTTTACTCAAAAACCAAATCAACGTATTATAATTTGTATAGAAATAAAATTGACACAATATAAAATATACAGATTAAATTAATATAGTAAACAGAGTATAGGAATTTTCGACATAAACAATTCTTCTTCTTTAAAATAAAGCAAACAAAATTGCATTAGGTATCCTTCTCAGAAAAGGACCTTCCCAATGCGTTAGCTCATACGTTATTAGTGATCGGAGTGCTCAATGGAGATGATCAAAGATCCAACCATGGATGAAATGATCACGTTTTGTTCTCGTGTTGGCAATCATATTAGCTTCTTTAAAGCAATGCTGAAAACATGCTTCCAATCAACTATGCTTTAAAACAAGGATATCAGTCTAGATATTTTAAAGAGTTATTTACACCAAATTTTCTCATTGCATTAATTTAGTCTTTATAGTACTTTTGATTAGGCCAATTTAGTCATTCTACAATTTGAATGGTTTCCATTTAGTCCTTTGATCAAATTCAAGTTAAGATATTGACGTAATTTTAACGACACAATCACATTAAATGTAACTAACCCACTACCAATCCACCTATTGGCTCAATTTAATCCTCTTATAGCCAAATTATTAAAAATTTCACTGATAACTTAAGATAAATTTTACTCGAATGACCCAATTGATACAATATCAATTATACAGGGACTACAACAACAATTCTAATGCTCAAGGACTCCCGCCAAAGCAGGGTTTTTTTTTTGTTTTTTTTTTTTTGGGGAGGGGGGGGTTTAAGATATACGCAACCCTACCCCTTCAGAATATTACTCTAAAGAAAGATTATGTCCGAGTGCCCCCAACCCTAAACAGCAAAAGCAAATGAAACAATAAAGCAACAGTAAGACCTCAAGCATCAAAGCACAAAGTTCAAGCAAAGCACAAAAGCACAAAGCAACAATAGATCATAGAGGCAACATGCTACAAGTAACCCTAATAAACACGTAAGCCTAGAAACACAATGGACCTGCTTCAATGTGCTCATCTATCCTAAGTCGAATGTCAGCTACACCTATTTCATAAATTAACACAATTAAAAGTTCAATGACTAAATTAACACAATAGACAAAGTACATAAATCTTGGTATAGATAACCCTATTTTAAATCTTCCATGATGGCTTTAGTCTACCGGCTAAAGTCGTAATTACAATCTCACTATCGCCTTCCACCTAAATCTTTTTCAAACCTGTCCACGAACCATACAGTTCAAAACGACAAGATTACACTCTAGATACGCATGAAATTACTATTTATCATCCCATGCTTTCTTGCTGGTTTAATCATACTAAACATTGAGTTATTTACTTAGTCAGTCTTAATATTTGTAAGTCTGTTTAATTTAATACCTTATCCTTTTTGTTTAAAATAGTCCCTTATAAATTATTTTATGATAAAATGGATTCCTCATTTTATCACTTTCCAGTGGTGGTTGTCACAAACCAAACTCTTTGGGACCATTTTGAACAGAAAAAAAGATGAGAGACTAATTTGAACCAACTTACATACCTTAGAAACCAACAACGTAAACAACTCATTGAACATATACCTAGGAAAACGAAATCCACCAACATAGATAAATAAGTTGTTCATGCCGCTACCACGGCCTCCGGCCCAGCCACCACGACAGCAGCCTTCTCAGGAGCAGCAGCTGCCTTGTCTCTGGCAGTCGGGGGTGGCGGTGGTGGAGGAGAGAGAGTCAGGTGAGGGGGAGTGGTGTGCTTGAGCTTGACAAGGATCTGCCTCATCCGGGCTCGGTCGGTTGGTTTTCCGGGTTTTGGACCTTGAACTACCACAACAGAGGGCTTGTTCTTGGAGTCGGGGTCTTTCTTGCCTCTTCTCTTCTCTAAGGCAGGGACTTCATTTGGAATGAGCTCTGAGATTGCTTTCCAGTAGTTCTTGTCTGCTTCTTTGTGGAACTTCTCGTGGTTTGCTATGAACACCTGAAGATTTGCCAGGAAATGTAGTTAGCAAGTGCATAATCATAGATTCTCTTTTGACACTATCACAGTACCGTCGACTTTTGTTTGCAGCTTTTGGTTTTAGAGACTAAAAATCATATTTTAAAAATGATTCTTTCTAGTTTTTGGATTATTGTTTTCAGTTCATTTCTAGTTCGAATGAAAACAAAAACCAGAAAAGCTTGCTTCAAATATGGTTTTACTCTCTCAAAAACTATAAAACTACAAATAGAAACCAATATCGAACAAGTAAGCTTTAGAGATACTGAATTAGCGCCTGATTATGTTGCCCCTAATTTCAATAGTAATATAACTTTAGCACAAGCTAAGAGGTCGAAACTCGTGTTTTGGAAAGTTGGTTCCTGTGGACCGGCGCATCACGTGCGAGAGTCAATACAATTCTTTAGAAGAACATGGTTCAGTTAGAGACGGTCTATCAACTGAGTTCGTTATCCATGCTTATAGAGTGCAAAACCATCATGGCCTTCACCTAAAAACTTAAATTTTTTGGATAATTAGTTCCTCGATAGTTATAGACCGAACCCGAAAGAAGTGTAATCTCCATGAAAACATCAGCTGGATGTCTATGGAGCTACTAACCAAGCTGCAGATATAGAAAAGGATGAGTACTACCCCAACCGACTCACACCCTGTGGATGGAATTGCCACTAACAAAGAACATATAAAAGAGCAGGTCCTATTATTTTGACTGTGATAGAACCCTTAATTTTGGTAGTGGTAGCATTGGTAACGTTTGATTGAGCCTTGGGCTACTAAAGAAAGGATTTGAAGATATCTTAATTTGGGTTTTGACCATCTGCATATCGAAGGGGATAATCTTGTGGTACTTCGAATAATAAGACGCGAATGTCCATGTCCTTGGCAAATTAGAACTGTTATAGAGGATACTTGGGATATGTTATTGCAGTTTGTGGAGTATTGTGTTTTTCGTGTATTACGTGAAGGTAATAGGGCAGCGGATAGGATGGCATTTTTAGGTTCTTCCCCACAAGGCTAGCATAATGGTGTTCACATGCAATTTCACTAAGCATTATCATGATTCGCTAGAGCATACTAACTTTATATATATATATAAAGAGCACGTTTTGTAATTGACTGAAGTGGCCCTAGGAGCACAAGATCATGTCAAAAAAGAGTCGGTTCCCAAAATAATGCTAAAAAATTAAAAAAATTAAAAAAATAATGCTGAAAAAAATATATTTCCAAATCTACTGTTGAACCGCGTTTACAAAACGTGGCTTTAATAAACCGCGTATAACATTGGTATAAACCGAAATAAAATAACGCGGTTATATTAATAAAACCGCGTCACGAAAACGCGGTTATATTACTAAAACCGAGTCACGAAGACGCGTTTTATTAATGCCAAAACCGCGTTATGAAGACGCGGTTTATAATTGTTATAACCGCGTCTTTGGGACCCGGTTTACTAGGTTTATCTAAAAAACCCCGGCCCATTCATTCACGCGTGCTCTCTCCGCTGCTCTCACCGTCTCTCTGCCTCTTTCTCGTTAACCCACCACCAGTCACGTCGTTCGCCTCCTCCTTTCTTTTGCTTATACACTAGAGATCTTTTAAATACTATTATTGGAGTTATTTGACCTCCACTTATGATGTTGGAGCTTACCATTATGAGATCAATATGATAATCATCACAAATTGCGGCATAATAAAAACTATAAGCGAACAAAAAAGTAAAGAATTGCAGCATAATAGTAAGTATAAGTGAAAAAAAGGGGATTTTGGATTCCTGGCGTTAAACCGCGTTTTATAAACTCGGTTCATGGATAAACCGCGTTTAGTAGACGCGGTTCATGTGTAAACCGCGTTTAGTAGATGCGGTTTATGTTGAAGTGAACCGCGTTCACTAAACACGGTTTATACTGAAATAAACCGCATTTTTTTGATCCGGTTTTATTGAAATTTAAACGCGTTTTGTAAACACGGTTCAACAGTAGATTTAGAAATTTTTTTTTTCAGCGTTATTTTTTTTAATTTTTTTATTTTTTAGCATTATTTTGGGAACCGACTCGTCAAAAAACTATCTGAAGAATAAGACATGCAAGAACAGATTGCACATGAAATGCCCAAAAATGATGCAATTTAACTTATCATCCTCCTGTGTAATAAAAATATATTATAAAATCGGTATTGCTACGACTTTCAAATTTCACAATCAATACCCAACGAAAATTGGAAACTGTATCCTTACAAATTTGAAAGAGCCGCACTCCTATGGTTTCAGGGGTTCAATGTAAGGTCTGATTGATTGGCACCATTTAAGAATGGAGGTGCCTAGGTCCACTTGATCAGGCCTAAAACAATGTACTTTATCATATGATATCATCTAAATGTGAGTCCTTATATTATATATATGTCCATATACGTTCATAATGTGTTATATTTTAAGTCGTCATTTCTTCAATTATGAATGATGATAGCAAACATAACATAAATAATTTTTACAAAAAGGACTCTTAACAAATTAAGGGGCTCAAGCGACTGTTTTAGTTGCTTGGGGTCTTTGACTTTTGTGAGACTCAGGGCCAAGTCGATCAATGTGCTTCGACCACATTTAGCTAGATGACGCTTATGCAACATATGCACAAAATTTTCCACAGATACTCATGTTTTGGTGACTCCATTTCAACAAGAATACGATTTTTGATGCATGAACAATGAATTCAAATACCAAATAATTTTAAGACTTGCATGAATTCACAGGACGATCATAAATCTTCAAGAAAGATCGGCGACCCTTACCTTCTCCTTCTCCCGATTATTGGTTTTGTTGTTCTCGCACGTAACCTTTCTCTTCTCATTGAAGGCAACTTTGTAATCATTAGCCTCTTCTATGATTTGGCTCAATATTTCTTTCTCCTTCTTCTCCTTCTCCTCCAATCGAATCGCATTTTGTCTGGAAACAGGAGAGCATATCATTAATATACTGAGTATCCACACAATTCAGATTTTTACAAAGGCAAAAATATATATGCCTAAGCACGTAGCTCTTCGCATATGGTGTTCAGGCACGGCTAGAACATTATGGTGATAATTATGTTGAAGAATCTTAGGGTTTAGTACCCTTAATAACATATTGAAGTCTTTACGCGGCATAAATGGGATCGTTGCGACTCATTACGCAATGTCAGTCACACAGCTTCCACAACAGTGGTACAGTAACCACGAACAGCGATTCACTTCATTAACAGGGAACGGTATACATGAGAAAAAAATGAGGAGACTTATCAGCGTAGGGAGCTTATGAGGCATGGCCATAAACTTGGATCTTTTATGGAACCAATTTTAGAAGCCATGGATAAAGAGGGTCACTGCAGGAGGATGAAGCGCAGCCAGTTGTGAAATGGGTGCAAACTGCAAAGTGCGTAATAATAAGAGTTCAAGCACCAACATCGTATCAACAGTCATCAGTCTTAAAGATGGACTTGGCAATAAGTTGGCAAACGGTTTGGTAGAGTCGGGATATGGTTATGCCACTTTGGATTCGGGTCAATCCATCGAGGCAAAAGCAGTGACACAGTTTCCTCTAGCAAAGTCAATGTTATGTATAAATTTTAATAAGTGAGCAGAACACCAAAACATATTAATTTATGAGGGAAACGATTAACTCATACAATATCAAACAAATTAGAACAGAAATCTAATATGGAGGTGATTCACGAACAATTATCACTAATTTGCTGGTAACCAGACTTACTAAAAGCTTATATCATAAGTTATACATTTCCAACTGTTGGCCTTCCCGAGGAGGTTAGAGTTTCCTAATGCCCCTATATAAATCCTGTTCAGAGTTTGAGAGAGGGTTGTGAAACAAAAGAAACTCTATAAAGGCTTCCAAGAAATTATAAAATCCCTACAACTCCGTGGACCCATTTGACCGAACCATGTAAATCTTGTGCGTTGTTTCCTTTTCTCGTTGATTTTTTCATTAATCTCTTGAGGTACATTTCCTAGCACCAACCACTACATTATGCACCTAAACTACCAAGTGCTTTGATCATTGCATGATCAGTAGCCTGATCCAGATCCTTATTAAGACGCATTTTCTATGGAAAACCTAATAATTGGATCTAATCACTTAACATTCAATTCATATAAGGTTCGGGTCATAACACGTTTGAACCAAAACCTCTAATACAATCCAAAATATAGTGGTTAAGTTAAGAATAATTTAGGTATTAAGAAATAAGCTAAGTCCTTTATTTCAACTATACCCCTCTCCCAACTCTATATAAGGGGGACTTTAGTGTAGAGGAGGAATATGAATGAATTATGTTGAGTCTCTCTCTCCTACTCTCTCTCTCTCTGGGTCTCTCCCTCCGCTCTCTCTCTCTCTATCTCCTCCTATTTTTCTTCTTACTATATAAATCTTACCCTAAACTTGTAATACCCTATAGTTTGTATGGATTTTATACAAATACACTACTATTTGAGTTGATTGGTTGTTTGATTGTGGATTTGGTGATTGAATTGGTTGGATTGAGTATTGGATTACTATTTTTACCGTAACCCTAGTTTTCGAGTCAGGTCAAAAATTACTAGGGCTACTCAAAGATGACCTAATCCACCATATTTACAACCTAAAACAATTTATTTAATTTAATGTATAAAAGGAACAAGAATTCACGAATACAAAATTGTATAATTAGATCCTCAAATTCAACCCATGTTCAACACTAACCCCCTGTTTGGCAACGGGGTAAAGGGGGGTAAGGGTCAAGAGGGGTAAATTTCTACCCCTGTTTGGCAAAGTTGTTCGAGGGGTAACGGGTTACCCCCAATTTCTTTAACCCCCAAATTGGGGGGTAAAAGGGGGTAAGGGTAATTTTTAAAAAAATTTGACATTTTTACCCTTGTTTTAACTATAACTTTTTTTTACCCTTACCCCTTTACCCAATTGCCAAACAAGGGTAACTCATTTACCCCTCTTGACCCTTACCCCTCTTAATTTGACATATCTAAACAAGGGTAGAATATTACCTTACCTTCCCCCCCTTTACCCCTCTTTACCCTTACCCTCATTTACCCCTCTTTACCCTCCTTTACCCTGTTGCCAAACAAAGCATAAGTCTCCAAATCGAAGATCACGGAGACAGATCCACAAAAATCACGGTGTTAGAGTATAAAACTGTTCCTGGGCCTTCACCCATTAGCATAAACTTTTCGGACAGTTGGTTCCTTGACACAAGGAAAACAGATGATCTTACTTTGAAATTCAACACAAAAAACATAGTTTCGAACACAAAATTTCGTTTAATATAAGCTAGATCATCGCTGTTTCTTCGTTTTTTAAGCGCTAGATAGCATCTAAATCCATCAGATTCAAAATATCTAGATATTCAACTAGTTATTTACACTAAATTTATTCAAATTGATCTCTCATCTTTGTAACTTCATTCAAAGTCGTCCCTTATCCTTACTTTTGCTCAAAATAATGACTAATGATTTAGCTTACAACAAAATCGATCCTCCACATAGTGACTAGAATTAGATAAAAATTAAAAAGAGGATGGATCAATTTTGTCGTTAAATAGAACACAAGAGATCATTGTTCAATCAATTTAAGTAAACTTAAAATATAAGGAACCAATCGTCTAAGTAACTACAATTTCAAAAGGTAAAACAAAAATCTGACCTCCGCCATTCTCTCAGAGCAAACCCTAACTCCTCCATCTCCTCCATCGGCGGTAAAATCGGACCGTTCGAATCCACAACCACTCCGTTTTCCACCGATCCATTGAACAATCCACCACCGGCGGCGTAGATCGGCGACTCCGGCGCCGGATTAGCAGCGAAAACGGCGTCGTTGGATGAGAATGACGCGGTGCTATTGAAGATCGGCGAATCAGGAGCGGTTACCTTGAGATGATCGGAGTCGACGAAGTGGTAAGCGGAGTCAATGGCTTCGTCATTGGAGTCGAGGAACGACGCCATTACTGTGTTGTGAGCAGATCCGAAGTATGCTGGGCGTGTTGTCTCTTGTTTGTTTTGCAATGCGATCTCTCTCCAATGCGGCTGTGTTTGAGAGAGAGAGAGAGACTGAGTTTTTTTTATTTTTTAATTTTAAAATTTAATTATTTTAAAAATTATTAAATAAATAATTATGTATATAAAATAATTTCAATATATAAATATTGAGATTTTTTATTTTTGTAATTTTAAAATTATTAAATTTAAATTATTTATATAAAATAATTTTAATATATAAATTTAAATTTTAACTATTTATTAATTATATATATGTTAAATTTTTGTTGTCATTTAATAGTTTCAACAATCTCTCTCTGTGGAGCCACAGCTAACAGTGCTGTGCTGTGGATTAACCAGAGCATTGGATCCAAGTCCTATTTTACTAGACTTCTAGGGGTGGAAATAAGCCAAGCTGGCTAGTGAGCCCTCGCAAGCAGACTCGTCATAAAGCTCGAAAGGCTCGGCTCGCTTTGAGCTCGAGCCGAGCCCGAGCCTAGTGAAGCTCGAGCTCGTAAGGTCGCAAGCGTAAAGAAGCTTTTATTAATACAATATATTTGATTACATATGACCAATGAAGTCAAATTTGAGCCTAAATGAGTCGAGTTCGAGCTTAAACAAGCCCAAACGAGTCTAGATTGAGCTTAAATGAGCAGAGATATTACAGGTTTAATTCGAACTCGCCGAGCTTAGATCGAGCCGAGTTGAGCCAAGCCCGAGCTTTTGATGAGCAGGACTCGAGCTTGAACTTTCTGAGCTCCGTGAGTTTTGAGCCGAGCCCAAACCGAGCTTAATGCAAACGAGACGAGCCTTGAGCCTGGCAGGCTCAGACTCGAGCTCGGCTCAAATACACCCCTAGGGTTATCTAATGGGATGTATGAAGAAGCTTTACATTGACATATTCTCTCTCTTTTGTTAAAAGATTTAGAGCTTGATTCCCCCCTTAAATCTCTTCCTGAGGAATCATTAACTTAACGGGCTCCAATGAAGTATGTGTCGCTGCATGGCCCGGAGCTTTTGGGTTCCTCATTGGCATATTTTCTCTGTTTCAAATTTAAATTATAATTATGTAATTATTATTTTTTTTAAATCTCAATTTTGTTTTTTCAAAATTTATTTGAATATATTTATAATTTTTATATGGTAATGTTTTTTTAATACTTATTCTTGAATCAATTAGGAGAGATTTTTCATTTCTTATGGAAAAATATTTTTTAAGATGTTTCGACTCTCCTCAATTTGAATAAAGTTTTTCACTCTTTTTCTTTTTTCTTAGGCTTGTAAAATTTCTAGAACTGAAATGTGGAGGCCTTTTTTTTTTTTTACTCGTCAAAGTATCACCCTGGAAAGATAAAGCTGCGTACATCCCACCCCTTACGCAGGAGCTTTTGTGGCACTAGATCTGTTGCTGTTGTTGGATATGCAGGTCTTTTAGAGCAAGATACTTGTCAACGGGAGGGTTAAGAAAAGATAATAAGAGTTTTATCATATCTTGTTTGGATATATTTAACAAGGATCTCGTTCTTATATTTTGAAAAGGACGTTTTATTTAATGTAAATTTTACAAGTAAATATTATTTTATTTTTATTTTTTATGGTCAAAGACTTTTTGGAAACATCTGGTAGCACCCTCTAGACCTTGCAATTGCATTGGCGGGAACCATTTGAGGAAGTAGGTTTATTTTCGTTGTTGTTAATGAGGGGTAAAGGTAAAAATGATAATTATTTAACAATGGGATAAAAAAGATAAAGGTAAAAAAAATTACAATTAAAATAACGATAAAATTTTCTAAATTTTACCCTCGCTATCTTTACCTCTCAAATTGAGGGTTAAAGAAAAGAGGGATACTAGCTCTTGACCTTCCATTACCCTTACCTCACTTTATTATATTATTTAATTGTCAAACAGGAGATTAATAAAAGGGAAATATTATTAAAGGGTAGATATATTTCAGAGCAATTTAAAACATTGTGACTATTATTTACTATAATTCACGTTATTACTCTGTTAATTATCATTTTTACCCTATCTATAACACGATAGTATCCTTCACCCAAATGAATAACCAAGCAATTCTAGAAAGCCACTATTTAACTTTCTTTTGGAGCGCTGAGAGCATATTTAGCAAAGCTTATTTCTTTAAAAAAAATATTTTTTCAGGAAGAGCTTTTTTTCACAATTTATGGGTATTTGACCTATAAAAAAAGATGATTTTAAACAGAATAAGCTATTATTCATCTTTTAAGCAGATGAAGAAAAATAGTACTTTTACTTTAAAATAAAAGTGCTTATGTAATAACATTTATAAAAGAACAGTATTTTCACAACTTGGCCAAATAATACTACTTAATATATGTAGGAGCTCCTCATTTTCTTTAAAAAATTACAAAAGTTAACCCTTAGTGAAATAGCAACACAACAACATTTACAACCATAAAATTCTAATTATTTTTATTAAATCAAAATTAAAACCATCGGTTACTTTTTAAAAAAATTGCAAATATTAGATATCCAGTAAATATACTAAAGAACTCGTTTTTATCAAGTAATTTCAAATATAAATGCTAAAACTCTCCAGAAAACTTTTGTCCCAAAAAAAAAAAAAAAAATCAAGAAAACGAAGGACCAAGATGACTTAAAATAATCTAAAATCGTGGGATGTAATTATAATCATAAAACCATGATTAAATTGAATAAAAATGCATTAAACCACAATGAAGATCTGTAATGGCAATCGAGACATAATTACAATGTCAACATGGAAAAAACAAGAAAACATAACAGTTCGACGCTGAACCATTGTTATCGGCAACCTAAAATGAATTCGATGTATTTAGAAAACTTACAAAGATACAAAAAAAATGTAGGTAATAAAAATAATACTTTATAGATAATAAGAATAAGTTTATAAGTCAACAGATTATTGACTAATAATACACGTACAGTAAATGATATAGGATTGAATGGAGTCGCGGCAGTCATGTTTTGTCAAGTTTCATAGCCTAACCAGAGTGTCATTATATATAAAACTATTCTAATTAGTCCCTTGCTTTTTTAATTTAAATAATTTTTTATATTTTATTTAGGATTATTTATATTTTAGTATCCTGATATTTTTAAAATAATATAAAAGATCACGACTTTTTTGAATTAATAAAAAGACCTCTAAATTTTTATAGTATTAATAAAAAGGTCCCCGAGTTTTTATTATATTAATATAAAGTCCACTCTTTGACTTGATAATGTCATTTTCTGTGAATAGAAGTGAAGTGACAACTACTTTTTTTTTAATCAATGCTGTAATTAAATGACACAAATACCCTTCAATAACTATATTTTAAACAAATTAAGTATAAACATATAGTTTCTATAAATTACAACATCTCGAATTTTATGCTAATAATATAAATATAACAGTATCGAAGAGTTTTTTTGTTATTTTACTGTAGTATTAATGAAAAAGCAGTTACCACGTCAGCTCTATTGATAGAAAATGACGTTATCAAGTTGGAGAGGAACCTTTTTATTAATAAAACAAAAACTTAGAGACTTTTTTATTAATTCATAACGGTCAGGGTCCCTTTTATTATTTTTAAAAATATCTGGGTACTAAAATATAAATAATCCAAATTATTACCTGGATATCCTGAGATTTCATTATTTATCACCTAAATATTTGGACATTTAAATCTATACGATAAATTACCTTAAAGTTTAAATATTTTATCATTTAGATACCCTGAAGTTTTATCAATCAGATACTCTTTTATCGAAATCCCATAAACTTTTGTTAGAAAATACTAAAACTGAACATGATTACGACATTATATTAGTATCTTTATTATAATTTGATGATTTTTTGCCAAAAATATTAACACGATACATCACTTCTGCAACATTTTAATAGCTTCAATCAACATCCGCTGAATATTTTATTACATTCGCTAAATTTTTGATAAAAAGCGTGGGGATGACTTATTTATATTGTCGTAATATCATCATTTTTTTTGCATAAAATTTGTCCGATTTTTACAAAAATTCATCAAATTTCGACATAGTACTCAGCTGATAAAATATTCAAACCTCAGGTGCCCAATCGCATGTATTAAAATATTAGGGTATTTAAATGATATATGTTCAAACCTTGGGATATCTTAGTGATAAAAGACAAGACTATTTTAAACAAAGTTACAAACCATATGGACCATTTTGAACATAATAAAAAACAAGTGATCAATTTAAACAAACTTAAAATATTAGGGACCAGTGCAGTAAATAACTCCCACTGAGAGTTCTTTTTTGGATATAAAAAAGTAAACTGATAGAGAGTTGCAGTACTGAATTTGCTGAGTCAATTTAAAGCAGAGCAACATATCCAGTCTCCCAAGCAGGGTCTGGGAGGACGGATATACGTAGCCTTCTCCCTTTAGGGTATTACTCCTGAAAAGAAGCTATTTTTGAGTGCCTCCAACTTAAGGGGGAGGATTTTCTGGAAGGTTATTCATCCTGATATTGCTCTCGCCCAAGCACGCTTAACTTCGGAGTTCTAATGGGATCCAATGACGGCGTGTTGGTAACCTCTTTAGTATTTACTGAGTCAATTTAATCTTTTATTTTAAACTATATGAATTCAGTTTTATATAATTTATGTGTATTAATCTAGTCGTATGATAAAATTGGAGTTAAATTAGTGGCGTAATTTTTAACAGATTGTCATGCCAAATGTAATTGACCAAATACAAAAACGAAAGATTGAAAATCCTATCATTAACTTAACATCAATTTTAATATAAAAAACTAAATCAACATAATACAAATTACAAAGTGACTAATTTTACACGGTTAAATTGACACATAGTCACATGCCCTCTTACCTTGAAGAAGAAAAATGAGATCAAGCCTTGTATTCTCCATCCAGTTTTCGAGTCTAAGCCATCAACAAAGGACTCATAAAGTCTCTTAGAGATCAAATTGGAGGACTTTTGACAGATGGTCGACACATCTGTTAGGATAGAGGAGCACATTGATGCTCGTTTATAGTGTCTCTGGGCTTGCATTTCTGTTACTGTTGTTTGTATGTCTGTTATTACTTTATTTGACTTGAATTTTATAAATATTGTTCCCTCTTTTCTTCACGATTGGGGGTCACTCGGAAACAACCTTTTTACATGAGACACCCTATAACGGAAGGCTACATACATCTTGTCATTCCGAAATCCTGCCTTGACGAGAGCCTTTTTCAAGCACTGGATTGTCATTGTGTACCAAAATAACTAATTAAGGTCAAGAAAATTTAAAAATTAGGGAACTGATGATGAGCACAGAACCATTCTAGTTGACGAGTACTAAGGTCTTGTCTGGTTACCGGGAAGTAAATATAAAAAATTAAAATTCATTGGAAGTGGGCATTTGCCCTCTTGTTTTGGTTACCAAAAAAAATTGATAGAACATGGGAAGTGCAATTTACAATTCCTTTAAAACGCATGTATTAACTTATCTAGTCCTTTGTCTAAGTTCTAATTACTTTATTTTTAACTAGCTTTTCTAAAAGGAAGTTATATTTTTTATCATGATAACCAAATACTTTGTACCAATTTTGTGAAAAAGTAACACAAGAATTAAATTTATGAAAATACAATTTTCATAAAAATCCAATGGGTGTCGCGATGATTTACTGGCCTTAGAAAAGATTGGATCACTATCACAAACATGTAGGCACCAATCATTTATGGTATTAGGTCCATGTCATTCTTTTATAAATAGAACACCAAGTAGGCCATATATATATATATAGGCTATATTCTTATGAGAAGGTAAAAGAGATGAATCCTAACCCTTCATTATAATGGAGAGCCAAGATTTGTTAAACCTTTAAAAAATAAAAAATATATGGCCCCTACCCCTCCATGAAGTAGAGAGAAAGAAGGGATAAAAGAGAAATTTTTTTTTTATTTTTTTTAATATTCAACATTGTTGAATATTAAAAAAAAATAACAATTTTCGACCAATACTCCTTCATGGGGCAGAAAGAAAGAAGAGGTACGGGGGGGGGGGGGGTTTGTTTTTTTTTTAATACTCAACAAATCTTAGCCGTCCATTATAATAGAGGGCCAAAATTCGCCTCTCTCACGCTCTCATCTCTTTCATATATATATATATATATATATATATATAACTACTACTTTGGAGTCCCTACAAAGCTTTTGGTCCCATCGACAAAAATGTCAAAAATTAGTGTCTTCCATAGACATGACTCATGAGTGCATAGGCTGAGCATACGGGATGTAAACAAATTGAACGTCATACATTTTACCTCTGTGGAACGAGGAGAAAGAAGCATGTATGATGAAATGAGATAAATTACTTTCAAAAATACAAAATGGATTACAAGCTTAGGGCTCGACTTGGGAATCATTTTATTTAAGACATGAGCTAAGCTCAACGACTAGGGCTTTTTTATTTGAGCCTGATAGGCTCACTTCAACCTGTTGGGAGAACCAAGATAGATGACCTCCTGGGAAGTCCTCGTATTACACCCCTCAGGTTGTGAGTTTTTGGAAACATCCTCCCTTCAAGGTGAAGGGGGAAGGCTGCGTACATCCAACCCTCCTTCCCCCAAGCCCTGCTTACGCAGGAGCCCTTAGGGCACTGGGAACGTGGCTTGCTTGCTTGCGAGGCTTACTTCAACCTGAATCGGAAATTGATCACTTCCAATTTATTTGGACTACTAAAGACCTTGCTTGGTTAACATGGGAATTAAAATCCTATGTGAAGTTGTAGTTCTTATAAATTCAATTCATGTATCAACTTTTTAGGAAACATGTATAAAATATTTGATTGTCAAGATGAGAAACATAACTTCTTAGGGAAGGGTAGGTAAAAACAAAAGAATTAAAAGTTACCTAAAAAGGTCAAATAAATTACTTCCTTTTTTTGAAGGCATTGAAAATTGCTAAAGTAATGTTCTGCCAAGGACAGATGTCTACTCTCCATGAATTTCGATTTTCTATATTTACTTTCGGGTAACCCATAACCCAGACAAGGCCGAAGTTTGCAGCTAGTTTTGGATTGGAGTAGGGTGCGAATAAATGAGCCGACCTAGCTCCCAAACCCTTGCTAGCCATCTTGTTCAAAAGCTCGAAATGCTTAGTAGGTTCCAATATCAGGCCAAGCCGACAAATTTAGCTAGCTGAGCATTAGTCGGATAAAACTCGAGCTCAAAGGGCACACGAGGAAAAAAGAAGCCAACCTTCATATACAGTATGAGATTAAATATGCACATTAAGCCAATTTCAAGCCTAAATAATTCGTGCTCGAGCTTGAACGAGCCCCAATCGAACTTAAATTAGCCTAAATAAAAAAAACTTAGTTTAGAGCTTGAAAAGCTAGATTTGAGTTCAACTGAGCTCGACTCATTTACATCACTATGATGGAGCTCCCGCCTTCAGCAGACTCTCTTCAAAATAAATAACTCAGAAATGAACCAGCTTGGCTGGGCTCAATCTATTGAAAAGGCGAGCAATAGGATCTATATACCAAATCAATTTGCACACCAACTCAACTCACTCACACTCCTAGCTGAGCAAGAAATCCGACACGGGGTTGGATTACTAATGTCTCGGGTTCCAAAAGTTTATTTTACAATGATAAAACTTATTCAAAGCAACTTAGTGAAGGCCAAGTGGCCGAATAACAAGGGAATCACATTGCTTGCTTACTACCACTACGAGGACACAAGCGTACCAACATTTGAATCGCAATTGATGAAAAACACAGATAAATGATGAAATACTAATAAGAGAAAAAGCCAGGGTGATACAACTTAAATGCTCTCCAGAGCCTGAAGGAAGTCAGCCTTCAAGTCCTCGAAATCCTCAATCCCAAAGCTGAATCGAATCAAGTTATCCGTGATCCCGTATTTGAGCCTTCCAGACTGGTCCAGATCCCTGTTTCACCACATGCAATACACACTTAGTAGATCGAATGCACATATTTGGTAGCACACTATCACGGCATACGGCCGATGCACTTCTATGGTCCAATAGATCCTACAGATGCAACTTGAGTGGCAATTGCTGGACGCCTCAATCTAATCTTAGTCCTATCCTATGCGGATCCGGAGTGAAAATTTTCGGGACAACCGAAATTCTGGATAAGTTCAAATGTAGTCGTTTTTCAATCAGCCATTATAACTTGAATTTTTCAGAAAACCAGCTTTAAAAGTTTAAATTTTTTCTATCAACCACTTACATTAACACCGCCAGTTTCTGCAAATATTTAAACTTCTAAAAGTAGTCTTCTAAAAAAATTGAAAAGTTGTAGTGATTAAGTAAAAAATGACTACTGTTGAATACGGTTTTCTGTAAAATGACTACTTTTGCTTTGGTGGACCAATATGCTATCATAATATATAGACCCTCTTATTCTTCCACGCACGCATTTTCTCAACAAAGATCAGAATCGTTACCACATACCAGTAAGACATGATTGCAGGCTGATCCACAATACTTTCACAGCCCCCAAAGGATGGCGCGATGTAAGCAATTTTCAGCATGTCAACAAATTTGATCGTGGTCTCTAGATCTCCATCAATCTACAAGATCAAATGCCATGAACTTTCAGATATGCAGGGAGAAGAATCCTCGGACGGAAGTGATAAGACTCGAATAATTCAGCAACAATTAAATAAACTTTCCAACACTGACCTCGAAACTAACAACTCCACCAAAACCAGTCATTTGGTGCTTAGCCAGCTCGTGTTCAGGATGACTTGGCAGGCCTGGATAGTAGACGTGTTTCACCTGTAAAAAAAAGAACCGAAAGTTACTCCCCAGAACTTGAGGGAAAATAAAGGCTGTTTGGAGAACTTTTACTCATCGTCTCAAATTGTTCTTCCTGAATTGACTTAAGAGTTGTTGACAGAAACCAATTTTCACCATGGTTTTCTATAAGATGGTATCAAATTGAAATTCTGGGATAACATGCAAAACATGCTTCTAGATGTTTATATGACATTATAATTCCGACATTAAAACATGTGAAGTATGTAAACGAGAAGATGTATTATTCATAGCCAAAATTTTAAAAAAAGAAAGGCAGTATGGGCCGTGAATATAAAAGGACACCATAAACTTGAACATATGTTAACATATTGGCATCAAGTAATAGAAGATGCTCAGCTGATTTTCATGGAAAGATAATTTGAACCCCAAAATGTGAAGAACGACTATGAAAATCAATTACCTTAGGATGTGCCTCTAAAACTTCGGCCATCCTCATCGCTGTTGTATTCTGCTGCTGTACACGAAGATGCAGCGTCTTCATGCCTCGGATGATTAAATATGCCGCATTCTGTGCAGGAGTGCAGTACAAACAATCGTAATCCAAGCACAAGCTACAAGTAACTTAAAGGAGGAAGTTTGAAGAATAACTGCAAGAGTGATGTAATCGGAGTAATTTTATACTCGGATTGCAACTCTAAAGGTGCATTAAATCACAAAAATTTTCTAGTTCTCTATCATTGTTTTCCCTAGTCTTTCTAGGGAAAATGGAAGAGCGAAAAACACTTGAATTTAGGAAACACATGAAAATGACCCCTTCAATCAAAAAGAAAACTCGCAAAACAAATGTCAAAAGATTTTCCAACTTAAAAGTATAAAGGGAAGAAAACTGGACACATTTTCAGAGGAAATCCGGAAAACTGGATCTTTTAGAACACATTTCCAGGGAAATCTGAATGTTTCAAAAGCTTTCCCAGAAGCCGTGGAATTTTTCACGAAATGAAGACGCCCTATACATGTACAACCCTAATTATGATATAGAAGCATTTTTTATTACAGAAATCAGTTATTGTCACAAAGACCTCATTAGTTCAGTTATTTTGAGCTCAGAGTCTAGAAACACATCAAACTATGAGATTCTTGACTTACCGGGTTCAGAGTACCACCAAGAACATGATGCATATTGCGAACAGCTGAAACCAATTTCTGAGAACCACTAATGGTACCAGCAAGCACCTTAACACAAAATAATACATAGCAAAGTCAATAAAGATAATTGAAAGCCAGACGGACCCCTCTATGACCAACTCAACCAACACAAGTTACCTACATCATTATGACCTGCAATATACTTTGTTGCAGAATGCACAACAAGATCAGCCCCAAGAGCAAGGGCTTTTTGGTTGAGTGGCGTGGCAAAGGTTCCATCAATACAGACCAAGGCACCTTTCTTGTGGCAAAGCTCGGACACCAACTGAATATCAACACATCTAAGGAATGGATTGGTCGGGGACTCTGTGAAGAAAAGAGTAACCTGCAGATAAAACATAGCCTTTGAGATCAACATTACCAATCATTGTCGAACACTGAAAACGCGACTTAGAAAGACTGAAAAGTGGAGAGTAAGAAGAAGAATTAATGTCTTCGGTCAAAATCTACTCACATTATTCTCATCCAGTGCAGACTTCAGGCCATCAATATCAGCAGGATCAATGACTGTGGCCTGCAATTAATCAAATATTTGTTTTCAATAATTAGAATTAATCAACTACGATTACTAAACTATGTACACATTGAGAGGATATTACATTTAATTGCATGTAATAAAGCTATAAAAGTAAACTACCAAAGATAGTGGAGAATATTTAGTTTTCTGAGTATAGGCGTGCATGGTTTAAATCCTTTTACCACGTTGTTCTATGTAGCTCTTGCTCTTCCTACACTTGGCCCTGATTTACTCACAGTACCAGCTCAGTGCAAATTCTATTTAAAATTTTTTCAATGTTTCAACAAGAATTTCTTTTTCATACTAGTGGTGAAATTAAAGGCAATTTCATTTAAGGATAGATGTTATACCCAAAAGATTTTATTATTCATTTATCATCAATTTTTTTTAACTTTCTAAACCATATAACAAAAATTTCTAGCTTAGTCATTTAGACTCTCTTTCATCTTCTAGTGACTTTTTAAATATATTGCAATTATTGTGTTTTCCAACATGCACTTGCCAAATGGAGCACATGTTTGGATTCACTACAGAAAAGAACCCTGAATTTTCGCTTCGTAGCAAATGCCATGCACTACATTCTTATCCATCAAGCAGACAGTGTGAAACATTGAAACAGTAATCAACATCATCACAATATGACCAAAAAAGAATGGTAAATGCTAGAGCATAATATAACAAAATATATTATTTTCAAATATATACAAATGCCTTCTTCCAGAGCGAACTCCATTGCAACATCCATCATAAGCATTCTTGGAAATGAGATAATGAGTAGAAGCACGGTCAGAGTAAATGTGTTGATTATACCATCCCGTAGCCAAACGTGACAAGTAAATCAAGATAGACTGCACATGAGAAGACGCACAACCTATAGGTTTTGGGTTGACTGAGAGACGCAGCTCTACACAGGGAATTATGAACGAATCAATATTATTGCTATCTAGACTCGAACCAAGGAAAAAGTGAAAGACAAATGCAAATAACAGTCGTATGCAGAGTATAACTTCGATTAAATAATATCTTTGGGCAGTCCCAACTTGGGATCAATGTGGTAAATAATATCTCGATTAATTAACATAATTTCATGGTCCTAAGAGTATTAATTTATAGAGGTTTAACTGTATTTGTCGTGGTGCCTTGCCTACCCAAGCTTAAACCAACCACATAATAATTTAGAAATCTGAAAAAGGGAGCAAGAATAGCCACACGAAAGAAGAGAGGTGCGAACATGTGAATATAATGGAAGAAGGAAAATACTAACTCATTATACATTAATTTGAAGTGTACTAGCCACGATCAGAATTATGGCCCAATTCGAAGGAAATGTGCTGAGATTTTTTAAGAATCTATGAACTCAGTCAGGCATTTTATCAATACTCTCAATGTGAAACTCAAAAGACGCTTGATGCACAAAGGTAATGTCACGTGCAAAGAAAAATGAACCCAAGGATACTTTTTTTCTCCAGCTCCAAAAGAAAGAGCAAAACAGAAAAAACGTACAAAATTCGAACAACAATGTCGTGCCTAGGAAAGAGCAGGTGTCCTCACCTTTATTCCCCTTTATAATTCTAATAGTAAATCAGAAAGAATAAGCAAGTCATGCATAATAGATGTGGCTCAACCTGTGCTGTTACTGCTTAGTCACATCAGCTAGGACGCAAGCTACCTTGTGCATCACTATAAATCCTCCAATAGGATTCAATGTGAGATTTCAACATAAACCATACAAAAAGATGACTCATTTTGCACCCCGTACATCAATGTTCCCATCATTAATATGATCCTGAGAAGAGAGGGGAATTTGTACCTTGATCCCCATTTTGGGAAGAAAAGTCTCAATAAATATTCTGGTTTTCCGATAGCAATCAGTCGTTGTCACGATATGGCCACCAGCAGGAACCAAAGCCAACATCAGGACAGTGCTAGCACACATTCCAGATGCCAGGATCAGGGTTGATTCAGCACCTTCAAGTGCACTGTTGCAGGAAGATCAGTTCAATGCAATAAGAAAATATAATTACAGCAGACATAACAAAAGAACTGGATGGGGATGTACCTGATCTTCTCCTCTAAAACCACCGTGGTGGGATTTCCGTACCGCCCATACTCAAAGCTCGAGTGACGCCCCTCCTGTAACATGTTTGAAGATTTAGATTATACCATGCATACATAACAGAGTTGAGGAAGTAGTAATTTTGTTTGTGATCATTCATTCAGGCCAGCTTGACTACGAAGTCCAATCTTCAGTACCACAAAAGTCACTCATGTATACCTTAAAATCAATAAGCTCTTGAGTCTTCTTAAAGAAATATGCAGAAGTGTTAACCACTGGAGTAGTTATGGCATCAGTGACTATTCCGCGACCTAATCTTTCACCTGCACAGATAAGAACCAACATCAGCAAAAAGATATTACCCAACAATCAATGAAATACTATTCTTCTAGCTTTACCCCTTTTGGCGAAAGCTCATAGAAAGTTAAACTGAATGATAAACAAATACTATGCCAGCAGATACCCACAAACAATACGTCAATACCCCTCCTAAAAGCCCTCATTAACACTCCAGGGGATACAATTATACAATATGAAAGAAACACATTATATTTCAGTTTCCCAAAACCAAACATTACACAAAAATTACAGCAAGGTTTATGCGTTTCATACTATTTGTAAGCACAACGCCTCTAGGCTTGCATGTTCGCTGTGGCTACTGCCTATTGCTGATTTACATGCTTTAATCGGTCTGGTATTATTGTATTTGACTTAACTTTGACTTTGACTTACTTTATAATTATTAACTTGTTCTCGCTCTTTTAGGGTTGCGGATCTCTTCAGGGGAGCACCCCATAGGGCCCACCCTCCCCAAATTCTGCCTTAGCAAGAACCTTTCAGGCACTAGAATTGTTCTTCTTGTTGTTATACTACTTGTAAACACAGCTTGAAAAAGGACAAATCTAGGTCAAGTTGAGTAGCATCTTGTCAATATATTATTGCTAGAACTTTCCTCCCCAAAAGCTCTAAAATCTCAAATCTAGCAATTCTACAAGAAAAAAGAAAAAGATGAATATTTGTCATATCATATAAAACTTAAAAGAGTAAATATGATTGGCTAAATAAAAGAAAGGAAAAATAAAACGTAATACAATTGTAATTGTAATGTGATAATATATAAAATTTAAATTTTAAATCTGAACAATACCACTGACTAATAATTGTAACACTCCTGAAATCTATTTACCATAGATCTACTCCAAACTTCATTCGAACATTAAACTACGCATTAAATGTATTCACTTGAATACTAACACCGCTTCATATCACCAACGCAGACACAAAATACAAAACATAAGAACACATTCCATTAACCGCGTAAGAATCTAGAAAACTTGTTGATGTAAGTAAACGAAAAGGATCATAAAAACCATACCAGCATGAATCGCAATGCTCGCATCAGACATCAAAAATGAAGGCTTCAAATTGTTAGAAGAAGACAACTCTACACCAGACTTAGATTTACAATCAACTACATCCTCCGCCGCCACAATCTCGATTGGATCCACGGCGGAGATCTCGACTGCATCGACAGCGGTTGCAGCCGCCGCCGCCGCAGCCGATGACGCGCCGCTGTGGTCTGTCCAAGATGCGGCCACGATTTGCGCGACGCCGATGTTGCTGCAGTTACGGCGCGCCTTCGTGCTCAGCTGCCGCACGAAGTTCGGAGGAAAGCGCAGGATCAGAGAGGAGACACCGGCGGCACCGAAACCAGCGGAGAAACCGCCGGCTAAACGGGCGGAGAAACGGCCAGATGGAGGAATCTCCGGCTTAGGGTTACCAGAGAACTCAGGCTCCGATCGGCATTCAAAAGAAGGGAAAACCCTAGCGCAGCTGGTAACCGCCATTGTTGTCTCTCTCTCTCTCTATATTTCTTTCTCCTCCGAAATGTGAAGGCCGTTCGATTAGGGTGAGATGAGTGACGGGGTTCAAATAGGGTGGGCGGCTGGCTACCTTGGAATGCGGTTGGTTGGTGCTGTTAATTTTCTTTTTTTGTTTTTTTTTTTGTTTGTGTTAGTGCTGGCGTTTCTAATTATAGTTAGTGAGCCAACATACCTTTTTTATTTGGGAAAAAAAAATAATATTAAGAGAAAAAATTGAGTAATTATCACTTAATATTGAGGTTTTACTCTTTATTATTTTGGTATTTTAATATATGTAATGGGTATTTTAAGTTTTAAATATTTTATTACTTATGTTTCATTTGGCACATATAGGGATGGCAATAGGTCAGATTTGGGTCGGGTTTGCTTTTATCCAAATCCAATCTAGAAAAAATCCGACCCAATCTAAATTCAAAAAAACTCATTTGTTTCATAAAATTTCAATCCAAATTCAAATTCATCGGGTAAAAAAATGTTGGAAAACAATGCAAACAGTACAATGCAGCAAAAATATAGCAACAAATATTGCAGAAATACAGTAAAAATACTGCAGAACTATAGCAGAAATACTGCTAAAAATATTATAATAAAATACAAGTAAAATTAAAAATCTGTAGTAATAATCTGCAGTAAAATTCTGCAGAAAATCAGTAAAATTATTAGTAAAATTCAGCAGCGGATTTTCAATAATTACAGCGAGCGAACCCAGTAGAAATTGTAACAAAAATCGCAACACTATTCAGTAAGATTTCAGCGAATAAAAATCTAAAAACGCAATGAGAAATTCACTTGAAATACCTAAACAAAGAAATCAAATGGTACCGTAAAGAGGGAAAGTAGATTAAAATACCGAAGATGCCGTGCTGTGGGAAATACCACTGCACTAAAAGACGATTTCGCCGCTGCTTTGGTGCAAACTGTTGTACTGGCGACCGTCCTCTAGGATTAACACAGTCCGACTATTAACATGCTCTCGTTAATCGTCGGGTAGGAGAGCCCAAGAACTTTGCCCAAGTTATTTTATGAGAGAAAGAACCGAAGAAGAGGAAACCGATATCAAGATGATTATTGTTGATTGAGATGATTATATCTATATAAACCTTGCTATTTATACAAAATTGTTTCTGCACTTGTTGAAGTTAAAAGGACCAAATGCAGTAATGAGTATAACAGCTCATTTGCAACGTTTAGAAACGCCCCAGCAGAATTAAATCACATAAGGTTAATTTTAATTAATCAATGTTCTTTCCAACAGCTATATTATTTAAGCGTCGTGAATTCCAACAGTAAAAAAAATTCTATTAAATGGTGGCATATTTTTTTCGTAAAATAAATGTATTCAGTAATAAAAAGAACACTGTCCAATATTTTTTTCCAATGTGGGGAGTGATTTTCTTATAACTTTAAACCTTACTTGTATCATTTTTCCAACAAAAAAAATCTCTGATCCAAAAATCTCTATTTGCCTATTATGTGCTTTATAGTTGTCTTCTGTTCGTTATATCCTGTAGCGCTAGTTGTTGTTGTTTTTTTTTTTTTTTTTTTTTGCTGTGCCCCGTGCTTATGCTTTGTGCTTTTGCTTATACTTTCAGGATGCATGCTTTCATGACGACACGATATTCAGGTTGGGGGTCCTCGGAAACAACCTCTCTTTCACCCGGAAGGGGGAAGGCTGTATACATCCACTCCCCCCAGACCCCACTTTCGCGGAAGCCTTTGGCACTGGGACTGTTGTTGTTGTTGATGTTGTATTACAGTCTAATACTAATATATTAACAATAACAATACCTTAAAAGATAATATTTGGACAATCGCTATATATTTTTTCTTTTTTATTTACTATGTATAAATATAATATTAGGCAATCATTCAGATACCTCTTAACAAGTAATGTTTGTACATAAATTTATTAAATCATGGTTCTATAAAACATATTAGAGTGTGGGTTTTCGGTCAATCGAGTTGAAGTATTTCGAGTTTTAAATTAGTTACAGTCGGATTTTAGTTACAGTGGCTCACATTATGTTCGAGTTATTCGAGTTTCAAGTAAATTGGGTTGAGTATGGCATCAAATCATTCGGTGTTTAAGTTATCTCAGATTTCTAGTTGATTGGGTTAGGTGTTTTTCAGATTTAGGCTAATCGATCGGGTTTGAATTGATTTGATTTATTTCAAACTCAAGTTATCTTAATTTTGGGACAAATGAGTTGTATTATTTCAAATTTTGAATCATTGTAAGTTGAGTTTGAGATGCTCGGGTCATTTTAGGTTCGAGTGATATTAAGTTTTGGGTAAATATGGCTGAGTCATTTTCACTTTGGCTCAACTTGTTTACATCATCAACTCAAATAGTTTCATTTCTTGGATTTGAGTCATTTCGAGTTCTGGGTCAATTGTGTTGGGTTACTTTGAATTTCGAGCTAAGTCGATTTTGGTCATTTGAGTTGAGTGATTTTGAGATTTGGGTCAAATTTAGGTTGTGTTTAAGTCTTTTAATTTTGAGTCATCTTATATTTTGATTAATCAAGTAGAGTCATTTTCAATTTTAGGTCATTAAAGTAAATATGGAACCCTATGTGGAGAGCAAATGAGTTGGACTTGAACACGATATGAAAACATTGTTAAGGTCAAGGGTTTTCTGGCTTGAACCCAATACAATCCGAACCTGATTGACTTGCGTCCAAACCAAACCTCCTTATCGGTCCTGACTTCATCATTTTCAAATGTCACATAGTAAATGCTTCTTTTCAGACGTTGTACTACTAATTATGAAATGAATCATATATCGACCCCGGACCTTGCTTATGTGGGAGCCCTGGGAGCCCTTTGAGGCATGGGATTGTTGTTGGTGTTGTTGTATATAATGAATCATATACTTTCCCCTTTTGGTTAATTATGACTAGGAGTATACTAGAAGAGAGAGAAAAGCGATCAAGCGCAAGATAAAGGAAAGAGAGAAGCGGGAGCTGCAAGACTTCCTGAAGGATATTTCTCCTACAAGTAATGCTGAAAAATCGTCTAAGTCAGCCGGAAAGAGGAAAAAATGAAATAGGGGAAACCGAGTCCAGAAGATCACAGAAAAAGAGTATGATGAGAGGATCCTGAATGTAGAGCGGGTTATAGAGATAGGAGAAAAGGTGGGTTTCAAATTTGATGGTTTCGACCTGGTTATGGTGGCAGACATTCTTGCGCGATGATATGGTTTGGGTTTTGGTTGTGGCTTCAGTCTCATTCTCGGTTGTGTCGATATGTCTATAATGGGGTACCTTAAATTTTAAACATTTTATCACATAGATGCTCTAAAGTTTTAAAATTTTATCTATCATATACTTTTCTGCATAAATTAGATAGATTTTCATTGAAAAATAATAAAATTAAACACAATTTTGACAATATATAATATCTTCACACGAATTTAATGATTTTATGCTCCAAAATGCAAAAGTGGCACATAATTGTGATGATTTAGGTAATTTATATCAATATTCGGTGAATATTTTATCACAACTCGCTGAATTTTTTAAGAAAATATTGGCATAACTTATATATATTATCGTAATTATGTATTATATCAGTATTTTTTTGCATAAATTGGTCAGATTCTTAGAAATTTAATCAAATTCCAACACATAGTACTTATGTGATAAAATTTTCAAATCTCATGGAACTCCATAGTACATATTAAAATATCAAGATACTTAAATGATAAATACTCAAAACTTAGAGTACCTAAGTTACAATTTCCCTATATGTATTTATGTATGTATGTATGTATATATGTATGTATGTATAATGGACTAATATATATATATATATATATATATATATATATAAGTATTTTCTAACATATGCCCTTAACTAGGGGTATTCATGGTTCGGTTAACCGTACCGAAAAGTATTTCGGTTCGGTTAACCGTAACCAAAAAACTCAAATATCTCTAACCGTTACCGTAACCGAAAAGGCCGGTTAACCGACTTTCGGTAATTTGGTTCCGTTATGTCGGTTAACCGGTAACCGAAAAAGTAATGCAACGCCTCTTTTATGTTATATGATTTATCTCCTTAATGGTTTATAAATGTCCAAAAAATACATTAATTGTGAGAATATTCAATAAATTATGAGCCTATAATACAATTCTAAAAAATTAACATATAATATCTCATTTTAACCAATATGTGAGCAAACGAGTAGCATTAAATTGTAGCAACGTAGTGCTTAATTAGTATGTAGGATATAAAAATGGGGCACAAATACTCCGTGATAGAAGATGAACTAAGAAAAAGATAAATTAATCATGTATTATAGAAGAGTCATTTATATGATAGAAAAACATACTTAGTAAATAATATAATATTATGAACATGTGAAAATATATACATGAAATATATTATTTCGGTAAATCGGTTAACCGAAATGGACAAAATCACTAACTGTTACCGTCTCGAAATACCTCAAATTTTTTCGGTTCGAAAATTCGGTATGGTTAACTGCATTTTCGGGTCGGATTTCGGGATTTCGGTTCAGTATTTCGGTTACGAATTTTTTTGAAAACCCCTACCCTTAACTACACTTGTATTTATTCACTTTTTTACTAAATCATCTAATTATTAAAAAAGTTAATTATCATTATTTTTGTATTCATCAATACAATATTAGTATTTGGTGTAATTAATATATCTTAACATGTATTGAATGACCATATTAATTGTACCATATTTATTACTATTAAGTTATTTATCTACCATTTTAGTAGTCAATATAAATGTTATAATAATTAACTTTTTTAATAATTGAATAGCAAAAAAGTGAATAAATATAAGTGTAGTTAACATACTTTAAGGGCACATGTTAGAAATTCTCATGTATTAATGAACTAAGGCTTCGTTTGGTATGCAGGAAGTGAACGTAGGAAGTAGAAAATCATGGAAAGTATAAATTTTAGCTCTTGTTTGGTTGACAGAAAGTAGCCCCAGTTAGGAGGTGTGAACAGCTTCACACGACACTAGGCAGAAGAGGGAGGGGCAGACCAAAGAAGAGTTGGCTGGAGACGATCCGTCACGACATAACCCAACTAAACCTAAGAAAGGAGATGGCCTCAGATAGGGCACGATGGAGGGCTAGCATGAGGGTAGCAGAGATGGCAGAGTAGATTAGTACGGAGAGGGACTGGTAGTTTAAGATCCTTAGGCAGGCATAACCTCAGATAAAGCACTTATAGGCTAGTTTAGTCTTTGATCATGCTTCTTCCTCTTCTTCTTCTTCTTCTCCTTCTTCTTTTTCCTCAAAATTCATTGGTCATTAATTGGTGGTGTATTTGCAGGCACTCAATTACTTCAGGTTGGGGGTCCTCGGAAACAGCCTCCTTTTCACCCGGAAGGGGTAAGGCTGCATACATCACCCCTCCCAGACCCTGCTTTCTACGAGAGCCGCGAGGCACTAGAACTGTTGTTGTTGTTGTTTGGTTGACAAGAAGTAGGTGAAATACGGAAAGTAGAAATTTCTTAATTTCCTTCAAATTGCAGGAAGTAACTTACTTAGCTCCTCCAGGTAATTTCTAATTTCTTCGTTTTTAACTATCATTTCCATGGAAGTTCCATTTTCCATCCTGACAACCAAACGTGTTTTGCCTACTTCTTGGAAGGTTGACACATGAATTTAATTCCTATAAAATACAACTTCTCATAGGAAGTAGAAATTTCTTAATTTCCTTCAAATTGTATGAATTAACTTACATAGCTCCTTCAGGTAAATTCTAATTCGTTCATTTTTAACTATCCTTTCCAAGAAAATCTTATTTCCCATCCTGACAACCAAACGTGCTCGGCCTACTTCTTCAGAAGTTGACACATGAATTAAATTCCTATAAAATATAACTTGTCACAGAAATTTAGTTCATATGGCAACCGAAACAACCGGTTTAACTTTCCAAATTAGGGTATTGATAGTCATCACTTTTACTAATTAGTAAAACCTCGTGCACTACAGTGGCATTGACTGCACCACAATCGCAGCGATTGGTGCGATCAAAATTTGAAATGTCAACGGTCCATAAAAAAGAAAAGAAATCTGAAATACTAACCAGTTTACAAATATCACGAGCCGGGATTGCAATTGTATTCGAATTCGTTAGATATTCATTTAACTTGATCTACTTTTAATGGATTTTTGGATTAAAAAAATAAGTTTTAAATGAATTTAAATTTGGATGTTAATAAATTGATTTTTATTTAGTCTGAATTTGAATGATATTAAACTGAACCCAAGCCTAACTCGTGTATGACTCGAAATTAAAGTTAGTATAGGATAAAATTATTAAATTACTAAATTGTAAGCCTTTAACATGCCAAACTAAATTATAACATTTTTTTATTATGCCAATATTTTGGAACTTACTCTAACATAAATAATATCCTTTATAAAAAACTTGATGTAACACATTTTTTTTTGGATAAATTGCGACAAAATCGCGGTACAAGCAGACCACTCGCCAGGTGAGGCCTGAGTCCAACCGTAACAAAACGGGGACCAAAAACAAACAACACAAAACAAAGAGACAGACCGACAGGAACAAAACGCTCGCCTCAAGCACTACACAACAGACATCGAGCATAGGTCCAGACAAGACACCGGACACATGGGACAGGACAAAACAGCGCGCTAGAACAAATTCAGACAGGGATCGCTGCTGAAGTTGAACAAGAAGGTCAGCACATGTAAAACATCTATCTATACAGATTAATGGTTAAGAGGTTTTCAAATGATTGGCTATTGCATTATTATTATATATATATATTTTTTACCAAACGTTAAGAGCTGATATATTACTCAAAGTAGAAACTTAAATACAAAGACTCAAGGTGAACCAAAGCAAAACTCCAACCCAATAACACCCACCTTCTCAACCGAGCCTAGGACTTAATCCCTATACAAAAAGTTAAACCGACACCAAACTTGTGATACAATAGATCTACATAGTACATCCTCTTCTCTCTTGCAATTTTGAAAAATTCTTCTACTTCGTTCTCCCCAAATATTATAAACAATAACCGTTAGGACAATACGTTTTATGACACTATATTTAAGTCTATTACGTACTTATAATCCAAACCATTCCAGGACATGATGGAACTTTCTTCTCGGAGGAATATGAAATCGGGTAGCCACCCTCGTCTAAATCTGAAATGAGAAATCTCACTCAAAGAAAATATGGTCAATGGTAAGCATTCTCGCATAAAGCACATTTGCTCGGGAAAACCCAACCAATTTTATGAAGTCTATCATGCGTTACAAGTCCTGATGCAATTACCTTCCACAAGCAAAAAGCGTGTCTTGGAATAGCAGCCCCCCAAATTGTGCGTCACCAATGCCAAATACAACCCCGATCTCAAACCCGCTCATAAATCCTGCTAATTGTGGCTTGATTATTCGGTTGCCAGAGTTGGAAAACACGAGAGGCCTCCACCACATCTCCATTGATATCGATCCAACGGTCCCTACATTTAATAATTGCCTTCCAAAATGTGGAGTCATGAACCCGACTCCGAATGGTCCAAATGCTTTCTCTCTTTATATAGTACCCATGCATCCATTTCACCCATAGAGCATCTCTCTTACGGTGGATTTCCATAGGAAGGCAAACACGATCCCAAGCTACCGGGGCCAACCAATGTCCACCACTGTTCTCCCCACATATTATTATTGTTATTATTATTATTAGTGTTGTTGTTATTATTGTTATTAAATAAAGGGGCAAATGGATGTAACGATTTGTCAAAATCTTGGTTTTAAAAGTATTATTGTAGCATTATTTTGACTAAAAAAATTATTGCATTATTGTTTTTGTATATATATTAATATTAGATTATAATATCATAATTTATTTTAAAATTTAAATGTATGATGAATTTAAATTGAATATCCATTCCACTTAATGTATGTTAAGAGTAAGAACTCGACATGTGAGTACACATGTCAGTCCCACATATAAGTTATAAAAAAAAAGAGACCAATTTATAAGTCTAGTAAGTTACTCCACTTAATGTCAATTAATTTTATAACAAAATCATACTTAAGCTTATATGTGAATCAACTCCATCAATCAGAAGTAAACATGATAAAATTTAACAATATATATGTCGAATCTAAATAAAATTAAATTTAACTCAAATTCGACACATTGTCGTTTGAATGAGACCACGCGGCAGAGTAGGTGGGGGTGGTGGCGTAGCCCACGCGGAAAATAGCGACGCCACTTTTATTTTTAATTTCTAAAGAAAGCAGGCCATGAAAAATGCCTTTTTTGTGTAAAGCATTAGATAATGTACTTTAGGTTTATTTTATTTTATTTTATTTTTATTTTATTTTTTTATTTTTTTTAAAAGCACTAGATAGATATTTTTAACATTTAATAATGTACTTTATGTTATAAAATTAGGCATATATATACTCAATAAAAAGGGAATAAAAATATAAACTTAAATATAATTAGAAATAATTAACAAATATTTTATTCTAGAACTCGGAAACTAATTAATATTTTTAGTTGTCTCAAATCTCAACTCATTCTTCAATTTATTTTTCAATGCATACTTCCCCGGAGATAATCTCTAACATCACACACATATGTGTATATATATATACGCCCATGAAATGTTGATGCATGGCGAGTTTGGTATCGAGAATATGCCACACATCAAATATATGTGTCACTTTGTGGCATATGTAAATATTTGCATATGTGTATGTATAAATATATTTTATATAATTTTTAATTTTTTAGAATATTTAATAATATTTAATATTGAGCATAAAAATTGTACTTTTAGAATATTCAATATTTACAACACTTTAAATATTTTAAGTTTATAAAATGTTTTAATGTACAATAAGTGTTAGTATCTTTGTGTTAAAAAAAAAATAAATGTTATACATAAGATAAAAGCATAATATTTGTTTTCTGTTAACGTGATATCCAGAAAAAAATATTTAGGATTATTTATGTTAAAAGTCCATATATTTTATCTACTATGTTAATTTAGTTCACGTACAATTTAGAATGTGTAAATTTGGTCCCTAAATAAAATTTTATGTTAAGTTTTTTATAAAATTTATAATGGTTTGGCCGCAAGTTGGATTAAATTGAGTAAATAGATGAATTTATAATCAGTTACTTATATCTAAAATAATTTTGCCATTCAAAATTATGTCATTAACTTAAAATTTGACCACAGGACCAAATTAACATAATTTTAATTTTAGAGAGACTAAATTGACACAATTAAAAGTATAAGGACACTAAATTGACCTAATAAAAAAAGTACCGGGACCCTTGGTATCAATAACTCAAATATTTAAAAAAAGTTTATTTAACTAATAGATTAACATAACTTTAATATTTTTATTAAATTAAAAAAATACCTTTTGTTCTCCTCCTTCACTGTCGCCAACAGTGGTGATACATTTCCAAATTAGGTATATAGGGTTTACAGTATTAGAATTTATAACATTAGGATAATCTAATAGGTATTATAGTGGACCTTACTTAAAGAGGGATTACTCTATGAATAGAGTCTTTGTAATCCAAATCCAGCTAATCTAATAAAATGCCATCTTTTTATCTTTCTCTCTTGTTCCTTTATTTTTAGTATTTTACTGTTTTTCTTAAGTTTATAGTTATTTTTATTTAGGTCCGTAGCAAGTGGCGTTGGGGGTGGAAGAGGCCTAGAATGACAATGATGGCGATATGTCCAAAAGTGGACCGAAATTTCTGATCTTTTAAGATTTAAAATTATTTTAAATATAGTTTACGCTTTGCTAAATTATTTTTTAGATATTTTTATTTTTTAGAAAAGGAACATAAGAACATATCCAGTGCCTCAAGAGTTCCTACCTACGCAGGATTTGGGGAGGGCGGATGTACGCAGCCTCCCCCCTTCAGGGTGTTAACCTGAAGAGAGGCTGTTTCTGTTACGTGTACTTAGTATACACTAATAAATGTATCTAGTTCTTGGGGGTTCTTTGTGATTTTAGTATAAACACAAGTGTAATAAGCATCATTAGAAATTAATGACAAAACTAAACAATTCTTTCTCACCTATCTCTTTTCTCTCTCTTCTATCTCGACTACCCCCTTTCCCTTCTATTCTCAAACCCTAACTCTCTCTCTCCTCATTCTCTCCACAATCTACCTCTATTCTCCCCAAATTCATGGTATAATCCAAGTGATTGCGTCAATTGGTATCAGATTCAAGTTCGATTTGCGTTTTTGCTGCGGTTTCGTGTTCTTTGCACTCGCATCCATGGCGGAAGGCACCAGGAGAGCCACCGACCTGCGCCGCCTCGAGTCTAGGTTCGAGGAGTCCGAGGCACGAAATGAGGCTCGATTCCAAGCCCTTCATGGTGAACTTGCTCAGATTAGGGACATCTTGCGTGATATACAGCAGCATCAGCGTCAAGGCAAGGGTTTACTCGTTCGGCCTTCCGAATCGGCACCATTGCCGTCGGTTGAAGCTGAGGAACAGTCGAAGATTTCAGACCATGACATTGACGTCGATATAATGACTATTAATGAAATGATAGAAGAAGGATTAATGTTTGAACAACCCTCACCACGTCAAGATTGGAGTTGCGGTACTGAGGAAAAACCGATTGTTGGTTTTGAAAAACAGGATGCCAATGATAAACAATGCAATGTGAAACATCATAAAGTAGATCCAGTAGTTGTTGGGGAGTTCATGGCAGCAGGTTTATCTTCAACTCAGTTTGAAATGGAATTAATGCAAGCTGTTAAATCAGATTGTGTGCCACTAAAAATTGCAACAGAGAAATCACAAGTGACTATCGAAGTTATAAGCAGCAGCTTGTTGCGTTTGAAGTGGGTATTGCAGCCTCACATTGAACTCAAGTTGATTATGATGTATTCTGCAACTGAAATTGCTGGGAGCAAGGGACACTCTCCTAGAGTGCAAGCAAATGTGAGGCCTCTTGAGCTTGTCGTGAGTAAGGCTCAAGGCCGCACAAAGGTCGGGAAACATGATCAATGTGATAGTACAAATCAAAATACTAGTTTTGCAAACGTTTGCTGCAAAAGATTAATGTGCGGCTGTACTGGTTGCAACAAGAGGCTCTTGCATGGGGTTGTTGGTGATAAAGTTTGTTTGATTTGGTATGAAATTGGCAGACCTTTTGTGGATTCTTCAACATCAGATGCACAATTCTTGAGGACTACTTTGAGTTACGCTTTCGTTTCCGAGCTTTCTTCCTTGAGGACAAGGAAGTTCTCGAGCGGGGGGTATTGTTACGTGTAATTAGTATACACTAATAAATGTACCTAGTTCTTGGGGGTTCTTTGTGATTTTAGTATAAATACAAGTGTAATAAGCATAATTAGGAATTAATGACAAAAACTAACAATTCTTCTCACCTAACTCTTTTCTCTTTCTCTCTCTTCTCTCTCTGTCTCGTTCTCCCGATTTTCCCCAATCTCAAACCCTAACTCTTTCTCTCTCCTCATTCTCTCCTCAATCTACCTCTATTCTCCCCAAATTCATGGTGTAATCCAAGTGATTGCATCAGTTTCCTAGTGTCCTCAACCTGAGGGTGAGGACTTCTCAGGAGGTCACCCATCCTGGTACTACTCTCGCCCAAGCACGCTTAACTTCGGAGTTCTAATGGAATCCAGTGACAGCATATTGGTGCCCTCTTTGGTATATTTTTATTTTTTAGTAATGGCAAGATAATTGAGAAAAAAACATACCGAAGTTCAGACATTTCAAAAGCATTTTTAAACCAATAATAATATAGTAGAAAATAATTGTTTTATAAAAATAACATTAAATAAATTATTTTTTATAAGTTTTTTATAAAGGTAAAGACAAAACTGCATACCTTAAGGACGCCCTTTCAAGAGGGGGAATTCCAAAGATCTCAGCTCATGAAATGGATAGAAAAGCAGGGAAGGGAGCATGGTCCCAAAAAGAAAGCACCCTGTCACGGGACGGTTTTTGACACCCTTGTCAAGCCCGTAGGCCTCTTAACTTCACTCCGAAAGTACCTCGCTAAGTCAGGCTCCTCGTTAACCCGAAGGTTGTGTTTATGCGGAATAAAGGCAAAAGAGTGTTTGGAACAAAGGAAATAAAGTCACAATAATAATGAAAGTACACGTTCTAGGGACAAAGAGATTGGATTAATTTGGGTGAGTTTGGACACCCGTGGCCATTGCCAATACTTTATTATATATACTCAAAGATGCTTACAAGTATGCATGAACCGTGTGTATTTCCCAAGGGGCACGGTTCATTCTCTAAGGGACATGAATAATAAAATAAGTACATAAATCTAGGCTAAGTACATGGAATATTAAATGAACAAAATGGGGTGCACTTCCCCTTGCCTTGGCCGTGTCAAAGGGCCATGTGAAGGGTCCAAGAGACACGCCTCCTCAAGCTAGGGACGCGACCTTTGGGGAAGGGCATGGGCGCCCGTGTCCGGGTCTTGTCAAGTGCCCTGGGAAGCGACCCACACACTGTCAGGCACGACCCAGACCTTGTCAAGGGCCAAGGGACGCGACCCAACGTTGTCAAGCGACATGCCTTTCCATTACATACACGCATCAAGTAAAAATAAGGAAGGCCTAGTATATTCTAGGTCCTTCTAGTACATAATTAAAAATAAAAAGTACTATAATATTAGCGGTCCGTGACAACCTGCCCTCTCGTGATCGGCATTAGCTAATCGGTTGGGGGATCTATTTGCCTCTGTAAAAACATGAACGAAGGAAATCTGATCTAGAGAATAACTGATATTTAGAATATCCTTAACAATATCTGCAGCAACAAAATGCAACATCTTGAAAGCCATAATGACAACCTTATCATCTCATTCGAGAATGACTCTTCGAGCCCCTCTCCTGACAACCTTATTAATATATTGATGATGATATACATAAGTTTATCTTTCCTACAATTTTATGAAGTTCAAATTTTCGTAAAATGTAAAAAAAAAAAAAAAGGGACTATAATAAAATATATAGGGTCAAATCATTCATATTTTAATCCGAATCACTTAGGACCTCGAGGTCTTTTTTTATGTTATTTATATTTTAGTACCCTGATCTTTTTCGAAATAATAAAAAGGACTCAACTTTTTTAATTAATAAAAATGCCCTCAAGTTTTTGTCGTAATAATAAAAAAGCCCCTAATTTTTGTCGTATTAATAAAAAGTCAACTCTCCGGCATGATAACTCTATTATTTGTACACAGAGTACCCTCAGGTTGGGGGCACTGGGAAACAACCTCTCTTCAGGTTGACACCCTAAAGGGGAAAGGCTGCGTACATCCGCCCCCCAGACCATGCGGAGGCAGAAGTCCTTGAGGCACTGGATATGTTCCTTTTAATAAAAAGGTCCCTAATTTTTGTCGTATTAATAAAAAGTCAACTCTCCGGCTTGATAACTCTATTAATTGTAGACAGAGTTGAAGTAGCAATTGCTTTTTTATTAATGATACAGTAAATTATAAAAATATCGTTTAATAATCATACTTATAAATAAATTAAGCAAAAACTAATAATTTCTACATAATATCAAATTTTATGCTTATAAAATAAAAATAAGAGTAGTGAAATTATTTACAACATTAATAAAAAATAGTTGTCATGTAAGTTCTAACGACGGAAGATAAAGTCATCATGCTGGAAAGAGGTTTTTTTTATTAATAGGACAAAAACTTAGGGATATTTTAATAATTCAAAAAGATCAGAATCATTTCTATTATTTCTAAAAAATTAGAAGTACTAAAATATAAATAACCCTTTTTTTTTGAAAAAATTGAGGTCTTTAGTTAACTAGATACTTGGCTTTTTAATATATAAAATGAAATATTTTATGACTTAAAATTGAGTATAAGGTAATATAAAATTTAAAATATTTATAAATAAGGTTCTCTTCTGCTGACTTTCGATGCATTTTGCTGAAAAGTATGTCATGAAATATGATTCAAATAATATATAAGGACCTATCGTCATAATTTGGTAATTTTTGCATCAAAATATTGACATGATACGCAACTTCAGCAATATGCGGATCTGCATGTGTCTATATTTCATCAGAATCCAACGTATTTTAATCGCAATTTGATGAAGTTTTATTGAAAACACGGACATGACTCGTTATGCTATTATAATCATTTTGGTAAAACTTTGTCAGATTCTTACCATTTACCAAATTCTAATGATGACCGCCAAGTTAACAAAATTGTTGTGCCTCATAATGTGTGTGTATATATATATATATATATATATATATATATATATAGAGTGATGTTTTTATTAGAGGGTGAGAGGGGCAATTCTGGCCTTTTATTGTAACAGGCGCTCAAGATTTGTTGCAACATTAAAAAATAAAAGAAAATTACGGCCCATACCCTTTCACGGAGCAAGAAGAAAGAAAGGGTAAGGGAGGAAAATTATTTTCTTTTCAATACTCAACAAATCTTGGTCGTTCATTATAATGGAGGGTCAGGATTGACCCCTCTTATACTCTCATCCTATCATAAAAACGCCATCATATATATATATATATATATATATATATATATATATATATATATTTAGATCACAAATTATTGGAAAAAAATTATGTATTGATAAAAAAAGTTTGACCACCCTCGTGATATGTTATGTGAGATTATGAGTTAGTGAGCATATCCAATAGGGCTGCTGAGGCATATATTTATAGTAAAAAGTACATGAATAATTATAAAATATTATCAGAATAATATCAATAGAATATATCCTAATACGCCTCCTCAATCTGTGCGAGAGGGACCAACGTGCAGATTGGCCTTATGGTAGCGGAAGCGATTAGTAGC
Organism: Simmondsia chinensis; assembly: GCA_018398585.1. Taxonomy (NCBI): domain Eukaryota; kingdom Viridiplantae; phylum Streptophyta; class Magnoliopsida; order Caryophyllales; family Simmondsiaceae; genus Simmondsia; species Simmondsia chinensis. The sequence goes on along the minus strand of JAGTTD010000008.1, from coordinate 35,493,882 downwards.
CAACTCCTTGGTAAATATGTCAGCAACCTGTTTGGTGGTATAAGTGTATCGAACCTGGATATCACCCTTAACAACCTTCTCACGAACATAATGAAAGTCAAAATCAACGTGCTTGCTGCGGTCATTAGAGATAGGATTTGTAGCCAAGTAAGTAGCAAACACGTTATCACAGTACACAAGAATCGGACCGGAATGGCGCAGACCGAAGTCACGCATGAGATATCGTATCCAATCACATTCAGCAACCACCTTGGTAACAGCGCGATATTCAGACTCAGTGGAGGACTTTGCAACCATTGGCTTCTTCTTAGCATGCCATGAAATGAGGTCGGGACCTAGAAACAAAGCAAAACCCGTAGTGGAGCGACGGGTGTCTGGACAGCCACCCCAATCAGCATCGGCATATGCAGTAACAGATGTGCAAGATTCCGGAGCTATGGTGAGACCATGATCAGGCGTGAGCTCCAGGTATCAAAGAATGCGTTTAACCATCTACCAATGAGAAGTAGTGGGAGCATGCATAAACTTAGAGACACAATTGACGGCGTATACAATATTCGGACAGGTCATGGTGAGGTACTGGAGCGCACCCACCGCATTACGGAACTCGGTCGGATCAGGAAGAAGAGACCCATCAGCCACAGAGGGTTGTGCCCGAGCTGGTAAAGGAGTTTGTACAGGTTTTGCCTCAAGCATGTCATGCTTGCCCAGTAAGTCAAGGGTGTACTTATGTTGGGAAAGAAAAAAGGCCATGTTTGGTAAATTTGGTCTCGATGCCAAGAAAGTAGTGAAGTAGGCCTAGGTCTTTCATGGCAAATTGAGTGGAGAGAGAAGCAGTGAGACGAGTGAGTAAAGAAGAGTTAGATTCAGTAAGGATAATGTCATCCACATACAATAAGAGACACATAATGCTATGAGGCGATTGATGTATGAAAAGAGAGGGATCAGCCTTACTACAATAGAAACCCAGGTTGTAAAGGAACGTACTAAATCTATGAAACCAAGCTCGAGGTGCCTGTTTGAGGCTATATAGAGCTTCACGCAGGCAACATACATGCGTGGGAAATTTCGTGTGTATAAAACCTGGAGGCTGACGCATGTATACCTCTTCATCGATAAATCCATGTAAAAATGCATTTTTGACATTCAGTTGGCGAATGGGCCACTTGTTAGTGACAGCAAGTGCAAGTATGAACCTGATGGTGGTAGGTTTAACCACAGGGCTAAATGTTTCAAAATAGTCAAGACCCTCACGTTGGTGAAAGCCTTGAGCAACAAGACGGGCCTTAAAACGATCAACAAAGCCATCAGGTTTTGTACTTCTAAGTACTACAGACTACATTTTGAGAAGCAGAGACGGGTATGAGGTCCCATGTCTGGTTTTGAATAAGTGCATTGAATTCCTCAGCCATGGCTTCCTCCCACTGAGGGTTTTTAACAGCCTATGAAAAACATGTTGGTTCCTGAACCACAACAACAGAGCTAAGAGATAGAATATGCTTGGATTTACGTATCCTGTCTTTAAGGCGGGTACGCATGGGATGGACATTCACGGTGGCAGGAGCAATCGTGGGGGTGAGGGACCACCCGGGGTGACCATCCGAGGAGATCACAGGAGAGCCGATCGGGGAAGCCTAGCGTGCCCCCCCCCCCCCCCCGACTTGGGACTAGCACTCGTCCCATCAGCGGATACCACGGTGGCGTGGTCAGGTGCGGTAGCCAAGGGAGCGGGCCCGACAGCCTACCCGAGGCCACCAGGGGTGACACAGTAGGCGCAGCCGAGCGGCTAGCATGAGCCAGACTTGGACTTGGCAGAGGGATATCAACCAGGGCTGAGCTTGGCGGCGCATGCATACGAGACACGATGTCAGGATAAGGAAATAAATGTTCCACAAAATGCACATGACGACTAGTGTAGACATGAGCAGTAGTGGGGTACAAGCACCGGTACCCCTTGTAACGTCCTGCATACCCAATAAACACGCATGGGAAAGAACATGGGGCCAATTTATGAGGGGTACAGGATGTAATGTTAGGATAACAAGCACACTCAAAGACCTGGAAAAAGTTGTAGTTTGGCGCCTTTTTAAACAATTTTTCAAAAGGTGTAAGATTTTGTAAGTTTGGAGTGGACAACCAATTTATAATGTAACATGCACTGCAAACAGCATTAGCCCAAAATTTTGGAGGAAAACGTGCTTGAAAAAGTAGAGTTCGTACCATTTTACTTAAATGTTGATGCTTTCGTTCCGGCACCCCATTTTGTTGTGGGGTATCGGGACAGGAGAGGTGGAAGTGAATACCGTGGGTATGACAAAGGGTGGCAATGGGCCTGTTGTCAAACTCATGACCTCCATCACTTTGAAAACATTTAATTTTAAGATTAAATTAATTTTCAACAAGGGCCTTAAAATCAGAAAAGATGGAGTACACTTCATCCTTCCATTACATCGGGTAGAGCCAGGTGAAGCGGGTAAAATCATCAACGAATAGCACATAATATCGAAAGGCAGAATCAGAAACAACAGGCGATTGCCAAACATCTGAATGAATTAATTACAAAGCTAAAGAGGTATCATGTAACACACGTGAAAAAGGTAAACGACACGACTTTTCCTAAACAACATGCAGAACAATGTGTTATTGTGCTAAAACGAGAAACACTAGTAATCAAAAAGCGAGTACGTAAAGTGTTCAAAACAGAATTCCCTAAATGACCAAAGCGCCTATGCCATAGCTCAGCCGTGACTGTCCGTGCAACAAGTCCAGTAGGATGAGGAGAAAACCAGTATAGGGGGCCTTCACTGCGTATCCTGAGAAGTGGCGTCCCCATAGCCTTGTCCTTAACACAAAAAAAGAAGAAGAATCGAACTCAACAACATAGTTATTATCATGACACAACTGTTTAATAGACAAGAGGTTGTATGCAAGACCAGGAACTAACATAACATTAGGAAGCAATACGTCACGAGTTTTAGTATGAATTTTCGAAAAACCGACATGTGTAACCGGTTATAAAGACCCGTTGCCAACTTGTATTGATTTTGAACCACAATAAACATTGTGTTGAGTTAAAATACCTGCGTTGGAAGTCATATGATTGGACGCCCCGGAGTCCGAGTACCATGTAGGATCAGCATGATCAGTGACAGACATGGCCGAGAGGAATTGGGAGAGGTCAGAGTTGACATAGTGGTGAGGGCAAAGAGAGGCAGCATGACCAGCTTGATGACAAATCTGACAAACTAAGGGACCAGCACTGAGTATTCCATCATGAGGCATACTAGGTTCATACCTGTAGCACGACCCCAGTTGTGTGGATACGGAGAAGGAGCACCAGTAGGAGCCATACCTGTACCAGGAGACTATTGGTGGCCTTGACCATGCGCACCACGACCCCCATTATTCCCATTGCCATTGTTATTTTCGCGTCCACAACCCTTACCACCACACTCTCCACGACCCCGACCAGAACCCGAATAGTCCGGCGGCGCACCACTTTTAGCAAGGGCATGACCGTGATCAATGGAAGAGTGTGCGTGTATGCGAGAAAGAGCAACTTCCTCATCTAACAATGCAGTCTTGAGTTGCTCAAAAGGGAGGTTACGAGACGACTGGTGAGTGAAGGTATTAAACACGGCGTATTCCGGAGGAAGGCTGAAGAGGGCATAGTGGAGGAGCTCACAATTTGACACCGGTGAATCTATAGCTGCTAGGTCATCGGCTATGATTTTAAGTTCAGTGAGGTATGCGGTCATGGTTTTATTGTCATTACGTAGAGTGATGAGTTGAGAGCGTAGGTCAAATTCCTGGGCGAGAGAGTGGTCACGAAAGCATTTGGCTAGGGCATCCCACATCTCATGAGAGGGGGGATGGTGAATGACATCATTAAGGACCGGGCGAGCTACGGAAGCAAATAAGCATGCCCTAATGCTTTGGTCAATGCAAGACCAGGTTATGGCATCAGGATTAGGGATATATTGACCTATGAGTGTAGAAATTTGATTTTGGGGGACAGGGATTGGAGCCATCAACGAAACCCGTGAGTCAATAGGCACGAAGAACCATAGAGATTTGTTCACACCACGTGGTATAATTTGTGGGGGTTTCTGGTTTAATTGTGACTAGATTTGTAATAAAGGAGGGGGGAAGAGGGCTCACGTGGAGAGGGAGAGCCGCGAGGGGCGGCGCCTTGGGTATGGGAGGTGTAAAGTAATTAGGGAAATTGAACAAGGAGTAAGGAGGACCGATATTATACACGGAGGAGGACATACTATGAGTTATAGGGAACGTGACCAAATCAACATGTGAGAGGGGAAGAGTAGGAAGCTGGAACCCATGATTGAACTAGGAAGGGGAGGAGGCCGACGCAAGCCAAACGGTCACCGCAGGTTGTGACAGGAGCTGGGTAAGGTGAGCCGATGTGGTGGGGGGCAGTCGGTTGACCGCAACTAAGATCGGAGATAGGGGAGGGAAGGCATCGGTATTAGAGAGGAAGGGAGAAGAGGAGAAGACAGCCATAGGTTCACAGGTTCAATTGCTGGAGACACCATACATGAGCGACCGGAGGAGAGGGGAGAAGGGCGGGGGCGGCTAGGGTTTCGTGAGGGGGAGGGAGAAAGAATTTTTGTTTTAGGGTTTGGTATGCTCTGATACCATGTGAGATTATGAGTTAGTGAGCATACCCAATAGGGTTGTTGATGCATATATTTATAGTAAAGAGTACATGAATAGTTATAGAATATTATTAGAATAATATTAATAAAATATATCCTAATATGTTACACCATAATCTCAATGTAACTAAAGGCGTCCGATTTGTGGCTTATTTTTGTGGAATAATATTAATAATAATAATAATAATAATAATAATAAGTTTTTTCTATATAAAAGACATGAGAGTAAGGGGCGAAAAACAGTGAACAGAGAAATGTTTTTCCATTTTTTGTCTTCCTCCTTTTCTCCCACTTTTCCAAAAGTCTGTGAGTTGCGGCAAGCTTTTCCGTGCCTCAAAATTAGAGTATAAAATTATTTATGAGCCTCATTTATCAGTTTAAACTTTTAAGACGGATAGTTACTTGACATGATATTAGAGCCTTGTTGAAATAGAGGTCACGTGTTCGAATCCCAACAACCCCCACTTTAATATTAATACAATTTCAGTACAAGGTAAGAGGTGAGCCTGTGCAATATTACGTTTCAAGCTCAAAAATGTCATTTGAGTAAAGGGACAAGTTAGAATATAAAACAATTCTCGGGCTTTCACCCATCAGTTTAAACTTTTGGGATAGTTGGTTTCTTGACATGATAGCAAAGCCTTGATGACCAACAGGTCACAAGTTCGAATCTTAATAGCCGTCACTTTTAATATTCACATAATTTAAGCACAAGGTATGAAGTGAGCCTGTATAATATCCACGTTTTAAACACAATTGGGCATTCGCATGAGAGGACATGTTAGAGTATAAAACAACTCATGAGCTTTTACCTATCAGCTTAAGCTTTTGGGATAATTGGTTACTCGATATGCTATCAGAGCCTTGTTGACCAAAAGGTCACGTATTTGAATCTCAATAGTCCCTACTTCCAATATTAATACAACTTAAGCATAAGGTATGAGGTGGGCTTGTGCATTATCCATGCTTTAAGTCCAATTAGTATTTGCGCGAGGAGCATATTAGAGCATAAAATTATACCTAAGCCTTTATTCGTCAGTTTAAGCTTTTGCAACTCAAATAAGATATGAATCTCTAAACCTCTTTTCACTATTTAAAGTCATCTCATATATCTTTAATGGAGTAGCTTATTGTATAATTTACTACAATATATCAACGAAAATATTTTTCTTCATGTGGCATGTCACTTTAAAAACAAAAAGGGATTCATGAGAGTTATTTTTGTCACTATACTATAGTGCGTATTTAAAATGACTTGTCACATCAACTTTCTCCTATAATATAACGTCATAAAAAAGGGTCATATTTAAAAAAAATAAATCGAAAAGCTCAGAAGTCTTTTTATTATTTTTATAAATACGAGTATTAAAATGTAAATAACTTTTTAATTTTTCATAGTTTTGCACTTGCCTTCCACTTATAATTTTTTCTTATTAATATTAAATGTTCAAATTATTACGTCATTATTTTTGTTGGGAAGCCAAAGAACAAGAAACAAATAGCAAAGTGGCTCTTTGACAGAGTCACGGGCCAATTACAATTCAGATATTTTCTTTGGACATTGCAATTTCCTTTTGTTGCATTCAATGCATGATCAGATCCGAAAATTAAATGAGATCTAATACGTTCAAGGATTATTTGGCCACATTCGGTTATGTGTAGAATTTAATTATATTGGATCTTATTTATAAAATATAGGATTAAGCCAATCCTATTTAAGCCCATGTTACATTGGAGTTTTAGTATGGTAGATCTATGTATAAACAGGGGTTATATATAATACTATTAGAGGTTTGAGTTAAAATTGAGAGAAATTTGAGAGTTGAGACGTCTCATGAAAATTCTAATGAAATAATAAAATTATTGTGCTCCCCTTCGTGGATGTAGGCTTTGATTGAACCACGTAAATTTTGGTGTTCTCCTCTATTCCCTCTTGTTTATGATTGCTATTTCGATTATGTGCTTTGGAATTCTGTGGGTGATCTTAACGAGTGGTATTAGGGACCTTATATGATATATAAATATATATGAAAACTTTGGTCAACAGTTTGGTGATTTATAAAAGTGAAGAATAATGTTGGTCATAATAGTGATAATAAAAATATAATGTATAGTAAATAATAAGGTATAATCACTATTTTAAGAGTTAAAGGAATAAATTTAACAAAATATAAAATGTGAGTATTTAATTTAGTTATAGGTGTTAATTATTTTAAATAATTATTTATTTCTTAAATACAAAAAATATGGGTCTTTTACGTTATTATAACAACTAATTTATAAATTTTTGTAAGTTGATGTTTCTCTAATTATCAAGAGTGATATACAATACAAGCATACTCATAACATAATTATTTTTTAAAGAGACTTTTAACAAATTAAAAGCCTAAAAATATATATGTTATTGTTAATTTTTACATTGCCTTTGTGCCAGATCCACAAAGTTGGCACACATGAGATCCACATATAAGTCCAAGTGAAGTTCCATTATGAAGCCAAGAGGCAATAAGTGGAGTAATTCACTAGACTTATAAATTGATATCATCACTCGCACAACTTTAATAAGGAATTTTTATACTAGATTTATACGTGGAGTCTTCAACACACCCTCTCACATGTAAGTCTCATTTAATGTCATGCCTCGTCTTCTTTAATCCAATTGGATCCAACATAGTCAGATCGCTAAACATAAATGCATCGGTCGGTACGAGGACACTGTGCAGTGGGTAGCTCTAAGTTAGAATCGTCCTTGACATTCTCCAGGCCTTAAGCAAAATTTTTAAACGAGGCCTTCATATATAATAACATTTATCTTAGAACTTATTAATATTAGCAATTAGTACTTCAAAAATCACAACTTTTGAAATTTTGGGGTCCTAAGAATTCGGGGATCTCAATCGGTTGCTTAATTAGCTTGGGGTTATGTCCAACCTTGATATGATGTGAGCCACTCTCAAAATGCTAAAGTTCTATTACATGCATGTCTATATATATATATATATATATTGTCCAATTTCATGAAATTGAGGTTTAATTAAAAATATTACATTTTTACTATTGACCGATGTCTAAAATGATTGAACTTGATTGATCTTAAAATATTGATCTAAAACCCAAGTTGAATTACAAATCTAAGCCCAGACCGAAGCTAAAGTTGACCCAATTTGAATTACTCAACCTAAAAGGCATGATCCGACATGCCTCTTTGTTGATATCTGTTGACTTCTGTTGAATTTCAGCAAAAGGTATTTATATTTTGTCAAAATCAAGTCATATTAGTATTTTTTGTCCAAAGTTTACCAGATTTTGATAGAAAGTTTTGAAATATTTTTAAGATCCTGTGTCATGCCAACATTTTCTGACAAATATTCTCAAAATTTCTAATATGATACCACGATGATATAACTTTTAAACTTTAGTTTTTTATATATATATGGTAAATATTAAATGAGAGTATTTGACTATAGTGAGACATGAGAGCTTAAATCTCAACAATTAAATTTAAAATAAATGACTGAGATTGCACATATAAAGAGGAGGAGAGAGAGAGTTTTTAGGGCATTTTTATATGTGTAATTTCAGTCCTTTATTTTAAATTCAATGATTAAGATTTAAGCTTTTATATCTTACTATAGTCAAATACTCTTATTTAATATTCATCTTATATATATATATATATGTGTGTGTGTTAGGTTAGCAAGTGCTAAAAAAAAATAGGTATCAGGTTACCTTGCAAATGGGACCACCGCCTCCATATTTGTCATTAATGATTATATACTGGGTTATTTATATTAAAGGTTCATGTCACTTATTTATTATATTAATTTAATCTTTATATTTTTAATTGTGTTAATTTAGTTCCTGTATAATTTAAAATATGTCAATTTGGTCATTAGAGAAAAAATTATGTTAAGTTTTTAATAAAAATTTTTAATATTTCGGCCACGAATTGAGTCAAATTAAGTAAACGGATGAATTTATAATAAGTTATTTGCATCTAACATAATTTTGTTGTTCGAAATTACGTCATTAACTTAATCTAAAGAACGAAATTGACACATTTTGAATTGATCATAACTAAATTGACACAATTAAAAAATTATAATGACCAAATTGAAACAATAGATAAAGTATAAGAACCTTTGGTTTAAATAATCCGGATATATATATCATTTTTTTCAGTTAAAAAATAAAATAAAATCAATATTCAACTTTACACTAAATGGAGAGATGAAATGAAAATAAAAATAATAACTAATAATGAAGAGACAAATTATTCATAATTACAAATATAAAATATTTTAAAGAGCATTGCATGGGGCAGATGCTTCATGCTTCTTTTTCCTTTTGTGTTTTTTTGTTTTTTATTCAGAAACAGCCCATTTTCACAATTTACATCACTTTTATGTTTTTTTCTCCTTTTCCCAATACTTCGAGTTGGTTAACCGTAATTAAAACATTCAAAAATGTTTAACCATTACTGTAACTAAAAAGATCGGTTAATCAACTTACGATAATTCAGTTCGATTATACCAGTTAACTAATAACTGAAAAAATAATATGCCTTTTTCATGTATGTATAATATCAAATGAAAGTATTTGACTATAGTGAGATATGAGAGTTTAAATCTTAGTCATTGAATTCAAAATAAAGGGCTAAAATTGCACATATAAAAATTTCCTAAAAGCTCTTTCTTTCTCCCCTCCTCTTTATATGTGCAATCTCAGCCCTCCTCTTTATATGGCTGAGATTTTTAACTCTCATATCTTACCATAATCAAATGTTCTCATTTGATATTCACTATGTATATACATATATATATATATATCCTTAAGGGTTTGTAAATATCTAAAATATGCATTAAAGGTGAGAATATTCAACAAATTATGAGTATATAATCAAACTCTAAAAAATTAAACGTATAATATCTCATTTTAACCAATATTTGGGCAAACGAGTACTTTTGGATTATAGCAAAGTAGTACTTAGTAATTTGGGATGTAAAAGGCGCGGACAAATATTTTGTAATAGGATATGAATTGGTGAAAAATATAACTCTAATCATGCATTTATAAAATAGTCCAGTTATATGCTAAAAAAAATACTTTAGTGAATAATCTTCTATATATTATTACAAAGTACACCCACTCCAAAAGCCTCGAGACCTTAATCAAAGCAATTCTAAAGGGGTATCATCACCAAAAGTCTCCAAACTCTAATATAAACAATTCTAAGTGAGGTTATTTACTATTTGAGATTATAGGAAAGAATAAACAAAAAATTTAATATATTTATTATGTAATTTTGTAAAACATATATAAAATTTAATAAAATTTCAATGTAATTATAGATAAATTATATTTAAAAATATAAATATTTTTTATGTATTACACAAAATAATATTAGTATAAAATTATAAATATGTAAAAATACGTACACCAGATAAAGCAAAAGCAGCAATGAGAGTCGTCTCCGTCACTGCGAATCTGCGGCTGCCAATGCGTGCTGAGTGTGCTTCCTTCATTTCGCAATTAATTAATTTGTTTCTTTTCCATTTTTTGGTCATGATTATTCAAGCTTGTGCGAGTTATTATTATCATAATAAAAATTATTACTATTGAAATAATAATATAATTTATAAATAATAAAAGTAATAAAATTATCTTAAAAACTATAATATTATCCTGGCAATAACATCACCCTTTATATTTTCATTAGAAATTGAGGGTTATTTACATGGCAGAAATGCATATTTTGTTTAGTTTTTATATATTAGTTTAAGTACTTGTATAGTCTAAGTTATGTCAATTTAGTCTTACATTAAAATTGACGCTAAGTTCGCGCCTATTTTGTTTGTTTTTTTCTGTATGGTTAGCATGAGTTTAAGGAAATAAACTTGTTCAAGAAATTACAACGAGATGGGTTAAGGCCATGTTTGGTGCGAAATAAATAGATGCGGGAAGTAAAATTTAATGAGAAGTAAGGATTTAAGCTCTTGTTTGATTAGCATACAGGAAATGAAAATTGCTAAGAAATTTCTAATTCCTTTAAAATGCTAGAAGTAACTTACCTAGTCCATCAAGTGAGTATTAATTCCTTCATAATTTAACTAGCCCTTCAAAAGAAGTTCTATTTCTCATCTTGGCAATCAAATATGTTTTACTGTCTTCTTGAAAGTTGACGTAGGAATTGAATTCCCGTGAAATACAACTTCCCACATTAATTCAATTCATGTGTTAATCAAACAAGGGGTAAGTCACGTTTGAACTGCACGTGATTCAATCATTTACCTCAACTAATCGCCTCTTTTTTGTATTGATCCTTTCGATGAATTTGACTTTTGTTTGCTAATTTTTGAGTGGATTCAACTAATGCTCTAATTAAATAGATTTTTATATTTTTGTGGAAATATATTTGAGTTCTGAAAAAAAAAATTTAAAAATATGGACTTAACCCAAGTGACGTTGAGGTAACGTAGAGCAGATATCCACATGCAATTTACAATGAACGCTTAATAATTGAGAACTTGGGCGGAGATAAGTTCAAGAGTTCACTAGCCTATCTTGACTTTGAGTCAATTAGATCTATTCTCGAAACCCTTTACTCAAGATAAATCGTACGAGTCTAAGCTTAACAAGATCTCATCGGAACGAACCAAATATAGGTTAAGTCCAACGGTGTCAAGCCCGAGGATTGATCGGTGAAGCCTTGACCATTGACTCAAAGTTTAAATTCACCTAGTGTATTAAGCCGAGTCACCAACCTAAGATCAATGCTATCAAACACGAGGCATGATCGTTAATGCCGTAGACCAATGATGCAAACTTAATGCATTGGGAAGGGGCGAGGACTACGGTTGGTCCAAATATTTTCAGGGCTCCAAGCAAAAATTTTAAAATGAAGCCTCTTATATATAATAGCATTTCTCTTAAAACCTATTAATATTAATAACTCTTACTTCAAAATTCAAAAATTCAAAAATTCGGGGACCCAAGGGATTGCTTAAGGTTATGCCTTACAGTGATTGCAATGGGGCGGGGCGGGTATAGGGGGTGCCTCCTCCATCCCCGTATCTGCAGCCATCCCCTTACCTGCCACGAGTATAAATTGGATACCTAAAGTATGCTACTCGTGGGAAACTAGAAAAATGATAAGTGTATTGTATAAAGAGTTTGCATTGGTATTGAGAGCGTTAGCTCAACCTCACGTTACTGCATTTATAGCCTATGAAGATAACTACTGTTCTTTGGATTTTCGTCGGTCACTCTCCACAACCTGGCCTTAAACGTCCATGCTCTACTTAGGAAGCACTTGGCATTGAAATCACACGTTGAGGTTGATAGACTTTCTCTCCGATGTCTGTTTGCTTCTCTATATTTATTCTCGACGCCCACACTTCCCTTGGCACCTCAGGTAAATGTATCAAGTTTTCGATTTCCTTTCTTGCATTGGATCCTGGTAATTCTCTCAAGCTACCGCATTTATACACTTCACTCTTTAGTGGTGTTCTAGATAATCGTCTTGAGTGTCTGTTTTTCTTGAGTTGATTGTACCACGTTATGACTCATCAGTACAAACCGTATTTATCAAAACAACACCGTTCCCAAATCCTTGAGTTTAGTGGGTAAACAAATGCTCCCTTTTACCCGTTGGAATAATTTCAAACTCGCAAGCAACATCAACACCTCATCTGCATGGCACGGGAAGAGTTGGAGGTTATTTGTTGACGAGCTCAGATATGATTGTTAGAGTTGATGCACTAGGACGAGCTGTCTATCATTACCGAACCTAGTATTCTCCTTACTCTTATAAGAAAAAGTAGGAAAGCTTTTTTTACGACACTAAATGACATAAAGACTGAATGATGCGAAAATATTAGCTTAAAAGATAGTTATATTTTAATGGTTGGATTTCTTTTAGAGTTGTATTCAATTTAAAATTTGCAATTTCTTTTTTTTTTTAAACGGAAATCTTATTCGGTTATTCCCATTTATAGTTTGTAATTCTACTGTTATTTTCGAATCTAAAAAACTGTGTTTTTAAATATGATCAATTTTTTTCCCCCTTAACACTAGCCGTTTCTCTTCCTAGTCCTCTACCCATCGTCTCGTACCTCGTCCGTTGCCCCATTTAGCCCGTTGCTCCCCGCGTTCAGCCTGCAGCCCGCCATTTATCATCCTCTTTCGTGACCCCTCTCTCTTTTATCCTAGTAATATTTGTTAAAAACTAAAAGAATTTAAAAATTATATAATTTTTAGTTTTCTTACAAAATAGAAATAAAAGATCGAAAACAAAACGAAACTGACTCTCTCTCTCTCTCTATATTTATGTTTGTAAGGAGAAGAGGAGAAAAATATCTCCAATGGGGATTGAACTCGAGTGACACTTCTGACTTTTAGAATTCTCAACCATTAGGCTATGTCATTGAAGAACAATTCTTTGGCCTCGTTTTGTTGTCATAGGGACTGAAATGCCATGAAGAATTCAATTCATGTGTCAATTTCTAAGGAAGTGGATGAAAGCAGTTTGGTTGCCGAGATGGGAAATAGAACTTTCTTAGAGAAGTTAGCTAAAAACGAAGGAATTAGAACTTATCTAGGGGTTTAGATAAGTTACTTTCTGCATTTTAAAAGAACTGGAAGTTGCTAAGTAATTTATACTTCTCGCATTCTGCCAACTTCCTGCCAACAAAATAAGACCCTACATTTGTAGTTCTGATAAATTTTTACTTTCTGTATTTGCTTTCTACATACCAAACGAGGCTTGGTGGATCCCTGTTCGGAACGGGCCGTTAAATTATTCAACATACTCCAATTATAGGCCCAACCCATAATCGTAGCTGGCCCAATTTGAAAGCCCATAATCTCTAAGATTGGCTTTCAACTAGGCTAGGGTTTTTCCATGGTTCCCAGTTTAACCCGCCGTACCGAAAATTAGGGTTAGGGTTTCAAAATGGTGAAATTGATTTGTGTATTTAAATACTCCCCCGGCGCCCAAAGAAGGACCCTAATTGTTTGCTTTTCTGCTTCGCCGCTGGGTCTGGTTGGTTTCCGGTGACATAATTAAGGTTATTTCTCTGTTAATTAAGCCCCCTTTGTGTGACTTTATTTCTCTTATTTGATTTTCTGTGATTTTGGGTTTTATAGCCGTTTTGTTGTGATTAGTTTTCATCTTTGAGTTCATGGCCTGAAGTGTTATTTGAATGTTGTTGTTGAATGTCTATGTGTGTTAAGTTTCTCTATATACTTTGGATTTGTTGTTCGTTCGACGGTTATGTTGGGTTTGAAGTTTTAGTTGTTTTCAGGCCGAACATAACTCCAAACAAGCCCTAAATTTTGGAGATTGTGGTTTCTAAAGTATATCCAATAATAATGGGAGTTTAATTGCCAGTGCAAAAATTTTTTAATGCCAGAACAATGATTTGACTTACAAATAATGAGAGCTATAAAATTCTCTTGAAAATTACGATTTTGGCAATAACAATTTTGTCTGGGTAATAACATTACCCACAATTAATTGTATCAGTATTGTATTGTTAAGAGAAATACTATAATGCATATAGGGTCCTATTGAAATTTTCTCCCGGGGCCTCAAAAATGCTAGGACGGACCGTAGTTGTTTTTTGGGTTTGAGATGTTTGTTCTAATTTATCTATAGAGGAATATGATGCTTGTACAATCAAACCCACCTAAGTCAAGGGGTCAAAATTGCATATACTTTAAATATTTACTTCTGGAAGTAATGAATTTGGATGTGAAGATAAATGGAGCTTTAGTGAAATGTACTGAATTTCACCCAAAAATAATGTCATATTCCTTGTAGTTTTGTTCTGTTTCTTTTCTGAATTGTGATCTTTATGTTTGATTTTGGGTTTTATTGGCAAATAATGTGTGTGTGATTGGGAGAGTCTCTCTGTGATGACTACAATGATGACGAGTCTGAATTTTACCATTCAATTCACTCTGATGACATTTGAGGCATTTGTCTGAGAGGAATTACCTCCCTACACTAACATTCAATTGAGTAGTTTGTTTCAAGTTTTCATTTCTAGCTGCTGTACTTAGACCTGTGTTTCCAAACTGTGCATCACAGGCTTTAAGTGAAAGTTTCAAATGGAGCCTTTTACATATAATAACGATTCTCTTGACAATATAATACGAATATAACTAATAGTAAACTTTTAATCATACTTATTAATATTAATAGATGTGACTTTAGAAACAACCTTCAAAATTGGGGTCCCTTAAAATTTGAGATTCATGCGGTGAATTGAATTGTTCCGGGGTATGTTTGGCGCTGATCTGAAAGAAAATTCATTCAGCCCTCAAATAAGGAGAGTGAATCAATAAGGATACAAAATGAAGCTGCATTGCTATGGATTGGAATTCAAATTAGTATGCTATTTTGTGGCAGATCATGGCTCAATTAACGTTTCTTGTTGAAACATGGCTGAACAAAGCTAAGGATGATAAGCTATTCGTCTATCCTTGCTTTTGGGCTAAATGATGAAAGAATCGATTTTGTGTTTCAATGGGTGAGTTATGATGCATACATTAACAAGTACTTCAGTATATGTAACAACTCTGTTTTACATTATTGAATTTTTTTTTTTTTTTTTGGCAATTGGTGTAGTTGAGGGTAAAGAGGAGTAAACGAGTTATCGTTTGACAAAGGTAAAGGAGTAAGAGTAAAGAGAGAGAGAGTCCAAATAAAGATAAAATTGTCCAGATTTTATCCAAAGTATACCCTCCCCACTTGTACCTCTGAAATTGGGGGTAAACAAAAGTGGGGCAATGAGGGATAATAGGGGTTAAATCTTACCCTTTATTACTCATGTAGATTTTGCCAAATGAGACTGAATTTTCACCTCTCGTTACCCTTATCCGTCTTTACCTTCCATTATTCAGTTGCTAAACAGGGGTAGTGTCAGTGTCAGTGTTGTATTACGCGCCTTATGTCCAATAAGGCAATTTTTGGTGTAGATATCATTGTTCTTCTACTGTCATATACGATGTGGAGAATGATTACAACTTTTAGTGATAACTGAAGTTTGATCTTCCCTCGGCGGAAGCGCCTTTGAGGCACTGGGCTATTTTTGTTGTTGCAACTGAAGTTTGATCAATTGCGATGAGGCTCATGAAATTGTTATTGCACTAGTACTGAGGCACCTTGACCGTGAAATTCATGGTAGCCTAATTCTGAAGTGCAAAGATGAGTTATGGGAGCCACTTTGCAGCACAGACTCATGCCTGTCTGTGCTGCCATTATTCCCCGGACATTTGATTACTCTTTTTGTGTAATGGCAAAAATTTCTCAAATTGGTAATTTATATCTAACTTTTTCTGGGTCAAATTGAACAACAAAAACTCAGTGTCTGAAGGGCTCCTGCCAATGCAGGGTTGGGAGAGAGAGAGGAGGGGGGGGGGGGGGGTGTTGAGATACTCTAAAGGAAAGTTATGTTCGAGAACTCCAAACAAATTTAACTCTTCTAGTATTTCGTGAAGCCCATGAGCGTGGGCTCTCAAAAGCGAAAGATGCTAAGGTCTTTTTTCTTTTTCTTTTTTTGTTTGCTTATGAGGAATTCGGTTATCCTGTAAACCTTGGCGCATGTAGTGAACTACACATCACATGAACTAGTTAAGTTAGAGATTCTTTAGGGAGAGGTTCAAGGTGGGAATCGAACTTCGTATATTTTGGTCTAAAGCAACACTTTATCCCTTGACTTATCTCCTACTGCTAAGGCAAGGCTCCCGGTGGGTAAGATGCTAGGGTCTTTTATGATGCTTTAAAATCATTTTTGAAATATGTGGGCTGGTCTATATTACGTATTATGCACCTTATGTATTTATCCCTCTAGCCCGCTATAAGAAGTGAAATTTTGAGTAAACTACGTGGAGTCTATATAGGCCAACTTAGGTTGTGTTTGATCTAACTTTTTGATAACTAAATTCTAAAGAACTCTAGTTAACTATAAGGCTTGTATTTGGTTGATGAAAAAGATTGTTTTACATCTTTTTTAGATCCTAAATAGGAAGAAGAAAAATTTCTTTTATAACTAACTGAAAAGCAATCCATAACTAGGTGTTTTTTACGAAGTTATTCCAAAAAAATGGCTATAAAGACTGTTAGTTTTAAATCTTTACTATCAAAGCTCATTGTTAGTTTTAAATCTTTAGTATCAAAGCTCACTTTTACTTTTACCCTGCCTCACTTCCAGTGTTGCTCTTAGCACCGTAGGTTGTTACATTCACCATCCTCTTGTACGATGACCAGCTGTTATTGTAATTCATTCATTACCCTGATTTCTCATCCCCACCCTCTCACCATGGTAGTCACTCGATCTATCATTGAACCCCATCATAGGCTGCGACCACCATAGTGCACATTCACTGCCCACCATTGTGGTCACCAACACGCAACAACAACAACAACAATATTCCCAGTGCTTCACGGGCTCCCGCAAAAGCAGGGTTGGGGGGTGGATGTACGCAGCCTTACCCCTTCCGAGTGGACGAGAGGCTGTTTCCGAGGAGTGGTCACCAACATGCACCATTTATAATTTCACTTCACCACCATAGACCAGTATAGCTGGGCATCACTATAGTTTAGCTCTGCTAACAAGGCCGCCCTCCGATCACTGTAACATGTCCATGACGACCAAGGCTTGCTATTATTTATTAGTGTTGTTTGACACCTTCATGAACCACCCCACCCTCATGGTTACTATAATTGCTTGATTTATACCACTAAATCATGTTCTGTTATTATATTGGATTAGTTCCTTTTTTAAACATTTTTGTTATGTGAAAAAGATCTCTCTACAATGCACAACCAAACAACTCATAAAAAAAACTACATATATCTTACAAATATTATTGAAATAAATAAGTTGAAAAAGGTTAAGTTGAGAACAGATGAACAAAATGCATTACTAGTGGGTAACTCTAACTTGCCACTGTGAACCACCTTTGTAAACATATAAGCCATGTGTTCCTATTAATGTGAATCTTCAAATCATCATTATTTCTTAATCATAGAACATAACTAATGTTATTGCACGTTAGTATGCTTTGTGCAAGTTTGATACATGGAATTTTTGCTCAAATCCGTTGTGTTCAGGCTATTTCAAAATGCTAATATGTTCGTTCTGTTCGAAACCTAATTATGGAAGAAAGCGCTTCGTTTTAAAGATCTTCTTTCCAGCTTCAATAACAGTCATACACTTGGCTATAGTAATGGAAAGAGCAAAATACGTCTGCAATCTTGACTGTCAACAAACAACTTCCTATAAAAGTGACTAAATATCTTGAAGTAGATTTCTATCATTGAGACATCCCCGTCATATTGGAATCTGTATAGCCTTTAGGAATCAGTTCTGACCCTTTAAATCTCAAATTTTGCTTCAAACTATTTTGTGAATATTTATTCCACTTCCCCGCTTCCAGATGAATGGATTTGAAAGAAATTTTCTTACAACCCCATCTGATTGGGTACAAACCATGCCATACATCGTAGAATCAACAGCATAAGTAGGCTCTGGGAGGGGTGGTTGTACGCAGTCTTACCCCTTCAGGGTGTAACCCTGGCGAGAGGCGGTTTCCAAGGACTTCTAGGCTGACAGGGTTGGCAACACAAGGACTTCGCAGGAGGTGACTCATTCTGGCATTATTCTTGCTCAAGCACGCTTAACTTTGAAATTATAATAGGATCCGGTGTCTTAGTATTTGGTAAATGAACCCTTAAAAAATGATAAATACATTTAATTTAATAATTAATTTAAATATTTAGTTTGCATGCTTAAAAATATGATAGAAAACATTGGATTATGAAAAATAATGTTGCCTTAATTATATTCGATGGGGATCCTCAGAAACAGCCTCTCATCAGGGCCTCGCCCTGAGGGGGTAAGGCTGCGTATATTCTACCCCTCCCAGACCCTGCATACGGGGGAGTCCTTGAGGCACTGGGACTGTTGTTGTTGTTGTTTAATTATATTCGATATGTGCGTCACTGGTTTATAAATTTATTAGTTTTGTTTTCAGTGCACATGAATTATCATATAAAAAGAGTTAGTTTATTATTGCTTTACTTACTGAATAAAATGAGTACTGAATTAATTAGTTATATATAAAGTTTTTATTTTAATCTTGTGGATTAATCAAATGTAACTAATTTGACTGCCTAATCTGTACATTCACCAGCACCACTAAGTACTCAAATATATATATATATATATATTTTTTTGCTTACCTTTACTGTTTAGAACTCTGTTTTCTAACATTTCGAGTCCATTATGAGAAACTTTGTTCATATATGTTATTTGCTTTGTATTGGTACTGAATATTAAGGAATTAACCATCTTAAAAGCTTAAGCTGATAGTGTTAGCCCATGATAGGTTTTATATTATAACATGTCCCCTTATGTAAATGTCCATTGAATTTGAAGCGTAGATATTACACAGGTCTTACCTTATACCTTGTGCTTAAATTATATAGATATTGAAAGTGGGTGATTTTAAGATTGGAACTTATGACTTCTTGATTAACAAAACTTTGATATCGTGTTAATAAATCAATTGTTCCAAAAACTTAAACTAGTAGGATGCGAAGATGCATGATTAATTTTATATTATAATACCGAACATCAAATTTAATTTAAAAAAAAAATTTGCTTCGAATCACAGATGAACTCCCTCAGTTGGTGGCCTAACTTGGCAAGCTTCAGCTCATTGATTGGTCCTTTGACAACGAAAGCGAAAACCCCCCAATAACCAATATAAATCAATAAATAAATAAATAAACAAATCAATAAACAAATAAATAAATAAATAAAAGAAAATTAAGATGTTATTTTCTCTCTTAACAACAAGAATAAAAAAAATAAAATAGCTGTCAGAGCTGAGATTTTTCACACTGAACCACTACATTTCATCTTGGCCTTTACAGTTAGTATTTTACAATCCTGTGCTATCAAATCATAATTGCGTTATTTATATATTAGTACCAACGTTTATGAAAAACTAAAAGACCTTTGATCTTTTTAATTTATTTTTATAGTGCTGTAGACTCTCTTCGGCATATGATGCTATATTCTGGGGAGAAAACTAACTAACGTGACAGGTCACTTTAAATATCCACTACTGTGAAGGGATATTAACAGTTATGAAGGTTTTTCTGTTTTTTTTTTTTAAATAAAAGTGTCAAGAGAGGTATTTTCATCAATGTACTGTAAAAGGGTAACCTACCAAGTCAATTTTTTCCCGGGAATATAATGTCACCACGTTAGAGAGAGTCTTATTTATTATACAAAGAAAATCTAAGGAATTATAGAAAATCAAAAAGGTCCATGAGGCTTTTTATTTTCACAAACGTTGGGTTACTAAAATGTGAATAACTCATAATAATTCTACTCACTATTTACCATCAGAAACCTAATAAAATAACAAAAAAAAAGGAAAGGAAAATCGATGAAATGGGGGGATTTTAGAAACTTTTTCTTTAATATATAATTTATCACAGGAAAATCATGTTACCTAAAACATGAATTATTTGTCCAAGCCCAATCTATACACACCATCTAATGTATTGACCATTTCACAATAATTGTTGACTAGCATGCTACATGTACGCATAAATTATATCCAATTTGAGTATGTTGACTACACCGAGAAACATAATTGGACCGTATAAAGATAATTGTTTGATTTTGTTTTCTGATGGTCCAGTAATACTTTACGATGTATATTGAGTATTCAAATTGGATACAGAAACAGCGTACCTAGAGCATGGGTAATTCTTCAAATGTTCCTTAACCTTTAACTTCATGCAACTCCATATATCTTCCTACTTTAGGAGCAGTAATTCCAAAGGCAATATAGGTCTATGGGTCCGCTGGTGTCTAAACATGAATCCACAAAACTCTTTTGACCCATCTCATGGTTTGTAGCAACATTTGCCATGTGACCCGAGTTTACGTTCTCGACCCCATTTGGACGAATTGGGTCCCGACACATCTGATCAAGTTTACATCTTTGTGTTATGTTCGAGTCGTCCCCGTCCATCAAGAGCCTCAAGATGGACTGGTCCCCTGGACCCATGAGGAGCGCATCGCTTGAGATTTGCTCGACAAGCGAGCCAGAGAATGAGAAGGGCTCAGAAAACGATGAAGCAGCGGTGTCTAAGAAGGAAGAAGAGTTGTAAGACTCATTGGCAATGATGCCACGATGGTTCTGGTTAGGGTGATCCTCCATGGGGTTGGAGAAGCAGGTCACGTGAGACGTGTTAGCTTTTGTCTCACCGCTGTAAGGGGAGGAATCCATCAATGGCGGTAGGGATGATGGTTGTGGCTGGCCATCACTTGCGTTAGCCACTGTTGATGTCGGGATTTGCACCTTCTTCCCATTTACGCTCTTGTCGAAAACCCGGGATATCACCCATTCATTCTGAGAGAAATCAGGAAGGAAAAACAGAGTTAAAGACTTGATGACCAAGAAAGATTACATGACAAAAACACAAATAACAGCCAATAATATCTGAAGACTTTTTCCAATGGCTGCTTCTAGACACTAGTTTAATCGGAGGACATGACAGGAAAAAAAGATGAACACGTATATCTAGTGAACTATGCGACAAAAACTGCGACTACGCATACATAAGCTTCCGAAAGGTATAAAAATCGGGGAGAAAAATGGGAAATACGTACCTTAGCAGTTTTGGGTTGGTTGTACTTGCAATATTTGCCATCAAGTCGATATTCATGCATGACCCAGTTAGTCTTTTGGCCCGTAGGAGCCCTTCCTGTATAGAAAACAAGAGTCTTCTTCATACCGACGAGTGATTTCCCTTTGAAAATCTCCTTGTCTTTGCCTGTAGCCTTCCAATACCCGGCCTCAGTTGCACGGTTTGTCCTCATCCCAGTCGGGTACTTCTTGTCCCTTACATAGAAGAAGTACCATTCTTTCTCCCCTATTTTCGCCTTTCCTGCATTAACACCAAGAGAAGGTTTGATATCGTTTTTGTTTTTAAGTTTTGATTTTTAAAAAAACTAAAATTGAAGTTTAGAAGTAGTTTATTATGTTTGTTTTCATATATCTAGTTTCTAAAATCAATAACAAAATCAAAAATCATTTAAATCCGGATTTCGATTTCTCAAAAACTAAAAACTTAAAAAAGGCCAAAAAGTTTAGAAAATATGAAAACTATCTCTTACATACAAAGTAAAATTTAAAAATAAGTACATATAATATTCTTCTCTCAAAGAAAAAAAAGTAATATTTATTTTCGAAAAACTAAAATTTTTCACAAATCTAGTGTCTTTTTTAAAAATTTTTTTTGGTGGCGAGTATCGAAGAAAGAATCTTACTTGGTAAGTCCCAAGGCTCGACCTTGTTGAGATCGGCCTCACCAATAGCTATAGCGTTAAAACTATTGTCAAGAACTTTAGGACACAAGTAATGACTTATGAGCTCTTCATCAGTCGGGTGAAACCGAAACCCTGGTGGAAGTTCCATCTCCTCGTGATCTTCCTTATTAAAACCTGAATAATTTTCCATCAGTAGACTAAAAAACTCGGGAAAGCCCTCTTTTTTTTTTTTTTTTTTTCAAGGTTTTGAAATGAGAATGAAGGGGGTGGAGGAGAGTATAAATAGAGAGTAAAAAGGGAAATGAATAAAGAGAGAAAGGTGTGAAAATAGGGATATTTTTTTCAAAAAGTGGGTGAGAGCAAAGAGAAGGCCCTTAAATAGGGGAGTTCTAAGACAAAGTAACGTGCTTTCTAACGCAACTCCCATTGTTGGGTGTGTTCAACGCTAGACCTCACAATCGGGTCGGGTTCGGTCCGGTCGGGTTGATATTAGGTTAATATCGTGTCAAGTCTATCTCAGGTCAGGTCAAAATTGGGTTGGGTTAGGCTCGGGTCGGGTAAACCTCGGGCCGGGTCGTCAGGTCGGTTGACCTATTATGTTATCTTCATAATATATTTATTCGACCTTGAAATTCATAACTAAAAATATAAATTAAAAGAAATGACTGGACATATTGTTTAGATTCTATGATTGATTGGATTTTTAGTTGAATGATTTCGGGTTACGGGACAGCTTTGGTTCAGATCTCAGCTCATTGCGGGTTGGGTCTAACTAAGGCCGAGTCATTTCGGATTTCGGGTCAACTTGAATCAGATCAAATTCAGGTCAGTTCATTTTTGGTTTTGTATTCGGGTTCCAATAAAATTTAAAATTTTCATATTAGAGTCTGGTTAGATTGTGGTTCAAATAGGTCGGGTCATTGAGTCTCGGGTCACATTTTTCCACCTCTAAGGCTTCAAGCTCTATCCTTTGATTAAAAAAGTTGAGGGAAAAAAAAAAAACAAACTCAAGAAATAAATATTTATTATTTTTATTTAAAAATTTAATATATAACAAGTTACTTTCTGTTGAGGATTCCACTTATAAGTGTAATATAATAATTTCACATTGGAATTATGAGAGTGAAGATATCAATATATAAATCTATTAGGTTACTTCATCTATCGCTAATTAGTTTTAGGATGGAACATCTCTTGGATTTATATATGAGCCTCATATATGCCAACTTCATGGGTTTGGGCCTAAAGGCCTGATGGAAATTTAACACTTTCTACATAGTTTTATCGTTTAGGTATTAGCAAAGCAAAAGCAACATATCTAGTGCTCCAAGGGCTCCCGCCTAAGCAGATCTGGGGGGCGTATTTACGCAGCCTTCCCTCTTTAGGATATTACCCCTGAAAAGAGGCTGTTTCTGAGTGTCCCCAACCTGAGGGTGAGGATTTTCCAAAAGGTCACCCATCCTGATACTTCCCAGGGTATTATCGTTTAAATATTCTATGCTGAAATTTGTTGAAGTTTTTTGTTGTATATCCGGCAAATTCTGCAGGAAATTATATTGATGTAGTATATCATTCTAGTAATATATATGTTTTATTAATCTAACAATATGTATGTCCCTTGGGGACATAACCTAGCGGCAGAGAATGCAGGCAGCTAATACGCTCCCGAGTTTGATCCCTACTAGGGACTTGTGGCTCTCCTTTACGGGAATTTAGCTAAATAGGTAAATGAAGCATTTTCCTGTTTATTTTTACTCCTCTCCTTTTTGTATCTCAATTTTTGACCAGGAACATTTCACCTCATAGATGAGCTTGTAGAATGTGAACACAATCCACTTTTCTGTTCTTTTGTACTCATTTTTAAAAGTGTATAGATATGAATATTGGATTTTATATAATTAAATGTATATATGAATCGGTAACGATAAGATCATATACTGTTAGAGGAAAGGAGGTACGGGTTACTCAACTGTGATGTATCGAATTTATTCTAGATCGGATAGACCGAGGTACAGTGATAAAATACTACTAAAGTTAGAGTCTTAAAATAAGAAGTGCAAGAAAAAAAAAATGTCTCGGATCTCATCTTATCTAATGAAAGGAGGTACGGGAATGAGGCGAAGAAGAAAAGACGGAATAGGGGGAATCGGTACGATAAGATATCGGAAGCGGAGTATGATGAGATGATCATGCAAGCGGAGTGGGTTATGGGGATGGGGAAAATAGTTGGTTTTAACTTTGATAGTTTTGACCCACCGATAGTGGCAGACTTGTTTGCTAAATGAGGTGGATGGATTTGTGGTTGAGGCTACAGTCCTGCTTCTGTTTCATGTGCTGCTCGTCTGGTTCTTATTTGTTTTGTATCCCTGTCGAAGCTTGTTCTTGCGCGTCTTGTCGGGCCTGTGCTTGTTGTCTATTTGTGTTATGTTTGGGTGTTTTGTTCTTAGTGTCTATTTGTTCCTTGTTTGATCTTATCTCTTTCTGTCCCCACTTCCATTTATGGGGTGGCTTAGGCCTCGTCTTTTCGAGTTGCTTGTTTGTTCTTCAGCTTTGCCGATATTTATCAAAAAAAAAAAAAAAAAAAAAAAACACTACTAGACCTAACAACCATCATATATGTGAGTCTTGATTGTTCGATCATGTTTCTATGGCATTCAATCTTGTTGAGTTATGTGTGCAGCCTGATTGTATTTGGACTTGTTTATAAGGTAGAGGATTATGTCAATCTAATTTAAGCATGTCACACACTAGAGTTTTGGTATGGGAGGTTCTATATATATATAGTATAGTTATGTACCTTGAAGTAAGGGTTTGAGAAAAAGAATTGAGAATCGAGATGCCTCATGTAAACTTTCAGTTATATAATGGATTCATTGAGCTACCAAAGAGGGTACTAACACGCAAACACCGGATCCCATTAGAACTCCGAAATTAAGCATGCTTGAGCGAGAGTAGTACCAAGATGGGTGACCTCCAGGGAAGTCCTTACTCCTCAGGTTGAGGGTACTCGGAAACAGCTTTTCTTCAGGGTGGGGGAAGGCTGCGTACATCCACCCTCCAGACCTTGCTTAGGCGGGAGCCTTTTGGCACTTGGACTGTTGCTTTGAGTGGATTCATTGAGCTCCCCTCCGTGGAGGTAGACTTCAACTGAACCGCACAAACTCCAGTGTTCTTATTTTTACTTCCCAGTTTCCTTTTGTGTATGATTAGTATTTCGATTTGGATTTTCAGTATTATGTGAATTGTAACAAAATAAATTTGAGGATCAAATCAAACATTGTCGCTATTACTCCATTAATTTATCTGCATTAGTTGTTACCAATTCTTTATCTAATCAATATACAAAAAAAAAAAAAAAAAAAAATAATAATAATAATAAAATTCTATCACTATTAAATCTTAATTTTTCAAGAAGACAAGTACATAATCCATTTAGTTTAATACTCAAAATGGTTCAAGAGAATATTCCTCAACAAACATTTTCATCTGAGCAATATTATATTAGTGAAATTCCAAACCTTAATCAATTTAAATATTTATTTTCGTACCCAATAATATAGCATAAATTTTTAATTATATAAAGAATATTAAATAATTATAATTTATAATTTTTTTGACTGATATAGATTAATTAAATATATTTTTGAAATACTCTTACTTTTGATTTTGGTTAAGCTTTTCAACCGCTTAAAGTTGCGAAAAAACTCTAGTTGACTTTGCGTTTGGTTGATGAAAAATATCTTTTTATATCTTTTTCACAATTTAAACAGTAAGACGAAAAAAATGCAAAACTAGATTTTTTTTTTTTTTTCCCAATTTATTTCAGAAAAGTGTTTTAAAGAGATAATATTAGCATTAAAACTTCACCACCATGATCTAACTTTACTTGTTTTAAGTCCATGGGTCGCTACATCTACCACTCTCCGCTATCGCGACCAGCCATTATCATTGATTATTCCTACCCACTATTATTAGTTGATTTGTATTATGCAGTCATTTTGTGATTATAATATATAAGTTTCTTTTTAAAACTTGTATCCAAACACTTTATTCTCTAAAAAAATATTTTTATACTGCATAACCAATTACTTAACTATAAAAAAATATAAATTTTAAATGAACAGATCTTATAAGTTGAAATAACCCTATATATATTAGTGGAGCTAGAGTAGGATTGATTAAAAGAGCCCACAGATTCCAAAACCTATTGTTGGATGAGAAAAACAAATATTTCTGTTGAAGTGAAAATGACAATAGTGCCCCCACCATCTAATTTCACCGAATAAACACTCGACACGTGTCGGGCGAGTAAAATTTTTTTAAATGATATGCAAATTAGTACGGATATGATAACGACAAAGAATATTTATTAATACAGAATGCTTATCCTAATTAGAGAAGAGATGACACTAATAAAGGTTGCTAATTGTGGAATTATTCCCCTAAAAATTGATTAATTAATTCTTATGGGAACCTGCCTCCCAAAGTGACAGCTTTTTCTTGTTTTCAATAATTAACGATGAAAATTCGCAATATAAAAGCTAGTATCTCACGAAGAGATCTAAGATACACAAACAGTGCGAAGAAAGGGATAATAACAAGAAACACCTAACTAATTCTTAGATACCAACTCGATACACCGAAGTCAAAAATCACAGTAACCCATATCAAATATTGTAGATCCCACTATAATGCATACCGACAAGTGGTCCATATCAAGAAAAGTGATAGTGATCCTATGATTAGGATAATGCATTTTGGCTGGTTCACTGGGATGATGAATGTGACTCATTATAAAAAATTAAAACAAAATTACATTTGATTCGGTTAATGTTACTTTATAATTTTGTGGTGATCATTGGTGGCTCATGAATCATATGATACCCATTAAATTGGTTAGAAAATTATAGGGTAATTCTGACTGCGTACAATAATAACAGTCCAGTGTTTTAAATAGGTTCCAATCACTATAGGGTTTGAGGGTAAGATGTATGAAGTATTAGCGGTACAGGGAGGGGCTGTTTCCAAAGGATCCTCAACCTTAAAAAAAAAGAAAAAGATGGAAAAAAAAATGAAAAAGGACTGACATAAAGTATTATGAGACATGCAAGCAACAATAGAATAACAATAACAGACACGCTCTTCTGGCCACATGCTTTTACGATTTAGTTAGAGTGGCACTGATTATTTAGTTAATTTGATGCGGAATGGAAACATAAAGTTCGATATTGAGTAAGTCAAATTGAAGAACTAGGAATCTACCGAAACTTGAAAAGAAAACTAAGGTTTTGTTTGTATTTATGAAGCCTTAAATGGAGGTAAGCAATTAACTATTGGGACGCCTTATATAGAAAATAAATAAAATCGCAAAAAAAAGAGAGCAGAATTTCCACTATACTAGTCAGAAAACATAAAGTTGTCGGATAACATGTTAGAGATTGAATTTGCATAGTTTGCTGCAAGAGCTACGTTCTGATATATATAATAGGCCCCATAACATCTTATAGATAAAAAATTATACCCGTTTAAGTTGCAACTGTGAATCAATGTTTCAGCCTTATATATTTACGCTTCCAACAGTTCAATTGCTCCGTCTCTTTAGCCACTTGGTCTTAACATGTTTATTATATAGGAAAGATGGAGAATATATTGTGAAAAAAATAATAAGAAGCTCGTTTGTCTTAGCTGTTTCATCCTACACCAAGAAACTAAAAACGCGATATGACATTTGTCTGTTGCCGACGTTATTTATCATGCCCTCTTCACATATCCCACGCTCGCTTGGGGAGAATTAATTTATATTTTTAATTCTTTAATTCATCTCTTTAGCCACTTTTCCTTAATATGTTTATTATATAGGAAATGTAGAGAATATATTTTGAGAAAAAATAATAAGAAGGCCTTTCTGTTTCATATTACCCAAACAACAAAAAACATGATATGGCATTTGTCTGTTGTCCACTTTATTTATCATGCCATATTCATGTGCCCCGCGTTCACCAGTGGAGAATTAATGTATATTTTAAGCTTTGATGGAGATAAGTCTATCATGATCGAGCGATTTGTATTGATGGACTAGGTTATCTTTGATTTGAGTACCTCTCATCACTTCTGGTCTCAGTGTTGTGCTTCATCTCCCTGATCGATCTTAACACGCTCTATTTTATTTACAGTTTTATGTTTACTTTCAGTTTCTATAGTCCTCTAGCGTTTTGTGAGGCCTGTTTGTATTTCAATGTGCTTTCCTGTTCTCTTGTTTTGGCCTGTTGTTTGTGCTTGTCCTTCTTTGATCCCCGTCTCCTTACAGGTGTCCTACGCCTAGCTTTTGTTGAGTGCCCGGTCTTGTATCGTGACCTTGTCGCTACTTATCGGGGGAAAAAAAATGTATATTTTAGATCTTTTAAGACATGTTGCTCTTTTTATTGTATTTTCAAACTAAGTTACCCATTTATGTATATATATAGAATCTTGTCCCCTAGGGACACGGCATGGTGGTTGGATCGTCGATTGCCAAAATAGGCATCCCGGGATCGAATCCCACCGTGGGCATATGTGGTAGTCCTCTTTGAGGACTTGAGGGGTATATCCCCTCCCCTCCCCCTCCACTGGCTTTACCATTATAATATATATATAAACCATTATAAATAAATTTTACCAAAAATCTTAATTTCCATTGTGTGTAAGGAACAAAACTGCACTTAATTGCACCGTTTTAAATAATTGTGGATCAATGTCGGTGTTGTGTTCGTTTAGGTTTCTAACGATGCAATTGCTTCATCTCTTTATAGCCACTTATGCTTAACTTGTTTACTATATAGAAAATATGGAGAATATATTTAAAAAAAAAAAAAGGCCGTTCATCTTAGCTACTTTGTCTACTCCAAACAGCTAAAAACGTGAATGGCACTTGCTATTTCCCACGTTATTTATCATGCCCTATTCACGCGCACCTCGTTTGCTTGTGGAGAATTAATGTATATTTTAAGTTCTTTTAAGACATGTTATTCGTTTTGTTATATTTCTAAACCAAGTGACCCATTTATATATATACATAGAATCTTTTCTTCATCACAAAACTATTTAAAATAATTTTTACCAAAAAATCAAAATTTTCATTGGCGAATAAGGAAAAAAAGGGCACTGTTTTCAATAATTGTGGATCAATATTGTTGCCCTATTCGTTTAGATTTTTGGCACTGCAGTTGCTCCATTTTTGTAGCCACTTGTCCTTAACATGTTTATTATATAGGAAATGTGAGAATATATTTTTAAAAAAATAGTATGAAGGCTGTCTGTCTTAGTTGTTTCGTATTACTCAAAACAGCTAAAAACGTGACATGACATTTGTCTGATGCCCACGTCATTGATCACGCCCTATTCACGCGCACCTCGTTTGCTTGTGGAGAATTAATGTATATTTTTAGTTCTTTTAAGACATGTTTCTTTTATTTTATTTTCAAGCCAAATTACCCATTTATGTATATCCATAGAATCTTTTTTTTTTAACACAAAACTGTTTAAAATAATTTTGACAAAAAAAAATCAAAATTTTCATTGGTGGGCAAGGAACAAAATTGCACCGAAATTGTTTCATTTTAAATAATTATGGATTAATGTTGTTGCCTTGTTCGTTTAGGTTTCTGGTGGAAATTGCTCCATCTCTTTAGCTACTTGTCCTTAAAATGTTAATTATATAAGAAATATGGAGCATATAATTTGGAAAAAAACAAGAAAGCTATTCGTCCCCAAACAATTAGAAACGTGATACGGCATTTGTCTGTTGCCCATGTTATTTGTCACGCCCGTTTCTCGCGCCCCACTTTTGCTTGTAGAGAATTAATATATATTTAAATTTTTTTTAAGATATGATCTTTTTATTATATTTTCAAACCAAGCTACCCATTTATATATACACATAGAACCTTTTCTTCAATACAAAACCGTTTCAAATAAGTTTTACTAGAAAATTCAATTTCTTTGGCGGGCAAGCAACAAAATTGCATCATTTTAAATAATTTGTGGGTCAATTGTCATGTTCGTTTAGATTTTTGGCGGTCTATTTGCTCCTTTTTTTTTAGTCACTTATCCTTAACATATTTATTATATAGGAAAGATGAAGAATTTGTTTTTAAAAAAATAATAAGAAAGCCGTTAGTCGTAGTTGTTTCATTAAAAAAATAATAAGAAAGCCGTTCGTCTTAGTTGTTTCATTTGATCCCAAACTGCTAAAAACGTGATATGGTATTTGTCTGTTGCCCACATTATTTATCACGCACTCTTCACGCGTTCCACGTTCGTTTGGGGAGAATTAATGTATATTTTTAATTCTTTTAAGACATGTTGCTCTTTTTATTATAT
This sequence comes from Simmondsia chinensis, assembly GCA_018398585.1. Taxonomy (NCBI): domain Eukaryota; kingdom Viridiplantae; phylum Streptophyta; class Magnoliopsida; order Caryophyllales; family Simmondsiaceae; genus Simmondsia; species Simmondsia chinensis. Next base: position 35,463,485 of record JAGTTD010000008.1, on the reverse strand, counting down.
TTTTAAACCAAGTTATCCAACATTTGTGTATGCACGTAGAATCTTTTCTTCAACACAAAACCATTTGAAATAATTTTTATCAATAAATTTAAAATTTTCATTGGCGGGTAAGGAGCAAAATTGCACCGTTTTAAATAATTGTGGATCAATATTCGTTTAAGTTTCTAGTGACCATCTCTTTAACCATTTATCCTTAACATGTTTACTATATAGGAAATATGGAGAACATCTTTTGAAAAAGTTAATAAGAAGGCCGTTCGTCTTAACTGTGTTGTCTTACCCAAACAGCTAAAAACGTGATATGGCATTTGTCTGTTGCCCACGTTATTTATCATGCACTCTTCACGCGTTCTTTAATTTTTAATTCTTTTAAGACATGTTGCTCTTTTTATTATATTTTCAAACCAAGTTACTTATTTATGTATATACATAGAATACGTTCTTCAACAAAAAACCGTTTTAAATAATTTTTAGCCACAAAAAAAAAAAAAAATTTCGTTGGTGTATAACGAACAAATTGCACCATTTTAAATAATAGTGGATCAATGTTGTTGCCCGTTCGTTTAGGTTTTTGTCTGTCCAATTATTCCATCTCTTTAGTCACTTGTCCTTAATATGTTTACTATATAGGAAATATGGAGAATATATTATGAAAAAAGAATAAGAAGATTGTTAGTCTTAATTGTTTCGTCTTACTCAAAACAACAAAAAATGTGATATGACATTTGTCTGTTGTCCACGTTAATTATCATATGTCCTCTTCACGCGTTCCACATTCGCCTGTGGAGAATTAATGTATATTTTTAATCTTTTAAGATATGTTGCTCTTTTTATAGCATTTTCGAACCAAATTACCCATTTATGAATATACATAGAATCTTTTCTTCGACACAGAACCCTTTTATATAATTTTTACCAAAAGAAACAAAAATGTTCATTAGTGGGTAAGGAACAAAATTTCATATTTTCATTAGTAGGAAAGTCAAAACAAGTTATGAAACCCGAAGCCAACTTGCACACCAAGATTAAAGTTAGGCGTCAAAATGACCAAATTTCAAAGGCTAATCCGTAAAAGTGAAGCAACATACCCAGTGCCCCAAAGGTTCCCGCTTAAGCAGGGTCCGGGCGGGTGGATATATACGCAGTCTTCCCCCTTCAAGGTATTACCCCTGAAGAGAGGCTGTTTCTGAGTGCCCGTAACCGGAGGGTGAGGACTTCCCAGGAGATCGCCCATCCTGATACTGTTCTCGCTAATCCGTAAAAGGAGACTTTGCTAATAAGCAACAAAATAGGACCCAATGGGTTAGAAGGAGATGACAATAGGGCACAATCTTGTTGAGTGACTGATCAAGACTCCCTCGAGAGAAGCAGACAACATAGCTTAGCTAAGACAAATGTAACCCAAGTTCATTATTTTGGCTGCTTTTGCATTTATTTTTGATTACTTACTTGCAGGCGTACACGCACCCATCCTTAATTGGATTAAAAGGTTCGGGGACCTCGGAAACAGTCTCTCGTTATAATCTCACCCTGATGGGGTAAGACCGCGTACATCCTTCTTCTCCCATACCCTGAGCGAGCGGGACCCCTTCAAGCTCATATCATAATATCCAAATAGTATCAATTATTTAGTATCTTCTCTCGAACCCCCCCTTGTGGGCCCTCTATAATTTTGTGCTTGTGGGGCAAGTCCCCTACCTTCCGCCTTCAGTGTGCATACTTGATGTGCACTCTTATCTGTTATGTCGTGTCATATAGCGTTAATAATTTTTTCGGGTTGTTATTGGCAAGGAAAAAAATGCTAATATAAAAGTAATCATATGACTTGTAATAAATAATAGAGTTATTTACGCAAAAGGTTCCTATACTTTGAACATTATGACAATTGTTTCCTGTACTTTTAATTGTGTCAATTTAGTCCCTGAATAATTCCAAATGTGTCAATTTAGTCCTTTGGTCTGTTGGAATTTTGAACAGCAAAATTAAGTTAGATGCAAGTAACTTATTATGAATTCATCCGTTTACTCAATTTAATCTAATTCGTGACCAAACTATTAAAAATTTCGTTAAAAACTTGACATAAAATTTTTTCTAAGGACCAAATTGACACATTTTGAATTGTACGTGGACTAAATTGATATAATTAAAAGTACAAGGGCTAAATTGATATAATGGACAAAGTACAGGGACTTTTAGCGTAGATAACCCTTAATAATAATTGTAAGTTTTTAATAGTTGCTCTGATGTTAATATTTTTGTCGTAACGATGACATTACCCTAGTTCTATCATCATACTAGGGATTTCAATAGTTCACTAAAAATGAGAAATTAATGGATTTGAGTTCACCTTTTAATTTCGATAATTAGAGAGAAAATACTCTCGATACAAAACTGGCGCAACCACCGGATGGAGCTCGAGAAAGGTCTCAAAAGTGGTACAAAGGAAATAAAAAAGAAGTAGCTTCCATATCTAGACGCAAAACACCCTAAAAAACCTAGACGTCTACACTTGAGCCAACTCCTGTAATGTTATGGTCAATTTTATTTTTTATAGATAAATTTATACGATATTGTAGACGTGCTATCATTATGTGTCAGATTTACGAGCTTTTTGTGTTTTTTAGACCTTTCTAACCATCATATTGCCGCTTTTATATCTCCAAGGTAGAAGACAAATTCACAACACATTATTTGATGTGTGTGTGGCCCCTCACATTGTTTTCAATGATTTATGTTAGAGCTGATAAAATATCATCTGATCCAATGACTCAATTTATTTGACCCACAATCCGACTCAACTTTAACCCAAAAAATTTAAAATAATGAGGTACATAATTAGATAATGAGATTTCGTTTGAACTTGGGCAAAATACAGAGATCAATATTTACCAAAGAGGGCACCAACACGCCATCACCGGATCCCATTAGAACTCCGAAGTTAAGTGTGCTTGGGCGAGAGTAGTACTAGGATGGGTGACCTCCTGGGAAGTTTTTACCCTCAGGTTGGGGCACTGGGAAACAGCCTCTCTTCAGGTTAACACCCTGAAGGGTAAAGGCTGCGTACATCCGCCCCCCCAGACCCTGCGTAGGCGGGAGCCCTTAAGGCACTGGGTATGTTCCTTTTTTTTTAATTGGTTGTCAAAACCTTTCAAATTTAAGTAAACTGCTTTCAATTCATGGAACTTACCATGTGGATACAAATAAACTGCATTCTCGGAATCAATAGTACTTAAATACATGCAACGCGTCACTTTAACTGGAAAAATTTAGAAAAGTCATTAAATATGATATCATATGTTATCCGGTTTCCCCAGATCATGCGTAGGCGGGAGCCCTTGAGGCATTGGGTATGTTTCTTTATGTTATCCGGTTTCTTTTGCAACAACTTATGTTTATTTGCGCATTTATTTGAGATTGCTTTTCCAGCATTGTACAAAAAGTCCTTCAAGTTATGTTATGCTACTATTCTTGGGTAATTATGATCCCGATTATTGTGGATAAACCCCTTTTTTTCCCAAATATGTAACAATCTTCCATTATTGAACTTTCTTTGGCAGGCAACCGGAGTTGTGGTGAATGGAAGTGAATCTAGAACTTCAATTATGTCTTTGATATGGACTAAAATTGTTTTGTTCGTCAGTCGTGCATAAATACACGTAACTGGTCGCTTTAATTAGCAAAGATTATGATAAGCATCAAAGATGATACTTATCTGGTCTCTTTTGCAACAACTTTATATTTATTTGAGCATTCATTTGAGGCCACTTTTCCTGCATTGTATGAAAAGTCTCTCAAGATAAAGTACAACTCTTACGTTATGCTAGTCGTCTTGGGTATTTAATTGTCCCGATTCAAATGGCCAGGGCCGGACATAATCCCAAGAAACCCAAGCAACCGCTTTGGGCTCCCAAATTTTTTGGGGTTGTGATTTTTTGAAGTATCAATTGCTAATATTACTAAATTTTTTTATCAGAATTTTTACAATTTGTTGAATATAAAGGGCCTCAATAGAAATTTTGGCTTAGAGCCTCGAAAATGTCAAGACCTGACATACTAATGGATAAACCTTTTGGTTCCTAAATATGTAATAATCTTTCATTATTGAACTTTCTTTGGCAAGCAACTAGAGTTGTCGTGAATGGAATTGAACATAGAACTTCAATCAATTATGTCTTTGATCGGGACTAAAAAGCTGCTGCTTTTTAGTAATACATAAATACATAAAACACGTCACTTGAATGGCAAAGATTAAGATAAGCATCAAATATGATACTTATTTATAACTATTCAGTTTCTTTGGCAGCAAATTTATATTTATTTGCGCATCTATCTGAGGTTGCTTTTCCATCAGTTTACGAAAAATCCCTGGAGATAAAATGCAACTTTTACGTTACCCTAGCGTACTCCTTGTGTACTTAATTATCCCCGATTCTAGTGGATAATATTTTTTCTCAAATATGTATCAATCTTTCATTATTGAACTTTCATTAGTAAGCAACCGAAGTTGTGGTAAATGGATTTGAATCTAAAACTTCAGTTATCCCCTGGATCTTAACTAAAAATTTGCCTTTTTATAATCGCATCATAACCATATCATCACAAGATGTGCAGGGAAAAATCAATACACGTATTATCAAGTTTATGTCAAAACTAGAAATTAAATCATGAACAGCTTTTTTTGGGAGATTTTATAATTATATATTTCTAAATTTTAATTGTATTTAGTAATGATCATTTCTCTCTATTGTTCAATAATGAGGTACATAACTATACAATGAGGGGCAAGCAGAGGAAGAAGAATAAGGCGAAGCGGGATGGTAGCGTGTACGAGGTCGGAAAGATCCTTGAGGTTGAGCGAGTAATTGAGATAGGAAAGAGGCTAGGTTTGAACTTCGATGGCTTTGACCCGCCTACGGTGAGAGCCATACTTGATAAAAGGGTGACCTGAGTGCCTTCTATCCTGCTTTAATGGTCCTGAGTCCTGAATCAGTCATAGTAGTCACTTAAGTTCTTCCTATTATGCCGGTTATTGTTTGTAGCCATGTTTGTTCCTGTTCTTGTATTTCTATGCCTCGCTATTTAGCGGGTTTTCTAAGGGCTCGATTGCTCAAGCGCCTGAATTAGATCGTGACCTGTTGCTAAAAAAAACTATACAATGAGGTTTGGTTTGACTTAAAGCAAAGTACGAATCTTAAAAATTAATTTTTTTTTTTTTTGTTTATCTTTCTATAGAGATTAAAATTCGCATTTACAATTGATTGCGAAAATCATCGGTAAAGCGTATTAAATTGAAGTAATTAAACTGTATTCAGTGCATTGGACTTGCCAATTTTTTTCGATAATTGACGATAAAGTCGCAATACAAAACAGGCCACTCGAACAAGCAAAGCCTAAGAAAACCCAAATAAACTCGAGAAAAAGAAACATAAAACATAAACTCAATAAAATAAGAAAACAACAAACAAGCACTACAAGGCTATATCAGCACTGGGAGAGACGGGCTCGGTGCATGGGAGGACAGTGAACCGTGATCGAGCTGGAGAAACTAGTCAAAATAAAGCCCTAGTCCAACCTTGCAAGAATCACTAGTACATGAATACACGCTAATTATCGAGTTTTTGTATTGCTAATTATCGAGTCTTATGGGTCTCTTCATGAGATGCCAGTTTCTGTATATCGCGAGTTTTTCTTGCTAATTATTGGAAAAAAATAAATAAATAAATACACGCTACGCATCACTTTAACCGGCAAAGATTAAGATAAGCATCCAGTATTGTAGTTATCTATATTCATCCAGTTTCTTTTGCAACAACTTTATATTACTTGCGCCTTTATTTGAGGCTGTTTTTCCATGTGATACTTATTCGCAATTATCCTGATTCTTTTCCACCGACTTTATACTCATTTATTTATTCATTTAAGGCCGACTTTCCCGGATTCGAAGGAAAGTCCCCAAAGAAAAAATGTATTTTCACCTTACCCTTATAGAGACCCGCCTCCCCATGTGCTCAATTATCCCGATTTTATAGATAATCTTTTTCTTAGATATGTATCAATCTTCTATAACTTTTACTTTCTTTGTAAGTAAGTGAAGTTAAGCTCTTCTTGGGCTACTGGTGATGATCGCTAAGGCAAAAGAAAACATCACTCAGGATCGAATCCCACTAGTAGTAAAATACCCTCACTCCTTTCTTATCAATCTTCTATCAAAATACCCTCAATAATTAGCGACATAATCGCAATATAATATAGGCAACTTCTATGTCAACCCCTCTTACTAAATATTAGTGTTGATAAACTATATGATAAGCAAATCGGTGCTCATAGAAGAACCATATACTAGTTTACAACCTAGAAATGGAATCATATACATTAAAAATACCATGCACTCCTTTTTTTTCCCGATAATTAGTGACTAAAGTCGTGATACAAAAATAAGTGCACTCGTAAGAGTAAAACCTAAGTCAACACGCGTAAAAACTTGTATAAAAATAGACATTTTAAACGAAAACGAAATAAAGTAAAAACTAGAGGACTCTGTGAGACTTCTCCTGTTACTTCGTTGTTTGTTTCAACGAAAAATATGCTCTCCCACCCTTTCATGTCATTTGTTTTTTCTACAGAAAATCTCTTCTATCAATCATGGCTTATTATAAGATAACATAAGTAGCAATATAATATATTAGAAGTCATATTGCTTCATTTAGTTGTAAAAATATTATTTTTTATATATCAGGAGAAAGAACTTAAAAATACAAAACTCTATAAATAGATTTCTTGTGTTTGTTTGATGTAATATTAATTATAGTATTCACCATAATATGAACTTTAATAGATACTTTTTTTCGATTTAATGTAAATTTAATTTAATTTACATCTTTAACTTGATAAAAATTAGTTCAATAAAACTTGGACCAAACTAACAAAATCTGGTTTATGACAAGAACAAATCAGTGTTTTACAATTAATTCATCAGTCTTTGTTAAATTTCACCGGGTCTTCAGATCCGACCCTCAGAGTTGGCATATTAAGATCCACATATAAGCCAAAATGCAGTTACATTCTAAAACCAATTGGCAACAGGTAGAGTAATCCACTACTTTTATAAATTGATATCTTCACTCTAACAACTCTAATGTGGGATTCTATTACATAGACTCACATGTGAAGTTCTCAACAGTCTTTGATTTGGTCTAGTTCGAGTTTGGAGCACTAAGCAGCTCAGCTACTTCACAACAGTGATTTCCAAACTAGATTAGGGAATTGAAATTTCGTACAGAGGAGCGCTACTAGCAGTTAAGAGTGCATCTATTGAAAAGGGGCGATAGTGTTAAAGATGCCGGTAAGATCCTTGACGCGGAGCGCATGTTGGAGATGGGGAAAGGACTAGGGCTAGGTTTTGACAGCTATGATCCGCTTATGCTGAGTGCTTTACTTCGATAGATTAGGGGCTTGACTGTCCGATATTCCTGTCTTTTGTTTTGTCTTGTCCTTTCTAGTGATGTTTGAGGCTTTTAGTGTTTGCCTATTTTTGCTTGTATTCCTGTTTGTTCTGTTTTCTGTTATGTATTACGACTTTTTCGCTAATTATCGAAAAGAAAAAGTAGTTAAGAGTGAATTTATTTTTTTTCTTCAGGTTGGGGGTACTAGGGAACAGCCTCTCTTCAGGTTAACACCCTGAAGGGAGAAGGCTGCGTACATCCGCCCCCCAGAACCTGCGTAGGCGGGAGCGCTTGTGGCACTGGGTATGTTCTTTTAGTAAAAGGAGCTACGATATTGTATATTATCGATCTAATTGCTGATCATGTATGGATAAAATTGCATCCATTTGTATATTAAATAGGTTGCATCAAGTGCCGGAAATAATGACTTTCTAAATACTTACGTTCAGTAGATATATTATTTTTTTTTTATATAAGCCTAACTTTGGCTTTACTCAAAAGAAGAGCCAATGAGAAATGCAGGAGTATGGAGTTAAGGTTGGCAAATCATACAATACCCAATAATATGATAGGGCCTCGGGCATGAAGATAGAGGTTTTGGGTCGAGATTTTTGAAATCTAGTTAAATATACGGTTATGTGTTTTAACTCATTCATTTAGTTCTTTTCGATAAATAGTATTGAAGCGCATACAAACACAGGTACACTCATAAGAGCGAGGCCTGAGCCAACCAAAACGACCGGCAAACGAAAAGAGCCAAAAAACAAGGAAAAGAAAAATCAGGAACCTCAAAAGGAAAAAAACACGACCCAGAATCAAAGAACTACAAGAGGACAAACTAAAGCCCAAACCCAGACAAAAAGAAGCCTACAGCAGAAACCCTGAAGCAAGCACGGAGACCCCAAACACAAACAAAGGACCAACCGAGAGGACGAAACCCACAAAGCCACACCAACACAACTAAGGCCCCAAGCACAGCGACAGGACAACAGAAAGCAAAGAACAACAAATCAAGGACTTCACATATGAGTGTAATTGAATCTCAAGTAGGAGTTGCGAGAAAGAAGTGATCGATATATAAGTCTATTGGGTTACTTTACTCATTGTTAATTTGTTTTAGGATGGAATTTCAGTTGGGCTTATATTTGGATCTTATAGATGCCAACTCTTTGGGTCGAGCCTACAAACTAGTGAAGTTTAACAAACAAGCTTTGATTTGGGTTTGATCAACAAATGTCAAACACATTTAAATGTCATCTTCAAGATGATAACATAGTCCATGTCAGAAAGATATTGTTGGTGCAGTAGTTTGACTTCTAACCCTATAAGTAAGAGATTTTGAGTTCAAAACTTATAAACTCCACCTCCCACCCAGTGTTGATTTTACTCATTAGTTGAGATGTTGTACTCTTCTTATCAGTATAAAAAAGAGTTCATGTCAAGTAAAATAAATTGGCACACATAAGATCTACGTATAAGCCTAAGTGAAGTTCAATCCTAAAACAAATTGGCATTAGGTGGAGTAGCCTTATAAACTTGTATATCGATTTCTTCACTCTTACAACTCCGATATAAAATTCTTGCTAGATTCACATGTAGAGTTCTTAACAATAACAGTGTTAAATTAAGATAGTTTGAACGAAACGTATAATATATATCAATTAGTAATGTCAAACTTGAGATTATATTAAGTAAGAGGGGTGGGCCATGTTTCCTACTTTCCAGCATGAAGCCACGATGTGAGACAAATCCACGTGGCACTCTGTGAGTCGTAGAAAAGTCTGACACGTAGTTTTTCTTTTTGGACTTTTATTTTCGAGTTAGGCAACCCAATTTTTAGATAATCTATTTCTTTTATTTTAATAAAGGATTATTCTTATCAAATTAAAAATTATTATTTTTAGAGCAATGATATAACTTATAAAAAATAAGAGTTATAAAATTAAGGTTGGGTGACCTCCTGAAAAGTCCTCGTATTGCCAACCCTATAAGGTTGGGAGTCCTCAGAAACAGTCTCTCGACAGGGTTACACCCTGAAGGGGTTAGGCCATGTATATCCACCCCTCTCAAACCCCGCTTATGCGGAAGCCCATGAGGCACTGGGTCTGTTGTTGTTGTTATATAAAATTATCTTGGAAATAATGATCTTATTCTGAAAATAACAATACTACTTTGACAATAATATTATCTCTCGCTAATTATTGCGTGTTTTTCCTCACTAAAAAAATAACATTATCCATATTTTGTTTTAATGAATTAAGTCAAGCTTATGGTATATGCTGTTTAATTTACATAGTGATGATCATTATGCCATGCTTTTATTTATATTTTTTTAATTCCTAAGAAATTTTTTTTTTTTTCATAATATCGAAAAAAAATTAGCGATATAAAAGCTAACTTTTTTTTGAGGAAAATTTGAAGGGGACACACAAAGTGTGAGAATGGAAAAATAATAAAAATACCCACGAGTACCGGACAAAATATATGTGCAGCACCCAGTACCACACCCTTCTTATTCTTATGAATATAAAAAGATCCATTATATGTTTTATGTATCTTTGACATAGTGGTGAGCAGATTGCTTCGATAAAATAGGGGTTCGACTTTTGTTTTTCTGTCTTTTGATTCGTTTTTTCCTTATTCATGATTCACTCTGAGTCCTTGATTCATCTGTTTTTGGTCTTGTAATCCTGTTTTCTCAAGTTGCGATGTTGTATTTGTTTTTATCTTTTTGTTCACTGTTTCTATATGGGTTGACTCAGTGCTCAATCCTCGCTTAAGCTTATAGTATATGTTGTATTTTTTCTGTATTAGATCTAGATGGAAGCAAATTCGATCCAAAATCAACCCATTGTCATCTCCAGATAAACGAGTAAAACTATAATTTAGGTTGCTTTATTCTCTAATTTTTCACTTGTTAAATTTATAAAATATAAAATAATTTTTGAAAAGGATTAGATTAATGAATCATCATATAATATAAGCTTGGAGCCCTTAATCTATTTGAATAAATATAAAAGAATATGCCCAATATGCTCTTCATTAGTTTAATCCTTCAAAGCATCCTTGTGCAAAGTTTAAGGCAAGACGATTCCAGAGTTCTAATTATACTTTGTCTATTGTGTCAATTTAGTTATTATATTTTTAATTATATCAATATAGTCCTTACAGTAAAATTTATGTTAAGTTACTGATAAAATTCTTGATGGTTCAGCCGTGGGTTGTGTTAAATTAAGTCAATTACTGGATTTGTAATGAATTAGTTGCATCTATCATTATTGCACCGTTAAAAATTACATCATTATCTTAACTTCAATTTGCTCATAACACTAAATTGACACAACGTAAATAGTACGGGGACGACTAACACAATCAAACATACAAGGACTATCTTGTTTACGGGTATTGAGTCGTTAGATACGACTTTCATAGGTGTTTCTTGTTATTTTCTCTTTTTCCCGCACTATATGTGCGTTTTTTGGGTCTGTTTATGAGATGCCAGTTTTTATTCCCTTTGTTCTCCTCGTTGCTTATCGGAAAAAAGAGTACTAGTACTAAACTAACATAAAATGCAAAAAAAAAAAAAAATACATAATTAGTAGTTTCTTTTAGTTCTATTAGGGGAAATATTATTAGCATAAATGATATATGATATGGTTGATTTAATAATAAAGCAAGGACAATTAAGTCAATGAAGAAAGATTAATAAATAATTTATAGCAAAGAAGGATAATATTAATAATTTATATTCAGTTAATGAGTAGTTGATTAAATAGGGTTATTTTTTATTCTATGAGTTGCGATGTGGCATCTTTATGACTTTAAACCATTGTATATTCTAATGCTTACGTATTATGGTGGAACTTGAAGGTTGAAACCAACTACTTTGCTATATGTATGAGAAACAAAATGAGGAGAGTGACTCGGGATGACAATAGAACGAGTAAAACTCATTATTGTGGGTATTCGGTCTGTTAGAGACCGATATTGATGCTAGTGACATGAGTAACGGGTACGAGATGGGTATAAGTGAAAATACTCATCACGGGGATGGGCCAAATACCCGAATCCACCTCGCCTGACGCCAGATTTGCCTTGTATCCATTACACAACATTTGTCCAAATTTGTATTTAGTTCGTTTAAACATAAAATAAGGATGTGTATATATAATTCTTATGATAGAGTGAGAGATGAAAGGGTAAATTTTGGACTATACATATATAATTACACAAGTGTGGGTACAGATAACCATCGAACTGGGGGGGGGGGGGGGGGGGGGGATGGGGTATACAGGGCAAGGAATGGATATTCTTTGGATATCCATGGGTTATGGAAGACCCTATCGCCTAGGGCGAAAGAGGAAACCACTGCTGCAACAGAGGCAACAACACTAACCACCGTTAATGAGACATTTGTCAATGGATTGATTCCGAAATAGTTCTATTAGCTTCTTAGCCTCTTCAATCATGAGCCTACCCTTTTTTTTGATAATTGGAATATTAAGTACAAACTCAAAGATAGATGCCAAGCACAAGAGCAGAACAGAAACAAAAATCAAGCTACCCAAACAAGAGAAATGAAAATAACAGGCCAACACTACCTGGTAAATAGGCCAGCAGCAAAAACCATACAAGAAAATAAAGCAAACAACACAAAAAAGATAGAAACACAGACCAAACAACCAGGCCCTACAGCTAAGACCAGTATCAGGTATGAAGGCAGTAGCACCTGAATGGACAAGCACCGTGTTTGCAATCTTCTCACGAATCAGGCCAAGCTAAAAATCCTCGTATGTTTCTCGCAATTTCCTTTGGCTTGTATGGTAGATCATGACACCATGCAGATGCCCAGTACCCGGTCGTCATTGAGATACTCCAGAAGACGTCTTCCTCCACCCATACATCCCCTTCAAATACGATCTTGTTCCTCTTTGATGAAAACACCCAAGTGCCAATGAAGAAAAGAGACATCCAAATCCTCTTCTGAAGCTTTCCCCTAATACTCAAGGAGGTCCATTGGTCAAACAGGTACCTGTCGAACCCCAAGAACACAAGCCGTAGGCCCCACTAGTGAATAACTCGACACCAAATGTTCCAGGCCACCTTACATGTTCTTAGGAGATGGTCGATATCTTCAAGAGATAAACCACATAAAACACACACTTTTGGATTGGTCAATTGTACATAATTTGAGGAGATGATCCTTTGTGTTAAGCATCCAAGGAGCGCCATCCACACAAGAGTAAGGTCTTTCCAATCCCCGCAGACTAAGCTATCAACATCGGAGGGGGAGAATCTTTTGAAGATTTGGAAGAGAAAGATCCACTGTTCTCAGGGCACTAGGATGAGTGGTCGACTGCGTTCGGCTTCGGAGTGATCGAACTAAAAGAGTATAAAATTCTTCCAACAATAGACCATCACAAGGTAGAAAATTACATCGTGAATTCAAAGTCCATCTCCAAGTCAACCCGTCCCAAAAGCCCATCTCCGCAATTGTGTTCTCCTTGTGGAGGGAGCCTATTTTTCATTCTTTTTATTACATGCCAAAACTCATGATGTCAAGGTGGGCCAAAGCAGAGGCCCATATCTCAGGATGGCCCACACTTACTAAGGAGGAAGAGAAGGGCTTACAAATAAGACTGATCCATCATGTGGGCCTAGGCCCACCTAGTTGTACTAGTCCACCTATAGTCGAATACTTAAAAACATAGATAAGGGTTGGTATTTAGCCAGTTTCCCCTGACTTTTTCTCTCCTGCTTTTTCAGTTTGTCATCTCTTCCTACTTCGAGCCCATCGCTCTCAGTGCTATTTTAGCCATGTGGTGCCTGTTTTTGTTCTTTTATGCTTGTTCTTTTGATTTTGCCCTGCTTTCCTATTTTGTGTTTCTATTTCCCGATTTATTCGGGTTCTCTAAGGCCTTGCTCGCTTGAGTCGCCTATTTTGTATCGTGACTATATCGCTAGTTATCGGAAAAAAAAGGTTGGTACTATGGGTGGCTAACAGATTTGGTAATTGGGTTAACCAGTTTGGCTAGGTATGACCTAACTTAATCCCTTTCTGAATCGACCCAAACTTGATAATGAGTGACTCCTTTTTTCATTGGGTTAATGAACAACCCGCTCTGATTTGTTAGATAAGTGAGTTGAGTCAATTGGGATTGAAATAGTGATGTATCAGAATTTTGTTTTTGTACTAATCCAACTGGAATCGATCTATTTCATTTACAGCATATTAACACGTGACCTCGTAGACTTTGACACCAAAGGAAATTCAAAAAGATAGTGGTTTTCAGAACATAGTAGGTTAATGGAGAGTAAGTTATAAGTTAATTGAGATACGAGCGTAACGCGGTTGAAGACAAGTGGTTCTAATATATGTATCTGAAAAGAGGGGTTACCAACATGAACTTCATATGTAAACCCGAAAATTCGTTAAGTCTCCAAGAGCTACCTGCATACAACAGCAACAACAATGACAAATCTAGTGCCTGAAAGAGGTTTTTGTCAAGGCAAAGTCTACAGAGAGAGATGTACACAGTCTTACTTCCATAGGATGGTACCTGTACATGATAGAAGTTTAAGCCCTACCTGCAAGAACAACTTTAGTTAGGAAACTGCTAAGTGTACCAAACTTGAATATTGTAGGACGGTATCATGTGATAGCGAATTATGGGTTATAAAAGTTAATAAATTACCGATTTTTAGAAAGAGTTTGTATTTTTATAAAAATCAATAAAGTAATTAATTTCATAGATTAACAACTTAGTGAAATTTTATTTTCTTAAGAGAAATGATAAATTAGCATGCAACTTCATTGAGTTCTTCAACATGAATGGTTAGATTTTCCTAACATCGATTAGGAGGTCCTGTGCACCACTTGCCTCTCTTAAAAATCATATAATAATTCATAATTGAATTTTTTTTTTGATACTTATAATATTATTAGTCTATCAATTATGTGAAAAGTAGTATGAGACCGAAAAAAAAGTTTCCTCAATACCTTCAGAAGACGGACTTTCACTTACCTATACTCTAATGTATCCTCAGGAACACAGCTTAGTAGTGGAGAACACCGGTGGTTAACGATCCCAACCAAGCACAATCACATACCATAATCTTTACTAAGGCAAATCATCAAAGATCTTACATGAGAGGAGGAGGCAACAATGTAGCCGAGAATGACTCGCCGTTTAACTCGTTCACGTGTCCGGATATTCATAGAATGTTAATTACGTTAAATTACAATATAATAGGACCTGATATAGAGTTTGCCGGCAAGTCATCCTTGGCTGCACCGAGTTACCTCATCCCCACATGCAAGACCCTGGATGAATACAACGGCATGTAGGAAACAAGTATGGTGCAGACCATTAATCAAAAGAAAACGTATCCTACTATCAAAGAGACATTAATGGCTTCTTACAAGCTCAACTCATTTGGAACTCCAGCTAAGTCAAATTGGTACACTTATCTGAGGAAGTCGGGCCTAAGTTTGTTAAGCTCAGGGTAAAAATTCAAACCGTAAAGGAGCCTATTTAAAAAAAAAACAATTACTAGTCAGGGTCAAATCGAGATAAGAACTTTAATTTAGTTCCATATTCGGCTCATTTACATCTTTTTTTCTCAACGAAAGATTAGTAACGGTATCTTCTACTTATTACCCACCAAGTTTAGCTTGGTCTATTGGTGATGATCAGCAGAGACCAAAGACGCCATCAGGGCCGAATCTCACTAATAGCAAAATATTCCCGAACAAAAAAAAAAAATATCGTAATGATTACCCAACCAATCACATGGTAGTTCCTAGCACTCTAATGTAGGTATCATTTTCTAGCATCTTTCTTAAAGGAGAAAATAAAATTAACATCTCTTATTGCCCTGCTTTCCTAGCATCCTGTTTTTTCATATCTTCTGTTTTCGTGTTTCTATCCCCCGATTTAATCGGGTTCTCATTGGCCTTGTTCGATTGAGTCGCCTATTTTATATCACAACTTAAAAAAAAAAAAAAAAATTGCAATACAAAACAAGCGCACTCATAAGAACATGGCCTAAGCATATACTTAGAAAAGCGTACATGAGGTTGTGAAGAAACCTATTGGAGTTGTGGAGAAACATGAGGTTTTGAAGTTGTTTATATAGGACTTCTATTACTAGGGTTTACCTAAAGCCAATAAATACTTGTTCTTTTCATTAGCAAAAAACGATAACCTAATTTTGACCATCGTTTTAAAATTAGATCGGCTTAGATTAGATTCAACTAGTGTATAATCAATCTCAATTCTAGGTCGAGTTAGTCAAAACTTGAACAAGTCCAGTCTGGATAGGTTCGACTATTTTCCCCCTTGAGTTTTCCATATTTTTCATTTTGTTTAATTTTTTTTGATAAGTCTCAAAATTCAATGTTGAACTTTAATAGGCGATAGGATTGAAAAGTCAGACACAATCTATTGGATCCGCCTATATCGAAAATAAGAAATTAAACATAGACACGATGGTACGAGAACAGAGTAAATCAGCTTCGTAGTAGTTAGGACACCGAAGCAATCGAAGACCTTGCAACTCGAATCAACAAGTTCAACTCGATCAATGACCACCCCCTTCATTTCTCTCTTTCAAGAGCATGCACTATTCAAACATCCATGGTCTTTTGCCTAGTTTAATTACATAGGCCGCACTTCATCCTTCAAATATGTGAAGAATGAATACATCAGCCTCCTCATTGTTTTTTTCCTAATCGATAAGCTCATTATATTCAAATCAAATCCAACCCTGTTGAGTACATCCGACTCCGAATTTAACAGTCAAAATCAAATCTTGTTATCAGTCAGTCCGATTCAGTTCTTGACCAAATTAACCAAGTGAGAGGACCAGTAGTAGTTGTAGCAGGTCATTGCACAAAGGTAACACCTTTAGATGCTCTAGAGAGAGAGTGGGGGATGTGACCAAGCCCTTTCTCTATCACCCATTTAATTTTTGAGACCACTTTCACATGTTGTAAGATGTTTTCTACAACAAAATTTTCAAAAAAATTGATGGCATTAACAAATGTAGGTCTCGTTTGGTATGTAGAAAGTAAATGCGAGCATTAGAAATTCATTGAAAGTACAAATTATGGCTCTTGCTTGGTTGGTAGAATGCAAGTAATTTCCAATTCAATCAAAATATAGGTTGTAACTTACGTGCGTAAGTTCTGATTTTTGTTTTTAACTAGCCTTCCTATGGAAGTTCTATTTCTCATCCCGACAACGAAACACTCTTTACCTACTTCCTGGGAAGTTGGCTTAAGAATTGAATTACCAGAAAATATAACTTTATGTAGGAATTTAATTCATGTATTAACCAAACGAGGCTGTAGATTGTGTTTAATTTGAGGGGTTTTGTATGTAAATATATATTTTTATCATTAGTTTAAATTTTTTTGTATCATTTTTTAGAGGACAAGGAAAATATTAGATGTGTTATCGATGAACAGCCTATCCTTGGGCATCAGCACACGCAATCCTCTTTAAATCCCTCAACGGAACTCCTTCTACTCTTTCATTTCATGCAGACAATACCATGATGCTGAAAACCAATTAGCCGCCTGATTTCCCTCCCTATTGACTTGAGAAACGAGATATCAAGATATTACTGTCCGCCTATTGATTGTCAAAAGTATAATCAATAGATAGATGATCGACATTCTCACAATATTTGGAGCACGGAGTGCAGTTAGTCACCATCTGCCTACCACGTTTAGATAATTTGACTATAGTTGGCAAAACAATATCAGCTAATTGCCAAGAAAAAATTGCATATCCATTTAAAAGGCTGATTTCGATCATTTCACTTATGTCCATCGATTAACCAGAAGGTTGACTTCACTAAGAACATATTGTGCACCACGAAACCGCAACAAAATCCTTAGGTTTGAAGAACTTTTTATTTTAGTTCTTTGGGCCAGATTTGCTCTTCTTTTTAGAAAAACCAACCAGTAGTACTTGACCATTTGTTACTTCATTTGACCCTCGCGGCTCATAAGCATATTCAGCAGCTCTAAAAGAGTAACATCAATCATTTTCATACAGGAGTTCATGACAATATGAGAAAATAACTCAGGTAAAGACTGAAGGGCTAAATCCCGTGATAATTCAACATCCATGATCAACCCAATGTTCGTAAGTTGTTGTATCAAATCGATCTCAAGATACCTACATTCATTTTCATCCCATATAGTCTTAAATATCTCATATCTAGCTGACTAAATTTGTATAACCTTAACTTTTGTAAGTGCAAAAATAATTTAATTAGGGATCATGTTGTATACCTGTAGTGCTTGTTTGATTCTTTTCTGCCTGTCTGTTTTTGCATTCGGTTTTTGTCAAGTTTTCCTATTTTATCTTGTCTTCTATGTATTTGCTCCTTCCCACTTTTATGCGGGTTAATCATGGCCTCATTTTTACAAATTTTCGTTTTGTAATGCAACAATGTCACTAATTATCGAAAAAAGAAATGTCATTAGGGGTCATGTTTCATGTTGTCTTTGCAACTCAGAAATCGTCCTTGCAAGCATAATACGCTGCACTTGTAAGCTATTATCCTAATACTTCTGATAAGCATCACATTTAGGTCCAGATGCTTCCTATGGGGGCATACGAGATTGCTTGTATATCATGTAGAGAAGTTCTTCCTGGACAAGAATAATTCTCAAGTTACGGTACCAATCATCGTAATTATGAAGCAAGAGACTAATCATTACGATTTACATTCATAATACAACCTAGAAAAACCAAAAGAAACCTTCTAAAATCAAATCCCCCCTAGTGACAACCCTCCCACCCGCTCCTTATACCAACTTGAAAAGAATAAACATACAACACCGATTTAAGTGGAAATGAACTGAGCGGAGTTGAGCACCCCTTTATTCAAACTCGAGCTCGATAAACCTTATCGAGTTCAAGTTCGAGCCAAGCACTTATCGAACTTTACGACCTTTATTCAAGCTCGGTTTTCTGAAGTTTTAATGTGTTCAATACTTGGCTCGGCTCGGCTCATCTTGTTAGATTAATCGAGCCAATTTGAGCTTGTTATTGAGTCATATAGCTCATAACCAAGTCGAACTTGTTTAGTCGAGCTCACTATCTAACCGAGCTATTCAAGTTACTATTGAGTTATTATCGAACCCTTTTCGAGCTAATATTAACTATTAATTAGCCACTAATGAGATATAATGAGTTTTATCGAGCCCTTAACAAGCTGTTATCAAACTATTCGCAACATGAACGAGCCACCACCCTTTTCGAACTCGGTTCATTAAACTTATTGGCTCGATAAGCTATCGAGTCCCCATAATGAACACAAACGAGCCGTCAACACAAGTAATTCACAGAACATTTAATTTGGTTACACCAATAAAAGGGTATAGAAGTGGGGGGGAAAGTACATTTCAACTAACCAAGTTTCTTTCTTTAATAAGAGGCAGCAACCCACGAGTGTACGACTTAAAGGACATGACACTTCAATAAATATTAGAGTAATGCTACCCGACCCAAAAATACTATGAATAAGGCACAGTTTGTCGTTCCTAAGCACCTATTTCTTATGATATTTTGTTGGCTTGTTTTCTCGCAACATATAGTATTTTTGTAAATATAATATAAAAAATGTTGTATGTCGTGAGGGAGAAAAAAAAAAGCAACAAAAATGTCACAAAAAACGAGTGCTTAAGAACTAGTTTGTCGTTAACGATAATCTATTACCTAGTCGTGATATTTTCTTGCACCCCCTTCTCGTGTCGTGTAGCATTTCTCATATAATATATACATACATACATACATACATATATATATATGATTTGAGTGTTGGGTTGTGGCTTCAGTCTCTCTCTCGGTTTTTGTGCTGGCCTTCTGTTTCTTCTCTTGCTTTGATCCTTGTTTGTGTTGGTTGCGCGTGCTGTTGTTTCTTGTCTCCGTGTCTTTTTTGGTCTTTTGCTCGCACTCTGTTGTGTTGTGTTTTGTAGCGAGAGTTTCTGTTCCGGTTTTCTTGTTTTGTATTGGTTGTTTTTGGTCCCCGTGTTATTGCGGTCGGACTCTGGCCTCGCCTAGCGAGTGGCCAGCTTGTTTAGCTATTTTGTGGCAATCTATCAAAAAATATATATATAATTATTTTCTGCCTGCAACAGTCATTGCCCGCTCAGCTTGTGTCAACTTTTCTACCTGCTTCTTGCTCCTCTTTTTTTTTTTTTTTGATAATTAGCGACATAGTCGCGATACAAGCAGGCTACTCGCCAAGTGAGCCCAGCTGTTAGAAAACGGGGATCAAAACAACCAACATAGAAGCAAGGAGACAACACAACACAACAACAAGCAAGAAACAACAGGCAAAACAGAAGCCCTAGAATACGACAAAAAGACACTGAAAACTCAATCAGACACAAAAGAACCGAGAATTCAACCAGGACAAGCAACGCCTAAAAAAAGGAGAAACCGAGAGCTCAACAGAAGTGGAATATCTCCCCATCTTCCTCTTATTTATTTTGAGGTACCATTAAAGGTTTTTTCAACGTAAAATTTTGAATTGTGTACATCAAAAGTTCATGTACTTTACTCACTGTATCAATTTAATTCCTCTACTATTTAAATTGTGTCAATTTTTCTATAATCAAGTTGAAGTTAATTAATAATTTAATTTTTAACATACAATCATGTTAGATGAAATTAATTCACTACAAATCCACTCATTGACTTAATGTAGAATCATGTTAGATATAATTAATCCACAACAAATCTATCTATTGACTCAATTTAACTCAACCTATGGCGAAACCATTAAAATTTTCATCAACGGCTTAACATTGCAAAGTACAATAACTAAATTGACACAATAGACATTGCAAAGAGATCTTTAGCGTAAATGAACCTAAAATTATTGAAAGTTTCTTAACATAATTTTTTTTTTTTGATAATTAATATAAAATTATTTTAAAAAGTGATTAGTCCTTGCGTTAGGGGTGTAATCGAATCGAGTCGAACCGAGTATCTTAGTACTCGACTTGAACTCGATTAACTACTCAAGTACTCAAACTCGATTCGAGTAGTAAATTTTGCTCGAACTCGATTAACTATTTAAGTACTCGACTCGACTCGAATACTCATTTATTGTGCATATAAAAGTTCAACAAATTAGCTTCATTATAATATTGATCCATACACTCAAACATTAGTTATACTCCATTTGGATACTCAATTATTGCCCACTCTATATTTTAACATATATAACCATAAATTACTAATATATTAATAGCAACTATGTATCAAAATCTAAGTTTTAGAAAATACAAGAAAACCAAATACAAGTTCTTTCACTTCATTACAAATATAGCATGTCATCTTTTACAAAGAATTCAATCTTCCTTCTTTTATTCTACTATTAATGTCACAAGTCATCCATTTCAAAAGAAACTAATACACAATAACTACCTCATACGAGTTGAGTATCGAGTCGAGTACCAATTCGAGTATCAAGTCGAGTATTTAATCGAGTATCTATTCGAGTATTTAATCGAGTATTGAGTCGAGTATTTAATCGAGTTTCGAGTCGAGTATTTAATAGAATATCGAGTCGAGCAGTTCACTACTCGACTCGAACTCATTTATTAATCGAATATCTTTTGATACTTGAACTCGAACTCGAACTTGGTGAATTCGAGTTCGAGTCCAGCTTTATCCGAGCTACTCACGAGCGGCTCGGATCATTTACACCCAGTGGAACTATCATAAGTTTATAAATGATTTTTTAAAATCAATTGTCTTTCATCTACAGTTAGCATTTCATTTAAAAAAAATTACGTGTTATATATACAAGTTCTGAAAGCTAGGGTGTTCATGATTCAGTTAATCATACCGAAAAGTATTTTAGTCGGTTAATCATGACCAAAATACTCAAAAATATCTAACAATTACTGTAACTAAACAGACCGGTCAACCATAAATAGATAATTCAGTTCAGTTATGTCGATTTTTTGGTAACTAGAAAATTAATATGGCACTTCTTTTATATTATACGATCTATCTCCTTAATGGTTTGAAAATGTCCAAAAAATACTTTAAAAGTGAGAATATTCAACAAATCATGAGCTTATAATCCAATTCTAAAAAAACAAACATATAATATCTTATTTTAACCAATGTGTGAGCAAACGAGTAGCACTAAATTCAAGAACCGGAGTGCTTTATTAATATTTGGGATATAATAACGAGACACAAATACTCCATGATCAAAGATGAACTGGAAAAAAAGATAAAGTTAATCATACATTATAGAAGAGTCATTTATATGGTAGAAAAATATACTTCGTAAACAATATAATATTATAAATATGTGAAAATATATACATGATATATATTATTTCGGCAATCGTTTAACCAAAATGGACAAAATTACTAACCGTAACTGTCCCGAAATACCTCAAATTTTTCGGTTTGGTTAACCGAACCAAAAATTTGGTATGATTAACCACATTTTCGGGTCGGCATTTTGAAATTTCAGTTACAAATTTTTTTTAACGCCCCTGCTCAGAGCAGAACTCAAATGGAAGACAAAATCGACGTTGGATGAAAAAGTACACAAAAGTAATTTATAAATTATGATATTTGAATTTGTACTTCAGTCATGAATAAATAATTAACTTACGCTTAACCCCCTATAATCAAAAAAATAAATAAATAAATAAATTTAACGGTGCATTGGATCCAAGAAAAAAATTTGGAGTCTAATAGTTGCTTCTGTAAAAAATTAAAAAATTGTAATGATAATATAAAATTCATAACTATATATAGTAAATTAGTAGCAACATAAAACATACCCAGTGCTTTAAGAGCTCCCACCTAAGTAAGGCCTGGGCCCCTTCAGGGTATTACCCCTGAAAAGAGGTTATTTTTAAGTACCTCTAACCTGAGGGTATTACCCTTCAAGGTATTAATAGTTAATTTAAGCCAAAATCCAGACATATTATGGATGAAGAGGTTACTATTTGATCCGGCAATCATTGACCCTAGTTCGATTCTCATCTATCCCTCCTTCCCTACTTGTATGTGGTCTTAGATCGACTTTTCCTATTTGGTCCAACTTTGGTCTATGTAACCAGAAAACGCTTAATCTACTTGAATTTAAAAGCAAATTTTTCCAACTTGAACCATTACTTGAAAATTTAAAATAGGGTTTTTTACAGAAAATTACTTAAAAGCTTTAGGTACAGTTCTAAAAAACCATCTATATTTTTTCAATTTTTTAAAAAACCACCTAAACTTTTCAAAATTTTCAATCTCACACCTTATTATTAACGTCATCAATATCCGTTAGTTTTTACTTACGTTGCTTTTGAAAAAAAAGAGAAAATAAGTTTTAAAAATTCAAATTTATATTTAAAATAATTCTAAATATATTTAAATTTTGAATATATTTTAAATAATACATTTTACATTTAAAAAAAAATTTTAAAGACACATAAGCAAAAAATAACAAATGTTAAACGGTGCTAACAATAAGGGGTGACATTAAAAAATTTTATAAAGTTTAGATAGTTTATTAAAAATTAAAAAATATAGATTATTTTTTAAATAATATATTCTAAATATTTTTAAATAATATAGGTATATTAAAATTTTGAATATATTTTAAATAATATTTTTTCACATTTAGAAAAATATTTTTTTAAAGGCACATAAGCAAAAAATAACAAATGTTAACAGTGCTACCAATACGGCATGACATTAAAAAATTTTCAAAAATTTCAAAGGTTTATTAAAAATTAAAAAATATAGGTCATTTTTTAAAATCACACCTTAAATTTAAGTAACTTTTAGTGAAAATACTCTGTAAAATATGCTTATTAACTCAAACTTGAACACAATATACCAAATGACCAAACCACAGAGTAATGGGTACTTGTTATGAGACTAAATTTCCAATCCAGTTTGGTTTACTAAGATTTCACTATCTTGCCTGATACAAATATTACTAAGATTCACGCCTAAATTAGTCTCGAGCCTCCCAATTGCCCAGTCAGCATGCCACATCACCATACCACATCACATCACATCATCATAATCCTTTTAGTAGTATAAATAATGGGACTTCAATAACAGTTCAAACACGTTAAGATATTACGTGTCGATTTTAATCTCTCCCCTCCCCCCACCCCACCAATTTCTTCCAAATTTTCTCCCCTTTCTCATTATGTAATTACTTCATTTAGAGATTGTCCATATATAATACACAACACCGATCCATCATTCACTGTTCCGTAGTTACCAATTTGTGCGATTATGGAGCTGAATTTTGAGCTATGAGCTAGATTGGTATCGGTTCGTACCATTGCCAAAATTGAATACATCATAAACAATTTAATTTTAGTCCTAAAGCTTTACATAATAATTTATGTCCACCAATTAGGGCAAAATAAATTTTAAATCCAATGTAATATCATCTTTTCGGTGTATGATAGCTTTCTATTACAAATTTTTTAAAATACCAAAATATCCAGTGACCCGCTTCTTCCCCAACCCAAACCTTCGGCATTTAATAATGTTATTGCCAGACCAAAATTGTAGTCTTCAAAGCACTTTTACGGCTCTTATTGTTTGTACGTCATATCATTACTTTAGCAATAACAATTACACCCTTATAAAAACCTATAGAACAAATTAAGCGAGACATTTTGAAGTCAAAGCTGCTAGTCGTTGGACAAAAGGAAAGTTTGCAATGACAATGCCCGACAGCAAAAGATTATATATGAGATAGAAAACGTTAAAAGCAATCCCTTTGACGAACAAAAATGGGTAAAAAAAAGCATGAAACTTAGAATGAAATAGAAAACAAGTTCAAAGTATCGAAAGCGTAATTACATAACAAAGAAAGTAAATGAACCATGATCCAGCCAATTATATGGCTTGAAAAGCATGGTCATTTCGAACTCTAACTGAATTGAGTCGACTTGTTTAGCGAAGTTAGGCCCGAACTTGCCAAACCTTAGGCTTCACAGCTCACCCATTTGTTTAAACACCACATATCTAAGCCTCGATGAGCTAAGATTGAACCTCAATAAGACTAAAAGCCTGATTGGCAATGCTGGGAAAAAAATAGCTTTTTTTCAAAAGCATTTTTTTTTAAAAGCACTTTTGTAAAAAATGTTATTTCAAATAAGCAATTTTCCATTTGGCCCAACTAGTAAAAAAGCGCTTATTGTAATATTGTAAATGTGGCCAATATTTAAAAAAGTGTTTATTTCTATAAAATTAATAGAAAAAACAATAACCAAAGTCGTTTATAATTAAAAACAATCACCCAATAACCATTTTAAATATTTAATATATTTTGTAAATATTTAAAATATTTTTTTGCATTATTTAAAATATTTTCTAAATATATAAAATATCTTTTACATACTTAAACAAATTTTTAATGTTCTTAAAATATTTTTTTAATATTTCTAAAAATTTTCAATATTTTTGAAATATCTACCTTTTTTCAAATATTTAAAATATTTTTTAAATATTATAAATATATTATAAATATATTATTAATTATTAAAATATTCTTTTATATTTAATATATTTTTTAAAATATATAAATTTTTTTTAAATATATAAATTAATTTTTAAAAATATTAACTTAACGATACCTTAATCAAATTTTCTCAATTGTTTAATTTCTACTTCTACTTCTACTTCTACTTAAAAAGAGAAGCACTACTTCTACTTAAAAGCAGAAAAATAACTTCTATTTGTGATAAAAAGCATTTTTTTATGGTTGTCAAACACTCTCCAAAACTTTTTACTTCAAAATAAGTTAAGCCAAACAGGCTCTAAGCAAGCTAAGGTCAGGTCAAAGCCGGCCAAAGCTTTGTTCAAGCTTGAACTTAAAACAAGCTAAGCTTGAGCTGAGCCTAGCTACAAAGTTACTAGCCATGGCACTCAACTAAAAGCAAAATTACCTGTGAGAGTGTTGCCCAGTGATCCAGGAGCCAAAAACCTGAAAATTTTTTGAAGACATTTCAACCGCATTACACTAAAAATGCGGATCAGTATAGCCATTTTTCCATCATTCAGCTACCAACCTACAATTGGACTTCTTTTCTTGAATATGAATCGCCAGGACCGGCCCACAGTTCCTCGAGCTATTGGTTTCCACGTTTTAAGATTCTCCAACCCGAACCAATGGATCAATTATACTTTAGCATACTGTGTCAGATACATCATCCACCTCCGAAAGCCAGGTTGGTTTCCCTGTTGATCTTAGAGATAGGAAGGGAACCAACTCCCCTCCCAAGCAATATAAAAACAACAATAATTGTACACCAGCACATACTTGTAAACTTTACATGCATGCGGCTTTCTGTATTATTATGAAGCAATGTACAAGCAAAGATATCTGGAGTCAGCACTTTCTAACAGTAACATCCATGGATTGTGATTTGGGTATTTTCAGAATGTCTATATTTCCTTTTTGTGTAATTTGGAGCATTCTCTGGGAACAGCCTCCCTTTAGGGTAGCACCCCATAGGGCTAAAAAAGAGAGGGGGGGGGGGGGGGGGGGCCAAAAAAAAAAAAAAAAAAAAAACTGCTTTAGCGAGAGCTTCCTAGGCACTGGTGGTGGTGGTGTGATTTGTGTTCTCAATATGTCCTACAGTATATAAGTAGCCAAGCGTTTCACATGTGTAATCTGAGGAATGAAGAGCTTGAGTAATATAGGTTAGAACACCATCAGCTCTACAGGTTAACGGTCAGAACAGAGTAGTAAGTGTGCATAGACTGCGGTAAACATGAGTTCATAATGCAGGTTGGATAGAAAAACACATGCTCAGTAAATACAAACAGCTAATATGGTAAGTTATAAGACTACTGAATGAGAAAAAAAAACCATAACGGATGATTGTGAAATGCAGCCGAAACAAGTCGCATAAAAAGAAAATCAACATGAAAAAGAGAGCAGACAGTAACTGGTAGTCGAACAATACATTAAACAGCAACCAAAAGAGAGCAACTAAGGCATTCCGGCTACGCGGGTTCATGGGACCAGAAAACTTAAAGCTTGGTAATTTTGGTAATCATGGACATGGCAAGTTTCACAACTAAGTTCTCTGATAATTTGGTCTCCTTAAAAGCATCAGGGTAGGCCATGTGTTTGAACCTTGTTTCATCAGGTCTTCTGGTTTAGGCAGTAGGCTTCGTCAAAGGAGGCTGGAGGCAGGCTTCGGGGCTTCAAAGTCTCGGCTGTTTTAATGGGAAGGGAAAGGAAGAAAGGGAAAACACGAGTATCAGCATTCTAAACAGGGAGATAGGCCACAGGTTATGATGATAGCAAACTAATGCTAGTACAAAAGTAGGTATGTATGACAGTAATTGTTTATTTCATGTGAACGAAAGAAACTAAAAGTTACCTGCTAATGTCGATTCCCTAGTTCTTAGTAACCATAAGGTTTCCTACGGGATGCAGAGGAGTGTCCAGATAACCTGCAAGAAAAGTTCATAAAGGAGAAGCAGACAGTCATCCACCTAGTAAAGGTCAAAAAGAAATGAGGCAGCAAATGGAACAAGAACAAACACATCCAATACATTTGCGTATCTGCAAATATGTCTGTTCATTATATTTACCACAAGTGCATTCTCAAGCCTATACAGCCAAAAATATAATCCCCAAGTCCAAGAAATCTTGCAGATAGAAACAATCATTGGCAAGGTCATAACGCTAATGTCATTCTTGGAAACTCATGAGTTGTCTTCGTATACATTGTCATTCCCAGTTCAACTTGAATGAGCCAGAAGACTGATTGGTTTCCCATTTTCTCCAAGGAAAAAAGAGAGGTTCAAAACAGTTTATCAAAAACCTTTTTCAAACACCAAAATTCTACACAAAAGGTTCACGTGTATTTCATCCTAAAAAACATTTAAAACACTTGATAGTCTCAAGACACGCCCATTTATAAATCATCTATTGATCTAAAAGGATACTATCAGCAGGCACTAAAGCAAATACATACTTTTGACTTCAAGGGAAGACTAGTGTCAGAACAACTGCAAGGTGAAGACACATTTGTGGAAGCCTTGAAACGCATACAAATCAAAGAAACACACAACGTATAACTGAGATTTGACAGCAGTGATAAACCATCGCATACAAAGTGGCACATCAGAACAGTTACAAGCACTCGAGAATGAGGTTCTTACACACCATATGTAAACAAAGACTAATGCATATTCTCACGAGATGGACCACAGGAAGCACAGTTTGGAGTGTTAAGACTACCCAAAAAATATTACCCACTTTACAAATGGATGCCTTCATCATACTCCAGCAAAGCAGGCAAGCAGCTTGTTTTCTTTACGAAAAAGCTAAAGTTTATTGACATCTGCTAATGTTACCCAAACAAATTGGAGGATCTCATAATCACAACCCGAGTTTCAGATCACATTAGCACCGTAAATCGTATGAAGTTAAGAAAAATTGGTACTACATGTATAGATATCAAACATTTTCTCTTCACCATTGCTATTTGCTACAACCACCCAGCCAACATGTTAAATAAAAACAAACAGGTTTTGGAGTATAAGGGCGGCTAAAAACTCCCTTTCTCCTAGCGGTGCGACTTTGAGTGTCCATTGCTTGCTAAACTTGATCAAAATACTTCCAGCTCTTGGAAGATTTACTTCAACCCATATATAAAATGGGAAGACAATAAACTATGGAGGGTCCACTTAAGACCCATTTTTCAGCAAGGAAATTGACAAAGAAAAGAAAGATCACCTCTAACGCAATGGCAGCGACAAGGTCCTAATCCCCCCCCCCCCCCCCCCCCCCCCCCCCAAAAAAAAATATATATATATATATATCTAGAAAGCTCGAACACATAGCATGGCCAACCCGCCCTCAAAGATCATACACAACTCATATCCCTCTAGGGTTTTCTGTAATGAGCATGGTGTAAGTGTTATATACAAATATTTAGGGCAGGTGGAATTTAGAATCAGAGAATTGTATTACCCTATTAATCAATAACCAAGTCTTAATTTCATAAAGCCGCGAGTCTTGAAACTGTGGAAGATGGATAATTGTGACTAAAGAAACAGCCAAATCCCCATCAATTATCACAACCAAAGAAGTCCTACAAATCAACTAGGCCAAAGAAGGGCCCTGTCATGTCTCTTATTGATCCGTCTCTAGTAAAGCTTAAGCCACCAACACATTTTTTCCTGATACGTGTTGTATGTTAAATGCAATAGATGATAAATGTTTCCAATATTGAAAAGGATTCTTACCCGGAACCACCACTACGACCAGAAGAATAGCTACCATAAGCACCATATGCGCTTGCACCACTTCCACCCTGAAGACCATGGAATTAACCCAATCAAGACCAAGGAAAACAACAAAAAGAAAGAAAAATCAACATTGTTGTACAGCATTCAAAGATATTGATGTAAAGCAGCAATAAGAAACCATCAAGCATAAATAGATTAAAAAATGCTTCTTCTGCCCAAAGATACAGGGGAGTGGTAATACAAAATACCTGCAGACTGCTGTAACTAGAGTAGGGATCGGCAGATGGCAGATCACTAGAGCCACCATAGCCACCAGAATAAGAATGCCCGCGACCATATCTTTTTCCCTCTCTACCTTCATAGGATAAGCTGTCCGAAACATCAGATGACATCGGCACATAAGGAACAACAGCAGGAAGAGCTACTTGCCCCTCCTTGTCAAACAGATTTGCTCTCAATCGTGATGCTACATGTATCAAGGCAGTCTCAGCAACATCTTCATCACCAGAGATCTAATAAAATGGGGGGAAAAAATTCAATTTCAACTCAATATCAGCATACCAATATCACCTTAACCAAAGAAATATGAGTGGACAATCATTTCCTTTACCACCAAAATAAACTAAGAATACACAATACATCGTGAAGAAAAATAAGCTAAAATCATTAATATCACCTGCACCAATTCATCATCTTCAGCTGCAACCTTTGGAAGATCTTCCTTTGAGAGGATGCGAATATTCGCTTTCGTTAGCCTCCTCATCTCAGTCACAATTGCCCCTTTTTTACCAATCAGACATCCAATGCGTGAAGTTGGCACAAGTAGGCGGGTAGTGAAAGAAACAAGTCCTGAGTCTCTCTCAATTTTATCGCTACACCTGAATTGCAAGCGCCTTGCTGCTTCAATTGTCGGAGAGACTTGATCTTCAAAATACTGCATCAAATAGACAGTATGTTAACAAAGTTGTGGATTCATGTTTTATAAGTGCATGTTTGATCAATGCATACCTCCTTTGACGAAATTGTTATCAAACAATCATCACCTTCCGCAGTTGAACTATCAACTTTAATAGCTGCTCTAGTCTCCTGTCTGATTTGG
The DNA here is from genome assembly GCA_018398585.1 of Simmondsia chinensis. Lineage (NCBI taxonomy): Eukaryota > Viridiplantae > Streptophyta > Magnoliopsida > Caryophyllales > Simmondsiaceae > Simmondsia > Simmondsia chinensis. The sequence goes on along the minus strand of JAGTTD010000008.1, from coordinate 35,433,648 downwards.
TTAATGATGACACCACCCTTTCCAATCACTCCTCCAATGTTTGCAGTAGGACAAACAAAACGAAGACAAAACTCCTTCAAAGATGATTCATCCCTTGAAGATGAGTACACAGAACGCCAATCTGCACTCTCGCTTTTGTAACCTCCGTACAATGGAGCAAAACCCATGATAGGAGCATCACCACCTGGCCCAATGACAGAGCCTCCTGAAGGATATGCACTAGGTACTGCTGATGCAAGCAAATGCTGCGATCGAGATGGGTTCTCATGAAGACGAGAAGCAAGCTCATAAAGGGCCTTCCTGACAACAGCAGGTTCTCCAGAAATCTGAAGTCAATGAATTCACAAACAAAAACTGAGCATCCCAATCAATAACAACGCTACAAGGTCATCACTACTCAGCTACAGGAAAATTAATTGAGCTGCTATAGACAGTAACAGACACATGGTAGAAAACCATATAGTCATCCTAAGAAACAACTCTCTTTATCACCAGTTTGCAACTACCATTAGGGGAAAAATACAAGTACCTGCAGAAGCTCATCAGAGCTTAATGCACAGGCTGGCAAATGATTATCTTTCAGAATGCGAATCTGAGCACCAGTCTCAGTACGTATACTTTGGACTATCTGCCCACCTTTTCCAATAACACACCCAATCTGATCAGATGGCACAAGAAGACGTGCAGTAACATGATGATTTCCTCCGTCTTCAGGATCAGACTCTTCAGCAACGATTCTGTCATGCACTCTAAATAAAGCATCCTGAGCTGGACAGACTTGATTATCAGTGTCATCAAAGGCATTTGTTTCATCACTAGTGCTATAGATAGTGACAACACGCTCATCAGACCCTGGGACAGTTTCACCAATCCTAATCTTTGATTTGGTGTCCGCCCTTAATTGCTTAACTATTTCTCCGCCTCTGCCTATAATACTTCCAATCTTTACTGCAGGACACAAGTATCGATAAACAGTATCATCCGGTCCAATAGAAAAATGATCTTCACCGGGATTTCTTCTCTTGCTTCCCCCTCTCGGAGAATGGTCAGAATGAGCTCGCTTCCCATAACTATTCCTATGACCAGCCATCGCAAAACACCACTTTCTATCTGCTTTATCAACACTAAATAGAATCAGGAAAAAAAATAAAAATAAATAAACAGCCTAGTCTTTCATAAGGCATCACTAAATGCACAAAAAAACAATAAAAATGCAAAACCCAATCTGCAGCTCCAAAAAAAATTCAAGTTCCCATATATTTTAGTATAAAAAATAAAAAAAAACCAATCAAGTCCCTGGGATTTGGTGTTTGTTTCACTTTTTAGGGAAGTTGCTCTACTCTCCTTACCGGTGCATGTACATATATATATATATATAAAATAGGGATGGCAATGGGGTAGGGTGGGCGGGCACCCGTACCCTCCACCCAAGTCCAAACCCATACCCGCCCCATTTCCCGGCATGAGTATGAAGTGGATACCCAAACTTATACCCATACCCGCCCCCATTATCCACGGGTATCCATTACCCACCCCATGCCCCCTATTGTGGGGATAAACTATTATCCATACATGTTCATATTAATTATTTAATGCTATTTTCAAAAATTCAATTATATTTTTTTATAACGTTCATAAATAATTGAGGCAATTGAATTTAAGCATGTATTTTTTTTAAAATTTAAAAGTCAATTAGATATAGAATGGAGCGGGTACGGTGGATATAAAGCAAGGCGGGGCAGGGCAGGTCGGGTATAACACTATACCCGTACCCACCCCCATACCCGTTGTAGGTATGTGGAGGGTAAACCCAACCCGTCCCGCTACCAGCCTCACTTTCTCCCATAACTGCCAAAAATAGGGTGGGCACCCGCAGGTAACGGATTCTGCCCTCCCTATTGCCATCCCTAATAAGAAATAGAAGCATCCAGATAGGGAAAACAGTCAGATACAAGGTCACTAAAAATCAAGGAGAAAGCACATCCATGCACATCACATTACACATGTTCAACCACTATGAACCCTAAACAGTCAAAAAGGGATAATAAAATGTTCAAGTATTGAATAACCACAACAGATTTTCACTTTTCTTCGTGTTAAGAGTATGAAATCTTTCATGGGCCTGTACCCATCAGCTTAAGCTTTTGGGATAATTGGTTCCTAGAAATGATATCAGAGCCTTGTTGACTAAGAGATCGAGTTCAAATCCCAACAACCCCCATTAAATATTAATGGCTGGGTCTCAACATTACCCACGCTTCAAGTACTATGAAGATTATCATGAGTGGGCATGCTAGAGTATGAAACTATTTGTGGGTCTTCACCCATCAACTTGATGGGATAATTGGTTTTTAGACATGATATCAGAGCCTTATTGACCAAAAGATAGCAAGTTCAAATCCCAACAACCCCGACTCTAAATATTAATGAGTAAGCATGTGCATTATCCACGCTTGAAGTTCAATGGACATTCATACGAGGGAACGTGTTAAAGTATGAAACAATTCCTATATCATAAACAATCACCCATCGGCTTCAGATTTTGGAAAAATTGTTTCTTTGACACCATTCTTATCGTACTTTCGCAAGATCCAAACAGAACCCACGTCAAAATTCAAAGCAACAAAACATTTGAAACAAAATCAAAGACAAAACACAATCAGAAACAGAAGAAGAACAGAAATCTACGATGTGGGTGTTTATGATTCGGCACCTGAGTAGAAGAATACGCTGAAAGATGAATTGAAGAACTGGGTTTAGAAAATGGAGGAAGAGATGAGAGAAATCGTGCAAGGCGCTACAGAGAAAGAGCAAAAACCTACCCGATATCACCAGTGCGGTGTCGATAATTAGGGTTAGGGTTAGGGTTTTGACCTATCCGCCCTTTTTACCAATCAGTACCCTTCATTTGGCTCGGACGGGTGGGAGTGAGAATTATAATTTACTTATTAGCGGGGCTTATTTATCAAGCACTAATATATGCATCAAATTTTATTAAAACTTTTAAGGTAAGCATATTTAGACGAAAATAGTATCAAGATGGGTGACCTCTTGAAAAGTTTTTATGTTGCTAATTCTATAAGATTGGGGGTCCTTAAACAGTCTCTCAACAGAGTCACATCCTGAAGGGGTAAGGCTGCGTACATCCACCCCTCAAACCCTGCTTAAGCGAAAGCCTTTAAGGCACTAGAACTATTGTTGTTGTTGTTGTAGTAAATGACGTATTAGTACTTTAAATTTTAGTGTATTAATTTTTTAATTTATAAATTTTGTAAAATAATTTTTTTATTTCAAAATTTTAATATATTTAATAAAATAATTTAAATAAAGATGCAAAACAAACCCACTTTCATTATTTCACAACATTGTGTGGACTATTTTATTAAATAAATATAACTTTTTGGATTAAAAAATTATTTTATAAAATTTATGAATTAAAAATTAATACACTAAATCTCAAAATACTAATATAAAATTTAACCTTATTTAATTTTTTTTAAGTTGTATGGCATGGAAAGTGAGAATAAAAATGGGTGAAATTTTCACATTTAGGTACATGGGATTTGGTTTGGAAATTCAATCATATGGTGGAAAAATTAGTGGGGCATGTAACTTTTTTTTTTTTTTTTTTAATTTTAATCTAATTTTTATTCAAAATAATTATTTTTAAGTAATAAACTTAAATAATTTTTTAAGTATATCATTATTATTGTTAGTATTACTACTACTGTGATTACTATAGTTATTACTACTACTATTACTATTATTTTCTTTTGGGTCAAATTACTATTATTATTACTACTGCTATATATTATCACTATTACTATTATTATTGTTGTTATTATTGTATAAAATCTATCAGAAGGTTTTTGGTAAACTATTTTACTTATAATCGCTTCTATTAGTGCATATCAAACATATGAATGACTACTTCAACCTTATTATCATCTCCAGTTTACACATATATCAAGCGGGTCCTTCTCACTTCCCAAAAGTTATTTAATTTCCTCATTCTTACTCCCACAATTTCATTCTCACATATCAAACAGATTTTTTTTAATGATATACTTAATACTAGATGAGCTATGTACAGATAGTCCTGCTTAGTGCGTCAAAATAAACAATCTTTTCGAGATATCGAATCGATTCTACTATGAACTCTTAAGGATATATTTGGCATGAGCTATAAAATTAATTTTTTTTTTAAAAATAAATGTGTTATTTAGCACATAAAATTAGAGTTTAAATGATAATATTGTTTTTCGTTTTACCTATAGGAATTAAAATTATAATTTCAATTCTCAATTTCATTTACTCAGACTTTAATTGAAAATCATACATTCCAAATTATTAAGTGTAAAAAAAGGAATTGTACTTCCATATTGACTTTATTAACCTAAAGTCCAAAACAAACTCACATGTGAAATACTCGTCCTGACCTTAATTTGACTCGAATCTGAAATACTTGTCTCGACCTAATTTTAACCCAAAACTTGAAATGACTGGGTTGGGATGACTCAATTTTAAAATGATTCAAACCCATCTAAAACACAATCTATCGAACCCAAAGTTTGAAGTGACCAAACCCAATTGGTGGAAAAACATGAGAAGACTCAGACCTGGTTTGAATGTAAATTAATCAAACTAATCAGAAACTTGAATTGACTCATCCTAACTAACCTGAAACCTAAGATGAGTCTACCCCAAAAAGACCAAAGTCGGCTTAGTCTAACCTAAACTTCCACGAACCGGAGATAACATAAAATTTAAAGTAATGCAAACATACCCAAATTTCATACGACTTAATCTTGTAATACTCTCCCCAACTCATTCCCGCCAAATGCTAACTCAAATCTAAAATAGTCCAACCTGATTAACCCAAAATTTGAGATAACTCAAACATTCCATGATTTGACTTAACTAAAACTTGACCAACGTCTTTTTGTTCAAAAAGACTTGACCAACGTTAACATACCCCCAACTCTTGCTCAAATTGTTCTTACGGATAGTAATGAATCGTAACTGGCCCTTGGGCGTCTTTTTGTTCAAAAAAACAAAAAACAAAAAAAACTTGACCAACATTGACCGAAAACTAGAGAATTCGAACTCAACATGATCTGGCTCGCCAAAACCGCCCAAGCCAGCCAAAACCCCAAATGATCAAAATTGATTGATATAAAACCCAAGATGACTCAAAAAGTTTAATGCTTACAGCTCTGTTCTCTATTTACGTCAATTGTCCAAGCATGACCAACTGCGGTAGAGAGCGGGATGCTGATAATCGAAGGAACGACGTGGTCAACCACGGTGATTGGGTTCAGTATTGTAAGGGTGGCCATCGCGTTCCCAAATTCGACCCCTGGTGATGCAACTGGTAAACCGGCACTGGCAAGCAGCGTTCCAGGCAGCGACAAGGCCGGCGGTGGTGGTTGGGTTATTGGTGGTGGACATGGTATTTAGATTTCCAGGTACCACTACTCTAATACCATGTAAACCCTCGTTTGGCAACGAAGTAAAGAGGGGTAAGGATAAAAAGGGGTAATTTTCTACCGCTAAAAGTTATTCGAAGGGTAACCCATTACACCTCTTTACCCCCAATTTCTTTAACCCCCAAATTGGGGGGGTAAAGGGGAATAAGGTTAATTTTTAAAAAAAATTTGACACTTTTACCCTTATTGTAACTATAACTCTCTTTATCCCTGTACACAATTGTCAAACAAGGGTAACTCATTTACCCATCTTTACCCTTACCGCTCTTAATTGGACATATCCAAACAAGGGTAGAATATTACCTTACCTTCCCCCCCTTTACCCCTCTTTACCCTTACCCTCATTTACCCCTCCTTACCCTCCTTTACCCTGTTGCCAAACAAAGCATAAAAGAAAAACGTATCCTCTCATAGGACACAAAAACTATATGTATATTAAAAGTACAAAATACGCTACACAAGTATAACAGGAATATACAAAGAGAATACAATAGGGTTCATTTACCAAGCACTAAGGCACCGGATCCCATTAAAACTCCGAAGTTAAGCATGCTTGGGCAAAAATAATACTAGGATGGGTAATATCCTGGAAAATCCTCGTGTTGCCAACCCTGTCAGGCTAGGGGTCCTCGGAAAGATCTTCTCGCCAAGGTTACACCCTGGAGGGGTACGGCTGCGTACAACCACCCCTCCCACACCCCGCTTATGCGGGAGCCTTTGAGGCACTAGGTGTATACAAAGAGAATACAATAGAAAAATATTCTAATACAAATATAATATGACAATAATTAAGGTTATTTTGTCATATTTTCTCAATTTTCCAGGTGGTAAATCAATTTTTTTGTCCAACAAAAACACTGTTTAAACAGGAAAAGAAAACACTAAAATCTAACAAAAATATACATACATATATATATATATACATATATATATATATATATATATATATAAAGAAAATTGTATAAAAAATAGTTTAGAGCTGGAGTCCTATCGATTTATTTAAATACATCAAACCCTACTAACTCGGCTTCTTGCTGTTACATACATATCTAATATCACTTATATGTACACTCAATAAGATTTCATCAAAACCATCTAAAATTTATAAAAAATAACAAAGGACAACAAAGGGGGAAATTGAAGGGCAAAAATCCTTGCCAAGTCTCAGCTTATGGCTGTCAATGACTTGCTTTTCGAGACGAAAGAGAGGAAAGAATGAGTACCTGCTTCTGGTAATGCCCATCATTGAGTTGGCCACTGCTTCAGAACTCTACATGTGTGTTCAATAAGTGCCTCACGCTAAAGTTGTGCTAAAGAGTGATCAAACTCAGAAGACTAATAGGCTGCTCCATCAAATGCTAATTGGTTTTGCAATGGAATCCAGTTCAGTTAAATATGAATCTCAGTGTCAACTATATGGGTCAAGCCAAAAGCTTGACAAGATCTAACACACATGAGCATGAACAACGAGTAAGAAAGATTCTTAAATGTACCAAATCATGAGCTTTCGTGGAACGTCTGTGAACGAGACAAAGCTGCTGGGTTTGCTTGCAGCACCGAAGTGGTTTCCATGGTATGATTCTTTTCCACACCCTTCGGCTGGAAAGCCTTGAAGAGTCCGCCCCCGTGGATAGATCCAACTTTACAGTCATTCTTAATCCCAAGCGTTGTCCATATAGAGCTCTTTGCAGCTTCTTCTGGGTCATCAATCCTCAATGTCTTGGGAACCCAAAGGCATCTCTCTGAATTACTGTCTTTGCCCAAGTCCTTATCCTCCGAGTTGCCCGTTTTAAGCAAATTTTCATCCCTGCAATGCTTTCCTAAAGTTGGGGAGTTAGGGCCAGAATTCGAGTTTGTTTCCAAACTAAGAGATTGATGGGGAACCCATGGGAAATTCCAAGTTCCCGGTATGGTGCAGCCCCAGTAAGCCGGTGGTGCAGGGTAGAATGGGATAGCAAAACCATTAGGGCAAAACGCAGGCGGCGGCATAGAACTCCATTGAGATGGGTTCCAAGGGTACGGCCAAGAAGCACTGGGGAAGCATGGAATTTGAGAAGGGAAAGAGGGAAAGTTCTGAGCTATTGGCTCGTTCAACCCAGCATTACTCTCATCATCCTTTGAGTTGGAGTGACCCGACTGCTCGTTCGCACTTTCGCTAACCACTAAGGGGGCAGTGATTTTCAAATCCTCTGGCTTATGAAACCCGTTTTGCGTGCAGTTCATCACCGTTTTCTCTGCTATGTTCAAGACACAAGCCATTGATTCACATAAGGGTGCATCAGTGCCAAAGGCGAGGATGGTGCCATTCGTTTTTATTGCAGGCTGGATTCCATTAGGAGTCTCAGTTTGAGCACCCTGCAGCACTTCGGGGACAGTAATCTGCCTGTAGTGGGCCACTGAGTTCTTGTTCTTCCGACGGCCTGCACCAACATGTACGTTCCTCATCGTCCCACCAGCTGTCCAGTATCGCTGGCAGTTCTTGCAGAAGTGGCGGGGTTGGCTGACATTGTAGTTGTTGTAGTAACAAAACTTCGTCTCCATGCTGTTACAACGTGGGCAAGGGAGGATTTTGTCGGGTTTCTTTGGTGTCTTCTCTTGTGAAGCATTTGTCTCGCTCTTTTGTTCATCTGTCTTTGAAAGTTCAGTGGTTGATCTTTCCTCGGTAGCGGACAAAGAAGCTTTCTGATTCTCATTTATTCCTACTTTTGGATCTGGATTCTGAGATTTATCCAAACCATGAGATGTGGTTCCAGTTTCCTGTATCATCTCAGTTCTGTCTCCTTCCATTTGGTCCTGAATTTATCAAAAAAAAACTTTCTAATAAGAAACAACATTAAGAACACAAAGCAAAGGCATGTAGGCGTGTAAATGAGTCAAACTGGCTTGCAAGCCCTTTTGATCCGACTCGTCCTAAAGCTTGAAAAGCTAGGCTTCCAGCTTGAGCCGAGCCAAGCCTGCTCGTTTAGTTTATTAAGACGGGCCTAAAAAAAATGAAGCCCAAGCTCATAGGCTCATGAACATAAACGAGTCTAAGTGAGTCTATAAGATAATTTATAAGTTAATATGTATCCAACCAAGCCAAGCCTAAATGAGTCTAAAAGAGCCCAAACGAGCTTGAATTGCACTTAAATGAACATAAAAGTTAGAAGCTTAGTCCGAAGCTCACCAAGTTGGGTTAGAGCTCAACCAAGTTGAGCTAAGCTCAAGCTTGAAGTTCCAAGTTGAGCTAAGTTCGAGCTCGAAGTTCCGAGCTTTCGAGCTGAGCTAAATGTAAATGAGCTGAGCCTCAAGCTTGACGAGCTCGAGCTAGGCCCACATAAGGAAACACAAGTGAACAAAAACCTTACACATGAAGCAGAAGAATAAAAGAAATGTACAAGATAAGGGAAACAACTGCATCACATAATCTAGTCACCCTCATTTATTTCAGTGTTTTACCTCTCCGATCAAGGTAGAACTATTTGGTAAAAAAAAGTACAAGAAAATTCTCTGTTTCTTTCTCTCCAAACTAGTATACTACTACACTACTATGGCCAATATACCTTTGAATACTATCATGCTTTGTAAAATTAACAAGAAAGAGATCATGCTTTTCAAGTACATGAAAGGTGTAATATGTAAGGGCACTTATGTGACAGCAGATTCATGCAAAGGTGACTAAGATATCAAAAGGCTGGCACAATATAAAATACATATATTAAGGAACTCTTAGTATGTACAGAATTATTTAATACGATATTATCTGTTATTTATTTTTCAGAACATCTAAATCATGTTTCAAACCTGCCATGTTAAATTATAAAGCACCATGGCAATTTTTCGCCATTCAGATCAGCTTTCCAGCTATCCGAAGATACATTCAGTGCCCTCCCCCGGGGGGAAAACATGTTGCCCTTTTCATGTTACTTATAGAAGATAATATCTCTCTTGTCCGTTGTCCTAGTTACTTGCAAAACATGATATCCTTCTTATTCAGTTTCCAAAAAGATACCCTGCAAATGTACTTTGACCTTAATATTATCACCACAAAGAACAAAGCAGATAATCAACAGTTAATCGGCTTAGAATGGCATCAAATGCCTATCTGCTACCAAGGATGGCATCTTTTCCATTGACTATGTAAAGGAAACGTTTAGGACTCCACATGTGAATCTAATAAGAATTCCACATGGGAGTTGTGAGAGTGAAGAATCAACATATAAGCTTAGTGGGTTACTCCACCTAATGTCAATTGGTTCCAGGATGGAATCCCACCTGAGCTTATATGTGGATCTCATATGTGCCAACTCCGTGGTTGAGCCCAAAGGCCCGCTAAAATTTTACCAGGAAAAGTTGCTTATTTTTGTCTTGATACCCCACTGATGGTTCCTGGTACACCATCGCTTCCACACACAGCTCCGAACAAACAAATCAAAACAAACATGTCATCGCCATTGGTATTATGAAATACGTCATAACTAGTCAGTCTAAGATGCAAAATCAACCACCGGCACTATGAAGGTACCATCATAATGCTAACAGAATAGGGATCATGTTAGTGCCTTGGAAGGTTCTCACTTTAAGGGCTAGGTTTAATCAGTATAACACAAGTTCACGGGCGAAGTAGTAACTCCCAATCAATGAACCACCCAAATGTCAACAAGAAGGCAGGAAACATAGTAAATCTTGTGATTAAATACTTATGATTAAATATGATAAAACTTACTAAAAGATTTAGGAGATATGTTATTCGATCATTGTTGCATATTCCTCGAATTACCTCACTGTGTAGACGTGAACTTAATGTGCATACCATCATAGTTCAAAAATCAAGGACACGATTGCAATTGTGATCTCCATCATGATGTAACAGAACTTATTTTACGGGTGTAACTTGATGGATCACAATCATTGCCGCATGTTGGCATAACAACTAGACTAATTTCCATTACATAACAGTCATTACATTACATAATGTCCATAAGTTTACATGTACAACATAATGTTCTCCATAAAGCAAAAGGTAATAGTGTAACGCCCCAATCCCACATTCGTGAAACATGTGGAGTTTCACTAATTTACAAGTAATTTCATCCCTACATTAAGTAACAAACCCTTTCCCCTTTTAGGTTTAAATGGTCCATTATGCGCCCAATAGGGGAGTTCCTACTTTTGTGGATCGTGTTGTAGCAGAGCTGGGTTGGGTCCTTATATTTGGTATTAGAGTCAACTTCCTTGGTAGTGTGTGGGCCATGTTGGGACCACCTGTGCAGCCTTGGTGACGCCGTCGGTCCAACGAGGGAAGATCAAGGCCGGTGGGAGCGGTGTGGGGGCATGTGCCTCCAGAAACCTGCATATTTTGGGAGGACAGATATTTGGGCATGCGACAAGGATGTCACATCTTTGAAGTAGGGAGTTTGTAAAGCCCCAGTCCCACATTGGTTAAATATGTGGATGTTTGGTGATTTAACCCCCACATTAAAGCAACAAGGTCTTCCCATTTTGGGCTTAAGTGATCCATTATGGGCCCAATAGCGGACATCTTACTTTCCTGAGTTGTGTTGCAGTGGCGTTGCTTTGGATCCTTATAATCATACTAGGCACTGACAATTTAGATACTCCCAGTTGTTAAATCCCCCTTTCCCTCTACAAATATGCTGGACCACTTCTAGTAACAAGACAAATGAACCCCATCTTCGGGTTCAGGGGAAGTATGGATTTGTGCAATTAATAGGACCCCAGCATAATAAGATCAGTTAGGAATCAATTCTGCAATACTATCAACAACAACAACAAACCCAGTGTCACAAGGGCTCCCGCCAAAGCTAGGCCCCGTTGGGTGGGGGGGTTGAGATGTATGCAGTCTTACCTCTTCAAATTGCTATCCGAAGGCCTACAATTTATTGAAGGCTTCCCATGATCAGCGTCTTTTGGCAACAACAAAGCCCATGTCCCTCAATCAACCTTTCCATTCGATAAACCAAAATAATCTCTCTTCTCCTCTCGACATACGTCACGATCGAATAGTCCTCTCATCATTTATTAGATGTATATATTCACTTAGTTTCTACTATTCATAACTTACGGATGTGATCAATTGGAACGAAGACACAGAGAAAAACCATGCCATTTAGGTCTGATTGACATGGATCAAGAGATGCAGCCTTTCATGTCTTTGCTATACGTTTTAAGCTTCATCGGCTTTCATTGGGCCACATCATTACACCAATCATCACATTTTAAGCATCTTTGATGGAGATGCTTGAAATGGAACATAGAACAACGTATGCAACAGCACAGAATAAGTGATATCAGGAAGGCAAATCACCTCAAAATCTTCAGAGAACAGCAAATAAACTCAACAGTAACCAAAGGAGATGGAAGCAAAAGAATAGCAACAAAACTAACAGTGGAATATGAATATATCAATATAACTGCAAAGGCAAAACAAACTCGAGCAAAGGTCTAAAATCATGCAGCAGAACTGCTAGACATAATTCTTCCACATTCTCAAATAATCAAACTTTACTTCAGTATATCAAATATACTCTTAATCGCAACCAAAGTGGGATTTTAAACTAGTATTTGGCGAGTCAATCGGTCCATCATGGACACAGCATAATGGTGAGCAACGTTGGAGGCTAAAGGCGCTACCTGGGTTCAATTCCTGCTAGTAGCATTACCCCCTTCCCCGCCTTATCAATGTAAAAAGATATTTGGGGAGTCAATCTAATTGACATTAACCTGAAAAATTAAGCTCTAATGACCCCAATTTGATTTTCCTTTTCAAGACCACTATCACCTAATTTATGCGAGGCTTATCTAAACAAGGAGATAGAAACATGAAGAGCAGCTAGGTAGAAAGTAAAAGGCTTTGTTTGATTAATAAAAGAATTGAATTCCTATGTGAAGTCGTATATCTCAAGAATTCAATTCCTATGTCAACTTCTTAAGAAGTAAGTACAAAGTGTTTGGTTGGCAGTATGATAAATCGAACTTTCTAGAGTGGGCTAGGTAGAAACAAACAAATTAGAACTTTTCTAGGGGACTAAATAAGTTACTTAGTGTATTCTAAAGGAACCGAAAATTGCTAAGAAATTTCTATTTCCCATGTTATGCCAATTTCCTAATAACCAAACACAAGAAGAAATACCTAAATTCCATGAATTCTAATTCCCTGAGCTTACTTCAGGTAACCAAACAAGGCCAAAGATTACAATAGAAAATTGTGACAAAAAAGGAGGTCAAATTTCAGCTCAATGAATCAATTGGTAACATAAATCAAATTCTCAAACCCCTAATCTCACAAAAAGAACTCCCAATTATCAGATACATAAATTAGCAATAACTCCAACTTTCAACAACAACAACCACCACCCAATGCCTCAAAGGCGCTCCCACCAAGGCAAGGTCTAGAAGGGTAAGACATAGGCAACCTTACCCCCATAGGATGCAACCTTGTAGAGAGGATAATTGTAAAGGACCAATTCTAAAAAGAACCCTACCCACATCAAATGAAAACAGACATGTCTAATGCAAAGGTACACTACTAATAGAAACTTAAAATTTCCCAAGCAAAAATCCTCACACAAGCTAATCCAACCCTTCGAATGAACACAAATTTCCAAACAAAAAAAAGCAAAAACAAAAAGGAAAAAAAAAATTTGCATTATGTTAAAGTATAAAACCATTCTTGAGTCTTCACTCATAAACTTAAGCTTTTGGTATAGTTGGCGTCTTAACATGGTACCAGACCCTTGTTGACTAAAATGTCACGAGTTCCAAATTTCGATAGCCCCTACTTTTAATATTAACATAATTCAAGCACAAGGTACAAGGTGGACTTGTGCAAAATCCACGCTTCAAGGCATTTGCGTTAGGGGGTATGTTAGAGTATAAAATCAATATCGAACCTTTCATCTATCAACTTAAGCTTTTGGGAGAATTGGTTCCTAGAACAACCCAATTCCTCAAAGAGGCTCCCGCCAAGGAGCATTTGGAAAGGGTAAGATGTAGGTGACCTTATCCGGAGTGATGCTACCCAATGAAGAGGTTGTTTCTGAACAACCTCCAATTCTAACAAGAACCCTACTCTCGTCATATAAAAACAAACATGTCTAATGCAAATAAGCACTACTAACAAAAACTTCAACTTTGCAAAACAAAAATCCTCACAAAAGCCAATCCAATCCCTTCAATCAACACAATTTCCAAACACACCAGCCAAAAACAAAAAAAATATTGCATTATGTTAGACCATAAAACCATTCATAGGCCTTCACCCATAACCTTAAACTCTTTGGATAGTACACAAGTTTGAATCCCAATAGCCTTCACTTCCAATATTAACATGACTTAAACACAAGGTATAATGTGAGTTTGTCCACTATCCACGCTTTAAGCCAAACGGCTATTTGCGTGGGGGGCATGTTAAGTTTTTGGGATACTTTATTTCTTAACACATTAATTTACCTCATCGATTTCTCCCTCCTCTGATGAAGTATTGATGGAAGAACACGGCGGCTCCTCCTCCTGATCGCCGCAGCCGGAATCAGCCGCCTCCGGCGAAGTTTCCGGGAAGGGAATCGTATGGCCGAAGAGCTTAATGGTGGCGTCCTTGGAATCCGCCATTGAAAAGGACAAAGAAAAGTTGAGAAAGAAGCCGAAAAGAGGAGAGAGAAAGAGAGAGAGGCTAAGAAAGAAATGTGCTAATTTTGCGCTATCCAATTTAGAGGATACTACACCTTTTTGCGTGTGCTTTTATGTCCCCACTTTACGAATGCCAGGGCCCTTGTGATATTAGATTTATTATTATTGTTATTATTTTGTATATGTTTTATGCAATTGGGTAAATTATATAATATGTTAAATTTTGAATACACGCGATACGAATTTAATCGGTCAAACATTACCCCTTATCTTGAAGGTACAGGACTAGAAACTGCTGATACTCTCAACACATTCTGCATTGTCCGTTTTTTTGTCTTCTCTCTCCTCTCTTCTGGCTTCTCTCTCTCCCCATTGCTCTTTACCTCCTCTCTCTCTATACCTTCCACTCTCTACTCCCCACATGATCTACTTCATTATAGGTCTGCGCTGTGCAGTATGTAGGACCTCCTCCCCTACGTGCTTGTCTGCCTTTACCTTGTGCCCTTCACGCTTACATGCATAGATGCCTTGATTGATTTCGATACTTTACATCCTCTTTTTACATGCTTCTTACATGCTCTACGTGCTCGTCTTACATTTCCTTCTTTCTTTCTTTTTTTTTGGCTCTTCATAACTATCAAACTCCAAAGACCAGGTTGGGAGTCCTCGGAAACAGCCTCTCGTCAGGGTCTCACTCTAACGGGGTAAGGCTGCGGACATCCTACCTCCCTAGACCCTGCGCAAGCGGGAGCCCGTGTGACACTGAGACTATTGTTGTTGTTGTTGTATATAATATGCTAAATTTAATATATTAATTTTTTATTTTAAAAAATAATATAAACTTAATAAAATAATTTTAAAAAAATATGAAATTATTGGTGTTGTTAAACATTCATATATTATATATTAAAAACTATTCAAGGACGTTTAGTTAAGGTTGCACTTTTTGCACGATAGATCCTTTAATATGGACTTTAATATTTTTATTCAAGTTACATATCAGTCTTATGAGGTTTAATATAATAGTTTTTCAATTTATAAATTGTAACTTTTTAGTTTAAATATACATATATTTAATTAAATAATTTAAAAAGTAGTGTGTGCGTGTATAAAATAAGCATTTCTTCCAATTTTTAAGCATTAATAATGTCACAAAATAGCAGTGGAGGGATAGTGAGAAGATGATGGGATTATTAACAAATGAAGAGAAGTTTCACACCCTTTTACACCATTTTTTTTAACTATTTTATTAAATTTATATACCAAAGAGGATACTAACACGCTGTTACCGGATCCCATTAGAACTCCAAAGTTAAGCATGCTGGGGCGAGAGCAGTATCAGGATGGGTGACCTCCTGGGAAATCCTCATCCTCAAGTTGGAGGCACTCAGAAATAGCCTCTCTTCAGGGGTAATACCCTGAAGGGAGAAGACTGCATATATCCGCCCCCCAGACCCTACTTAGGCGGGAGTCCTTGAGGCATTAGGTATGTTGCTTTTTTTATTAAATTTATATAATTTTTATACTAAAAAATTATTTTATAAAATTTACAATAACCTTATAATATTAATATGTAATTTACCTGTTTTAGGAAAGCAAATTCAAACATATCTCCATCCATCAATTTCTTAATCCATCAATTAAACTTATTTTTTTGCTAACAAGAAATATAGTTATCCGATAAACCTCGGCACATGTAGTAACCTACACACTACAGAAACTAGTTAAGTCAAAGATTCTTTTAGAAGATGTTCAAGGACGAAATCAAACTTCAAATCTTTTAGCTTAAAATAATATTTTTATTCTTTTATTTAGGGTTATTTATATTTTACTATCCTGACATTTTTAGCAATTATAAAAAAGACCCTAACGTTTTGAAATTATTAAAAAGGACCCCAAAGTTTTATTGTATTAATAAAAAGGACCCTCTCCGGCCATTTGATGTCATTTTGAAAGATTTTTGAGCCATCTGATTTATTTTGATTTGATCTATATTTGTATAATAATTACCGTGAAGGTTTTTAGGCCACTCAAAATTATGATTTTCCCGTTTTGAAAGGGAAGTTAGTTTCCCTTATTTGCTGGAGAATGTCATTTTTGTTAATACAACAAAATCTCAAGATTCTTTTTAATAATTCTAAAACGTCAGAATATTTTTTATAATTATCAAAAAAAATCAAGATAATAAAATATAAATAATTCTTTTATTTATCTTCTATTACTGAGAGAAGGCCCTAATGTATCTATTAAACTTAAAACATTGAAAAGATATATTAATAAACACTTGGCAATGTGAAGAAAATGTATGTTAAAAAATGTTGAGTGTAAAACAGGAGGAAGCAAGAGAGAATGCCACGTAAGCAGGGGAACAAGAATTCTGGGCCACAAGTTGGGCTTTGTGGGCCTCAACTTTGGATCTTTTTCTCTCTCTCTCCTTTTCTTTTTTCTTTTTTTTTAATATTCAAATCCTAGTCAGCAATTAAACCCCCTCTGTCTCTCTCTAGAGTCTTCGTACTTTCTCTCTCTTCCTTTCACTTTTTATGTGCTGTCCCGGAAAAAGAACTCTTGCGCTTTTTCCACACCAAAATTCTTTTCTATTTTTATTTACCGCCGTCAAAATATAACTCAACTCATTTGATCCATTACTTGATTTTACTGTAACCCGAGAAACTTAAAGTTTATTGGGATCTGAACTCAAAAATGACCTAATCTGAACTTGACCCAATCCGAGTAGACCTGAAGCCCGAAATGACCCGACCCATGATGACTGAAGACCGGAACCAGACCCGTCCTATATTTCGAAATGATTCAAATAAAAATTTATTTTATCACAGAATCTAAATAAAATATTAATTATAGTCATTTTATTTAGTAGTTTTAGTTATAACTTTCAATGTTAAATAAATCTATTATTAAAATAACTTGATGGGTCAACTTGAAATCCGAGCTGACCTAAGCATACTCGACTCTAGGTTAACCCAACCCACGGTTGACCCGACCCGATGTTAATCCAACCTAAGATTGATAGGACCTAAGGTCAACCCAAACCTGAGGATGACCCAACTCGATTCTAACCCGACCTGAGATAAACCTGACGTGACATTAACTCGACCAGAACCTTACCCGAACCGATCCGATTGCCAGGTCTATTCTTATCCACCTAATTTTTTTAAGGTTGGGGGCCCTAAAATCTGCATAAAGGAGAGCCACAAATATCATAATGGAGATCTAAATATGCGTGACGTGTATGGCCATAGGTATTCTCTGCAATTAGGTTGTGTCCATTTTTTGATAATTAGCGATAATGTTATAATACACAATAGGCGGTTTGTATAAATGAGATTTGAGTTAACCTGAATAAAAGTAGGGATCAAAACGGAGATAAAAATAGTACAGTAGACCAAAAAAGGATTACACGACCAATATAGGCAAATAATTCATTTTTCGATATTCCACTGTATAAAAATTCAATTTACAATTTAATTATATAGTTAACTTTTAGGTAATTTAAATTAGTCATCTTATAAAAAAATTAATATCAAATATATGGTTACGAGTAAAGAAAAATCGATCTAAGATGGTTTACCGAATCAGATCGGCCTTTTCGATCAAGGACTTGAGCGAACCGACCATATACGAGTCTAGTTTTTAGTCGTAGTATATGGGCTTAATCGGTCTTGACTTTGATCCAGTCCAAGAATGGAAAACCTATAGACCAAACCGAAGATTGATTAACATTAATTAATTAATTAATTTATTTATTTCTTATATGCGGATGGGATTTTAAGTTGGTGCGAAGTGCTCCGTTCGATGACGACTTCACCTTTTTAAAAAGTTCACGTGCTCAGCACGTGTCTGGATACTTTCTTTATATCTTGGAGCCTTTTCCCAAAATGACCCGAATTAAAAAATATTATCAAAAGTGGTCTTTTTAAAAAAATATTTAACCAAATAATTGTTATATCATTAAATCAAATTTTTTTAAAAAAATATATATATTATAAAGCTAAATATAGTCTGATAAAAAAAAAAGCTAAATATAGTATGATAATAAATATTATAAAGCTAAATATAACATGATAGTAAAAATTTAAATTTGGGTAAATATTTTTAAGTTTTTAAAATTTAAAAAAATTAAAATTTTTAAAATTTGCTGATGTGAAGGTTATTTAGGTAAATATTTTTTAAAATGAGCCATTTTTGGTAATATTTTTTTATTTTGAGCTATTTTGGGCAATGACTTTATATCTTTTGGGACAATATTATCCTCATATAAGTAAAAATAAAAAAAAAATGTAAATAATGTTGAGAAAATAACATAAATGTGTAACTAAAATTCAAATTCAAAACAGATAAAAACTAAATCGAGATGGGCTAATAAAATTTAGAACGACTAACTTAGGGTTTTTGAATTGAACATGCTCCAACTCGAATCGAGGTAATCTCAAGCTCCAATGAGATAGCCTTGAGCACAACCGTGAAGGAATTGGAAAAAAATAATAATTAGGCAATAGATGTGAGTGGCTCATAGAAAGAAGGATACGGCTACAAACAAGCATCTCAGATAATCAATTTGGATTTATGTCGGGTAGATCTATAATGGAACTAGTCAATCTCTTATGGCGTACTATTGAATATTACAGAAATAAACAAAAGCTTCTACACATGATTTTCATTGATTTGGAGAAGGCGTGTGACAGATGGCCAAGAGAGGTGTTGTGGAAGGTTTTGAAGGAGAAATGCATCCCCATAGCATGTATCCGAGGCATTCAAGACATGTACAAAGGCATATCAACCAACACGTGTACAGCGGAAGGGAAGACCGATGCTTTTCTGATCATAGTTGGGTTGCATCAAGGATCAACTATGAGCCATTTCCTAGTTATTTTGATTATGGACGAGCTCACTAGGCATATTCAAGGAGGTGTGCCCTTGGTGTATGATCTTCGCAAATGATATAGCCCTGGTGGGCAAGTCGAGGGCAAAGGTAAATGAGAAGCTGGAGCTTTAGAGAAGGGCTTTGGAATTGAAAGAATTACGGCTTAGTAGATCCAAAATCAAGTATATGGAGTTTAAGTTCAGTATCTCATCAAGGCCAAACATAGAAGATGTGATGATTGATTCGGAATGCACACCGAAAAAATAATGTTTCAAATATTTGGGGGTCCACAGTATAGCAGGATGGTGGAATTAACAAGGATGTTAACAACCAGATTAAGTAGTAGGACGACATAAATTGAGGATAGCTTCTGCGGTATTTTATGACAGGAAGTTTCCATTAAAGTTGAGGGGAAAATACTATAAGTCATTAGTAAGACCAGCTATGTCATACGGTGCAGAACGTTGGCCAGTTAAACGACAACATAAGCAGAAGTTAAGGTGGCAGAGATGAGGATGCTGCGGTGGATGTGTGGATACACGAGGAATGACAAGATCAGAAATGTTGTTATAAGAAGTTAGATAGGCGTGGTCTCAATTGAGGATAAATTGAAGAAGCAACATTTGCGATTGTTTAGACATGTTAGGAGGAGACCAAACACTTCCCTTGCTAGGAGATGCGAACAACTTCACATTACACACGGGAGGAGAGGTAGAGGCAGGTCAAAAAAAAGCTAAATGGAGACGTGACTTCACCCAATTAAATCTAAATAAGGAAATAATCTTAGATAGAGCAGAGTGGCGGGTTAGGATAGGTATAGCTGATATAGTGGATTAGGATGGAGGGGAACAATAAAACTAGTGCATAGTGCCCTAGGCTTCACGATAGATATTGTCGATTGTTGCTTGCTTGATTACATGTAATATTGTTGCTCTTTTTTTTACTGATTTCTTGCTGCTTGTTGCCCTGTTGCGTTTTTGTTGCTCTATCTTCTTGTGTTTACTTACTTTTTACTTTTCACTTTTACTTTGTTTTTACCTTTTGTTTTTGGAGTTGGGGTTGGCGGACATAGCCTTTCTTTAGGGTGGCATCCTGAAGGGGTAAGACTGCATACATCTCAACTGCCTCAAACCCTGCTCAAGCAGGAACCCTTGTGGCACTGAGTTTGTTGTTGTTATTGTAATTAGACAACATATAGAAGTAAGAAGCAGAAAGTAAGAATCAATCCAAAGTATTGTTTTGCTGTGGAGTTCACGACTTTTCGAAGTTCATGCCCCCACACGAGTACAACAACACCAATTGATACTCCGACTGCCACAATTAACACGGCGGCCACCTCTGTACGGTTAGAAGTATATACAATCGGTATGTTCCCTCTATAATGTTGCATCAAATTTTGATACAATGTACGTCCATGTTGTGAAATAATATTTCACTTTGATACTTCCAACAATAAATATCAAAATAGTAAGTGCATAAGTAATAAAAATTATAAATTTTAAAATAACTTATTACATATATATGGGACTAAAATATTTAAATAACAAAATATTAAAATTTAGAATATCTAAATCATATAAATTTTGCTGCAATAAAGGTATCTTGCCTGGCTACCTTTTCATGACTGTAAGGTCAACAGTTTTAATATGTCAAACTTATTATATACTTGAACGCATACTTAAAGTGCACTAATGTCATAGTATTTAGTGAAATAACACTTAATTTAAAAATATTAAATTACTTTGTTATTAGTATTTTTATCGTGACAATTTCAATGACCTACGATTTATTTTTTTGACATAAAGAATATTTATCAATCTTGTTGGGCGTCAACTGTCAACCGTCAACCGTCAACCGTCAACCGTTGTCTTTATCTTTTGGTGTTGCACATTTTTTGCTACTATTTTGGTCAAATATTTTGTATTTCGTTATTGTTGCATTGTGGGCTGCATTGGCCTTTCTTGATTGTGTTGGGTTTGTACACCTAAGGTAGGTCTTCTCAAGTTTGTGTGTTGTTGGGGTAACTTCTTTCCGCTTTCTTTTGGTTTTATTTTATTCTGTTTTTTCTTTCACTTTTGTACATTTTGTGAGAATTTTATCAATTTTTTCAGTTATAGAAAAGCCAGAATAAAATAATCATATTATTATAAA
The DNA here is from genome assembly GCA_018398585.1 of Simmondsia chinensis. NCBI lineage: Eukaryota > Viridiplantae > Streptophyta > Magnoliopsida > Caryophyllales > Simmondsiaceae > Simmondsia > Simmondsia chinensis. The sequence continues at coordinate 35,412,501 of JAGTTD010000008.1, read as the reverse complement.
AGTGGGGTTTGGTGATGGTTGAGCTTACAGGGCAACATGTGTGAGCTTAATATATGTCATTATAAACTGTACCCTTTTTCTTTTTTTTTTTGGTAACACTAAGAAGGGGGAGGGGGAGATGAGAATCGAACCCAGCATCCCGGTGTGACACACCTACTCCCTAATCTGGGGAGCTCCCGGGAGATTATCAACGGTACCCTTTATGTTATAAACTACTGAACCTGACATACAAAGTTGTTGAGTTGAGATTAAAGAACTAATTGAATTCGTGACACAAGTGTCAGAAGCACTTGGCTAAGTTCTCTAGCATCCAATCAAATGTGTTAAATTTTGTTTTCAGGAAAAAGAGCCTCTTTCTCTCTTTGTTGTGCAAACAAGCTAAAGATCAAGCTGGAGATTTCTTGGAAACGGTCCAAGCCCCATCTTTGTTGCAGCGCAGGTCAGTTCCAAGTAGATGGACCCCTCCACCACAGTCTTTTATCAAACTCAACTCAGATGCCTCTTGAAGCGCTAACGGTGAATCAGTTGGTGTTGTCGTTGCTCGTGACCACAACGGGACAATTGTTGGTGCATGGTGCTGTTTGTTTAAAACCCATGATCCTCTGGCAGTAGAACTCCAAGCAATCCGTGGAGCATGCTTTTTAGCCTTAGCATCGGGATGAAAGAATGTGATGATTGAATCAGACTGCCTCAATACAGTTAACATTTTGAATCAAATATCGACCCGCCCATGGATGATTTTTTCACTAGTGCAAGATATATTCCAAGTTAGGAATAATTTTGACTATATTATATTTTGTTGGACTCCAAATCGTGTGGCCCATGCAGGGGCTAAACTTTATTTTGATCGTGTTTGTAATCTTGATTGGTGGATAAACACCCCCCACCCCCCATTTGATGTAATTCTGTGTGATGCTATCTAGTTTTCTTCGGCCTGTTGGCCGGTTTGACTAATAAGAAAAACTATAAAAACAAGTTCTAAAGTTTGAAATTTTTAGCATATATTTTGTTAGGAAAATTTAATAAAGTGCGTACTATAACAGCGGTTTCAAGACGTGTAGTGAACCACTTTTCTTAAAATTTATTTTATTCTTATTGAAATAGTCTCGATGATACAAGAAATCAAAATACAAAGAGAGAATAAGTGTAGAGATGATGAATTTCTAAAATGGAAGAAGAAGAAAATGTTAAAAACCAACCAATAGCAGTTGATAGTGGCGATGGTGGACTATATAAGTCGGGTGGATCACAATAGTGCCTAGCCACAACGAGGATGATAGCAAGCCGTAGTGGTGGGCGAATTATGGTGGCAGCAGATCGTAATGGTGGGCATTGCAGGAAGGCCATGGTCGTGATGCAAATTAGGGGGGAGGCAAGGATTGGTCGTATTGAATCATACTGGTGTGTTGTAGTGCAGATCATGAAAGTGGTAACTTATAGTGATGCGGATTATGAAAGTGGCAACTTCTTATAAAAATTTGTCGTCAGGTGATAAAGGTTGACGTAAACCACAACATAATCACATACAAATATGTGCTTACCATTTCGGTGAGCATCAATCACAGGTTTGTATTTCATATTACGTGTAGCAATTTTATTTCTAACCTCATCGTGTATATCACATTTGTTTTGAGCAAAAAGCTTGATTCGAAGGAATACAACCGAGGATGGGGGGGAGGGGAGACAGTTCAAAGAGGTACGAGACCTGTAACCATAAAAAGTTTCAAAAGGACTCTTACTAATGGTACAACTAACATAATTATTATATGCAAATTCAACCAAAGGCAATTTAACCATGTACAACAAAATTATAAGAATACTAAACCGTTCTTAATTCTTCGCCTAATAATTTAATTTTTGGAATAATTGATTCCTTAACATAAAATCAAATATATTGCCCGATTTACAACAACATAATCAACCAACCAATAAATTCGGTATTTATTGAGAAATATGCCTTCTACATACACCTTTTTTTGATAGTTAAGAGGATAGAATCTTCAAACATATATTGTAGACGGTCTTCGATATATACAGGAACCAAAAATGGTAAAGAAATAACCAATAAAAATCGACAAAATAAAAACCCCTAAACTAAGAGAGCACCATGGGCAACACCAGAGAAGCATACATACACATACACAACCATCATTGAAGCTCAATCCCAATCTTGAGTGCAATTCACATCACAAACACCACACGCAAACTCAATTGACCCTGAAGCATCAACATGCCCCTCATTCTCATGTTGTCCACAAAATGGCTTATTACAAAGACTACATTTCGGAAGTCGAAGCCAACAGTCCACGCACAACGTGCACCCACAAACGGTTTCTTCTTGTTCATCATCTTCTATACAAACCCCACATCTTATGCACCTCTCAATGCAATGACAGCATCCATGGCATCCCCTGTGGGTCCCCTTAGATATCTCTCGCGGGCAGTCAAAGACGATTTTGACCTCATTACATCTCGGGCAGATCTCCACGTCGATGGGGCGAGCATCGTTATTCAGGTCGGGTATGAAAAGGGTAGTATGGGAATTTTGGTAGTACTGTGGCTTCTGGGTGTGGGATTGTTGCTGGTTTTGGGAGGTTGAAAGATGAGATTGCAGTAAAGTTAAGTGGTGTTGGTTGATGTTGTATATGCCACTGATCTTTATGGTTGTTAAGCAGTGTGTTGTTTCAGTTAGTGTTTGCACTGCATGTAGCACTCCTGTGGGGGTTAAGCTGGTACAACCGGGCACATAGAGCTGCAACTCACACAAACGTAGAAAGAAATCAAGAAAAATGTAGTAAGATATAGCTTAATGAGACGACGTTTGACACCTTGGACACAGCTTCTCTCTAGAAAAGCACCTATACATCTTACCCCCTAGACCTTGCCACAATGGGAGTCTCTTTTGAGGCACTGGGCCGTTGTTACAGTTTTCAATTCCTGCTTCACATTAATCTTTGAAGGAAAATAAGACATCTTTAAAAGAGTATTATAGAATTATTTATTTGTAATGTAATTGTTCAAATTTTTTGCCATAAGATCCTATAAAATAGTAATGGGCCAATTGAGTTTCGGAGGAGTTATATCTGCTTCTATGGCTTCTTATATGAATGATTTTCTTAAGGAGAAAATCTTTTGATTCAACAACTCGGTGCTTCAGAGAGGCTCCTACCAAAACAGGGTCTAAGAGGGTAAGACTTATCCAACCTCACCCTCATAAGGTGTTATCCCTGTAGATAGGTTGTTTCTAAAGGGTCCCCAACCCTAAAAAGAACCCTACTCAGTCAAATAAAAACATGTATGTCTAATGCAAACAGGAAAAACAGGACCTAATCAAGTCAAATGAAGTAGCAAAGACTAACAGACATGCAAGCCGAAGGAAATGGTCTAATGCCTAGGAGCACTACTCAAGAAAATCTTTTGATCCATGAAGAGGAAATTGACTCACTCTCATAAAGGATAACATTTTTCCACTATAAGAGGCAAACCATTTTCATCTTAATCTTATATTTGGAAACTTACCTCGACCTCAAAACACGAATGCTCTAATAGTTTTTATCTATAATAAAATTGATTCCTTAACATAGGCAAATAAAACTTACGAAGAAAAAGAAACTCTAGCTAAAACTCCTTTGAGGAAAAATATTTTCTATTAGATATCATCCCTCTATCAGTCAAAATTGTAATAAAATACATTACGGAGGGATTTTATACTATGAATACATTGCTTCTACATAATATAATGACTTACGACCACTTTTCTACACTTTATTCAAACATGGATTCGAGGAAAATTACTTTACTTCGCCAAATGGGCATGGGGTATCATGCATCACACTTATTCCAGTTCCGGGCTCTCAGATCAAATTGGCATTAATGTACTCATTCGATCTAAGATCTCTTATTGAATTGCTCATTCAATGAGCATTTTCCTCAAACCATAGTTGGCCTAAATCTAGAGAGTTCACCGAGAACAAAAAAAGTGTGTCAAAAATGCAGTGGAATTATAGGGCTTTAATATCACTTGTTAGGGACCTATCACAGACATTGAAATCCTAAATCGAAATAACAATCACACACAACGTGAGATTGGGGAATAAAATCAAGAACACCGAAATGTACATGGGTTCAGCTGACACTTACATCCGTGGAAGGGAGCACAATAATTTCACTATATCTTTCAAATTTACATGAGATGTCTCAACTCTCAATCATTCTCAACCCTAATGTCAACATACAAAACCTAGTGTATATGTAGAGCTACAACATCATCATGGGTCTAAATTGGATTGGCCAAATCCTCTACTTTATAAATAAGACCCAAAATAATCAAACTCCACAGATAACCCAACAGGAACTATTATAAAGGTCCACTTCTCCAAAAAATATAAAATAAGGACGGCTTTTGAAACACAAACATCAAGTGTACATCTTATGATTGAATATTTATGAAGATGCTATGAACATACAATGGTCAAGTATATATAAATTGCTATATCTTGTTCATCACATATAGGGCCGGGCATAACCCAAAGCAACTGCTTGGAGCCTCTGAATTTTAAAGGCCCCAAATTTTAGAGGTTGTGGCTTTTGAAGTACCAGTTGTTAATATTAATAGGTTTAAAGAGAAATGTTATTATACATGAAGGACCCTATTCAAAAATTTTGCTTGAGACCCCAGGAGTGTTAGGACCGGCCCCGATCAGATAATTTTCCCATGCCTACAAGTCCAGCTACAGATCAAGAATCCTAATCTGCATCAAGAACAACATATCCTGCAGCAGCTTCCCAATAGAAACAACTAGCTATAAACTTGGGTTTTCTTTAATTATCTTTTCTGTTAGCTAATGGAAGCTAAGTTAGGCTTCTTGTGTGAAGCTTAGTATTATACTGTTATGGGTCAAGTCTATGAAGCGGAGATCAAGCCGAGGCCCATTTGGTGATTTCAGCTGGTGTGATTAGGGTTTCTTCTACGTGCACCAATAGAAGCTCTATAGGGTGATGAAATCAGAAAAAACTCTCTGTAAAACTTCTAAGCAATAAAATATCCCTTCAACTTCGTAATGTAGACATTTTAATCTTGTATGTTTGTTTCTATTTCCTCGTCAAATTTTTGTTGTACTTTAGTTGTTGTGTTTTCTAACAGGTTACCCATTAATGCTCGTATCAGTTATTTCAAAGGCATATGATCAATTACTTAAAAGATTCTCTTAGTTTCACATGATATCAGAGCATCAAGGCTCAATTGTCACCTACCATCCTCAGAAAGCAACCAAACCTTAAATACAAGCCCAACATCTCCTTAGTCAAAAGAAAAAAATATAATTCGTTAATGCAATTCATAAAATGAAGTCATTTTGCTGATGAAACTGCTTTAGTTTTCGATTTAATGTCTAAAGACCTCACTCAATTTGCTTTTCATGCTCTGAGCATACACCCTGTAGTTTCATTTGGTTTTATAAATATTCTTTTGTTTTTTGCATTCTTAGGTTGGGGCTCTTCAGAAACAGCCTCCCTTCAAGGTAGCACCCTATAGGGTAGGGCTGCCTACATTTCACCCTCCCCAAACCCTACCTTGACAGCGGGAGCCTTTCAGACTCTAAGTTCGTTGCTGTGCTGCTGCTGCTACTCTGAGTATACACATTCTTGTACTATATTTATTCTAGTAAAAGACATTCATACTTATGATGAATGGTCAATTTTTTGAGTGATCATGAAAGATGAACAACAGAGTAGCAACATCATCAACTTACGCGATCTAACAATCCTTATTTGGCCAAAGAGCTTAACATGACATGCCCATTATCTTCATCTCACCTTCTAACACTTTGTCATACTCTACATGACCCTTAAATAGCCCATATGGCTGGTTGTTTGCTCATTCAACAATCTCTCAGTATCAAACTCAAGTTTACTCTCTCTCTGTTAAGAGGATTCCAAGTTATTTTTTGATCTTGATGTGTTCAAATCAAATTTTTTATCAATTCCAAGTCCATGCTTTGGGCTTGAGGCCTAGGGAAATTTGACAATTTTCATTTATAATAATTGGTTTTCTTAATGTTAAATTTCATCGGACCTAAATGGAGTTACATGAAATTCACATATAAACTCAAGTGAGATTCCATTCTAAAACCAATTGACATTAGTCAGAGTAACCCCACTAAGCTTATATGGTGCGTCTTTTTTCGCATAACTCCTATGTGGGATTCAATTTAACTCCTACGTGGAGTCCTTAACATTTCTTGTTAGGTTATGTGTAGAGCTTGGTTGTATTGGACTTTGTTTATAAGGTATAGGATCGGGCCAATCCTATTTAAGCCCATATTACACTAGGGTTTAGTGTGGGAGGCTTCATATATACACAAGGGATATGTATGTTACCATTAGGATTTGAGTAAGAGCTGAGAAAGAATGGAGAGTAGAGACGTCTCATATAAGCTTCAATTGATATAGTGAAATTATCGCGCTCTCCGCCGTAGATGCAAGCTTTAACCAAATCACATAAATTTTGGTGTTCTCTCCAATCCCCCTTTTGTGTGATTGCTATTAATATTTGGAGTTCCGGCTATTTTGTGACTAGTCTTAACAAGTGGTATCAGAGCCCAAAACTTAACACTCCCCTACAAGTGTAAGTCCTTAACAATCATGCTTATACGTTACTCTCTTCCTTCCTACAACTCCTAGATGGGATTCACATTTAACTCACATACGGAGTTCTTAACACTTAATTTAGGCCTCGTTTGGTATGTAGAAAGTAAAAACAAGAAGTAGAAATTCATAAAAAATACAAATTTGAACCCTTGTTTGGTTGGGAGAAAGTTGGCAGAATGATGGAAACAGAAATTACTTATAAATTTTCAATTTCTTCAAAACGCAGTAAGTAACTTACTTAGCCCCCAAGTCAGTTCTAATTTCATTATTTTTAACTACCTTTTCCAAGAAAGTTCTATTTCACAGACAACCAAATATCTTTTACTCACTCCCAAGAAATTTACACAGAAATTGAATTCCAAAAAATACAACTACCCAGGGAAATTCAATTCCTAGTAACCAACCGGGGCCTTAGTTCTACAATTGCTTACATACCCGGATGATGAGAGGATTATGAGCAACAACCCTCAGCAACCCATCATCAGTGATGTTAACGCAGTTCACGAGCACCAAGTTTCTCAATCTGCCGCCCACCTTGGAAGTGATTCTCATCAAAATATCATCGGTTAGGCGCAGATTTAGAGGACTCTGAACGAGTATGTCGAGCCATATCAATACGTCGTCGGCAACGGCGTCTCGTAGAGACCGAGACACTTGAGTGATTGTTAACAGTTCGTACAAAGGAAGGTAGGGTAACACCAGGTACGGAGCTTCATGCGGTGGTCCGCTGGCTTCCATGGCAAGATCAAAAATTGGGGGTTTAGAGAGAGAGAGAGAGAGGAGGGGTGGAACTGAGCCAAAATCCAAAATACAACAAGCAACATCCGTAGCCAGTGCCTTAAGGACTTCCATCTAAATAGGATCTGATAGAATAAATATACACATTTTTTTCTTTTTAGGATATTACTTCTGAAAATAGATTGTTTTTGAGTGCCCCTAATTCGAGGGTGAGGACTTCCTATGAGGTTACCCATTCTAGTACTGCTTTTGTCCAAGCATGCTTAACTTCGAGGTTCTAATGGGATCCGATGATGACATATTGGTACCCTTTTTGGTAAAATCCAAAATACAACAATAACAATAAACCGAGTGTCTAAAGGGTTTCTGCTTGACCAGAGACTGAGGGTGGATATATGCAACTTTATCCTTTTAAGATGTTACTTTAAAAAGAAGTTGTTTTTAAAAACTGCAAAAGCAGAAATTTAAAATAATACTAAAATAAAAAATATTTTTAAAACTAGCTTTTAATGAAAATTATTTATGTTCTAGAGTTATGACTGGAGGTGGGTGCTCGTTTTTTTTGCCCCTCGTCCTCTTATTGGGGAGGTGCTATCCATCTGAATAGCGTATTTTTTGATAGGGTAGAAATTATTATTGTTATAGTAATAATATAAAAGTGTTTTCTGAAATACTATTAAAAGAGAAATATTTTTGGAGTTAATTTTTTTTGAAAAATATTTTTTGAAATGATATTTATGTCATCTTTTAATATATTTTTATTACATTTAATTTTTTTTTTAAAATTGAATTTTAATGCACGAATTTTAATGAATGTTTTATTTTTTTAAATTTATAATATTTTTTTAAATATAATAAATAAATTAAAATTATTTATTGAATATCTAAATTAAATGTGTATGTAAATAATTCAATCTAAATATTTACTTTAAATAACTCAATTTAATTTATTTACTATAATTAAAAATATATATATTTTTTTAATAAATATACATGCATATATATTAAAAACTATGCACAATGAAGGGTCTTCATTTATTTTTTGAAAAAATAAGAAAAGGAATAAAAAATACCGAAGATAATAAGAATGTTATCGGGGAAACCTATTTTTTGGGACGTTAATTTCGGGAATATTTTTTCTTTTGGTTTTATTTCAGACATTAACTCAATGATGAAACTTATAAATAATGAAAAACACAAAATTATCCTTAAAAGTTTTTTGACAATAATATAAAAAGGCATAATGCTCATAAATTTGAAAAGCTTGCCTATAAAAGAAAAATTGACCTACTTTACATTATTTTTCTCTACTGACTTCTTGTAATTTTCACGAAACAATTCATAGTGTATTAGAGAATCAGCTTCTGAGTCGCTGTTCTGCTGTGTCTGGCCCATTCTCTAGGCACCATTGGAAGGCAAAGAGTATGATAAACATACATACTCTCTTTGAGACAGAGGATAACTTTCTGCAAAGTAAAAAATTTTTGAGCTTATCTTTTATTTTAGGAAAACATTTTAAAAAAATCTATCTTTTAAAATTTAATTAAAATGCTAAACTTTATATCCCTAAAGACATGAAAATTGTGTCATAATTATAAATTTGAAGTAGGTTAAAAAAGAAATTGATTGTAGTGAAAGTCGACATTGGATCAAGTCAGAGTCATCAAAAATAATGTCGAAAATAATAAGGTCCCTTTCATAAGTGATTTATTAGCGAAGAAACCAACATTCAAGGTACAGAAGACCAAATCAACCTACACATGTTATTCTTTTGTATAAAAATGATGGGTTAAATCTTACTTTTGTTGAATCGCGTTTGTAAGCATACAAAACTAAAATTGTAGACGCTTTTCGCTTCTATGCCCCAAGGAGGATGTAACGCCCCCAAACGATAAACCGAATAGGCTTAAGTTAAGAGGACGCTACACGGCCATACTATAATAAATCCCCTCATCATAGTACGAAGCCTAAAATCTTTCGATTATAATTTCTCAAAATTTCATAAATTTTGCCAACATATATGACCTCAAGTCCAAATTCATCGATACTAACATTTTAAAACTAATAGTGCGGAAGCTCAAATTACAATATCTCAAACAATCTATAATATCCCACTACAAAACTATCAAATAATTAAACTACAAAAAAATAGACTAAATTCCGAAACAGAGAGTGGCTGCATCATCCTCATTCCTCTAGAATTTGCCACCGGCTACTAATCTGAAAGATAAATTAATAGGGTGAGCAAATAACGGCTCAGCAAGTATACCATACACTCTACCCGGATCAGGCATATTATTTAAAACAGATAAAATTTCAATCAAATCCAGTAAAATCAATTTATCAGAAAAATTCACATTATGGTAGCACATATCTTTTATTTACAAGAGCTCTTTTTGGTAAAACTCACAGACGAAACGAAAACTACGGCCGGTATTATTCCCGCGACAGGGTCACAATCGACATTCACATTTCACAAATTCGAACCGGTTCTAAGTCGACAGATCCAATAGGATCGAACATAGATCTATGTGCCGGTATTATTCCCGCGACAGGGTCACAGATCGATTTTCACATTTCACATTTCACATTTCACATTTTATCGTCGATAGACACCGGAGGGTCAACGTAGTTATTTGTAAGCTCTTCCCATAAAATCTTTTAATTCAAATAGCAAGTTTACAATAGTTCCTTTCGCATACTCACAAGTACAATTTCTTTCAAGATTCACATGTTTAAATATCAATTCAACGTATAAATCAGTACAATTCAAATTACATATTAACACGTCAAACAATAGTAGAAAGCACATATTTAAACGACAAATCAACGTATAAATCAGTATATATTAAATCAAAAGAGGATAAATCACACAATTAGCCAAATATATATGCCTGAACCTATTTTAGCAAAATAATAAACTATTCAATATAAGTCTCACATGAAAACCCTTAAGAATCAGATTTTTTGTATATAAACAAGTAGGGGGAGTGGTATACTTACCTTTACTAGCGTTTATCCAAAAGTTGAACTCCTATTACGGGTTAGCGTCGGATCCTATCAAGCGAGAATCGAAATTTAGGGTTTGACGAAAAAAGAAAGAGAGAGAATGAGAGAGAGAGACTAAAGCGAGAGAGAGAGGGGCGCAGGGGAAAGGGAGAGATAGAGAGTTTTGGGGTTTTGGGAGGGGGTCTTCACGGCCCCCTTTCCCTTCCTTTTTTTTTGTTTTTTTTTCCCTTTATATACATATATACCTTTACCTATTTTAATTACTTTAATGCTACTAATGGACCCCTTTCTGATAATTAATTCATTTATAATTCAATCGAAATAATAACGAATTTTAATCGTATTATAATACCTAGCCTAATTTAATTAGACTGGGTATTGCAGAGGACAAGCTAACGGTTTTTCTCTGTGTCGATCCCATTCTAGCTGAAACCGGCTAAGGATGAAATTGACAAGGGATTTGATAGGGTTGAGAGAGAAACTGCAAATACCAGCCTTGAGAATTCGAATTGATTCTTACAAGGCCTTATATGAGCTTTACAAGTAGGGGTAGACTCTTGTGGATGACATAGCTTGCAAGGCAAATCTAGAATTATCCTTTTGAAATGGCAGAAAATATTTAAAAACAAAATTGCCACAAGCCGCCACTGAATATTTGCTACGTAAGTGTCAAAGTTTGATTGGAAGATGAGTACATAAGTGGATAGTGGATCCCATGGTTTGAAGGGAAAGCTAGGTATGAGGTGTCGGAGCTTCAAACCATTCTTAGACCTTGATCTACCAACTTAAGCGTTAGGATAATTAGTTTCTTAACTTGATATTAGAGCCTCTTTGATCGAGAGTTATTGAGATTGAATCCTAAATGCTAGCATATACTAATATAATTACAACACAGGATATGGGCCTCTTCGTCTATGTATGCTTCAAGTCCTATAGCACTCGTGAGAGAGCATGGTAAATTGTAAACATTTTTAAGTATTCACCTATCAGCAAATGTGGGTGGATACCATGGCTTGCGTATTGACATCTTATGAAAGGATGCACCGGTTGTTCTTAAATGCAACTAGTACTTATCTGCTATTGGAGACTCATTGATGATATCTCAATCATTATAGTGCCGGTTTAGTGCTGAAAATGATAAATGGCCTTTGATTAATTTCGGGCCAATAATCATGTTACTTGGCTTGCTAACTTCAATTATAAACGAGTTGCGTCGAGCCTATGTTTATTAAGCTTGAGGCTTGGTTGAGTTTGCTAAGCTCCAACTTGATGAACTTACCGAGTTCAGCTCCTTTGGGCAATGGAATCAAGCTGTGCGTTTGCAATTGCTTTGCAGTTGCAGTTTGACCTTACGTAAATGGTCAAAGAACTTTTGGGCTCTCTTAGGGATCATAAGTTGTTTTTAACTTTATGTTTGCTAAAATCCAAAAAGGTCATATGAGCAATAATAATAAGCATATGTGTATGTTCGGTTTTTTTTTTTTTTTTTTTTTTTAAAACCTAAAACCATCTCCTAAAGTAGAAAATTGTCAATTAGCCAACTTTTCAATTTTCCGGACAACCCCTTCAAAAGTTTAAATTTTTTCAATCAACCACTTACAGTAACACCGTTAGTATTTCGTTTGTGTTGCATGTGTGATTTTGTTTAGATTATATATAAAATCATAGAAAACATAAAATATGTTGGTTTTACTTCAATTGGGAAAGCATTACACTATTAAGATGGCTCTATCCACAAGTTCTATCATCTGTACACATGAGCGGGTAGTGGGATTCGAACATCAACGTAGAAATCATTTAAAGGTATATTACTTTACCAAGTTACCCGACACTAACATGTGTATTTATCTTCCCTTTTTTGTTCCCTTTTTGTATAAGAAAATATAAAATTACACGTGTAACCTCAACACAAAACTAAAGGTATAGGTGAGTGATTGAAAAAATTTAAACTTTTGAAAGTGGTTTTCAAACAAATCTACGGTAGTTAAGTAAAAAATGACTACTTTTGAAGTTGGCATTTTGTAAAAAGAACCATATATGTTTCAATAAACGAAATCCAATTCTTATGCATTATAGAGGCAATTACAGTAGTACCATCTTGTAACGATCAATATATAATATGAGTGTCGTTATATTAAGTGAATTGTTATTGGACTCCATGCTTTCAGCTGGACTATGTTCATTTCAGCTTGTTTAGGCAAGTTTATGTTTTAAATATATCTCAGGTTGGGGGGTCCTCGAAAACAGTCTCCCTTCAGGTTAACACCCTGAAAGGGAAAGGCTGCGTACATCAATCCCCCCAGACCCCACTTTTGCGGGAGCCCTTGAGGCACTGGGATTGTTGTTGTTGTTGTTGTACTCACTATCCTACCAACTATAACAACAACAACAGCAGTCCCAGTGCCACAAGGGCTCCCGCCTGAGCAGGGTCTAGGGGGGTGGATGTACGCAGCCTTTCCCTTTTAGGGTACTACCTTGAAAAGAGGCTGTTTCAGAGAACTCTCATCCTGAGAAGCGTGTCATCATGTCACATACTCACTATCCTACCCTAACCACTTATTTATACTAATTAATTGACCTGACTCACCTAAACCTAAATGAGGAGATGACCTTGGATAGAGCTCGCTGGAGAGCGAGCATAGGGGTAGCCAATGTAGCGGCCTAGAGTAATGCTGTGTATTGCTGCTAGCCTAGGGTTTATAATGCAGATTTACCTCATGTGGTGTGCTTATGTGCGTATGCGTATGTGTGTATGGATGTGGTCTATTTGCCTTATTATGTGCTGCATATGTGTCTTTGACATGACCTAACCCTTTTCAGGATGCCTTGCTTCCAGGACGGCAAGATCTTCAGGTTGGGGGTCCCCGAAAATAGCCTCTCTTCCACTTAGAAGGGGTAAGGCTGCGTATATCCACCTCCCATACCCTGCTTTTACAAGAGCCCGTGAGGCACTGGGAATGTTGTTGTTGTTGTTGTTGAATTAGGGTTTCGGTTGCTGATGTGACATGGGTGATGCGGTAGTCGGGAAGGCTTGAGACTAAATCGGGCCCGACCCTCGATAATAATTGTATCAAATTTTCAAAGAATGAACTCTTGGAATTTACTTATTAAGGATAGTGATTTGTATGCCTTGAAACCAATTTATTGTTCTAGTACTTGATTCAAAATATAATTTTCATAACAAAATTGGGTCAGGTTATTGCTATTTTGAACTAGAGTCATGTAACTCATGGATTGAACGAACCAAGTCAAATCTCTATTAGTAAAATTCACGTATAATGCACGTTTTGAAAACATATCCGTACTATCTTGTTTAATAAGCGCGTCTAGGTATTATGGCTAATAATATGGTAAAATATGCGTTTTTTTATTGTTATCCTTGTAATACATGTAATATATATTTGTATTTCTCTTACTAAAAAATAAATAATAATTAAAAATAATCCATAACTATATTTGAATTGAATATCTATATTTTATACTGTGCTAAATTTATTATTTTAGCTCTTAAATTATTAATTATACCACATCATTTTACTACGCGTTATGTTTATATCACTGTATTGTGACTAATAGTATTTTTTTATAAGTCAACAAATTATTGACCAACATTTTTATCTATATAAATAATATACATACTAAATTTTATTTACATTAATACAATGAGAAAATGAACGAAACAGGAAATAAAATGAAAAAGAAAATAAAATCCCTAAATCGTAGCCGTCGAAATCCAAGGAAGTCCGACGGCTGGGATCTTTCCAAGAAATGGACGCCGGGGGTTAGTAGATTCGATGCTTGATGCTTGTGAGTTGTGACCACTACACGTCCCTTTGTATAAATTTATTCAGACACCTTCACCGAATCTTTCGCCACAGTAACCGCTTCGTCTTCGCCATTGGAACACTCCCTTTCACTTCGAAGTTCTGGTAAATTCTTGTGTTCATATCATTTTAAGAATTCTCAGTGTTTAATCTTCTTGTTGATTATTTGATTACTTTTGATTTTCGCCTTTGAATTTGATTGTAGAGAGAATTTGCTTCTTTATGTCAAAATTTGCTTTCCGATTTGTAAATTTAGTGCCGATTCTTCTCTCCAGATCTGATGAATTGAGCACAGTCTGCTGTGCGAAGTTCCATGGCAAGGTTGATGAGTGGAATTTAGAAGTTCTTTTGTTATGCAATTTCATGAATTTTTTTGCTGAATGTGAAACTGTTAAATTTCATTCACAGAGTTGGCATGTACAAGATTTGCATATAAATCTAAGTATTTTCTGTCATAAAACTGATTGTTATTAGGCGTAGTAATACACTAGACTTATATATATTGATCTCTTCTCTTTCACAACTTTAATTTGGGATTCGACTAGACTTACATGTGAAGTCATTAACGGAAACGGTGGCGGATCTAAAGTTTTAGTCATAGGGTTTGGCTAGCGTTTATTTTGCCATCTGTAAGGATTCTATGAAATCTAGTAATTCTGGAGAAAGGTGCCTCATAAGATCTGAATCCAAAGCTTACTGGTAATAGTACAAAATGTGTTGTAATTGACATGGCAAAACACGTTATAGTCAGAGCAGCTATGTGACTTTTAGTGAATATAATGTTGCTCTGATGTTAATAGTTTTACCTTGAGAATAACAACAACAACATAACAAACCCAGTGCCTCGAAGGGCTCCCGCCTTGACAATAACATTCCCCTAAAATAATCATTTAAGTTTGGCTGGATTATTTACCATATTGCTATTGTTTCAATCAATAATCTCAACCTTTGGTAGGATTTTATTACCAGATTAAGGCCTTATTAGTTATACCTATAGCCTATGTCACATAACATTATTATATTGATTGGTTTTATGGAGTATGAGGTAAACTTGTGGGTCATTCAATTGCCTACCTGGAGCATACTCTAAACGAAGGAGATTGATCCAGATTATTTTATATCTTAGATTTGTGACGTATCTATTTTAATCTTCGAGTGGCACAAGTAAATTAGAAAGTTATTCTCGTACGGTAATGTAGTAAAGTACATAATCTCTAGTCCAAAAGCCTATTATGATGATGTTATCCGCAATTTTGAGGTTCCAGAAATGTTGTTTGGTTCAAGGAGTTTGAGTGACACGGTATAGTCCTTGCCTAGTGGAACACTAAAGTCTAAGGTAGCAGGAGTGGTCAAAGCAACCAGTTATTGGATGGATGAGTTTGTTTGGCTTGAGAGTGGAGAATTAAATATGTTTGAGACTTAGAAGGGGTGGATTAGAGTATTTTTTCATAAATATATGTCCTATGAAAATTTGAAAGGCCAAGCTTATCTTGTTTATTGTTTTGGTCGGCCAGTAATGTGAAAGGTTTGTTTATTTCGGATTTTTCTGAGTAGATGATATAATAGTAAGTTGATTCGAACCACTTTTCTTTATCTACTCTTTTATGCTTCATTGCTCCCTTTTGCGGTGAATTTGTTGATAGAGGAAAGTTTGTAAGCTGTTGCTGACGAGAAGCCACCAGGATAACCTTTTGATCCTAATACGGCTGCTATATGAACCCTTAGGTTGCAGTTCACTTTCTTCAATTTTTCATTTTCTTTTCTTTTCTCCATCAAAATTTAGTGATCATCATTGAATAGAGAAAATGGTACTAAATACCTTTGAACTGAGAAATGGATTATAGGGTGGGCTGATAATTAGAGTAAATGGATAGTGCATTTTTCTCTTTGTTTTGGCCTATATGTTGCATTTATCTTTGCTGGTACTTGTTACTAATTTGATCTACTTCATCGGTTTGTTGCAATGTAAGAGTTGATTTCCGTAACTAAAAGTCTTATCTGGAGAGCCCTGTGTTAAGACCTAGTTATAACATTCCCTTTAGTATTTCAGTCGATTCATACATGTCATTTGATTGGCATCTATTCTATGGTAAGTTGTTTCTAGTGGATCCTAATGTACTAATTTAAAAGTATAGGTTTGAGGATGCATAGTGCTAATGAGAACTAGTTTGTTTGTATTCATTCTGGTGGGAGAAACTTCCAGATAACATTCTCAAGTACTTACTTCAGATTAGATTTCAAAAGTTGTCATTTTTCATTTTCCTTTAGGCACAATGTATTGGAAAAATAGAGAGTCATCTTGAGAAAATTTAAAGGTTCTGTGTAGATTGATGGTGGCATGAATTTATATAAAAGTTCTTACCTAGCATAAAAGTGTCGCATAAGAGAGTTTGAGTTAGCCATCATGTGATCGACAGTTACGTGAGGCACACATTTTTACAACTATAGGATATAGAAGTATCTCATGTTCCCTAAAACCTAAGTCAATCACTGTGACCCGTTATATAATTTCCATGATACCCTATTTGTTGATACCACCACCAAACTGTGACATGACCATGATTCAATTCTGTGGATAGCTAGAGCTATTAAGACTTCACTTCCTTTTTCTTAGGCGTGTGGCCTTCTGTACCATATGGATATATGTTCCTGCGTTGGATCTATTATGTACTATGCACCATAATCAATATTCTAACTGAAATAATCCAGTACAAGCTGTCAACCGCTGAATGATAATAGGAAAATGAACTCTGAAATCTAATAGATTGATGAATAGGGAGCCAAAGCCATAAGAAACTAATGAACAAATAGAACTGGAATATATTGAAAATCTGAATTCTGTTTCTAGTGTAAAACTATTTCCATTGGTCCTAAGTGATGCTGAAACACCTTTATTCTAGTGTCCTTTGCAAGAAAAGGAAATATATGTTGCTTAAGGGGGCAAGATATTTTCAGATGTGCGAACTGATGGGCAGTAAAGTTGCTTTCTAACACATTGACAAAGGCAAAAAAATATTTGTTGTGTAGGCTACAAAATCCGTCAGTTCTGCTTTGTGGCGGTGGAAAAATGAATTATGATAGCCCTATAGCGTATTCACCATGTCCAATAGATAAAGCAGAATAGTCATGAAAGAAATATGCTTGCTGATAACATATTCAGCATTTAATTTGAGCTTCTTTGTCCTGATAACACAGAATTGTAAACTCAACTTTGCCTGTAATGGATATTCTTTCAAATAGTTACTTTGTATGTGATTACAAATATATTGTTGTTGTACTTGTTGTTGTTGTACTTTGTATGTGATTGTCATATCGGTTTTGTGATACTTCCGAATGCCATGTGTTGAACATATACTGTTCTTTAAACTTATACTTCCAAATATATTTGATTACATTTCCTTTTTTTTATGTTTTTTTGGGGGCCGGGGGCGGGGGGCGGGGGGCGGGGGGGCGTTAATGTTCAAAATTCCATCAAACATCATTCCCTGTTTCATTTGCAGTTCTATAAGGTGCTTGAAAGCTACATTTTCACACTCCTATAGATACGTTGAGAAGTGGCTTTTTGCATCTTATCTTTTGTCTAATACACATTTGCTGCACATTGCCTAAGTTGTGTTGATCTTTAATTGGTTCAGTTACTAGTGCAAGATGGCCGCAACCACTGCTGCAAATATCTCCGTTGCATCGATTGCATCCGGCAATGCCAAGGTGCGCATGGTTCCCAAAATGAACCCCTCTGGTCACCAATTGAAATCTACCAACGATTTCAGGAACTTCAGTGGTCTTAAAGCAGCAGCATCATCTGTAAGCTGTGAATCCGGATCATCCTTCCTGGGGAAGGAAAGTTTCACTGCCCTACAAAATTCTTTCAAACGAAGATCTGTGAACCAAAATGCTGCGCGTGTTACATGTTTGCAGCCTAAGGCTGCTGCATCCTTCAAAGTGGCGATTCTTGGAGCCGCTGGAGGGATTGGTCAACCATTGGCACTTCTCGTCAAGATGTCACCGCTCGTCTCTAACCTCCATCTTTACGATATAGCAAATGTCAAAGGAGTTGCTGCTGACCTCAGTCACTGCAACACTCCCTCGCGAGTACTAGATTTTACCGGTCCTGAGCAGTTAGCCGACTCTCTAAAAGACATAGATGTCGTTGTCATACCTGCTGGAGTACCAAGAAAACCGGGAATGACCCGTGATGATCTTTTCAACATTAATGCTGGTATAGTGAAGAATTTGATAGAGGCTGTCGCTGATAACTGCCCGGGTGCGTTTATCCACATAATCAGCAATCCAGTTAATTCGACAGTGCCAATTGCTGCAGAGGTGTTGAAACGGAAGGGTGTATATGATCCGAAGAAACTCTTTGGTGTCACAACACTCGATGTTGTCAGGGCAAACACATTTGTTGCCCAGAAGAAGAATCTGAAACTCATCGATGTCGATGTCCCAGTGGTGGGTGGACATGCTGGGATAACCATTTTACCAGTGTTGTCTAAGACAAAACCCTCAGTGACATTCACTGACGAGGAGATTCACGAGCTGACCGTGAGGATCCAGAACGCGGGGACAGAAGTTGTGGAGGCAAAAGCAGGGACAGGCTCTGCAACACTGTCCATGGCATATGCGGCTGCTAGATTCGTCGAGTCTTCTTTGCGTGCGCTTGATGGAGACTCTGACGTGTACGAGTGCTCATTTGTGCAGTCAGAGCTCACTGAGCTCCCTTTCTTTGCATCGAGAGTTAAGCTCGGGAGGAAGGGGATCGAGGCCTTTGTGAACTCCGACTTCGAAGGACTGACGGAATATGAAGCCAAAGCGCTTGAAGCTCTTAAACCGGAGCTAAAAGCCAGCATTGAGAAGGGAATTGCTTTTGCTAACAAGCAACCAGTTAGTGCTTGAGCTTCTATGAGGTATGGAATTTGATATGAACTAGAATGCATCCAATTTTTTTTGTAGCATGATTGAGTCTGTGGTGCGCACCACGAGGTACAAGTTGTATTAGGCTTAAAAAGACCATTTCCTGAGGTTTTTGTGTTTGAGTGTTAGAATTTGTGGTTCTCTGTCGTTAGAAGCAGCTTTTGATGTGCTTCACCTGTCTGTTTCCAGCTTTGTTCCCCCTTCTTTTCTAAAAGATAAGGAGAACTCCTCGGGAACCTTTACCTAGGAAAGGTCTACTTGCAAAGTTCAGGGTAATAGTTTTCCGTAGCTGATTCGTTGGATTAGATCGAACCAGAATAGACTGTAGCAAAACTGCACCTTGAATGTCTGAATGTAGGACTGAGGATCGGAAAGAATAGTATTGGTTCACTGCAGTTTTCTTGGGCCAAATTAGCCTCTTTGGTCCGTGTTGAGTAGAGATCGGTGTTTTGGATTGATCAAACATTGTAAATGTCTTGACGCAAAGCCCGACAATATATCAACTGGTTCAGTATGATACTGGAGCAAATAAGGCAGGTTTTGGGGAGGGTAAGATGTATGTAGCTAAGGGTGCTACTTTATAGAGAGGCTATTTTTGAAAAGTCGGTATTTGAACTATAGTTCCATGAAATTGTGTGTTCATCAAATTGCAATCAAGCTATAATGAGATGGATTTTCTTGGGGGCATATGTTATGACCCTCAACGGTACGTAGTCTTGACACCATGGTTATCAAAATCGCGAGTCGGATCGTAGGATCGTACGATTCTACGATCCCACTATGCTCTACCGACCCGGATCGCGTAAAAAATTGTAAGAAAGTAGACTCGTATCGAACTCGAGTAGGATTGGTAGAATCAGGGTAGGATCGGTAGGATCGCCGATTATACCCCGATTCTACCGAGTCAATAATAAAAGAATAGCATATTTGAGGTCTGACACCGATTCTACTGATTCTACTCCAATTCTACCCCGATTCTACCGATTCTACTTCGATTCTATTGATTCTACTCCTATTCTACTGATTTTACAGGTTATTTTTTAAATTTAATTTTTTCTAGCTTTTTTTTTTCCTTTCCCCTTCCCCTTTCTCATTATTTTCCCTTCCCTTCTCCTCCCCCCTCCCATAACCTAACCCTAATCATTCTCTCACATCACACTCTTCACATATCTTTACCGACAACCCTAGCCACCGTCGATTGCGGCCAACTGACGTCGACTGACTGCCCCAGCCACCCACCGAGGTTTGACACCGACCCACGGGCCACACACAGACATAGCTCATTTTCTTTTTGGATAAATCATTGGTTTTTGTTTAATTTCTTATTCTTTTAGCATTTGAGTTACTTGGGTAATTGTTTTGATTTTTATTTTATTTATTTTCAGTTTGATTTTTTTTTTTGGGACTTTTTTGATGTTCTTCATTATATATTTGAGGTTTGTAATGTGATTTTATTGGATACAAGTTATTATTTTACACATAAAGTAAAATCTTACGATTCTCGATCCGATTCTATGATCCCGATCCTGAGTACCCCTCACCGATCCCACGTAGAATCTCGATTCTAACAACTTTGCTTGATACACAAGAAGTGAATGAATGATTTTTAAAGATATGATGTTGTAAGTTGTATCTTATTGAATGATGTTAGGCAATTTGTTAGGATTAGAACGTATTCTCTTAGCTATTATTGGGTTTTTTTTAACTTAAACAACTTAAATTTTAAGTACAACAACAATAACAAACCCAGTGCCTCGAAGGGCTCTCGCATAAGCAGGGTCTTGGGGGTAAATGTACGCAGCCTTCTCCCTTTAAGGGGCTACCCTGAAGAGAGACTGTTTCTGAGGACCTCCAACCTGAGAAGCAACTTAAATTTTAAGTAGGATTTTAAAAAATTATCTAAATTTTTCAATGTCATGCCATGCCAAAACTTTCCAAAATTCTTTAATGTTTTTTACATATTTTGTAATTTTGTAAATATTTAAAAAATTTTAAAATTATTTTAACCCTAAATTCAAAATTTTTATTTTTTAATTTTTTTTTGTTTTCAAAAGCCATGTCTTAAAGAACTAATTGATAGTAAAGGTGTTAACATCAAAGTATGACATTGAAAAATTTTGAAAAGTTTTAAGGGTAATACTAAAAAATAAGAAAATTTAGGTAGTATTTTTGAAATCATATTTAAAATTTAGGTGGTTTTTGGTAAAGAACGCAAAAATAGTTTTAAGTATTTTTAGTTTAGATATCCTGTCTTTAGTGGTTATTTATGTCATTAGTTGTACTTATTTTGCTAATTAAATCTTTGAATTTATAATCGTGTTAATGTAATTTATATACACAATTGAAATTATTTCAATCGAGTCCAACGTTGAAATTAGCGTTAATTTCCAGCTGAAATTATACCAATACATTCAATCCTTGTAAATTTTCACCCCTTTATGGATACTTCTTTCACTTGGAAAGCACATGTAAGTGCTAATTAATGTCACAATCTCCGCTAGAAAGAAACATTAATTTCAACCCTGATTTAATTAAAACAATTTTAATTGCATAGATATTAGATTGACAAAATTAAAAGTATAATAATTGAATGACACGAGTAAAATATAAGGATTAATGGAGTAAATACCATATTTTAAAATATCAGGTGTATTTGTAGCTGGAGGTGTACTAAATGAATTCACTTGGGTACCGGATTACACATTAGAAGAAAAATGTAGATTTTTAATGATTAGAATTATTGATGAACCTTACTTAAGATCAGTCGGTGTAGGTTTAATTTTCTCATTTTCAATAGGTAAATTCTATTCTCATTTCAGCCTCTTTTTATATACATATATATACACACACACATGCGTTGCTAATGCTTTGGAAAAGAGGAATAATAAATTCGAACCCGTATCCCGGGATTGGCCAACCCGCCACTCTTACCATGAGACAAATTAGTAATGCTAGATTTGTGGCGACATAGTCAAATGTTTGAGTGGAAATTAGATTAACGTACTTGTTTGGTGTAGGATCAGGAACGATGTAATCAGAGGTAAATTAGGTGTAGCTTCGATCAAGGATAAATTGAGAGAGTATTGCTTGAGATGGTTTGGACATGTTAGCAGGAGACCGAGCACAGCTCCAGTCAGGAGGTGTGAACAGCTACATACTACGTTAGGCAGAAGAGGGAGGGGCAGGCCAAAGAGGAGTTGGCTGGAGACGATCCGACACGACCTAACCCACCTACACCTAAGGGAGGAGATGGCCTTAGGTAGAGCACGGTGGAGGACTAGTATAGGGGTAGCGGATGTGGTAGCGTAGAGTAGTGTGGCGAGTGACTGGTAGTTTAAGATTTCTAGGCAGTCATAACCCTAGGTAGTGTACTTATTTGTTGTTTAGTTGCTTCTCGATTATTCGTCTATTATTGGCCATGTACTATTTGCTTTACTATGTGCCTTGTAGTTGTCTTTTGTGGGGTATAATTTATACTGCTAGTTTAATACGGTGTCTTAAACTGATACTTTGTGGCTTCCATGGCTTCCAGGATACCATGTTCTCATGACGACGCGATCTTCAGGATGAGGATCCTCGAAAATAGCTTCTCTTCCACCTGGAAGGGGGAAGGCTGCGTACATTCATCCCCCAGACCCTGCTTCGTGCGGGAGTCCCCGTGGCACTGGGACTGTTGTTGTTGTTGGTGGTGTTGTGTTGTTTGGTGTGAAAAAAGTAAATGCATAGAAATTCAGAGGAAGTAAGGATTTTGGCTCTTGTTTGGTTGGCAGAAATTAGGAGCGAAAATTGTTAAGCAATTTTCAATTCTTTCAAAACGCAGGAGGTGACTTACCTAGCTCTCTTAAGTGAGTTCTAATTTATTTGTTTTTAACTAACCTTCCCAACGAAGTTCTATTTCCTATACTGAAAACCAAACGTTTTTAACTACCTTGTGAGATGGTGATATAGGAATTGAATTCCTGAGAAATACAACTTCTCACAAGAATTCAATTCTTGTGATATCGTAACGAGGTTTATTGATCTAATAAGATAAAGAGGATGATGTGAAGAATTATGGAGACCGAAAAGGCAATTAGAATTACAACAATATCCAAGATACTCTTTGGATTTAGAGTCATCGCTTAATAAAAAATAAATTATTTAATCCGATAGTATTTAAGAAATAAAAAATAAATTATTTAATTTTATAATAGTTAAGAAATAAGCAAATCAAAGTAAGTCTAATCTTATTAAAAAACACAAATAGATATTTTCATATCTTTATCCACATGACTTAGACAAGTCATCTAATATATCATATTATACTCTTAAAAGATAAGTAGTCCAAATTAATAACTGACTATAAATATAGTTTGACAACATATCACAACTTTTGAGTTAAAGTCGATATATGTCTTAATTTCATTGCCCACTTAGATCAAATATTGAATGTCATAAAGGACTACAGCCATCTAATGGCATATTTCAGAAATAATTACACGCATATTTGACTTGTAAACATAATCAATCTTTAGCGAATTTCTCCAAGCTTGGTGCCTTTGAATCAGGGTTCATTTACCAGGCACTAATACACTGGATCCCATTAAAACTTCGAAGTTAAGCGTGCTTGGGCAAAAGTAGTATCAGGATGGGTGACCTCCTGGGAAGTCCTCGTGTTGCCAACCCCATAAGGTTGGGGGTCCTCAGAAACAGCCTCTCGGCAGAGTTACATCATAAAGGAGTACATCCACCCCTAGACCTCGCTTAGGCGGGAACTCTTGAGGCACTGAGTCTGTTGTTATTGTTATTGGTGCCTTTGAATCCTTCTATAATCTCCCCATCAAGTTCCGAGTACCCTCGAACAGTAAATACAAACTCTGGTAAACTTGATTAGGCCTTAGGCCCGATACACAGAATTGACACATGTAAGGTCCATATATAAATTCAAATAAGGTTCTATCTTAAAACAAATTAACATTAGGTGGGATAACTCATTACACTCTTATGTGAAATATACATTTGACTTATATGTCAAGTCGTTAACCAATTCAATTTCTAACAAAACAGCAATGCTTCTCTCTCATGAATCGCTTCAATTCCCTGAAACAACCTCCTCGTAGACATTCAAAACACTCTACTAACACTACACACTCCATCCGGAACGCTGCGTTTCAAAGGGATTCCCCGCGAGATTCTCCTCAAAACGCTCTGCTGCAGTTTCGTTCAATGAGAAGAGAATGCGTTTCACCTGATCATCACACTTACCCATTTCTCTTCAAATCGTGCGCTGCGTTTAGGGGAATCAAAGAAGGGGAACAATTACACAATGACGTCGTAAAGCACGGATTCAATGGGAATGTGTATGTTCAGAATTCATTAATCCATTTGTATGGGGTTTGTGGGAATGCAAGTAATGCTCGTAAGGTGTTGGATGAAATGCCACAGAGAACTATTGTTTCTTGGAATAGTGTAATTAGAGCTTGTATTGAGAATTCGGAGTTTAAGTATGGTGTTAAGATCTTTTCTGAGATGATGGGTTGTGGATTTGAGCCGGATGAGACTACAATGGTTGCGCTCCTTTCGGGTTGTGTTGAATTGGGCTCGTTAAGCTTTGGCAAATGGGTTCACTGTCAAGTGTTGAAAAAGGGGTTGATTTTGAATTCCCATTTGGGGACATCCCTAGTTGATATGTATGCAAAGTGCGGGGTTTTGGGTTATGCTAAGTTGGTTTTCGATCGGATGAGTCGGAGGAATGTGTGGACTTGGAGTGCCATGATTCTTGGGCTAGCGCGACACGGTTTTGCCAAGGAAGCGCTTGAGCTATTTTCGGGACTAAGGAGAGAAAACATAGAGCCTAACTATGTCACATTTCTTGGTGTGCTTTGTGCCTGTAGCCATGTTGGGCTTGTGGAAGAAGCATACTTTTATTTCAATGAAATGGAGCGTCGCCATGGAATCAAGCCCATGTTGACACATTATGGCGCCATGGTCGATGTTTTGGGCCGAGCAGAGCGTGTCGAGGAAGCTTATAGCTTCATCATGAACAGGAAGATCGATCATGACCCGGTTGTATGGAGGACATTGCTTAGTTCATGTCACATTCATGATGTTGATGATCGAGATGGCATCATGAAGAAGGCGAAAGAAAGACTGATGGAGTTGGAGCCGAGAAGGAGTGGGAATTATGTGATGATCTCAAACATGTATGTCGATGCTGGAATGCGTGAAAAGGCGCTGAATTTGAGGCAGCTTGTGAGTGATATCGGGTTGAAGAAGCCTGGTGGTGAGAGTTGTATTGAGGTAGGTGGATCTATACACAGATTCGTATCCGGGGATGATACTTGCATTGAACATGAAGATATTTGTAAGTTACTTGGTGGATTGAATTTGCATATGAACATTACAAAGTTTGACTTAATTTTTGACGTGTTCTAATTCATTAGATTAATCTAATTAATTTCTAGGTTGCATTCACTAGCTTTCTTTCACTGTCTTTCTGTTGAATTGTATAATTAACCTTGTGAAGATGTGGTTCATGTCTCTTCTAGTTGAGGTCTTTTTTTCGATAATTAGTGACAAAGTCGCAATACAAATACTCGTACAAGCGAGACCCCGAGTGAACCGTATAAAAGCGGGAATCAAAAAGATACAAAATCAAGACAACATCCCAGATCACCAAAACGAAAAAGGATTACACTAGAAACAAATAGGCGCTAAAGCAACTGTGCCACCAGTGTGGAGAAATCGGATTGGACTAGGATCAAGAGAGGGAATAGTTGAGGTCCTTTTGGGTGCTTTTTGTGTCATTAATTGTCTGTGAAATAGAAGGTCTAATTATGGATTGTTATAAGATTTGCAGTATTGTATGATCATCTTTGCTGTCACTATTACTAAATGATCTATATTGTTTTTCAGAAAGCCACCAACCTGATATTCAATGAATTTCACTGACATCACATGACAAATAGAATTTCTGTTCATAATCGTAGGAACATCCTTACCTTATAACGTGATTCGGCATGTTGAAATCAGATATTACCTAAAACGTGTGAAAATGATTGAATACTGATGATACAATTACTGAGCGAGGCACTCATTGCGCTCTTTTTGAGAGGTTCCTATAGGATAACCTGATACAGTAGGTATACAACGCTCTGTTTTTAGGATACAATGCTAACTACATGTTATCAATCTCAGACTAATAGAATTATTAAACACAATGCAAGTGACTTTGCCTTGAAATCCTCACTAGTGTTCCAGCAATCCCCGTACTAGTGTCAAAGTGGACTTAGCCTTGAAATTTTAGCCACTTAGGGGCACACAAAATGCATCTTTCACATAAGCTCTTATAGAAGTGGCCCATACTTCTAGACTCGTATAAGTGGGTATGTCAAGGATGTTCCACACATCCACTCATATGAGCTACAAAACCTCATTAAGAGGTATATTAGCTCAATCTCAATTACTCCATAAGTGAGCATCTTTTTTCGACAAATTGTAAAATCTCGTGATACAAAAATCGACATCCCACAAAACCGGGACTCGAAGCAAAACAAGGTGGGCAAAGAGCAGAGCATTTAATAGAGGATCCTCAGGATACCTAGCATGTACAATAGTGATGGCACCAATGGAAATATATTTTTTTACTATACTTCATAGCTATAGATTTTCTATAGTGATGGCAATGGTTGTTAGGGAAATTCAATAAAACAGTTACAATAATCACAATGATTTTAAAGGGTGTAGCGAACTACTATTTTCAAGACTTATTTCTCTTGTTTCTAAAAATGGCTTCTTCTCTTAGAGAGATGACCACAAATTGGGTGAAAGTTGATCGATTTGATGGTGGAAACTTTCGTCGTTGGCAAAGAAAAATGCATTTCTTGAGGCCCCGTCCACCAAAGATGAGACCTTGGCAAACCAACGTTCTAGACACAGATGGGAGACTGACGACTACTTTTCTAGGGGTTATATTCTCAATGGATTGACGGATGCCCTCTTTATCATCTACTCTAATGTACCAACCGTCAAACAACTTGAGGAGGCCCTCGAGATAAGATACATGACCGAAAACAATATGTATATATATATTGGCAACCTATCTCATATAAGATAATCTGATATATATTTCGTGATTTTAATTGATAATTTATTTGAATAATTAATAAGGATAATATTTATAGAGACCCTTGAACTATTGGTTAAAATTAAAATGACCTCCCAAACTTTCAATTTCATCAAAGACACTTCCACGTTGTTGCTCAAAATCAATATAACCCCCTAAACTTTCTATTTCATCACAAACATCCCTTGAACTATTGATCAAAATCGATGTAACTCCTCCAAATTTAAATATCATTAAAGACAACTCCTAAAATATTAACTAATATCAATTTGATCCCTCAACTTTAAAAATTATATCAAATAAATCTGAAACAATTAAAAAATTGAAATAAATTTTGGTTTAGGTATCTTTAGATTCGATGATATAGTTTTCCAGTGTCTTGAAATTTCAAAATATTTTTACAATAACTTGAATATGGTAACTTTTTTTCATATACTATCCCAATAACTCTTTTAGAATTCCGTTAAATTACACTAACTTGGCACTTAAAAATAATATAACTACAACTAAAGATAAAAATTTCATCTATATTTAAAACAATCTTACATACCAAAACAATATTTAAAATAATTTTAAAATAAAAATATAATTTTATTTTTTATTTTCAAAATTATTTATTAATAGTTCTAGGGAGTTTTATTTATTTTTTTAAATTTAAGATTTTTTTAAATATTTAAAAAAATTTTAAATATAAATAATATTTTAATTATGTTCGGGGTGATTTTTTTTATTTTACTTTCCATATCAGCATAATTTAACAGAATTCTAATAAAGTTATAAGAAAAATAATTGAGAAAAAATTACGAAAATTCAGAAGACCTCAAAAATATTTTAAAAAAATTTAGGGTACCTATAAAATATATTACCAAATGTCAGAGTTATTGAACCAACTTTTTTCTGTTTTTTCATATTTGATGTCTTTTGATAAAATTTGAAGTTAAGGGATCAAATTGATCTTCTTTTATCGTTCGAGGGGTGTTGATGTGTTTTAAATGTGTGTTTAAAACCGTTTACTCACAAGCGTAAGAGATCGTCGTAGCTTTGTCGAGTATACGGGTCTATCCACAGGGAATCGTGTCAAGTTAGATTTACTGATTAACGAGCGGTTTGAATTTTTGGTTTTTTGTGTTGTCTGAATAAGTTGAAGCTAAATTACTTAAACTGAATATAAAGTGAGTGCAGCAATTCGATTGAGGTTAGTTTAGGAAATGAATTCAGGGTAGCTTAACACATATCCCGTCATTATATTCTACTTAGGACGATGATTTGGAAGACCTAGGCTACAAGCTCTAAGCCTGAGTTAATATATAAATTAGGTCTTAGGGTAATGAACTAGTCTAAAGGCATAACCTATCTTAGCACCCTAGATATAGCATAGGTTATCTCATTAGCACTATTTAATTCCTTTGTTACTCCTAATTCAATATTAACTTATATAAAAGATTGGGTTCAGAGTTGGGTACAACCTCAACCCTGACCAAATGAATTCCTGTTATGTTATGGTCTAGGCGATAAGCACAAGACTAATCGCTGCAAAGTTGGAGACTCAGTCATGGCTACAAGCACACATACAAAAAATATCCAACAATCATGAAAAACTCCCCACAGGGGTGCGAATATAACATAACTAAATCAATCGTCAAAAGCATAATATAAATCTGGGATATGGGCGGCCACCCGCCCTTCATCCCCTAAACTAAGAAAGTTTACTCCTCCATGGGAGTCTCACACATATTTAAATTTATATAAAAGAAAATACTGTGCGTAAAATAAACAAAAGAGTAAACTCCTTCAATCTTCGTGTCGATGCTGATCTGAGCCTGAATTCTCCCTGTATTCCAACCGCTTGCGCTTCAGCTTTTGAGAACCTGTAGATCTCGTAGCGGCTTCGGGTTTTAGAGAAAGAGGAGGACGTGTGGCGAGAAAAAGCCTGCCCAAGGTTGACTTTCCCTTCTTTATTCATAGGCGCGGGAGGATTTAGGGTTCCGTACGGAACAGTCCCGATCGATTGGGAATAATGCCCGATCGATCGGTACTTTTGGCCTATCGATCGGCAGGCTTTCGGTTAGTTTTCCTAACCGGCAGCGGCTGAACGATCGGTTCTTTAGGCCCCTTTTCTTAATTAAGCCTTGAAGCGCTATGGAATGTACTCGGTTCACCAAATTATGATCTAATGGTTCTTTCATCTGCACAAATGGTTGGGTTTCTCCAATCAGTCTTCAAAAGTGCCTCAATAATGCTCGATTTTGCCATAATTCTTCTTCCGTCTGCTTTGATGTGTTCCACATAAAAATGTACCTAAACAACAACCGAACACACATATAAAGGCCGAATATATGACAAAAATGGGAAATAAAATGTGTAAAAATCATGCGTATCAGGTGTCATTAATATAATTTAAAAGTTGAGGGGGTTATATTAATTTTATCTAATAGTTCAAGGGGTGTGTTTGATAAAACTAGAAGTTGGGAGTCCGTATTGATTTTAACCAATTGTTCAGGGACTATCTTTGATGAAACTAAAAGTTCGGGGATCACTTTAATTTTGACCAATAGTTCGGAGGGTCTTCATGAGTATTATCCTAATTATAAATATGTCATGTATCTTATGCTAATTAATATCAACCGTGACATGTGTTATTGACATATTTTTAAGTTAATAAACTAGCATTTACTAAAAAATCACTTATGGGAGGCCTATAACAATATAAAATCAGGCTCTACATAAGAAGTACAACAAGATGCTTCATAATTAGATGAAAAGAACAAAATTGGACTGTTTTGATGACTATGTAGCCCACACCGACCAACTTTTACGGTTTGCCATCATCATGATCTGCTCCACTACTATAGCCCAATATATGTGCTTGCCTGTTAGGAAACTCACACACACAAAAACTCTAAATTGGGTTCCAAAATTTCTAAAATCAAGGTAGGGAAAGAAAACAGATACAAAATTTACGTGATTTAGCTGAAACCTACATCCATAGAGAGGGAGCAACGAAATTCCGCTATGGATAAGGGGTATTACAACTCTCATTTATAAGTGGAAAAATGAAGCTGATCTTCCCACTTTTATAAGTGGAAGAGCCTTGCATCTCTCAGTGGGATCTCACCATTATGGCTCGCCATCACCGTACACCGTCATGTCTTCACCGCGCCCACTACTACTACCCAGCATCATGATTCGCACCATTCTAATCCACTGCACTGTTCCCTTCCTATATTATGTCTACTCTTTCCTTCAATTTCTCCACTACTATGACTGGCTCTTTATCACTGACCATTCCCTGCTACCATAACTTATCACCCTTGGGTTTACTTTCTATCGCATAACTTTCATTACCATAGTCATGATTCGCAGTCACTTCAAAAAATAAGGTTTCAAGAAGAGTGCTTTAACTATTAAAACAACATTGATATATTTGTCACTAAATCACAAAGGGAAAAGGATATTTACTACCATTAATGCATGATGAATCACCAACAAAGTAAAGAGAATTAATTAAGGTATTGAAATACGTCCTTTACCACTTGTTTTGTATGATTCTTTCATTTTCATCATCATCATTATATATATATATATATAGAGTTATTTATTTATTTGTTTCCTTGTCGCACTTTGTGTGTATTTTCAGGGTCTTTTTTTAAAATGCTAGTTTTTATATTACAAATTTGCCCTCGCTACTTATAGAAAACATGTATATATATATATTTTTTGATAAGTAACAAGCGAGAGTTCAAAGTACAAAGCAGGGCGCACCTACAAAAAGTTGGGCTGCGAGAATATATATATATATGAGAGAAAAAAATAATACCCATTAGATCTAAATCAAGGAAATTTAATCTACTAACTTTAATGAGAGATGTGAAAGTAATAATAAAATTTTGACCCTTAATTTAGATCCAATGGTTATTATTTTCTCTTCTAATTTTTATCCTCTCCTAAGAGTCAACATTGAATGACTAAGATGAGACGGTGAGAAATGAAATGAGATAATAGAGATCCTTAAATTTTTTTTTTATATTGATGATCCTTAAATCTACTCTTATACTCTTATACTCTTATGCTATTATGCTTTATACTTGATGTTTGCAGGCAGTTATGCTTTTGTGATTCTCAGGTTGGGGGTCCTTAGAAACAGCCTCCCTTTAGGGTAGCACCCGGAAGGGACAAGGCTGCGTGTACCCCCCCTCTCCCCGGGAGCCCTCGAGGCACTGGATCGGTTATTGTTGTTGTTGATGATAAAAAAAAAAAAATTGGCTATTAACTCTAATGAGAGGCGTAAAAGAAATTTTGTAATCTGGTCCCTTAATTCAGATCTAATGAATGGAGATAATAAGACGCTCTTAGATCTAAATCAAAGAATGTATAAATATTCTTGCAACTATAGTTCTGATAAATGATTTCATGTGCTAATTCATTGAATCACCATGATTATATTTCATTATTGTGATCAATTATATGCATACACAAATTGGGTTGAATTTTTCTTACAAATTTGGCTATATTTTCTTTTCATCAACCCCACGTGTTTAGGTTTCATGCCCAAAAATCATTTATTTATTTATTTTTAAAAAAAATTGCAGTTTCTCTATCAAATATCAAGTTAATGGGGCCACAAGGACTTGAATGGAGACACAAATCTTAGCTGGTCATTCTATAAGAAGCCAATCACTCATCTGGGGCCAAACCCTAGCTTTATTATCAAATTAGGGTTAGCTTTGATTGCTAACCATCCCCCTTGTACTCGACACGATATCGTGTGCTAGCTGTTACTTCATCAAATCACTTACGATATTCAAGGAACATACTAGGGTTTACTATTGAAACCCAAATAGGAGAAGTTTTGTGACTCAATAGTGTTAGTAAATGAAAAACAAAAGGCTCAAAAAACTTGGCAATCATGTGGGCTCTCCTCTTCTTAGTGGCAAATATACCAACTTATTGATATCTCTCTCTCTCTCTCTCTCTCTAATTCTATAAATATGTGATTTAGGGTCTGGGTGGTTTCATCTCCAGACTGCTCTGATACGATGAGAAAGCGGCAAGTTGTGATAAGAAGAGAGGAAAATGTTAGGAGCTCTGATAATTCTGCCGTGGCAGTGAGGAGTGTCAGATATGGGGAGTGTCAGAAGAATCATGCTGCCAGTATTGGAGGGTACGCGCTGGATGGATGTAGGGAGTTCATGGCCAGCGGGGAGGAGGACACTAATGGGGCCCTCATTTGTGCTGCTTGTGGCTGCCACCGAAATTTCCATCGAAGGGTGGTGGTGGATACCGAGGTGGTCTCTGAATGTTCATCCCCGCCATCTTCTTCCAACGGGATTTAGTCTTTGAGGATGATCCATGTTCGATGTTCCATTGGTGCTTGGTTTGCTCTTTAAGTTCTTGGTTAAGATCTTGCACTAGCTAGTTTCAAGGCAAGTGCTTTTCTGTACCAGCTTTAAATATCTAATACATATGATAAATATTATTTGATTATAGAAAGACAATTATTTTAATATTTGTCTTCCTATGATCCAGCAATTTCCTACTTCCTGTATTAATTACTCAAATAGATACTTAATATTGGTATACGAAGCATTTTCTATATCACTTATTTATGTGATGGTTGTGATTCTCTTTGTGTAGAATGTTTCCCATATTGTCACTCAAGAGGCATCAAGGTAATGATAGTGATCATATTTCTCCTTTTTTTTGGCAAATAGCGACATAAGTCGTGATCATATCTCTCTCTATACGTGTCGTGTCTTCTTTTCTCTTCTTTGTTTACTTTGGTTTGTAAACATCGTTATTGTTTTCCAGCTATATATGGATGGGTAGCTAGAGGTCAGCTAGGATGATACTTCGAAGAATTTGCTTGTAAGCCTGATCATTTTTGTGTCTTTCCTTTGTGTTCTTTTTGTATTTGAGTTCATTTTCCCGTTGAACAACACAAAATTGTTGGCATGGTATCTAATATGGAGAGGAATCCCTTTTTTAGTAAGTCGAATTTTTAAGTGGAGTTAGGTCCATTGTCCTTCGATAGTGTAGAAACTACACAATGAAGTTCTACAGTACTGGATATTATTAACACATTTGAGATGCACGATGATTTTTAAATCCTATTTTTCATGCATAGAAAATTTCCCATGTGTATTGTTTGTACAAAATTCTACAAAACGTCCCTACTTTATTACCCAGTTAGGGGAGCGTAACAGTCGAAAATCATATTTTACACAAAAGTGAGAAATGTTAAAATATGGTTAGTTTGAATATACAAGTACTGAAGAATTACCTAGAAGTTTTCTTGTTTATCTTTCTATCTCCGTATACTTTCTTATTTTCGTAATAAATCCAGATCAAATCTCATCCCGATTAGTAACTTATCTCATGGTAAGTTTGCAAAAGAGCCTCTTTACAAAGTGAAGACACAACTATACAACTTCCCTCAAACCTAACTCGTTTGGTGGAAAGATTTGCATACAGTATCATCGTTTTTTAAACACAGGTAAAATGAATTTTCTCGTATCTCATTGGGATGAGTCTAGTTGGATGCAAATATGGTCACTAGGGTGCTATTGTTAAGTGTTAGCTGAAGTAATTGAGGGCAACGCGGTTGCAAGCAATCTTTCTGGAGTTCAGTGCTTTTATTTGACTATTTTTAGGTGTGTTTTTGGGGTGTGATAGGTAATCTTTTGCGGGTATTATTGTTATTACTTTTGTCTATACTTTTAGGGTCTCTTTTGAAGGATACTGATTTTTATATCTCGAGTTTTTTCTCGGAATTTCATCCTTAAATTAACTAGGGGTTAATGGGGGATCAAGAAATACTTTTGCAATTGCAAATGAGGCCCACAAATCTAATCATGTTGGTAGTTATGGTGGTGCAATTTGTTAATGGAGTACTTAAAAGGTGATTTATAGTCTAAGTGAATGACATATTGTCTCTTATATCTCCATGTTTCCATCACTTGGCTCTTGTGGTCAATGGTAAAGAAGGTGTCTAAAGAAAGATCTCGGACTACAGAAAATCTATGGTTGCAACCTTACTTTATCTGTTTTATCTAGACCACTGTTATTGATAAGATAGCAGATCATGTTAAAAAATGAGCGCTTCACTTGTCTGACTTTGATCATAATGCACATTTAGACTTGGAGATTGAAGATTTGTACTTTCGTTTCTCTTCGCCTGTTCTTCTTTCTTTTTGAAAACTTTATTTATCAAATGATCTGTCCTCTTCTTAATTAAAAAAAAAAAAGATTTAGAAATGATTTTATTTTCTAATATGTCATCGGCCCTAGAATTAATCAACTATAATATTTCTCCAATAAAAACCGAAAGTTTGCTTGTAGTTTATTATGACACAGATTGTCCTAAAAACTGCTATCAATAGGGGAATTTTATATTAGAAAATTTTTAGTTTTATCTTCTACGTCTATTTTAATGGAGGATTACTGTTTTTTACAAGTCAAATACCTTTAAAATTTAATATATATATATATATATATATTCCCCCTTTCACCCCCCCCCCCCCCCCCCCCCCCAAAAAAAAATACTTTTTAAGATAGAAGTTTAGCCAAATAAGCCTACGATTTCACTTTTTCTTTTGAAATCAATTAAACATTTCACCAAATTAATAATCTTTTAATTTTTTGGAAGTGTCTTTTTGGCTATTGGGTGCAGTTACTGCACATTTGAATGAAATTTGTTGTATTTAATTTATGTATTCTATATATATAATAAGTGATTCTTAACTAAGAAAGTAATTAGTATAATATTATTTTTCTTATTCAATAAATTTTTATTTTGTTAATAATATGACAAATTAAGTACTTTATTTATTTATTTTTTCATCATGGTAAATTCAGGGGAGGGGGTGCTCTAGTGGGGGCTTGAACCCCGGCGCTCTCACATAGGCGACCGGGAACCACACCACTAGGCAATGAGCTACTTGCTTAATTAAGTACTTTATAAGTGGAATATGATTAACATTTCCTTTTATGATTACTTTGTGACTCTAATGATGACAACAAATTAAACAATGCTGTAAAATATTGGTCATAATTACAACTTTTTTTTTTTTTTTTTTGTTTTTTATGATGGTAAAGCCTCGGGGAAGGGGAGAGGGGATAAACCCCTAAAAGTCCTCAAAGAGGACACCACAATTTTTGAGCTTTGTGGGATTCGATTCCGGGTCACCTCGTTGGCACCCGGCGATTATGACCACTCGGCTAAATAGCGAGTGGTAAATAGCGAGGAACTTGTTGAAATGGAGTTCAATCTGTTGTTTTCCTTGATACATAGCGACGAACTTGTAATACAAAAGACCGACGTTTTTCGGAGAGGACTTGAAAAGCACCTGAGGGCACAGCAACAAGTGTTCAATATGTGTATCATCTTAAGCTAGCACTTTTTTTGTTGTTGTTATTTTAGCTCTTGTTTCTATTAGAGAATATCTCTGATATTTTTGTTTTTAATAATTAGAGAGGATAAGTTCGCGAACAAAAGCCAGCGCTTCAAACAAGAGGCCCGAAGTCTCTGATATACTTTTGATAATCTTACCTTCCCAATTATAAAAAAAAATTTAAGCTAGCACATGTCCAAGCAATGTAGGATATTTTACCAATAATAAATATATATGTCAAGTAGAGGCGGAACACTTGAGATATATATATTTTTTTGATAATTAATAGGGAAGAAAAAACCCTCCAAATGGTACAAAGTTCGATCTCAAGAGCAAGAACAACGAGAACAACAAAAGTCCAAAAGAAGCAAAAAACAATTGTGTGGAGCCAAAGTCAACACCATGACCAAACCTTCGCGAAATACATGCGAAACTTTAAACATGGTCCCTGACTTATTTACTTTTTATGGGTGCAACTATATATGATGCCTCCTGCAGTTGAGTTAGGTTATTTTGACTGATCTACGTGGATCCTCCATGCAATAATGAATTGAGATGCCTGTGGAGCCAAACAGTGCTTGAAATCGAGAACAGTCGAGATATTATTCTAGATGTAGCACAAGACGATGAATATAAGCATCCAAGTTAGATATTTGTGAGCAAGTTAGGTATTTGGCATAGAAGTGAAGGGGGCAAGCATTAGGTAAACGTTGATTTTATGGTCTTGTTGCACGTCACTCATCTCAAATGATTCATGTAAGGTTTGCTGTACTATGCACATGAATGAATGTTGTTCTTGATAATATTAGGCCCCTTTCCCATTTTAGACTCGTCGGAAACAATTTCTTCGTCTAAAAATATCATTTGGGTTACTCTAAATCTGAAAATCTCTCTTGTTATACAGATCTCAATGACATTAGATCTATCAGTTTTGTTCATTGTTTCTATAAAATTGCAACTAAATCCTTGCCAATAGACTTAGTTGTGCCACCCCGCTCTTCGAGAGTGACTTTCATAAAGCCTTGGAGTCTGTGGATTGAAACTTCTTTGATTAGACTTTAGGTCAAACGGGGTTTGGAGTCAAGTGAAACAGTGGATTAAAGGACGTGTTTTTACTGCTCCAAATTCAATCTAGTTAATTGCTTACCTTTGTAATCTTTTAAAATACAAAGAGGACTTAGACAAGGCGAGCCGCTCTCACTATTCCTTTTCATCATTGTAGTCGAATTCTTAAACTGTTTGTTACATTGAGCTAAATCAATGAGACTATTCAATGGTCTACAATTGTCACATCGAAATGCTCATGTTATTAATCTGACACATATTTAGTACGCTGATGACCTCCTCATTTTTTGAAAAGCAGAAGACGAAGGGCTTTGCGATGTCAAACAAGTACTGAGGGGCTTTCAGCACCTTTCGGGACTAAAAATAAATTACTACAAAAGTATTTTGGTAGGGATAAGGGTCCACTTAGTCTGTTCATCTCAAATCGCGTCCACACTTAGCTGCAAGTTTGCTCAACACCTAATGAAATATCCTGATATTCTCTCAAGTACAGATCCTAGAGCTTTTTGCACCCGGAGATTTATCATTGAAAATATTCAGCCCAAGTTGGCCTCTTGGGAATCCAATCTCCTCTCACATAGTGGCTATCTAACCTTAAAAAAATATGTCTTTTCTAGTCCCACATCGTAAAATGCATTCTAAAGTTGCCATGAAAATGGTACAACTAGAGCGAAATTTCTTTTGGGGAGGCCATTCTAAGTCTAGAAA
Organism: Simmondsia chinensis; assembly: GCA_018398585.1. Taxonomy (NCBI): domain Eukaryota; kingdom Viridiplantae; phylum Streptophyta; class Magnoliopsida; order Caryophyllales; family Simmondsiaceae; genus Simmondsia; species Simmondsia chinensis. The sequence goes on along the minus strand of JAGTTD010000008.1, from coordinate 35,375,101 downwards.
ACCAGCTGGTCAAATGGAACGCTCTAGAATTACCCTGGGACGTACTTAGGAGAATTCTGCCTAGAGCTCCGTAAAGTTTTCTTCACTATCTTCTCTAAACATCATGAGTTTGACCTCCTGAAATATTCAGCTATCTAAACAGTTTCCAAAATGACCTCTTTTGTTCTTTTGGTTTCTTCACTATCTTCACATGCACACCCGCACCAGGCAATAGGGTCAGGATCAGGCTACAGTCTATGTTGGGTCAAGCTATAAATGACATCATTCTTCATTTTTCGACTTTTTAAGGGGTTTTTTATTTATTTATTTAGCTCACATGTATAATTTACTTTTCAGATGATTGCTCCTAATAGTTCACTTCTCATATCTCTTGTTCACGCACTACTTGGGCAATAAAAACAAATATTATTTTCAAAGGAGCAACAATAAAACACGGCCTTCATTTACTTGTATATGAGCCTGTTCATCTCTGGCCAGAAAAACTCGGGTAGAATATAATTGAAAAGTGTATATTACCAAAGATATATCAATAAGTGCAACACAAATGTAGATCATCTATCTACTTCAATGAAGTTCCAGGGATTACTATAATGGTAACTACCCCATTGCCAGCTCAAACATCGACATCTTATACAATGATATAGTACTTAGTTTCTATTACAATGGCAAAAGCATCTTAAAATACCCTTAATATATTATACAAGATAAAAAAAGGGCATAATATTTACTATATATATAATAAGAAGGGAAATATGTTTAAGAAATAAATGATAATATGTTTTAAAAAAGAATAATAAGAGGTTCAGTTTCATGACATACGACAAAATAATAATATAACATTAAAAGAGATAATCTCATAGATGTCATGATGCCTCAAAAGATGACATGGCTGATTCCACACCATCATATTCCTTTTCGAAAACAAATTGTCCTGGTTCTTTTCACAAAATATACTACCCTTTTTATATATATAGTAAAAATTTTAAGACCCTTTTGGTTTTAGAGATGACGTTTTTATGATAGGGTGAGAGTGTGAGAGGGGTAAATCTTGTCCCTCTATTATAATGGACAGCTAAGATTGAGTATTAAAAATCAAAAAAATTAATTTCCCTCCCTTACTTATTTTTTCTTTTTGCCCCATAAAAAGATATGAGTTGTAAATTTTTATATTTTGTAATACCCAATAAATCTTGTTCTTCTATTATAATAGAGGATTAGGATTCATCCAGCTCACACTCTTACTCTCTTATAAGAACGTTACCCGCGGTTCAAGTTTTCAAATTTAATAGTACTTTTAGTCCAATTTAAACGGCCTAAAAACATCGCCAGCTTCGTCTTCAATAAAATCAAGCTGCCCTTCAGTTAAGTGCATGTATACAATCCAATCTCCACTCCCATCCGGGTGGGGCATCGGCATCACATAACCCGCATTCCCACCCCATGGAAAATGGTATGACCCGAACACCGCCTTCCCCCACCCGAAATCTAACTTCGACACCGGAAACTCCATCCCTGATGACACCACAAACGCTGGCCCATCATCGGCCCCGTTTGCATATATTCGGGCCAAACATGGTTTGGGCCTGCGGGTCTCCACCCAATCAATTAAACCCAAGAAATGCTCCTTTGTAAGACCCGGTTTAAGAAATTCATTCACTTTTTCTACCACCCAACTTAACGGGTTCTCTTTTATTTCAATGATTTTTTCTCCGCCAAATGGGATTGACAACACATTACCAAAGTAAGACTCCATTGTCGCCGCGCAAAGTCGCTTCCGTCCATCAACGACTATCCCCATTTTGGAAACTAAATCTGGGTTCTGACCCTTTTTACTGGCATGCATAGTGACTAGTTTCCAAAGGAAGGCACTAAGTGTTTGGATTCGGGTTGGTTTGGATTGGGATTTGGGGTTTCGGGCGAGGGACTGGAGGCGAGTGAGAAGGGGGGAAGAGAGGCGATAGATGCGGCTGAGAAGAGGGTCGGGGTTGGGGGTGGACGGGGATGGTGGGGGAGGGAAGAGGGTGTAGAGAGAGTGGAGAGAAGGAGGAAAGGAGAGGGGGCGGCGAGGGAGGAGGACAGAGCGGCGGAAGGAGGGGGCGGTGGCTGTGGCGGTGGCGGTGGAGTAGTGGGATAACGTGAGGAGAAACATGTTGGCTGAGTAGGCGTCAGCGATACGGTGGTCGAAGGTGCATCCCACCATTACTGCTCCGCACTTAAGCTCTGTGACCTATTGGAACACAATACAAAATATAGAAGTTAAATAAGAGATAATTTATGTATAAATAAATAAGTTTAGTATTTAATTATAATTATATTTCTCTTCTAACTTTATAAATAGATTTGACAAAATTTAACATGACATGATAATTCAACACGAAGATAGCAGGTTTGGGTTGAGTTTTTGAAGCCGTGTTGAATTTAGGTCGACCTATTTAACCCGTTTAGATATTTATGTTGAATTTAGATTTGACTCATTTAACCTATTTTCAACCCATTTGACCTGTTTATATAATTATATTCGGTATTTGAATGGTTCATTATTTTATTATATGTAGATTTTGGGTAACCTATTCCACATAAGATTATTTAAATATATTTAGTAATGTTAATTTGACAATTTATTATAAATATATCGTGTATTTATTGCTAGTATTAACCATTAGGTGTATTATTGACATGTTTATAACTTAGAAAAAAACATTTATTGGAAAAAATCACCGATCTAATTAAATGGATAACCCGTGAGTTACCCGTTTAATAATTGGGTTGGGTCAATGTTGATAGTCTCTAACTCATATAATAAATGGGTCGGATTCCGGTTGACATCAATTATAGGACCTTTCTCATAACACGAACACGAACACGAACACGACGTGACACATTTGCCACTTCTATATATAGGGACTTGAGTTTAGAGAAAAGGCAGCAATGAATTTGGTTTGATTGTCTTTTTATCCCCCCTCTCTCTCTCGGTTTCTACTTCCTCTTTCGATCTAATTTATCCCTCTCTCTCCTATCTTTCTTGTACTATGCTTTATATGTAAATTCTATACTATTATACGGATTTTATCTAATTACATACAAATATACTATTATTTTAGAGTTGATTGATTGATCGAGTTGGTTGATTACTTTAAATCGAATATGAATCGTAACATATTGAGGTTGAAACCTCATCTGTAAGACGACTTAATTTAACCAATGAAATGTCAATGTGAAAAAAAAAACTGAAACAAAAAAAATTTTAACGTCACATATTTAGAGGACATTAATATACTATAGTTTTTATTGATTTGGAATTTAAAAAAAAAAAAAGAAAATTCTTAAAAACTTTGGAATATACACTTAAAATAAACTCAAAAATTCTTAGTATTTAAAAGAAATTTGAATACAAAAAGGTTTCTAAAATTTTTAAAAATACTATAAATATTTTAAAAAATAATTTATATAATTTATAAGATATACACTACATTTTAAAAAATATTTTTAATATTTGAAAAATACTTTAAAATAGATTAAATATTTTAATATACTTTAAATTGTTTATAATATTTAAAAAATAGAAATAAAATATTTTAAAAATATGAATAGAGTTATTTTAAATGTTTTTGAGATTACATGGACTTTGATAATTTCTTAAGATAACTCAGCATTACTCCATTAGAATTTCGTTAGTTTTTACTCATGTAAACTTTAGAAAGAAGAAAGCATGTAGAAAAAATAATATTAACATTTAAACATTTTTAAAATTTCAGAATATTTTAAATGTTTAAAATTTTTTTGTATTAATAATATTTTAAAAATATTTAAATATTTAAAAAATATTTTAAATATCTATATATTTTAAAATATTTAAATACATTATAAAAATTTCTAAACATATTTCTATGATCTTTCAAGTATTTAAATTTATTTCATAAATTTATAAAATCTATAAAAATATCTTAAATATTCATAATATTTTTTTAAAATTTAATATTTTTTAAACATATATGTATTTTAATATTTTTAAAAATATTTACAGTGTATATTTAAATATTTATAATATTTTATATCAGTTTAGAATAGTTTTTTAAATACTTATCATATTTTTTAAATATTTAAATATATTCTAAAAATTTCTGAACATATTTTAGTGATCTTTCAAGTATTTAAAAAGATTTCATAAATTTATAAAATGTATAAAAATATCTTAAATATTTATAATATTTTTCTAATAATTAATTTTTTTTAAACATATATGTATTTTAATATTTGTAAAAATATTTACAGTGTATATTTAAATATTTATATCACTTTAAAATAGTTTTTAAATATTTATCATATTTTAAATATTTAAATATTAAATTTAATTATAACATATATTATATGTTTAAAAATAAGCAAATTAATTTTTTCTAAATATTTAAAGTATTTTAAAACTATTTACAAACTTTTTTTATGTTTATAATTTTTTTAAACATTGAAAATATTTTAAAAATTTTAAAATTATTGTAAATATGAGTTCCAAAATTTTTAAGTATTTTATTTTTTTTAAATATCACGTCAACAAAACTAATGGATGTCAATGACGTCAAATGAATATGATATTAAAAAAAAGAAAATTTTGTTAGTTTTTGAAACTCAACTAAAGTTTAAGTTGTTTTCACTAAAAAAATCCTTTTTTTTATGATAATATTAATATTGTCATTTTTTATTTTTTATCTAATATCAAGTATGAAGAATTATTTTAAATAGCAGAAATTGATCAATATGAGTATACTTACAAAATTACAGTAGCAAAGTAAACAACTCACAAAATAGCATACATAATCTAAAAATGGTAGATCCAGCTTAGTATAACAACAACAACAATAACTCGAGTGCCACAAGGGCTCTTACTTAAGCAGGGTCTGGGAGGGGTTTGATGTTAGCAGCCTTATCCCTTCAGGGTAATATCCTGCCAATATGCCATTTTCGAGGACCCCAATGGTAGATCCAATTTATAGTATTGCATATTAATAAAATTCTTAACGTAAAAATCAATTTTTCCAAATAAAAATTGTTATGTCACAAGCACTATAGGTGTGGTTTGCTAAACTTGCACCAAACAAACACAAAATAAGGTATTATATATAGGCAATTATTTTGCATCATATATTAATTAGTTGTATATAATCTGAAACCAATAATTCTAAACCTTCCAATGGCATTATAATCATTGAAATTTCATCACAATTTAATATTTATTCATGCAAAAATGTTGTACATCGTGAGAAAAACAGTCAAGAAAATAACATAAGAAACAGGTGTTTAAGAACTAATTTGTCATTAACGACAAATTATGCCCTAGTTGTGACATTTTCATGCACCCCCTTCTCGTGTCGTGAGTTATGTCCCCTTTAATCTTTTTGGCTAACATGTAGAACAATGCAAGATCCTTCTCTTCATGTCGAATTCTCAATATTTTTTAAATTTTAATGTAATTCAAATTTTGTGGATTCTAGGTTATTTTAAGTTAAAATTACATAAAATTTTCAAACGAACTGTTTGAGAATAAATTTTATATCTAGCACTAGTAGCAGATCTAAAAAAATTGCTCATTAGGGGCACCTTTGAACTGTAGTTGTAGTAATACTTTGGAGTATATAATTTATGTTCAAAGAAAAAAATGAGTCTATAATAAATATGATGCTTTTATGTGTTATTCATGTCCACAAAAACTTCTGTCCTTTTAGCAAATATAGACGTAAGAGGAAAGAGACTTAAGTAAGAAAATATTGAAAATAGTTGGGGGCATTTTAGCTTCTTACGCAAACAAATAGATTATATATAATAATATAATATGTATATTTAGTGACATCTACAGATTTGATTTGAGTTCATTTTTCTAGAACTGAAAACTCGACTTGTTATGTTCATGTCTCAAAATATACTTGGCGCATAAAGAAGAAAGGTCGTGAAGACTCCGATCGATCGAGCTCCACCCGATCGATCGGGAATGTTACGTAAACAAAGGACGTTTGCAGTGAGGCGGCCGATCGATCGGGAAACAGGTTTTACGCGGCCTATATAAACGAACGTAGGGGTTCGTCATTATGCATCCAAAGTCAAAGAGAGGCTTCCCTTGCGCGGTGCCGCACCAATAAATTGAGTGTTGAGAGAGATTCTTTGTAATTCGTCTTCTTCTTTTGTTCAATAATAAAAGCTCCGATCTTTGCCCGTGGTTTTCTCCCCTTTTCGATTGTAAAGGGGTTTCCATGTAAATCCTTGTGTCTATTGTTTCGTTTCTCTTTTAGTCCGATTGTTTCTCGTTATTGTCGTGGTATTTGATTCGATCCAGATCCGAATATATTATTTATTTCCGCACAAATTGGTATCAGAGCTCGGTTCTTCGAATTGATATAATGACGTCAGGTATTAAAACCGAGGTTGAGAAATTCAATTTAGGGAAGCTTTAGCTTATGGCAAGTCCGTGTGAAAGGACTCCTAACTCAGAACGGCTTGAAGAAAGCACTGGAGGGGAAAGAGAAGAAACCAGAAACGTTGACCGAGGCACAGTGGGAAGAGTTGGATGAGAAGGCTCTCACGGCTATACAGATGTGTTTGGATGACGATGTTTTGTCAGAGGTATTGAAGATTAAAACTGCACAGGAGTTATGGGAGAAATTGTTAGACATGTTTTGCCACAAGTTAGTCTCCAACAAACTTACAGTGAAACGGCGGTTGTACACTTTTTGTATGGTAGAAGGTACATCTCTTAAAAACCATCTTAGCGAATTTACCTCAATTATTTATGAATTAAAGGCTTTGGATGATGTCCCTAAGGATGAGGATCAGGCTATGATTTTATTGTGTTCGCTCTCAAATGCGTATAAGGGCTTCGTAGAAAGCATGATATACGGAGGTAAGCCAACTATTACTGTAGATGAAGTAAAAAGAAACCTAGTGAGTAAAGAACGGGTAGATAAAGAATTATCTGACTCTGTGAATGACTCGGGTAGTGGCTTACATGTGAGAGGTCGATCAAAACATAGGGGATCCAATGGTGGGAATAAGTCTAGGTCCAAATCTAGACATAAGAACCTGTCATGTCACTATTGTCATAAAAAAGGGCACATAAAGAAAGACTGTTACAGATATAAGAATAAATCAAAAGAGGGTAACAAGGGTGACCAGGGTAAAGACAAGTCCGCTGAGGCTAGTGTTGTAGAGGAGGATAGTGAAGGAAAATTTCTATTAGTTGCTGATTCTCAGTCCAGGTCCACAGATAAGTGGGTCATGGATTCAGGTTGTTCGTTTCATGTTACTCCAAACAGAGACTGGTATTCCACGTATGAGTCTATACAAGGTGGGGTTGTCTTGATGGGTAATGATGCTGCTTGTAAGTTAGTGGGTGTTGGAATAGTCCGTGTGAGAATGTTTGATGGAACTATTAGAACCTTAAGTGATGTTCGTCACGTCCCGGATTTGAAAAAGAACTTGATTTCTCTAGGTACCCTAGAATCTAATGGGTATAAATACACTGCTGAAGGTGGAGTCATGTGGGTCAGTAAGGGTGCGTTAATTGTGATGAAAGGAAATAGGGTTGGTACTTTGTATGAGCTTGCAGGTACAACCATGACAGGTGCAGTTGCTGTTTCCACATCTGCTATGACAGATGCAGAGATCACAAGACTATGGCACATGAGAATGGGTCATATTGGTGACAAGACATTGTCTGAGCTGAGTAAGAGGGGACTTCTTTGTGGTCAGTCAAAAGGACTGACGGGATTCTGTGAGCACTGTATTTATGGGAAGCAGAAGAGAGTCAGCTTCCAGGCAGCAGTACATCAGACCAAGGGGACGTTGGACTACATACATTCTGATCTGTGGGGACCTTCCAGAGTGGCTTCTAAAGGTGGGTCCAGGTATATTATAACGTTCACTGATGACTACTCATGTAAAGTTTGGGTCTATTTTCTTAAGCAGAAAAATGAAGTGTATGAAATCTTCAAGAAGTGGAAAGTTCTGCTTGAAAAATAGACAGGGAAGCCGATCAAGAGGTTGAGGACTAATAATGGTCTTGAGTTTGTCGAAGGGGACTTCGCTAAATTTTGTAAAGATCAGGGCATAGTTCGACACAGGACATGTACAGGTCGACCTCAGCAGAATGGAGTGGCTGAAAGGTTAAATAGGACGTTACTTGAGAAGGCTCGTTATATGCTTTCAAATGCAGGTTTAAAGAAAGAATGATGGGCAGAAGCAGTTAGCATGGCTTGCTACCTTGTGAACAAGACACCGCATTCTTCATTACAGATGAAGACTCCTGAAGAGGTATGGTCTGGTTCAACTTTTGATTATTCTCTGATCAAAGTTTTTAGTTGTCCTGCATATGCATATGTTAATGATGGAAAGCTGGAGCCTAGGGCTAAGAAGTACATCTTTCTTGGTTATAAGTCAGGTGTGAAGGGATATAGATTGTGGGATCCATGTGTTCAGAAGTTTCTGACGAGTAGAGATGTTACTTTCGATGAGTCTGCTCTATTAAATCCGCCACACACACCCTCCATTGACAACGATAATGTTCAGGTTGAGACACCTGATGATACAGAGATACAGTCAGATCAGCAGATTGTTCAGCTTGAGAGTATTCCAGCACCTCAGGTACGGGTTTCTGATGTTATTACTGATAATGCAGAAACAGGTCAGCAGGTGGAGAATATTACCATAGGTGGTGGTAGACCGAGGCAACAGATCAGGCCCCCTGAGAGATATGGGTATGAGGAGATGATTGCCTATGCCCTCTCTACTGCTGAAACGTTAGATGACAGTGAGCCGACTTCGTATACAGAGGCTGTATCGCTGAGAAGTGGCTTGTTGCTATAAATGAAGAGATGCTGTCTCTTCATAAGAATCAGACTTGGGAACTGGTGAAGCCTCCTACAGGGAAAAGACTGGTTGGATGCAAATGGGTCTTCAAGAGAAAAGAGGGCATTCCTGGAGTGGAAGATGCGAGGTACAAGGCACGTTTGGTAGCTAAAGGCTAAAGTCAGGTACAAGGTGTTGATTTTCATGATATTTTCTCACCTGTAGTTAGACACACTTTTATTCGTGCATTATTGTCTTTGGTTGCCATACATAGTTTTGAACTTGAACAATTGGATGTCAAAACAGCATTCTTGCATGGTGAACTAGAAGAAAGTATCTTTATGCATCAGCCCGAGGGTTTTGTAGTTGAAGGAAAAGAAGATCATGTGTGTTTGCTTAGACGGTCTTTATATGGTTTAAAGCTATCTCCTAGACAGTGGGTTAGGAGATTTGATCAGTTCATGACAAGTCATGATTACATCAGGAGTAAGTACGACAGTTGTGTGTACTTCAGAAAGACAGATTTAGGCTTTATTTATTTGCTTTTGTACGTTGATGACATGTTGATTGTAGCACGAGATATGAAAGATGTCAATGATTTGAAATCAATGCTGAAGAGTGAATTTGAGATGAAAGATCTTGGAGCAGCTAAGAAGATATTAGGCATGAAAATTCATAGAGACCGAGAAGCTGGAAAATTATACTTATCTCAGGAGAAGTATATTGAGAAAGTGTTAGACAGGTTTCATATGAAGGATGCTAACCCGGTTAGCACCCCCTTAGCAGCTCATTTCAGACTCTCAGCGTTAGATTCGCCTCATACTGAGGAGGACATCAGGTACATGTCTCAGATTCCTTATTCTAGTGCAGTGGACAGTATTATGTATGCGATGGTCTGTACGCGTCCAGATATTGCTTTGCTGTGAGCAGAGTTAGTAGGTACATGGCGAATCCGGGCAGAGAACATTGGCATGCAGTAAAGTGGATTCTCAGGTATCTTCGCGGAACCTCTGATTTATGTTTGGAATATGGGAAAAGTAAGTGTTGTTTGGTTAGGTATGTAGATTCTGACTATGGTGGAGACCTTGATAAGAGGAGATCCATTTCAGGGTATGTGTTTTGTTTATGTGACACAGCTATCAGCTGGAGAGCGTGTTTGCAACCTATTACAGCACAATCTACTACCGAGGCTGAGTACATGGCAGTAACAGAAGCGTTCAAAGAAGCCGTCTGGTTGAGAGGATTGATCAGTGAAATCAGTGTCGAGCCGGGGATAGTTAGAGTATACTGTGATAGTCAGTCCGCTATTAACCTAGCAAAAGATCAGATGACTCATTATGACCGAACGAAACATATTGATGTGAAGCATCACTTTATCAGAGATCTGATTGACGAGCGGAAGGTGGAGTTGAGAAAGATTGGGACTGAAGATAACCCAGCTGAAATGTTCACAAAAGTTCTACCAGGTAGCAAGTTCGAGCATTGCTCGAATTTAGTGGGTCTTTCGGTTTGATGTATGTTGGCCCCGGTTGAGGTGGCGTTTTTGGAGAAGGTGGAGTTTGTTTTATTGTTGATGTTGATTTTGAGCCAAGGTGGAGATTTGTTAGGTTTATGTCTCAAAATATACTTGGCGCATAAAGAAGAAAGGCCGTGAAGACCCCGATCGATTGGGTGGAGCTCGATCGATCGGGAATGTTACGTAACAAAGGACGTCTGCAGTGAGGCGGCCGATCGATCGGGACCCCCCGATCGGTCAGGAAACAGGTTTTACGCGGCCTATATAAACGAACGTAGGGGTTCGTCATTATGCATCCAAAGTCAAAGAGAGGCTTCCCTTGTGCGGCGCCGCACCAATAAATTAAGTGTTGAGAGAGAATCTTTATAATTCGTCTTCTTCTTTTGTTCAATAATAAAAGTTCCGATCTTCGCCCGTGGTTTTCTCCCCTTTTCGATTGTAAAGGGGTTTCCACGTAAATCCTTGTGTCTATTGTTTCGTTTCTCTTTTAGTCCAATTATTTCTCGTTATTGTCATGGTATTTGATTCGATCCAGATCCGAATATATTGTTTATTTCCGCACACGACTTGTTCCAGATACATCTGACAAGTTTAATCCATGTCTTGAATAGAATTAGATTCGACGTAGATAGTGTTAGGTTATGTCTCAAATTACTTATTTTATTTTTATGGGGTTGCCGTAGGGACACCTATCGATCGGGAGGGAATCCGATCGATCGGGTGATTTAAGGAAAGATTCGGGATTTTTGGCCGAGAGAGGGTCGATCGATCGGGAGTCGTTTTCCGCAAACCCTAGCCGCCTTCTATAAATAAGGGCTTAAGGTTTCGGCTTAGGAGAGTTTAACTCCAATTATGATCCAATTAGAGTGTGAGGCGTCGCCATTGAGAGAAAAAAGGTGATTTCGTAATTCCTCCAAGATTTTGAGTGCTACGAGAGTTCAGAGGGAGTGATTGTAATTCTTCCATATATCTCGTTCTGGGAAGTGTCGTTGTAATTCTTCCGTTCAGTTAATAAAGAATCTTCATCTCCGCCCGTGGTTTTCTCCCCTCTCGATTGTAGAGGGGTTTCCACGTAAATATTGTGTGTTCATGTTTTGTTCTTTCTTTCTCCATATTTGTTTACTTCTCGTTTTGTGTGAGTCATATTATTTGTATCGAATCAAGCAATCAGGATTTACGCTTCCGCCTTAAGATTTCCCTAACAAATTGGTATCATAGTATATCAGATTTGTTTAAGTTTCTTAACAGACAGTTTGATGTTTGCTCATAAGAATTCAATGTTTTTCTAACACATCTCATACCTAGTTTGGTTATGGATCAACCTAGGGAACAATCTCAGCAATTTGCTCCTGGGCTCGGTTAAGAGCCAAACAAATGTCCTAACAGTAAGCGAGTCGAGTTGCAGGTTACAATTTTTGGGTCCCCATCCAAACCAAGAAGTGCACCATATATATAGTATTATAGTATATGATCAATCCCACCCTTCGTGCACAGCCATGAGTCTAAGGCCCTATTCGGAACCAGTGAATTTTTCAATTTTCTTAAAACTTTTCTATGGAAATTTTTTTAAAAAAAAAAAGAGAAGTTGTTAAAAATGTCAAAATTTTCATTTTAGAAAATAATTTTCTAGTTGTTATAAATGGTTTTGCAATGTTGTAAACTTTTATAATATTGTAAAAGGTTTTATTACATTAGAAAACTATTTTTCGAGCTTCCTTACCCGTGTTTTACAAATGGCAAAACATGGCCGATATCTTGTTTTTTATATTCTATTTTAATAATAAATTATTCTTTTTTTTTTTTTTTTTGCGTTCAATTAAGCATGATGAATAGATGGCTTGTACTTTAATGTTTGGGAAATCTCTTTAGTTATTTAACATTAAAATTAATATGTATGTAATTCGTACATGTAAATAGACTTTTGTGTTCGACATTTGAATCTCTAAATTGAGAATGCTTCAAAGTGGTATTTTTACCTGTATCGACATTCGAATTTTTCATGGATTACATGCACACAAATTAACTAGTGATCATTTTCGGATTGATTACCCTAGTTGTTTAAAAAAGGTTCGAACTGCATTATCTAATTTTTGGATTTACGGGCATTACTTATGTCTATCCATTTTCATCAAAAAGGAGAAAAAATAATGGAATATCTTGAAAAGCTATTATCTATTTTCTATTTCTAACATGTTTTCGAATTAGAAAATAGAAAAGGAAAGTTAGAGATGAAAAACTAGAAATAAAAATTTATTTTTTTTTTTTTATTTGAATTAGAGGAAATTTTTTTTTTATTTTTTGAATCGACTAATGCTTTATCTAATTTAAGAAATGAGTTGTCACATGTTTGACCCATCTTGACTGTCAAGTCTTTCAAGTTTGACTATGTGTCAATGCAGCTTATATACGTATAAGTTAAAATTACTTTTTATGTATTACGTTTACGTGTCAGTTTAAACTTTGTGTTAGCAAGACTTATGATTACGAGCGATTTTTACCCATTTGAACAGGTTGGGATTGAAAATTTTTTGACTTGCTTTCATCTATATTTAAATGCTTTCTTCACTTGACATATATTGCTTTAGTTTATTTTTTTTTTTCTGTTTTGCATTGATACTAGTTAATCCATTGTAATTGCTTGTTAATCAGGTTTAACCCAATTAATGTTAACTTAGGGAATAAGTAATTTAAGTATATTATATAACAGCTAAGAATGGTTAGGAATCAAGTAACTTAGGTGTATCCAACATGATGTGATATGATATATTATGCGAAGATGCATATCAAGTCACGTATCTTATATATCAACATGTTTTATTAGTCATTTAAACTTATATGTGAACTTTAATATCGACTTCATAACTCGGGTTCCGTACTCAATAAAATACGATCACATTTAAAAAAGTAACGAAAAGCATATAACAAGTGAAAGGATTAAAACCTGAACAGCCAGCACACCATCTTTCTTCTTAGGCACAAGCTTCCCCTCAACACTAACATCCGGCTCATACAAGTTCAGATGCCGAAGCTCGACCTCCGCTGTCGCCTCGATGAACTCCACTCCACGGTTGTTGCATAGCAGCTCGGGCTCCCCAGCCGAGCTCATCACCACCTCACCTGCAAACGCATAGAAAGAAACCAAAGCCTGGGCCAAAGCCTTCTTAAAAGAACCCACTTTGTGCTCGAAGTTACATTGTTCATTTTGTGGTTTGGTGAAGCACAAGAAGAGGCTGACATCCACAGGAGGAAGAAGCAAGTCGAGGTTCGAAAAGGGTAGCCAGTGGTCTTGTAATGGCAGGGCGGGTGCCACCACCTCGCTGCCGGTCACCGACAATTGGAAATCCGAGTTTTTGATACCCATTCGGGATAGGGTTTAAGGGGTTTTTTTTGGTCGGGTGTGTCTGTTTTTGTATCGTGCCGTTTTATAGGGCCTTTTTTGGTGTGGGTTGGGAATGAGAGGAGGGGGGAAAGAGTTTATAGGCATGAATGAAAGGTATGGTTTGATTTTTTATTTATATTTTGGTGATGAAGGTAGGGTTTGGTTAAGAATAATTGTTAGTGTACCAACTTCATTATCTATATGATCAAAAATATTCTTTTATAGAAGATAATTTTTTTAATAATTAGAGGAAAAACTCATAGCATAAAACCGATGCACTAACTGAAACAAAACTTGAGAAAGCCCACAAAAACGGGAAGGAAACAAATCAACAAATCCCAAAACCCCTATATGCCTACCATCATGCCAACCCTCGAAGTACAATATAATCCAAAAACCTAGACGTCTATATCCGTACCAACTCTCGGAGCACGACAAGCCAAAAGATTCATACCTATATCAACTCTCGAAACCCAAAAAGCCCAAATAGATCTCACCATTCTTGACATAAACTCCCAAACATGGCATGAGCGTCAATGATCAAATAGATCCTTAACATTACTGAGGACACCTCAAAGTAGAGTCAATCTAAAACACCATCTCCATATATAGGAGGGAACCCCCAATCCCGCATGAATGAACCATAAGCCACCACGCTCCTACGAGACAAAACTCTTAACATCGCGAGATTTTCACGCTAAAGCTACAACCCTATTAGGATCAGGCATGGATCAGAGCGTGGGCTGACTTCTTCTTGTGGTGCTTCTTTTTCTTACTGGTAACCCCAGCAGGGACATCGACTTCAAGAGAGCAAAAGAAGATGCATGTCATAGTTTGGACCATTATAGTTTAAGCACAATTTCTTGCCAAATTTTCAGGTTTGGCGGGCCTTAAGAAGGCGGAGGAAGGCTTAGCCAAGAGCTTACTATGACGGCATGTAGGACCGATTTTAAGGGGGATAGATCAACAAATCATTAAATGTGCTCCTAACCAGTATAAATAGGGAGATCATCACTCAACTCTTCATCGCACATCATCTCATCATTGACTTCCACTTGAACATCATCTCCAATAGAAATACCATCATTAACTTGTCATGATAGCAAGCCATCCAATGCAAGGGAAGCACCCACTACAACACCATAGTCACCAGGATTATCATTACCCCCAGTTGCTAACGAAGCAGTCGCCACTGGAGAATATTTGGCTACATAGCACCACCGGCATCCTTGTTATTGTAACACCTAGCTACTTAATCTCTTTCGAAATGAATGTCAAATTTGCTGGTATAAAGGGTAAACAAACGATTTGTATATAACTTTTTTTTTTTATATAATTTCATATTATTTATCATGTATATTAGATCTATAGATGGGCACATATTTTTACGTCGTTACTCTATTTTTTAGAACTTAATATTATTTGATTAATTATTAGATACAACAACAACAACAACAACAAACCTAGTGCCTCCAAGGACTCCCGCATAAGCAGGGATTAATTATTAGATACACAAACTAGATATTTAAATTAAGAATATAAAAATAGTTTCCTTTGATTAAAATGTATATATATATATTGTGGCGTACGTATGAAAGGGTAAGAGCGTGAGAGGGGCGAATCATTGCCCTCCATTATAATGGACGGCCAAGATATATTAGAGATTAAAAAAAAATAACAATTTACGACCCATACCCCTTCATGGGGCAGAAAGAAAGAAGGGGTAAGAGAAGAAAATTGTTTTTTCTTTTCAATATACTCAACAAATCTTAGCCGTAAATTACATTTTTTTTAATATCCAATAAATCTTGGCCGTCCATTATAATAGAGAGCCATGATTCGCCCCTCTCACGCTCTCACCCACTCATAAGAATGTCACTTTACACACACACACACATATATATATAGACTAATGTTTAACTTATCCTTAAATTTTAAATCCGATTATGTTCTTCATATTGGGATTAAACTTGAGGTTAGCATATCGATCAAAACGAGGCTACGATGAAATGGAAATGCATACAGCAGAAATGATGATAAGAGAGATGAAATAAACAACTCATAAACTTGCTCCAAAGCTATATACTCTAAGCGGACTTAAGTCAGCATGTGGATGCACCCATTCAAACTCCTAAGCAATTAAATAATATAAAGCCTTATTTTTATTAATTTAAGCTAACATTTTATGTTTAAAAAAAATAAACAAAGGAAGAATGAGATTTTTTTTAATATATGCACTAAATTATTCTAGAGTTTTATATGTTCTTTTATATTTGATGAATTTTTGTCAGACAATGCTGATTTGGAACGTGTGTAGCTGACATAGTTGTTTAGGAGACGGGAACACATCAGTGCTAGTTCACAACGTGTATAGGCTTACATGTTTGCTATTGTTGTCATTTTATTGTCGATTTCATGTCTACCGTGGTACTGATTCAATAAAGTTAGATTTTATAAATAAATATTATTCTATTTTTGCTTTTTTGGATTGAGAGCCCTTTGAAAACAACCTCGGTTAAGGGTAGCATTATATAGAGGTAAGATTGCGTACATCTCATCCTCTTTGGACCTTGCCTTGGGGTAGCTTTTTGAGACACTGGGTTTGTGGTTGCTATTGCAATGCTAACACAGGACGTGATTTTAGTAAGCTAAAGTTATACTCTTGCAATTTCCTATAAATTTTTCCTAGAAAAGGCTGACTTTATGTATAATATGTGTCATATGTATATATTGATGGAATCACATCCATATCAGTTTTTCTTTGTGACACTTCGACTTATTTCAACACAAATTCACCGAGTTGTGGCAGTGGGTACCAAAATTGATAAAATTTTTAAACTCACTGTAATATATATAAGGAAATATGATGTTGTTTGATTCAAAAGAATCAAAATAAAAACAAACGGGTCAAAGTGTTAACTTTTAAGATAGTTTCACAACATGGACAAAAGCCTCATGGTCTGCAATTAAGACGATGTCTTAGAAAGAACTAAGTAACATGTGCCAAGGCCATTCTAGGCCTGCATCAGAGAATGACATCGAAAATGATAATATTTACTCATTTTTTTACAATTTAAATTCTTTGTTATACATAACATATCTTCTATATATATTATTGTCAAGTACCCCTACTATCAAAAGCCTGTAAATCTTATTCCAAACAACTTTAAAGGGGTATCACCAAAAATATCTAAACTCCAACATAAGCAATTTTAAGAATGAGTTATTTAATATTCAAGGCTATAGGAAAGAAAAAAAAAAGATAAATTCAATATTTTTACTGTGTAATTTTGCAAAGTTCATAGTGTTGTATTTTTGATAAAATTCAACAAAATTTCAATGTGATTATATATAAATTATATTTAAAAATATAAATATCCTCAGTACATCGTACGGGATAACACTAGTGATGAAATTAAATCGATGTAATTACAAATACTACATAAAAATAATAAAGACTGTAGGTGAAGAAGGGCCAATAGAGTGGGAGACCGTAGAATGGTTGACCCTCTGCAGCTACCTGATCACCCAACCCACTTAGAATGCTAAAGAAATTAGGTTAACCTAATTAGCTATCTTGGGTAATCTCCCTGTTTTGAAATTTTACTTAATGTCTTATTGGCCATATTCTCTTCTTGGTTTCTCTCCCATAAGTTAGATAGTTATACCTATTTGTTTTAGACCCGACAATCGCATCTGGCTCGAGTTGGGTTAACATCTTGTCCCGTCACTCACGGGGTCGGGTTAACATCTTAAAGGCAACTTTTAGCCTTCATTCCTTCAAGCAGATTCGCAAACTGATAAATTTTTCGATTTTAATGATTCTATAGTTGTTCAGAAAGCAGTGTTTCCAATTATATTTGGATTAATGTGAAGTAAGTGCAAGTGTTACCTAAAAGTTACTTCTTTTTTTTTTTTAATAATTAAAAAAAAGAGATTCTCATAAGCTTGCAGGAAAAAGTAGTTGCTGCATCTATTTTAAAAGATTCCCTTTTATATGGTAAAATAAATTGCTTGTGGTAGACGTATAGAATTGCCGTTAACATTATATTTTGCTCAAATGTTGTCACGGGCATGGTATTCCTGGGTCCGTGATAATGTCAAGACCGTGCCCAGGTCGCTGCCTCAGCCTTGTCAGGATCGCTGCCCAGGTCGCTGCACTTGAGTGTCATGACAGTGTCCAGAGTCGCTGCCAGGTCCGTGCCTTAGCTTGTCAAGATAGTGTCCCAGTCGCTGGCCAGTGCCGTGCTAGACAGGGTCCCAGTCGCTGCCAGTGTCGTGCCAGGCGGGGTCCCAGTCGCTGCCAGTGTCGTGCCAGGCGCGTCCCAGGCCCATGCCAGCGCCTGCCCAGGCCCATGTCCCGGGCAGTCCCAGGGCCCGCCCCTGTGCTGTGATCCAGGCTAGCAGCGCCCAGGCAGGACCCGCTCCTCCAGGCTGTACTAGCCATTGCAAATATTCCTTTTGGATTTTATTCTAGATTTAAATGTTGTAATAGGTATTTCTAGATATTATTAGGTATTTTCAGATTTATTTCATATTTTTAGTATTTTATAATATTTCTATAAATAGGGAGTTAGAGTTTATTTTGTAATCACTCAATTAAATTAATGATATGAATTCTCTTACTTTCCCATCTTTACTCTCTATTTCTCATCTCCTAAATTCTATTTCTCTCTCTCATCTCAACTCTATTTCTTATTCTCTCCCTCATCTTAACCTCTATTGTCTCTTACGGGCCTAAGTCCTAGATTTGGGCAGTCACAACCTTGAGGGTTGTGACAAATGTCTATATAATTTTAGATATAACTGGAAATATTATATAAGCAAAATAGAAAATATAAATCTAATTTCTAATAAAAATAGGAACATGAAGACAATTCATCAAAATTATGTTTCCGAACTTCAACTATTATCTTTTACTGTCAGTGTTGGAACCCTTGTACCATATTTGAGCATTAAGAACAACCGTTAATCAAGTAGCTTCTTGATAGCTTGAGATTCTATAGCATCTTACAAATGCGACCAATATATCCTTAATCTACTCACCATGAATCTGGTAGACTACTAAACAATCATGAACAAAGCAGACAAGATATCAAATATTTCGTCTCGTTGGCTTGCCAATCTTGACAATAAGAGTATCATTTGTTACTTCTGGGCAGTTTCCCTTTTAAAATTATTAATATCCAGTACTTCTACAAAAGAACATAACTTTGTTTTTTTTTTTTCCCCCTTTATGTCATTTTACCTTTTAAGGTTCCTAATTCTTTGAGATAGATGATCGAACTAAATGAACACTTTTTGTAGCTTTCATGATGCCTTTTTCCTCACACGATACTTTCATTCGTTTGCACAACGACTAATCCCTATAATTCAATGACATCCTAAACTGATTAAAGACCTTAAAATTGGCTCCATATTTACGTCAACGACTTTTAGTTCAATTAAAATACGCTGTCATCGGAATGACATGCTTTTCAATAGACGTTCCATAACACATTCTAGTGTGAAGCATATTTCTCATAAGTTTTTCACATACTGCCCAATCAAGCTATCCAATATTTCTTTCATATGTTTGACCATTTCTGCTATAGTTAACATTTCAAGCATATAATATTGGAACACGTTCGACACTTAAGATATCTAACTCATCAGCTTAGATTGGGTTAAGAACACTCTTTGAAAGTGGCACAATGTGGCCTTTTTTTGGCCGGACCTTTAAACCGCTTGATATAACAATTGTTTCGGCAAAATAGGAAATGTTGAAAGCCCATTTCTTAAATGACAATCTGCATGTTAACAATTGACATAAACCAACGACTCCTTTCATATGTACCATTTCCATAGTGAAGCTGAATTTTTCGATCCTTCATATACAACCAATACTCCATATCGGGGCCGTATTTCTTGCCGCTTCTTTGATGGGTGGATTGTTCCCTATAAATTGATTGCCCTTACGACATATAGAGAGATAACACTACTAGAATACCAGAGGTATAGCTTTCTGATTAGAACAATGTTGCCAAAAGAAGTCTCGTTGCATTTTGTTGATTCTCTTGGCAACCATTTTTGGCATTTTGAATAAGTAGAGGTAGTAGGTTGGTAGGTTTTGTAGCACTGCTTTGATGAGCATAAGCCTTCCTGCCCTTGATAAAGTTTTTGCTTTCCATCCAGCCAATCTTTTCTGGATCTTTTCAATGACAGGGTCCCAGGTTTTGATTCTTTTGCAATTTGCACCAAGAGGCAACCCCAGATACAAGATTGGGAGTTTACCTTTAGTGCACTGAAATAGTTTGAAGCTTTTGTAGCACATATGTCACTTTTATTCAGTGCAATGAGGGTTGACTTCTGGTTGTTGATTGCTAATCCAGACATCATCTGAAAACAACCAAGCAGCCATCTGATTCTTCATATTTCCACCCCATGTGCTTCAGCAAATATTATAGTATCATCAGCAAATTGAAGATGTGTGATTTTTTTTGCAGTTAGAACCGATATCCATGCCTTTGATGTATCCTCTATGTAGTGCTTTCTTCATTAAGTTGTTCAATGCTTCAGCTCCAAGGACAAAGATGAATGGGGATATAGGGTCGCCTTGTCTTAGGCCCCTTTTCATTGGGATAGGTGGAGTTGGTGATCCATTAACAAGGATGGAGATAGTGGCAGTACTGATGCAGATTTTCATCCATCTTCTCCATTTGTTACCAAAACCCATTCTGAATAAGACTTCCTCTATGAAGTCCCATCTCATTGTGTCATAGGCTTTTCTAAAGTCAAGCTTTAAGATAGCTCCCTGTGCTTTTACTCTTTTGGACCATTGAACAACTTCATTTGCAATCATTGCTCCATCAAGAATCTGTCTGTTTTTGACATAGGCTGTTTGAGACTCACCAATTAAGAGTGGTAGCACAGGGACAAGTCGTTTAACTAACACCTTTGCAATTATCTTGTACAAACATCCCACCATGCTTATCGGTCTGAACTCATCAAGTGTTGCAGCTTCTGCTTTTTTTGGTAGAAGAGTGATCCGAGTGACATTTGTTCTTGTAGGTAGCTCATAGGCATTGAAGAACCTTTTCACAAATTCAGTTACTTCTGAACCAATGATGTCCCAAGCTTTCCTAATGAATTTGAAGTTGAACCCATCATACCCTGGGGCTTTTAAAGGGTTACATGCCCACACAGCTTCTTTTACTTCCTCATCAGTGACTTCCTTTTCCAATTGCTTAGCATCATTGTCGTTTAGCATTGGAATAGGCAATCCTTCCAGTGAAGGTCTTCTGATGGATAGTTCATCATCATTGTATAGCTATTTGAAGTGATGAATGACTGCTTCCCTGATAGCTGCTGGCTGCTGCACTCTCTGATTTTTGATTATGAGGGACTGTATTTGGTTCTTCCTTAATCTTGCTTTAGTCAAGGTGAAGAAGTACTTTGTATTTCTATCTCCCTCTTTGATGAAATTGCACCTGGACTTTTGCCTCCACGGCTGTTCCCGTTTCAGGTACCATTTATCAAGTTGCACCCACGCAGCTTTCCTTCTTGCCTCCATTTCTGCATCAATGTCTTCCTCTTCAAGATGTTTGTCAATTTCATCGAGTGCTTCTTCTAGATGTCTGATTCTTGTACTTATATCACCAAATCGTTCTTTGTTCCACCTTTGAACTCTGATTTTTATCTTCTTCAACTTTTGGTCAGCATTTTCTTCTTGGTTGCTTTCCATTCATCCTTGATCAGCTGCCAGTAGTCCTTCCTGCTTAGCCACCAGTCAAGGTTCCTAAAGGGGGTGTGGCCCCAGTTCACCCTCTCTATTTCAATCATTAAAGCTGTATGATCAGATAGCCTCTTCTTCAATCCCCACTGCTTGATATCAGGGTATTTCACAAGCCAGTCAGTTGTGATCAAAGTCCTATCAATCCTGCTCAGTGATTTACCTCTTCCCCAAGTAAATTTTCTTCCAATCAACGGTAAGTCAATGAGGCCACATTGTTGCACAAAGTTCTTGAAATCTTTCATGCCTCTTGACACACTCTTCATTCCTTTTCTGTCCTCCAGATTTAAGACTTCATTCATGTCACCTGTAATCATCGTTGGGCAGTTTAATCGTTCAATAACTTGCTGTAATTCCTTCCATAGGTGCAGTCTGTCCACTCTACTTGTTGGGGCGTAGATCATAATGATGGCACAAAGAAAGTCCGCATGAAGAACTCTCCCTTTGAGGCACAACCAGTTGGAGCTTGCTTGAGTTGTGCTTATTGTCATCCAATCACTGTCCCAAACTGCCAAAATCCCACCAGATCCACTCGCAGATGCTACAATTACTTCAGAAGAGAAATTAGACAGTGGCCATATTGCTTTAGCAACATTCTGGCTTCTTTCACAGATATTAGTCTCAAGAATATATGCAATGTCAGGCTTTTTTTGTTTTATTACCTCCTTTACCATTCTCTTCTTCTGCTTTGAGTTCAATCCATTCACATTCCATATCAAAATTCTCATACTTTTGTGTGATGGCAAGGGTGTTAGCAATCCTTGCCTTTTCCTTTAGAATCTTTTTGCCTTTGCCTTTTCTCCACTCTTTTGAGTCCTTTAGATTTCCTCAGCTGTGTTTCAATATCTTGAACATCCACTCCATTCCACATAATGCCAATCTCATTCCCAGCTTTCCATATTTTCCTCGCTTCCTCTCCAGTACTGCCTTTCCTTGTAGATTGTGATGGTGTATTGGTGTCACTTTCAGTGAAATCTTCATCACTCACATATGGTTGTTGTCCATGATAAGCGGTGCAGAGGTTGTCCTCCTTGTCTTGACGGATCTGACTGCATTCTTCTTGCTGAATTGGTGTCTCTTGCACAATGCTCACATCAAACAAATTAACAAAACCTGGAGGGAAATCATCATCAGAACTTTCCTCTTCTATTGATTCTGCATATATGTTGCTATGTGTTTTGTCTTCTCTGACTGGCAATCAGCTCTTTTAAAAAAATTTCTGCTATAAAGCCATGGCTTTTTTGGTTCTTGTAAGCAGACCACCTCAATCCCCGGTGATTTCCACTCTTTGTTTGCTTTGTTCACCTTCACTTTTGATGTTGTTGCTGCGTGATGTTCATCCTTCTTTTCCAAGGTTTGTGGAGAGACGACGTTTTTTCCAGCATTGGTGAAGTGTGAGAGTGCAGTTTCACTTTTTGGACAAGTACTTTTGGTCCCTTTGTTTCCCTCCTTTTCTTTGAGTTGTCCTTTTGCCGCCTCCTTTTTTTACTTTATGTTTTGCTTTTGCAATGCCATTTCAGGTGCATTTAATGCCTTTCTTTCCAACTCATCATCTCTTTCCTTTCTATCATCCTCCATTGTTTCTTTGAGTTCCTTCTCTGTGTCTTCATGTACTTTTTGCATCCGTCCATCATTTCTCCATCTGGTTCCCATTTCACATTCAGGTGGCCTTTGTGTTTCCTTATTTTTTTGCCTCTCGTTTTCTTTTATCCAGGATAAAACTTTCTCAGTTTGCAGCAAGCCACCTTCAAGAACATGAATCAGATGTCTTCCTTGTCCAACAACGTATTCTGCAACATCATCAATCAAGGATCTATGTTCAGTTTCAACCAGAATTCTTCCTGTCTCCAAGGATCCTTCAGCCTTACATATGCTGTCAACTGCAATTACTGTTCCCCAGAACATCCCTATTTCCGTGAAATTGTGCACACTCCAGGCGTGCAATGGTACTCCATAACAGTATAGCCATGCTTTCCTTTTTCTTGAGGTGTCAAATTCATACCATTTTTTGATCTTGACAAACATTAATTTCAGCCAGTCTGGATTGTTCTGCAGCTGTCCTTTGTTCTTCAGTGGGGAATGCAATGGCAAACTTGGTCCCTCCCATGTGCTGAACTTGGGCACCTTGTATGTCATTGCTGTGTAGCTCATTCTCAATCTTTTGAATTTCAGTGTCTTCTACTGTTTCTGCAATGATAGTTCTCCTGAGCTTTTCCTACCTGAATTCATAAGAGACTCCATGTATGACTTTGTGTTCTGATTTCTCGGCGCAAGATCTACACTTTCCTTCAAGACTAGCTCCAGCTTTATCTTCATAGCTTCTGTTAACTTCGCCCATCTTCTGGCCTTTAAGGACTTGAGCGTAGGTCTGAGCTTCCATCGTTTGCTGTGGTTTGTACGCTTGCGTTGGTGCTTCATAATGAACCTTCCTTCTCAGTTTTTGGTTTGTATTCTTACTGAATCTTGCCAGTTGGACCCAGATCTTGTTATGTGTTAGCCAACACCCGTTTGCTTCTTTCACTGCCCTCAAAGCTTCTCCTTGTGAGTTGTATCTCACAAAGCCATACTTCAGCCTTTTGTTACTTCTCAGTCGTTGTGGAATGTGGACATCCAACACTTTTCCATGGTTGTTAAAGATATTTCGCAGCCATGTAGTTGTAATGTTTTTTGGAAGATTGTCCACAAAGAGTGTGTATTCATTTGAATTTGAAAATGTGTTTGAATTTCTGACATTCTCTCTCTCTCTCTCTGACATTGTATCCCAAAAGCAGCAAATGAGGATATCCCTTACTCAATCCACCAAATCATCACAAACATTGATCGTATATCAGTATGGAGGAATCACAAAGCACCAAAAGAGGAAATTCAGTGGTCTCCTCCTCATTATGGAACGCTTAAATGGAATGTGGATGGATCTTCAATCGGAAAACCAGGACCTGCAGGCATTGGTGGAGTTCTACGAGACAGCTTGAGTAACATTGTGTGTGTTTTCTCTGTGCCAATTGGAATTAAAGATTCAAACTATGCCGAGATTGAAGCTATCAAGTTTGCATTGGAGACTTCAGTGCTGTGTGAAAGGTTGAAGGAGTATACATTGATCATTGAGTCTGACTCAAGAAATGCAGTATCATAGGTTAACAACAGTGAAGCATCGCCTTGGAAAATGAATTACATGATTAATAGAATTCACATGCTTAGGAAAGAATTGAATTGGGTATCTATCATCCATCAAAGAAGAGAAGCAAATCATTTAGCTGATTCACTGGCCAAGAATGCAGTTTCAAGGAATTCTCCGCTGGTCGCATGGACACAATGACCGCTTTCATTTGTACAAAAGTATTGATCACAAGCTCTTGACTGTATTGAGTTGATGTATTGTAATTCCACATTTTGTTTCTGTGGAATGCATTTTTTTGCTCTTTTGATTTTGTCCTTTGACGTCAAAAGGACTTGTATTTTTCCTTATGATTAATAAAATCTCAATTATCGAAAAAAAAAACACTACTAGAATACTGCCATTTGCAATGAACAAAATCCGTTGCAAACTGTAACAAAACGAGAAAAGCAGCGACTTTGCAACAAAATACGTCTGCTGCACAGGTCGTTGCAAAATAACTGTAGCAAATAATTTGTAATAGATTTGCAATTGAAGTTTGCAACGTCCGAAATCTGTTGCAAATCCCCCGTAAATTCGCAATTGAATTTTGCAACACATAAATCATTCTTCGCTCTATGGTGGTCAAGATGATCCTACCACAGGTTTGCATCAATGGCGGGATTCATGTTCTGTTAACGGGTCGACTTGGTGGGTATGGACTATCAACTGTCCAAGTTGATGTGGGTGGTGCAAGAATGGTGAGTATGCTTGGTGTTATGTGTTGGAGTTTTGCTGTTGGTGTGGTGGGAGGCACATTGTTGGAGTGGGTGGTGTTTGTTGAGGCGTGGTAGTGGTTGGTGGTGTTAAAGTGTAACCGAGTGCGTCCCATCCAAGCGTGTAGTTTGCTCAACTTTATACTAGACATATAGAAGCCCGATCATCTTCCCTTTCCCTTGCTTTTGTATCTTTTTGTTTTGGGGGGTTGTGCGGACTTCGACTGCCTCTCTAGATGTCCACTTTGTACTGGTGCCGAACACCAACTTTAATCATCAAAAAAAAAAAAAAAAAAAAATATTCGCTCCTCTCTCATACTTCTTATCCATCCTTATAATTTCTCTCTCAAGGATCTAACTCTATTACAAATCAAGTTGAGGCATCCACTAGGAATCGTTGTGTCATTTGGTCCCGTTCTACTGATGCGGGGGCATAAATAGGGCAGTGATAAGCTCTGTGCCGCGACTATCATCTATTCATGTTCGTATCTGCTTGCTCGAGTCTAATCTTGCTCCTGTACATGGGTGATTTAGAACGAGTTGTAGATTGGTGTTGTTCATACCTCAAGATTGACCATGTTCCAAATCTGTTTGACTTCAGTCACTGAGTTTCGATTTACGCATCTCGAGCTAGTTTGTCTGTCTTGAGTTCAAATTTTGATAATTCATTAATATAATTTTAATCCAAAACAAATATAGTCTCAATTTCACTGAAATCCTCAATGCCATGTGTTAGAATTTGGTTCCTATATAATCTAAACTATGTCCCGAAAGGCATGAGATCTAAGTTATTAAAGTTACAATCAGTATTTTGTTAAAAATGAAAGCGAACCATTTTTTGTACTTAATTTAAATGGATTTTAAATTAAGTAAGATAATATAAATTAATTAATTAAATATGTTTTATGTTAAATTTATTACCGTTATTAATATAAAATTGGTGGGGTACAGCGGACAAAGCTTCCAAGGGAAGCTTTCCCTTGCCGTTCAATTTTCCCTCTCAAAAGGGACACATGGCAGCATGGGATTTGCGGTTTTTGTGGCATGATCTGGGCCGTCGGTGCCCCTTTGTGTGTTTGTTTGGGGTGAATTTGGGCCGTTGGATTGACCCTTATCAACGGCTCTCGTGGGGCCTCACACGGATCCGTTTTGTCTATAAATAGAGGAGAGAATGAAGAGAGAGAGAAGTTTTTTTGGGCATTTGTTTAGGGTTTCATCCGGTTCTCTGTCTCTCCTCTTTCTCTCTCTTCGTCCGTTCCTTCTCCTCCCCCCTTTAAGGCGTTTTTGGGTTGCTTGAGGGGTTTTGAAGTGCCAAACCCTAGCTGGTAAGAAGAGGACTCACTATAAGCTGGAAACCACGAAGGCTGGTCCAACGGTGAGACCTGGGATTGTGAGACTCGCAGCCACTAGCTCGGAGTCGGTATAATTTCTTACTCCTTTCTCTTACTTTACTGTTTCGGTTTATAAAGTTGGTTTTGAGAAAGGGTTGTATCTTAATAGCTTAGGTCATTTTGGAAAGCACCTTGTAACATTTACGCGATTTGTAATATAGTTTGTAATACTTAATAATATAGATCTCTCTAGCGGTAGGGGGACCGTGGAGTAGGTCATTTAGGATCAAACCACATTAAAAATATTATGCGTACTCTTTATTTTGTTTATGTCTTCTATAGTCGTTTGTAATCTCAACTCAAAGCTTAGAGCCACAGTTTAAAGGCCACCATTTTCACCGATCCTTAAATGAACTAAGTTAGTGTTGAAGTTAAAACCAGATTTTAAAGATAACCTAAAACAGTAAAGTTAAAACAACTGGTTTTAAACTTAGGCTGTAAAACAGGTTCGGTTTCCTCATATCAATATTAACAAGAGTGTTTTGAGAACTTTAACCAGATTAAAATCTATTTTCTGGTCCCTCAAATCACAACACCATGTATTGGTACAAATATATATATTTAAAAATAAAAAAGGTAGATTCTCGGTGTTTTTTTTGCAATTCTCGGCGCAAAAAAGCGTCGAGAAAGAAAACGCCGAGAATAAAAAACGCCGAGGTTTTCGGCGTTTATAAGCCCCGAGATTTTTCGAGTTTTTTAAATACCCTATTTTCTCTTCTTAGCATGGATATTTTACAAACAGCCTGTATTGCCTATTTATTTGTGCATATTTTCCACACACACACACACACACACACACACACACACACACACACATATATATATATATATAATTACTTAATAAAAAAATATCATCTAATACGATAAATTTTTCATAAGACTCTGAATTTGACAATCAAAATATTACAACATTGTCAATGTACTTTGATAGTTCAATACAAAATTTGAGATTTTTTTCACTCCAAATATCAACATAATTAATCTAATATCAACCAAAATAAAAAAAAAAATACAATGCTAACTTAGTCAAGTACATTCTTCACAAATATATCAATCAACAGAATGAGCTTGGCGTGCTTGGAGATGCAAAAAATTTGAGGGTTCACCATCACCTGATCCCGATTCATCTCTACCCTGTGTAGACAACACAATAATAACATTACTTATGTACAAAATATCAATCTACCAATTTACTATCACATAAATCAATAACAATGAGCACATGAAATCATTCATCGGAACCCGTCAACCCTCAAGTGTCCACAATCTCTTTTGGAAGGGAAGTAGGAGTAGATAGAGGGAGGCCTAGGTTGTGTTGCATCTCATGACTTCCATATCATGTGATTGCCACCTATTTAGCTTGCCCTCCATTCTCATTTCCATCTAGTATGTGCTTGAAGCAAATAAAGAGTCTGCTACATCTTAAGGCGACAATATAGCACATGAGATTCCACTCTCTGCCACATCTTGCAAAGCACAACACACATGATTCAAATTATATCTTGTTGTCTAAAGTTAGGCTATTCCTCATATGGAAAAAATTGAAAGAAGATTATCAATGAAGATATTAGAGAAAAGATTTAGTAGAAGAAGTGTCAAAACATCCAAAAATCAAACAATCTTATTAAGCAGCAAGATAAGCATATCTGATCCAAAATTTTGCTTCACATGGTAAATTCATGTAGTTTTCCAAAAGTACCAACCCCAATGCCGCCTTTTATCTCGATCATTCACATCATCAATTTCATTATTTACAAAGGATTAGAAAGGCAATTATTTGCATTATAGTATAAACAAATACAAATTAAATAGATTATCTTACCGGATCAGCAACCGCAGTAATAATTGCTCGACCTTCTGCTATCATTTCATATGATGCTTGGGCAGAAGAAAGAGCATCATAGATGGGTAGGAGCCTTCTCATTTGCTGCTTTACATTAGCCAATTCTATTTTCATATTTTGCACTTCGACATGATCACCGGTACGATCGAGTTCCCTTTTCTTTATTTCACCCCTGACTCCGTATATATCACTCCTCTTCACGCCAAATCCATAGCCTACTGCTCGATAGCCCGAATTTTCTTGTTCATACATTAACTCGATAAATACTTCCTCCTCAATTTCTGATCGAGGTCTGGAAGAAGATCCAAGTCGAGCCTCGACTATTTCTCTAGCTGTATCCTACAAAGAAGAGAAAAAGACATTAAATACATTTAAATTAAAAGAAATGTGAGATAATAATAAAACCCGCCATAAATTCTTGCGAAACCGTGTTCTTAAAAAAGCCACCACTTTTCCTGGTATGAGTTTCCTGGTAAAACTCTATACTGGTAGGCTCCCTCTCTTTGTCAATTTCCTACAATCAACACGTCAACATAAGTCTTAACTAATTTAACAGGTAGATAGTAATAATACACTAAACATATACTGAAATCCTTACAAAATTATCTCTTTTATTCGCATAACTTGTTGAACCAATCGTGTGAAACTGATTCTGCTTGGCACGTGCTTCTTTGCCGCATTTACTCTTCATCTGACATTGGAAATCAACATCAATCCAAGAAAAACTTTACATTCATAATCAATATCAATCTGCTTCCTCCTTTTTAACCAATCAAAAATTACTTAAAAAGAAATTGTTTTACCTTGCCTTGTAAAGAAAACCAAAAATGTACCAAAGTTATCCATTGGTCACGATTAACTCCTCGTGGCACTGTTGTAATAACTTCATCCTCAGTTTTATTCCCTTGGCAATATTGTGCTTTCAAACTCGTCTTATAACCCCTCCACATTTTGCCAAGATGTTGTAGTATTGATTTATCAATCAATACATCACTGGGTATTGAAAATTTTCCCTAAAACATAAAATCCAACAATAATGTCACAAAAAGGCAAGGGAATAGTACGAAGGCATAAAGCAGTAGTTGTACTAGTAAGAGAGCAACCACATTTCAGTGCTATATCCACATGTCACTCGAGCGGTAAAATTTGATAGAAGAACCTATTGCCAATTATACTATTGAATTAAATTAACACAATTAAGAGTATAAAACCTTAATTAATACAATGATAAAGTTCAGAAACTTCAGACATACATATTATATCATATATATAAAGTAAACTTCAGACATAAATAATACTTACTCGAATAACCTCAATAGCTTCTGCTTTGTATTGGTCATTCATCGTACGCCAATCTCTTACTCCGAGCGGACAAAACCGTCCCGTTTTTGCAACCTCTCCAATAAACCGGACCAACAAATCGCCACACTTTCTAATTGGTTGGCGTAAGTCATTGAACCGCACAATAATTCTTACACCTTCAGGAAGATGCAATACTTCCTTAACTGGTATCGTCCTTAAGGTACTCAAGTTACCTCGGCCATCTATTAACGATTAAGATATACCATTACTTTTCTAATCGATTGGAAAATTATTACCATAATTAATGCTATAAAATTGAAAACATTTACTAATAAGTTGAAGTAGCTCCCTCTCATCAAATGGAACGTCAGTGGACCAAACACCAACTTCCCTCACTGGTCCCTCTGCTTGAGATGTTGACGGTCTTGGCTGACTGTCATCACCTCCTTCATGTTCCGGTGTTGCTGTTGAGGACTGCACTGATTTGTCACTTCTAAAAAATCTCCTCATTGTGAATTCACGCTTTTCTAAAAACAAAAGAATTAGTAGATGTATAATAGAACTTACAAAAATAAAATGAGAAGCAAATATGTTCCATAAAACAAATAATCAATAATGAAACAAAGATCATGGACAAAATGAAACAACACGTACAAAAGAAAACTAACATACATGGACAAAATGAAACAACACGTAACATTATTTCACAACTCTAAAAAAACAAAGATCAAATCTCACCTAGATCATACAAGTCCCTAGGTTTAGTCTTAATGACATGATACCATCCCTTTTACATCTCATCTTGAATATAGAAAACTTGATTTGCTTGAGATGAGATGACAAATGGATCATCTTTCAACAATCGACCCGTATGCATCAACTTAGAGAAGTTCACACAAGCACCATCATTTCTAAATGTTCTTAAGCCCCTATTTATATCTACCCAATCACAACGAAAAATGACAACTTTATAACTCCCATAATAGTCTAGATCATTATGTCTATCAATTTGCCATAGTAAACTTGTCCATCAGCTACGACCATGACCCTAGAATTTTGTGTCCTCATATAGCGTTCATGATCTTCTGTATGAAACTTGTATCCATTAAGGACAAAGCCCTTCATTCTTTTAGCATATTGATTTAGCCCACCAGCTAAAGCCCTTCTCAATCGGCCTTTTTCGGTAGTTGCATCAATTTTGTGCACCTTAATAGAATAAAAGGTAGTATCAAAATTAATGGTGAATATATAATATCAACTTCAACATAAAATAAAATATACTAACCTGGTTTTAAAGCCACTCAGAAAACTCTTCAACAATCCACTGATTTTCTAATGTTCCATTAGATCGACCTCTATGGAAATATGCTCGTCGTTTTTCACTTAAAAATTCACTATAATAAGGAAATTATTAGTAGGTTGAATAAAAATAGTTAATATTGACAAAGTTGCTTCTATTAACACTTACTCACGAAGTTCCTTGATTTCATCTACCTGAAGTAGCACATAACGATGCGCTTGTTCCTTACTTCTCATATCAAGGCGAACAATTTTCTCTTTTCCAATTGCACGACCCCCAGTGTTTAACAAGTATTTACCCATACTTGAAATATTATCATCATTTCTTTTAGGTCTATTAAAAATGGTCGTAGCACCTTCTAAGTATCTAGAACAAAATGTAATAGTCTCCTCCATGATGTAGCCTTCAGCAATGGACCCTTCTGGCCACGCCTGGTTACTTACATATGCTTTCAAATGGGACAAATACCTTTATTACATAAATATAAATAACACGTGAGATCAATTACTGGATTCCAAATATGAGAGATAAAAATAAATGAAGCATTATCGGCTAACCTTTCAATCGGATACATCCATCTATAGTGAACAGGCCCACCAAGCTTAGCCTCCTCTACTAAATGAATTAGTAGATGAACCATGACTGTGAAAAATGTAGGTAGAAATTCCATCTCTATCTCACAAAGTGTAAGAATAATGTTCATTTGTTGAAGATCGAGCATATTTGGGTCGAGGGTCGTAGAACACAAGTATTTGAAAAAGGAAGACAAGTCTAAAGCAACTCAATGACTTGTGTGGCATTGGATGCTCGTAAAGCTACAGGAAGAATATCTTGCATAAGAACATGGTTGTCATGACTCTTAAGGTTTAAGAGTTTTCTTTGTTTCAACTTCACACATCTAGAGATGTTAGATCCATATCCATCTGGGACCCTAAATTTCTGTAGAACTCTTAGAAACCGTTCTTTATCATTTGAAGACATATATTAAGAAGCTAGAGGCATGTACGGATCTCTATTAGGACGAGGTTGTAGCCAAAGATGTGGCTTTATGTTCCTTTCTTCAAGGGCCCTTCTTGCCTTTTCATCATCTCTAGTCTTTCTCTCCATATGTAATAGCGTCCCTAGAACATTATCACACACAGTTTTCTCTATGTGCATGACATCTAGATTATGTTGAAGGAGATTGTACTCCCAATATGGTAAGTCAAAAAATATGCTTTTTTTCTTCCAAAGCACTTCCTCATTATCTACTCTTTCTATTGAACTGTCTATGTGGTGCCTTTCTCTTTTCTTCTTACTAGTCTTTTGGGTTTTTCCGTACTTGTAACGAACTTGTTCTTGTGCTTTCAAGATATCAGTCCCTGATGCCGGAGTAGGAGCACAAGCATACTCCATTGTCCCATCAAACAATTGACTCTGAGATCGAAAAGGGTGATTATTAGGTAACCATTTACGGTGTCCATTATAGCAAATCTTGCCCCCAAACTTATAAGAATGTGTATGTTCAATGCAATAAGGACAAGCTGTGTAGCCCTTTGTACTCCAACCAGACAACATAGCATATGCAGGAAAGTCATTGATAGTCCACATTATAGCCCCTTGCATCCTAAAGTTTTGTCCACTATAGGCATCATATGCATCAATACCTTCCCATAACAATTTCAACTCATGCAGCAATGGTTGTAGGTACACATCAATTTCAAGTCCAGGGCCCGATTTCTCAGGAATAATTGAAGAAAGAATGAATGATGATTGCTTCATACATAGCCATGGGGGCAAGTTGTATAGGATCAACACCACTGGCCATGTACTATAAGTAGTATTCATAAGACGGTACGGATTGAAGCCGTCACTAGCAAGACCAAGCCTAACACTACGAGGATCTGAAGAAAACTCCGGATACCGAGCATGAAATGCCCTCCAAGCTAAGCCAGCTGCAGGATGCCTTAATTTTCCATCCTTCAAACGGTCTATCTCATGCCATCTCATATCTTCGGCTATTTTAGATGACATGTATAATCTTTTGAGCCTTGAAATCAAAGAAAAATACCGCATAATCTTAGCGGGCTCTCCTTTCTTGGTTGACATAGTTTCATCACTACAGCTGTCATCTTCCTTACCCTTAACTGTCTTCCATCTTGAGGTACCGCATGTATGACAACTCTCTTTTTCAGACATTTCACCCCAATACAACATACAATTATTTGGACAAGCATGAATCTTTTCATATCCAAAACCCAACTCATTGATCTTTTTCTGAGCTTCATAATAAGATGATGGAAATACCATAATTTGGAGAAATGCATCAACAAGAAATCTTAGCAACATCGTGAAGGACTCGGCAGACCAACTATGCATACATTTCAAGTGAAAAAGTGCAAAAGAAATGACAATTTGGAGAATGCGCTACAGCCTGGATATAGTTCTTCATTAGAAGCTTCCAATATCTTCTTATACTTGGCTTTCTCCTCAAGAGATTGGTTGGGTTGTTCAAGAGGAACTTGGTCCAACCAATCATGTTCATCAGACAAATGGGGTTGACTTGTGGAGGGAGGAATATCAACTCCGATACTTTCTCGTAGTAATCCACCGATATCATCTCGACCTATGGCCCTTCCCTCATTATTATTGGTAGATGTTTGACTATTGCATCTCAATTGTTGAATAATATCTTCTTTTCCATGAAAAATTCATTTCTTATACTTTGGCCAAAAACCCTTAAAAAGAATATGATATTCCACATCTTCTAATGAGAACCATTTGGCTACTTTGCATTTATTACATGGACATCGAGTGTTTCCATCTATAAGGTTTTCTTTAGCCAACTTAATGAATTCAATGACACCATCAATATAAGCTCGACTAATCCTTGGTTGCGTGATCCAACTCATATCCATATCTCTAAATATTAAGTAGTGCAATCAAATTACCTAAAAGTTAAAAAAAGTTAGAGTTCATAAGACAAATATTTAATCAACCAATCAAAACATATACAAATACAAAAACAAATAATTAATGGGACTTAGGAGAAGTTAGAAATTAAAGTAAGATACATGAGTTCCTTATAATCAATTTTAATCATCTAATGTGAAGGTTCCATCTAAACAAGGGATATAGCAACAAAGTTTTATTTTTCCAAATTCAAAAATTATGAAATCGATATCTAATCTCCCTGACATTAACAAATTGAACTCACAAGCGCCACCAACACATAATTTTAAACATCAATCAAACACAGTAACACAAGAATTTCGTCAAAACAACAATCTTTTGTATTAATCAATTCAAAGGATGAGATGCAACGATAGAATCATTCGAACCATAGCATTAAGGATGCGCATGAAGCAAGGGAAAGTGTGAAATGGCGATAATACAAAACTATAATACAACTACTTCAACCAACTCAAATGATATAACACTTGTAGAAGAATAAACAGTCCAATAAAAATAAAAACCGAAACTAGGGCAAGGACATCACATACTAACAGCAAAGCAAGAGCAACTGTGAAATCGGAAGGCGAGGGTGAGAGGCGAACGCTGGCGGCGACGGTGAGAGGCAAACGCTGGCTGCGACGATGAGAGGCAAACGCTGGCGGTGGAGACGACGCGGTTGGAAATCGGGAGGTGAGGGTGAGAAACGAATGTGACGGCGAGGGTGAGAGACAAATGGCGAGCTCGAGGGTGTGAGAGTCGATTTTCTCAGTGGCGCGGCGAGGTGAGAAATGAAGGTTAGGGTTTGCGGGGGTATATATACCCGACAATATTCTCGGCGTTTATAAGCGCCGAGATTCTCGACGCTTATAAACGCTGATATTATTTGCGTCGTTTAAAAGCGCGGAGAATTTTCGACGCTTTGTCTCGATGCATTTAAGCGCCGAGATTTCTCGACGTTTGCATAAACGCCGATAATTATGCACTGAGAATCACCCTTTTTTGTTGTAGTGATATAATGACTCCACAATCTCAAATGCTTTCCAACGCAAATATATGTTCACATCAAATACTAGTAAATTTGTGCCAACAACATCAAAATAAGTCCTAGTTATATTTCTCACATTTATTAAGATATTATGGAGTAGGATTACACTGCTTAAATTAAAGGTTGGAGGACCTCGGAAACAATCTCCCATTAGGGTCTCGCCTTGATGGGATAAGACTGCGTACATCCTTTCCCTCCAAGACCCTGCGCGAGTGGGAGCCCTTCAGGCACTGGGTTTGTTGTTGTTGTTGTTGTAGGATTACACTGCAAACTCTAGATGGATAAAATAATAAGCTTCGAATGGTTTTTTTTAAACTGAAAATTACCTTAGGTGCGGTTTCAAAAAACTGTCTAAATTTTCTATTTTTTCAATATCACACACCTATACTTTCCGAATTTTTTAATTGTCACACCTTAATGTGATTCCGTTAACATCCGTTAGTTTTTGCTAACGTGACACTTTAAAAAAAATATATATTTTCCAAATATTTCAAATATTTTTTTAAATGCTTACAATTTTTTTAGATATTTAAAATGTTTTCTTTATTTTTTCAAGTGTCATGTCAGTAAAAACAAACGAATGTTATCAGCGTTACATTAAGGTGTAACATGAAAAATTTTGGGAGTTTAAGTTAACTTCGAAGAAATAGAAAATCTATGCTGTTTTTGAAACCGCACCTAAAAGTTTGGGGGTTTTCAGTTAAAAAAACCCGATATAAAAATACAGAAACTACAATATTCCTTTTTCTTTGCAACACTTAATTGTGTCATCATAGATTTCTTCAAGATCATATCCAAACTTGAAGCCAGCCTCGATCAACCTCTTTGATGATAAGCTTGCAGTCTTGGGATACTTCTTCTCCTTTAGATTACTACCCAAAAAAAAAAAAGGATAATTTTGTTGTGAGATTATGCTTATAATAGATATGAGAAGAATAATAAATATTAGGGAACTTGTCACTTTTATGTCGTAAATCTTAGTCTATTGTCATTTAGTTATCACGGAGTTTCAAAATATACAATGAGATAGACTAAG
The DNA here is from genome assembly GCA_018398585.1 of Simmondsia chinensis. NCBI lineage: Eukaryota > Viridiplantae > Streptophyta > Magnoliopsida > Caryophyllales > Simmondsiaceae > Simmondsia > Simmondsia chinensis. Next base: position 35,338,885 of record JAGTTD010000008.1, on the reverse strand, counting down.
AATAAATAAAAACTTTATCAGGTAACTTCAGTCAAAATCCTAAAAATTTTCATCTGAAAAAGCTAACGTGGAACACGTTTTTGATAATATGTACGCAACCTCCATCGAGATTCATTGATCATTCTCCCTGCAAATTGCTAACATGACATATAGCAATGACAATACATAGCTATATCATATCAGAATTAATCCGATAGTTTATTGTTGTTATCCAGAAAAATATTTTCAAAGACAATTGATGTGGTATATATATACATTCTGAGATCATATGCTCGCAGAGGGTATCAAGGTAATAAAATTTTCAAAACTTGGGTACCTCTTTATGCACATTGAAACATTAGATTACTATTGTGACAAACAATCAAATCCCAAGTATCTAAATGATAAACAACAAATTAAATTTAGGGTGGAGGAAAAATGTGGAATAATAAATTGGAATACATCGAGGCCACCGATGATGTAAAAGTCAGATTTTTTAGGTTTGTTTCAGTTTTTTGATGAAGGCATTTTCTGTTTTTATTTATAGGTTTCTGTTTTTTGTGCTTCTTTTTGGTCCCGTTTCATTGACACGCTCTTTTTGTATTGCGAGTTCTCATACTAATTATAGGGAAAGAAAGGTGGAGGAAAACGAGAAAACGTACTCGGCATCTTGGGGTGTATATAAATCAGGATACTTGGATGCCAATAGATCAGACAACTCATGTATGGTGATCTGCCCAGCAGAGCAAATGTACCTTCCTTTTGCACTTGCATTTTCTAGTAGAAATATGTGTGCTCTTGCTACATCATCAACGTGCACTAGTTTGAAATTCCTAAGGTATTGTGATGCTTCTCCTTTACCTGCAACATTGTTACATTAACATGTGTCACCATATACACAAGTCGATGCCAACTTATGCTGATCGGTTTAACGATCCGATTTGTAGCCACGATCCTTGACAGTATGTGGTGGGAAGGATAAGGTGCCTTTAACCCATTGATTGTATCTTAAGAAGTCGAATTGAGAGGGATTGGCTAAAACTCGTTGAGTCTGCAAATACCCGAGCAATTGTAACCGTTGAGCTCTTTTTCTTCCTTTTTCATCTCGATCTTGGTTATTTTCATCCTTATTTGCATTATTATGATGCGAAGTTGAATATCGTTGGGTATGATCAACAGGTTAGAAGCACCCCATCCTTCACACCACTCGTTGTTAAAGTTCGACGTTGCAAGTCGGATCTTTAGACCGATCTGCATTATTAACATTATGAGAGAGGCTGCTTTGGGATCCGTTCTCTTTTTTGCTAGATTAATTATGGAAAGGAAAGCACAAACATGGTAGAAACTTACAAGCGTAAACAAATTGAGCTTTGTTTGAAGCATGTCCAGGTGAGTCCAAGCTTATATAAAGAGTTAACTCAAGTTCGAGCTTGAGCGCAACTGAGTAAAGAGAAGCGCTTGACCCCCAATAAGCTGAATTAGAGCTCAAGCCCATTACAAGCATCAGGACTAACAAGTTCGGGATCGAACCCCATTGCCAGCATTGAGCCTAGAATTAAACACGCGTGAACATGTTGCTATTTCATTTTTGAGCTTTGGAAATATCTAATGTGATAATAATAATTACGTACCGAGTATCAATCCAAGTGACACGGAGACCGAACCCGGAGGTTGAGGAGACAGAAACGGACCACTGATGAAAGAAGGGAGTATGGACACGACATCTAATCCATGTTGCTCCCCAAACTCTAGAGCACTCTTTTCTGTCATAGTCTTGGAGATGGGGTAAGTAGCTCTCTTAGAAGAGGAAGCCTTAATGAAATCAATATCGCTCCATGAGCTCTCATCCAATACTTTCACGTCCTCGCCATCAGATTCAAATGCCTTCGCACTATAGACAACGGCAGCTCCACTGCTAGTGTATACAACTCTTTTAACTGTCTTAGAATTCAAACATATCTTGAGGAGGCTGATGGTTCCATTGATTGCTTGGTTTGCGATAGCTTCCACGCTTTCCTTGTCGTTGAATACCATGGGATGAGCCATATGGAAGACACCATTACAACCTCTAATAGCATCGGTGAAACTCTCTGGTTGATCAAGGTTCGCTTGAAAGAGTTTTAAGTTTGTTGATGCTTTTGGCAAGTTCAAAAGAAAGTCGATGTCTTTGTTGTTTTCTGCATCATGTATGAATCTATTAGAATCTTTTAGCATGTGCAGTACTGACTATGAATGTTAGACACAAGAGATAGGAAAAACCTAGTAAGAAGTTCCTCGTCTAGACATCGTGTTTGTGGTTTTTGTAAATCATTCTTATCCATGTCTTTTGATTTACAACAACAACAACAACAACAACAACAGTCCCAGTGCCTTGCGGCTCCCGCAGAACGCAGGGTCTGGGGGGGGTGGTGTACGCAGCCTTACCCCTTCCGGCAGGAAAGGAGACTGTTTCCGAGGACCCCCAACCTGAAGTAGTAGTTGAGTGCCTGCAAAATTATCTTTGATTTGATTTCTTATCCATGTCTTTTGATTTGATTTCTTCAAATTATCTTTGACTCGATTTTCAGGATGGGAGTCCTCGGAAACAGCCTCTCGTCCACCCGGAAGGGGGAAGGCTGCGTACATCCACCCCCCCAGACCCTGCTTCATGCGGGAGCCCCTGGGGCACTGGGACTGTGGTTGTTGTTGTTGTATATCAGTTGAAGGAGTATATTATTCCTTTTATGAAGGATTTGATTTAGGGATTGGCTTGAGCACATCAAATTTACGTCTCAATTGAGACTTTTCTTGGCTCGATTGAGCTTGCACCCACCTAGTATTACATTAGCTTACTTATTTAGGTTTTCCTAAATTTGTAGTTCAACTCTAGATGGGCACATTTAAGCTCACGAGCCACCAAATTTGAATTTTATCTAATTCAGATATTATAACACGTTCATCATTATTCATTAGTCAAGCAAAAGGGTGGGTTTTTTTGGACATGTGACTTCGTCAAGCGAATGGTACATGCTCTTACTTACCGAACTATTCACAAACTTCAACAAGTGAAGTATTCCCTTCCAACTCTACTCATTAAAATTATCAAGTCTACTTATACTTAGCTCGATAACTCCTTAGCCGCCTATATTAAATACAATGATCCCTCATCCATTTCAAACATAAATAATCCATTGAACACTTTGTTCATTTACAACCATAGTAGCAAGGTGGCTAGGGATGGTGAGAAAGATAAGGGGTTGAAATTCAAGAAATTTGAGTTCGGTGATATACTCAAATATGTCCTCTCACGTGAATGCCAATTGAGCTTGATGCGTGGATAGTGCACAGGTCCATATCATACCTTATACTTAAATTATTTTAATATTGAAAGTGGGGTCTATTGAGATTCGAACTCATAATCTCTTGGTCAACAAGGCTCTGATAACATATCAAAAAAACATCTGTCTCAAAAGTTTAAGTTGATGGGGGAAGGTTTAGATACAGTTTTATACTCTAACACAAATGACTTCATAGTATATTTAGAATTCACCACAAATAATGGAATTTAATTCCATTATTAGATTTGGATATGAAGAAAAAAAAAATTCAACAAATTAGATTTTCATTTCTCTGATAACTAGGATACAAGCCCAAAAAGACAAAAACATGACAGGGCAGAACCCAAAAAGTACCGAGACAATTAAACTAAGACCTAAACTCCGACAAAAGGCACCCAAAACCCAAACAAATAAAGACCAGTAGACAAAAGCAACCACACACTAAACCAACCACAGCCAAACCAAAAAAGAACTGGATCAAAACAAAACCAACTGAACCAAGTGTACGAAATCCCCCAACAAACCTAGACCAAATTAGTATTCCATTTGATCTCAATCCGTGAGTCTAATTCTCAATTGCTTTTAAGAGATTAATATATAAGCTTAGTGAGTCTAATTCTCAATTGATATATTTGACAGGTTTTCTATACCTTCGTAACAAGGACGCCACATGTGAGTCCAATAAAAATTATAAGAGAAAAAAGATCAACATATAAGCTTAGTGAGTTACTCTATCTAATGTCAATTGCTTTTAAGATAGAACTCTATTTAAATTTATATGTGAACCTTATATATGCCAACCCGTTCTTCAGGCCTAAGGACCAATAAAATTGAACATCGACAAAGTAAGGAGGTATTGTACTATCCCAAGAAGAGCCATTAACATTTGTAGGAGGAAAGAAATGAACTTCAAACCCAAAACCTCATATTTGAATATCGGTAACATAACTATTACACCAAACCTGACAGCTCTTATACATCATAAAACTGCAATATCATTTTATACGATTTCTAATTTATCCAAAACTCGAATACTCTGGAAAGTTCAGTGTGATGAGTACTAACCTGGATCAGACCTTATGGTGCCATGAACCGAGTAGCCGTCTTCAAGTAGAGTTTTGATGAGCCATGAGCCCAGATACCCTGTGGCTCCAGTCACACACACTGGACCTTTGTTTCCTTCCATTGGATTTGGTGGGTATTGATCCCCTTTACTAGTATGCAATTTATAATAGATCTATTTACAGTTATATTAAATTTACCGAGTCTGTACAGAGCTGACGTAAATGAGTTTCTTATATAAGGTCAAATAATATTTTATTTTAAAATTAATTAATGTTAGATGAAATAATTTACTATATATTAACATATTCTATCTCACGGCTTTAACATGGGATTTAATTAGACTTACATGTAGAGTCTTTTAGTAAGTGATGAGTTTAACCTTCACTTATCACTCAATAATTAAATTTAATTAGGCTCAATAATATTTCAACTCATTAGTTTGTTAATAAAAATTTTTATTCAAATAATAATAATTTATATGACCATTCAAACATGACCTCTTTGACAAGATGTCACTAATTTAATTTAGTCAAAAGCTGATCCATCACATGTCACATTTTATATATTAATAATCATAGAATATTAAATTTAATTTGTATTTAATATTAATAATAAGATATTATAAACTAATGAAATAGCTAATATATTAATTCCTTTTTTACTGTACCATTTAACAATGTCCTTTGTATAATCGTGGACAGCCTTGTACAACGTGCTATTCTTTATTTTTCATTTTGGTTTCCTATGGTAAATAATTAGGTAATTATATATTAGTATTATTTAGTTTGATTTATTAATTTCGTATAAATATGGATCTAGATGAAAATTTTTCTTAGTCCATATAATGTAATTAATCATCGTATGCGTGACGTTAATATATGATATTACTAAACATTAATATATGTAATAATCTACTTTAATGCATTATTACAAACATCCTCGCTCCTCAACAACCTTTCAACACCTAAACTAAGCTATTTGGGAGCTCACAGTTATGATATATAATTGGATCATGCCAATTTGATATCAACTATATTTTTTTTAAACATTGATATTAACTATATTAGGATAATATTAAAAAAGGGGAGAAACTACATAGAAAAAGAGAGAATAAATTACATAGAAGAAGGGGGGAGGACAGGAGAGTAAACACATCACAAATCTCAATATTCTCACTACCCTATCCTAACCCCTTATTTATATTAATTAATTAGGGTTTAGGTTGATGATTTTTTTTCGATAATTGAGGATGTATTAATATAATGATCGATTGAAAGATCGCAATACAAACATCCATACAAGCACGGGCAAACAGATAAAACTCTACCCATAAAAAATCCAAACACCTCAAAGATAAGAGAACTGCAAAGATACAAAACAAGCAAAACACCAGGCGCAGGAAGCCGCACGAGCGACGGCCCAGAAGCCCAAGCAACCTACAACCCACCCTGACAAACACAACACGGGCTACAAAGAGGCAAAAAGGAAAGACCCGAAACTTACACCCAAACACAGACTGCCTACTAGGCAACAACCACCACAAAGCGAACAAGAAACAACCACACAAATGAAGCAAACCGAAACACCTCCCACAAGAACAAGCCACGCGTCTAAACCCTCCAAAAGAAAAGACAAGAAGAAAAAACATCAAACCAGCAAAGCAAAACCGCAGGACGCCAAATGCAACTCGGCCTACAAAACACCAACTGGCTGCAGCATCGCAACACCTAAAAACCCACACCCAACAAGCACCAGCACCCCATGGCAACAGGAGACCCAAGAACACACAGCCAGGCGATAACAAGGACATCAAACACCCCGACCACCCACCCAAAGCACCGAGACCTACACAATCCACCTAAAAAACTAAACAAGGGACACCTTACACTTTACTCTTCCCTTTATCTTCCAGCTTCTTGTTCCTTTTGACCACCCTTTTGATCCCTTTTGCATTTTTCAAAACCTTTTCGATAATTGAGTTCTGCCTATCCTGCCAAGTAATGCCCACAACCCAACCTATCTTACGGATCTTCTCAGCCTCCCTTTCTACTAGTCTAGTGCTTTCAGCTTCTAATTCAGATTCAGTAAATTCACTTTCTGCCTCTGCTGTTACTGCTTTTTTTGGCGCTTGCCACTCTCTTCTCCTTCCCTTTCTTCCTTTTTTTTTTTTTTTCAAGTTGTCCATCGACACCTTCTTCAACTCAGAGTCTTCCCGGACATTGACATCGTAGAGGTTCACAAATCCAGGTGGGAACTCCTCTTCAGAGCATAAGTTTTCCGGTCCATCCCTACCTACATCTCCATTGGTGCTCGGCCGGGGATCCTCCCTCTCCCTTGTTGTTCATTCATGCTCTCTTTGACTGCACTTATGGGTGGTGACTGGCTCAAGCTCTCCATTCCAAATAGACCACTAGTGTTATTGCCATTTAAGGCCTCCTCCTTGTCATTCAAACATAGGATCTTGTCAGCCACCAAGACTTCTTCTTCATTGCAGCCTGAAATGCCATCTTTAGGATCCGCCCAGCATTCTCCTTGACTATAGTATCTGGTGCCTCCTTGTTCTTAACCTCAACTTGGATTTGTAACACTACGTGAAATGAAGTCCTCCGTTAGGATCTGCCCTCCTTCCATGATGTGTATGAAATGTCTTCCTTGACCAACGAAAAAGTTAACCTTCTCATCTATACTGTGTGGCACCATAGTCTCAACCAGAATCCTCCCCACTTCTAATGAATCACGCCCATTACACCTTGTATCCACTGCTAGGGCACGTCCCCCAACTTTTCCCTATTTTAGTAAAGTTAGAGGTGGCCAACGGGCCGGGCCGGCCCGGAAACCCCACCAGCCCGGCCCGCACTGTAGCGGGCCGGGCCAGGCCTGGGGCCTATTTTTATTTTCTGCCGAGCCCGGCCCGGCCAGGGCCTCCGGCCCGACGGCTCTTTTTAGAGCCGTTGGGCTCATTTTGAAGAGCCGTTCAACGGCTCTTTTATTAAAAAAAAAAATTTTTATTTTTTTTTCCCTATAAATACTTAAACCTTTCCAACTCATTTTCTCACCAATTCTTCAATCCTCTCTTCTCTCTCTATACATTCATCATCTCCCATCTTCTCTAACTTTGCTAATTGCAAAAATTGTGCTCTAAAGTTCGAAGTTCGTAAAGTATTTGGCTGAAGTTCCAATTTCATTGTTCTCTCGTTTCGGTAATTTTAGTATCGCAATTTTTAGTTATTTAATTTGCATTACTACTTGCATTTTATGAATACTAATCACTTATATTAATATGGCACACAACTCTTCATCATTCTCTGGAGCCGGTCATGCTAGTTCTAGCTCTTCTCGGCCACCCAGAATCCCTAAAAGGAGTAGAATTGCCTTACTTGATACTGAAGAACGAGCTTTTATACAACCAGACCCAACACCCCCATACACTGATGATAGCATAGATTATGACTTTTCACAACAACAAGATTATCATGATTCAGCTGGTGGTGGGGTTGGAGACTCACAAACTAATGAGAAACCCACCCCACCACCGAAGCCCAGCCTGAAACTAGTACCTCTACTAGTAGACGTACAACTAGTGGGGTATGGAAGTACTTTACCCTTAATAAGACAACTAATAAAGCAACTTGTAAATTATGTGATCCACCTAAGGATTTTAGCCATCAACCTGGTAGTGGGACAGGCACATTAAATAGACATATACTTAGGTGCCACCCCGAGCAATTCCCAGAAAAGAGCCAACAATGTCTAGTACAGCAAGTGACCGGTGCTCGTGCTAATTTTAGGTTCTCTCAGGAGAGCAACCGAAAGGGGTTAGCTAAATATATAATTATGAGTGAAAGGCCTTTTAATACCGGCGAACACCCAAATTTCGTCAACTACCTCCAACGAAATGTTAATCCCGCCATTGTGAGGATTCCTTGGAACACCGTAAAGCGGGACGCTTTTACGTTGTACCACGGGGCGAAAACTAGGGTCTTCACACATTTTGCGATGAACACGAGCATGTTCTCGTTGACCTCGGACGTATGGACGTTGAAACCCGGCCAACCTTATATGTGCATAACGGCACACTGGACCGATGAATCCTTCATCATGCAAAAGCGGATAATTCATTTTGGACTTTTAGATTGCCCCCACAATACCGAGGTAATTACGGGTGTGATTATGTCGGCAGTCCGCGACTGGGGCAGTGAGCGACGTATCTTCAGTATTACGTTTGACAATGCTACCAATAACACTGCAGCCGTTACACATTTAATTAGGCAAATGAGACCCATGTTAGGTGGGAAGTGTTTCCATATTCGTTGCATTTGTTATATTTTGCATTTAATGGTAACGGATGGTTTATATCTCATAAAAGCATCCCTTATCACCTTAAGATCGGTAATAATATCTGTAAAATCATCTAGCACTAGAAAAAGAAAATTTAAAAATTTATGTAGGTTGCATAACATAGAATATAAACAATTCAAATTAGACTTCCAAAATAGGTGGTCGTCTACGGTAGAAATGTTAGAGCGCCTTCTAGCATACAAAGACGTTCTAATGGAATACGCCCTGGAAAATCGTACAGAATGGAGCGATTACAACCTGGCCGGTATAAATTGGGAGACAATAGATCAAATTTGTAACTTTTTTAGCATGTTTAAAGAGGCAACAACATTTTTTTCGGGTTGCTACTATCCGACCATGCCTCAAGCAATATCAAGATTGCTTGATATTGTCAATTGGATGGTGGGTAATGAATCCAACCCCGTTTTGTGTGCATCGATTCAGGCAATGAAAGAAAAGTTTGCCAAATATTATTTTGAACTACCTCTTACATACTGCTTTGCAACTATTTTAGAACCTCGTTGTAAACGCTCGGGTTTCAACTTGTTTTGCCAACATTTTTTCACGCATTTGAATCCTACTTTTAATATCGACACTTTCATTGCCGATGTCGATAACGACTTGCATAGTTTATTTTCTCAATATTCCCGTCGATTAGCGTCCAATAATCCTAGTACTGCTTCAGTAGGATCTTCCACATCTAGTGGAAGTAGTTTACACATGTCATATTCGTGGAAGCTGTTGGAGCAATTTACGCCCACAGCAGCCCCCACATCATGTGACAAGTTGGATTATTATTTACGGACACCGATGGTCCATATTTTCAGGCCGGCGGCCAATTCCCGAATTTTGACCTGTTACAATGGTGGAACACAAACCAAACCCAGTATCCCGTGCTTTCCACCATGGCACGTGATATACTAAGTTGTCCGGTGTCTTCAGTAGCATCGGAGTGTGCTTTCAGTCTTGGTGGCAGGTTGCCAGGAATGAAGAGGGCGAAGCTATCGTCTTCAAGCTTGGAGATATCCGTGTGCTTGAAGGATTGGCTGCTAGCAGAGGCAAGAGATCAACAGAGAATGAAGCTGGATTCATCTAGCGATGAAGAAGACGACCGTACAACCGATACCTCAAATGATGGCCTAGATACCCCCGAAGGCGACTGATATCAACACTTTTGTATGTCAATTATTTACTTTTAAATATAGACGTCAAAAGACGACCGCACCCCTCATATACCTCAAAAGACGACCGCACCCCCCATATGTCAAACTTTGTATTTGTACTTATACTTGTTACGTTATTTATGTGCCATTATTTTTGTTTATAAGATATTTACCATTACTTATTGTGTATTTTATTTTATTACATATATTTAATGTATATTTAGCATTATTAGTGCTTAAAAAAATGCATTTATATCTCATATTATTTATCAATGAATTACAATAATTTTAGTACAAAACGACTTTGAATTATAGCTCTTTTTTTTCCCTTTAGTACAAAAACGACTTTAGTACAAAAATCGGGCCCAGGCTCGGCCCGGACCGACCCCCCCGCACTGTAGTGGGCCCAGGCCGGGCCTGACCCTCGAGGCCCCCGGGCCGGGCCGGGCCAAGCCCGGTTCCCAGACTGGCCTCTGCCTGGCCGACTGGGCTTCCGCCCAGGCTGCCCGTTGGCCACCACTAAGTAAAGTTGTCAGAATTCCACGCATGTAATGATACTCCTTAGCACTATAACCTTGCCTTCCTCTTGAGGTTTTGATCAAACTTTGATCACTTCTTCAATTTTAAGGACCATTTATTTACCCATCCTTGAGGATTTGATAGAATCCAGTCCCTAACTTCAATTGACTCGAACCTGATAAGAAATGTAGTCCCTCCCATATGCTGTACTTCACACTCAAGGCTACTGTCCTCTTCAATACTTTTCTTCAACATATTCACTTTAATGTCATACTCAGCTTCTCCTATTATGCACCTCCTTAATTTTTCCTTTTTCTCTTCGTCAATTGTACTGGTGACCTTTTTTAGGTCAGGGGAATGGCCCCTCGACCCCTATCTCTCCCCATCTCTTTCCTCCACAGCGCTACTCGGCCTTGGTCTCTCAAATCTCGCCATTTGCACCCGTAGATTGGCATCCCCCAACCAACATCCATTACTTCCACCAGTGCACACTAGGCTTCCATCCATGTTCCATAGCTGACAAAGCCATATCTCAATCTTTTCATCGCCCTCATCCTAGCCGGGACAAAAGCATCCACTACCTTCCCGTGATTGCTAAACATCTTACTTAACCAAAGATTTGTGATATTAACAGGCAGATTATCAACAAAAAGGATGAAGGATCCATCATTCATACCCTTCCCTTGCTCGCCTTGACCTCTCCTTGTCGCCATCTCTGGTGGATTGAGCATTTCTTGTTGGTGATGTGGGTTCGCTGAATTGGTGTTGACTGGGAGTAATTTTTAGCGGAACGAGGGTAACCAGTGGCAGGGGAATGGTGAGGAATTTATTGTTGGAGCGTTGAGGTGGAAGGGTGAGGAGTGCGGAGGTGTTGTAGGCAGTGGATGAGCCGTGTGAGGTGGATGTCAGACGAGGTGGGTGATCGGTGAGGTGGGTGGTAGCAATTTGGGTGGTGGTGTTCAGTGCAGATTTGAGGGGGGGTTTAGTTGAGCAGGTTGGTGGCTGGTTGTCAGAGAGGGTGGGAGGTGATTGGCCGTGCGCGGTGGAGGACAGCCGAGGTGGGTGGTCGGTGAGGCTGGTGGTGCCGGCGGAATGGGCGGTGGGTCAGTGGTGGTTTGAGATCAAAGTGAGGGGGGTTGATGTGGCATTGGTGACGTGGCATTGCTGATATGGCACGGGTGATGGTTTGAAACTAAATCGAGCTTGACCCTCGGCAATAATCATATCCCTCACTCTTGAGCTTCCCCAATTTGTACTAAATAAATACACCTTATTTTCATTCAAAGACCCAGTAATTTCATCAAATTAATATGGCACCCAAATGAACTACAAAGGAAGCCCATTTCAATGCTAATTGCATTCATGAAAATGAAGAGAAAAAGCTATTTAAATGAAATTAAAATCCTGGAAGGTAATTAAAATTATAAAAGCCTTATTAATTTGATTAAAAGAGTATTGCATACACTCAAGTTCCATAATTGAAACTTTTCGTCCCTGTTACAATAACAATTAAAAAATAAAGTAATATCCCCCATAATTTTAGATCTATATGCCTCCCATTTGCATTCAAGAACAAACACATTACAGAAACATGCACTCACGATGGTCCACCCCAAAAACTACCTTCACAAAAAAAATGACGTCAAACTCGACAAATATGGAGAAAACCCCACTGAGAACACCATCATTATCTTAAATGGACGTTAGCCAAATTGAAGTTGAGGAAGATAAATGTGCAAATGCATCCAAAATTACTCGGAACTGGCTAGGAGTACGTTAGCAGACCACCCAAATCAAAGCATTTTAGCAGGTAAGAAAAATAAGAGTGCACTTAGGATTAGGTTTGGAAAGCAAATCAGAGTGAACCTAGCATTGGCTTTGAAATGTCAGTTTTCCGATGCTATGCTTCATGACATTCGTCACCTCATGGCAGCAACAAAATTTGACACGAAATTCCTGATGCATTTTGCCTTTCCTGCATGAACAAAGACAATTAGACTCCAAAATTGGCTACTTACCCATCTGAACAACTTTATTGCTTGATTTTTAAAGAATCTAATGCAGCAGAATATATCCCTTGTTGCAGATCACATATCAAAGTTCTAATCTCTAGATTAAGTCACTCAGTCACTAATACCAAAATATCAACTCTTTCAAAATTTTAGTTGTTTAACAAAGATTGAAATACTATTGCCAAAAAATTCTTTGTAAGTACCCCGTAGATTCAGTCTACTATTTTCGTTAAGAACCATAAATTCTGGTAAAGATTTTAAGATACTTTATTATTTAACATATTTTTACAATGACACTGTCTTTTTAAACGTAGTAAGAAAGCCACATAAGCTTCATAAAGGGCCAGTCCTCTCCAAATCCCCTAATTAAAGGCGGGATTCAATCCTAGATCTTGGATACCACCCTTGGAAAATTTACCAACTGAGCTATTTGATAACTTCTTATACAATATCACTTACTAAAGAGTAAGAAATCCTAGTTTTACTTTAGGGTTATTTACGTTAAAGGTCCTTGTATTTTGTTCATTTTGTCAATTTAGTCTTTGCATAATTAAAAATGTGTCAATTTAGTCTTTAGAGAAAAAATTTATGCTAGGTTTTTAATGAAATTTTTTATGATTTGGCCATGAATTGGGTTAAACTGAGTAAAGTGATGAATTTATAATAAGTTACATGCATCTAACATATTTTTCGTTCAAAATTAGGTCTTTAACTTAACTTAAATTTGACCAAAAGACTAAATTGACATATTTTAAATTATTTAGAGACTAAATTAACATAATTAGAATACAAAAATTAAATTAACATAATAAATAAAATATATGAGCCTTTGACGCAATAACCCTTTACTTTATTGGTAATTCTGTGTAAGTAGATATTTAGGTGAGTGATGAGGTTAGGTAGCGCGCTGTGCGCTGACCTCGACCAACGGATCTCCTACCAAATCACTCCTTTTCAAGACGTTGGGAGTGATAATATTTTAGTAAAATTATTACGTAAGTATTATCAGATTTAAATATTTATTATTTAAGTATTTTAATATTTTAAAATATATATATATATATAATAGAGTATCTAAATTTTTAAATATTTTATTACTTAGATATTCTTAAAATTATTCCAATCAGATATTTTTTGTCAAAAATTTGATAAATTTCGTTGAAAACTGCTAAAATATAATACAATCTCAACAATATATTAGTATTTTTATTATGATTTAATGATTTTTTATCGAAAAGTAAAAAAATGATACATAATTATGTCAATATTTTGGAAGTTTTTATCAACATTTAATAAATATTTTATCACATTTTGCTTAATTTTTGATGATAATATTAACATAACTTATATATATTATTATAATTACGTATTGTATTAGCTTTTTTGTATAAAATTGATCAGATTCACACAATATTTCATAAAATTCTAACACACGGTGCCTATATAATAAAATATTCAAACCTCAGATACCTCATTATATATATTTAAATGCCGGATACTTAAGTGATAAATATTCAAACCTTAAGATACTTGAATAATAATTTTCCTAAATTTTAAAATTATCAAAGCAAAATGTGAAAGAGAACAATAAGAAAAGACTTTATACTTTTAACTACGTCCCTCAACCCCGCGCCCGTCACCACTTCCACCGGTCCACCTAGGGGGGGTGAGCCTTCTCAAAGGGAGGTACCCTCCCTACCCCCGCTTCCCCGACTCCGGTAGGCCTGGCCGCCAGGTCTCGGGTGTGTGATGCTTCTAACGGCCGACCGCTCACCTTGACCACCAGTTGGCCACCTCAGGGGGTGGTCCTCCCGGGGACTGTGTCTCGTTCTCTCCCGCCTGTCGTCTTCGCCACCGTGTCACAAACCCCAGCAACGAGGTCTCTCTCCGCCGTGTTTGCTTCTCCGTTGCCATGTTTGCTTCTCCACTACCGGGTTCCTGTTTTCGCCGCCAATTCCCCTTTCCTTGTCAACGGTCTCCATCCCACACTGCCACCATGGACTTGCCTCGCCGTTGAGCCCCGATGCCGTCACTTCGCCACCCCTTGCCGGCTTTCATGTCCTTCCAGGGTTTTAGTTTTATATTTATGTTTATTTTTCGTTTCTAAGTTGTTTTTGTTTGTTGTCCAGATTCGGTCAAAACATTTATGTGTCTGTGCCTCTCTTGTACTAACATCATGTTTTTCTCAGGACTAGTCTAATAGGGTCTGGTTGTAATTTCGTTGATGTGAACCACCTGCTACACCTAGGTCACTCTGACAATGTTATTCCTCAAGAGGCTTCTTGATTTCACTCGCCTTCCTGGATGATCCTTCTCTCTCGTTGTGTTGTGGGCTCGGTACCCTCCCTGTCTGGCCTCATATCTGGTGCCGTGCTTGCAATGCGGGGGAGGGGGGATTTCCCTCTCCTGTTCCCACCCTCTTAAGGTTGTTCGTCTCTAACTAGAAAGTGAGGCGGTGTGTGTGTCTGCTTCGGTTTCAACTGGTGCCTTATTAGGCCCTGGTTTATTCCTGTTTGGGTGATGTTGTCCTGTTTTTCTTTGGCGCCTGTTTTTTCCTGTTTTGATCTGAATTTTGTTCCCATCGCCGTTTACGGGATGGTTTAGGTCTCACCGCCGCGAGAGCAGATATGTACTATGGCTTTGCCGATAATTACCAAAAAAAGGTGAAATTTGGGTCATTTGTCGCCAGAAAATGGTGAGTTTTTTTACCAAACTAACACTATGTTTAAAAGAATTTACCAAAATGGTATAGTTCCAAAAATATTAACCAAACGAGCATAGTTTACTGTAGCACATTGGACATACGTTGTTTGTAACGGCGTACGTCCATTTTTTTTTTTTTAACGAAAGCACAGCTAATTTGTATTTTAAAAATTATTGCATTAAAACTGTTTTATATAAATAATTTAAATTTTTAATAATTTTTAAAATTGGGAAAAATTATATTAACTTTATCATATTTTATTTGATTCTCCTACCATATTTTACTATGGTAATAAAAACTAAAAAGATAAACTTAGGGGTGTAAATGAGCAGAGCAAGCTCGCGAGTCATAAAGTTCGTATATTTTATCTATTGTATCAATTTAGTCCTCATATAATTTAAAATATGTCAATTTAGTATTTAGAGAAAATTTTATGTTAAATTTTTAATGGTTCAGCTGTGAGTTGGGTTAAATTGAGTAAAAGATAAATTTATCATAAGTTACTTGCATGTAACATAATTTTTTCGTTCAAAATTACATCATTAACTTAAAGTTACAAACGGAGTACGCCCAATGCGCTACAGTGAATCGTGCGATTTTGGTAAATACTTTTGGAAGGGTGCCATTTTGATAAATATTTTTCAAAACTATGTTAATTGGGTAAAACACTCATCATTCTGACTAAGGGTTTATTTGATTAAAGCTGGGCCTGAGTTTGTCAGGCTCAAGCCCCGACTCATTAGTATTAATCTTGGCTCGAAACTCGCTGAATTCAGAAACTTCAAGCTCAAGCTCCACTCATCAAATTTGGCTCATTTGGGCTCAATCTAGACTCATTTTGGGTAGTTTAAGGTCGGGCTTGGTTCATTTAGGTTCAAATTTGGCTTCATTAATCATTATTTAAGTAAATATACTATATTAAGAAAGACTTACTTAAGCTCTTTTAGGCTCACGGGCCTACGACATTGAGCTCCACTAGGTTTGGGCCCGGCTCGACTCAAGCTCAAATTGAGCCGAGCCTTTTGAGCTTTATGACTCCCAAGCTCGCTCATTTTGGGTCGTTTAAGGTCGGACTTGGTTTATTTAAGTTCAAATTTGGCTTCATTGAACATTTATGGTGTTACAGTGTATATATTATGAAACAATTGAACCTCTGTTTTAAGAAGGTAAGTGGGGTTGGAATTTGAAACTAGGACTTTTTTTTTTTTTTTTTTTTTTGGAGACCTTGGCTTTGGTAATGTCATTAACAATTTAACATAAATTTTTCTCTAAACACTAAATTGACATATTTTAAATTATATAAGAGTCGGTTCCCAAAATAATGCTGAAAAATAAAAAAATAAAAAAAATAATGCTAAAAAATAAATATTTACCAATCTACTATTGAACCGCGTTTTATAAATGCGGTTATATTAAACCGCGTTCCGAAAAAGCGGTTATATGTAAAAATAACCGCATCAAGAACAAAAAATTATATAAAGCATAAACCACGTTTATAAAACGCTGTTTACCATCATAATAACAGCGTTTAGTAAACGCGGTTATATTGCTTTATGAGTTAAAAAACATAAATAACAAACTAATAGATATATATAAATAACGAACTATTATATAAAAAATAATATAAGCAAAACATAAATAAATGTTCAAAAAAATGAAACATAAATAAATATTACCGTCATATATTTCACTGCTACTAGCTGCTAACCGAGCCTTGTGCTCCTTTTTCATCTTGCATGTCAATACATTATGATATTTTCTCTTATAAAATCTACATGTGACCCTTCGTGTATAGTCATTTCATCCATTTCATTTTGAATTCGTTTCGAGTGTGGGCGTCCTTGACTTCAAGACTTGTCTTTTACAATAATATGAACCGCGTCTTAAAGACGCGGTTTATATTCAAATCAACCGCGAACGCGGTTTATTTTCACATGAAACGCGTCTTAAAGACGCGTTTTACCACTGGAATAAACTAATTCGGTTATTTTTGGAGTGAACCGCGTTTTCTAAACGCGGTTCAATAGTAGATTGGTAATTATTTATTTTTTGGCATTATTTTTTTTATTTTTTTATTTTTCAGCATTATTTTGGGAACCGACTCATTATATAAAGACTAAATTGATACAATAGATAAAATATATGAACTTTATGACTCGCAAGCTGGCTCGGCTCATTTACACCCCTAAGTTTAACTTTTGAGTTTTTAATAGCATAGTAAAATATGGTAGGAGAATCAAATAAAATATCATAAAGTTAATATACTTTCTGCCAAAAATTTTAAAAATTATTAAAATTTTAATGCAATAATTTTTAAAATACAAATTAGCTGTGCTTTTGTAAAAAAAATTAGCACTGGAAGCACGCCATTACAAATAGCGTATGTCCAATGCGCTACAGTAAACTGTGTTGGTTTAGTAAATATTTTTGGAACTATACTATTTTGGTAAATTTTTTTAAAAAGAGTGTTAATTTGGTAAAAAAAAAACTCAAAAATGTTAAATATTTAAAAATTATTAATTTTATTGTAAATACCTTGAGTCCAAATTCGATAAATCATCTGAAACTTAGCTCCATAAAATGACACTTGTTGACTTGGAGATGATCATATATTTGGGGTTCTGTTTGCACCAAAAAGGGGTGTGAAAGAGAAAAACAAGCAAGAAATTGAGGTAATATAATTAATTGAAAAGAATTTTATTTAGGTTTCTGAGTTTTAAAATAAAATATTTATTATTTTTTTAATTATATTTGAATTTATACTTTTATTTTTGTTCGGTTTAATATAATATGTCGCTAATTTTATAACAAATTTGGATTTTTTTATTTTTTTTGAATCCCATGCTATTTATTGATTTTTTAGAAAAACTGAAATAACTAATATATTTAGGGTAATATTAATTGTCAGAGCAAAAGTGTTATTATCAAAGTAAGATTTATGGTAGGCAACTTTGGTGATGAAGTCTTCTGGTGTGGCGTAGGACGCTAATTTGATCAGTCACTAATTTAATTAATATCACATAAGTTGAGATTAGTGAAAATTAGCCCACTACTATAATGGGAGGATTATCTCCCCTTTTGTAGGGATTATTGGCTAAAGGAGGACTAGGTTTAGTACCAACAAATAGTCCTCTCCTCTTTCCAATGTCAATTTTTTTTTAATTTATCTGATTAATAATCAGACTCTCCAATATTCACTTCTCTCTGTAGAGTCGCCACCTCCGACTCCTGGTTTTGTGATTTGGAAACCTAGATGACTGTGAAAGTCCTCTAAGTCGATATTCCACGTTCCTGAGGCATTCTAACAAGGCAGTAAAGTAAGTCTGGATCTTGTTCCACAATTAAGGTATTCCTAAACTTTGTTTTATCATTTACTTATATTTTTCTTTAGTAGCAAATATAAATATGGACTCTGGGACGTGGGCATAGGTAACTCTTGCTCTTTTTTATTTTTGTTCTGTTTTTACTTTAATCTATACCCACTCTAGTGTGGTCTTGGATTCCACTCTCGCAAAACGCCAATTTTTGTACAGCAATTGTTTCACTAATTATCTAAAAAATATCATTACTCTAACAATAATATTTTTATCCTACTAATAACAACTCCCAATATTCGCTATGTTTTATCCTATTTAAGACGTGTAACCAGTGGATTTCCTGTGAATTTTTAGCAGCCAGCAAAATTGAAATTACTATATTTAAATAAATAAATAAAAAATCACATTTTGGATAAACCCAATTTTGAGTACCAATTGAGGTATCTAGAAAAATTCTTTTACAGGACTTAAGTGTAACTGGATTAGCATAAATTCGATCACACAGCAATCACTGAGATAGACGTAAGTTCTACTAGCGATAAGGCAAAGAAAGGATTCAATTATACCTCTATAAACATTCGATCCAACTTTTTAGTTTTTCACCCGTATCCAGCTTAAACGTTAAGCTCAATAGAGTTACAACTACTTTGTAATCTTTGCACCAAATTTCTTGGAGATTTAGGACCGTGTTGGAGATCTCTAACTGAAAGTTTAGGGTTTCATGTGTGTACCTATTGGAATCTGATTTTAGGGTTTGAGAGCACAGAGTGAATTAAAGAAAATTCTCTGTAATAATTACAGCAATAAAATTCTCCCTATAACTCCATCATGGACGTAGGCAATTTTGGCTGAGCCACGTAAATCTATGTGTTTGATTCTTATTTTTCTCATTGAATTTTTTGTTGTTTACTTGTTGCATGTTCTAACAGCCCTACCCCTCTTCGACCAACGACGTCCTTCCATATTAGTTGACTAAAGAAGCTTTTGCTTTTGTTTTTTTTTATTTTTTTTTAAAAAACAATTGGCGAGAAATTCGCAATACAAAAAGGCAACCCAAAAATGGAAATGGAATAAGCCATAACTTCTTATAGTTTTAAATTACCCAAGCTTGATTACAAAACAAACTGGCAAGGGACAAAATAAACTTTTTTCTGATGAATAGTGCAAAAGCATAGTACAAATACAAGCACACTCACAAAGTAAGGTCTGAGCCGACCAAAAGCAAGTTGACAAGCAAAGAAAAAGAACACAAAATACAAAACGAACTCTGATAACACAAAACTCCTAAACTTCCAAAAACAATAAGACACAAAGATACGATCCAAGCAGAGCCCTCGATCACAGTCCTGTCCAAAATGACAAGCTACAATAATCCTTTTCCTTTGCAACACTTGATTGCATCATCATAGATTTCTTCGAGATCATATCTAAACTCGAAGCCAGCATCGATCAACTTCTTTGAAGATAAGCTTGCAGCCTTGGGGTACTTTTTCTCCTTCAGATTACTCCCAAGAAAACAAAAAATAGACAAAGTTGTTGTGAGATTATATAGTTGTAATGGGTAAGAAATGGACAGTAAAATATAAAGACGAACTTAAATTAAGGGTATTCGATACTTAGTGTTAAGGAACTATCTGTCTCAAAAGTTTAAATTGATCGGTAAAAGCCCATGATTGGTTCTATATTCTAGCATGCCCGTCCATGCAAATGTCTATTGGGCTTGAAGCGTGGATACTGCATAGGTCCATCTTATACCTTGTGCTTAAATTATTTTAATATTAAAAATAAGGGCTGTTGGGATTCGAACTCGTAACCTCTTGGTCAACAAGGTTCTGATACGATGTCAAGGAATTATCTTTCCCAAAAGCTTATGCTGATGGGTGAAGGCTCATGATTGATTTTATGTTCCAATACTTAGGTTAGTTTTTCTAAACGAATCACTTTGGGTTTTTTCGACACTTAACTATTCAAAGTGGAAAAGTAAAGCGCTCAAGCAATATCAAAATTTTTTATTTTACACCTAACTTGTTAGGCTGAATTTTTTTAAGCATCAATAATAGGATAGGCCGAGCTTGAATTGCACACGCCGACAGGTACGTGGAAAACAAATTGCAATAAGGTAAACTCAAACTAAACCGAGTCTCTCTGACATTGTGAGATCTTCTTTTAACCCAAACTAAACATGATTCATGTCACCGTCAGCAAATTAAGCTTCTTCAAAATCGAATTGGAGTTGGGGTTTTGTTGAATTATTGATCTAAACCTTAATCAAAGCAGAAAATTGAAGAACTTTTTGTGTTCTTGCTGTTAATTAGGTAAATTCAAAAACGAGGGGTTCTATTTTGCTAAGGGAGAAATTGAAAACGGGGCATGTCAACGGCACCGTTTTACAATCTAAAAAGGAAAAAAGAACATACCCAGTGCCTCAAGGGCTCCCGCCTACGCAGGGTCTGGGGGGACGGATGTACGCAGCCTTCCCCCTTCAGGGTGTTAACCTGAAGAGAGGCTGTTTCCCAGTGCCCCTAACTTGAGGGTGAGGACTTCCCAGGAGGTCACCCATCCTACTAGTACTCTCGCCCAAGCACGCTTAACTTCGAAGTTCTAATGGGATCCGGTGAAGGCGTGTTGGTGCCCTCTTTGGTGCCGTTTTACAATCTCCCAACCATTAAATACTTAGAAAAATAATCAACCGGACAAATTGAGTCCCAATAAAAGCACATTATTAATACAAGTTAGGTGCTTTTCTTTTCCATTTGAATAGTCAAGTACCCAAAAAAATTCAAAATGATTAATTTTTTTTCGAATAGGTAAGGACAAAGCTCTCAGGTACTCCCCTTTTCAGAGGGATATCTAAGACATCAGCACGAATATAGAGGTGCAGATCCCTGAAAGATAAAAATCCCACAACACGAACTCAGACCTCAGCTTCTCTATAATAGTGATTAAAGTGAAATGTGATCAATTTGGTGTTTCAACAAGTAATTTTCCCTTAAACAAAACATAGGCAAAAACACCTTTTTTTTTTTTTTGATAAACTTAAATACAAGTCCAAGAAATCACAATGGTGCAGGGTAGGTATAGAAGACAAACTAAAAACCCAAAACTCCCCAGGCAGTAGGATGCCCACGACCAGACACCAAAATAAATGAATGCCTTGACAAGTATAAGCTTAACGCTAAAGACACCAAAAATAAGCACCAAAGATGACAGAAATTAGCTAACTCCAGAGAACACACCCAAGAAGGCCTAGCTCAACGACAAACAAAATGACATTGCAAAACTACTGTAAAAATGACATACAGAGAAAACTTACTTGGCATGATCTTCAGATCTATATAAATCAGGATATTTGGCTGCCAAGAGATTAGATAACTCATGTATAGTAATCTGGGCTGCAGAGCAAATGTACCTCCCTTTTGCACCAACACTTCCTAGTAGAAATATATGCGCCCTTGCTACATCATCAATGTGCACTAGCTTTAAATCATTAAGATATTCTGGTATATATATGTTACCTGCAACATTATTAGATTAATACATGATGTTATTATAACATAGTATATATATATATATATATATATAAAGGTGTCAATGAGTAAAGTTAGGCTGATACTATGATATGGCTTCTTGGATGACAACCATTACAGAAATTTGTAAAAACAGGTACTGTAAATCAGTCATCGGCAAGGGGTGTAGCAAACTACTTCCCATAGGACTCATTTCCTGGATGAAATAATCTCGGGGATATAATGAAACCAAAAACAAAAGTGAAAGTAAGAGTGTAGAGAGGAAACATTTCCGAGATTGAAGAATAGGAGAATGGTAAAAATGATGTCCGATATATGTCGATCTTGAGAACAGATGGGGTATTTGTAGTTTATCAAGTGTCTTTCATTCAAAGACACATCCCTTTATGAAGAGACATACCTCCTCACTCAAAAGATACCAAACTAACTTCTATTTATTTTGAAAATACACCAACAATAGCTGCTCGAAATTCGTCAAGGTATCATATTACTTTCTTACTCAGACGATGTGGGTCTCTAAGGAAGGAAAACTCGAGATACCTCTTCAAGTAGCCCTTCATCTAACAATGCCGATTTCTGAACAACCTCTCTCAACTATCAAGCATGTCACTTGGTCATGATTATCGTTCCCACCAACAATCAATTGTTTTTATTGTTATTGTTTGTAGTTTTATAACTTTGTATTAATAGTATTTATTCACGTACATTTGATTTGATATTTTTATTTATATCATTCAATTTTATAATATTTTCATTTTTTTTTTTTTTTGCTTGGCAATTTTATGTTTTAAATTTGTATTAATACTTAATTGTAATTTGAAACCGTATTTAAAAAAAATTTATTACTATGCAGAGATGGTATTGGCCATCTCTAATTAGCGTCCACGTCCTTTCACAAATAATTTTGGACGAATATTTTTTCAATGGGTTGGAGACAAATTTTCTCCATCTGTAATCCGTACCTAGATATGTTTATCAACGAATTAGAAAGATTAAGGATAGATTCTTCCATCGGTTTAAACTACCTTTTTCTAGCATTGAAGGTGAAGTGTTGACAACTATTCACTTGAGTGTGATTGAAAATCCTTACATTAAATATTTCACGCATAATAGATCAACATATAAATCTAATCAACTAGTATACCTAATGTCAACTACACAGTAAAAGAACTTAGTCGAGTCTCATACTACATATTTTATAATACTTTTTGTAAAAGAGAAAACGGTCACATTAGTCATAATATGATTAAAAAAACCATTTCTTTATTTTACACTAGAGTTAGACACTTATTTTAAATTATAACACCATGTGAATAAAAAGAATGCCATCTAAAATTATAACTAAAAGATCAGACAGAATATTTACGTACCGAATAGTAACTGCAGTGACACGGACACTGAACCCGGAAGCCGAGAAGAAAGAAAGGGACCACTAATGAAAGGAGGGAGTATGGATATGACATCCAGTCCTAAGGGAATCAATGTTGCTCCATGAGCTCTCATCCAGCACTTGTACATCCTCGCCATCACATTCATATGCCTGCTCGGTATAAACAACGGCAACTGTGCTACCAGTGTATATTACTCTTTTAACTGTCTTCGAATTCAAGCAAACCTTGAGGAGACCAATAGTTCCATTGATTGCCTGATTTGTGATTTTGTCAGCATGTTCCTTGTCATCGAAAATCATTGGATGAGCGACGTGGAAGACGCAGACACAACCTCTAACAGCATTGGCAAAAGTCTCTGGTTCTTCAAGGTTCACTTGAAAGAGTTTTAAGTTTGTTGATGTGTAACCACCCGCTAACATAAGAAAGACCACTAACATTTGGAAGAGGAAACAACACCTCGGGTTTAGGCTAGATAACATAATATTACACCAAATCCAACAACTCTCATATGCCTTCATATTGCAATTTTGTTATATACAGCTTCTGAATTTTTCCAAAACTCGAAAGAAATGCAACAATTAAAGCACATCAAAATATTCAATGAGAAAACAAAAACAAACACACAAGATTTACGTGGTTCGGCCTAAAATGCTTGCGCCCACGAAGTTGCGGGGATATTTTATTGCTGTAAAGTTTTACAAAAAAACTTTTCTGATTTCCCACACTCATTCAAACTCTAAACAACATTTATATAAGCGGCCACGAAAAAACTCGAATCTCCTCAAATGGGCCTAGGCCTTCACCTGGGTACAAATCAAAGCCATATACCAGTATAAAACTAGACTCCACATGCGAAACCCAATAACAGGTACTAACCTAGATTAGGCATAACGGTGCCATGAACCGAGTAGCCGTTTTCAAGTAGTGTTTTGATGAGCCATGAGCCCACATAGCCTGTGGCTCCAGTCACACACACAGTGCCTTTGTTCCCTTCCATTAGATTTGATGGATGTAGAGAACTGAACTTGCATTGTATTTTTATAATAGAGAAATGTACAAATGTGTGTTAAAATAAGTCTTCTCTGTATATATATATTTAATTAATGTAGCACTGGATCCAATTACTTATAAATATAAATAAGTACCCTGTACATTATTTTATAATATTAATCAAGTAATATTAACTAGTCTATGCGTGCTTTAAAAATTATTAGGGTGTCAAATCATTATAATATATTCTATTGGATTTACTATTATAATTTTTCGGCGTTTTGGCTGCTTTTGTCTTTCGGTTTGGGTATGTTTGGGTTTTAGGTTTAACTTTTGTTGAAGTTGTTAATTTAATTGTCTCATTGTTGCTTGCTTTAGGCCCTACCCTGCACGTTTCTATCTAGGAAAAGGAGAGTCGGTGAGCTTCAAACTAGTGATAGCTGAAATGGAGCGAGAATGAGCTACTACGTCAACTCAAGAGGCTCATTCTATTCAACTAAAACAAAACAAAGATAGTTGAATGGTTAGCAGGTTAGGAGGGCTCTGATGTTTCTACTCGGGATCATGCTCCCTCCTGAGCCTTCCTTTGTATTTCGCAAGCTGAAGCCTTACGATTCCCTCTCTGCTTGTGTGTGTGTGCAAATGCACGCGTGTGCGTGTGCGTTTGCGTTTAGGTTACGATTCCCCCATATAGAACATCTCGGAAAAAGAGAAGTTAATGAGCTTTCATCCCATGACCATGCGAAAAAGGCCAAAAATTTATTAAAGCAGACTTGATTTGGTTTATTAAAACTAACTGAATCACAAACTAGATATTGTTGGAACTTATAATTATGTTGCATTTAATTTAGGATTTCTCTATATACACAATAGGCTCATGTCAAAAAATACATTATAACTATACTTTAGTTATCTTTTTTGTACAATAAAATAAAATAAATATTTTAAAACTTTGTGATTTACATATAATATATTTCAATTAAAATATAATGTATTAATTAATATGACCAATATCCAATAAAGGGTAAATCATCAAGATTAAAAAAAAAGTAACTAAATATGTAACTTATTTGGTTGCTTTTCGATGCATGCATGTTTATTAAAAAAAAAAATTTCCATTATTTTAAAGGATCCGTTGTTTCTTAAAGGTATATCGGTCATTGGATCAGTGACTAAATCTAATTTTAAAATATATATATATATACACACATAGGGTAAATATTAAATTAGAGCATTTGATTATGATAAGATATGAGAGCTTAAATCTACACTATTGAATTCAAAATGAAATGCTGAGATTGCACATATAAAAATACTCTAAAAACTCTCTATTTTTCCTCCTCTTTATATGTGCAATCTCAGTCCTTCATTTTGAATTCAATGGCTAAGATTTAAGCTCTCATATCTCGTCATAGTCAAATACTCTCATTTAATATTCATCTATATATATATATATATATATATATAACTCATGGGAGAGGAGATAATAAATACTAGATCTAAATCAAGAGCACATATTTAAAAATTACTTTAATACCTCTTATTAAAATCAATAATCTAAATTTCGTTGATTTAAGATCTAGCGGTCACTCGTATCTCTATGTGTGGGGGTGGGTGCACGCACGCGTGTGTGAGTGTGTGAAATTTTATCGTATTTAAAAATTACTGATGGGTCCAGGAGGAAATTCTAAGCAAATTCAAAGTAATGATAGTTGTTTAGGAATGCTTATTCTAGAGTAAAAAGTATTTTCTCTGAAAAAAATACTTTTTTGAAATTTAAAGAGTGTTTGACAGCTGTAAAAAAAACCTTTTTAAACATAGAAGCTAATTTTCTACTTTTACGAACAATCAAAAATTTGGTGCTTCTCCTCCTAAGTAAAAGCAGAACAACCAAAAATTAAATAATTTAGAAAACTTAGTTCAGATACCCTAAAGTTTATTAATATTTTTTAAGTAACTCAATCTTTGGTGATATATTTAAAGAATATATATTTAAAAAATAGTTTATATATTTTAAAAAATATATTAAATATGAAAAAAAACATTTTAAATATTTAGAAAATATATTAAATATTTGGAATGGTTCTTGGTTTATTTTTTCAACTATAAAGGACTTGTTTTAGTGTCCTTTCTAGTAAATCTATAAAAAAATATTTTTTTTAAATATTGGTCAAACATTCACAATAATACCACATAAACACTTCTTTACTGGTTGGGCCAAAAACAAACTACTTAGTTAAAACAATACTGTTTACAAAAATGTTTTTACAAAAAGTACTTTTGAAAAAAAAAAGTTTTTTCACAATAATACCAAATAGGCTCTAAGTTCAAGTCGGTCCAAATAAGCTCAATTTCAAGTCAAATCCAGATGACTTTTGAGCCCGATTGACTTCCAAGTCGACTTAAACTTAAATGACTTTCATGTTAAATCGAAGCTCCTAAAAGACTTTGAACTAAAATAACAGTAAACCAGGAGTTTTAAAGCTAAATCAGGACCCATTGCTACAAAATTAACCTCATAACCCAAAACTCTTAATTATCTTCCTTTATAAATAGACGAGTCCCTCTTCATTTAACGGGGAGGAAAATTAACTTACAAAATCCTCCATAAGGGCATCGTTTCGAAGTGGGCAAAATGTTAATCATGTATACAGTCGTACAAAATGTCGAACCCAGAACATAGCAGGCATAGATGCATGAACTAACATCGTCTGAACAGCAATACTAAGGGCATGCATACGTTCGACTTTCCCATTTTGTTGAGACATTCTAGGACAAGAACGCCTACATAAAATACCTTGAGCTTCTATAAAAGCAGTAAGACCCGATATTTCAAGTTCACGAACATGATCACACTGAACATTCTAATGCTAGCTCCGAAACGGGTAGACACGTATGCTTGAAATGAAACAAAGCATTTGAACACATCAGATTTGGCACATAATCAGAACACCCAACAATAATGAATATAATCATCCAAAAACTTAAACAGGATAAGTCAACAACAACCCCTCAAGGGCTCCCGCGAAAACAAGGTCTAGGAGGGGTGTGATGTACGCAGCCTTACCCCTTCAAGGTGGTACCCTTACGAGAAGTTATTTTCGAGGACCCCCAACCTGATAGACATGAGTCCATAATATTAAACAGGAGAAGTCCATAACATAAAATGAATTAACTAATTATTTGTCTTCAGGACAGGAGTATGATGAAACATAAGATAGCTATAATGAGTTATATGAGATGGTGATCTAGTGTCAAGGAACCAATTGTCATAGGATTGTTCGTTTAGATACAATACAAAAAAAAAAAAAAAGCCTCCCTCCTGGTCTCGTAAATTGAGGACAATGAAGAGCAACATGACCATATTGAAAGCAAATCTGGCAGTGGACAATAGGAATTAGCGGATACCACATTAGGACAAGATGATATACCTGGCATGAGACAGGGCGTAAGAAGTCTAGGGACCGCTAAACGAGCAGGAGCATGAAAAGCCGGCTGATTATAAGCATATCCTCCTTGAAAAGAATGTCCATAACCATAACCATGTTTGCAATAACTATTTTCATTGCCCCAATGGCCTCGGCCACCATGCCCACATCCCAGTCCTCGGCTGGAGGACCGATGCTAGTCACTAACATCTTCCCAACCTTGCCGGTCAGCGACATAGGCAACAACAGGAGATTGCAATGGCAGCGACGTCAGGGCATAAACAAGTGCAAGTAATTCTTCCAAATTCAATCAAGCCTCCTCGACAATTAGAGCGGATCAGATTTGGGCAAATGACGGAAAGGGTCACATATTAGTGAGAGTAGAAACAATAGGCCAAAACTTAAAGACGCAACCCATTAAAACCTGCAACACAAGATCAATGTCAGAAACAGAACAATCAACACTGGCTAATTGATTTGCAGTGGTCCTCGTATGTTGAATATGAGCGCTTATCAGACATGTTACCTTTTACGAAGTGTATGAAGTTCATGCTTTATTTGAACGGCTAGGGCCCGAGTCTAATCACAACGAAGACATTCAATTCCTCTTCAGCCTCTTTGGAAGTAACTTCCTTACTAGGGCGGACCACGATTTGAGCAATTGTCTTGGAGCTATACTGCATAGATCCAAGATAAAACCAAAAAGTCATGTTGTTTCCATCATGAATAGATAAGATCAATGGATGGAGGACAAGTACAATCACTAGAAACATGCCCGTATAAGCCATCTAAAATGGTTAAATCCCACCTAAATAAAACGGATAAAAATAAATCATATCTATAATAGTGTACAAACGTTAATCATAACAACTGTTACATGATATAATGATGACAAAAATTAAAAACATAAATATAACTATCCTAAGGATATTCCACAATTTTCTAAGATTTTCCTTCCAACCAAACAAAGCCTAATATGATATTTATTCCTAGTGTTCAAATGAGCAAGAATAGTTAGAGTAGCACTTAAAATTTTCCACCCCAAGCACAAGATCTTGGATTCCAGCTCGCCATCTCTCATCCCCAAGAGTTGGTCATCCGAGTTAGGACAAATATTATACTCCTCGCTATTATAAGAAAAGAAAACATAATATCCTGGTCTTGAAATGGCGAAGTATGCGCACACCTAATTCACCTTCCACTTTTCAAATTCTGCGAAGCTCAACATGAAAGAACTGGCATTACGATGACCCCCACCACCATATCTCAGAGAAATGGGTGTTGTATCTTCATCGTCAATACTCCTCAAGCTTATCTTCAGTAACTTGTCATCCCCGAGCTCGGGAACTTTATAAACAACAGCTCCAATTCCTCTCAAATTCATATCATTGCTCTTGCAAGCTAACTGGTGTCCGAGCTCACTTCTCAGCTCTGACATCGCCTCATTCACGTTAACAGCCAAGCAACGGCCAAATCCTCCCAGCTCAATCTCAAACGCTTGCTCAAGCACCTCGTCTATAAGCTTCTGCTTGTGCGCCAAGCTCATGTTTCCATTTCTGATAACCATCTCAAGCTCCAAAGAACGTAGCTGCTCAAACATGTCAGGATTCAACCCAAAGTGATATTCTATTTTCATGTCTTTCAAACCGCTGCTGAATGATTTGCTATCTTTGAGATGCCATCGCCAAAGATCTCCATCTTCGATGTACTCAAAAAGGTTCCTAATCCGTTCAAACTCCGCAAGTTTCGCATCTTTGGCATTCTTTTCAACGAGCTTTTGCTTGAAGTAATCATATGCGATTGTAGCTCCACTCTTGTTGATATCAATGACCTCAACCATATTTTTAACCATATGCAGTTGATTTCCAAGCATTTCAAGGGCTGTTTTGTGATGGTCGAGCACGATCACTCTGTTAACCTTGCAGGAGACGTCTAATATAAACCCGGGAGGACCCGCAAAGTCGAGGAGGTAAATCTCGTCGAGTTCATCAAGAGGAAGATGCTCAGGCTTGATGGGGTTGTAGACCATGTTGGGAAAGAAGAGGGCAGGTGAAGCAGTGGCCGAGAAGTACAGGTGGGCTGCCAGAGCTGCAAAGGCACCATCAGGACATGGATAGTGGTACAGAACCGCAGCTTTTTTTTTCACATACTTCATGAGCAACCTGCAGGAAGAATACTAATGAATATTCTGAACTGGGCCATGATGATTGCTTGAGTTATCTAAGAGATTAAGTTGTATTTAGGCTTGCAAAATTTTGAAAGAAAAGTCGTAAATTTATTACTTGTAATACCACCTTGATAATTTTCGACATGTGAATATTTTTGTAAGCTTGTTTTAGCAAATAGAACATAATCGGTATGCATTATGGAGATGATTATAGAAGTACCATATGTAATAACCAATTGTGTAAGGATCAACTCGAAATTCATTACATATAGCTGTTATGTTATGACATAACACAATGAAATCCCTCTTACACTGGCTTTCAAGACACCAATACCAGTTCACCATCCTTCCTCAAATCTCATTACTCCAATTAACGCGATTACCACCATATATTCAAGCAATCTATTCGCATCAATGAAAATCTAGCCAGTCACGAGTATTTTGGGCATTAGGCAAGCTTCCAACATGGAGTATCATATAAATATGAGTTTGACAACAGGAATAACTGAAAGATGAAACTGCACACTATTATTCTACTTTGAACCTCCTTTAACATATCTTTTAGAATTGGGTTCCTTATTTTATTGTTAAACGATCATAAATATGATTGCCTTAACACTAGTTCTTAAAAAATTAGGATTAAGCCTCGGCGAAATGAAGCCCTAACAAATGCCCTGATGGCGACTTCCTGCTTTTTATCTTTCATCTTTCTGTGATCCTAAGCACACAACTTCACATTTGCCACATTGCTCTTTCAATTCGAACCCATTTTCACGAGGGCTCTATCGCATCCTAATGCTACCTTTACGCTCCTTAAAGCTTCCAATCCAATTCTTCAACCTTTTTTTCAGTAACCAAGGTATCCATAAAAGCCTATGCATCTTGACTAGTCCACAAGTCAAACACAATGCCAACTCAAACCAAGCCAGCGGCCTTAAAGAATGATTTGCACTCAATGGCAAGATCTGTATTCCAAAGCTAATGCTTCGTAAGACACCATACCCAAGAGTCTCATAGAAAGGCAAGCTATGCAGACAAGAATCAACAAGATATCAAATATTGATTAATACATAATCACTTGCTCTTTTTTTTGGTTTCAATTCCAGTTTTGGTTAGCTATGAATAAATGATGGGGCACTCACCCTTCAACAAGTTAACAGTATCCTTTATAATTCAACATAGGTGTGCCAAGAAAATATTTAAAACATATATGACCTCGCTTTACCATGGCATGTCTGCTTGAATCTATAGAGGTCATGACCACTGCAATAACAATTGCACATCCTAAACTACTGGAGACGTACAAATAGGAAATTTTTGCCGTATAGTGAGGAACATAGAGTAGCAGTCTTAGCTCATCCTAAATGGATTTGATGGGCTTTGTCATTGTAAGAGCATACAATTCCAAGCATCCAAATTGGCCAACACGAATGAAACGGGCAATTTTCATGCTTAAAAGCTTGACCAGCTGAGGCGGGTTATGTAATGTGGAAGAGTCGTCTTGTGGACAGCTAAACTGAAATTAGCAACATGGGTATTCAATTGATAGATTTCACTTTTGATTGATCACCAATTGAAACCAAGTTGCTCAATTAATACTAATTCAATCAAGCAAGCAATGGTCCGATACCCTTTAACTATATTGTCAAGATGGCATTTTTTTCTGTAACATTCAATCCATTTACATTCACTTTCAACATGAACGTATACATCCCCCTCCTCTAAAGTCTATAGAATATATCTTCTTTGGCTACTATAATCTTCAGTTTCCAGTGCTTTTCTAATCCTCACATCTACACAAAATCTATTCAAATTTCATCATTTTCATTAGAGTATTTCATCAAACAGTGGCACCCATCATCTCATCAAAAGTGGTTCATGAGATAATATGGGATTTCTGCTGGGTGGTTCCAATAAGAAGACGAAAATGGTGATGGAAATCACCTAGCGGACAATAACTGAAACAACAACGACAACAACAGAAGACCCAGTGCCTCGAGGGCTCCCACATATGCAGGGTCTATGAGGATGGGATGTACGCAGCCTTACCCCTTCAGGATGCTATTCTAAAGGGAGGTTGGGACAATAACTGAAACAGAACCAAATATAGGCCAAGAAGACTGAGATGAGCATCAAGTTCAGAGAAACGATACATTTTCTTGGGCCTCTGATACCACCTGTTATAATCACCCACAGAATATCGAACCCTAGATCGAAATAACAATCACAATAAAAGGAAATAGGAAAGAACACCGGAATTTACGTGGTTCAGCCCAAGCCCACATTAACGGAGGGAAGCACAATAATTTCATTATTTCATTGGAGGTTACATAAAACATCTCAACTCTCAATCATTCTCTCAACTTTAACTCAAACCCGAATGGTAACATACACAATCCTTATATATATAAAGAGCCACCACGTTAAACCTTAGTATGTTATAGACCTCAATACAATTGACCCAATCCTATATCTCATAAACAAAGGCATAACCCAACACATTCAAAAAGAACAACAACAATGAGGTACCTAGGTGGTAGATCTGGTGGCTGTAAGTTCGAACACCGGTGGAAGCCCAAGGAGATACGCCACAGGTACAGGCGGCGGTGTGGCTTTTGACATGGCTGTTTTGGATCTAGGGTTTTAAGATAAATATATATAATAATTTATCTTAAGATTTTAAAATTTTATTACTTTAGTACCTTATGTTAAAATTTGGTAAATTTTTCTCTGGTTAATTTTTAGCATAAAATATTAATCTGGTATATTATTACAACAACGTATGTGAATTATATCAATGTTTTTATAAAAAAAAAAAATACTAAATTATAATAAAAAAATATCTATATATTAGTAAAATAATAAGTTATGTTAGTATTTTACAATAAAAAATATAATATTATGATAAAGAATGTTTATATATTGTAATAGTTATGTTTCATGCCAGCAATTTCTAATTAAAATATATCGCATTTTGAAAAAGTACCTAATTGATAAGTTTTTGAAATCTCAAGTTATTTCAGTGATAAAATATTTAAATCTCGAGGTATTTTATTATATATATTAAATCGTCATGATATTTAAGTAATAAATTCTCAAACCTCAAGATATTTTGGTAAAAAAAATTCCCTTTCTTTAAATTTGATTCGAATATTTTGAATTTTGTTGGCATATTCTTTAAGTATTTTAATTCTTAAATATTGTTTTATATCTTGTTTAACAACAGGGTAAAAAAGGCAAAAAGGAAAGGATAAATACCCTTATTTAGGCCTCGTTTGGTAAATTTTGGCTCTTATTTGGTAGGCAGAAAGTTGACAAAATGTGAAAAATAAAAATTACTTAGCAATTTCAATTCTTGAAAATATAAGAAGTAACTTACTTAACCCTCTAGGTAAGTTCTAATTTCTTTGTTTTTAACTAGCTTTCCCAAGGAAATTTTATTTCTCATTCTGACAATTAAACATCTTTTTTCGACTTCCTATATGGTTAATTCAATAAATAAATTTTTAAAAAATATAATATTTAGTAGGAATTTAATTCACTTGACAATCTAATGACGTTTAGATTTATCTATAAGAGAAGAATCGAACCAAACGCCTGCGGGATAAATTCAAATGCATATGAATATAAGGAATAGATTGGAGTCAATTTTGAAAATGGCACGTTTTATTTTACTTTCTTGAATTTTGATAATATGGTTGCGCCACTTTAAATGTCGCATTTAATTTAGTTGCACTATTTCAGATGGCACATTGCCAATTTCGCTAAATATTTTTGCCGACATGCTTTTTTTTTAAAACTTTTTGTAAAACATGCTATTTTGATAAATGAGTTCAAAGTTTGTAGATTAAAATATTAATATACTAAATTTTAGGGTACTGATAATATAATTTACCAATTGTCAAAATTCAAAAAAGTATAATAAGGCCTTTGATGTAGAAAAAAAAATAACAAAACAAATTACACCAAAGACTTATTTTACTTTTTTGAATTTTTTTTGTTAATTTTGTTCATTCATTATGTGGAAAATGTCATTTATCTTATTTTTGTGTATGTTAATGTAGAAGAAAAATACAGGTATATTTGATATAAATAAAAGTAAAATAATTAGATAATATTTTTACAGTTACAGTGTATAACCTAAGGCTCGAGCGAAATAGGCGGATCTTTCATAATAGTAGATGTAGTGTGGATGGGCTTAGTGGAGCTATTATTTCGCACGAGTGGCGTCGTTTTAACTTTTTGTTTCGTGATTAGGCTAGAGCTAGCTTGATATTGTTGGATGCATTGAGGGGATGATCTCTTCTTTGTTCCTTGAGACCTTGTATTTGGGTTTTGTTTGAGTTATATTTCAGCGCTTACCATTTGGCAAAAAAAAAAAAAAAATCACTAAAAAAGTTATATAAATAAGCAATTTTCATATATAAACCCCCGGAAATTGAATAGTAGGGTTGAGTGTCCAAAAAATGACGAGAAAATGTAGAAGAATGCAGTAAGTGTGGGTCAAACACAAAGGAACATACCCAGTGCCTCAAGGGCTCCCCCCTATGCAGGGTTTGGGGGGCAGATGTACGCAACATTTCCCCTTCAGAGTGTTAACCTGAAGAAGGACTGTTTCCCAATTCCCCCAACCTGAGAGTGAGGACTTCCCAGAAGGTCACCAATCTTGGTACTACTCTCGCTCAAGCACGCTTAACTTCGGAGTTCTAATGGAATTCGGTGATGACGTATTGATGCCCTTTTTGGTTGTGGGTCAAGCACAAGACCATTAAAAATATAATCCAATACTCTCCCAAATAAGGTAACCCCACGTATGTGCATAAAATGGTATTTTTTTGTTATTTGTATAATGGCGCCACCGAGGCGCATCAAATTTATTATTTTTAGGGTCATTTACATTAAATGTTCTCATATTTTATTTATTATATTAATTTAGTCTTTATATCTTTAATTATATTAATTTAGTCCCCTATATAATTTAAAATGTGATAATTTAGTCCTTAAAAAAATTTATGTTAAGTTTTTAATAAAATTTTTAATAGTTCGACCAAAAATTGGGTTAAATTAACTAAACTGATGAATTTATAATTAATTACTTGCATCTAACATAATTTTTTGATCAAAATTACGTTATTAACTTAACTTAAATTTAATTAAACGACTAAATTGACATATTTTTAACTTATTTAAGGATTAAATTGATATAATTAAAAATGCAAGAATTAAATTAATCTAATAAGTAAAGTATAGCAACATTTAAAATAAATAACCCTATTTTTTATTTAGTTTGTAAAATTTTTTTTTTTTTTGACCTGCCATTTTTTATTTTTTTTAAAAACGACCATCTTCATAAATGACTCGAATAGGCGGACTGGCTGACATCACCATGACATCAACCCTATGCCTAGAGAAATAAAAAGGGGAGAATAAATGGGCCTGGCCCACTGTTGTGCGCAGCCCACCATCAATTCATCATCATTTTTTGTTTTGTTTTATTTTTTAATTTTTTTGTTTTTCTTTCTCACTTATAATCCTTATTGTAACTACAGCTCCAAATAAGTCAAATCAAATTATTATAATAAGACGATATCTGATTATTATTTAATAATATTTAATTTTACTAAATATATATCATTACACTTTAAAATTAAATGTATTTATTCAAGAAATCTCATATTTACGTTGAATTAACAATCAATCTCTCTATTCGATATCCATAAGAAAAAAATAATTTAAACTACTATTTATTATATTTCTCATAATTTTTCCTAAAGTCACGAATTTTTTCTTTTTTGAAAATTCTATAACAAGAAAAATATATTTTTCTAGTCTCAAATTTTAGTAACTTTTACTTGTAAATTCACTTAAGGGATATCTTATTTCAAGGGGGAGATTATGGATTCTCTGTTAAATGTTTGTTTTTACCACATTTTATGTTACCACTCAACGTATAAGAGATATTAATCACTCTGAAAGACCTCACTTTTGAGTATATCAAAGTGACATAGACTCCATATATGCGTCCAAAACATCCTCAGGATTTAGAGAAATTGCTTAAATCTTAATGAAATGAATATACCCAGTGCCTCAAGGGCTCCCGCCTACGTAGGGTCCGGGGGGGCGGATGTACGCAGCCTTCCCCCTTCAAGGTGTTAACCTAAAGAGAGGCTGTTTTTCAGTGCCCCCAATCTGAGGGTGAGGACTTCCCAGGAGGTCATCCATCCTGGTACTACTCTCGTCCAAGCACGCTTAACTTCGGTTAAATCTTAATAGCATAATATAAATTATTTATCTCTGGTAGTGGTTAAGAAATAAATAACTCAAGTGGTCCATCTCAATATTTTAATGGTATATACAAATACTAACACGATGTTCTACGGCTATGCCGATAATTATGGAAAAAAAAAATATAAGGAAGCCATCATTTATACCAAAATATATTCTTAAATAGATAAGCAATCCAAGCTTATCATGAACTAATAACTTATTTCTGACAATATATCATACTTTCTGACTTAAATCTATAGGCGGTTCAATCTCATTGACCATTTAAATCAAATATTGATGTGTCATTATAGACAACATCGAATCTTGTGGCCTATTTCGAAAAATAATCATATGCATCTATGACTTGTAAAATACAAATTAGAAAATAACAACAAAAAATAATTTTATATATATGCAAGACCGGTCTTAAAATTTTCAGGGTTTCAAGCGAAATTCTTAAAGGGAGCCCTTTTATATATAACAAATTATAATAATTTTGAGACTATAAAATTTACTAATACTAAGAATTTTTACTTTAAAAACCACAATTTTAAAAATCTTGGACCTTTAAAATTCGGGGGCCCCAAACGGGTGCTTGGATTACTTGGAATTATGTCCGGCCATATGAATCATTAAAAAGTTGTATAAACTGGATTTTCGAGACATAGATACTAACAGTTTGTAACCAACATTGGTGGGGTGTGTGGCTATAGGTATATTTACGACAGGCCTACTCTACTTCTATAAATGTAGAAGTAAATGTCGATATCTAAGAGCATGGCTGGCACCTCCAAACTACTCATGGAATCCAGGTGGGGCACAAGGCATAACATACAAGCTTCCAAATATATTATACACCTCATAACTATTGCGTGTTTGATGCATTTTACATGCTCACGAGTAGTTACAATTTCACAGGTCAGGTCCACTTTAATTCTTTTACGACAACTGTTGAAGATAAGCAACGCTCTCAAAGGCAAAGCCATCTTTATGTACATGATAGTTCTATGTAGTCCAAAATTTTTACTAAAAAGGTTGGTTATATATATATATATTTATATATAAGAGGATAAGGGATAAGAGGAAACATTCTGAGACGCTTACCTCCTATTTGGCGGGGTAAAAGTAATGAAGGATTGTTGCGCAATTTTGTAAGGGGGTAAATGAGGTAATGGATGATAAAAACTTACCTCCCTTTACCCTTATTTTCTTTAACCTCCAAATTGGGTGTAAATGGAAGTAAGAGCATCTTTTAAAAAATTTTGGACAATTTTAGCTTTATTTTAGCTATAACTCTCTTTACTCTTATCCGTTTACCCAATTATCGAATAAGAGTATCTCATTTACCCCTCTTTATCCTTACCCCTTTTAACTTGATACATTCAAATAAGAGTAGGATATTACCTTACCCTCTCCCTCTTTACCCAGTAACTAACAAGGCACTACTTAGTTATTGACATAATCATTATCCTACCTGACATCACTCTTCTCCCTTTTTATAAATAAATGAGTGACCCAGAATCGATCTTTTTATTTTATCCTTTTACAAGAGTCATCTTATATACACACTCGATAATAACAAAGATACCAAAATATTGAGAGAAAGGGTAGTTGTGGAAACGGCACGCCACCTGTTGAAAAAGAGAGTTGGAGAAATCACATTAACGGCGGGTGAGTGATGCAGCCACGTTAGATGTCACTAAACCCCAAAAATAAGACCGCCCAGCCAATTTAGAGGAGGCAAATGGCTCATCAAAACCTTAATCATTTAAATCATTATGTTACACTTTGATGTGACCCTCCCCTCCCCCCCCAATGTTTGTGTGTGGGACACGATTACTACTGCTGGTCCCTTCCTTTAGGTTCAATTTTTTTGACAACTACTTTAAGTTTTTTTATTAAGATTAAAGACTGATGATCTTATAAAATAGATAAATTATGATTAATATTATAGAGGTTTTTAATAGTCTTTTGGACTTTTAGAGGTTATAGTTTGTAGAGGCTTATAAATAGGATCTCTTGCGTCATGATTTGATAAGGGGTGAAGATGTAGAGCAAACTGTGAGAGGTAAACTGCGTGTGAGAATTGAATATTGTTGTAAGACCTATGTTTCTGTAATTAAGTTATGTTGCTCCCCTTTGTGGACGTAGGTTTCGGTTTAACCATCAAAAATTTTTGGTGTCTCCAGTATTATTCCTCCGTTCCATTTATTATGTTTGCTATTTTGATTTACGGTTGGGCATTTTATGCGCACTCCTAACAACTAGTATATGAGAAAATATGAGTTGTTGTGAAGTTCCTAATAGTTCCATGGAATAAAGTAATATGAACTACATTTGATTGAATTTTATTCTTTCTTTGGATTTTAGGAGACGAACTAAGTTGCAACTAAAAGGGGCATAAGACATTAACTTGAACATGACCCTATTTTTGTAGCATCGCGCTGGCCAGAGCATGGGTGCTGGTCACGCGCATTATATGCTCAAGTGCACGCATAGTATTACTTACGCAACGCTAGTCACGAATGAAGCCTACATTAGGTGCAACCCACTCGCAATGTCGATACATAACTGTTAAACTTTACTAGGCTTTTAAACTCGGCCTACATAATTGACAACAAAACTGATGAGATAGAGTAGGCAATCACCATCAAATATGTAGGTTGACCATTTTTATATTTTATCATTGTGATCTGCTAGGATTATATGATATGACAATACTTGATGAAAAGAAAATGTAGCATATGCTGGATATGCTTCAATTTTAGTATGAGAATATGTTTTATATTAAATATTTGATGGGAGCATATTCACTTGGATGACCCGGTATGTTTTAATAACAATTTGTTACCATTTACGGCCGTTATAAACATTAAATTAGGTCCTATTAAATTCTCCCATTAAGTTATGTACTATTAATTCCTGACCGTTACATGTTTTTCTGTTATCTATGTAATGGCTAGTTTTCTTGGTTGATTCAGATAGCAAAGACACTCCATCTTTCTCTCTTACTTTCCATGGTATAACTGAGCGATAGTGGGGCATGTTCTACTCTGCAAACCCTCTCAAATGCACGAGTGTTTCGAGCGTCGTGTTAACCCAGGGGTCGGAGTGCCATTTGGTCCCATTTGTGTCGTGCAGGGACATAAACGACTTTAGGGCAATGATTGGTACAGCAACAATCTTCGTCTTTTCAGATATGTTCTAATTACCCTTCCCCTTATTTTTCCAACAGGTGGTGATAAAAAGTAAATAGTCATGGTAGTGAAAATTTAATACTAATATAGTCTTTTTAAAATATTTTTTGAAATAAATAGTTAAAATCTTCAATTTTACACCTTTCTGTAAATAATTACAAAACAAGATTTTTATCTTACAATTTAAACTCTAAAAGTATGTAAGAAATTACGGTCAACTAGAATTTTTTTTCTCAGTTTTAAACTGTTAAAAGGTTGGTCGCAGCCTATGTTGATCAAAAAAAAGTGAACACCATTATTTAGTTAATTTTAAAAATGATCATGAGACTATGTTTTCATCATGTGTGGAAACAATAATGTAAACATGGGCCATATATACTAAGATAGCTATCTCCACTTTTTTGTTGCACTTATGTTCAATAATTTTGTTCAATAAAGAATTTAAATTTGCAACAAACCTTTCGCGGTTATTTATATTTTAGTACTTGACATTTATAGAAATAATAAAAAGGCCTATTTCCGACATAATAATGTCATTTTTAGTTGACAAAACTGATGTGATAGCTGCTTTTTTATTACTGTTGCAGTAAAATGGCAAAAAATCCTTTAATTACTATATCCTGAATTTAGTGCTTCTAAAGTAAGAATAAGTTTGTTGAAGGGTACTTTTTGTCATTTTATTGTAGCATTAATAAAAACCAATAGCCATGTCAACTCTGCCAATAGAAAATGACATCATTACACTTAAGATGAGCCTTTTTATTAATACGATAAAAACTTAGGGGACCTTTTTATTAATTAAAAAATTAAAAATCATTTTTATTATTTCTAAAAAATTCAGGTATTTAAATATAAATAACCAAACTTTTAGGTGCAGATTTTTAATTAATGGCAATTATACATGTGCTCACGCAAATAATTAAAATTTTTTTCACATATTTGGAAAACCATATAATACTCATGAATTCATACTCACTTTTGTGAAGTCAATATTCTTTTTACTAATCTTTTAAATATTTTTCAGAGAAAGATGATAATTAAATTATACAAGAATATATGAATATTTTTTTTATTCCTGTACTGAACTGGCAATGATCGAACGGATTTTCTATCATTTTGCCAAGTGGATAATTCAAAAAATTTAGAAGCTTTTTTATTAATTTAAAAAGAATTACACTAATAATGATCTTAAAATTTAAGGCCTGTGAAAAACATGGCAATTTAATGCCGGGCTAAATGTGCATCAAACTGCTTCTGTTTTTTGGAATTTTGTGTTTTAACTATTTTTAAATATAAAAAATGGGTTTGAATTCTTCAACTCCCAGTTTTCGGGTTTTAAAATGAAACCCCGAATGTGGAGCTTATCGTTGGCACTTATTCGGAGCCCCATTTCCCTCTGGCGACCCCAAAATGATGCACTATTGGGACTATTTTTATTTTACAAAGCTTGTAAAACTAAAAAGTTTATATCTAACCTTATAAACAACAATATGCCCAGTGTCATCAAGGCTCCTGCTTGCGCGAGGTCGGGAGGGGGGATAGGATGTACGCGGCCTCACCCCATCAGGGTGAGACCCTGACGAGAGACCGTTTCCAAGGACCCCCGGCTTGATAGTTGTGGGTTGTAGGGTTGTGGGTATTAGGATATTATTGATTTATAATATCTGTATATTTATTATAGGCCTCAGGGCACTATTGTAATTATGTTACTTTCATATTCCTATATAAACGTGCCTCAGCAACCCCATTGGGTATGCTTCCCTAAACTATTTTCTCACATGGTATCAGAACATACCTAACTAAAAAAATAAGAGAGAAATTAAAATCTCTCTTTTGATCGCCTTCCCCAAGCCGCCATCAACCCCAACCCTAAACCTAACCCTAGCGCCACCACCCCTACAGCGACGCTCATCTCCTTTCACCGGAGCTCTCTCTCCCGTGGTGGTTTTCCAAGGTTGCATAGTGTGCGATTCTCTCAAGATCAGAGTCATGGCCGCACCAACCTCGTCCTCCCCCTCACTGGCTATTGCCCAACGTCGTTCTACCTCTCTCGCCTCACCCATGGTGGAATTTCCCCACACGTCAGCTATCACCCTGCCTTCACCACCCAACCTCGGGTCTCTACCCACCTCGGCGTCCCTGTTTCTTGTCTCAAGTGTCGGTTCCCCCTTTTCTCTCCCAAATATACCGATTGGTTTCAATGGCTCCTCACCCAATCTCTCTTCTCCCTTCCCCACCTCTTTCCTGGGAATGCCCTACACGGCCCCCTCTCCTCCCTCGAACCCACTCCCCGTGTCATCTATCACGAGCCTTGTTACCATCAAACTCAAAAACCCTACCGACTATGCTGCCTGGAGAGAACATGTTTCTATGATACTACGTGCCCACTATCTCACAGGCTTTGTTGATGGCTCGCTTCCCTGTCCTCCCTCCCAAATACAATCTCCAACTGGTGTCTACCTCTCTAACCCTGAATTTCAACACTGGTCCTGCGTTGACCAAAGTATTAGGGCTTGTTTGTTTGCCTCCCTTGCCCGGTCTGTCCTCAATGATGTCATACTCCACCCCACGTCTAAGGCTATGTGGGATGCCCTAGCTAAACGTTTCAGGGATCACTCTTTAGCCAAAGAATTTGACCTATGATCACAACTTGTCACATTACGAAAAGATAATAAAACCATGACTACTTACCTCACCGAACTCAAGACTATTGCTGATGACCTCGCAGCAATTGACTCCCCGATCTCTAATCGGGAATTGATGCACTATGCTCTCTTCGGTCTTCCCCCGGAATATGCCGCCTTCAAGACCTTCACTCGCCAGTCCTCTCGCGATCTCCCATTTGAACAACTTAAAACAGCCCTTCTAGATGAAGAAGCAGCTTTGTCCTGGATTCACGCTCGATCCAATGTCGAGCACAGTCATGCACTCACTGCTATTGGTCATGCCCCTGATTCCTCGGGTCCAAACTGGGGTCGTGGTGGGCGTGGGCGAAAGGGTCGTGGAGGGCGCAACTCCAACAGTCAAGGAAGTCAAGGAGGGCGTGGCGGAACATAAGGTCAACCGCACCCTGGTTCGGGTCAACAGGGGTACAGTCAACCGCACCCAGTGCCACAACCATGGGCTTGTCCGGCTTCGCGTCCGCTCCAAGAAGGTATACTAGGTCTCGGGCCTCTTGTTCGTCAGATTTGTCATCAAGCAGGTCATGCTGCCTCTCTATGTCCACATCGCTATGTCAACACCGATCTTTCCCACTCTCTCTGCCATGTCCATTACAGATCCTACTGATCATACATGGTACCCTGACTCAGGCACGTCTAACCATATGACATCAAACCCAGGTATTTTGAAACACGTTTCTCCTTACACTGGTTTTCAATCTATTCAAGTTGGCAATGGGTCCCTGTTACCCGTTACACATGATGGTACTTCTAAATTGCGTGCTCCCTCACGTGACCTTAATCTTTCCAAAGTTTTTTTGGCTCCTGGCCTTACTCAGAATCTCCTCTCTACTAAACAATTGTGTTACGAAAACAACTATAGTGTCGAATTTGACTCGTCCTCCTTCTGTGTCAAGGACAAGGTTACGGGGATACCCCTACTCAGGATACTCAGTAATGGACCGCTCTATGGCTTCTCTCCACATATCACTGGACTCGTTGCACAAGCTGCTTCTGCATATTTATGGCACAGGCCCTTAGGACACTTGAGTCATGCTGTTTTTGAAGTTTTGTGTCGTCATTCGCTACTTCCTTCTAGCTCAAATTCTGGTTCGGTCAGCCATTGTTCGGCTTGTTGTCTAGGCAAGTCACGTCGTTTACCATTTACTCGTGTTTTGCATACTACTACTACACCTTTGAAATTAATACATTCGGATGTTTAGCAATCACCGGTTCAGTCTAATTCTGCTTTCCGCTATTATGTGCTTTTTATTGATGATTATTCCCGCTTTACATGGCTCTACCCGATGCAACGCAAAGACGAAGTGTATTCTATTTTCTCTAACTTTAAGGTCTTTGTTGAAAACCAATTTAATACCACTATCAAGTGCTTTCAAAGTGATGGGGGTCGTGAGTTTGATAACAAATCTATGGCTGCACTTTGTCGCAAACATGGAATACACTTTCGTCTTTCTTGTCCTGAGACTCCACAACAAAATGGAGTGGCGGAACGTAAGCATCAACATTGAAGTGAAATGGTACGGACCCTGCTTTTTCAGGCGCAATTACCATATGAATTTTGGGTTGAGGCTGTGTCTACTGCATGTTTTACTATTACTAGACTGCCTACTCCTCTTTTGCATAACATGTCTCCTTTTGAACGACTCTTTCATCAAGCGCCAAATTATAATGTTTTTCGGGTCATTGGGTGTGCATGCTATCCTAACATCACACCCCGTACTGCTCATAAATTAGCTCCGCGCTCCATCCCTTGTGTGTTTCTTGGCTATGCTGCGCGTTATAAGGGCTATCGTTGTCTCAACCTGCCACGGGTTGTGTTCATGTTAGTCGTCATGTTCACTTCGTTGAACATGTCTTTCCATATAGAGACATAGTTTCTAGTTGCACTGCGCCGTCCAACAACTCACTTGTGGATGTCCCGCTCCTCCTTCCCTTTGCGGC
Source organism: Simmondsia chinensis (assembly GCA_018398585.1). Classification (NCBI taxonomy): domain Eukaryota; kingdom Viridiplantae; phylum Streptophyta; class Magnoliopsida; order Caryophyllales; family Simmondsiaceae; genus Simmondsia; species Simmondsia chinensis. Next base: position 35,294,882 of record JAGTTD010000008.1, on the reverse strand, counting down.
TGGGGCACCACCACCTGTGCCCTCATCCAATTCGAGTGTGGAACGACCATTGGATGTCACCCTCACCAGGTCCCCTCCGTCACCCACCGTTGCGCCTCTGTGTGTCCGTGACACCAAGCCACCCTCGTCGTCTCCCACCTCTACTCCCTCTGTTCCGGGTGCCACATCACCGGTGCCCCCTAACTCACCAACAGATGAGCCCCTAGTGAGCTACTTGGTTCGGTCCCCTCCTCACGGTCCTGGTGCAACGAGTCCCTCGGTCCAAGGTCTTGTGGGCTCTCCTCCAGCACACGGAGGCCATCCTATGCGCACCCGCCTTAAAAATGATATTCGTGAATCCAAACGCATCCTCTCCCTCAACTCGATTGTAGTAGTCCAGGAACCCACATGTTTTCTCAGGCTTCTAAAAACCCTCAATGGCAAGAGGCCATGGCTGAGGAGTTTAATGGACTTCTTCTTAACCAAACATGGGACCTTGTCCCCTCTTCACCGACTCAAAATGTTGTTGAGAGTACCTGGAAGTATAAAGTCAAGTATAAACCAGATGGTTATGTTGACCGCTTCAAGGCTCGCCTTGTTGCACAAGGCTTTCATCAGCGTGAAGGTCTTGATTATTTTGAAACGTTTAGCCTGGTTGCCAAACCGACTACTATCCGGTTTATCCTTGTACTTGTTGTCACCAACTCTTGGACCATACGCCAACTTGATGTTAAAAATGCCTTTGTATGCCGGCTGCGAAAGGCCTTATATGGCTTGAAACAGGCGCCTCAGGCTTGGTTTCACAGGTTTAGTTCATTCCTCTATAGTCTTGGGTTTTATTGTAGTAAGGCAGATCCCTCTCTTTTTATTCATCGTTCCCCGTCTAGTATTGTTTGCCTTCTACTCTATGTAGATGATATCATACTGACTGGCTCCAACCCGGATCTCCTTACTAAATTCATCGCCTCCTTATCCACGCAGTTTGCCATGAAGGACCTTGGTCCACTTCACTACTTTCTTGGCATTGAAGCCCATCGCTCCCGTCATGGCCTGTTCCTCTCTCAACATAAATACACCCTAGACCTCTTAAGAAAACATGACATGCTTGAAGCCAAACCTATTCAAACCCCTATTCCTGCCTGGGTACAACCTTCTGCGGCGGACGGTGATCCACTAGGTGATCCAACTGTGTTTCGTAGTGCTGTTGGTGCGCTCCAGTATCTTACTATGACTCGACCAGACATATGTTATGTGGTTAACCGTGTGTCCCAATTCGTGCATGCTCCGACGACTTTTCATTGGCAAATGGTGAAACGCATTCTTTGTTATCTCAAGCTCACTCCTGATCACGGTCTCACCATCTCCCCTAGATCTTGTAGCTCAGTCACTGCCTATGCTAATGCTGACTCTGGGTGGGGGGGGGGGGGGGGGGGGGGTCCTGACACTCGTTGATCTACCACTGGGTTTGCTTTACTCCTTGGACCAAATCTCATCTCCTGGAGTGCCAAGAAGCAACCAACGGTTGCTAAGTCTACCACTGAATCCGAGTACCAAGCTGTGGCTAAGCTCGTGGCTGAGTGTGACTGGATTCGCTATCTTATGCGTGATCTTGGACTGCGTCATTCTGGTCCCATCCTTGTCTACTGTGACAATGTGTCTGCTACATATCTGGCTACGAGCGAGTCCCATCTCCAATGATCGCAGTAAATATGTTGATGTTGACTTTCACTATGTACGAGAGAAGTTGGTCAAGTGTGATATTCAGGTTCGATATACGCCTACCACAAAATAGGTTGCTGACATCTTTACTAAAGGGTTGGCTACTGATTGCTTCCGCTGCCACAAAGCCAATCTGCACGTTGCGCCCCCCCCCCCCCCCCCCCCCCCCCCCCCCCCCCGCGTTCAGATTGAGGGGGCGTATTAGGATATTATTGATTTATAATATCTGTATATTTATTATTGGCCTAAGGGCACTATTGTAATTATGCTACTTTCATATTCCTATATAAACGTGCCTCAGCAACCCCATTGGGTATGCTTCCCTAAACTATTCTCTCACAGTGGGGTTGTAAAGGACCTGTAAAGAGTATGAAAGGGGGGAGTATGGAGCATACAGAGAGTATATAAAGAGCATGTAGGGCCTAGATGTTATGCGTGGCATGTATGAATACAGATAATTAATCATATAACAACTACTCATGCAAGCATGTAAGTATATAGCATGTATGCATAGAGGCATAACTACAGGAGCAAAAAGGCAAAAGCAAACAGCATGTAGCGTCCATAGAGTATAGGGGGAGAGGAGAGAGGGAGAGAGAGACAATAGCTGGCGAGAGAGAGAGAGAGAGAGGGGGGGGGGGGGGGGGGGGGGGGGGAGGGGGGGGGGGGGGGGGAGTATAGAAAGTACTAAGCGAACAACGTACACCAGTACTGCAGATGTACAAATGAGCATACAAGCAGCGTCGTGGTACTAGAACTAGCTTGCGGGAGCTTGAAGCTCCTATACTGCGCAATCAGTTACCTCCTAAAACTACCCTCTACTGAGTTCTAATTAGGGCCATCTCTTCAATTAGGTCGACGTAGGCGATTTCCTTATGAATTGTCCTCATCCAACTCTTCTTTGGCCGGCCTCTTCTTTTCTTCCCTACTGTAATATGGAGGAGCTGGACTCTAACCAACTCTTCTTTGACTTGCCTCTTCCTCTCTACTCATCTGTGGAATTGTCTCCATCCAGCCATAAGAGCACTAATCGCCCAGCAAATGCCCACACTAATAGCCAGGTAATACAAGCATCCTCGTGGTATCTTATTAGTGCTTGTTGCTTCTATGGGGTCGATGCTCCTGCCCCCCTAGTCAGGCACACCTATACTAATCTTCCACCGAGCTCTATCTAAGGCCATCTTTTCACTTAGGTTGAGATATGTGAGGTCCTAACGAATAGTCTCCATCCAACTCTTCTTCGGCCGACCTCTCCCTCTCTCACCATCTGTTATCTGGAGTTGTTCACATCTCCTGATAGGGGCAGTAGTGGGTCTCCTCCTAACATGCCCAAACCACCACAGGCATTGCTCCCTCAACTTATCCTCTATTGAAGCAACGCCTAATTGACTTCTTATAACGCCATTTCTGATCCTATCTTTCCTTGTGTGGCCACATATCCACCTCAATGTCCTCATCTTAGCCACTTTCAGCTTTTGCGTGTGATGGCACTTAACTTGCCAACACTCTGCCCCGTATGACATAGCCGGCCTCACTATCGTCTTATAATATGTACCCTTTAACTTTAAGGGGAACTTCCTATCGCACAGGACCGCAGAAACCATTCTCCATTTGTGCCAACCCACTTTTATTCTGTTGTTGACACCTATGTCCACTTCACCATCTTGATGCACTATGGAAACTAAGTATTTAAAGCATGCTTTCTGTACCATGGAACCCATGTATTTAAAGCATGCTTTCTGTGGTATTTGCTCTGACCCAATCTTGAAAACTTCTGTGCATGGCATGGTAGAGGTACTGAACTTGAGTTCCACATACTTCGTCTTAGATCTACTGAATCTTAGACCTTTCGATTCTAAGGCCATCCTCCAAAGGTCTAGTTTCTGGTTCACCTCCTCCCTGGATTCTCCCACCAGGACCATGTCATCCGCAAAAAAATATGCACCAAGACACGTCTCCTTGAATGTGCCTAGTGAGAGCGTCCATAATCAGAATGAATAGAAAGGAACTCAAGGTGAAGCCTTGGTGTACTCCCACTATAATGGGAAAAGTTTTCGTCTCCCCTTCTGTGTGTTCACATTTGTTTGGGCGTTTTCGTACATGTCCTTGATGGCCCATATATAGGGCTCGTGGATAACTTTCTCCTCCAGGACCCTCCATAGGACCTCTCTCTATATTGTATCATATGCCATCTCCAAATCAATGAAGACCATTTGAAGGTCCTTTTGTCTATCTCTGTAGTACTCTATGGTCCTCCTCAGGAGATGGATGGCTTCTATTGTTGATCTGTCTGGCATAAATCCAAATTGGTTTTCTGACACCCTTGCTTGTTGTCGGAGCCTTTTTTCTATGACCCGCTCCTAAAGCTTCAGGGTATGGCTCATTAGTTTGATTCCTCTGTAGTTGGCACAACTCTGAATGTCACATTTGTTCTTATAAACGGGAAATAGTGTACTCTTCTGCCATTCATCAGGAATCTTTTTCCCTTGGAGGATCTGGTTGAATAATTTGGTCAGCAAACTGACATCCACCTCTCCAGTACATTTCCATGCCTCAATGATTATTCTGTCCGGGCCGACTACTTTACCCCTGCCCATCTTCTTTAATGCTTCCTTAACTTCCTTGGGTCTAACTCTGGTACAGTAGCAGTCGTTCTCATGCTCTGCCTGTGCTTGTAGTTCTCCTGGAGGTGCAACTGTATCTCCCTTTTCATTAAATAGATTGTGGAAGTAGAATTTCCATCTAGCTTTAATGTATTGCTCTTCCTTAAGAACTTGTCCATCAGCTCCATTTATGCACCTTATTTGGTCCAGGTCTCTAGTCCTCATTTCTCTTGTCTTTGCAATTCTATAGAGGTCTCTAGCCTCCTTAGCTATATCCAGCCTTTTATAGAACTCCTCAAAGGCTTGTGCGTCTCTTGCTGCTACCCTTGCATCCTTCTTAACTTGTTTATATTGTTGTCTCTTGTCTTCATCTCTACTCCGATCCCACTCCTTAAAGCAGTGCCCTTTCGCCTTAATCTTTTCCTCGACCTCCCTGCCCCACCACCAGATCTCTCTGTTGTTTGGTGCTCCCCGATTTGATATGCCTAGGACTTCATGCGCCACAGCTTTTATCTTTTGGGCTACTTGGTTCCACACGTGGTTTAAATCTCCCTGATACTCCCCTTAAAGTTCATCCTGGACTCTCTCGATAAATACTTGGGCCTTTTCCCCTTTCAGATCCCTCCAGCGCGTGTTTGCCTTTGATGGTTTGATGGCTTTCTTGCTCCTTCTCTTGACCTTGACCTCAGCACACACTAACATGTGTTGTGTTGAGAGGAAATCCTCCCCAGGAATAACTTTGCAATCCTTGCAATTCTTTTGAGTCCGCTTCCTTAGCAGTATGTAGTCGATCTGAGTCTTTGCTCTGCCGCTCCGATATGTTATGATACACTAACATGTAATTTTTTTCCTCAAACGAATACTAATATATAATTTATCTTTGTATTATTTTAAATTTTTTGTTTTCTTGACTTTATTTTTTAAATTTTTTCTTATTTTGTTTTTAAATTTTTTTGATATATCCTATTTTATTTTCATTTATACTTTTTTTTATTAGTTTTAAGTTATTATTTTCTTATATTTGATATTTTTATAAATTTTTTTAATATTTTTAAATAGTTAACTTCTCTTTTGTTGGGTAAATTGTTTTTTGTAACAATTTCTATAATATAATTACTTAAACTATAAAAAAAGGGAAAAGAATAAAATAAACTGTAAAATTATATAATAGTTATATATATATATATATATATATATATTTTTTTTTTTTTTTTTATCGGGGAACATTAATGATTTGGATATGGTAAAAAGAAGATATTTAAAAATAAAAAACGTGAGGCAACATGTGGAAGTCCTTGCGTATTGTTTTGGGATATTTGACTGATTTGCTCATCGCAATTGTCTTATCTCCCCCCATAATATCTCATGAATTGGTTTTTGATTCAAATTATTTTTTTTATTTAAAATATTATTAATTTTATTATATGAATATCTATGTATTCATATTTAATCAATTTTAATTTTATAAATATTATTTTATTTTTATTTTTTTAAGGTTGGGGATCGTTCGAAAATAGCTCTCTTTAAGGTTTTTTTTTTATAGGAGTAAGATTACATACATCTTATATTCTCGACTTTGCCTTGGTGGAAGCCCGTACAAATCAAAATTAAATGACATCTAACACTTATGTATATTATTGGATTTTATGCATAATAATTTTGATCAAAAATTTTAAAAAGTAAATATTTTTGTGAATAATATAGGGTAATAAGTATTTTGAGAGTTAAAGCGATAAATTTAGCAAACAATAAAGAATACATAGATGTTTAATTCAGGCATATTTATTGATTATTTTTTAAGATTATTTATTTTTAAATCGGAAAAATATATAGGTGTATTATAATATGTGTATTCTTACGAACAATATAAAAAAAATGCACATTTCACCGTATTATATACAATTATGTGTCATATTTGCATCATACATACACGTTCTTTTACTACTAGAGACTATGACAATGGAGTATCCTAAAACAAAAATTGAAATTTAATTGAAGAGTTATCGCATTAAACAAAATTAGTGATAAAAAAAAATCAAAATCAGATAAATGAATCTATATCCAATTTACTAGTAGTTTCATATTCATATTTGAATTATTGTTAAACAAATATATAATTTGTTTAGATTAGTATCAGATTATATTTTGTTATTATTATAGGTCAAGATTTTCTTAAATCTAGGTTCAAAAATACATAAATTGTTGAATTATAAATTTCTCTCATACAAAAATTTCTAAAATATATATATACGAGTATAAGCACAAATAAATTATATAGAAAATAGGATAATACATGATATATAGAATTAAATACAATATGAGATTATCCGATAATATAATACAAAACTAAAATTTAAAAATTTATGAAATCATTATAAATTAATGAACTAAATATCAACAAAGAAACTAAAGAACCAGTAGTTTTATAATATAAAGAAAGAACAAATGTCATAGAAACTCTCAAACTAGTAGTTAAATTACTGGCCTAACAAAAAGTATTGATTAAATTTAAAGTCACTCGAGAACTCTTAAGTTTATTAAAAACACTCATAAATTTTGTCAAAATCAATGTGAAACCTGTTAATTTTGATAAAATGGAGTCACCTCTATTTTGATAAATTAAAGTTTAAAAGTCACTCTGATAAAAAAATCAAAGTTCTAAAGTCACTTGGATTTTTGACTAGTAATTCAGGAGTTTTTTTTAATGGTTTTATACTCTAACATGTCCATTTATGCAAATGTCAATTGATCTTAAAGCGTGAATATTGTACATGCCCACCTTATACTATATGGTTAAAATATGTTAATATTGAAAGTAAAGGTTATTAAAATTCAAACTTGTGACCTCTTATCGATAATATTTTGATACTATTTAAAAAATTAACTATCTTATAAATTTAAGCTAATAAATAAATATTTAAGAATAAATTTTTTTTTAACAGATATATTTGCGTGGCAAGAGGCAGGTAAGCTAAAAGTTATAACAAACCAAAAACGGCACCTAATTTGACCTGAACTCCTCTCCCACAAAATCCACCGACACGTGCCGCAAATTCAGCACGTGACCTCTTCCCATTCTCTCTCCATACACGTGTCAAAACGAGAGAGTCTCCCATTCAAACTCGAAATCTCTTCCCCCTATAAATGCAACCACCTCGCCCGCTCCCCTCCGTCCACGCAACAACTACCACTACCTGCCATCTCTCTCTCTCTCTCTCTCTCTCTCTAAGATGGAGACTCAAATCGAATCCAAGAACGCAAAATCGAAGAATCAAGAACCGATCTCAGGTTCAGAACTCGCGAATTCGAAATCGGAAGTAATGGAAGCAGATCAGGAGAGCACTTGTAGTAGTACGGAGGAGGTCGAATCGCCGAAATCGGTGGTGGCGAAGAGCGGTGGCGGAGGCGCGCAGTTGCGGAGGCGCAGGAGTATCGGCGGTGATCTGAAAGGTAACCGTCAGTATATGCATATACAAGTGTTGAGGATAAAGGAGGAGGAGTTGCATCTTGGAGAGGATTTAGGAGAAGGATTTGGTATTGATGCTGCGAAGAGGTTCTATGGCGGTAGAGTTGGTGGCAGGAAGAAGGCGATGGTAGCGGCGATGGATGCTCTGATGAATCTTTCGGCTTCGCCTCTTGGTGAGAGAGAGTGACTTGAAGTTCAGATCTTGATTTGATATCGAAGGTCTGATCTCGTTCTCTCTCTCTTGAAGATTTTTGTGTTCTTACGATGATTTTACTTGACTCTGTGAAATTTTGAATTTGTGAGTGTTACAATTAGTTTGAATTTCAATTGATTCTTTCAAAATTAGAGCTTAAAATCGTGTAGCGTCAAGTTAAAATTAGAGCTTAAAATCTCTTCGGATTTTGATTTTATCAAAGTAATCTCTCGTTCTCTCTCTTCAGAAGAGAAGTTAAGTCGTATTATTTTATTAATTTCATGATTTTATTTGTGAATCTTTATTTGTAATTTAGATTAAAATCTAATAGTAACAACTAATTTATTAAACACTTCTATTTATTTTTTTATTCGCTAACAGAATCCACCGAAATTATCTCTTTCTTTCTTGAAGATTTTTGTGTTCTTGTGATAATTTTACTTGACTCTGTGTAATTATGAACTTGTGTTTGTTTTAATTTGGTTGAATCTTTCAAAATTAAAGCTTAAAATCTTGTAGCGTCAGTGAATTCACTCCTCTCTGCAAATTCTTTTGTTCATAGGCCTATCAACTGTTTCAAGTTTTTTTTTCTTTCTTTATTCAGTTTAATCGTTTCAAGAAATTATTTCTGCAATGTTAATTTTTTTTTTTGAAAACTCCACGCATAAGTTTAATGTCAATCACAAATAAAAATTATCAAAGAAAATAGATCAATATATAAGGTTAGTGAATAATTGACATGTAGGAAGACCTATGTTAATTGAATCTTTACTTTCTTGAAAATTTTCGCGTTCTTGCAATGATTTAACATACTCTTGTGAAATTGAAAATCGTCTTTTTTGCAAATTTTTTTTGTTCATCTTTTCATGTGTTTATTCAATTGAAGATAAAAGAAAATCAACTGTAATATATCCTATTATGAATCTAGAAAAAATAATAGATAATGCATAAGTGATTAATATAAAATCCTAGTAACCTAATGTTAACTGATTTTATAATAGAATCTCACTTGAAATGAACCTATATATATCAATTCCGTGAGTTAAACTTGGTAATATAACATGTGATTGGCAAATTTTGTGAGAAATTAGCTTACTTCAAAAAAAAAAGTAAGCTAATTTCTTACAAAATTTGCCAATCACACATGTTGTATTACCAATTTTAACTCACGAAATTATAGTTTAAATATATTAATTTCATATGTAATTTATTTTATATTAACATGGTATATTACCAAGAATTTCACAATTGCCTTTCACTGCTTAAAAAAATAGTTTAAATATATTAATTTCATATGTAATTGATTTTTATTTCCCTTTTTTTTAATGGGTGCAGGTGATGGGAAAGAAGTATGTTCTCTGCAGCTCGTGTGGTTGCAACAGGGAGAGATACTTTTAGTTTGGAGTTGCAATCATATTTGTAGAGATTTTGATCCACTTTTTCTGTACAGTGAGAACAATAATACAGATAATTCGTATGACGTATTATATGGTAACACGTATAGTTTTCTCTTAGTGCTTAAAAAAAAGTATAGTTTTGTCTTGATCAGAGTAACACGTATAGTGCCATCTCTTCTTTTTCTTTTTGATAATTAGAGACAAAGTTGTGATTTAAAAGAGGCCAGTCGATTAAAGTGAAGCCTAAATAGCGACCAAAAAAGAATAAAACACAGTAAACAAACAGATTAAAACAAGGAAAATAGAATTGCAAAACGAAATACAAACAGGGTCAAAAGATGTTAAGTGTTAGGATTATATCGGGAGATGAGAGCACATGTACGTTAGAGATTGAATAAACATATTCTTATCTTGGACTAGTACATGTGTTTTTAAGAGAAAGAAATATACATTTATTGGTAAGGAGTATGATATTATTTTTCAGGAAAGGGGGGACAATGGTCACGCTCTTTGAACTAGGGCCGGACATAACCTAAAGTGACCTCAGCAATCATTTGTGGCTTTTAAATTTTAGGGACTTAGAAATTTTTGGAATTGTAGTTTTTTAGAGTATCAATTGTTAATATTAATAAATTTTATAATTTAAAATATTTGTTTAGGGTCTCGAAAATATTCGGATCGGTCTTTCATGAAACCCAAAACCTCTAACTTGTGGATCGGACACAAACTACCATTACCAATACCTTTATCCTATACTTCATATGTACAGTTTAACTTAGGCCTTTTTTGTTTTTTTGCATGAGTTCAGAATAAAGTGAAGTATAAATGTTAAATTAAAGGGAATTTTTCATCGAAATACCTTAAGGATTCGGCATTTGTCATCGAGGTATTCTAATCTTTTAATATATTTAATAAGGTGCGCTGAAATTTTTTTCATCTAGGCACCTATATGTCAAAATTGAATTTCTATGAGAATTGAATCAATTTTATATAAAAGATGCTAATGTGATATATAATTGCAATAATACATATAAGTCATGTGGATATTTTTAGCAAAAAATTAATGAATTACAATAAAAGTTTACTGAATTAGGATATAAATTACATTTATATTGATGTAATTATGTTATATTAGCATTTTTGGGTTAAAAAAATTATTAAATTTTAATAAATATATTTATATATTATCATAATTATATTTTACCAATATACGTCTTGAATATTGCTAAAAAATATACATCTTGAATTGTACGTAAAGATATATTTGAGTTCTCAAAGATCAGTGATTATTATGCACTATGCTAAAGTGCAGTATCCAAACACAACAAAACTACGTTAATCGATAGGGTTAATTATATACTAGTACTTCGAAATTTTTTTTTTTTTTTTGTCAGAAAGTACTTCGAGATTTGGTGTATTATTTTTTCAATCCATAAACTTTTTGAAATAATTTTTTGATCTAAAAAGTTATATGTATTTAATAAAATAATATGTAGTGATATGTAAGGGTATAAAATAGGTTCCGCTTTTATTTTTTTATATTATTTTTTAGATTATTTTATTAAATATATATCTTTTTAAACTAAAAAATTATTTTATAAAGTTTCAACAACAGCAGCAACAACAACAGTCCCAATGCCTTGCGGCTCCCGCATAATGCGGGGTTTGGGGGAGGTGATATACGCAGCCTTACTCCTTCCTGCAGAAAAGGAGATTTTATAAAGTTTATAAATTAAAAATTAATATATTAAATTTTAAAATATTAATATATAATTTACTCAATCTTTACACAAAATAGTGAAGTAATAAAGCCTTCATGATAATGTCAAATCACAAAATTTGAAGGTGAAGTAAAGCCTTTATACACAAAATTTGAAGGAATGAAGTCAAATCACAGTACAAGAAATGGATTTTCAAAACAAAAATTCTACGTGACACTGTGGCTACGAAAATATCATAAATTGGGCAAGTCAGTGGATTGGGCAGGCAGGCTGGACACTAAGAGAGAAATTCCATCCCTACCTGCTGACCTGCCTAACTCGTGGCATTTTCGTGGCCCACTTTTCGTACTACTAGCAAATTTCTTTTCAAAATCAATGTTGAATTTTGAATGGCTCTTTTCCCAGAGTTTACATAGATATAAACGATTAGTAAAATCATAAGTACAGGATTTCAAGAAGAGAGCAGAGCATTTCAAGTTTTTATAATGTCAAAACTTAGGGTCTGTTTGACTTAGTTCATTTTGAACCAAAAAGTGCTTTTTTTAAAAAAAAAAACACTTTTATAAGATTTGGAGAGTATTTGGCAACCATGAAAAAGCTTTTTATTAAAAACAAAAGCTTGCATCATTTCGGGATCTCTTCCTCCTGCTGTTCATCCATTGCAGGAAGGTTTTCCGCCTCCACGTTTTAGGTTGGGCAATGTTGATGTGAGGATCGATGAGCAGAGTGTGGGTTATATTGCGTTACATGTTGACGGCCAATTTATTGGTAGATGGCCTTGGGATTTCCAGATTCCCCCCTCTCCTCATTTTGTAATCCAACCATCAGCAACATCCATCTCGGGAACTCGAGTCAACCAGAACCTTCCACTTCCCTTGCCATGGGTATAGGACAATATAGCTAAATCACTTGGATCTCAAGAACAATCATCTCCTCAAGGTAACCAAGCTCCAAACGCTGTAAGTGACATTGAGTTCGTGTCATCCGGACCTAAATTCCCGCCAGGTTTTGAGCCCCATGCTTTAGAAAGATGCCCACACGATGATGGAAGCTCCTTGAGAGTTACTCTAGTGCAGTTTATGGAGGAATCTAGCAAGGCCAAGGAAGAAGGAGGAAAGTGGGGATGGATCGTCATAAACCCAGTGTTAGCTTATCTAAAAAGGGTTGCAGAGCTTTAAAGCGTAGGAAAAAAGAACAAGCTAAGCGAGACCTACAAGAATTTCTTAAAAATATGTCACCAGAAGCAGTGCGAAGAGGTTACCTAAGCCTTCGAGTAACGAAAGAAGAAAGAGGAGGGCGGGAAAAGGGGTTAAAAAGGTTATAGCAGTTGAGAAACTTCTTGTGGGGAGCGTACGTGGAAGACTGGGAAGAAGCTCGGGTTGAGTTTTGATGGTGACAAATCCATTTTGAACGAGCAATTTGTAATGATGGACTAGGGTAATGTTGTGTCTTGATTTCCTACCATCCTCCCTTGCTATGTTGTTGCACTCTCATTTCCCAGCCTAATCCTGATACTTCCTATTTTATTTTCAGTGACTGTAGTTTTCTAGTGCCTGTTGGCTCTGTTTGTATTTTGTTTCTATTCCTGTTTTCTCAGTTTTGGTTTGTTGTTTTTGCTTGTCCTCTTCTGGTCTTCGTATCTTTACGGGTGTCCTAGGCCTCGCTTTAGTTGAGTGGCTTGTTTTTGTATCGCAACCTTGTCACTAATTATCGGAAAAAAAATCAAAACTAGAAGCTTTTTTACTACTTTTGGAGAAGCAAAAATTTGATGATTCTCCTTTTAAGCAGAAGCAAACAAACAACAACAACAACAAGCCCAGTGCCACCAAGGGCTCCCGTCAAAAGCAAGGGCTGGGGAAGGTAGATGTACGTAGCTTTCCCCTTCAGGGGGTTACCCTGAAGAGAGGCTGTTTCATAGGACCCCTAGCCTAAGATGATGGTCTTGCATCCATCACCCACAAAATAAAAAAAAAAAAAAAAAACAAAAGGGGTAGATGAGAAAAGGAAAGAGAACAAGAAAGAGGATGAGGATGAGCCAGGGATAGAAAGATAGAAAGGGATAGATAGATAGAGATAAAGACTACCCTACTCTAACCGGGTCATTTAATATCTCTATGCTAGCTCTTCATTGGGCCCTATCTAAGGCCATCTCCTCCTGAAGGTTTAGGTGTGTGAGGTCTTGTCGGATCGTCTCAAGCCATCTCTTCTTCGGTTTGCCTCTGCCTCTTCTGCCTAATGTAGTAATCGGCTGTTCGCATCTTCTGACTGGAGCTTCGTCCGGTCTCCTTCCGACATGTCCGAACCACCGCTCCCTTAATTTATCTTCAATGGGAGCTACGCCCAATTTGCCTCTTATGATGTCGTTTCTGATCCTATCCTTCCTTGTGTGTCCGCACATCCACCTCAGCATTCGCATCTCCGCCACCTTCATCTTCTGACTGTGTTGTTGTTTCATCGCCCTGCACTCCGGCCCATACGCCATGGTTGGCCGCACCACCGTCTTGTAGTATCTTCCCTTTAGCTTCAAGGGGAATTTCCTATCACAAAGTACCACAGAGGCCATCCTCCACTTGTGCCAACCCGCTTTGATCCTGTAGCTGACATCCTCGTCCACTTCGCCATTGTGCTGTATCGTGGACCCTAAATACCTGAATCTTTCCTTCTTCAAAATGGCCTCGTGTCCAATCTTGACTTCTTCTCGACTAGGCATGGTAGATGGATCGAACTTGAGTTCCATGTGCTCGGTCTTGGCTCTGCTTAGTCTCAAACCCTTCGATTCTAGAACCCCTCTCCACAGTTCCAGTTTCTCATTGATCTCTTCCTGCGACTCGTCCACTAGTATTATGTCATCTGTAAAAAGCATGCACCAAGGTACACACCCCTGGATGTGCCTAGTGAGCTCGTCCATAACCAAAATAAACAGATAGGGGCTCAAGGCAGACCCTTAGTGAACCCCCACTATTATCGGGAAAGCGTCTGACTCCCCATCCACTGTACGCACCGTAGTCTGTGCACCATAAGCAGAAGCAGAAGTAGAAATTAAATAATTGAGAAAATTTAGTTCAAGTATTCTTAAGTTTGTTAATATATTTAAAAATTAATTTATATATTAGTAAAACAATTTCTATATTTAAACAATAGTTTATATAATTTAAAAAATATATTAAATATGAAAAAAGAATATTTTAATAATTAATAATATATTTACGATATTTAGAAAATAATTTAATTTTTTTGAAAAATCAAATATTTCAAAAATATTAAAAATATATTTTAAAAATGTTAAAATTAGTTTAAGTTTTTAAAAGATATTTATATATTTATAAAATATTTTAAATAATGAAAAAAATATTTTAAATATTTGAATTGGTTCTTAGGTGATTATTTTCAACTATAAAAGACTTAAGTTAATGTTCATTCTGTTAATTTTATAAAAAAAAAATGCTTTTTAAACATTGACAAAATACTCATAATATTACAATAAGCGCTTCTTTATTGGTTGGACCAAACACGAATTGCTTATTTGAAAAAACACTTTTTATTAAAGTATTTTTACAAAAAGTATTTCTGAAAAAATCCTCTTTTTTTTTTTTTTATAGCAATGCCAAACAAGCCCTCAGACCTTATTTAATTGTCATGAAATAGGCACATGAAGTACAAATTCATGCGAAGTGATCAATTTGCCTCTTATTTGGTTGCCAAAAAGTAGGTAGAGTACGAGAAGTAGAAAGTACTTAGCAAATTTCAAGTTCTTCAAAATGCAGAAAGTAACTTACTTAGCCCGCAGGTAAGTTTTAATTCCTTTATTTTTAACTAACCTTCCCAAAGAAGTTCTATTTCTCATTTTAACAGCCAAACACTTTTTACCTATTTCCTGAGATATTAACACAAGAATTAAATTTATGGTAAATTCAACTTTTCATAGGAATTGAATTTATATGACAACCAAAAAAGGCCTTATCATGTTTGTTGTTGTTTCATGATGCAAGCTAAAGGCTTGATCGGTTTGGGTAGTGCTTGATGTGTAGTTGGCATCGACACTTGCTTAAGAGGGCTAACTTGGCACCTGAGTAAAATAAGACCCATGACATTTTTGAGTACTAGCGGACAGCGTAGTCTAATCATCCGTTAGCATGGTTGTCCAAAGACAAACCTTCGGTCACAGTTGAATGATATTAGTTGTGAGAGGCGATAACAGGGGACATAACCTTGACCCAATCAGGACCCTGTTGAGAAGGAGTCATGCAAGCTTGCTGCATTGGGCTAGCCTATACTGTGGGCATTAGCGAATTGCATAGGATACAGGAGCATAGGGACAAGTTCCGAAGCTTGGTCTTGCGCATATATAGTTGTGTAGGCTCATCAGGTCAATGGGCCTAACTGGGTGCAACACACGTACGCAGACCTGATACGAAATGATTAGTAAGGTACGAGCAAATGTGCGGGGCACCATTTCCAAGCTTGACATACTGGAGCATGAGCACATCCTCGTCTGTGTTGTTAGAACAAAATGTCAAAATACTTGCAAAATACTTGCAACCGGGTAACCGAAAGATTTCAGGTGTTGAGGCCGTGTAATCACTTTCCTTAAGGTTTATTTCGCTATACGAAATATCCTCGGGGATACAATAATAACCAAAATGAAGTGAGAATGTGTAAAGGGAGAGAAAGATCGAGATGTGGAGAGATTGGAATTTTTGTTGAAGTACACAACAACAAGAACACAAGAACACTTTGAATGCAAAGATTTTTCACTCTTGATTTCCCTTGTGTTATTGATTCATATGATAAATCATCAAAGTAGGAGGATACATATATATATAAGAAAAGAGACGTCTCAAGAGAAGAGCCCCAAAAGAAATAACGAAAACAGGAAAAAACCACGTAGACAAACTGTCAAAACCGACCTGTGTGTCGAAGCTGTGTGTCGACACATGGGCTTACTGTAAGTCTGTGTGTCGACACACAGATTTCCTCCGTGCGCTTCTGTAAGGGGCTGTGTGTCGACACACGAGCCATGTGTGTCGACACACACCCCCAACAAGTTCTAAACATTCAAACAAGTATCGGGACAATCTCAAATACATCTTATACATACATAAACAACATTTAACATATATATACGTATTATACAACATATATTTTGAAAATACATCAACATGTGTGAGGTCCATGCATGATAGTAGCATGGTGTTTGCCATATAAGCGGGCGCAGGCCCAGTTGTCGGCATGCTTGGTGCATGGCTAGTTGGGAAAAGCATTGAAGTTTGGCCCTGCACACAGTTAGACACGCAACTCTAGTTGGGTAAGCGGCCCTGACAAGGCACAACATATACGAGTGTGGCATCGACACGAGATGGGTTTTTGTCATTTGCAAGGGAGTGTCAAGGAACCATCTATCCCAAAAGTTTAAGCTGATGGGTGAAGGTCCAGGATTGGTTTTATACTCTAACATGCCCCCTCACGCAAATGCCCGTATGGGCTTGAAGCGTGGATAATGCACAGGCCCACCTCTTACCTTGTGCTTAATTGTTTTAATATTGAAAGTAGACAACACTCAGAAACGGCATTGGCAACGGTGCGATATTCTACTTTAGCACTGGAGCGAGAGACGGTGGGCTATCGTTTGGAGGACCAAGAAACAAGGTTACCACCAAAAAACACACAAAAGCCGGAGGTGGAACGACGAGTGTCAGGACAACCGGCCCAATCAACTTCTGAATAGGCCACAAGCTGATCAAGGGCATCAAGAGAGATAGCAAGGCCATGATTCATAGTACCTCGAACATAGCGAAGAATACGTTTGACAGCAACCCAATGAGGAAGACGAGGAGCATGCCTAAACCGACACACCTGTTGCACTGCATAAGAGATATCAGGACGAGTAAAGGTTAGATATTGTAATGCACTGACAACCGACCGATACAAGGTGACATCGGTCATAAGCTACCCATCAGAAGTAGAGAGCTTGGATTTGGAATCTGTGGGAGTAGCTGTGGGCTTGCAGGCTAACATGTCAGTCTTCTCGAGCAAATCTTAAACATACTTGGACTGAGATAAGAATAAACCATTAGGAAGGTGAGAAACATATATTCCAAGAAAGTAATTGAGACGTCCCAAATTTGTCATATCAAATTCACACTGAAGAGAGTGTAGTAAAGTCTGAAGGAAGGCAGTAGAGGAAGCAGTAAGAACAATATCATCCACATAAAGCAGCAAAATAGCCATATCAGTCCCACGTCGTAGAGTGAACATGGAAGAATCAGACTTGCAGCTGTGAAAACCGAGGCAATTAAGAAAGGATGCAAAAAGATTATACCATGCACGGGGTGCTTGCTTCAGTCCATACAATGATTTATTAAGCTTGTAAACGTAATCTAGAATCAGAATTCACAAAACTCGGTGGCTGCTTCATATACACTTCTTCAATCAATGTGCCATTTAAAAAGGCATTTTTAACATCAAGCTGATGAATGGGCCATTTTCGTGATGTAGCGATAGTTAAGATAGTACGAACAGTGGCCGGTTTGACAACAGGACTAAAAGTCTCATCATAATCAATATCGTACCGTTGCGTATAACCCTGAGCAACTAGGCGCGCCTTATAGCTCTCAATTTGACCTGTAGAAGTCTGTTTGACACGAAAAACTCACTTGGAGCCAACGACATTAGTAGTACTTGGTTTTGGACCAAGTGTCCAAGTGTGGTTACGTTGAAGTGCATTATATTCATGAAGCATCGCATTTTTCCAATTATCATCATTAAGTGCTCCCTTGTAGGAATAAGGAATACCAGTTATAGCAGAAAGAGCAACCATAGAGGGTTTGAGAAGAGGCTTAGTAATATCAGCCTTCGACTGAGTAACCATTGGATGAACTGACCGAGAAGAGGCAGGTGGCTCAGGCGGTGGTGATAATGGCAGCGGCAGCAGTTGCCGTAGAGGCGTGGGCCATGTTAATTGAGTATCAGAGGAAGGCAATGGAGGAGGCGAGGGAGCCGCAGGAGTGAAGGGTGCGGGAGGTGGAACCGGGAGGGGCAATAGGCCACAGAAAGGTGACGCATCAAGTGGTGGTTTGAGCAACTACTGAAGACGATGCATAGTGTGCTGCGAATTGGCCCCCAACCAGCCCGGAGGAAAATCTGTTTCATCAAAAACAACATGTCTCGAGATAACAATTTTGTTAGTCATGAGATTTAAACACTTGTAGCCCTTATGGTTCGGCGGATACCCCAAAAAGACATATAATGAGGACCGTGGTGCTAGTTTATGCGGCGCAGTAGCACTTAAGTTGGGATAACAGGCACAACAAAAAACCCTGAGATGATCATAGGAGGCCTATTTCTTGTAAAGACGTTGAAATAGTATTTTCTTCTTGATAGAGGTAGATGGCAAAAGATTTATTATATATGTAGCTGCAAGAACAGCCTCCACCCAATACTCTAAAGGCATACAAGCTTGAAACAACAAAGTACGCATCATATTTCCAACAGTTTTATGTATTCGTTCAGCTTTCCCATTTTGTTGGATCGTATGTGGACATGAAATTTGACTAAGAATTCCCCGTTCAGCAACAACTTATTAAACTTCCGGTTAATGTATTCGGTGCCATTATCACACTGAAATTGTTTGACCTCTATCCCAAATTGGTTAAGCACGAGATTTCGAAATTGAACAAATAAATCAAACATCTCGAATTTAGTAT
Organism: Simmondsia chinensis; assembly: GCA_018398585.1. NCBI lineage: Eukaryota > Viridiplantae > Streptophyta > Magnoliopsida > Caryophyllales > Simmondsiaceae > Simmondsia > Simmondsia chinensis. Next base: position 35,276,101 of record JAGTTD010000008.1, on the reverse strand, counting down.
GCATCGGGTAAATCCACAAAAAATGAGAATAGTCATCTTAAAATAGCAAATAATACTTATAACAACTGAAGCTAATAATAGGTGACGTCCATACATCAGAATGAACGATATCAAAAGGACGAGACGTAAAGGAAACAGACTTTTGAAAAGGTAAACGACTGTGCTTGCCTAATTGACAAGCATGACAAAGACTGGACTTTGAAGTAGAGCCTGAACAGGAAATGAATTTGTGTTTGACTAATGAGGATTAGACTGGCTGTCCAGGATGACCAAGTCCGCGATGCCAGAGAGATTGCGTAATCTGAGAAGCAACTAATGAAACATGCGTAGAGGATGACTTAGGAATCGAGAAAAGAGGCCCCGAGCCAGCACAGCCAATTATGAGGGACATTGTTTTGGCATTTTTAATGGAAAAACCATCCGAGTTAAATTCTAAAAGGCAACAATTATCTTTACAAAATTGGCGAACAGATATTAAATTGGTGGAAAGACCAGGAACATAAAGGACATTATACAAATTGAAACAACCAACAGGTGTACTAAGAAAACTAGATCCAACCCCACCAATCGATAAAGAGGCACCATTGCCAACCAATATTTTATCACAGCTATGATAAGGACTAAGCGATGAAAGCAAACTAGGGTTATTAGTCATATGGGATAATGCACCACTGTCCATTATCCAGGAAAAATCAATCATAGGATTAGAATGAGCAGTAAAAGATTGAAAAATATGGTGAGGAGATGCAAACCTTGAATAAATATTAGAACCAGCAGTATAAGTATTATTTGCAGGATAAAAGTGTGGAGTAGATAACATATTCTCACCATACATAGGAGCACCAAAGAAAGGTAGCCCAGGTTGTAAAACAAAATCAATCTTCGGAGCAAGCACAATCAACAGCGAAAACCAACTTTTTTTTTTTTGGAATAGTGGTTGACGATGTTACTGCGGGTTGAGTGTAAAACACAAGAAGCAAAGGCACTTGGCTAGGGTTAGCCTAAAGAGGGGCGGCGGCGCGTGAGAGAGAAGACAGCTAGCCGGCGGCAGCTCTGGGCTAGGGTTTTAATTTTAATTTAGGTTTTCTCTTTTTTTTTTGGGGGGAAAAGGAAGAAGAAAAGGGAGGCTAGAGTTTGCCTTGGAGAGAGAGAGAGAGAGAGAGAGAGAGAGAGAGAGAGAGTTTTAAGCTTTTGATAGTTCTGATACCATATCAAAGAATTATTTATCCCAAAAGTTTAAGTTGATGGGCGAAGATTCAGGATTGATTTTACACTCTAACAGAGAATGTGCAGTTATACGAATTGGATGTGAATCTAGAGTGGACGTTTGGATGCTCACTGGTTGGACTCTAGGCCAACGAATGGGCCAGCGTGCATGCAGCGCGTTGCGCAGGTGCACGACACATAGGCTTGCGATCATGCATGGATACTACAATGCACAGCGCACGAGCGAATTGGTGTTCAACAGTGCACATGCACTGTGGGATGCACCAACGCGTAGTGCGTGGGCACACGAAGTGCGCATACGCAAAAGCTAGCATGCCGGCACCATTAGGAGTCATAATGGAATTTGTTAGTGTTATTGAGATAATATATACAACATCTAAAGTTGTCATATGAGATATGCCTTTAGACTAATTCATTATTTTATGCCCTCATTGAATGTTAAATTGAATTTAGAACTTGTAGCATAAATTTTTATAGTTATCTTGTAATAAGTCATATAATCTGGCTCAAGAGGGGTAAATTTGAAGTCATTCCCTAAACTACTTGATTGCTTGATTGTCGTTTATATTTATACACTTTATATTTAGTTATAATTGAATTTTACAAACACGAAAACCAAACCCAATTTCGCAAGCACTCAAAATTAAGTTGATTTTAGCTCTATACCAATTTTATGTGGATATGAAACTTGTATACCCGACAGTAGCTATGATGATTTCATATGCTTGTGAGTGCATGATTTTTTACATACACATTAAAACCAGATCAAACACCTCTATGACATAGGTCTTCAGAGTGTGCTTGAGCCCACCACTAGACAAACCAAACAAAAGGGATGCCGATTGTTCTAGTTGTTTGGATTCTTGACGTTTTGTTACCAATTTTGCTATTTTTCTTGGTTCGTCTTTGATTTCATGGAAGTCCAAGAAACAATCTAGTGTTTCTCATTCTTCAGTTGAGGCAGAATACCAAAGTATCACAACAGTTACTTGTGGGATCATCTAGTTACAAGGGGTTTTTATCTTGTTTTCCTGTTCTTTTTCAGCATACCACCGTCTTATGATAATCAAACAATAGCAATATATTACACATAATCTGGCCTATTAAAATATTGAGATTGACTTATATTTTGTTCGAGATAAGATCTAGGGGATTGTTCTTAGAGTCGTGCATATTGGGGCTCGACATCGATTAGTTGATTGTCGGATGAAGGTCTTACCATCTTCTATGTTATTACCTCTTTTCCGCAAATTGGGTGTCCAATATTTATACATTATAAGTTGAGGGGGCGTATTACATTCTTCTGTATTTCTTATTCTATTTTATCTGTTATTGTCCCCCCTCCCAACCCTGCTTATGCGGGAGCCTTCGAGGCACCGGGTCGGTTGTTGTTGTTGTTATTTTATCTGTTATTGTGTTTATTTTTGTCATTCGTTTTTTACGATTTATTTTCTCTTTGGGCTGGTTGTTAGTAGTTTGTTGAGTTTTGTTAGGAAGTTAGCCCAAGTGGTTATATTTCAGTCCAAGTAGCCTTGATATTTCTTTTGTTTTGCTGTTGGGCCTTGCTTTTCTGGCCCATTTAGTTTTTGTATAGTATCCTTGTATTGTTCCATCTTATTCATTCAAATTGGACAATATTAAGAATCCAACCTCCTATTTCGAGACCTGGTAAAATCCAACACGATACAATAACACAATATGAACATGACACGAAGACAGCGGGTTTGAGTGGGAGTTTTTGAAGCCAGTTGAATTTGGATCGACCCGTTTACGTATTTGGGTTGAATTTAAATTTGACCCATTTAACCTGTTTTTAACCTGCTTGACATGTTTATATAATTATGATAGGTATTTGAATGGTCTATTATTGTTATTATATATAGATTTTGGGTAACCTATTCCATATAAGATATTTAAATATATTTAGTAATATTAATTTGACAGTAATATGTCGTGTATTTATTAATAATATCAACCATTAGGTGTATCATTGACATGTTTGTAAGTTAGAAAAAGGTATTTATTGGAAAAAAAAATTACCGATATAATTAAATAGGTAACCTATGAGTTTCCCGTTTAATAAGCGGGTTGGGTCAGAGTTGAAAGTTCCTAACCTGTGGCTAGGTTCGGGTTGACTTCATTTCTAAGATCCTTTGCATATCACGAACACGAGCATGAACACAGCACGTCACGACATATTTGCTATCCTTACAATTTGACAAAGGGTCAAGAGGTAAAAGAGAACAAGGGTAACAGAGGGTAAAGTTTTACCCCCATTTGACAAATTTTTTTAAGGATAAAGGAGGGCCCATTATCCCACGGTGCCCCTATTTTTTTTAAACCCCCCCCCCCTCCCCCCCCCCCCCCCCCCCCCCCCCCCCCCCCCCCCAACAAAAAAAAGGGGTAAAGGCTGGGTGGGTTTGGTTTCTAAAAAGATTTGAATAATTTTGTCCTTATTTTAATTGTAATTCTCTTTGCCCTTTCCTTCTATCTAATTAACAAATAAAAGTAAATTATTTACTCTCTTTACTTTTATTCCTTCTAATTAAATATATTTAAATAAAGATAGGATAATACCTTACCGTCCCCCTTTACCACTCTTTACCCCCTTTACCCAATTGCTAAACAAGGCATCATTCTCTCTAGATCTTTCCTTAAACAAACTTTGCCTCCTTTCTCTCACTCTGCCAAAATTCAAAGTTTGGTTATAGAGCAAAATTGAATTTAGCTTGATGGTAATCTTGTGATTAGGGTTCATTTACCGGGTATTAATGCACCAGATAACATTAGAACTCTAAAGTTAAGCGTGCTTGGACGAAAGTAATACCAGGATGGATGACCTCCTGAGAAGTTCTGGTGTTGCCAACCCTATAAGGTTGGAGGTCCTCAGAAACAGCCTCCCGGCAGGGTTACACTCTGAAGGAGTAAGGCTGTGTACATCCACTCCTCTAGACCCCACTTAGGCGGGAGCCCTTTGAGGCACGAGGGTTTGTTATTGTTTTTGTTGCTGTAATCTTGTGATTTATACGAAATAGATACCCATACCTTTTTTCAATAAGTGACACTGGAGTGCCGATACAAGACAGGCAAGCTCGAAAAAACGAGGCCTGAGGCTAGCCGAAAGACGACCAGACAACAAGAACAAGAAAGAACAAAAGCAAAAGGAAAACAGGGCCACAAGCGAAGCAAAAGAAGGGTACGGGGTGTATATTTGGGTGAAGGGTATGGGCATGCAATAGGCATTTCCCGTACCTGTCTTGCCACATTGTCTTCTCTGTATGTGCATTCTTTAACTTCAAAGATTAGGGTTTCTTAAAAAACCCACATTAAAAAGTTGTCATTTTTCACTTGACCAACAATTTTTTTTAATTTTTCAGAAGATCACCTCTAAAAGTCTAAAACTTTTCAATCAACTACCTTAAATCACAACCTTAATTGTTTGTATTTACTAGTTTCTTTTATATCCATCTTAAGCATAACTTAAAATATCAAATGTGATAAAACATTTTTCGCCTCCTTCCCTACCACGATTCGAATCCCGCCTCTTTGAAATCCTGCTCTTTGAAATCCCATTAGGATCAAATCTGGCTGGGGAGGAGGCACATGAATACATTGTCAGCTTGATTAGTTTTAACTCATGTTTTATACGCATTCAAAAAATAAAAAAAATGAGCTAAAACTACGAGGAAATCATGTAATATTTAATAGCTAGTTAATAATATGATTTAAGGTAGCAGATTGAAAATTTTTAGGCTTTTGAAAGCAATTTTTAAAAAAAAAAAGTTGAGGAGGTGATTAAGTGAAAAATAACAACTTTTCAAGCTGTTTTTCTGTTAAAAAAATATATTAAAATATTAAAATATGTAAATAATTAAAAATAAAAAAATTAAAATATCTAAGTAACAAGTTAACAATTAGGGAAATTATCACTTGGTTACCTTGAGGTTTGACTATTTATCACTTTTTTGAACACCTTTTTTTTTTTTTGAACACCACTATTTTTCACTTAGGTATTATGAAATTTCAATATTACAATAAGAGACCATGAGATTTGAATATTTTATTACCTAATTACCCTATGTCAAAATTTGAGAAATTTTTATAAAAATATGACCAGTTATTGATATAAAATGCTGGTATTGTACATATATGATAACATATGTAAGTCATGCCATTATTTTCCACAAATTTTTGCAAATTATAATAAAATATTAACCAAACCTGGGACTAAACTACCTAGATATTGCCAAAATCATGTGTATATCAACATTTTTTGACAAAAAGTCATCAAATTGTAATGAAAATACCAATATATTTCATAATCATGTTCCATTTTAACATTTTCAAAAGAAAATCTATCAATTTTTCACAAAAAAGTACGTTAAATTTGAAAATTTTAAATTATCTAAGTAATAAAATATTTAATCATTAAGATACTTTGTTTTATACATTGAAATGTCGGGATACATAGATAATAATAAAGATTAAGGGGTTATTTACACCAAACGTCCCTATACTTTGCCTATTATATCAATTTAGTCTGTATACTTTTAATTGTATCAATTTAATTCCTCTACTATTTATATTGTGTCAATTTGGTCCCTATGGTGAAATTTTTTGTTAAGTTTTTGATGAAATTTGTAATGGTTCAGTAGTAAATTCGGATAAATTGAGTCAATGAGTGAATTTATAGTAGATTACTTGTATCTAATATAATTGTACCATCAAAAATTTTATAAAAAACTCAACATAAATTTAACCTTAGAGACCAAATTGACACAATATAAATAATAAAAAAACTAAATTACTTTAATTAAAAATAAAAAAATTAAATTAATATAATAAATAAAGTATAGTAACCTTTTACCAAGTAACTCAAAATTGAATAACTAGCGTATGGACGGATTCACATGTATAATTCTTTTCGCCCTTTTTGACATTTTTCATCGCTGCTGTTCAAACTACACTCTCTTTCTCTCTCTCTCTCTCTGCCAATCAGGTACTTTAATCTTCCTTTGCATCGCTATCATCACGTAGATTCCATGATGCCCAACTGCAATTTGTGTATTTCCACCTTTATTATTGATTGAGAATTGAATTAATTGAAATCGTTTAGTTTTGTTGTGTTTGATTTCGCCTTCTCCCTAATCTTATTGTTAATTTGCTCTTTCGGTACTTTTTTATGTCGATTCTTGCGGGGTTTAGTTGATTCTTTCTCTTAATATTTCTTGAAAATTATATGTTTCTCAATTTTGATTCTTGTTAAATTTTACCGAGCCTTGAGCCCGATTCATAGAGTTGGCAGGCCCACATATGAGTTATAAGTGGGTTTCATCTTAAAATCAATTGACATTAGGTGGAGTAATCCATTAGGTGATAGGAATAACATCATTGAGGGTTATGCCTGAATTAGTCTTGAGACGTCCCGACTATCATGTCACTCATGCCACATCAGCAATGCCACATCATCACATATTGCCACGTCATCAACACTAACCCTAATTAATTAGTATAAATAAGGGTTCGAGTAGAGTTTTAAGTATGTTGAGATTTGTGATGTGTTTACTCTTTCTTTACCCCTAAAGCTTCTTCTATGCTTCTCCTCCTTCTTCTATGTATTTCTCCCCTTTTTGATACTATTCTAATATAATTGATATCAAATTGGCCTGATCCAATTATGTAACGTAACAGTAGGTTTATATATTGGTCTCTTCTTTCCTACAACTCTTTCGTGGGATTTACATTTTAGTCACCCGTGGAGTTGTTAACAATTCTGATGATGTGGAACAATCCTGTTGTGAACAAAGTCAACTGTCATCATTTTGTAGTTCAATAAAATCAAAATAGACATTCGTTGGTTGTAATGGAAAAAAACTTTGGGAGTTAATTTAGGGGAAGTGGGTTTCCTGGCAGATATTTAATTTTCAAGTTTAACTTTGATTTTTCTTTTTGGGTTTAATTTTTGTGAAAAATTGAGTTTATTATTTCCATTTACTGCTAGAGATCATCAGAGTTCAGAGCCTCAAGTGGAAGTTTCAAATGGGACCTTTTATATATTATAACATTTCTCTTAAAATCAAGATATTAATAAAACGAATTATAAAATTTTGATCATGAAACTTATTAATATTAACAATTGCGACTTTAAAAACAATCATGCCCAAACTTTAGGGATCCCAAGTGTTAAGGACTCCACATGTGACTCTGGTAAAATCCTACATAGGAATTGTGGGAGAAAAGAGATCAACATATAAGTTTAGTGGGTTACTTCACCTAATGTCAATTGACTTTAGGATAAAACCCCACTTGGGCTTATATGTAGATCTCACATACTTCAGCTTCATGGGTCAAGTTTAAAGGCTTGGTAAAATTTAACATCAAGCGCTTGCTTGGGGTTATGTGTGGCCTTGGAGATCATTTGAGGAACGGTTCTATATAGAATAAGGTGGTTTTTAGAGGCTCTCTAGGTAAAAAGCTTTTCTGCTTCAACTTTGATTGGCATGCAGAAAAAACTAGAGGGATTTTTTCCCCTGGTTTTACTTGTGTTTTCATATTAACTATTTAATTGCATCTTATCTTTAATATATTGTATGTTCCGTTTCTTAATACAATTTGATGTCTATAAAATAATATGCATTATTCTGATGGGATCCCTAACGCTTTAGGCTTCTTATGATTCCATACTTCTAATCGGACGTTATTGTAGAATGTTAATTAGACAGATGGACTTTATGAAGCGTCAATTTTTTAGTACGGAGAAATTATTTTTCTAAGAGGTTCCCTTTAGCTAAACTTGAAGCAATTAGGCCAACTGGTATTGGTTTGCAAATCTATTCTTGCGTGATAAGTTAAAGCAATAAATTAATGATCCGGGTGCATATAATATGATTTTGACACCTAGGCCTTTTGTATGACTGTTCTACCAGTTTTTTATTTGTCTCTTCGTGTTATTTTAATGTTTTTAGGATGACCTTTGTTATTTGAGCAAGCAGAGCTTGATGGCAGTTTGTCCATTTGTAATGACCAAGTTTTCCATTTGCTAACTCACTGATATCTTGAAATTTCTTAGCAACATCACTGTCGATTATGGATCCCGGACACAACCTCCCTTCGGGGTAGCATCTTGAAAGGTAAGGTTGTGTATATCTCACCCCAAAACCCTGTATTGGCGGGAACCCTTGTGGCTCTGGGTTCGTTGTTATTGTATTGTTGATTGTGGATAGAAAATTGGTGTTTAAAGTCTTTTAAGGGTCTTGCCTTGGGCTAGATATATTAGAAAAAGCCATGAATGAAGGTGAGTGCTGATTGTATTTAAGTGAGCACAGTGTCAATAGTGTGTGTCACACTGGCATGTGGGTCAGGTAAGAGTGCCGATACCAGTGTGACTTCTGGATTTTCGTTTCCGTAATTTAAAATAGTAAGAGAGAGACAATCTTAGGGTCACCCTGGACCTTAATCCAGACATTTGCTCAGATAAGAGAAGAGAGGGATATGTCTAGAGGACAATTCCAAGAGAAAACACCAAACACTCATGCCCTTGTTTGCTAGACGATCTGCCAACCCTTAGCCTCGCGATAGCAATGGTTCAAAGAGATTTGGCTGCACTTCTAGATATACCTATAAAATGCCGTCTTGATTTTTACCACCATTTCTTTATTTACTTTCTCCTTATAAATCATCTTGTGTAGGAGTAGTCTTTTCTACATTGTGCTATTGACATCAAATTTGTAATATTTTGAGCAGGTTCATTTATTGACCACCACTACCAACTTCACTTCAAGCCTGCATTACTCTTGGTGGTTTGTAAACTATGTATCCTGGTGGTTATACCATAGAAGTTGCAACTTTGTCTCCCAGAGCGACGGAGAAGGATGTGCATGATTTTTTCTCGCATTGTGGACCAATAGAACATCTTGAAATAATAAGGTGTGCCAGCTGCTTCACTTATGTGGTCATTGTCAACTGTGGTTCAAGTTAGATCTTGCATCTTTATTTATTTATTTTTTGCTATGTCAATCAATGAACCATTTGAACCTTTTCTTACAGAGACCTGGGTTTGTGTTACGAAACTTCTTGGGGTTCTTAAATCTTTATTCCTAACCTAAAAGGGTACCAACACGCAAGCATCGGATCCTATTAGAACTCCGAAGTTAAACATGTTTGGGCGAGAGTAGTACCAAGATGGGTGATCTTCTGGGAAGTCCACGTGTTGCACCCTTTAGGTTGGGGGTTCTCGGAAACAGCTTCCCTTCAAGGTGCTGCCTTGAAAGGGGAAGGCTTTGTACATCCACCCCCCAAGACCCTGCTTAGGCAGGAGTTGTTGGAGCATTGGGAATGTTGCTTTTGCTTTATTGCCTTCTTGTCCTAGAGGGGTTATACTTTCGCTCCTTCAGTCTTTCACCCATCATTTGTCATGGATACATGGTTTGTTTTCATGGTGCAGATCTGGTGAGTATGGATGTACTGCATATGTGACATTTAAAGATGCTTATGCTTTGGAAACTGCTGTGCTTCTCAGTGTAAGTTTCTTATGCCCTCCTAGTTAGTTATATATCATGTCATTTCTCTGCGTGTACGTCGACGCAGTTGACTAGAGCAGTGACTGATTCAATAGATGACATCATGTCCAACATGGATGTGCTGTAATGAATATTTGGGAATAAACCATTGTAAGATTTATGATAAAAAGAATGAACTATTAGAAAACTTTTCTTGACCAAAATATGGTAGCATCTGACGATTTCGTTGAAGGATGGTTCTGAGTTCTGACTGCCTTGAAAAGAAGAGACTAAAGATGTCATGTTATGCGTGCTATGTAATCTTTGAGAAACAAGGCACGTCTTTTGTGGCATAAAGTGTGCCTAATTTTCGCCTTATTATTATGTTCTGCAGGTTTTCAATTTTAGTTTAGATGATCTACTGTCAATCTGTTGTCTTTGTTATGCTTTGTTGAATCCGTCCTTCCAAAGCTTATAAACTAAACAGACCCTCCTAAACTTATTGTTAATTGCTATTCCAAATTGAAGTTTTACTGTGTAGGATGAACTCTTCAAACAAGTGGCATGACTATTAGCCTTCTTATGTTCTTTTTTGGTACATGCATAGCTAATAGCTTCATTCAGTCACAGTGCTGGGAGTGACTGGTTGGTTTGGTTCTCTTTCAATGTTGAAGAGTCATGCTTATATGTGCAGAGATTACACTGTGATCAAGAAAACACTAGAGGAAGGAAGAGAGAGAATCTAAGGGTGCATTCAGTCCACGAAAATTTCCTCTAGTGTACAAAACATGAGTGTAGTGGCACTCTGTCTGTCATACACCATTTGTGCGCGGGGAAGGGAGAAAGGGAGAGAGAGAAAGAAGGAGGGGGAGAAGAATATGACTACGGTTTTAGGTATGCTCTAATAACATGTGAGAATATTATTTTGCTAGGAAAGCTTTGATAGAAAAAATGTGGTCCTACGTGTTTATAGCCAAAACATGTGTGTAGAAATAAGGAAAACATGAGACAGATCCACAATTGTAGCCTAGATTTAAGCCCTAATCATAGCTATACAAATATCAATAATTGTCAGTTTGAACTAAGAAATTCTTGTTTGGCTTTAGTCTAATCTTCAGCATTGCCCGCATTCTCACAAAACCTTTGCGTGGGGTCTTCAGTGGTAAAACATTGAAACCTTAAGCAGCTTGCCATTAGTCATTTCAATCTTGAGCAACAACAACAGCAGCATATCCAATACCTCAAAGGTTCCCGCTAAGGTAAGATCTGGAGATGATGAAATGTACGTAGCCTTACTCCTACAGGGTGCTATTCTGAAGGGAGGCTATTTTCGAAGGGTCTCCAACCCTAAAAAGCCTTATCTTGAGTAATAGTCCTATAAAAGAGCAGAAAGGAGTGATTTATTACACTCATTTTTTAGATGAATGTGATGCTACGAAGAAACTTTTGGAATCACAACTTTTTTGATATGAATACAGAAAACTCATTCTTAGGCTTCAAATTTATGAAAAATAATGTGATAGCGAGGAGGAGGATATTTAAGGACAAGAAGTCCCTAGGAATGATATAAGTTCAAGTATATTGTGTCTATCCTCTTGGTGTAGAAAAGTTGATGGTCTTCTTACAATTGATGGTACAAAATTCATGTAGCTTGAGATGAAATAGAGAATTACTTAGGTTCTGTATGATCGTAAAATCTTAAACTGAAGGATATTTTTACAAGACGATAATTAGACTTGCTATCTTTCATCTCTAAATGTTGGACATTGTGTGTCAACAAGAAAAAAAACATAAGAGTAGCAGAGAATAGCACAATGAACATGTGGGCATACAAGAAAAGATAACAGAAATGATATCAGTTGAGATTAGGTGGAAGAGGTATCTATGGAGGATAAGAAGAGTGAGACATGTTTGAGACAGTGCGGGCATGTGAAACAAAGACGTGGTTGTCCTCGTAGGAAGGGACAACCTGATAATAGGGGGGGCAATGGAGCAACTAAAACCTATTATCTGCGGGCACTTACCCCATTTGGCTAGGTAATGAGTATAAGTGAGGCAGTAGCGGGTACGGGTACGGGTAGGGTACACGTCAAAATAACCGCCTTTGGTATGGGTTGTGCACATGTATAATGTTGTACCCGCCATTACCCGCTCCTATATCCTACCGTGCCAGTCGCCCCAACTTGTATTTAATTTAAAATGGAAAATAATATGTGCATTCAATTTATGTACTCAATTTGTCTATCAAAAATGTGGAAAAATATAATTGGGCTACAAAAATTAATGTTAAACAATTACACATAGGCAGATATGAATAACCGTAGGGACACAAATTGGGATGGATATGAGGCAGGCATTGGCTTGGCTTGTACCTCCCCGGACGAGTACGAATATCCATTTCAGTCCCTAGCTGATAAGGGTTAGCTATGTCGGGCGCCGGGGGGCCCCGGGGGGGGGGGGGAGGACAGTTAGGTTGTATTAAAAATCTTATTTTATTTGTTGTTACGGTTACGGTTTATGGTAGAACCCAATGACTTTGATGCATTCAGCAAACCTAACTCAGTGTGAAGGTTTAGATTGCCTTTGTTGTTGCAGAAGTCATTTCTCAGGAAAGACACTAGGCTTTATGATTGCAGCAATGAGTACATCGAATTTCTAGCTTTGCTTCATCAATGCATCATGTTAACGACCTTCAGTTCTGAACCGTTCATCTTCAAATAATGATAATTTATCGATGATCCTTTTATACTCTGTGACTGTAGAAGTTTATATACATGTTTATTTGCATACCGGTGCTTACTGTATCGGTTTTTATAGGGCGCGACAATTGTTGATCAACGTGTATGCATCATCCGTTGGGGTTCTTATGAGGACGAGTTTGATCCCTGGAGCACCCATTCATGGAGACCTGAAGATACCTCCAGCCCATCGGTAATCGTTGCCTATTGATTATTAACACATTGATACATGATGGTCTATTGCATAAATGTGTATGTTACGAGGCATTTAAATACAAATATATGACTGATAATTTCATGGTGCCGCCTGTTCTTGTTCATCTTTTTCCATTTGGGGATCTCAAGTGTTCTCGACCATTCGGGTTGTTTATTTCCTTCTACTGTAATAACATGACAATCAAATAATGGTTCAAGTATCAAGTGATCAACATAATACTTTATTGTTATCCAAACTTGGGTATGAGATTCGGATGAGGGCGTGTTTTCAGAGATTAGACTTGATTATTTCCGGTGATTTCTTAATGGCATTGGTCTATTCTAAATTGTCCAAATACCCTTATCTGATACAAGTACATGAAGTAAAATGGAAAGTCAATGTAACTACTAGGAGCATTTGCATTTGAGCTGCTAATGTGGCCAAGTCGAATGCAATGGCCCGTTTTCTGTTGAGGCCCTTGCAACTGAGATGACATACGTGGCATATAAATACTGTCTCTGTCTGGGGCGTCAATGTTTGGCTTTTTGTGTTGAGTTTGATTGTATTTTGTAATGAAATATGTCTATAGAGTGGAAGATCAGGCCAATATGCCTAGGACTTATTGAGGATATTTTCGGACTTACAAGGGTTCTGAATGACTATATATATTCTCTTCTAAGATTTACATGGTGAAAGAAGAAGAGTTATCTTATTCATGTCTAAAAAGATAGTGAAATCCTTGCATCTCCATCGACATGTTTACAATTGGCCAAACAATATAAATCTTGTTTCTTGTTTCCTTTTTCTCGTTGAACCTTTTTCATTGTTTTTATGTTTCATTTCCCCAACAATCAGAACTGGCAACAAGTTTCGATCAAAATAAACCAAGTTGTTTGATTGAATTTTTATGTAGCATTTTGTTTCTCGTTGTGTGCCGAAACTTGTCAATTTGTCAGGCCTGCAGCCTGCCTGCTCCCTACGTCAGCTTTTAAAATTTCCACGGGAAATTCAATTCATTGGTTGGAGATTCTCCAATAAGATCAGTCAGTCACTTACATTCTGTCACTATGTTTGCAGGAACACCATGCCCCTGCATTTGTTTCCTCACCTGGAGAAGCAGTAACCCTTGCACAAGAAGTTGTGACTACAATGATAGCCAAGGGCTATGTTCTGAGCAAAGATGCATTAACCAAGGCTAAAGCTTTCGACGAGTCTCATCAAGTTTCAGCCACTGCAGCTGCCAAAGTGGCCGAGCTTAGCAACAGAATAGGCCTCACAGACAAGCTCCATGTGGGCATGGAAGCTGTTAAATCTGTGGACGAGAAATATCGTGTGTACGAGACCACTAAGTCTGCTGCGGTTTACACAGGAAAGACAGCTGCAGCAGCTGCCAATGCTGTTGTTAATAGCAGCTATTTCTCTAAGGGAGCATTGTGGGTTTCTGATGCTCTAAACCGGGCTGCCAAAGCGGCTGCAGATTTGGGCAGCCAAGGCAATAAAAGGTGAGATTTCTGTTTGAGAGTTGTTATTGTCAGGACAAAAGTTGTTATTGTTAGAGTAATGATGCAACTTATAGAGAATGATTGCCACACAATTGATTTGGAAATAACAATTTTGCCCTGACAATAACATTATCCTTTCTGTCATTGTTATTAGTATGCAAAATTGTATAGATAGACCATTTTGCCTGAGTGATATTCTGTGCCATGATATGCATAGGCAAACAGGTGGTGTTTATAAGTGTTGTGTACTCATTTGCATTGGACCTGGGGTCAGACTGTTGTGCATTTGTGTAATTTTACAAGTAAGTAGTTATTAATCTATGCTATTGAGACTTTTATATACCAATGAAAAGTATCCTTATCTGTGTCGAAAATTGTGTATGATATGACACTTTGATACTTCAAATTATGACGAAAGGTTATGAGAAATCCTTAAAAAGGTCAGATTTGACTGTGAAATATGTACTTGTAATCCTAGAGCCCAAGCATGGTGGAAACTGGGGGTGTGGACAAATTAAGCATTTGATGAGCTCTTTGTGTTTGATATTGATTGATGCTTATTTTGTTTTGTTGCTGGAAAAGTAAATGTGTTGATTTGAGTAGGCTCGGTAAGTCTACCAAGCCGAGTTCAAGGAAGTTCGATAAGTTTAACAAGTTGAGTTTGCGCAATGGGCTTAGCTTGTTGAAATTCATAAATAACTCATTCAGTGCTTAGTAATTTCTTGGTATTAGCTCAATTGTTGATTGATTTGGAAGCTCCTATAGCTTATCAAGTATTTTTTGAATTGTATTGTATCCTTAGATAGCCTTTAATGACATTCTTTCTTAAATGTATATTGAAACAACCTTGAATGAGCTCGAGCTCGTATAAAGTTAGGAAGCAACCGTTTGCAAGTCCTCGCCTTTTAGTGAATCTAGTAATTTTTGGCTGACTGACTTGTATATTAGTTCGATCAGTAATCGGTTTGTTAAGACAGACTTGATAACGGAGAGCTAGATTACACATATGAGCCAAATCAAGTCTGGTATCAAGCACATCCTCTAGTAAAAGCCTTAATAGCGGCCCGATTCAATAGAGGCCTAATTGAATGCTTGAAACAATCAAAGACGTTTTCCTAGGGAAGAGTTTGTTGGGAGATGGTAGGTTTTGCTGGCCGTTTGTTGCTGATACTTGGGACTTGCAACACCATACGCACGGTATGCATCCCAACACTGACTCTGTCTCGTCAACGGTGGATCCCTCCTACAAGGGATCACTTCAAAATCAACCCCAATGCCACGTGGATTACCAAACATGAGAAGGCGGCTGTCACTTTGGTGGCCGGGCCTATTTTGGTAAAATCATCTGTGGTTGGTGTGGCTCCTTTCATCATGCTTCCTCCACTCTTATGGCCGAAGCCTTTGCTTTGAGGGCAGCATGTTCATTTGCTGTGTCTCAAGGATGGTCAAAGGTCGTTTTTGAATCAGATAACAAATCTCTTACCCAAGGCATCAATGGTGAGGCTGCTTCCATTTGGAAAATCCGGGCTATTGTGGGTGATATTTGATATATGGTGTATTGTTTTGATTCGTTTTCTTTTATTTAGGCATTTAAATCTTGTAATAGGGTAGCGTATGTTTGCAGCTAAGCTTCATTGTTCCCCCCGGTGTTCCCATGATTGATCATGGAACATTCCTCCAAACATGATCCCACTTGTAATGTTGCAATACATAACTGGCTACTCGACAAAAGAAAAGGGCAAGAGTGTAAAATACAAGCAGGGTCAACAGGTGCTAGAAGATTACGGATACTGAAAAATAAAACAGGAAAGTAAAACAAGGATTGCCGGATTAGGATAGGAGATGCAAGCCCAAAATTAGAGTCAGGAAGGATGATAGGTACTCAAGTCAAAGGCTCCCTTAGTATAAAGTATTGCTTTTGCAGTAACCAAAGTTCTTACAATATATTTACAAGTCTTCTGGAATATGGGATATTTGTACTTAGTCTAAATGTTTAATCATTTAATACGTGTGTTTTGTAGTTGAAAAGTAGTTGAATTATGTACAATTATGAATTTGGACCGACATTTCTTATGTTCGTTGCACCTGCTAATTAGTACTATAATCCCATGTTTTCTCCCTCTCATTAGTCTAATCCCAAAAAAATGATGCACATTTTTAATTCTATGTATAAAGGAACAACTTTTCCAAAAAGTTTAAGCGTTGGGTAAATATGTAAGATTGGTTTTTATATTCTAACATGTCCATTTATGCAATTGTCATATATATTTTATACCTTGTACTTAAATATGTAATATTGGTTTTTATATTCTAACATGTCCCATCCCCCTCGTTCCTTGCGCCTTGGGTTTCCGTGTCCCTGCTTCTCTGTCTGATTATGCCTCCGGTCGCCCCCCTTGCCATTGATTGCCTTATCTGCATCCGCGGCCTCGCGGTGCTCTTCCCTATAAATGATCCTGTTAAAATGGACTGGATCGGGTTGATGTCTCCGCTTGGGTCTGATTGGTACCTTTTCTCCTTCCTTGTCTTGAGATTGTTTGTACTTTCGTGTTTTTTGGGTTCCTTGGGGTGTTTTTCATGCGTTTTGTTGGTGCTTTTGGTGGTTTGGGTGTGGTGTTGGTGTTTTGTTGGTGTTTTTTTTGGGGTGTTTTTGGCGTTTGGTTTGGGATATTTGGGCCTTTTTTGTGTTTTTGTGTTGTTGGTATCGTTTGCTGCTTAGAATCTCATGACCGGATTGTAAATTGTACCTTTCTTTCTTTTCAATAAAATCCCATGATGGGTCAATTATCAAAAAAAAAAAAAAAAAAAAAAAACCTGACATAGGAATTGAATTTTCGAGAAATGCAACTTGCTATAGGAATTCAATTTATATAGCAACCAGACAAGGCCTAACTGAATTCCACAAGTCATGACTAGTTGACCCATGCCCCATCAATTTTCGGCCCTATGTATTGAGAACTTCATATATGAGTCAAATATGAATTTCACAAAATAGTTGTAAAAGTGAATAGATCAATTCATAAGATTAGCGAGTTACTCCACCTATTGCCAATTGATTTTAGAATAAAACTCTAGTTGAATTTATATGTGGATCTTATTTGTACCAATACTCTGTAGGTCAAGCCCAGAGACCCGGTGAAATCTAACAATCCGGGAGAAACTTTATTCAACATGATCTGGCTGAACTAGGTCAAGCAAGTTTTAGTGAAGTTGGGTGATGAATCTAATTCAATTTTGGGTCGATATGGGTCAATCAAAACCCACATGTTCAAAGTCGTATGCCAATAGACCTAAATTACAAACCGGTCAATGTTGTTGGGTCTAAACCTACTAATTGTGTGTACTTATTCTCTTTAATTTAATTTTATTTTTATTTTACCTTAAGAATCGAGTCATATATATTTAAGTTTTTCCCATGTCAAACATATTGTAACAAAATTGGGGGTTCTCAAAAATCGTCTCTCTTCAGGGTAGCACCCTGAAGGGGAAAGGTTGCGTACATTCACCCGCAGACCTTGCTTTGGCGGGAGTTTCTGGGGCACTGGAAATGTTGTTGCTTTTAAACATATTGTAACAAAATCTATGAAAAAAGACACATTCTTTTGATAATAAAGTGTCAAGCAATCTTGTTTCCCCCCCTCTTGTTCGGGTGGCTCCAGGTCTCGTTTTGTCGAGTGGCCTGCTTGTTCAGCGATTTTATCGCTAATTATCGAGAAAAAAAAAATAAAGTGTCAAGCAAACTCAAATCTGGTCGTTGCTGTTTTTAAGCTTATTGTGTCACTTTAGCTCTTTTTCACAAAATTACACCTTTTTATGAAAGAGGGAGATAGAGAGAGAGAGTAGAAGGGCAGGGAGGTATAACTGGCGACTAAAAGGAAAAGAAGAACATCAAACGAGTTTTATAACTGATGCACTAGGATAGACTATCTATAGATAGTGTGTCTAGTGTTTTCCTTGTCATTATGAAAAAAGAATATACACCTCGTTCTGTTGAACACCAAAGAAGAATTTGACACTTGAAACAAAAGAACGTATAGGAATTTTTGACAATAGCTCGACCTAACTCCAAACCCAGGCAATAGTTAGCTTAAATTAAAGCCAATTTGGTAAAACAGAAAAGTACAAAATAGGAAGAGCGTAGCAGGACCACTTCTGACATTTTGGGGACCTGAAGCAACTATTTTAAATAGATGCCTTCATATATAACAACATAACTTTTAGCAACAACTAATATAATAAATTATAAAAACTTAATCATAAAGCTCATTAATATTGTTAACAATGAATAGTTAAAAAATTTACTATAGATATAACACAGCTAGACTTATATGCAGCCACCTTGGTTGTATGAGATGAGTCGGTTGTGGTTGTACATATTGCAATAATTGATTAGGATATTGATTGTTTTGATTCCTTGTCAACCTCATTCCCGACTTTGGTATATTGGTTCATTCTACCTGTTCTTGGTCCATCCTCTCAAATGGTAGTTGTAGTCATATAATGCCTATTTGTTCTTGTCTCTAATTGTTCTGTAATTCTATTTTCGTGATCCATTATTCTTTTTCTGTCTCTGTGTGGATCTCGTTTGTACGAGATGCTTATTTTATATTACGAATTTATTACTAATTATCAAAAAAACTTAAAAAATTTAAACGATTGTTTGGATTTCTTGGAGTAATGTCCGGTCAAAGTAAAGCCGCAGTCTTGGCATATGATATGGAGACCATTTCTAAATGTCTTATTCCAGAAGGTCCAACTTCTTTTGAGTTTGTCAAGTCGTAACATTCACATGTGTAGAGTCCTTAAATTTTGGGGCCACTTTTATTTATATTATATATATTTTTTGAACATTACTTTTATTATATAATATTGTTTTAATATTACTTATATTATATTATATGCATACATCACTTTCTATCCTTTTCACTTTTGCATTATTTTCTTGGCTGGAATGCAAAATTTCATGTATTTTATTGCCATTTTGCTGCAAAAAAAGTGACCCGCTGGCCCTTGGGCCCGACCATTTACAGCCTAAAAGATCCCAGATTAATTAAAAAATTTTGTGGGTTATAAATTTATTAGCCGCATTTGACTATGAGTAAAAGAAAAATAATCTATATTTTTTTCGATAATTATGATACAAAATAGGTAACTTGAGCAAACAAGCCCCGAGTTAACTCGTGTATGGACAAGGATCAAAACAACAGAAATAGAACAAATGGAAATACAAGCAAACGCATGCAAATATAAGAGTCTTAAACAGTACTAGGGAGGCCTCGGAAATAGTACAAACTAAAAGACAGGAATAAAGGACAGTCATATGCCTCTAATCTATTGAAGTAAGGTGCTCAATCATAAACGGATCAAAATCGTCAAAACCCATCCCTAGTCTTTTCCTCATCTCCTACATGCACTCGCATACTACTTAGTGGAAAGAAATGTCACTGTGTAATTATTTAGTTGACCCTAATGAATTTGGGCTTACTAGCTCCCCTACTCGTGTTTTCGGAAGCTGCATAAGACAAAGGAGGGAGGGCAGATGGACAAAGCTCTTTAGTTTTTACGACTGTGCTATTGGAAGTAGAGATGGCGATGGGGCCTGGTGGGTACCGGGTGCGCCTCCTCTATGCCCGTCCCCGCCACCCGAATTCCATACCCGTACCTGTTTCATTACCCACTATGGGTATGAAGTGGATACCCGTATCCACTCCGGCGGGTACAAACCCACATCTATACCTGCCTCATTACCTGTGGGTATCCAACGAGTATCCATTACATACTCCGTCCCCTCCCTAATGTGCATAGAAAACGATTATCTATACCCGCTTATATTAGTTATTTAATACTATTTTTAAAAATCAATTATATTTTTTTTTAGAACATTATAAACAATTTGTGCTATTGAATTTAAATACGTATTTTTTGATTTAAAGGTTAACTATGTATAAAATAAAGCGGTTATAGTGGGTATGGGGTGGGGAGTGGCGGGGCAGGGCAGGTACAAAACTATACCTGTACTCCTAACTCGTACCCACTATCCGCCCCAAATGGGGCAGGTACCTACAAGTAGCGGATTTTACTCGCCCCATTGCCATCCCTAACTGGAAGTAAGATTTGAAAGTGTTAGAGTATAAAATTATTCTTAAACCTTCACCCATCAACTTGTACTTTTGGAATAGTTGGTTCGTTGACATAGTATCAGATTCTTATTGATTAAGAGGGTACAAGTTTGAAATAGCCCCCACTTTCAATATATACATAGTTTAAGTACAGTGTATGAGGTGAGCCTCTACACGCTTCAACCCCAATGACCATTCATTTGATGTGGCATTTTAAAGCATAAAATTATTCTTAAATTTTTACCCATTAACTTAAATGTTTAAAATAATTGATTCTTTGACAGAAACGAAATGGTATCTGCTTAGTACTCATTTCAACACTTAAACCTTTGTCCTCCCTTGTGTTATTTTTTTTGCATTTATTTCAAACCTTTTGGTTGGTTGTGATTGGTCAAGGAGCAAAATGGGAACATAATTTTGCCGACTTGACTTATACATATCAACGAACAAGCTGCACTAGCAAGCCTAAATTCTTGTTTTCTTATATTATGGACCAAAATTAGTACCGGCAAATGTGGCTCGTGTATCGTATTTATGTTCCTGTTGTGTTAGGGGTTCTGAAAAAGGGGTCAATCTAAGTTCGATCCAAACCTAACCGTTCAGCAAATGGGTTAGGACATTTGAACCCTTATCCTACTTGATCAATAACGGGTTGTCCATTTATTTATATGAGTGACTTCTTTTGTAAATGCTAATTTGTCCCATTCATGTCATGTATGTATCGTATTATCATGTTATATTAAATTTTTTCATTTCTAACCACAATAGTTATATGAGAAACCTTTATGGATCAAAATACAATAACAATCTCAGTGCTTCAAGGGCTCCCGCAAAAGCGGGGTCTGGGAGGGTTAATGTACGCAGCCTTCGCCCTTCAGGGTGTCAACCTGAAGAGAGGCTGTTTTCGAGGACCCTAACCTGAGAGATATGTCTTCATCGCATTATGGTGACCTTCAAAACGATGGATGGGTGGGTGCTCCATAATCAAGCTGATTGAGCCAAGCACCAGGCATTTCAACCGTAGTATCAGTGCAGTTGGGGCATGAATGAGGAAGAGAGACTGGGTAAGAGTATGCAGTTTATGTATCAAAACACTTTTGGTAAATTACACGGTAATATTCTGATTTTGGTATATTAATTTTTTAGTTCAATAATCTTGTGATATAATGTTTTAATCTAAAAGTCATATATATTTAATAAAAGAGTCTAAACGATAGTGCATAAGGGTATAAAATAACCCTCTTATTAGACTATTTTTCATTAACAGTGTCACAATATTGTTCTTCGTGTGGAACTAGGGGAATAGCAAGGGGATGCTAGCTTTTGCAAAAATATGGCAAATTTTACGCCCTTTCACATTGTCAATTAGACTATTTTATTACATGTTAACTTTTAGACTAAAAAGTTATTTCACACGGTATCTCCAATTATAGCCCCTTAGGATGTAAAATATATCTCTTCTCACCGTCCCCATGGTGTATGAGACAAATATATGCATTTCGATTAGGGTCATATTCTATTGGTTAGTTTAGGAACTGAAAGAATTAATGCACAAAACCAACAACAACACTAGTTTCAGTGCCTCAAGGGCTCCCGCTTACGCAGGGTCTGGGAGGGGTAGGATGTACGCAGCCTTACCCCATCAAGGTGAGACTCTAACGGGAGGCTGTTTCCAAAGACCCCCAACTTGATAGGTAAAAAGAGCAAGAAAATCATATATAGGGGTGTAAATGAGCCGAGCCGAGCCTAGCTTGCTCGATATAAAGCTCGTATAGCTTGGCTCTTCACAAGCTCGAGCCAAGCCGAGCCGGCTCGTTAAGATAAACGAGCCGAGCCTGAGCCTGATAAAGCTCGAGCTCGTGAGCTTGCGAGCCTAAACGAGCCTAAATATAAAATAATAATATAATTTTAATTTCAATAATAATAATTTTATTCAAGAAATAATAATAATAATCACATGCCATGAATTGCACGGCTTCCCAGCACCACAATAATTGCTGAAGATGTCCTTTGAGCTCCTCTTACATGCCTTTTCAAATATCCTAACGGGTTGTACTTTTTTAATTCAATCTTTCCATTTTAACTTACTTATAGCATTAAGCAAAAACCAAAAAAAAAAAAAAAAAGGTTAACATTTAGTTGATATTGAATTATTGTGGCTTGTTTTATTTTTTAAAGATGCAAAATAAAAATCAAATAGTTTTGTATATTTATTTTATTTATCTTGTCATTGTTCTAAATAGTAGTTTGATATTTGTTGATGATTTTATGATGGCCTTTATGTTTGACACATGAACATCATATTTGAAAATTATGTAATAGATATAAATTAGTTTGAGGTTGAACCATTGGCAAGCCAAGCTCGAGCCTACAACGAGCCGAGCCCCAGTTGAGCTAAATGTTGACGAGCCGAGCCTCGAACCTAATGAATTGGGGCTTGACTCGGCTCATTTACACCCCTAATCATCTAGGTCATGAGAATCATATAGGCATATCAGCATATAAGCAAATGAGCATGTAAAAATATAATTAATGCACAAAACAAAAGGTACTAATATAAAGGTCGGAACTAGAGGTGTATTTGAGGTGAGCTAAGCTTGAACATGCCAGGATCAAGGCTCTACTCATCCACATTAAGCTCGGCTCAGGCTCAACTCAAAGCTTATCGAGCTTGGAAAATTCAAGCTCGAGCTCAGCACAGCGAGTTTCAAATTAAGCTTGCAATATTTCAGCTCATGTAAGTTCAATCTAGGCTCATTAAGCACATGCTCGGCTCATTTAGGTTCGAATTTGGCTTCATTAGACTTATTTAAGTGAATATATTATATTAAGAAAGACTCGCTTATGCTCGTTTAGGCTCGCAACTCTACGAGCTCGAGCTTCACTGGACTCGGTTTAGCTCGAGCCTAAAACAAGCTGAGCCTATTGAGCTATGACGAGCCGGCTCATGAGACCTTATTTACACCTCCACTTGGAACTTTGACATGGTCTTTGTTAGAATGCAACAAGGTTGACAATGTCATGTAATACATAGTTAAAGCGAACTGCAGTTGACTATGAAATGTTCTTCACCAACCTCCTAATCATCTTGCAGGCTTTACCAACCTACATCCATGGCTGTACATAACCCCAAGCAGGTCACGTAACCACTCGGAACCCCTAAATTTTTGGATAGTGATTTTTAAAGTATCGACTGTTAATATTAGTAATCTTTATAATCAAATTTCTTATAACTTGTTGGGTACGAATAACTCTATTTGAAATTCTCGCTTGAGACCCCGAAAACGGCCCTGCCTACATCTGAACAAGCACTAATAATGTATAACTAATGGGTCTCTCTCTGTTCTGAGATCATTAAGAAGGACATGAAGTAATTTCCAATATGTTTAATGAGATAATAATATCCCAACTAATTTGAGATAAAATTAGCAGATTTGCTTGTTTAACAAACAAACATCTTCATATTAATTATTAGCCTGGAAAGAGATGGATATTGTTGGGATCTACTTTGGTTGTTGAGGTTCTTAACAAATCGTACTATCGGGTTAATTCGAAAGATGGTTTATATCGTGTTAAGAGTATAGAATCATTCATGGCCTTCACCCATCAACTTAGCTTTTGCCGTAGTTAGTTACTTGACATGGCATGAGGAAGGGCTGTGCAATATTCATGCCTTAAGCCCAACGGGAAATAGGCAACTTTCGCTTTCACACAAATCTTAAACATCGATCAAGTATGACTTAAAACTGCTAAAATGGGTCACAGAGACAATAGCAATATGATTATCTTCCTGAATCATTGTATCAAAGAAAGAACAAGTATACAATCTTTGTACTACTAAATTTCTTATGACAAGAAACTCAAAGCCATGCCACATACGACTGCAGGTGAAGGTATCCTTATGTTAAAATAGACCATAATCACCTCAAATTTAGTCCAAAAGCATATATATAATCTTTTACTGTACAACAAACAACTCACATGCATGAACAATAATCTCAAAATTTCAAGAACAAAATGGTAAACCTTTCTTTACCTGTATAAACTAAGAGCAACACAACGGACAACGAACAAGGCCATTTTCGTTGCAATCGGGACACCTCTGGAATCCATACTCTTCTTCATCATACTCTTCATCGTCTTCTTCAACTTCATAGTAAATTTTACAGCTTCCGGAGCACGTTTCACATGGCATGAACCTTATATCTCCGCAAGCCTTGCAGAGACTAAGATCTCCACTTTCTTCGAGTAGTTCGCACCCTTCTAGAACCTTCTCTAGCTGGCCATCTTCGTGCATTTGTCGAATCTCGTGAGCCCCTCCAATGTATCGTTCTCCTACAAACACTTTAGGCAACATACCATTAAACCCATCACCCAAAAGCTCTTTTAGCTCATCTTTGAACACTGAATGCATTGATACATCTCTTTCATCAACCTTAACTCCTAATCCCTTTAGTATTAGCCTCACATTGCAACAATCTTCGTACGTTTTTCTCACTCCTCTTAGGCTTGTGAAGAACAAAATCACTCTCTTTTTGCCATGATTTTCAAACCCATTTTCATTTTCATACCCTTCTTTCTCTTCCGCAATGCCATTCATCTTCTTATCCTTCACTTCTTTCTCAACAAACCCATTTTCATTTGCATACACATGCACCATTTTCTTTTCATCGGTCACTTGTGTAGGATCAATGTCGTTCGCAATCTTCTCTTCCGCAAATTCCTTTGCATGATCACAATCTGGAGGTTTCAACCGAAATGGGTTCGTAGGTGGAAGCGCCTCGAGCGCCTTCCTAAACGCAGAAATCACTTCTGGGTCAAAATCAGACACAATGGTACTCTTTGAAATCAATTCCCCATTACCATCTTTTTTTGGAGAATCAACAATGGTAGGCAATGAATCATTTGATACATGAAAAGAGAAGCTTCTTAGGTGATTCGCAGGCCGAAGCGGGCTTGTATCTTCAAGCCCCTCCATCAATTCCCAAGCATTGATGGTCTCCGGCTCGCCAGGAGGCGTTCTAATTGGAGTTCTTGGCACAACTTTTGTGATCTTCTCATCAATCATCTTTGACCATGCTTTAGCTTCAATCATCCCCATTTCAAATTCCTTCTTTTGCTCAATAATGGGATGATTATGATCTTCATTAACATGACCATTTTGATTCAATGGAGTGTCAAGTTTCATTGTTCCTAGTGTAGTAGAGGTGAGAGCCACAACATGATAGCTATCCCCCTTTGTCTCGGGCGGGTGGTGGACGTGCATTGAGTAACTCCTGGTGGTCACCGGAGAGTATGGCGCCTTGCAGTGGCGGCACCGCGACCGGGCATGCTTTGAGCTGGCGCAACCCATCACCCAATTCAAACACCAAAAGTGAATGAATGATCAAAGTATGCAGATTGATACCAAAAGCTGCATAAATCAATGAGATAATCAAAAGTGAACATAAAAAAGGGTGATAATAATGATGATAAATGGTATTGAGATTGAGGAATATAAATATTGGAATATTGATTAAATTAGAAGAACATGCTTTTCCGCTCACTGCTATGAGCTGGCTGATTGATCATCAGATTTCAAGATTCCAACAAACCCACAAAAAATTAAAATTTCGATGAAACAACAAGAGATAGATGATTGTATCTCTGTATTTTACATAAAATTGAGCAAATGGGTGTATCAAAAATAATGTGAAATTATCAGATTTCGAAATTTCGAAAAACCCACAAAAAGATTAAAATTTCGAGGAAACAACACGAGATATATTATTGTTTCTTTGTATTTTATATAGAATTCATCAAATGAGTGTATCAAAAATGATGTGAAATTATCCGATTTCGAAATTCAGAAAAACTAGTCTGCAAAAAAAAAAAAAAATTCAGAAAAACCCATAAAATATTAAAATTTCGAGAAAATAACAAGAGATATACTATTATTATTATTATTATTTTTGTATTTTACATAAAATTGAGCAAAAGGGAGTACCAAAAATAATGTGAAATAATCAGATTTCAAGATTTAGAAAAACCCACAAAAAGATTAAAATTTGGAGGAAACAACAAGAGATAAATTATTGTATTTTTGTGGTTTTGAGCAAATGTGTGTACCAAAAATGAAGTTAAATTATCAGATTTGGAGATTCAGAATCACCCCACAAAAGAACAACAAGAGATAAATTATTGTAATTTTGTATTTTATATAGAATTCAGCAAATGGGTGTATCAAAAAAATGACGTGATATCTAAAAGCGCTCATCTATAAACATACAAAATTTCATCAAACAAACCTTTATGATCCTCAAAAGCTGCGTTTGAATGGGCAGATCCAAAACTTTCTGAAATCTTTTGTTTTGGGATTAAAATGGTGACAATTATTACAAGCCCGAAAAGACACAAACGTGCAGGACAGAACCCGAATGTAAGAAACACCGAGACAAACACGAATAAAGTTTAGAAAGGATTAAAAAGGAAACTGCAGAATTCAAATGGGAATAAATTCAACACCTTTGAAACTGGTGAATGGAAGATTGGGATTGATTGAAGGAATGAATTAATGGGTAATGCTGATATTTTTTCTTACATTAAAAAGCATTTAAATTGAAATTAAATGCAATGGAAGAGAGAAAAGGATGAAGAAAAATCAAGAGAGAGAGAGAGAGATTTTGTGAAGGAGTCAAAGGAAGAGGGCTGAAGAATGAAGATCACTTTACAGAGGATTTGTTTGGTGGTTCAGGGGAGCAGAGGGCTTATCTTGTTTTTTTTTTTTTTTTTGGGGGGGGGGGGGGAATAAATGGGGTTTTAGAAAAAAAAAAAAGGTAAATTATAAAATTTTTTTCTAACTTTTACCTTAATAATAGAAAATCATCCTGACAAATAAAATCGCTCATTAAATTTTTTTAATTTTAAAAATTTATCACTTTGCCCTCAAATAATTTTTTTTGACAATTTTAGGTAGGATTTTATATTTTGAGAAAAAATAAATTTTTTTTTTTATATTTTTAGAAAAAAAGAGTTTTTTATATTAATAAAAAAATATTATTTTAATTAATTATATAGTAGAGAAATTATAATATCAACAAAAATATTATATTTTTTTATAATATTTTTTATGAAAGTTTTAAAAATATTTTTTATCTTCTAAACTTATAATATTATTAATATAATTAATTAAAATAATTATATTTTTTTATAAATATAGAAAATTTCCTTAATTCTATTGTAAAAAATGTAAATTTTTTTCTAATTTTTACCCAATAATATAAAATCTCCTTCTAAAAATATAATTAAACTTTTAACCCTCTCAATTTTGAAGTGCAAAATAGTTAAAAAAAGTAGCATGGGGTTAAATGATAAATTTTTTAAAATAGCAGGTTTTGTGAGTGCTTTTATTTGTAAGGGAGTTTTCTATTTTTGAAGCAAAAGACAAGAGATTTTCTATAATTTATCCAAAAAAAAATTATGAAAAACAAATAATTTTAATTTGTTAACTTTTTTTAATCAGATGATAACAAGTCACAATTATAATAAAATTGTCCTAACACTTTTTAGTCCCTGAGATTAGAATGACAGTAGTGTGGATAAAACCCGTTATTCGTGGTATCTACTTCATTTGGGTTGATACAAGTAGAATAGAGGTGGGCAGCGGATTTGAGTTCGGTATATATAGTCATATCTGTCATGGATATGCGCCAGGTACGTGTATATGTCATACACTCCCCACCCAACTTTATAACCATTGGATACCCGCGAGTAACGGGTGAGTGCGGATGTGAGTTTGTATCTGCCGGGCTGATATGTATATCCATTTCATACCTATGGCAGATAATGAAATGGACATGTGTATAAATTTAAGTGACGTGTACGGATATAGAGGAGGCACTCCCGTACCCAATCCGTCCCATTCTCATCTCTAATTGGATGTTTTCAAGAAGTAATACATATCTAAAGTAGTACATGTAACAGATTTATATATCTATATCTAATATGTATTTAACATTTTTTGGTATAAATTTATTGAATTTGATAAAATTATAAGCTAAAATGAATCAAGAAAACCTTGAATTGTACTTTTGTATTGGATGATAAAAAATAATGTTAATTACAACCTATTTATACCAAGAGAAAACTAGTGAAGGGTCACAACTATTGACCTTCATCCTAAGGAGTTACAAAGAAAATAAATCCCACAATAATGCTCATCAAGGCCCCTTGGCCGGTTGCAATCAAGAGGAAGGGGAAGAGTAACTTCCCTACTAATTGCTATCTAAGTAAATGGCTACCTAATAAATACATAAATACATGAATAATACATACAAAATACATATTCCACACTAGATATTTCAACACTCCCCCTCAAGTTGGAGCATGGAGGTTAATCATGCCCAACTTGCGAAGAAGGGTCAAATAACTACTACTAGCCAATGCTTTTGTAAACACATCTGCAACTTGGTTTGTAGAGCGAACAAATGATGTTGCAATCACCCTTTTCATCAGCTTCTCTCGAACAAAATGACAATCAATCTCGATATGCTTGGTTCTTTCATGAAAAACCGGATTAGACGCTATATGAAGAGCTGCTTGGTTATCACAAAATATCATGCTAGGATCGTTAGTAGGAACATGCAAATCAGATAATAACCGTCTTAACCAAACAATCTCACTAGTTGTAGACGCCATGGATCGATATTCCGCTTCCGTTGATGAACGTGAAACCACTGACTGTTTCTTCGATCGCCAAGATATGGGACCTTTTCCTAGAAAGACAACATAACCTGTTGTAGAACGCCTAGTGGTAGGACACCCGGCCCAGTCGGCATCACAAAAACCCCATAATTTCAAATCACTATCTGACGGCAAGAATATGCCCTGTCCCGGCGAACCCTTTAAATATCTCAAGATTCGGATCACGGCCTCGTAATGAGGTATGCGAGGATCATGCATAAATTGGCTCAAAATACTGACAGCATGAGAAATATCGGGTCGTGTAATAGTTAGGTACAACAGCCTACCCACTAGTCTCCTATACCGGCCCGGGTCAGTATAAATGTTCCCTACACCATCCGCTAGCCCATGATTTTGAACCATGGGTGTAGACACGGGTTTGGACGCCAACATACCTACTTCACTAAGGACATCAAGAACATACTTACGTTGACTTAAGACGACCCCCTTAGACGACCGTGCCACCTCAATCCCTAGGAAATATTTAGCGACCCCCAAATCTTTAATCCCAAATGAGGAATTCAACACTTCTTTCACCTTCGAAATGTGATCTTTGTTGTTACCCGTAATGATAACATCATCAACGTAAATTAATATGGCTGTATAAATTCCTCCACGAGAGTACGTGAAAAGCGAATAATCTGCCTTGGATTGACAAAAACCGATATCTTTTATGGTTGAGGTGAATTTTTTATTCCAATTACGAGACGCCTGTTTTAGACCATAGAGAGATTTACGAAGTCTATACACCTTTCCTTCATGCTTTCGTTCAAAGCCTAAAGGAAGCTTCATATAAACTTCTTCATCTAAATCTCCATGTAAAAATGCATTATTAACATCCAATTGATGAATGAGCCAATTTCTAGCCACAGCAACGGCTAAAACACATCGAACAGTGACCAACTTAGCTACAGGTGCAAAAGTATCATGATAATCAATACCTTCTACTTGCCTATAACCCTTAGCTACTAACCGAGCCTTGTAGCGCTCAACCGTCCCATCTGACTTGTACTTGATCTTGTACACCCATTTAGAATCTATGGCCCGCTTCCCTTCGGGTAGATGCTCCAAAGTCCAGATTTTATTCTGCTCTAGGGCCTGTATTTCTTTCTCCATGGCATCTCTCCAATGTTTATACTTGACTGCCTGTTCAAAATTTTTGGGCTTATCACAAGATTTTTGGGCTTATCACAAGAAGTGATGGCTTTTAAAACTGTCACGTGAGCATTAGAAAATTGCGCGTTAGACACAAAATTTGAAATTGGATAGAGAGTACCTGAGTTAGCTGACGGATCGGTGGCAAGCGGGTGGGCTATGGAAGAAGGAAGATCATAAATATAGTCTTGATATTTTACGGGTACGGAACGAATACGGCCACTTCTTCTCATTACAACTTCTGATCCCGATTCTGAACTAGAATTACTGAACCCCGGAGTATCGGACTCGTCCTGCAAATCGCGTACTGCAGTACCCGAAGGCTGCTGCACTGCAGGACCGGCCGGTTCTGCTGGAACCGGTCCGGTCGGTTCTGAACTGTTTAGATCAACCGGTTCGACTCGAACCGGTTCTGCAACGTATATAAAATCTGTAGGTGCATCATTCCCTTGTTCATTTTCATCATTTTCTGATATTCCGGTCTCTAGAAATGGAAAAATGTTCTCATAAAACCGCACGTCACTAGACACAACAATTTTCCTATCTTCTAGACTAAATACCTTGTACCCTTTTTGCCTATAAGGATATCCCACGAAAATTCCCGGTGAACCCCTACTCTCGAATTTATCTGTGGTTTTGGTGTGAAAATAACATTGACAACCAAAAACTCGCAAATGTTCATATGTAGGTAATCGCCCGGTCAAATTTTCAAATGGACTTTTATTTTTCAAGGTAAAAGAGGGCGTAATGTTAATTAAGTAAGCCGCCGTAAGGACACACTCACCCCAAAATTTTTTAGGCAACCCGGCTTGAAAATGAAGAGCTCGTGCTCCCTCAAGAAGATGCCTGTGTTTTCGCTCCACAACTCCGTTTTGTTGTGGTGTTCCCCTTAAAGACGTTTGTGCTAGAATTCCCTTTTGAGCATAAAATGCCAAAAGTTCCCCATGCTTGAATTCTTGCCCGTTGTCACTCCTGACTTGCTTAACCTGTAAATCATATTGCGTCTCAACCATGCGACAAAAATCCATGAGAATTTTGTGAGTTTGAGATTTCTCTCTCATCAAGAAAACCCACGTACAACTACTAAAATCATCCACAATAGTAAGAAAATAACGAGCACCCGTCAAGGATTCAACACGATAAGGTCCCCAAATGTCACAATGTATCATCTCAAAACAAACACGAGTACTTATAACAGACAACGAAAACGGAAGACGTGCTTGCTTGGCACGATGACAAGCGTCACAAACATGATCAATCTTATTGACACCCAAAAAAGGAAAAAACACTCAATCTAGAAAAAGGAACATGACCCAAACGATTGTGCCAAAGAACCGGTCTTTTATTGTCTTCAAGAACAAGAGCTGAAGTAGCCTCTGACCTCATCGTCAGGATGTATAGCCCATCGCGTTGCCTACCCGCTCCAATCAGCCTCCTCGAGCGTGGGTCCTGGATATAACACAAATTTGGATGAAATGTTAACACGCAATTCTCATTTAAGGTTAATTTACTCACGGACATGAGATTATAGCAAAAACCAGGCACGTATAAAACATTGTAAAGAACGAGATCTTTATTGACCGTACTTTACCCACATGAGTGACTGACAACTTTGATCCATTAGGTAATCTGACGGGCCCTATAACCTTGTTCCCCATGACATCGTGCATCATGTCCAACGAGGAGGCCATATGATCGGTCGCTCCTGTATCTATTATCCAATCTCGTGAATTAAATTTATTCTCACCTGTGAGATTTATACTAGGTGACCCCGAATTGGACCCGAGTAAGGTAATGAGCGATTGATATTGACTTGCTGTGAGGCCCGTTATGGGGCTGTCAGTCACGGTCTGCTCCTCCTTGGTAGTGGTAGCAGCGGCTGTCCCTCTAGCCCCTCCATTTGAAGTTTTCACCCTCCAACCGGGAGGATAACCGATCAACTCAAAACACCGATCTTTCGTATGCCCCTGTTTCTTACAATGAGCACACATAGGACGATTAGTACGATGAGGAGCATTACCCGCATGGGACTGTGTGTTCCCCACTGCAGTCACGGCTTGCTGCCGTGCTGCCAAAGCCGTGGCCTCCGGGACCACATGGTTCCCGGCCGCCACTCGTTGTTGCTTCTCCTCTTGACATAAAACCGAGTACGCATTTCCGACTGAAGGTAGAGGTGTAGTGTTAATTAACTGGGATCTCACAGTAGAGAAAGAAGCATCGAGACCCATGAGAAAATCAAGTAATCGTTCCAGATCTAGAATGGCTGCAAAAGCTTGACCCGAGCCACAAGTGCAAGGTGGGATTGCAACAAGAGTGTATAACTCATCCCACAAAGCTCTCAATTTGGTAAAGTAATCAGAAATGGTCATATTGGCTTGATTAAGTTGCGCAATCTCGCGTTTAATTTCATAGATGCGGGGTACATAACCTTGAGAAAAACTTTCATTCAAATCATTCCAAATTTCTCCAGAGGTCTCCAAATACGCAACACTAGCATTAATCTCCTTAGACACGGAGTTAGTAAGCCAAGATGACACCATGGAGTCACAAGCGCTCCAATTTTTGAAATCCGGAGAATCTTCATCCGGTTTGACAATAGTTCCGTCTAGGAAACCAATTTTGTGCTTGGCCTTAAAAACACGAAGAATAGCACGCTTCCACGCAGGGAAATTAGGTCCAGTTAAAACATCATTTACGAACACAAGCCCTGGATGATCGGAGGGGTGTAAATAGAAGGGAGAACTAGGTTCCAATACTCCCCCTGAATTGTTAATTGGTGCATTTGAATTGGGGTTTGGAGTATTGCGAGTATTGGGTGTCTCATCTTGAGTAAAACTAGACCCCGACATTATGAAATCAAAACAAGCACAAATAAACAAGCAAATATGAAGGGGGAAAAAAACTCACAAAACACTCGCATGATTCACGATTGGATGACGCCGCTCACGGTTGAACAGTAACCTCCCTGTCACTGCTGTTGGGCTTCGGCCAAAATGGGAAAATACAGTAAAAAACACGATTGGAAAATGCAGGAGTGATCAACACAAGATCGAAACCCGCTCTGATACCATGATAAAATTATAAGCTAAAATGAATCAAGAAAACCTTGAATTGTACTTTTGTATTGGATGATCAAAAATAATGCTAATTACAACCTATTTATACCAAGAGAAAACTAGTGAAGCGTCACAACTATTGACCTTCATCCTAAGGAGTTACAAAGAAAATAAATCCCACAATAATGCTCATCAAGGCCCCTTGGCCGGTGGCAATCAAGAGGAAGGGGAAGAGTAACTTCCCTACTAATTGCTATCTAAGTAAATGGCTACCTAATAAATACATAAATACATGAATAATACATACAAAATACATATTCCACACTGGATATTTCAACAGAATTGTAAGTCTCCGGTTTGTCTCGATAATTGGGGGTGGCAGTGGGTCGAGCTTGAGATCAAATCCGGTATTCCCTTTTTCCCGAGTATTAGCAACGTAAAAAAAGTTTATTAACTTATTTTTATTTTAATTATATTTTAATATATTATTAATTGTCCTGTATATATATATATATATAATATATATAATTTTAGTGTGTAAAGAAGTGAACAGCTAAGTGTGAGTATAAAGGTGAGGACGGCCGACTGCGGGAATTATTGCTTGAAAGGCTCCTTCCTCTGCTTGTAAACAAATATCCATTAGCCGTCCTACATATTTTTTTTACACAAATTTATTTATTTTTATATCTAATAAAATGTTATTATCTTATACCAATATTCAATTATATATATATATTTTTTCATAATTTAATAATTTGTAGAAACATCATTAATTATATCTAAATTTATCATATTTAATTAATTAAACATCATAAATAGTCCGTTCTATAATATTTCATATTTTGGTATGGCTTATTGAAGTTTGGGTTTGAAAAAAATGACTTTTAAATTTTTAATTGATTAATTTTAATAGTTATAAACAGTTATTTATATAATCAAGTTCATATATATATATATA
Source organism: Simmondsia chinensis (assembly GCA_018398585.1). Classification (NCBI taxonomy): domain Eukaryota; kingdom Viridiplantae; phylum Streptophyta; class Magnoliopsida; order Caryophyllales; family Simmondsiaceae; genus Simmondsia; species Simmondsia chinensis. Next base: position 35,241,931 of record JAGTTD010000008.1, on the reverse strand, counting down.
TATATATCGTTTGCCTAAGAGGGTACCTACTGACACGTAAGCACCGGATCCCATTAAAACTCCGAAGTTAAGCGTGCTTGGGCGAGAGTAGTTCCAAGATAGGTGACCTCCTGGGAAGTCCTCGTGTTGCATCCCTCAGTTTGGGAGTTCTTGAAAACAGCCTACTCTGAAGGAGGCACTGGAAGTATTGCTTATATATATATATATATAGTTTAGAAAATGTTAGGGGTTTGGACGAGAGAGTTACAAATTTTTAATTAATTGACTTTTATATAATCGCATACATTTATTTGTACAATATTTTCAATTAAATATTTTAGTTGAGGATACAAATATTAGTTTTTGTATATTTTTCCTACAAATTAACAAAGGTAATGTAAATAAAATGGTCACATGTAGACCTGGCAATCGGGTTGAGTCGGGTCGGGTTAATGTTGGGTCGGGTCGGGTTAATGTCGGGTCAAAATCGGGTTGGGTCAGGCTCGGGTCAGGTTATCCTCGGGTTTGGGTCAACCTCAGGTCGGGTCAATCTCAAGCCGGGTCGACAATAGGTCGGGTCAACCTCGGGTCGGGTTAACCTCAGGTCGGGACATCCTCAGGTTGATTTATCAAGTTATTTTGATGATATATATATTCGATCTTGAAAATTATAACTAAAAATGATAAGTTAGACTTCTATTTGGCCATTTTGGGTTATAGGTCATGTTTGATTCAGGTTTCGGGTCATCAAAGGTTGGGTCAAACTTGGGTCGGGTCTAATTTGGGTCAGGTCATTTCGGGTTTCGGGTCAGCTTGGGTCGGGTCGAGTTCAGGTCAGGTCAAATTCGGGTTGGTTCATTTTCGGGTTCGGGTCCCAATAAATTTAAAATTATTCGGGTTAGGATCGGATCGGGTGGCGGGTCAAACAGGTCGAGTTATCGGGTCGGGTCACATTTTGCCAGCTCTAGTCACATCATATCTCTTTAACATCCGAAACCTTTAATTTCTAGTTGATTTGGTAATCTTTATCTAATATGACTTAGCAAGACGATCTTCACATCTAGTATATAACCTTATTTTTTTCAAATTGACAAATTCTAGAACGTACTGAAGTGATTTTACCGAAATCGAGATCCATACTTAAACAAAAATTGGCATAAATAAAAGTGAATCAACAAAAACAATTTGCTCTTTAGATATTTTTATTAAGAAGATTAAAATACAATACAAAAGTAGAGTTTCAAGAAGAATGTTTTGCTAGTATGTCTTCATTTTTTGCAAATTATAATAATAAGAATGCTTGTTAAGGAGAAACATTCCATGTGACTTGCTATATTATACATCAATACAATGTTAATAACGAATTTGTTTACCAAGTAAAATAACAGGATGGAAACGATGGTGTTGTGAATGTACTTATGACATGATTGAAGAAATGACTCATGAGAGATGCGCACTTGAGGAGGTCATCGTCTCAATAAATCAAGGACTTGAGCTTGAGACAGTTACCTAGTGTAAAATGAAGGAAACTTATTCATTGATGATAAAAGAGTGTTAAAATGAGGTGTTTATATATAGCGAATTTAGGATGCTCTAATTACATGAGTAGGGTTTGGTCGACCCTAGGGATAAAGTAGGAATAGACATATAAGCCCTAGTCTAGATATCCTCTAATAGGCACCCTCAAGCTAAACAAAACAGAATGACGTGAAGATTGGATTCGTGAAGCAAAAAGCAATTGGTGGAGAGTCCTCTGGTTAAAATATCTGCAATTTTCGTTGTGCAGGAGTATAGCAGACTTAGAGATCTCTTTTCAAGATGTCTTCCTAATGTAGTGAATGTCCACATCAACATGGTTTTTTTCCAACAATTTGGAAATAGGGTCAGCGGCTAGGTGGGAGGTGGAGATGTTGTCACAGTAGACTATGATTGAGCTAGGATGTCCTAGGCCTAATTCAAGACATTTCCCTCCTATTTTTGAGGCGATAACAATCCCTTTGAACATGACCAGACTTATGATACTCCCAGCACATAGGTTTTTGCCTTTTATCATCACAATTCTTTAACGAGTGTCTAGTTCGTTTTTGTCCTTTGTTGGACTGACCTTCCTCCATCACATGGAAGCACGGTGTTGAAAAAAGGTCAACTGCTCTCGTGTGTGAAGTTGTATGTTGATATGCAACCTCAACCTTTGGACATTAAAGCTTTCTTTAAACTTGTGTGCGAACATATAGCTTTTCTGTATTGGCACACATCATCCAAAGTGCATTTCTGATATATGTGTGTCAACACACCATGCTCGAGCCTAATCATTCAAAATACATCCAAAAACACTTTATTTTTAAAATATACCAATACAATGCAGAACCCTTGACCTCCACCCCAAATTCTATTTCATTCGCTAGAAGCTCCAATGTCATCTAATTCCGCATAGAAAACCCAGAAAGCGACCACATAACAAGCTAAATGAATTCCCGAGCTCCCAACCAAAGTCAATATCACCCCTCCAACTCCTCCTTGCAGATAGTACCATAATGAAAAGGCCCACCAAAGAGCCCCACATTCACCAACACCACACCTCCATTGAAACCTCGAATTCAAGGTCACCTCAACACAACCATGAAAAATGATGGCAACACTAATCACCTAAGGCCAAGGTGTACCCTATGACTCGACCGTGATAAATGGTGCATGGCTACATGCCTCCATGCTCAAAGGTTAGCAACGCATGGGGGCTTCTAGGATATCGACACCGGTGCTCGACCATAACGGTGACCCACGTCCCTCCCCAGCCACAGCCGTGACCAAATCCACCATCCACTATCACCCTTAGCTCATTTGAGCTTGAAAATCTCCAAAAGAACAAAATAAAAACTGGACTAAACAAAACCTTTCTAATTATCAAAATGGAAAACATAAATGAGAACTCTCCTACAATCACGCAACTAAAAGGCAAAAAGGAATCAAAATGCTAAGTAGCACCCCCAATCTTTTGCCCGCAACCTTCGGTTTCTTCAAACCAATAACCGCACAGGATACATATCATGTCACAGTCATAGTTCTGCTATAGGATCGAGTTACTGGGTTGGTTGGCTATTCTTGGGAGGCCTAAACAGAAAAGAGGCACTTGTGAGAATTGGGATGTTTGATGCTAACCATATCTTTTGTCCATTTTGTTCTTTTAGCAGCGAATCGTGCAGACATCTTTTTCTTACTTGTAGAACCTCATGGAACCTTTGGACGACCATAATGCATAGGCAAGGAATTACTTACACATGCCCAAAGCAATATGAGAGACATGCTTCAACAGTGGCAATTTCCCTTCCTCAAAAGCTCAACCAAGAAAGCATGATTTATGTCATTCTTCATTGTCATCATTGCAATATGGGAGTTCAAGAATGCATCTTCTTCCAAAACAAAAATCCAAATCGGGCACACATTCTAGACATGATAAAATTGAGGGTTATTGCTTGATTCGAAGCAGTGGTGAGTTCTGTATTCATTATTGCTTGGGAAATTCACACAGATTAATTTTCAGCTACCTACAGACACATAAGGATGTCCCGTGATCATTCATATCAATGCCGCAAAATTTTCATTCATGCCCAAATTCCAACCTTTCCAACTGTCGTTTCATCTAGAAGAAGGTAGTAATTTTGCCGACCATTTTTAAAAGAAGATCATATGTATGCCGGGCTTTGATTAGGGTGCGCAGAGGATATGAGATGAAGATTTGATGTTTTTGATGTTTTGTTTTGCTATCCTTCTTCTATGGAAAGACTTTGTAATATACTTTTAGAAGGATTCTATCCTCTTCATACTTATAAAGAAACAATCTATTGAATTTTATTTAAAAAAATATATCCAATCATAGGAAAACACTGAGTAAAACTAAAACAAAACACAATTAACTTAAATTTTTAACATGTATAATCATTTATTTTTCGGATTATAAAATTATAATTGGATCTTTACTAGCTCACATCTTAAGTTTTGGGATAATTGCTTCATTGACTTACAAAATGCGAGTTCTAATCCCCAAATCTTTATTCTCGATATTTAATATATCATAAGTACAAGATATAATATGCGCATTTTGTTTTATCCACATTTTATTCAATAGACATTTTCAGATACTATTTTAAGCTTTAAAGTCGTTGATCCTTTGGCATTTTCCAATATGTCATGCTCTTTTAATACCTAAGAGGGTATCAACACGCAAACACTGAATCCCATTAGAACTACGAAATTAAGCGTGCTTAGGTCAAAGTAGTACCAAGATGGGTGACCTCCTTGGAAGTCCTCGTGTTGCACCCTTTAGGCTACGTCACCCTCCAAACCGTGCTTAAGCGAAAGTCCTTGGGGTACTGGGAATATTACTTTTTTAGTTTTGCTTTTTCATGCTCTTTTAATGTTATTCTGCCAACAACACTAGTTACTATGTGATCCATCAGTACTTATTTTAATTAATTATATAATCTGGACAAGATTTTTTTTTTTTTTTGAACATTACTGGACAAGATGGATATGTTGCCCATGTTCTCACTAACTAAAAATGGAAATTGCTATATATATATATAATTAATATGTTGGACTTTGTGTAATAAATATTAAATAACTTGACACATTATTTGATTGTAAGAAATATTTATTAAATAAATGTTTTGTGATAAAAAAATAGAGTATTAATTTTATGTGATCATACATATTTAACATTTAAATTGACTGCATTAATTTGATAAATAAAGCATATGTTTAAAAATGCGTGCACTTTCTTCCTCTTCATTGGCAATTTTATGACACAGCAACTGCAACGAACTCAATGCCTTAAAGGCTCCCATCAAGGCAGAGTTTGGTGAGTGTGAGATGTACGCAGCCCTACCCTTACAAGGTACGACCCTAAAGAAAGGCTTTTTCTGAAGGGCCCTCAACCCATAAAAAGTAAATAAAGCAATAACAAACAAATATCTAAGTAAGATACAGCAATACCAGACATGCAAATAATAATAAAGCAGCAAAATAGCAGGCATGTAAACCTAAGAGCCTATAAAACTAGCATCATCATCGTGCTCCTCTCTTCTAACAGCTATGTCGGCAACATGTATTTTTAACCGTCACGTAACTCTATCTCAGGTCATCTTCTCATTGAGGTTTAGGTGGTTAAGATCGTGTCTAATTGTCTCCATCCATTTTTTTTTTTTTAGCATAGTGTCTCTAGAATGAATCATTGTTTTGACAATCTATTTAAAGAGACAAACTTTCATATATCATTAAGATCCAATGCAATCATGATATTGGACAAAAAAGCGTTATGGACCTGTGGAAATCATAACATATAAGTCAAATTTTACGAGATTTGTGTTAATGACTTCATATGCAGATCTAGTGAAAAGTTTTATATTAGATCTGTCAAAGATAAAAGATCAGCATATAACTTCAGTTGTACTTCATTTAATGCCATTTTGTTTTAGAGTTTGATCTAACTAAGGTTGATATATGTGAACCTCGTATATTTCAACTCTGTGAGTCGGGTGTGAAGCCTAGTTATTTTTTGAAACCACGTTTGAGCAACTGCATGATCTTATGCTCTTGTTTGATGCACCGAGTCTTTTAGAAGAGGGGTGGATTTGAATTCAAAGTGTTGATGGCTTCTCCAATTAATGACGGATCAAATTGGATTGTAGATGGCAAGAGATGTGATTAAAAATACTCAAAGTATTATAATATTTAAATTATATTGGGTTAAATCTTTTTCTTTTTACTTTTTCATTCTTTATTTCCTTTTTCTTTATTTTAAATATATTATTTTTTGAACAAATTTATTTTAAATATTACATACATTAATTTTAAGGTAATAAAATTACTGAACTACTATACATATGAGGATCAGATATTTATTGTTCAAAAAAGGACCAGATATTTATTTTTGCGTTATTTACACCAAAGGTTCTTGTATTTTCCTTATTGTACTAATTTAGTCCTTATACTTTTAATTGTGTTAATTTAATCCCTCTACAATTCAAATTGTATCAATTTAGTCCTTTCCTCAAATTCAAGTTAAGTTATTGACGTAGTTTTTGTAGTATAATTAAGTTAGATGCAAGTAATTTACTAAAAATCCACTCTTTGACTCAATTTAACCCAATCTATGGCCGAGCCATTAAAAATTTTATTAAAAACTTAGCATAAATTTTACTCCGGGGACCAAATTGACACAATTAAATGTATAAGGACTAAATTAACGTAATGAACAAAGTACAGGGACTATTGGTGTAAATAACTCTTTATTTTTTGTATTATTAGTTTTTAGATATGTTTTGTATGGGCCAGATATTTTTTAGATTTTGGGAAATTATTTGGAGTCTCTTTTTAATTAGTCTATTTTGTTTTTGGGCCGTTCGTTTGGGCCATTTCTGATTTCTGTTTTAGTTGGTGGGCCTCTCAAATTAAGGCCCATTCTTTTGCTTTTACAATACACCTTGAGAACAAAGTATACCCTAACGCTTCATTTGAAATTAAGAAAATTTGAAAAATAAAAAAAAAAGAGGAAAAAACGTTCAAGCGAAAGAAACTAAGGAGAAATAACCTCTTTTTTTCATATTTCGATGTCAAGGAAAACAAAGGGAAAAATATAAGTTCTTGGAAAAATAATGGATTACAAATAAAAAGATTGAAAAATAATGCGTTGGAAACGAAAGGATTGAGAAATGACGGGCTGAAATGAGCATTAGACCGAAATGGGCTAGGCCGACTTTGGGCCATGATTTTTTTTTCGTAGTTTTCCCGTCCACTTTAAGAGGAAAATGAATAAGTTCTTTAAGTTTTCCATTCAAAATTCTTTTTCACTTCTTGCTTTTCATGTATTCCAAATACAGAAAATATTTTCCTTCGTATTTATTTTTATTTAAGAACATTTTTGGAGCCCAAATTTCTCATCTCCCAGCTTCTCCTGCTTCGACTCTCATGTTCATTCTGCGTTGCACTTACAGTCCAAGTAAGATTCCATCTCAAAACTAATTGAAAATAAGTGGAGTAGCCCATTTTGTATATAACTTGGTATTATTACTTCATATTTTTAGATTTTTTGTCCTGTAACATTCCCTCTCACTCAATTTCTCTCTCAAATATCGTTCTTCGTTTTGATTAGTTCTTATATTTTCTTTTTTTGTTATAATTTGGTAATTAAGGAGTAGTTCGATAGATACAGGAAAAATAAATTCAACATGTGTTAGATATATGATTTAGGTAGTGATAGTAATAATTTTGATAATATTCTATTTTGACAGAAGATTCGGAATATAGTGACACCCCAATATTATTCTAAAAATGACACTAGGTTTCGTAAGAAAAGCACGGAAATGAATATGAAATGAAATATTTCTCTCACGCTTATTCTCTTCTCTTCCCTCTCTGGATTGTACTCTATTTCCCTCTTAATTTCAATTATCAATCTTGGTTAAGCTAAGGGAGATCTAGCTACTCTTCTTAATTTTCACTGTATCATTGGTGTCGAAGTTGTCAATCTTGCGTCATAAAATGCCGATTATATGGGGGGCCAATGCCGGTCACCGGTTATATGAGGGCCAACATCGTTCAACGATCGTAAGAGGGGTCTATGTGTCAAGTGTTGCAAAGTCAATTGTCACATTTGAAGGAGCTCATTTTCGATCTTCATGGGAGACCTTGGTTATGGTTTGGAGTTGATCTCGGCTTGATACAGTCTTGGGTCCTAATCGATGCAACTCTATAGTCTCTCATCCCAAGTCTCAAACGGTATCACTGGTATTGCAGGGTTCACTCGGGACTAGAATAACTTTAGGACAAAGCCATATCCAATGCATGGTAGTGAGTTCAGGATTACACTCGGGACTATAAATCTAGTGCAAAGCCAACTCGTGTGGACACCAAATGCGGAGTGTGGTGGTCTGATACATTCAAATTGAGTGACAGAGGAAAAAATTCCTACATCACTTGGTTAACTAAGCAAATGCTAATATATAAACCAAGAAGCTATTCCACCCAGTGTGTAACCTCCTATGGTTTGGATAATTTTCGATACGTTCAAATTGGGGAACAAAGGAAAAATCCGACATCAATGGGTTAACTAAGTAAATGAAAACATCCAAGGACTATTCCACCCTATGAGGAATCTGGATAAATCTGATATACTATGATATCAATTTGTAAAGGAAATTAATACCTCCTTAATGCGAAAACTTAACACCCCAGAACTGGATTCGATTCAAGTACTATAACTCACACAGAGGAAGTAAATAACATGATAAAAGAGAACAAAGGAAGAACACAGAGATTTACGTGAAAAACCCCTCTTCAATCGAGAGGGGAAAAACTACGGGTGGAGATGGAGATTCTTTATTGATCACAAATAATAGAAGAATTACAATGACACTTTCTTTGAACGAGATCTATGGAGAATTATTGAATCACTCTCTCTAAACTCTCGTAACACTCTCAGATCAATGATGACGGCGGCTCTCTTTGACTGGATTTGATTGGATCCCTAAAACAGGAGTCCTAAACCCATATTTATATTAGACGGCTAGGGTACGCGGAAACAGACTCCCGATCGATCGGCCCCTCTTCTGCTGCAATTCTTAATTTTTCTCCAGCGTTGCTCTCTGATCGATTGGTTGTACCACCGATCGATCGGCTTGCTTATGGCGAGACTCATGAACTTATTTCCACCCCCAATTCTTAATTCTCAACACACGAAAGAGGTGATTGGTTGAGATCATTTACATGTGATTTAATCTAGACTTAGCCGCGATAAGTCTTTGAGCAAATTTGTTTCCTTAAATTCGCAACTACGGTACAAACAAAACGTAATTAATTCAGAAAATTGAAAATAATTACTTATACATGATATATTATTGTTACTTAAATCCAACTAGATAGCGGTATGGATATTGATAGATTAACCGGGAATAAATCTACGGAAATAAAAATATATTTGTTATAAAACTATAGAGATATAATACTCTATAGGATGATAATAAAAAGACAAACTCAAATATAATTAATAAAAAATAATAAATATTTTATATCAGAATAAGATTATTTTATTTAGAATATTTCTCTTCCTCTTTCTCTAGTTTTTCTTTTTTCCCTCTCTCTTTCGTTTCTTTTCTTTTTTTTTTCTTTTTTTTTTTTTGTTCCTGTGTTGTGGCTGTGTTGTGGGCCATATATATACAAAAGGGGGTAGGGATGAGTCATCTAGTTGATGACTCATATTTGTGACAAGTGTTACAATTTGATTGGTGCTTAGATTCTCATTTATATATATGTATATGTATATATACATAAATAGGTATTTTATATAATTTTTAATTTTCTATGATATTTAATAATATTCAAACTTAACTCTAAAATTTGTACCCAAAAAATATCCAATATTTATAACACTCCCCCTTTGGATATTTTCGGTTATAACGGGACATAGTGTCCAAGCTAAATACGCCTGTAGGGTTAAAAACCTTGCCAGGAAAATCCAGTGTGAAAAATCATAACGAAAAGAAAAAGAGTACAACTCATATTTAATTCCCCATCATGTGAACATATTAGTAAAGGGCGTTTCTGAGTCGACGCCTACCAATCTTATGAACTAACTTCAAAAGTTGTTGTTAGCAACGCCTTCGTGAATAAATCTACCAGGTTCTCACTTGAGCAAACTTGATGAACATCTATTTCACCCATCTTCTGAAGCTTGTGTGTAAAGAAGAACTTTGATGAGATATGTTTAGTTCTGTCACCTTTCTAATAATATGTGCGGGATATAACACTCTTGAAAGTGTATATTGTCCGAGTTATATACGCTTCTTCAACTGCCTCGTTAAAAAACCTTTTGCTAGGAAAAAACCCAGTGGGAAAAACCATAACGAAGGAAAAAGAGTACAGTGCGTAGTTAACTCCTCTTTAGGGCGCACATTAATCAAGGATGTCTCGGAGTTGGCGAATGCCAATCTTGTGCCAATTTCTTGAAAATTTGTTGCAGACAATGTTTTCGCGAGTAATTCCTCCAGGTGAACATGTACTTCATCTTTGTTCAGGAAGCTTCAGAGTGAAAAGAATTTCTTTAAAGTGCACTAGTTCTATAAACTCTCTTTCGCTTGAACAATGCATCCTTATCTTCATTGTTGTACTACCCCTGATCGTTAGATCAAGGGCTTTGATGTTACCAATTCTCTACTTGCTCATAAAGCGCAAGTGTTTCACTCGTAACTGCAATTGTTAGTAGATTGGCAAAACATAGCAATACAATTATATAACAAAATACCATTCTTGTCACTTACCGGATGCCGATCAACACTTGCATACATATTAATTGCCATATTGACATAATATAATAATGTATACTGGTTAATCCATCAAGATAGGCATTTAACTACATATTACATACTAGTGACAAGTTGGCCAAAGAGGCCATATCTGGTTGTGTGACAGCTATATCAATGCGTCACTTAAACCAAGGTATGAAGGGGTCAATAATTTATTCGTTACCTCATTAAGGACCGGAAGAAGTCAAAATTGAGGCACTAAACAACATGATGAAATACTCAAGTACCGTACTGGTATGAGTTGACCAATAGAGTAATACTCTATCATATTAGTGCTCGATCTTTAGGTCGAGACAAAATCTTGCCTTTTCCGAGATCCTCAATCTTGAGTTCTCAGTTTAGGTGCGTAACAACCTTTTGAAACTCTTCAGGAGTTATAATGATATTAACATATCTCTCTTTCAGTAGATATATATCGTGGTTTTGAACTACATGCTTCTGGCATGTTTGGTCCTTCATGGACTTTCATATAAATATTATCATAAGTAATAAATACAAACAAGCTGTTATTACATCCATAAGACGCATACAGAGACCACCAGATTAATTGCATCAATTTCTCATATGTATGTCCCATCAATTTTTGGTATCTATGATAAACCTTAGGCTACAAATTGTGCTTTTTACCACCTCATTATTTTTCTGCATCAACATTCACATGTAGCATATAGGTTTTATTCTTTAGGCATTTGAACTTCAGGTCCACAAGGCTAATTCAGCCAAAATTGGGTCTTTCTATTTGAGCCAATCATTTCTTTGTTGGCATTCTTAAACAAACACTAGTCCAAGATTTTCAATTTATTTGATCAGGGAGTAGCTACTATATATACAAACATCTGATAAATTTTTATTTCGGTTCCATTATATCCCATATTTCATAGAGATCTCTTTATCATCATAATTTCAATAATTTGACAATTTCAGTAGTCTCAGTTTCAGGTTGCTTCGGGTACCTGATAATCTTGAGGAATTTTATATTATTATCTTTGCAGAGTTTTTCTCCTCAAGAGTTTCACAATAGAGGGACCCATCTTTTCTATTGTTCCATTTTCTTTTCAAATTCAAATCTTCGGAACCGACACATTTGCCACGCTTTTGGCGTGCAATGGATGCATTTTTTAATATATTAGAATATCGCTTGATTGGGATATTAATTCGAGCATGAGCATATATAGTGGAGACATATTATTTGGTCACCCTCTTTTCATAAGTGAATACATCTGTAAATTGGCTTGTAATAATTTACAAGCGAACAATTCTTCGAACTTCTGGTTCGATGACGCATTCCACATAAATTCTCATTTTTTAACTTTTGTATTTCTCCCCCTGATTCTGGAAACCCTATTTTTTGTCAAATTGCCAATTAGCAAATTATGCTGTAAAATATTTTCAGTTAATATTTTTAAATATTTTATCATAAATTTTAAGTCCCCTTATTTAGACCCATCTTTTCTCATTGAGGTGGAATAATTAGGACATACAGTATATAACCATAGATGGGATATATATATATATATCTGGATCTTGTCAGAGATAAGTTATACTTGTGAGATCTATAATTAATGCCGCAACATATATTATAACATGTGCCCATGTAAAAGTTGGCAATAATAATGGTCTAACAATTCGCTGCAGGCGTTTAATCAGAAGATCATTTTGTACCTGTACGCGGGCTATATGGCAATTTATTCTATACAATAATCATTAAATTCCTGGGATGCAATTTCTCCTGCAATATCATATAATTCACGACTTGAGCTTATAATCAGATTATTTATGCAAGAAGTTTCACAAATGCCACGTCACAAGTGTATCATACTCATGGGACCAACGGCTAGAGGCCTCTGTTAATGTCATAACATACCGAATTGATCCATGTGATAAAATAATTTGCCCACTTATGTCCCATTTAGTATTCCTTCCGGTATATGACACTTAAACTCAATTTCAATTGAATATGACATACTCACTTTGCCTTAAGCAGCACATAAAATCTCATTAGGAGAAAGAATCTTCAGGTTCTTTAATGATTGCTCATGAGAACTTTCAATAATTTTTTTCTCATCATTGTTACACCTGGATGGCCCAGATGGTCATACCACAGGGTGAACGTTTTACAATCGGTTAACTTCTGGTTAACCACTGTATTTGATAATATAACCCGAAAGAAAGTGCTGATAATTTTTTCACTTTTTATTTCTTCCTGAAGTAAGCGATATAATATAAAGATATTCTTTATCGCCCTCATTTATTGTCTCAACATGATAACCATTGCGACGAATATCTCGAAAAATGATCAAATTTTTCTATGATCTGCTGGAAAATAGAGCATCGCTTATGTTTAGTTTTGTCCCTTCAGGGAATAGAACATGTGCTCTTCCAGAGCCTTTAACCAATTTTAAAACACCCGATATAAGAATCTTCTAGTTCTTTAATAAGTGCGAATTTCAACAATTCTCTTAACCATATTTATAGCCGGATGACTCAAATAGTCATGTCATAAAATAAAAGCTTTTTGGGTCTGTTAACTTCTGGTTAACTATACCTATAGGTATCTCGAAATTAAATAGATAGCCATACTTATGAAAATTATTATTTCTTCAGGAAACATTATATATGCTCTTCTGGAGCCTTTAATAAAGTATCAAATAGATTGGCCAAGAAATATAGCCATATAAATAACTGATAAAAAGTAGGCGGCATAGCCGACCATATGAATGACTAATAATAAGTAAACGGCATAGCCGACCATATAAATAACATATAACAAGTAGGATGCATAGCCGACCATGAATACGCAAAGTAGAAAATACGAAAAACTAAAATTTTTCTTTTTCCTTCATCTCCTCGTCATTAGTGGACTTCCTAAATTTTGGTCCATTCTGGGTACCATAATGTCAGTTATTATGACCGTCATATTGTTACACCGAATTGGTGTAACGACCCTAGGGTTAGGGTTTAGGGGAGTTAGAGTTAGGTGAGAGGGAGAAATAGAAGAAAGAGATGAGAAGTAGAGATAAGATGAGAAAGGTTTATTTTTGATTGAATGATTCAAAAGAGACCTTACACCCTTGTTTATACTTTCACACACTTAATTTCACTAATTGCACTCTATTATGCTAAGTACATGTAACACATATAACCTCATCCGCGGCCCTGACCATGTCCACGTTTACGACCTCGACCATGTTCCTGCTGGTCATCATATGTCGAAGCATTTACTTCAGGGAATGGTTCAAACCCAGTTGGTCATGTCTGATGATTTTTCATCAACAATTCATTGATTTATTCAGCAACAAGGAGATAGATATCAACTCTGAGTATTATTTTTAAATTCTCGTTCTCGATATTGCTACTACAGGAGCATATTCGAGACATGAAAAGTAGAGAATATTTTTTCTAACATATCCTCCTCAGTAATATTTTCATCGCATAATTGCAGCCGAGAGGTAATACTAAATACTGCAGAGTTATACTCGCTGACAATTTTAAAATCCTGCAGCCGCAGGTAAATCCATTTATAGCGAACTTTTGGGGAGATCATAAACATTTCATGATCAAACTTCTCCTTTAAATTCAACCGAATGACATACAGGTCCTTTATACCAACATGGTCAACTTTCAATCCTTCAAGGATATGATACATGAGAAATATCATTACTTTAACGCGGTCCTGCAGGGATGCACTATTACCCCTTTTTAATTGTCCGAGATTCACAGCATCAGGGTGAACCTCAACATTAAGGGTCTAAGGCAAATAATTTTTTGCCAGATATATCAAAAGTAGTAAACTCAAGGTTAGTAAAATTATAAATCACAAAGATTAGGAAATAAAAACTTACGTCGAATATAGAACAATCAGCTTGTTAGATACTCGTGCTGATAATGTGTTATAAAATTCTAGAGATATTATACTCTATAGGATGATAATGAAAAGACAAACCCAAATATAATTAATAAAAAATAATAAATATTTTATATCAGAATAAGATTATTTTATTTAGAATATTTCTCTTCCTCTTTCTCTCGTTTTTCTTTTTTCCCTCTCTCTTTCGTTTCTTTTCTTTTTTCCTTTTTTTTTTTTTTTTTGATCCTGTGTTGTTGCTCTGTTTGTGGGCCATATATATACAAAAGGGGGTAGGGATGAGTCATCTAGTTGATGACTTATATTTGTGATAAGTGTTATAATTTGATTGGTGCTTAAATTCTCATCTATATATATGTGTATATATATATATAAATAGGTATTTTATATAATTTTTAATTTTTTTTATATTTAATAATATCCAAACACGATTCTAAAATTTGTACTCGAAAAATATCCAATATTTATAACAATATCAAAATTGATTGCGGTATAATTAATAATTGTAGATTTCCATCGGGTCAACTGTTTCAAGGATCTCTATATTTAATGTAAAACACTCGTATATTAATTAATATTATAATATAATATGTTGGAAAAATTTACATAATAAAGTATAAGTGGAAGCAAATCAACAAAAACAACGAAAAACAACACACCAATATTTTACGTGGAAACCCTTTTAACTAGAGAAAAAATTCATAAGATCCAACGGGTGCCTTAATCCACTATGAAATTTAGGTATTACAATATCTAATTGAAATGTCCAAACCCCATATACAATCATAACATCAATCATTATCAATGTGAATATTTTACGGTAAGTCACTAACTTTCTTAAAGTGTTACTGCTGCAGAGCAAGTCACCAACCCTCTTCAATACAGTTTCTGCATGGCAAGCCACCAACCCTCTCCAGGTGTAATTTCTGGATACAAGCCAAAATAGGATTGGGGGCATTGATACAAATATTCCTAAGCCTCACATTACGACTTAGCCGAGTTGCGTTCTTATGAGTCGTCAGTACTTTTAGGTGACTTGCTACTTGCCTAGTCCCCAGCTCGCCTAACAAGAAAAACACCAGCATAGATGCTCGCCAAGTCATCACCTCGCCTAGTCATGCCACCAAGTCATCTATGCCACCTTGCTACTTACATATTTGTTATTTATTTCTATAAATAGGGCCAGGTATTCTAATTAGGGTTTATGCTTTTGATGACGTGTGTGATGTTTCTCTTTCTCCCTCTCAATTTCTCTATGTCCTTCCCCCCCCCCCCCCCCCCCCCCCCCCCCCCCCCCCCCCGGTGTAATTATTCCCTTTTTTTATCAATATAATCCTATCTTTACGTTTTTATACTTGAATACCTTAATCAATTATGATTCGTAACACACGACAAGTCATCAACCCTCTCACAACGTGTAAATGTTGTAAAGTGAGTTACCAACCCTCTCAAAATATAGCTTTGGATAGAGGAAGCTACATACTCTCACAAAATACCTCTCATCGAAAATACCTCTTCCCCTACTCGGGTGTCCCAAGGCATCCCTTTACAAATCACAATCTCTCTTTATATTTTTCCTCTCTATTTTTCTTCACCCCCTCAAACATAACCCTCAACCTCTATTTATAACTTAATTATGTTTGCTAGGAATATGCCTCAAATTTATGTATTTAGGATTTATGGGTTGCCGCAGGGTCACCGATCGATCGGGTGAATTAAATTGAAATTCAGTTTTTTGCCGAGAGAGGGCCAATCGATCGGGACTCCGTTTCACGTAACCCTAGCGGTTTAGTATAAATATAGGGTTAGGGGGTACGTTTTAGGTTTCCAATCAAAGAGAGCCGCCATCCAATCAAAATCTAATTAAAGAGAGAGCCGTCGTCAATTTAAAAGCATCACGAGAGTTTAGAGGGAGTGATTCAGTAATTCTCCATAGATCTCGTTCAGAGGAAGTGTCGTTGTAATCCTTCCATTATTCATACTCAATAAAGATTCTCAGTCTCCGCCCATGGTTTTCTCCCCTCTCGATTGAAGAGGGGTTTCCACGTAAATCATTGTGTGTTGTTTCGTTTGTTCTTCCGTTTACCTATTCTATTTACTTCTCGTTTGCGTGAGTCATATTATTTGAATCGAATCAAGTGATTAGGGTTAACACTTCTGCATCAAGTATCCATATTACAAATTGGTATTGTGAATACCAGATTTCTCAAGGTTAGATTTTCCTAACAATTGGTATTAGAGCATATCAAATTTGTTCCAGATTTTTTTAACACTAATCATAATCGCAATCAAATTTGGTAATTAAATCATATCAAATATTCTTCCAAATCATATCTAAATCAAATCAAATTAGTATTAATTTTAAAATAAATAATATACTGACATGACATAAAGTTAATTATTTAAATTAGATTCAAATTGATTAGGACATCTCAATTGATTGCATTAAAAGAGACTACGTATTCAACTTGATTGAATTTTTGAGGTCCTTAAATTTCCAAACAAGACATGGCCAAAATAAATGAATAAGCTATCAACTTGAATTACGAAAACGACAGCTTTCCAATTCGTATAAGTGTAGACACGTATCTGATTTTTCAAAATAGCATATTTAATATTTTTATTTTTTAAATAATACTCAAAAATTTAAAACTTCTAAAAAATAATGCGTCTAATCAGCATGCACTTGACATATAAGTAAAGATAAAATAGTCAATTTGTAATATTATATAACAGAAGAAATTAACATTAAGGTTAAGTAGATAGCTTTAAAAACTTATTCATCGCGGTATAATATGAGCGAATGACCCTAAATTTTTTTAGAAATTGTAAATTTTCTTTTTGGTAGTTCAATATTATGATTAGCATTTTACCCCTACTTACGTAGCACTTTATGCCATGACACGTCAATTGACATCCTACTTTAAAATATTTCAAATATTTAAGTGTTATTTTAAAAATAAGGCATCGGATCATTTATTAGGATTCATTTACCAGGTACTAAGACATCGGATCCCATTAGAACTCTGAATTTAAGCGTACTTAGGCGAGAGTAATACCAAGATGGGTGACCTCCTGGGAAGTCCATATATTACCAACCCTATAAGGATGGGGTTCTCGAAAACAGCCTTTATCAGGAGGGTTACACCCTGAAGAGGTAAAGCTGCATACATCTATCCCTTACATACCCCACTTATGCAGGAGCTCTTGAAGCACTGGATTTGTTATTGTTGAGTAGTACTATTTTAAAAATAAAAACACCAAAAAGAAAAGTGCTATTTAAAAATTTATCCTGTATGTTATTGCATTATTGCTACCGCACACCAACTGTCTGGTTATTCAACTTGCAACCTGCACACCCCATGTGAAAAATTATATTATTTTTAGAGAATTTAATTTATGTATCTACTTCTTATAAAATAAGTAAAATATATTTGGTTTTCAGGATGGAAAATAGAACTTCCTTTGGGAAGCTAGTTAAAAATAAAAGAACTGAAACTTACCTTGGGGGCTAGGTAAGTTATTTTCTGTGTTTTGAGGGAACTGGAAATTGTTTACCATTTTCTACTTCACGCATTTTGCCTACTTCTTGCCAACCGAACAAGAGTCAAAATTCGTACTTTCTATGAATTTTTACTTCCTGTATACCAAACGAGGCTTTGGTCATACTTGGGCAATGTCCTTGTGCTTTGGTGATCTTCAAGGAACCAATCTATTTTAAAACTTCGTATTATTATTGTCAAAATAATGATGTAACTTACAAATAATAAAAGCTACAAAGTTGTTTTAAAAACTATAGTCATGCCCTGATATTAACATTACCCTTATTTTATAGTTTCGTATGTTTTCTTATTAAAATATCTACTAAACTTAAAGTATGGATAATTACTGAATTCGACTCATGTTTTGTTTTGATTTTAAATTGTTGTTAGCTCAGTAATTAAAATGAACTAATACGCATATGTATGATTCGGCTATATATACGAAAATATTGTCAACAGTCCGTTGACTTATTAAAGTAAAGAATGATGTTATTCATAATAACTATAAGAGAAACATAACACATAGTAAATGGTAGGGTATAGACAAGAATTTTAGAGTCAAAGTGATGAATTTTACAAAGTATAAAATATGAATATTTAATTTAGTTGTAATTATTAATTATTTTCAATTATCAATTTTTTTTAAATGGAAAATGCAGATACATGTTATAATACGTATGTTAAATGGATAATATTAGAAAAACTAATTCTTTTAAAAGCTTAAGTTGTCATGTGAAGCCTCTAATATTCTATTACGAACTAGTTATTCCAAGAGTTTTAACTGGACGAAGGCCTGAAAAAAAAAAGTTTGCAAAGAGCAAGTGAGACATTGCAAAATTTTTTTTTTTTTTTTTGGGACGAAAAAGCCCAAAAGCGCTCTATAAAATACGATCCTTCACACAAGCAGACAAAATCGAAGGAGGCAAGGAACCCACCCAATCGTGGAAACACACTCCCAACCTATGTAACCTTACCACTTCATGGGCCACCCCATTTGTTGTTCTATTACACCAAGAAAAACAAAAAGAAACGAAAAAAGATAATAAAATATAAATATTCTCAACAATAGCAGAAATATCAACAGGAGGACGAACCAAATCTTCAAGAATCCTCACCACTTCCCGACAACCAAATTCAAAATGACATGACTAAACTCGAGACGAGGTTGATAAAAAAAAAACCCGAGGCGAGCAACAAGACAGCAAGTAGCACTAAGAGAAAGACATTCTGCCACCCGAGCAAAGGAAGAAAATAAACCACCACACCAACCAGAGATAACAGAAGCTTGCTCATCCCGAACAACCACTCTCAGGCCCGAGCCATCGAGAAAGAAACCCAACTAGCATCAACATTGGCTTTGACCCAACCCGAACTCAGCCAAGCCCTGCCCATAGCCGGAGCAACCTCAAGACAAACCAGAGGGGAAGTGCAATTTATTCATACATATAAAAAAAAATAATTATTGTACTATTATTTTTTATAAATGAATAATTAACATGAAATATGAGATTCCCCCCACTTGTCCACGTACTGCGTAGGCTTCATCGGTCCATGAAAAAGAATTTAATAATTTAATAATACTTTGTATATATTATTGGAGGTTATATACCATATAATAAAATATATTATTGAAGTTTTCTGTGTCAAACATCACCCAATTAAGAAAAGGAAAATTATTTATTTTTACTTCTTACTAGTTTAACTAAATATTGTATATAAATAAGGACATTATATAATCTTTTTCGTTTCGAAGAGTTCATATAACCCTTTTTTTTTTTTTTTTTTGGATTTGTCTATCATATATCCAAAGGATTACATATTAAAATGTATTAATTTACCTTATTTATTAGGTAATTATTATTGTCGAAATAAAAATTATTATTATCAGAATAACGATGTGACTCACAAATAATGAGAGCCATAAATTTTCCTTAAAAGCTACGACCCTACTCTAGCAATAACAATTTTACTCTAGCAATAACATTAAGTAGTTAGTATTATGGAATTAATTTTCTTATATTCTATTGGTCCATGCATTTTTTTTTATTAATAATAGAATCCTTAAGGTACTGGATCTATTATTTTTATTGCTGTTATTGTATCAATTAGTGATCAATCTCCAATAATAAGATAATTTAGTAAGAAAGTAAATGTATAATAGTGTTTCCAGTGCATTTTGGTAACATGTTGTTATACGCATGCAGCTAACGGATCTTGTTTGGTTGCGATAAATAAAAAAGACAAATTTTTGATATAGAGAAAAATAATAACCTTTTTTTTAATATATTCAGTGCCTCAAGGACTCCGGCCCACGCAAGGTCTGAGGAGGACGGATGTACGCAGCCTTCCCCCTTCAGGGTGTTAACCTCTCAGAACAAAAAGGAGTTTTCCTTCACGAGAACATCACTTCGCTCTTATATAAAATCATTAGCCTTTGATGCAAACGTCTTTTCGAAATTGGATGGAAGGGACGAATTCAACGTCCCTCTAACTATAATAACAACAGATTCAGTGTCTCAAAGGTTCCCACATAAGCGGAATTTGAGAGGGGTGAATGTACGCAGCCTTACCCCTTTAGAGTGTAACCTTGCCGAGAGGCTGTTTCCAATGACCCCAACCTTATAAGGTTGCCAACACGAGGACTTCCTAAGAGGTCACTCATCCTGGTATTACTTTTGCAAAATGCATTAAGTGAACTAAGTCACTAGTTTTATCCATTGATTTCTCCTCCCACAACATGAATGTATTGTATAATTCTTGTAAGTTTTCTAAAAACAAACATTATTTCTGCGTAGAAAGACACACACACACAGCATGCAGCACAAAACACAATCTCAGAATCAACATGACGTCATGCAAAGGCTCACGTGCTGACATCACACTGGCTTACTTATCTGAGACGTAACAATAAACATAAAACGGATAAGAACCCCATGTGTCATCTCGAATCCTAACTCATCATACGTCAGCATCACGTGCTTCTCACGTGCCCATCTTTAATATTCCTGTACCATGCGATTCCTGTACAATATCATGCAGCAAACCCCAACAATTGCAATTTGCAAGGTCACCAATAGTTTAACAAAATCATGTTATTTACTATGAAAACCATCTACAATACCCACTATCAACATAAATGTAAAAATTGAAAAACGATTATCCAGGATTCCAGTCGGCTAAAACAAACAGATAGCAAAAGACACCTATACGATTCCTCAAACTGTACTGAATAATCCATTTTTCTCTTCTTTTCTTTTTCTAGTTATTCGACTCGACTTGAATTTTAAACTCTCTTCCACTTTTTCCCCTTCTTCTCCTCTCTTCCTTCTGTGGTATGTACAAAGAAACTGTGGAGAGACCATATAGAGAGAGTCAAGGGAAGGGACAGTTTTGCTTTCTACAAGGAGACGCCTGAAGTCAACTGATACTACCCTTGATCTTCGGGCCTTCATAACGCGCACCTATGACTGTTAAGTCTTCGGGTTCCTCCCTCTCTTCAAGCCATGAGTATCCTTCCTTCTCCTCTTCTGGGATTGCCAATCCCTTAACTGCACCACGAAAGGAAAGCAATATCATATTGACTAGTTATGCGTCGCGTTATGCCCTTCGTAAGTCTAAACAAACCGAGTTGAGTCAAGCTCCTTGTTTGGACTAGAGCTCGATAAGGTATTAATGAGCTCGAGTAGTGAGCTAAGCCTTGATAGTATACTCGTATTCTACATACTTAGCTCGTTAAGAAACTCAAGCAAAGTAGAGCTCATTATTAAGTCAAACAATTCAAGATACTAACAAGCCATTATCTTGCATCAAATAGTTATCATTTAACAAGATACTAGGCTACTATAGAGCGATCACCAATCCATTATCTAAACTAACCCTGAGAGTACCAATCTCTTACGGACCCATTAACGAGTTCTTGCCGGGCCTTTTAATGAACTACATATGAATTTTAACGAGATAAGTATTCACATGCTGAAAATCAGCGCATTCAGCTCATACAGCCTGCTCAACCTCAACTCTTCTACTTGTCAATCCTCGAAATCAAGCATGAAGCTCAATATCAGTAGTTCATTGAATGCAGAATTCATTCACACTCATCTCAAAGACAATCTGAAGATAGGCATGGAATAATTTCATACCTGAAAACTTGTCAAAGGGGTGCTCCAGGTAGTAAGTGCAGTGGCGGCCATCGGGATCAGAGTACGGTGGGCCCAAGACATCAAGTACAGCACATGCTGTCACGGCAGTAAAGCAGTGCATATTACCACCAGCTGCTGGATAAAGGATCGAAGTATCACATGGAGCAGTGAAATCCGCATTCACTTTAAGCTTTGCCAACCGAGCAGTCATAACGTTATCCGAATCTGTCAATTCGATGTCATATAGTGATTTAAAAGGCATGTTTGGATAACTCTGGCCCACACATTAAAACCTTCCAATCCTAGGCATGGCAAAAGGAAAGTACTTGCAATATATACTGTGGATTTACTAACGATATCTCCTAGGTCTAAGTTTCAAAAAGATCATAAAGCTTAGCGAAAGACTCAAGTGACAAACCGTAGTCACTTGGGTAGTGGACTAGCTTCGAATGTTTAAAGGGAACCACTATAAAAATCGTGGTTCATTCTTCTCTCTCTTTACTTTCATTTCTTGGACTTATTATTTGTTCTTAGCTTCAATTGTTGGATTTTAAAGTTTAAGTTTCCAATTTATTGCAAAAGAACCTCGCTAATAGTTAGTTTAGCGCACTTAAAGATGTGTATGTGGCTCCCACCGAAACAATTATGCCCGTATGATGATAGGTTAGTGCACTTAAGTGCGTGTGCATGTGTGCTCATTCCGTGTGCATGTGACAAAAGTAGAAATGATATCATTCGGTTTCTATTACGTAACTATTTCCTAAATTCTGTAGTTATCCAAATGAATGTGTGCAAAATAAGCATTAAATAACGAGTTTAATGCATCCAATGCGTCAAACGTATATCCCACGCAACTCTTCAACAAAATTCATTCCGAGCGTATCAATCAGCTTTATATAGGAATAGAGACCAAACCTTTCCCCACGGATGGTTGTCGCCACATTATTCCACCAAAAAAACGTGAATATAAACTAAGATGACACCGTAAGCATATCATAATCCAAGTTTGCAGGAAACATCCATCAAGCCAGAAAAGGACACCATTAATGGCGAGTGCTAGCCATCTTAGAAACAAGGTCTCAAGTATTTCTCTCTTTTGAAATATAAGGGGGAATTTCAGTGAGTTAATCATTATGCCATATATGCAATCGAACAAGGGCCTATTATATGAAATTTTGAGTTAACTGTCACATGATCAATCATTTTATAGTAATGCTTTTGTAATGGACTCCATAACAACTCTTCTGAGAGTGTGACAGTGCGAAGGTGGATCCTAGACCACTCATTTGATTGCTAACATCATCTCTCTTCCACCTAACATCACCCCCTCCCCCCTCTTAAACTAAATGTGTGATTTAGAATTTAACATCTCATAAGAGTCACCTTCTATGTATATATACATATACATACAATTATACATATACATATATATATATATATATATATATATATATATATATATATGAGAGGGCGAAAGCGTGAGAGGAGAATCCTGACCCTCCATTGTAATAGACGCCTAAGATTTATTGAACATTAAAAAAAATTAACAATTTACGGTCAAGATTTGTAGAGTATTGAAAAAAAAAAAAAAAAAAACACAATTTTTTCACTTACTTCTTTTTTTATATTCTATGAAGGGGTATAGGCCATAAATTGTTAATTTTTTTTAATGTTCAACAAATCTTGGCTGTACATTACAATAGAAGGCCAGGATTCTCCCCTCTCATGCTCTCACAACAATGCAACCCCATACATATATATACATATATACACATACATATATATACATATATATATATATATATACACATATACATATACATATATATATATGTATGTATATATATATGTATGTGTGTGTGTGTGTGTGTGTGTAAGGTGAATATCAAACGAAAGCATTTGACTATGATGAGATATGAGAGCTTAAATCTCAGCCATTGAATTCAAAATGAAGGGCTGAGATTGCACATATAAAGAGGAGGGGAGAGAGAGAGAGTTTTTAGGGCATTTTTATATGTACAATCTCAACCCTTCATTTTGAATTCAATGGCTAAGATTTAAGCTCTAATATTTCACCATAGTCAAATGCTCTCATTTGATATTCACCCTATATGTATATATGTATACATACATACATACATACATATATGTGTGTGTATATATATATGTTTATGTATGTGTATATGTGTGTGTATATATATATATATGTATATATATATATATATATGTATGTGTGTGTATATATATATATATATATATATGTATGTGTATATATGTTAAACTACCATACGAGTATAAACATTTACTATAGTAAGGTTATTGACTCAAATTATTGCGAATATTCTTCAGATTGTAACCTTTAAAAGCAACCTGTATTCTCTAAAACATCAATATGATGGCAACACCCATCACATAACATCTGAGATAAAACAATACTAACTACAAATTGTAATTTGATTCCATGCTATTGACGGGTGCATACGCCTGAGGGGAAAAAACTTACTTTGCAAAGTGCCTCCAGCAGCAGTATTACCGAAAAGATCATCATCGACCCAATCATACGACTTGATGTGCATAGTACCGAAGAGGAGTTTACTGAAAACAGTCATCCCCGGATGATTGTGAAGCGGAAGGACTCCTGACGGTGGCAAGCAAAATATTCCCATCTGAAGATTACAATCACATTCAAAGCGTCAAACCCTAAATGCACCTCCCATTATCAGAGGTTAGCCTGTTCTGTTTGGCAACTGGATAAAGAATGGTAGAGAGCGCTAAAGAGATGGAGGGTAAAAAGGGAGACGGTATGAGATTATTCTACCCTTATTTGGGTAATGTCTACAAAAGAGGGTAAACAGGTTACCCTTGTTTGACAAATGGGTAAAAAGGTAAGGGTAAATAGTTATAATTAAAAAAAAGATAAAATTATCCAAAACTCTTATAATTTTACCCTCCCCCTCTTTACTCCGAAATTGGAGGGTAAAGAAACCGCTGGTAACGGGAGATAAGTTTTAATTCCTAATCCCATAGCCCCTCAAAACAATTCGCCAAACATGGGTAAGGGTTTACTCTTCCATTACGCTTAACCCTCTTTACCCTGTTGCTAAAGAGGGCGTAAAAGTCTCTGAGAAACATACCGAGAATTTGTCGCATTCATAAAGGTGTAGATAAGTTATGATCGGAGATCTTTTCGCTCTCACAGCTCGGAAATATGGCATGTCTGCACTGAGGCCAACATCTGATGGTTTTAAATTCTCTGCAGATAAGAACCATGAAGATAAGCATTGATGGATAAAGGAAAAACAGAGAGCACCAAAGACAGTTTTTCAACTTGTTTGTACAACTTAAGTTTGCTACATGTGGAGTCCTTCATATATGCTTCTCATTTTTCATGCACTATAAATATTAAATAATTTAACAACAACAACATTCCCAGTGTCTCACGGGCTCCCGCAAAAGCAGGGTCTGGGGGGTGAATGTACGCAGCCTTACCCCTTCCGAGTGGAAGAGAGGCTCTTTCCGACGACTCCCAACCTGAAGATCTTGCCATCCTGGACGCAAAGCATCCTAAAAAGGGGTATAAATATTAAATAATTAAATTATAAAATAGAAATTTAAGTCAACGCCATACTAAGGATCTGCTTGGGGGTCTAGACCAATCCTGAGGGTTAATATATATTTGTTTTGATACTTAGAGATGAACTAAAAGCTATCATAACTTGTTAGCATAGCGATTAGACTACACTTTTCCGCAAGAGGTCTTAGGTTCAAATCTCATCCCGCTCCTTACCATCGTCAATTAAAAAGAAACATTAAAGTATAAAACCCTCCAACCCTGTGTGAAAATCATTTAGGATCTAATTTGAGTCCTCAATACAAATGACAAAGATCATTAAATTACAGATATACAATTAATTACTATTTCCCCCTTATAATCATAATCACATGCACATACATGAAACCTTTTCCAAGCTTTAAATTATGCAAAAATACAATGTGTGATTCTGCAAACATTTCATTTTCCGCTGTTGGTAAAGTACCATAATGTCCACATGTAAAGTTGAAAAAAGGGTGAAGCTACATATAAAAACAAATATGATAAAGTATCTGCATAACGATATCATATTAATAAAAGGAAAATAAATGCACATAACACTTTTCCATTTACAGCCAAATTCAATGAGATTTCCACCATTGACAATCTCCATTGTTTATTACATTTTTGGGTGCTAAGAAAAAGAAGCAAACCCAAACTACGTTAGTGACTCAAATCTAAATAACACCCAATAATGCCACCTGATTTTAACTAGATTAAGACATGATTTAGTACCCTTTTAGCAAGTTGAACAAATTATATGGCTTCCTCATTAATCCACAAGACTAAATTATTGATACAGTCAACTATAAGCGCATTATAATGATAGGATCAGATTACCATACAACAGCATTGCTTGATAGGAAAGGGAAGTAAAACCCGTGTCAAATTTCACCTGAGCCTTTAAGTTTGACACACGGAGTTGGCATATATATGCGTATAATAGGCCTAAGTGGGATTTCATCCTAAGATCTATTGACATTAGTTAGAGTATCCGACTGGAATAATATACGTCAAATCTCTTTTTTCTAACAAATGTAATGTGAGATTTTTACTAGACTCGCACGTGAAATCTTTAATAACCCAGCACGGGCATGAGTTTCTTCACTTGGTACGTAAACGGTGTTGGAGATTTGAACCTATAACCTCGAAACGCTCCACATTGGCCTAGGCGTGAATTTCTTTATGATATCACCAAAATCTTATAATTGATTGAATTAGACACAAAATGTGACATATCAAACTAACAAAAACAACAAACCCAAATCAAGAGAAAATACCCAGAATTGAACATATGCGTTGCACATCCTCAGGAGGAGGGATAAACCCAGTTCCCCCATTGGCAAAAACCTCCTTGCAAGTCTCAAACAGCGTCTGAACCATCGTTTGTTTTCGCTGCCGACGCCGGCTCTTCTTCGCTGACCGACTAACGGCGGTTTCCTTAGGCAATTTGGCGAATTCTTTCTCGTTTCTATTCACCAAACTCGGCTCAATTCCCATGAAATCAAACTCCTCTAGGAACAAACCCAATATAAGTATCCCACAAAACACTTGAAAATGTAACTTTTCTTTCTGGGTTATCTCCCCAAATCAAAGAAAAAAACACAATTAATCCATAAAACCCACCAAAAAGTACGAACCAAATCAGAGAAAACACCAAAACCGAACCGTTTCAGGTGAAGCAAAAGAGCAGAAAAATAAAAGAAAGAGGAGAGAGAATAGCTTGAGTTGGTAAAAGGGGGGACACTACAAAGTACAAGTGAAAAAGAAAGAGGAAGAAGAGAGGGAGAGGGAGAGGGAGGAGATGAAGGAGAGTGGAAGGAGGGGGATAGTAGTAGGTATAAAAGAGGAGAGAGAAAACCAGGGGCCATGGCTTACGTTTTCCGGTGGGCTGTTCAAATACCACCCCTTCCCCCCCTCTCTGTTCTTTTCTAACCCCCCACTTTCCCTCTCTCTCCTCTCTCCTTATATTTTTGTTTTTCTTTTTTTTTTTTAATATCACTACAGGAATTTAAAAGATTATTTATTTATTTATTTATTTATAGAAAATTCTCTGACTTTTGTATCAAAAACAAAAAGAATTATTTATTAAACCCTCTCATATTTAAAAAATTATCACTTTACCCATAAATAATTTTTTGAGCCATTTTGTCCTTCAAAATAAAATAATTAAGTATTTTATTTTATTTTTAGGTAAAATTTTATGTTTTGAGGAAAAATAAAAAAATTTAAATTTATAAATAAAAGGATTTTTATATTTATAGAAATATAATTATTTTAATTAATTATATAATATTATAATATCAATAAAAATATTATATTTTATCTTATAATTATAATATTATTACTATAATTAATTAAAATAATTATATTTTTATAAATATAAAATAATTATATTTTTCCTAAATATAATTAATATAAAAATATAAAATATAATATTTTTTATAAATAATTATATTATATAGTAGCCCCCTGAAGGGAGAAGGCTGCGTACATCTACCCTCCCCAGACCCTGCTATTGCGGGAGTCCTTGCAGGCACTGGATTTGTTGGTGTTGTCGTTGTTTATAAATATAAAAAATTTCCTTAATTCTATTGTGAAAAATATAATTTTTGCCTAATAGTATAAAATTTTCTTATAAAATATAATTAAATATTTAACCCATCACTTTTGAGGGGCAAAATAGTCAAAAAAAGTTTTAATGGGATTAAGTGATAAATTTTTAAAAGTTAAGGGATTTTGGAACTGCTTTTATTTGTGAGGAAGATTTTCTGTATTTGAAACAAAAGATATGAGGTTTTCTGTAATTTACTCATTTATTTATATTTTAATATTTTATATTTTTAAAAATAATAAAAAGATTATAATCTTTAATTAATAAAAAAATCATTATGCTGTGTTTGGAGCATAAATTGGAACCTAAAATTGGAACTGAGGCTGAAATTGGGGACTTGAATTCTAATTATGTTGTTTGATTCACCTGCTGTAAATGAAATTACAATTTCACTATCTAAATCCATAGTATTGGATTTTAATCGAAGATTATACTTCCCAATTTCTTAGAGTAGGTGTAAAGATTGCAATTTTATATTAACTTTACTGACCTAAAATTCAAAATAACCCTACTTGATTGGATTAGTCTAAAATGACTCTAAATCTAAAGACTTAAACAAAATCTAAAATTTGACCTGAACTTTAAAATTATTCAACTCGAATAACTTAAACTTAAAATAACTAAAATTATTTTAACTTAAAATCTAAAGTAACCCAATCTAATTGATCCGGAACTCAAAATGACTCAAATTCTTGACTTGCGTATAATGTAAGCAAGCTGAGGTGTACACTACTCAAAATCTAATATACACTATGTTACGTGTCAATAAATGCAATTATTTTTTTTTGAACATTATAAATGCAATTATTAATTATTTTATATGCGGTATTTATTAATTATTTTATATCTTTGAAAAATTTATTTTAAATGTTAGTTATGTCATTAATCTTTATATTTTACTTTATTTACTGTATCAATTTAATTTTTATACTTTTGATTATATTTATGTAATTTTTTATGTGATAGGAATTTTCGCAACCTAGTTTAATATCAAAACTAATTTAAGTTTTTGATTGAAGCTGTAGCAACACATTAATTCATCCTGTGTAAACATTGAACATCTTTTTCCAAATACCGACTTCACTTGGAAAACACTAATAAGTACTAATTAACATTGCAATTTCAGTTAAAACATAACAATAACTTTAATATTGGACTTAATTGACACCATTAAAATATAAAGATTAGATTGACATAATAAACAAAGTAAATAAATTAATGACGTAAGTAATCTTTTTTTTTTTTCCCCCCGAAAGGCAAGCACATTTATTTTATATAGGCAAGCACATTAAAATATAGGCATTTATATAAATCATAAACCTTCTCGGGAGTCAACTGACTCAACCACTATTTACAAGTATTTATTCTATATTCATGTCCTTCAAGTGCAAAAAATTAAGACAAGACTAGACATTTATTTTGATTTCCCTAACTATACTCTCCTGTGTCATCTTTACATCCCTAAATCTTTTGAAATTCCTCTCATTCCAAATACTATATACCGTGGTTGCTAAAACGAACCTCTTAATCTTGCTCGTTGGCAGCTAGTTCTTAACTGTATACTTTAACCAATTTAAATCCATCTTCGGTGACAAATGAAAGCGAATCCTGCTCCATAAAATATATCTGCTTCCAAACACTTTGTATCTATGGACACGAGAAGAAAACGTAAATAATCCTTATTTTAACTTTAAATTTGGATTTCACTATAGTGTAACGCATTGAGGAAAAAAAAAAGTTTATGTTGATTTATTTGTTTTAACAAAAAAGTTTTTCCCGTTATATTCCTACAATTTTATCATACAAAATGAATAGTAATTCTTGCTCCAAAATTAAGTTTTCTCCGTAGAGAGTAAATTGACTTCCCATCAAGGAGAGGGAAATGTATTTTTCTTCATGAAATAGAAAGCATTTTCTCCAATTAACTTCATCTTGGTAAAGCGAGAAATCTTATATAAATATAAGAATAAAATTATTTTTTGAAACTAAACAAACAAAAGTTGCGCTAAAAAAAAGGTTTAACCAAATAAAATTTCTCAATGAAAACATTCAGAGGAAAAAAAATTTCAGAAAGGAAAACGTTTTCTCTGCAACTAACCAGAGCCCTAATTAATATATCAATTTAGATTTAGAGATATCATATATTAACAAATAGTCCTTCCCCAATTTATCCTCGTTGTACGGGTACTGGCAATATTCCCACCCCAAGGTCACGTATTCGAGGGACACACCCCATCCTCCAATGGTATTATCGATTAAATAAAAAATAAATCAAATACTAACAAATAATCCTTGTACCAACATCAATCCATGTCCATTGCGAGGTGGTGGTGACGTCGAAATTACAGTATTCGTTCGGGACTGCATATCGTTTTATTTTGGTTCATTGAGACTAGATATCTAATACAAAGCAAATCTACGGGGTGATGTTTGGAATTGCAGTGTTCGCCTCGGAACTAGTATCTAGTACAATACCAACTTGATTGGATGTGAGATGTAGCGCGTGATAGATTGATCCCACATTGGTAGAGATGGGAATTAAATGCCAGTATATATGTCTAGAGAGCTGTTTCACCCATTATCAATTAGTTTTGAGTTTAACTTACTTTGGTGTGTATCAAAATTCTTCTTATTATTTCTAAAAATATATTAATACTAAAATATAAATAACCCATTTTATTTACGTAACAAAATATAGGAGGTCCATGAGGTAAAAAGATCACTTAAGTTGACTGCCACTATCGAATACTGTGTGCGTGGAAAACTAACAGTAAAAGGCTAAATATCAGAATAATTTAATATTTTTAAATTAGTAATTATTTTATTTTTTATTTTGACATTAGTTATTTTGCTATGACAATATAAACTCCCTATTAAAAAATACAAATTAGTATCTAATGTATGTTATCTAAAAGACAATTTATTAACAAAAAAATCATACTAAGACTGCATTTGGTCTAACTTTTTAACAGTTTAAAGCTGTAAAAAAGCTATTTTTGACTGCAGAATTTACGTTTGGTAGGCAGAAAAGATCTTTTTATATCTTTTTAACAGTTTGAATAGAAAAATAAAAAAATTATTTTATAACTAATCAGAAAAAGATGCAAAATTAGATCCTTTTGCAGCTTATTTCATAGAATTGCTTTAAAAATATCATATTAACATTAAATTTTCATCACCATGACCTACTTTTACTTATTATCACCACTCTCACTGACCACCACACATTTTATGGTCATGAGTTGCTACATTCACCACTTTTCACTACCATGATTAATTATTATCATGATTCTTTCTTACCTACTATAATTACATAATTTATATTATTAAGTTATTTTTGTTACTATAGTAGATAAATTATTTTTTTAACTTGTATTGAAATGCTTTTATTTTGTTCAAAAAAAAAAAACTTTCTGCATTGTACAACCAAACACTTCACTGAAAAAAGATATAGATCTTAAATTGACAGATCTTATTAAAACAGATAAACTTAAAAAAGATATGCTAAAATGAGATGAACCAAACGCACCCTAAATAGACTTTTAAAATATCATTATTGGGTTTAATATATTTTCATGAAAATATTGTTTGAATTTCGATAATTTTCATGGGAAAAGTCCTTGTCATATACTTTTTAAGATTATTTACGTCAAATGTCTTTAAAATTTGTTTTTTGCATCAACTTAGTTTTCTTACGTTTGAGGTTTTTTTTTTTAATTTAGTTCGTGTAAAATTTGCATTGTGTCAACTTAGTCCAATAGACTGAATGGCAAAGAAATCGCTCACGTAATTCTGACCTCTATATAGTCATGTAATATATGTAAGTGATCCAATACAAATTCATTCTTTGACTTAATTTAAACTCATCTGTGACCCAACCATTAAAATTTTCTTCTCCCACTCAACATCAATTTACTCTAAGGCTATATTTATACAATGTATATTGCATAAGATTAAATTGATATAATTAAAAATATTAGAACTAAATTGATACAATCAAAAGTATAAAGATAACTAAATTAGTACAGTAAACAAACTATAAACTAACAGCGTAGACAACTTTTTTTTTAGTAATAGTTGAATACAAAGTCAAAACATTAACCGAATAATTCTTTCTGCTAGAGGGGAGAGTTTCAATAATACTAACCGAACTCGATCCGATTATGATGCTTAGGCCTCCTAATCCGTTTCAGATAAACTTAAAGTTGTATGTCTTTACCTTTTCTTTAAAAAAACTCTACCCAGTAAATTCGCCTAGGGGAGGAACATCTTTACCATCAAAACTGACACATTTTTTCGATAATTTGCGAAAAAATCGCTAAACAAGCCGGTCAATTGCTAGGCGAGGCCTAAGACCGCCCGCATCAACACAGAAACCAAAACAACCAACACAAAATTAGAAAACAGAAACATCTTGCTCGCCTCAAGACCCGACAAACCAGACAAAGAGAACAAGAACAGAAAAGATACGGGGCAACAACACCAGCGCGTGAAAAACCAACACTAGCTGAAGAAGAACCTAGCTAAAGAAGAGACAAAAGGCCAGCACAAGAATCGGGAACAGGGCTGAAGCCACAACCCAGACCCCAAGCCAAATCAGCGAGCCAAAATGTCTGCCACCATAGCCGGATCGAAGCCATCAAAACTGATACATGTCAACATATTTAGGCAATGAGGGATATTTGATACGCTGTCTTTACCCGGACTATAGATTACGCCAAACAGTTAGGGACACCAACAATGGATGCCATTTTTCGAAACTAGGCTAGCTATAATATCATTTCAGATGATAACATTTTGCCTAATTTCATGTAGAAAATCAATTTACGAATAAATATAGGAACAGGATAAGCTGACATTTGTCATTTTATTTTTAGGAAATCATCACTTACGTATCTGAGGTTTGAGCATTTATCACTTAGATACACTGACATTCTAATATATATACAATGAACTACCGTAAGGTTCGAATATTTTATCGCCTGGGTATCCTAATATTAGAATTTGATGAAATTTTGTAAAAATTTGACAAATTCTATTCAAAAATATTGATTAATGTACTACATAATTCCAATAGTATATATAAGTCATATGCCAATTATATCGGATGGAATTCAAAAAATTACAATAAAAAATTTATCAAATGTTGATGCAAACTACCTAAATATTGCCGAAATCGCGTGTCATGTTAGTATTTTTGGTTAAAAAAAAAAAATCAAATTCTTATGAATATACTAATATATTGTAAGAATCATGTTCCGTTTCAGCATTTTTCAACAAAAATCTATCGATTCATAACAAAAGAGTATATGATCAATAGAACTTTACAACTTTAAAACTTCAGGATGCCTAACTGATAAAATGTTTAAATCTTAAGGTACTTTATTATATATATGATGAAATATTAAGGCACCTAGATGATAAATGGCTAAACCCAAAATACATAAGCGATAATTTCCTGACTTTTAGACAAAGAGGTTGAGAGCTGAAATCCTATAAACGTATATGTAAGGAAATGGAATCTAAAGTATGAAAGATGAAAATGGATCATTGACTTTTGAATTGACAAGTACAACAAATAATGAACTCAGCTATACAATTTTTTTTTTTAATTATTATTTTAATGATGGTAAAGCCTTGGGGGAGGGGGAGGGGGGAGGGGATAAACCCCTTAAAGTCCTCAAAGAGGACACCACATTTTGAGCTTTGTGGAATTCGATCCCGGGTCACCTCGTTGGCACCCGGCGATCATGACCACTCGGCTATGTCCCTAAGGGACAACTCAGCTATACATAATTCAACCTTAAGTTATATATGGTAATTTACTAATTAGGTATTATAAATTTAGGGGTATAAACGAACTGAACATTCAATGAACTACTCGTACTCGAAATCGATTAGAGATCGTTCGCATTCATTACGGGGGCTCGATAACTTATCGAGCCGAGTTTGAACAGGGGGTGCTCAGCTCGTTAACATTCGTGAACAGCTCGATAAGAGCTCGTTAAAGGCTCATTAAGATCTCGTTAACAATTATATTGGTTCAGAAGTGGTTCAATAATGATTCAATAGTAACATAAAAAGCTTGGCTCGATAGTAAGCTTGACTTGAGAGTTAAAAGAGCAATACACTTGAGAAAAAGAGCAATATTTGTGTGTGTTTTGTGTGTGTTTCGGGAAAAATAAAGAGCAATATGGATAACATATTCGAAAAAAGAGCAAGAAGAAAAAAATGTTACAGAAAAAATGAATAAAAAGAGCAACGAATTTACAATCGGCGATCAGAATAATAATATGACAATATCCTTACGAAAAAGAACAGGAAAGATAATATATATATATATATATATATATATATATATATATATATATATATATATATATATATATATATGGACTTGTCTTAAAAAAAAGGAACAAGAAGAGAAAAATGTTTAGACTTTATTATACGTGACAAAGTGGAGGCCTGGCAACTGAAAGATGACGTAGCCACTGAGAGGATAATGTGTCAATTTAGGTGGCCATCAGGAAGATGACATGGAAAATGGCACGGAATGGCATCGATGATGATGATGTAAAATCCCTTCTTTGTTCCTTTTCTAAAATATATTGGCCTTTTTATCTTTTCTTTGTTAATAAATGTTGCGTTTTTTTTTTAACAGAAAACTATCTACATTTTAGGTGAGATATTAGAAAATCATCTAATTTTTCTAATTTTTTAAAGTTCATATCTAAACTTTTTAAAAAATATTAAAGCACCTAGATGATAAATGGCTAAACCCGTACATAAGTGATAATTTCCTGACTTTTAAACTAAGAGGTTGAGAGCTGAAATCCTACAAACGTATATGTAAGGAAAAGGAATCTAAAGTATGAAAGATGAAAATGGATCATTGACTTTTGAATTGACAAGTACAACCAATAATCAACTCATCTATACATAATTTCAACCTTAAGTTATATATGGTAATTTACTAATTAGGTATCGTGAATTTAGGGTGTAAATGAACCGAATATTCGATGAACTACTAGTGTTCGAAATCGATGAAAGCTCGTTCATGTTCATTACGAGGGCTCAATAGCTTATTGAGCCGAGTTTGAGCAGGCTCGATAAGTATAACGAGCTGAGTTCGAAAAGGGGAGTGCTCGGCTCGTTAATATTCGTGAACAACTCAATAAGAGCTTATTAAAGGCTCATTAAGATCTCGTTAACAATTAATATTGGTTCGAAAGTGGTTCAATAATGGCTCAATAATAACATGAACAGCTCGGCTCGGTAGTCAACTTGACTCGGCTCGATAAGCCTAATGAGTTGAGTTGAGTATCGAACGCACTAATGTCTTATTGAACCAAGCTCGAACAAGGGCTGGAAAGCTCGATAAGAACTCGGCTCGAACTCGGGTTCGAACAGGGGAATGCTCGGCTTGGTTCAGCTCGTTTACACCCCTACATGAATTTTGAGCATGTATCATTTAGTTACTCTTATTATTTTAATATAAAGAAATGAGATAATCTCATATTTGAAAATTTTTATGACCTGAATACCTTATACTTGAATTTGGTGAATTTTTGTTAGAATTCAGTCAATTATTATCTGAAAATGTTAATGTAATACATGATTATGATAATGTATATAAGTCATGTCATAAATAGAGCACATTAATATTACAAGTTTAGTAACTGAAAAGCACATTAATATTCATATTAACTAAGAAAAGAATTGCATAAATAGGGCACCCAACTCCGATTTATACTTTATAAATATCAAATCAGGATTCAAACACCATCAATCTACTATTCAACAAAGAAGAGCCCAAATATTTCATTTCCATCTCAGGCCGACCACGAAAGAAAAAATAACTTACGTTCTGATCCATGAGCCTCTTTGCAAAGGTAAGACCACATGCCTTTCATCTATTATATACGAAATCGGTTAAGGGTATTAAATGATAGAAGCCCTAGATGCTGGCCTCACCTGCGTAAAGAAAGGCGCTAACCTAGCAAAAACCAGTGGTAGATAGGGTCTATGTGAGCGAAGGGTCTATGGTTTTCCCTAAGGTGAAACATAGGAAAAGAGGTTTATATAACCATGACCTACAGCGTCAAAACGTCGTTTTGAAAGGGTAGCAAACAACAAGAGCATGAAGTGTTGACCCCACCAACGAAAAAAGATGCAGCTTGCAAAAACTAACGGCATGTAAGGTTTGCATAAGCAAAAGGGACAGAGTTTTGAAAGGATGCAATTCACAACGCGTTTAATTTGACTCACACACGTAATTCCACACGTGCAACGCTTCCTAACAAATTATTAGTCTCAAAGGTGCCTCACCATTTCATGCCTCAAAAGGTTTAAAGTTTATAGAGGCCTTAAAAATCGCATGTATTATTCTGAGCTAAGATGATACTCGGTCATTAGGAACAAAAACGTTATTACAACAAGAATCAATCATTAGTAAGTGCACAAGTGCCACAATGACCAGAACAAGACGAAAACATGATTAGAATTATACAACAGTATTAAAGAAATAACGAACATGACATGAAAGTCATACCATAATTAATACAAATACATTAAACTTTTACAGGACAAAAAGCATAGTGAGCAGACTTGCATGGAAACAACGTGAATAAAATTGCAAAGGTTCAGTTGTAACAACTATCATAATAATACTAATGCTTTGCTAATCAAACTAAAGAAGTTAAAACCTTTTTTTTGACTTCTCTGTACATTCTCTGTCTACAAAGTCAAGCAATTCCTCGGCGGGGAGGGATGACCCTTCGTCCTCCCCCCTACGCCGCGTGCACCTCGGGCCACCAACCGCCGGGACCTCGGGCCCCATCACAGCCTCGGGCCCGTCGACCACACGGTCCCCTCCACTTCCGGGTCCACCACAGCTTCCTGAACCACCATCCTGTTGGTGTATTTTTCAAATAAGAATTGATAATTAAGTATTTGAAATTTGTTCCAATGTTGTTTGAAGTGATTTTTACTCGTATGGGATGTGTGTCGACACATAATCCTATAGAACAGTGCTGCAGAGGTGTGTGTCGACACACAAACTTACAGAACATGTGTGTCGACGCACAGGATTGTTTTTTTAATTGTTTTCGCGTGGTTAATTTCCGAATTTTGGCCCCCCATTTTGGGGTGTGTTTTGGGACATGTCTTTTCATACTTGTATTATAAATACTTCCCCTTGGTTATACTTAAAAGGATGGTTTTGATGAAATTAAAATCATAAAAGACTTGGAAAAGGTTCCAAGAGATTGAAAGAACTTTGTTCAAGAGTTTGATCAAAAAATGTTGAAAGTTCTTTGACAAAACATCATTTTCATTCATCTCACTATGTCTCTCCCTTTACATATTCTCTTATTCATATTTGGTT
Source organism: Simmondsia chinensis (assembly GCA_018398585.1). Lineage (NCBI taxonomy): Eukaryota > Viridiplantae > Streptophyta > Magnoliopsida > Caryophyllales > Simmondsiaceae > Simmondsia > Simmondsia chinensis. The sequence goes on along the minus strand of JAGTTD010000008.1, from coordinate 35,204,460 downwards.
GTTGTTGTATCCTCGAGGATATTTCGCGTACCAAAATAAGTCTTAAGGAAAGTGATTACATAGCTTCACCAACCTGAGATGTTTTGGTTACCCGGTTCCCGGTTTATTGGGAAATTCTCTAACACATCCTTCCCATCCTGGCACCATCTCCAGAAGCACCACCTCCCGTCCACAACCACCACCTCCCGGTCTCCTCCTTCACTTCCCTTCCACCACCGCCCCCTGAACCACCACCCTACCCACTTTCAGATCCGGTCCTAAACCTCAGGTGACCCTTAGTCCTCCCCCCTTCCCTCGCTTCCGCCTAATTCCTCCCCCCCCCCCCCCCCCCCCCCCCCCCCCGCCGTCCCCATCCGCCATAGGGTTCCCTCCATCCACCTCCTCCACCTAAGTTCAATCACTTCCAGAAGACCCATCTCCTAACGACCCGGCGCGGGATGACCCACGTCCAGACGAACCGCTCCAGTGCCAATTCCATTCCAGTGCCAATGCCAGCTTTCCACCTCCAGAACCGATCTAGAAGGGTCCGGATGTGCTGTTTTGATGCTACGAGCCACTTGACCCAACCTCCTGTTGATGCACTCTCAGACAAAGAATTACCTCAAGAGGCCACCAGACGACACGTCGTCTTTCACTCGCCAAGCCAGAATTCCTTTCCCCTCTTTTGTGATGTTGGCTCGGTACCCCCCCTATCCGGAACCATCCCTTCCCGGTTTCGTTGCTGGCATCGTGCACGGGAAGGGGGGGTTCCCTTCCTGTCCTCCACCCTCTTCCAGGTCTTCGTTCGTCTTCAGTCAAGTGATTCTGTGTGTGGCTCTGTTCCGGCTCCATCTGATGCCCTTCTAGTCTAAGTCTCTACCTGTTTTTCCTGCATTTGGTTTTTTGGTGTTTTCCCAGTTTCAAGTTATTTGGTGCATGTCCCTGTTGCCCTTTTCCCTGTTTGTTTTGTCTTTATCTATTGTACCCACTTTCACTTACGGGGTGGCCCAGGGCTCGCTTTGACGAGTTGTCTGTCTTTACTTTGACTATGCCGATAATTATAAAAAAAAAAAAACAACTATCATATGTAACACTAAACAGGCAAAGAAAAATGCAACTATTTTAAAGTCAAACAATTACAACATATCACAGATACGATGTTTTAAAATGTACAAACAACCACGCATCACACTAGAAAAAGCTATTTATAAGTATTTGTAAGTTCTATTTTATATTGACAAAGAGTGCAACATCTTTCCCTCAAGCGAAACCAACACTTCTGGAAGTAGGCGATGAGATTTGAACGCAAAACCTCTAGCTAAAGAGACTGAAACACAAACAACTCCACCCACATTTTTATCGCATGATTTTTTGTAAGTTGCGTGCAGTTTTAATTTTCATCAGGCATTAAGGCTCAAGCCACAGAGTTGAAACATACGAGGTGCATATAAATGCCCAAGTGGGGTTTTATCCTTAAATTAATTAGTATTAAGCATGATTATTAAAATTTCGATTCAAATCTTAGAATCTTGTGATTCTACAATTCCATAGTTGTCGACCGATTTGAATCTTAAATAGAATTTTAATTTTGTAGAATTTTACAATTCATTGATATTATATAAAATTAACGGATAGAATCGCAATACGATTTTACAATTCTACCGTTTCGACCTCGATTCTACCACCGTATACAAATAAAATGTAAAAAAAATATAGCATATATTATAAATAAATTTACTTTATTAGTTTGAAGTTAAAGAAGGTTAATAGTTGCTCCAAAAAGTTAATTATGGCGCTATATACTTTTAAGAAAAGCTTCGTGATTATTGTAGCATAAAATAACACATTTATATTGCATAATAATATTAGGGTTATTTACATTTTAGTACCTCAACGTTTTTGAAAATAATAAAAAGAACTCTTACCTTTTTGAATTATTAAAAAGGCCCCTAAGTTTTTGTCATATCAATAAAAAGGTTCCTCTCAAGCATGATAACGTCATTTTCTATCGACAGAGCTAACGTGACAATTGCTTTTTATTAATGCTATAATAAAATAACCAGTAATACGCTTCAACACCCTTATTATTATTTTATATGCACAAAATTCGAGATGTCGTGTTATATAAAAGCTATCTATTTTCGCTTAATTTGTTTCAAAATATAGTTATTAAAGGATATTTTTATCTTTTTACTGTAGAATTAATAAAAATACAGCTACCACATCAGCTATGTCGAGTAAAAATGATAACATTATGTCAAACAGAAGTCTTTTATTAATGCAACAAAAACTTATGGGCCTTTTTATTAATACGACAAAAACTTAGGGACCTTTTTAATAATTCAAAAAAATTAGGGTCCTTTTTATTATTTTCAAAAACGTCAGGGTACTAAAATGTAAATAACCTATAATATTATTATCATATTTGATTATATTTCTTATATATACCCATGTAAATAGAAGTCTTATTTATAACTTTCTGAACTATATAACTGATATTAATACAAAAAATAATTATAATATACATTTAGTAGAATTTTATAATTTTCAATCCGATTTTACGATTTTGATTATAAATTTTTTTACTAATTCTAAATAGAATTTCGATTTTAATAACTTTGGTATTAATAGACGATGGGGGGGTCAAGCATGGAAGTATAACGGATGAAAGTATGGGTCAACTGGGCCCGCCTATATATCAGATGATAGCAATTTCGTACCAGCATCCCGTTTCCTGGGCACTAAACTGGAATTTTTTACCCATTTAGCACAGTTTTTAAAAAAATTTATTAAAATAGTACACTTTAAAAAATATTTATCAAAATAATATCATTTATTGTAACGCGTTAGTACGTCCTATGAACAGTTTTTTTAAAAATTTTTTTTACGGAAGCACAGTTAATTTGTATTCTAAAAATTATTGCATTAAAACTATTTTACATAAATAATTTAAAATTTTAATAATTTTTTAAAAAAAATATACCAACTTCATCATGACATTGTATGTGTCATCTTTTTTATTGTCATGTCATCTACCACATATTCTTTTTAGTTGTTATGTTATTTTTTTGACTAATTGTCTTGGTCACTTATAAATAGTTAATACCTTTTATGGTCCTTTTTCTAAATAATACTTTTCTTCTTGGTCATTTTTGCAAAGTATGTTGCTCTTACGGTGTATAATATCATTTTTATGTTTTCATCCAAAAAATAATAAATTTTCATGTATATAATATTGGCTCAATAAAAATTTAATGAGTACCTAAATAATGAAATGACCTGTATATATTATCGTTATTATTCATTGTATTAAATATAGTCTTCAACCAAAGAGGGCATCAACACGCCGTCACCGGATCCCATTAGAACTCCAAAGTAAAACGTGCTTTCGCGAGAGCAGTAACAGAATGGATGATCTCCTGGGAAGTCCTTACCCTCCGGTTGGGGGCACTTGAAAACAGTCTTTCTTCAAGTTAACACCCCGAAGGGGGAAGGCTGCGTACATCCGACCCCCCCAAACCCTGCGTAGGCGGAAGTCCTTGAGACACTGGGTATGTTCCTATTAAATATAGTCTTCAGGGTACCATTGGGACATTGAAAATATATCTTGCTTTCTATTTACTATATTTAATACAGTGAATAATAACGATAATATATAATGGTCATTTCATCATTTAGGTACTCGTTAAATTTTTGTTGAACCAATATTATATACATGAAAATTATGTGTTACTTTTTGGATGAAAACATAAATAGTAAAAGTTTTCAAAAATGATATCATACACAGTAAGGGCAACATACTTTACAAAAATGACTAAGAAGAAAAGTATTATTTAGAAAATGACCATGAAAGGTATCAACTATTTATAAGTGACCAGGACAATTAGTCGAAAAAATAACATGACAACCAAAAAGAATATGTGGTAGATGATGTGACAATCAAAAAGATGACACATACAATGTCATGATGAAGTTAGTATACTTTTTTAAAAAATTATTAAAATTTTAAATTATTTATGTAAAACAGTTTTAATGTAATAATTTTTAGAATACAAATTAGCTGTGCTTCCGTAAATAAAAAAAAAACCTGTTCACTGGACGTACGCAGTTACAAACGGCGTACGTTGAACGCGCTACAATAAATGGTGCCATTTTAGTAAATATTTTTGAAAGTATGCTATTTTGGTAATATTTTTCAAAACTATGCCAATTGGGTAAAAAATTCCACTAAACCGCTACCCCGGATAAATAAATTAATTATTTATTAAATATATAATTAAATAGTATTTTAATAGATGTCTTTATATTAATAATAATATAGATAAGTTTTTTTTCATTACATGATTAAGATAGTATTAGTTAATTATTCTCTCCTCTAATTCTATAAATAAAGGATAATTAGGTTGTAATAAAAATCATAATTTTTGAAATGTTAACAAATGTCTCTCACTTCCTTACTACTCTCTCTCTCTCTCGCTCAATTTCTTCTTTATCTCCCCCAATTTTTATGTCAATATAGTTATTATTGTAACATACCCCCTCCGACATGGTTCATATTTTAAAAATGTTGTATGTCGTGAGGAAAAATCACAAAAATGTTATGAAAAAGGTGCTTAAGAACTAATTTATCATTAACGATAAACTATGCCTTAGTCGTGCCATTTTTGTGCGCCCCCTTCTTGTGTCGTGTAGCATTATTCTTCACATTTACATCTTGTTGTCGAGTAATGCTACACGACATGAGAAGAAACATACGAAAATGTCACAACTAGGATATAGTTTATTATTAATAACAAACTATACCCTAAGTACCTATTTCTCGTAATATTTTTTGTAATTTTTTTTCTCGACATGTAACATTTTTGCTTCTAGTCCTCTTTGTCCCCCAATTTTACTTCCCACTTTTCTGCTTTTCTTCCTTGCACGCATTACTATACAATACGCCTTTTTCTATACCAACATTAATGTTAATAGTGACAGGATAATATTCATAAAAATCTTTAAATTATTTGTTAGAATTAAAATAATTTATCAAAATGACATATTTGCCAAAAATATTTACCAAAAAGATACAGTTACAAAAATATTTACGAAAATGACACACTTTACTATAGCGATACCAATGAACGCCGTTAGAAATGGCGTTCGAAAGAGAACGGCTTTCAGACACCGTTAGAAATGATGTCCAAAAGCCTTCCCTTTCGGACGCCATTTCTAACGGCATCCAAAACAGTAACCCTGTGTGTCGACACACAGGAATGCTTTTTGACAGTCATCTTTGCGCCCCTTTCCCAATTTTTGGTGTTTTTTTCTTGGTTTTTCTTTGGGACGTCTTCTTCGGTTAGATACACATTTTATTCTCCTATCTGATACTTATTTTACTGACTTGAACATATGAAATTAATTGGAGAATCACAAGAACAAAAGGAATAGAAGAACATCTTCATATATTTTTGTGTGAATTCAAATGTTTGGTTTGTTAAACTTGACTAATCTCACTACATCTTCACTCTATGTTTAATTATTGATGTATCTCTGTGAATATTTTTATCAATAGTTTGAAGATCTCTGTAAATATTATCCAAAGGGGGCTAGTTGACATTGCGGATAAGTATTTGAAATTTAAGAGAATATAATGATAAAAGCATGGTTCAGGTTTTAGAACAAATTACCAAAGTGGCACCTTTTGCAAAAAAAATTACCAAAATGGCATAGCTGAAAAAATATTTACCAAAATGGCACACTTTACTGTAGCGTCAATAGGAAACGCCGTTTGAAACGGCGTTTGTTGAGTAGTGGTTTACGTTACCTGTCGGACGCCGTCAGAAACGGCATCCGAAACGACCGTCTATGGGACGCCGTTTCTAACGGCTTACAGACGCCGTTAGAAACGGCGTCCCTTAGAGCCGTGTGTGGGATGCCGTTTCTGATGGCGTCCCATAGAGCCGTGTAATGGGACGCCGTTTCTGACGGCGTCCGTACGCCGTTTCTGACAGCGTCCCACACACCTCTGTCATTAGAAACGGCGTCCCACACGCAAGTTCACCACGATTGCACATTATTTAATAAAATGATAAACCCTAATAACCTCCTAACTTAATTAACAACAAAATGATAAAATAAAGTAGAAAAAAAATTTAGTAGAGTTACATTATTTAATGTATAAAGTAATAAAAAAGGAAAAAAATGCACTGTAATAATAGATTACAAAAAAATAAATAACGTAAGTTATGGTACAAAACGTGACGTCGATCTACGACGAGGTTCACCACGATAATGTGAGGTGAACCTTCCATATGAACTGAAAAACTATGTCGCGGACGTTCACGTCTACTTCCTTCTGGAGGTTCACCACGATGCTGTGAGGGTGAACCTTCCATATGAACGGAAAAACTATGTCGCGGACATTCACGTGTACTTCCTTCTGGAGGTTCACCATGATGCTGTGAGGGTGGAGCACCAAATGAACGGTAGTCAAACTCTTCTTCTTGCATAGCCTGTTCAAATTGATGTCGTTCACCGGCAACATCTATTGCGGTACTGCAAGCAGTTAGCCATTCTGTAGAGACAGACTCTACAGTGTGGCCAACAGTATTACGTATCCTTTGAACTGCCATTTTAGCATGCTTTTTAAGAACATTGACCTAGAAAATAGTACATTCAAATGTTAACGAAACATATTGTGGAATAAGTAAAGAGACAAATGTTGTAAAAGTGCTTACCACACGTTGAATTTGGTTGCCGCTTAGATCATAACGAAGCCGGGATGGACGTTGAACATGCACTTCACGCCGTACTATATAACGCCTAGTGATAGAGTTGTACCAACACATGTAATCTGTAGGCGATGTAGGAGGGTGACGTACGTTGGCGATATAATCCATTCGTGTGTTCCATACCTCGATCCAGTTCGAATGGTAGACCTCCCAATTCTCGTCCCACCTGCCCGAACGAGATGCATTGTGCAAGGAGTCAAGGGTGTCGATGTGATCCGGGATATGTTGCGTTAATCCAAACTGACGCAACACTCTATCAGGGCAATGCAGCTCTACAATGCCAAAGCATATCATTGGTCCCTGATATCGCCAGATATGACGACCCTCGACATAAATCGCTGGCAAGGTGCTTAACCGAGGTTGCCTGTAAGGCGTCCATTGAACCTAAGTGCAGGTAAAATAACTTAGTTATTACATTAAATATTAACAATATATAATTGTGTCTGTTTTTATGTATATACCTGATGTGGCTCTTGGATATCAAGTTGGTCCCTATAGAAGGATTGGCATTGCCTTGGATTCTCGCGGAATGTCAAGGACGCAACCCAGCTGATCAAGTACAAAATAAATTATTCTAATACATACATAATATTACATATTCATTAAATCAAGATGTACAAAATGTTTTCCCTTACTGAGATCCCAAAGACGGCAACAGATCATTGACTGCAGGTGGAAGTGGACGGGGCGCGGATATAAACGGTCGACCAATATGTAAATGTTCCCATGACCACAACTACACATACAATGGCACATACGAATTAGGGATTTAATAGATTAATATAAGTGACCGTCCATACCTGGAGCCATAAAACACACCCGCCGATTTGGGTGCGGCCTGCCATGCAACACTGGCACATTTGTCTGTATAGATTGGCAAGAACAGCTAACCCCCAGCTGTACTCACTGCACCCCTCCATCGTCTCAAGCAATGGAAGATAGACCATTGATGTCCAACTATCAGTGCTGTTGGTGAACAATAGGGAGCCGAACAAATTAAGGATGTAGCGTCTGGCGTGTTGTAACAACACTTGCTCATCAGTGTAAGGTGGGGGGGCTTGTGCACAAAGTTGCGCCAACCATGTACTTCTTACTAGGCTGCCCTTTAATGCTGATTCTGAGGGGGCTGCACCCAATAAATAATGATAGAGGTCCTGCCAATTGTAGGTAGTGCTACTAGTGACTGCTTGACCGTCTATACGTAGACCTAGTAATACGGCAACATCCTGCAGTGTTGGTGTCATCTCACCAACACGTAGGTGGAATGTATGGGTCTCCCACCTCCACCTCTCTAACAAAGCCCCAATCAATGCGTTATCAATCTGGATGTGACCTACTTGGGCCACTCCAATGAATCCAGCTTGTACGACATAAGGTCGTATTTGTGGGCGAAGGGTTGATGGATGGTGAATCCTCACCCTGATCTCATCATTGCCCTGTAACACAAAGACATTAAATATATTAATCAACTATTTCAATAATTATAACTCAAAATTATATGACAAATATCGATTAATAACATACCCCTTCATTCCAAACATCCTCCGATCGATGACGCTCCTGAAGACGCAACACAGACCTGTCATCTGGACCTGGATTTTGCTCACCATACCGAGCAGTCGAGGTCGAAGTCGAAGCATGTCCTCCTAGTGTTCTTACCATATCTCTAAAAAAACTGAAAATAGTAACCAATGGACTAACAATAAAATTACACATATTACAGCATTCTTATCAAGCACAACACAAGAAAAAAATTATATTTATTATTATTATGTAATTACAGTAAATAATACATCAAATACAAGTATGAACCTAAGTACAACATTATTGCTGTCTATTAGGACATGTTTTTTTATTATGCCCCCTTTCACTACATATGCTACATTTATTTTTGGGCAAGCCCTCCCTTGCATCCATTTCGTTATGTAGTCGGGTTGAGCGTGGCCGTCCTCTACCATGCCTCCACCTTGTGTGATCTGCAACCACTATAGGTCCAATGTACTCCGGCCATAGAGACTGATCGGGAAGGGGGTGAAACAATGGAGCATACGCACTTGCATACATGGCAAGGCTTAAAAACGGATCAACATATTGTCCGAACTCGAGCCGAGAAGCGGTACAACATGCCATCACATGTGAGCATGGACGATGAAACAGTTGCCATGTACCACAAGTGCAACTCCATTCGTTCAGCGTTACAGCATGGCGAGTCTCCCTTCTGTATCCTGATTCAGTCTGCCTACTTAGAGTTGTTACCTGGAACTCCATAGTGTTTCGATCAAACAACGTCATTGTATGTCTTCTTGATTTCAAGGTGGCAAGTTCTATTTCAGCAAAGACTTTCGGCGGTCATAAAAGACCCTGTGAAGAATATGCCCCGGCCACATCCCTGCGATTGACAAAATATTTATTGCATCGATAAAATGTCATCTCCACAAGGGCAGTTACTGGGAGGGCTCGTCCCACTTTCAAAACGCTATTGAACACTTCCGATATATTAGTGGTCATGTTGCTATAGCGATAACCACCATCATACGAAAGTGCCCAACGTTCTTTAGGCTCCCGTTCAATCCACTCTCTGATCTCATCACTGGCGTGTATAAAATGGTAATACAAAGCATCGAACTTCATCCTAGAAAGTTCCCTCGCCATCTCACTCAACTTCTTCTTCATTGTAGCGTTTTTAAATCTGTGATTGAAGTTACTAACAAGGTGGCAAGTGCAGTAACGATGCTGCCCTTCAGGCTCAGGCCAAATGATTGACATCCTATTCTTGATGCCAGCATGTCGATCAGATATAATACATATCGGTTGGCGATCGCCAGTCACATATGTACGCAGACAAAACAGGAACCAACCCCAACTCCATGCATCCTCTTGGTCTACAAGAGCAAAACACAATGGGTATATACCATTGTTAGTGTCAAATGCGACAGCTACCAGCAGCTTCCCCATATATTTCCCATATAAATGGGTACCATCGGTACTAATAAGTGGACGGCAACTCTTGAATCCCTCAATAGATGCACCAAAAGCCCAAAAAACTCCACGAAAGATTGCCTCATCTCCCACCACGCTTTTATATTGCCAATCGACAATAGTGCCTGGATTTGACTGTTGCAAAGCAATGAGAAGCTTTGGTAGCATCGGAAATGCATCCTCATGGGAGCCAAACAACCGCTCAATCACTTCCTGTTTTGCTATCCATGCCTTCCGATACAAAATGTTGTATCCATGTTGTTGTTGTACTGTTGCTCGAATTGCTGCAATATTCATTTTAAGATCAGCAGTCACAATAGGTGACACTATAGTTGCAACAAAATTTGATGTCAAGGCACGGTGATCTTCTACCAGTACAGTGGTAGAACATGTATGTGGCCCCCTCAAAACCGAAATCATATGCCCCTAGTCTTTGTTTGAGCGCCCCACATAGATACCAGTTGCATTGTGGTGCTTGCACGCACCTTAGGGCTACGTAAGTAGGCTTCGACCGGTGCACTATATAATCAAGCTTGTTTTTTATGTGCCACTCCTTAACTGCATTGACTAATTCTTCCTTCGTTTGGAACACTTGTCCCTCCTCCAAGATAGTTCCCGTTGACCGAATTCTTCTACTTTCCTCCCAGTCAGAACATACTGCCTGGTCTGCCCATGAGACATCTTCGAATTCAGGAACGGGAGCTTGGGCAAATGAAGGCCCGGCACCATCATCATTATCATGTAGTTCATCCTCGTCCTCGTCCAACCCCAGATCTGCATCTTCATCGGATGCCTCGGAATTATTGTTGGCATAAGCCCTATCAAACATGGTTGTGCTTTCGTTTGCAACCATTCCAGCAACCAGTGAAACGCCCACCATTGGACCTCTAGATGCCTCAACTACACTATGCGACACACGATGTTGAGCTCTTCCCGCAACATTCACAGCAGTTACATACAATTCTATGTATGTTGCCCTATTTTCTAAAGCCATTTCGAACATAGACCTCAATGCCGTTGGACAAACGATCTCAATAGGTGTGTATCGCATAGGATTATGAGATAACAACATTCTCCATGTAATCGCAATATCAATTGTGTTATGATCCCAGCCAGTAAATTCATGCATCATTTCCTTCAAATCTGGAAGATAAATTCCAGATTGCACCCTAAGTATAAACTACCTTCCACCCGTGTAATCAACACCATCAACAGTTTGCACCGTATCTCCATTATAATGACACAACAATGTGACTATATTGCACGCCATAATTCGTAGACTGAGTCTCAATTAAAAACATACAATGTAATATTAATAACATTACAAAGTATCTAACAATATTATATCAAACTAAGAAATGCAACATATTAACTCTGTATTATTCATATAATATAAAACATACAATGTCCCTTATTTTTCTATCAAAATTACCGTTTTCTAATTATTTTTAATTCTACTTATATCATTCTATTCTCACACATTTTTTCATAATAACAAATAAATTATTATAGCAACCTCTTATTCAATTTTATATTAAAAATTCTAAATTGCATATCTAAATTGTATTTATAGTATAAAAATTTTATATTATATGAATAATATAATAGTTTTTCTAAAAATTCTTAATGTCTTACAAATTTGAATAATTTTAAAATAATCGTAATACATATAAAAAATAAAATTACATCCCTAAATTGCTCAAAATATAGATTTTAAACTTTCTAATAATCATGTAGTCAATAATAAGTAAGTATTAATTGTGTTATATTACATTAAAATAAAACATAAATTTTATGATATACTATTATATATAATATATTCTAGCAACCTCTTATTTAATATTATATTTATAAATAAATTTTATAATTTACCATTATATATATTTTATTTATTACATTAATATTACTAAACAAACCTAATAAAATATATTCTAGGGTAAATTATAGAAAACTCTCCTGTCTTTTGCTTCAAAAATAGAAAATCCCCTTACAAATAAAAGCACTCACAAAACCCCCTTACTTTTAAAAATTTATCACTTAACTCCCATGTAACTTATTTTTGACCATTTTGCCCTAATGTTTAATTTTGTTTTTAGAAAAAGGTTTTATATTATTAGACAAAAATTTAATATTTTATATTTTTAGCAAAAAAAAATTTAAGAAAATTTTTGATATTAATAAAAATATAATTATTTTAAAATTTTAAGAAAAAAATATTATGAGATAAAACATAATTTGGGGGCAAAGTGAAAAAATTTTCAAAAGTTAGGAGATTTAGTGAGTGGTTTTATTTGAGAGGGGGGTTTTCTATTTTTGAAGTAAAAGTCAATGGAATTTTTTGTAATTTACCTTATATTCTATAATCATGTCAGATAATATTTTTTCTGACAATTCTTAATATATATATATATATAAGAATTTTACATCTCTAAATTGCTCAAAATATAGAATTTAAATATCTACAAAATATTTTAAATACATAAAGGTATCACAAGCAGTTAAAATTGCCATATAATAAAGTTTAACACTGAAAAATAATATAAGCTACAAAAAATTACGAATATATTGAAATATAACATAAAATATACAATTAATAATTCTTTTAGTATAATATTATTCAATATTATATTAACAAATAAATTTTTTAATTTGCTATTATATATATTATAATCACTATATTAACTTTACTAATCAATCTAATAATAGTACTATAATAACAAATTCCTACAAAATAATATGACATTATAATATAAAAATATTAACAAATTTAAAAATAACAATAATAACGACTTGCATAACTATGAAAATGAAGTGGAGATTGGAAGTTTTTTTTGAGAGGATAATAGGTTGAAAAATATATTTAAGTAATTGAGTGTTGTGAAAAATATTGAACAAATTGGTGGTATTTATAGAGGTAAAAGTGAAGATGAAAGGGATGAAGAAGATGAAAATGGAGGAAAAAGAGTAGGTCACAGGTTGAAGAAGATAATGAAAATGGAGGGAAAAAAAGCAGGTCACGGATTAAAAAGGGCAGTCACGGGTAGAGTACTGTGCGTGTGTGGGACGCCGTTAGAAACGGCGTCCCATTACACGGCTCTATGGGACGCCGTTAGAAAACAGCGTCCGTACTCCGTTTCTGACGGCGTCCAACAGGTAATGTAAACCACTGCTCAACGAACGCCGTTTCAAACGGCGTTTCCTATTGACGCTACAGTAAAATGTGCCATTTTTATAAATATTTTTTCAACTATACCATTTTGGTAATTTTTTTTGCAAAAAGTGCCACTTTGGTAATTTATTCCAGGTTTTAAGCAGATGAACAGAGAAATTTCAAATTCAACCCAAACTACTGCTTCACGCATTTCTCATTCTCATTTTTCTCTTTATTTTTTCAAATCTAATCTCTATATCTTAGGCAATTTTTTTTTTGGTAGGAAAATTCAGTTCACTTAAATACTTAAAGGATACTTTTTAAATATTTTAAAAGTATTTAGAGGAAAAAACGGAAATACTTTTTTAATTTTCTTACTGAACACAAGACCTTGCATTGCACTTTTAGTTATATATGTTAAATTTCATCGGTCTTTAGGCTAGATTCATGGAGTTGGAAATACGAGATCCACATATAAGCTCTAGTGGAGCTTCATCTCAAAACTAATTGGCAATAGATGGAGTAACCCACTGGGCTTATTGTGAGAGTTGAGTTATGGTAACATACCCAATATGATGCTGAGGTATCATAAATATAGAGAAACCAAGGGAAGTACAATTACAAGAAAGCCTTTGGGCTAATAATAATATAAACAACTATATTATCCTAATACGTCCCCTCAATCTGTATTGGAGGGACCAACGTGCAGATTAGCTTTGTGGTAGTGGAAGCAAGCAGTAGCCAACCCTTTCGTAAAAATATCAGCAACTTGCTTAGTAGTAGGAGTGAATCGAACTTGGATGTCACCCTTGACAACCTTTTCATGCACATAGTGAAAATCGACATCAACATGTTTGCTACGATCAGTAGAAATAGGATTTGCAGCAAGATAAGTGGCAGACACGTTATCACAATAAATAAGAATCGGACCAGTGTGTCGCAGACCCAAGTCACACATCAAGTATCGGATCCAGTCACACTCTGCTACGACCTTGGCAACGGCACGATACTCAGACTCAGTGGTAAACTTCCCAACTGTAGGTTGCTTCTTAGCATGCTAGAGATGAGATTAGGACCAAGGAAGAGAGCAAAGCATGTGGTAGAGCATCGCGTATCAGGGCAACCACTCCAATCAACATCAGCATAAGTGGTGACTAATGTGTAAGACCCAGGAGTAATGGTGAGACCGTGATCAGGAGTGAGCTTGAGGTATCGCAGGATGCGCTTCACGATTTGCCAATGAGACATCGTGGGAACATGCATGAACTGGGACACACGGTTAACCGCAAAGCATATGTCAGGACGGGTCATGGTTAAGTACTGGAGTGCACGCACTGCACTGCAGAACTCGGTGGGATCGGCTAGGAGGTCCCTGTCGGTCAAAGAAGGTTGGGATCAGGCTGGTATCGATGTTTGTACAGGTTTGGCCTCAAGCATGTCATGCTTGCTAAGAAGGTCCAGGGTATATTTGTGCTGAGAGAGGAAAAGGCGATGTCGGGATCGTTTGGCCTCAATACCGAGGAAATAGTGAAGCGGACCGAGATTTTTATAGCGAATTGAGTGGATAGGGATGTGGTTAGTTGACTAAGAAGCACAGGGTTAGAGCCTGTGAGGATGATATCATCAATATAGAGCATAAGGCACACAATGCTGGTAGGGGAGCGATGAATAAATAGGGAAGGATCTGCCTTACTACAGTAGAACCCAAGACTAAAGAGGAACGTGCTAAATCTGTGAAACCAGGCCCAGGGAGCCTGTTTTAAGCGATATAGGGCTTTGCATAGTCAACATACATGCGTAGGGAACGTAGGGTGGATGAACCTAGGTGGCTAACGCATTTACACTTCCTCGTTCAAAAAACCATGTAAAAATGCGTTTTTCACATCAAGTTGGCAAGTGGGCCAGGATTTTGTAATAGCAATGGCCAGTATGAACCCGATAGTCGTGGGTTTTACAACAGGGCTAAACGTTTCAATGTAATCAATACCTTCATGCTGCTGAAGCCTTGGGCAACAAGGCGAGCCTTGAAGCGATTGACTGAACCATAAGGTTTATACTTGACCTTATATTTCCAAGTGCTCCCAACAACATTGTGAGAAGGGGAGGGAGGTACGAGATCCCAAGTTTGATTTTGAATAAAAGCATTAAATTCCTCAGCCATGGCTTCTTGCCACTGAGGGTTTTTCACAGCCTGAGAGAAAGAAGTGGGTTCTTGAATCACAACAACTGAGCCGAGGGATAAGATGTGCTTAGACTTGCGAATACCGTCCTTAAGATGAGTATGCATGGGGTGACCACGCTGGACAGCGGAGGAATCCTCCGGGACCGCAGGCTTGGCAGAGCCTGAGACCGAACAAGGGAAAGGCTGAGAGGTAGGGGTGGGACCGGCTAGGGGCACGAGTGAAGAACCGCCCAAGACGCCCCCTAGAGCCAATGGGCCTGCGTTGCGAGGGTGAGGTGAAGGAGACCTGCGAGCACCTGCATCGTCATCGACCGAAGCAGGAACAGGGGCAGGTGCAACCGGCTGGACCGAGGGCATGATGCCTGCAGACACTGCACCGGGGAGAAGGGGAAGGGGGAGGGGAACCTCAACAAGGCCACTAGACGAGGGCGCCATGCAACTAGACACTAACGTGTGATATGGGAAAACATTTTCAACAAAATGCACATGACGACTAATACGAACACGACCATTAGTGGGGTCCAAACAGCGGTAACCTTTGTACCGGCTGGCATATCCGAGGATAACACAAGGGAGAGAGCACGATGCTAATTTATGAGCAGTACGGGATGTGATGTTGGGAAAACAAGCACACCTAAAGACCTGGAGGCATAGAGGATGGCCTAGAAAGTAAACTTTGAGAACTGTAATTGGGTAAGGACATACCATGGGTGTACCCGGTAAAGGAAGCAGAGGTGGCGACCGGAGGAAGAGAACCGAGAGTCGGTGGTATGGGCGGTCAACTGGTGATGGGTTGGGAGGTCGGTGATGGGTGTACCGGGGACGTGCCCACGGTTGTAGGGGAGGTCGGTGAGGAGGAGGAGGCTTGGTTGCTAGCCACAGATTCACCAATCAAAAAAGGAATACACGGACTATGCCTCCTAAGATCGTACAGGAGAGAGAAGAGTGGTGGCCGTACGTGAGGAAGAGGAGCGGCAGTAGCGTCGGGCGTGGTGGAGGGCGGCAGCTGCACTGGTTGTTAGGGTGAGGGTTAGGGCTTTGGCCGCAACCTTTTTTTTGTGTTTTCTTTTTTTTTTTTTTTTTTTTTTTTGAGAGAAGAAGGTATCAAGGTTAAGGCTCTGATACCATGTGAGAGTTGAGTTATGGTAACATACCCAACAGGGTGCTGAGGTATTATATATATAGAGAAACCGAGGAAGTACAATTATAAGAAAACCCTTGGGCTAATAATAATACAATTATAAGAAAGCCCTTGGGCTAATAATAATATAAACAACTATATTATCCCTATACTTATAAATAGATCTCTTTCCTCCTACAACTCCAATGTAAAATTCTACTTACTTGGCTCACATGTGGAGTCTCAACAATTCATGACACACATCCTATGAACTTTGCAATCAAATGCAAAACACTCCATGTGCTAGATTATAAAAATATTTCTAGGCCTTTACCCATCAGCTTAAGCTTTTGGGACAGATGATTCCTTGATATGGTATCAGAGCCCTGATAACTTAGAGGTCATAAGTTCGAATCCTAAGAGCCCCCACTTTTAATATTAAATATAATTTAAATACAAGGTATGAGGTGGGCCTGTGCAGTCTCCACGCTTCAAGCCCAAACGGGCATCTGCATGAGGAGGTATGTTAGAATATAAAACCAATCCGGATCTTCACCCATCAACTTAAGCTTTTGGGGACACCATTTACTTTAAATTTCATAAAATAACTCTATAAACTTTGTTATTATGCATAACTTATCCCCCAAACTTTGTTACTAAACATGTTAAATTTCGCTAGGCCATAGGCCCAACCTACACAGTTGAAATACATAAAGTCCACATATAAGCCCAAGTGGGGTTTTATCGTAAAATCAATTGGCATTAGGTGGAGTAATGCACTAGGCTTACATATTGATATCTTCACTCTCACAACTCCTTTATGGGATTCTAGTAGACTTATATGTGGAGTCTTTAACAAAACACAACTCATCCCTAATAAAGATTTTCTTAAAAAAAAAGTGACATCCATGGACACAAATCTTTTATTTCTCACTAGTTTCTTTCGAGGACATGGTACGGCTTTGTTCTTGGTGTTGTTTAATAGATGTCAAGTGCCGCTTTCGAAGACCAAGTCAGAGACTATTGGACGTCTCACAGAGCGACTCTCAACAATGACGTTGAGACTATTTGAAAAAAAAATATTTTTTGGCTTAATCCGCGGCTCGATCCCAGCTACGATTTGGACCCTTCGCTCGCTTATAAGTGGATATGAATCACTGACATAAGGATTTTCAGCAGAATTCGAGAAGCTCAAACTCTTTTATGAGCTCCATAGCCATGGCGGGGTAGGGCATAAATTCTGGATAGCACATTCATAACTTCATAAATTTAATGTGTAGAATTGAAGTTTAAAACCAAAATTTAAGAGTTGTTATTGTTTATATTATATAATAAAAATTAGGTTGTGTTTAATTTAAACATTAAGTTTGATTGTAGAGATGTTTTGAGTTTAATAATATAATTTAAGGGGTAATTCTTGTAGAATTGTGGGGGTTATGTGATTCAATTTTGTGCAACTTGTTTAAAGTCATTTATATTACATACAAAATCTAGAGGTGGGAAAGCCTCTTTATACACCATCTTCACCTTGGACTCGGTGTCTTGTACACTTAGAATGGGCA
Organism: Simmondsia chinensis; assembly: GCA_018398585.1. Taxonomy (NCBI): domain Eukaryota; kingdom Viridiplantae; phylum Streptophyta; class Magnoliopsida; order Caryophyllales; family Simmondsiaceae; genus Simmondsia; species Simmondsia chinensis. The sequence goes on along the minus strand of JAGTTD010000008.1, from coordinate 35,186,711 downwards.
CGGTGAGCCACATGTGCACGCATGCCCTGCCGGGCCGACCGGCACGTCGTGATGTGGTGTAGACTTTTTCCAATCTGACTTTTATTTTCACAGCTATTGTACTTTTAGTCATTGCAAAAAAGTTGAATTTGCGAGAATATTTTTCTTGGCTGAGCTTGAGGCTACAGGCTTAAGCTTGAGATACGATCTTTGACTGTGTAACCATATGTCGTTCCATATCCACGCTTTCTTTAACTGAGATCAGATTCCTCGCTCCTTCATATCCGTCTACATTTCCATATTGAGGCTAGATTTCTCTCCCTCTATCCACGTAAGGCAACTACCCTAAGGGTAATTTAAAATTCAGTGCATCGGGGGACTGATTAAAAATGTCAAAATACTTCATCTTATTTCTTCTCTTGAGTTACTCTATTATCTTCCTTACTAAGCAAGTTGAGGCGCATTCCAGTCTATCACCTAAGAATACACTCCTGTAGTGGGTAACTATTAATCCTATGAGTTTAATTACATAGTGGAGGGTCAAAATCTAACAACAGACCATATCCAAGTGGTTCGAACTATAAGAACTATCGCCCTCGAGGGCGACAAGACCAAAGGTCTGGCCTTCATCGGACCAGAATTGCCTCAAGGTAACTTGAGACTAATCACAACCACAATTGTGATAGTCGGAGGTGATATAAAACATTTCCAAGGACGAGCACATCAATCTTGACGGCTATTCTCGAATGAGTTTTATAGCAATGCTTAAAAGAAGGATGTAGAGTAGTAAAGATAAACTGGAGCGATCTTTCATTGACTTTTCCGAAAGGTAATGTGCCAAAGCTTGTATGCACCTTGGTTGGCCAACATGAAAATATGGTTATTTTGAAGGATGTTGTTGACGGCTGTTGGAATATGGTTCTTAAATAGTCTAAATTATGTTCGAGTATAATGGCCAGAGAGAGCTAAGCTATTAGTCGCAAACAAAACGTAAAATACTTAAATGAGGAATTTTACTTAAATCAAAATGTGTTTTGTATTTAAGTAAAATAAATCAAGTAAATATAATAAATTAAATTTAAGTATTTAGCATTTTTTTAAACAACAGCACGAAGCTTCCTTGGGAAGCTTCCCATTTTTCCCTCCTCAGCTTTGCCACGTGTTGCCACGTGAGTGGTGGGTTTTGTGGTGGAATCTAGGCCCTTCATTGTTAGTAAAATTGGACAGTGGTGAGGGGGGACACGTGTCACCCATCCGGTGCCCCCTTGTGTGTTTTTTTGGGTGTGATCTGGGCCGTTCATTTCGCCTCATCCGACGGCTTACGTGAGCCGCACATGGATCGCCATTTGCTTATAAAAAGGGATGTTTTAGAGAGAGAAAAAGGGTGGTTCATTTTTGGGGGGTTTTCTGGACCGGTTCTCTCTCTCTCCTCTCTTGGTGCTTCTTCAACCTCTATGGGGCGTTTCTAGGGTTTGCCATAGGGATTTCCGGTGCCAAAACCTAGCCGGTAACGAATGGAGCTCGCCGGTGCTGGGAACCGGGAAGGCGGATCATCTTGGGGATTTGGGATCGTGATGGTATAGCAGCTACCTGCTCGGAGTTGGTAAATTTCTCTTACCCTCTCTTTTATTCTTTACTGATTCGGTTGTAAAGGATTGTATAAAGAGAGGTTTGTAACTAATAGCTTAGGTTTTGATGTGGAAAGCGCCTTGTACCATTTACGCGGTTGTAAAGCTTAAATGATTAATAAAATAGAGCTCTCTAGTGGTAGGGGGACCGTGGAGTAGGTCATTTAGGGCCGAACCACGTTAAAATCGTGTGTACTTTCTTTATTTCTTTATTGTCTTCTATCGTCGCATGCAATCTCGAATCAAAGCTTAGAGCCTCAGTTTAAAGACCACCGTTTACAAGATCCTAAAATAAACTAAGTTATTGTTGAAGTTAAAACCGGATTTAAAGATGATAACCTAAAAACGGTAAAGTTGAAACAATGGGTTTTGGAACTTAGGCTGTAAAGAGATTAGGTTTTACTTGGACAACATTAACTAAGCTAAAGGCTTTCTCAGTCCAACTCTTGGAAGAGTGCAGAGACCCGCCGAGTGGTCTCAGGTGCACAGTGATATCCAAGGGCTGGTTTAAGAACGTGGGAAACCCCAACAACGGCATTGGAGCCTTAATGAACGAGAGGGTACATAGAGAGACTGACATACTCATGATCGAAATGAATGCGACTCTATCATCCACCACTAGTAGTGGTGTATCTGACCCGAGCCGAGCCCAAGCCTACCAGTCTTGAGGATCGAAGCTTGGTTCGGGCTCTGCTCAAAGCTTGCGAAGCTCGGAAAGTTCAAGCTCGAACTTGGCTCGTCAAAAGCTCAAGCTCGGCTCAACTCAATCTAGGCTTGATGAGTTTCGAATTAAGCTTGTAATATTGTAGCTCATTTTAGCTCAATCTAGGCTCGTTTGGGCTCTTTTAAGCTTGGGCTTACCTCATTTATGCTCAAATTTGGCTTCATTGAGCATATTTAAGCAAATATATTATATTAAAAAAAGCTTGCTTAGGCTCGTGAGCCTACGAGCTGAAGCTTCACTAGGCTTAGGCTCGGCTCAATAAGTTAAACTAGCTGGCTCCGCTTGGATCAAGCTCAAAGGGAGTCGAACCTTTCAAGCTTTATAACGAGCCGACTCGGCTTATTTACACCCCTAGCCGCTAGCATCATAGCCAGGGATGTGGCAAGAGACTCAAAATTTAGCTTGTCCTGCTGTGACAGCCTGAGAGTCGTAATGGCCTCGTTCAGGTAATAAGGAGGATGTCAGACAATTAAGATCAAACGTCCCAGTTACAGCACCTATAGGTTACCCTCATGCAACCTCTACAAGGACAACGAGGCTAACCAGCAATAGGGGAAATACCCCCAATATGGGCCAAGGACAACCTTTAGTAGACAGCCTTGGGATCTTATAAGCCCCAATCTGAAGACTGACTGCGTCATTCCGCTTAATTCAATTCCTTTTAACCAAATCCTTATGTTTCACTACTCGGTTATAATTCTTTTTCAGCTTGAACACCCACTTATTTTGAATTATTGGGTTATTGTATAGAGTTTGATTATATTGGGCCTCGTTTATGATGTAAATGATTGAGCAAATCCAATTTAGGCCCATAACAAACTAGGATTTTAGTGTGAGTGATCCTTTATATACACCGGGGTTGCGTAAGGCTGAGAAAAGGTTGAGAGTTGAGACATCTCATTTAATCTTTCAAATCCTATAGTGGAATTATTGTGCTCCCCTTGATGTAGGTTTCAGCTGAACCACTTAAATTCCGGTGGTATTGAGTATAATCCCCAATCCCCTTTCATTTGTGTTCGCTAATTCGATTTTGTGTTCGGTATTTTGTGGGTGATCCTAACAATTAGGATCCGATGTACTAAAAACGAGAGTACAAAAATAGAAAGGAAACTCCTAGATAGAATTAGTTCTCTAAGAGCTACTACTTGTTTCTCGAAGGTTTGTAGATACGAGGTATTGTTATATGCCCCAAGGAATTTGGAGAGAACTGGGAGAAAGAAGGGAAAAGAAAGGGAGGAAGAAACACAGTTATTAAAATCGCAAATCAGATTATAGGAACATGCAATCGTATGATCGTACCTTAGTCTATCTAACCAAATCGCCGTAAAAAATCACAGTTACGTAGAATCTGACCAAAACCAGTCCAAATTTTGTAGCGCTTAAGGGAGAACAAGTATAGGGAAAACTAAGAGGAAGTCAGTAATTTATTGGAAGTAAGTCAGTCGGAGGTGAGAAAATTTAACATAGAAGGGCCTTTAATAACTCTGCCTGCATGTTACTCCCAACTTACAGCCACATTGCAGTGACAGACATAAAAACTAAAATATATTTCATACATACAATTTACACACCCATTTCAAACCAAATATACAGGTAGAAAATTAATGAATCATAGAAAGACGAAATTGAATTATTATCTTGGTATACTCAAAACTACAAAAACATTGCTAACAAAGACTTGTGTTACATAGTATATGTAAATATCATTAATTAATATAAATATTTCATGCAAAATAAAAATGAAAATTTTTTTTGTTCAAAATACAACTATATATTTATATTTTCATTTTAGTGGAATTTATTTACTTTTTAAACTAGCACTTGCGTCCTGGCCTACATTTGAGTTGGCCTGCAAATCTGGTGAGTCTCCTTACATAAGTCCCTGGTTTTGCTTTTATGAAGTCTTTTCCACTTGGTTTCCTCTTCAATGGCTCTCCAGATTCTATAAAGAATGCACCATTAATGAACACATCGCTCTCCGATCTCCATATCCATGACTTCCATTGACTCTCTGGCACGTAGTTCCTTACTGTTATCTGCGAGAAAACTCCAAAAGGAAACATTGTTAATCGTTAATGCTCTTTGACGTTGTTTCTCAGCTCGATATGTGTGAGTTTAAGTATTGCGACAATGAAAATGTCAACTTATTATCGGGTTTGTTTGGTTCAACGAAAGTACTTTTCTACGGCATTTTTTTCATTTTTCCTTATGTTGGTTCTTTTAGATTCAATGAGATCTATAAAAGTCTATGTCCTTAATGTCACGTGACTTTAAGATATTTAAAAATAAACCTCGTACAAATTTATGTAATAATATGGATTTTATGAAGTGGGGAAAGAAACTTTTGAACAAAGAAAAAGTTTTAGTTAGAACATCCTTCAAATCAAACGGGAGAATGAATTTAGCAGGTTGTTATCTCCCATTAGATTATAAGTGGACACCAGTGTGACAACATTTTCGTACTTATAGAATCACATGTTACGGGATGAAGCATTGAAGTCGTACCATCTTAGCATTAGGGTCCGGAGGAGCAATAAATCTGTTACCCTGGCTGATGATGGTGGGATGGGAAGTACCACCAATGGCATACATGAGCCAATGAGTGTAGTCATTGTTGACCACATGGAAGAATCCGTACCTACACCTTGGCATCCTCTGGATCAGACCCTTTCCAAAGTGGTTAAAGGCCAGGGTTATTTGCATGACTTCGTCATGAGGATCACTATCACTTGCGCCAAACAGCATCACCTGCATGGAATATTATTGACATCCCATATTATATTGTGATAATTGAGATGAGTCGAGGTAATGAGGTACTTGAGACGAGTCGAGGTAAGGCTCTAGGACACAAAACAGTACCCACCACGAGTATAAGGCTGTACCACCCTATACTTGTCCCACTACAAGGTTATGTGAAGCTACGCGGATAAAAATATTGAGAGATTTCCCTCTCTTCTACATTTAAAGTCTCATTTATATTGCGATTTTATTATTTGAACTCGTTTTCTCGTATGATATAGTAAGTTTCTCTTCCTTAAACATTCTATTTCATTTTTGGCTTCTCTTATAGATAAAACGTATAAAATGGCAAGGTGGGTCTACCTGGTAACATCGCCCACTAGGGACTCACGTGTAACGGGAAGGTACAGAGGATTTAATTAAGCAAGAGTCCAGCAAAGGGGTATGTGACGAATACAGGTACGGAGGCCCTACCTCACCTTGATCCCACCTCAACCCCACACATGTACATGTGAATCAAATGCATATATGTATGTATGTATGTATGTATGTGCATCTTATCATACATCATTATGGCGAGTGAAATGACAGTTGGAGATGGTAATAGCAGTAGATCCCCTGACAGCATCAATGAGCCCATCAGTGCAGTTCCACATGGACAAATGGTCAAGCCATATGTTTGATGATGCAAATATCACAATGCCATCCCCGTCATCTGCTCCTCTTATACCCGCATGATCAGCAGTATCCCTAATCATACCCCCACTTGCTGGCACAATATCATGTATCTTGATGTTATGTATGATTACATTCTCAGCAAACTGTATGGTTATCCCTGCACCATCAGCTATGTGCACTTGGGCTCCGCGCCCGTCGATAGTCTTGTGACTTGTCACAATTAGTTCATGTTTTAGTTTGATTGTCATGTCTTTTTCAAAAATGATCCATAGGGGCCTATCTTGGACCACAGCGTGGCGCAGAGTACCGGGTTTTGGGTTCACAGCGTCATCGTCAGAGGAGTCAGTGACCAAGTAGAAGTCGCCATCTACCCCACCGGTGGTGAAACGACCGAACCCCTTGACACAAGAGGCTAGTCTTTTTCGGTCATTGACCCAATTCGTCTTGCACCTCCAACAACGGTCGATTGGGTTCTGGGCCATACATGCTCCCTTGTATGACTTCCCTAGACCTCTTCTTGTGTCATTGGTTCCCTCTAGGGCCCTGCATTTAGATCATCAATATCATTAGTCCCATAATTTCTGAAATTATATATCGTTTTTGAACATTCACCTAACAGTTTCAATTACCGAAACAGTTCAAGATGTGGTCCAAGTAGAGATCTCATAAGGATTTAAAACATTACTTGTGGACATGGTAGTTGAAGTGATCAATAACTTCCTCAGGATTGGAGTGGTGGGCCTTGAGCGAGGTGTTGTATGCCTCAGCAAGTTTCCTCTCAAACCAGTCATCTCGATCAGCGTCAGCTGTAGCCTCCAGAATCGGAATGCCAACAACCATTATTGCAATAAGAAAGACGAGGATCTGATAACTAAATCGAATTCCTTCCATCTCGAAGTTACTCAAAATACCCTTTTTTTGCCTTTGCTTTTACTAGTTGTTATAGTTAAAAGCAACCCTTTTAACCGTTGAGATTACACGGGGTGGCTCGGGGCAGACTAGACCAAATATGGGATCCCCATGCACAGAATATGGTCTTGCCCGGCCTTATTAAAGCACTTTTTTTTGGTTTTTTTTCTTAGATCTCGAAAAGCTTTGTGAAATTGTTCGGTCATGAAATAATACGATTATATATCAGAATTGAAGTGAGAAAAATGAGGATAACCACAATTTTCTATGGGTTTTGCTTTGTCTATTGGATTGTTGCCATAGATGGGCACAACTATTTTTACATTTTTTTTTTTTTTAAAACCATTTTTACATTTTTTTTATAATTATTATTCATTATTTTTAATTTTTTTTTTCTGATTTTATTATAAGGGTCCCCTATTTGTTGGGCTATTTTTTAACTTTTAACCATTTTGAGGTGTTTGACAAGTTGAATCAAGGACAACCCTTTGAAAGGAATGGTCGTTCTACTACATGTTTCTTGGATTTTCTTTTTTTTTTTTAAAGGTTATTTACTTCAAAGATCCTTGTACTTTGTCTATTGTGTCAATTTAGTTCTTATACTTTTAATTTTGTCAATTTAGTCCCTATACAATTCAAAATATGTCAATTTGGTCCTTATAGAAAAATCTATGTTAAGTTTTTAATAAATTTTTTAATAGTTCAGGTGTGAGTTGGGTTAAATTGAGTAAACAAATAAATTTATATTAAGTTACTTGTATCTAATATAATTTTACCATTCAAAATTACGTCATTAACTTAACTCAAATTTGATCCAATGACTAAATTGATACATTTTTAATTGTACATAGACTACATTGACACATTTAAAAGTATAAGGACTAAATTAATACAATGGGTAAAGTACAAGGACCTTTGACATAAATAACTCTTTTTTTATCAGGATGAGGAAAGATCTTCAAGTTATGAGCAAGTTAAAGTATTTTGCATTAAGAAAGACGGTCATGAGTGTTGGGAAAAATCCACAAATCGAACACAAGTGAAAGCGAAAAATTGAACAAAATCAACGAAATAATACACGAGATTTTTAAGTGAAAATCCTCTCTTAACTAGAGGAAAAAACCACAATCCAATCAAGCATCAAACTCTTTATTGAATTTTGGAATTATAATCTCTAATTGAACACAATACTTCCCAAATCTCCAGCTCTCTCATAATTAACCAAGCTTTCAAACCCTTTTTATACAGAGCAACCTACCCATATTCAGAATCAAAATCAAACTAAAATTAAACAAACTAAATCTAAATCAAATTTTATCTAATCTAATCTTTTAAATCTTATCCAAAATATTGAACAAGCATATCTTACTAATATCTTCTTCTTTTTTCTATTTTAATTAAACAAAATAAAATCCGACTAAACAATAAAATACGAGTTGGACCCAATAATGAGGATTAAACTTTAGCTACTCCCTAACAAGAGCGACACAATACTGCTGTATCAACCCCTAGAACTACCTGGATTAGCAACAAGGCCCTTGGCATTCATTTTTTTTTTTTTTCCCAATAATTGTCGACAGAGGCGTAGTACAAAACAAGGACCTCGACACAGCGAGCCCTATCACCCCATAAATGGAGGGTGGTACAGAAAATCAGATCAGAGAAAAAACAACAGGGGGGATAACAGAAACAGGACAAACAAAACCAGGACTGGACACAAACCTGCAACCTACACAACAAATATTGTTGGACGATATAACATATGAATATAGAATATATATATATACACACACACAAATATTGTTGGAAAAATAACGATAATAGGTAAAAAAAAAACTCGGGACAAATAAAATTAACTCAAGATAGAAAAATGAAAATCTCGAACAGACTAACTAGGGGTTCTTAAACAAAAAGACCTCGAATTGAATCATGGGCTACAAAGGACTTATTTTGAAATATCACTTGAGTTTCTGGGTTAGCTTGGTGTGATGACTTTCCATACAAACTAATGAGATAGCCCGATGCACTCACTTCGTCAAAATATGGTCAAAATCATTGATGGAGAATGACGATCTCAACTGAGTTGCTTCATTTATTCGAGACATGCTTCGAGCTCTTTAAAGAATCTCCTTTTTATCTCTTGTTTTGGATTTGGCATATATTTTGCTCACGGATAATGCTATTGTCAGAACAAATTGTTGTTGTTAAAGCAAGATCGTAGTTTTCAAGATAATTTTGTTGCTCTCATTGTTTGTAAATCACATCATTACTCTAACAATAGTAATTTTTGCTGTGACAAATAACAACTCTCTTACTTACTTTGTCACAATTAGTCCTGATATTCTTATTAATTTGATTCATGCAACGGATGTCTATGGACCCTCGTTATAATAATTTTCGGTTGATATCTTCTTCCATGCGGTTTAAAAAAGGTTATTCTTTTGGGTGTAAATGAACCAACCCAGCTCGTTGATCCCTCTTGAGCCAGCTTTTCATGAAGCTCATAAAGCTCAACTCATTTTAAGTTCAAGCAGATTTGAGCCAATTTGTTTCGCTTATCGAGCCAAGCTCGAGCTTGTAAGCTCACAAGCCTAAACGAGTTTAAGTAAGCATATCTTAATAGAATCTATTAGCTTAAATATGTCTAACCGATCCAAGTTTGAACCTAAATAACTCGAGTCCGATCCTAAACGAGCCCAAATGAGCCTAGATTGAGCTTAAATAAATCCAAAAATTGCAAGCTTAGTTCGGAGCTTGTTGAGTCGGGTTTAAGCTCAACCGAGCCAAGTTGAGCTCTAGCTTGTAGTTTCCGAGCCCGGAAAGCTTGGAGCCAAGGTCAAGCTCGGGCAAGGCTTGGCTCAAATACACCCTTGTTGGGCAGGGCACCTGTTAAAACTCTTTGTCTAATACTTAACCCAATGACTAAGCAAACAATCAAGCCTGGGTGGTGTAGTTGGTTATCACGCTAGTCTCACACACTAGAGGTCCCCGGTTCGAACCCGAGCGCAGACATTAAAGCAATCAATTGTTTTTTGCATTATTCATTTTGTTGTAATGATCCCAGGACAACAACCGTTTAGGATCCTAAATTTCTGAAGTTGTAATTTTTAAAGTATGAATTCTTAATATTAGTAAATTTTATAGTCAATATTATTATAGTTTGTTATATATGAAGAATCCCTTTTGAGAATTTCGCTTCAGGTCCCAAAAATGTGAGGACTGACCCTAAATGATGCCTACAGTTTTTTTGTTGTTCCAATGAGTTTGCATTCTCTACGCCTATTTCTGCACTCCCGCTGCTTCACTTCATAATGTTTGTCAGGACTTTTTTGTTCTCGTTAGAATATAAAATTAATCTTGAGCCTTAACCTAACTTAAATTATTATGAAAATTGGTTCTTTGACATAATATTAGAGCGTTGATGACTAAAAGGTCACGAGTTCAAATCCTAACAGCCTCCGCTTTCAATATGAATGTAATTTAAACACAGGTTATAATGTAGCAAGCTATAAATGAAATTAGCTGGATTGCTCTGTATCGTGTCCTGGGAAAGTTCAAATCCCAACGTCCTGTCACAAGGAACACCCTTGTAATCAGGAACAGGAAGTACAATGTCTAATTATAGCGATTCAGTTAACAATGGGTAAAACCAAAATTAATCAACTCACTCTTATCGAATTACTTACGTAGCGATTGTTGTCTCGGCTTCCTCATGCCAACTAGGCGAATTTAGCCAGATGATGTCGTCCATGAGCCACGTGTAGTAGAAACGAAACTCGAGGAATTGGGAAAGAAATTCTCACCCGCCATCGAGTTAATAACAGGCTCATTTCACAAGCCACCAAGTAGACCTCCATGGAACATATCGATCGGCCATGCAAAAGACAGTGACATGCCACAAGACATCCTGTGACGAGGATGCATCAACTCTTACAAACCCAATACGAGCCAATTCGAACTGAAAAGTGGATTGGTCCCAAGATCTAAAACATAGTTTTAAAAAAAAAAAAAAAAAAAGTAATAGCTTTGTTGTGGTGGGGTTTCGGTAATCAGTGCTCGATCAGCGAAAGTGCCATCGATCATACAAAAAAAAAAAAAAAAAAAAAAAAAGAGGACTATCGCCTTGGATGTCGCCATGACCCCAACCCGAAATTGGTGTATAGGAATGGCAGTGCTTTAACACTAAACGAACACGATACAGCAACAGCCGACCTTAATATGGAATTTCTCCAACTATAAATAATGAACGTTTACAACATGTATTAGCCCGGATCAAGCACAGCAAAAAAACCTCACAACCACCTAGCTCTTACTACTTTTCGTACACAAAATATTTGCAAAAGCTGACCTTTTCCTTTTGAAAGAGTTTCAAAATCTGCAGATAGAAATTTAAACACTATTTGCTCAGTAGAAATTACCGCATTCAGGACTCAAGCCAAGCCAAGCTTCCTAGAATTAGAATCCTGCTTGGCAGCTCTCCGGCTGATGGAGCAAGGTACGTTATCTTTCTCCTGCAAATAATGAAAATCAGGCTTCAATGATCCTTTCATATTAAGGGGTTGTTTGTTTATCAGGACGTACTACAGGAATTTGGAATTCATGGAGAGCAGGCAGTTGCCCTCTTGTTTGGTTACTAGAATATGCATAGAATAGGAAAAGTGAAAATTCCTTAACAATTTACGATTCCTTTATTACACAACAATTAACTTATCTAGAGGGGCTACGTAAATTTTAATTTTTGATGTTCTATTTCCCATTCTGGAACCCCAAACACGAATACCTACTTCCTTGGAAGTTAACATATGAATTGGATTCTTAAAAAATAGAACTTCTAGTAGGAATTTAATTACTGTGTTAACCAAAACAAAGCTTAAGACTGTTTTAGGAAAAAACTTTTCTATCACATTCCTACAATTTTATTGTACAAATGAGTCGTAATTGCTTTAAGTGAGAATCATTTTCCTCCATAGAGAGGACATTGACTTCCCCTCAAGGAGAAGCAAAGACATTTCCTACACAAAACATAAAACATTTTCCGTCATAATCTCACGTCCTACATCTCACATCAACCTCAATTTAGATAATGAAAGTATTCTAAACAAACAAACATTTTTGACAAAAGAATATTTCTCAGTGAAAATATTTAGAAAAGAAAATTTTTCCAAAAGGAAAATACTTTCCCTCTAACCAAACAGAGCATAAGAGACAGTTTACGTGTTGCTAAAGGTTCAACGTTCATACCTCTGGACATCCACATCAGTGATATAAATAAACCCAGCAACATTACTGCATCAAAACTTAGTAGTGTCAGTAATATGAAATGTTATAATGGAATAGGAGGTCAGGAAAGTGTCCAACATCTAGTGAACAATCTACAGGTCTGCTGTAGATTATTGTACAGGTCATCCTACAGGTTCTTGCTAGTGAACACTTTTTTTTTAATTTTTTTTTTTTTTTTTAACCATACTTTCAAAAAAGAAACTATTAAGTAGCTTCTTAAGCCGCGTCAATGATATAGAGAATTTGCATTTCGAAATCCACTTAATGTTCTGTCAAAGGTCTGCTATTTTAAGCTCCTAACGAAAGGTAAAAACTCTATTAATGGAAGAATCAGATTCGTTTTAAAGCTACTTCAATCTGGGCAGCGAGTTTCCCAGAGACAAGATAATTAAATTCGTTTCTCATCATCAACAAGCGATACAAGAGCTAGAGTAGAGCCGTAGGCTTCCTCAGATGAATTACCTTGATAATATTTGATCTGGTTCCTTTGCATATGAGACAGCAAGTACAAGATGGAGCAAATCGTGGCTTATATTCGCAGGAACCACCCTCATAGGGTCTGCAGCAGGCTCTGCGCCAATTGGCAAAGCTGAGCGAGGAGCCTGTGGCCCACCACCAATTCGGTAGACTGACAAATCACTGAAGTTTGCAATGTTGGAATGAGGCGCAAGCTCATTTGCTATGCCATAGAAATACTCCTGAAAGAAACATCATTAATTAGTCTGGATATGGACTTCATCAGGAGGAAAAGCCAACAAGTGTATGATCTTGATGGTAAGAGAAAATGTAGATACATTCGAACAATGTTCTTTTCTTGCTTCTTTCATTTCAGTGAGGGTTTGGGTAGTTGTAAATTATATTAGGAATGACGTTCTACTGACAAAGCAAACAGTCACTAGAGGAGGTCCCTAATCTCTCACTAGTGAATTTGCATCAGAACAGAGCAAAATAAAAAGGAACAAGAAATAGAATGGAATGTCCTGAGATCGAACTGAAACAATAGGCATTTCAAAGATGGCTCACAAGCCATTATATGTAACGGCCATTATGTAATGAAAATTAGCATAGGTTTTATGTTACAACGGCCTTAGCAGCAACCCATCATATAACTTTTGTAATATCCGCCTCTGTGACTCCGTGCCCAGCGGCGAATCTACGTTGGTGTACGCACCCCCTGAATTTCAAAATAAATTCTACTAGTAATAAGCAAGAGTCAGATATAGACCTTTGGTTTGGTGGTTTGAGAGCGTAAATGTCAAGTTAGAGGACTTCGGATCAAATCCCGGTACAAGCACCCCCTTTTTTTTTTGTCCCATGTTTTATAAAATAAAAAAAAGATTAAATTTAATAATAAATTAAAAATTTAACCCTAATCCTCTTGTCCCCTCTTCCGCCACCCGACCCCACCTGCCCCCAACCCCAACCCACTCCCGCCGCCCCGCCCTTCCCGGCCGCTGCTACCAGCACCGCCAGCACCACTACCCGCCACCACTAGACATCAATCAATGTAAGTTTTGTTAATTTTTTATCCTATTTATATAATATACAATACTTTTAAGTTTTTATCTCATATTTCTCTTACTAAAATTCTGATTTTATAAATTTGAGTAAGAGATATTAATTTTTTCTTAATTAGAAAATGTTATGACCTAATTAAATTGTAGGTTATAAACTAATATTTCTTAAATTGAATTGAGAGATAGAGAGAGAAAAAGAGATTAAAGGAGAAGTAGAATTCAAGAAGAAGTAAGGGAGAAAGAGAGAGATTGAGGGGGAGAGAGAGAAATTGAAAAAGTAAAATCTTATTATTCATTAAAAGTTATTTAGTACAATCCTTATATAGACATAACAGATGAGGAAAGAAGGGGAAAAATGGGAAAAATATTGCCAAAAATCAGTTAAAATCTGAAAAACAAATAGCCGCACCAACAACAGCCCACCAACGGCTATTTAACAGCTTTTTCAGCCAAAAAACAGTATTTAAAAGTTAGGTATTTAACTTATAAATCCATTTTATTGGGAATTTAACCTAAACCCTAGGTACACAACAGAAAACAATTACTTGTCTCCTAGTTCAAATCCTTTCTCAAGTTTTGAAGACATTAGTATTGAAACGATTATGGAACGATTCCAAAACATGAAAACTCGAAGGGGCTGTTTGTAAATGCTTAGTGGTGTTTTAGTTTATATTGGTAATAATAATTTTTGTTACAATGATATATCTTTTTGTGTTAACTTTGCCTTAATAATATGTTTCTTTTATAGTAATTTAAGATATAGAGATGTTATTTTCTGTTATTTTTAAAAAATTTTATAGTACTTCTCTAGTTTGATTGGATGCGCTTTCTTTATTTTTTTTGAGATGTGAAACTATTAAAAAATATCGATTGTGAATTTTTTAATAATTTTTATTATGTAATTTATTATTTTTTATTTAAGCTTCCGTACACCAAAATCCTGGATCCGCCGCGGTCAGTGCCTATGCCAGAAATTTCAAACCATACAAAAACTCAATACACAAGTTTGCCAAGTTGATAGTAGAAGGTTATGACTAAACGCAAACATGGTTAGAAAGCATGGAATATTCATCGACCAAAAGACAAACTAATATGTGCAGTAGATCACTGGATGAGTACCCTAATCCTGTAGCCCCTGGTCCTCTGCCGATATTTGGCATTCCTGGAGACAACACCACCTGACTTCTGAAGTTTCACTACATCCACCTTAGGCTTCTTCTTTAGAACCTCTTTTAGCATGCTATAAAGCTTTTCCTGCAGAATTATAGGACCAATTAATACCAAAAAACCAACAAAAATACTTCGTGGCCCTCCCTACACAGGCTGAACTTAGCAGTCACGTCTTGCTTATAATAGTTACCAGAAAGCATTTCATGTTCCAAGTAGTCAACTATATTATGCAAGTGCAAGGCAATCAACATATGATCTCGTAATTTCAAAGGTTGTATGAGGGGAATATGGCTAGGAAGAACGATCCAAATGCTCTGAACTGATTCCTTATCTGAGCCTCGATAAGTATAGGAAATACCAACAGCAAACTAAGTGCATGCACATGAGTGTTCCACAAAAAATAGATAGCAAACATTCTATCTGCTTTGACAGCATCTGGAATGTAATGTAAGATAGTATTTTTATTTTTACTTCAACAATTTACACACAGCTTCTTCTATTGGGAGCGGTATTGCTAAGAGAGCTTATAGCTAATTTTTCTGCCCTATTCCTGGTTTTCGTTCATCAATCTTTTCTTTATCACACAAAGATACTGTTTCCTTCAACATTGTATAGTTTCTAGGAATCATATAGTCTGAAAAGGAACAGTATACTGTCAAGTAAAATATATTCTAATAAGTTCCTGAACAAAAGACGTGTGTAAGAGAAGAGAACTGAGACTCCATTTGGTTTGAACGGAAAACATTTTGTCTGGAAAATACTTATCTTCAAAAGCGCTTTCATTAAAAATATTTTTTTTCAAATTTTTGTCTAATTTAAGAAATCAATTTTATTTTATATATTTGTACAAAATTTGTATTTAGTCTATTTGAAGTTGATATAAGGTTGGCGATGTGAGATTATGACTGAAAATAGTTTTGAGAGGAAGCCATCCTCTTCTCCACAGAGGAAAGATCTTTTTTCTTTTTTTTTTTTATTTTTTTGGGGGGGGGGGGGGGGGGGGGGGGGGTGGGGGTTGCAGGGGGTTAGAAATGGAGGAAAAGATATTCTCCTTGGGCCATCTTTACTAACTAGCCAATAGCCATATAAGAAATTAATAGACTAGGATGGAAGAGATCTTCGTTCAGGTAGAGTTTTAAGTATATTTCATGGTGAACTTCATGATGCTTCACTTATGTTGCTAACAATAATAAAGTGCAACAAAAAAAACACATAATGAAACAGTGTCCCTGCTCATTTACCAACAAATTTGTAAACAAAGACATAACAATGAAGAAATTGGCACTGGACATGAAAAAATTTGAACTCATAACTACAAAGTAAAGAGAGACAAGATGGAAGCCATTTACCTGCCCTATAACTAATACAACATCAACATTGAAAGTATCAATGGCATGTAGAAGCAGCTGAAAAGAAATAAACAACAAAGAGTCATTTAGAGCTAAAATTAGCTCATATATAAAGGGTCTACATAAGCAAAGACACTCATCATTAGAGAGTCACGGACAGTCACCTCATAGCCAGTTCCTTCTATCCAACCCATGGTATTGATCACCATTCCTGCAGCTCGAGATTCAGCATTTCCAGAGAACTGTCTCTCCAGTATTTGAGCAAGCTCCTTAACAAGTACTTTGTATAAATCAACATTAACACTATAAGGAAGCAAACAAAAAAGTTCAGTAAAGATTTCAATAAAGATAGATCAACAAATGGCTCCAGATAAAGTCAAAATTCAAAATTTTATACTATGACATGTTAAATATGATAACAAGATTTCTACCTTGGTGTCACGTGCCCGTAATAGTAAACAAGGGGCATCTCAAGAGGAATTCCTTCCACAGGATCGATAGGCATTTCAATTGGTGTAGCAGCAAGGCATCCTGGAATGGTTATGGATCCCTGACCAATATCCAAGTCCACAAAAGTAGGTTTCCAGCCCTGTTTTGAGGCCCAACTAAGAAGCATCCTTGCCAAGGTACTTTTACCAGAATCAGTGGGACCCACGACAATAACCCTAGGGCCCTAAGAAACACCCTTGCATTAGAAAAATCAAAATAAATAAATAAATAGAAATACCACAATTAACTTAAAAAAAGACATTAGAGGTGGCCAAAGGACCAGTACGACCCATGACCTGGTTCCACTTGACCCATCCCAAAGCCGACCCACATCATACCTAACGAGTCCATACATATAGGTCAAGTAGAATTTCACTCAGTTCAACCTCTAGGCTCTACATATTCAAACAGCACAGAACAATAAGATGCAATGGTGGATCCGATAATAGATCATTAGGGGTCATGGCTACAATGAACCCTTTGCAATTGTTCATTACATCATGTACATTGGAAGCATATTTATCTCTATATTACCATTTGCCCCCATCAAATTACAAAAACAACACCCATTATTAACCCATGTGCTTTGTGTTTTACTAGTTTTAATGACCTTGGAGCCTTACTAGATACTGGCCTAGCAGCTTGTAGAACAGCTTTGTTAGGTAAGAAGGGGCCCTCAACTTGTTAAACGTTACACGTAGTTTGCTAAAGTCTTGTTAAGACCTCATTAAGCTCTCACTAAGAATTCATCAAGAGCTAGTTATTAGCATGATAATTGATCAATGATGATGCAATAGTAGCTCAAATAACTCGGCTTGGTAGACAGCTCAACTCAATAGCAACTCGTCATAGTAGCAAGCTGAACTCAATAGTAAGCCCAAGGTGATGTCAACCTCGAGTCAACAGTAAGCTTAGGTGATGTCAAGCTCGAGTCAACAGTAAGCTTGTTACGGCAGCCAACTCAACTTGACAACAAGCTTAGCCTAATAGAAAACTCAACTCTATAGCAAGTTCGGCTGCATAGCAAGCTCAACTCAGCTCAATTAGAATAACAAGAGGAATACCGAGCATATACTAATATCTTATCGAATCAGGTTCAATAAAGGGCTTGAAAGCTGAACAAAGTCTTAGCTTGAATCCTAACTCAAGTTTAAACAAGGGGATACTCGGTTCAGCCGACTAGTTCATGCCTCTATGTGTAATGAAGATACTATTGGGGCAACATAGCGATACTTGAAATAATACATGCAACAAATTAATACAGCTAAAGTGTATATGAAGTAAATTGAAAGCTTCGCAAAATACAAGGTAGTTTGGAATAACCCATTTTTATAGTAGAAAGCTACAAATTATGAAAAAGAAAAGAAATACCTGAAAAGAATCAGAAAGATCTGACGATGATGCTTTAGCTCGGTTCCTTCTCGCATCTAGTACAGCATGTACATTTACATAGCTAATCATCGGGGTCTAAAGCAGAAATGACACAAGTTTATCTCAGTACAGAAAGAAACAGAAAGCTCGAGGAATAACACTTTTTGGCCAATGCATACGCACGAGCCCACCTCATCGGCTGTATAGTCAGACGTATCAGGGCTGCCGTCCATTTCTATTGTCGCCCCATGCCAAGTAAAAACCTGAAAAATGAAACTTACTACTGGAGTCAAAAGAGTAACAGGTCGTATACAGGTGTTACATTATCCCTCAAACTATTCACAAAGTGAAGAAGAAAAGCAGTAATTTCAAGCGAACGAGTCAGCAGGCCCAATGCAATAGTATCTCCTCCAGGACTCAGATTACTAGTTTTGACAAAATATTCAAACTTTACCATCTACTTTCTGCTACTAGGATGTGCCGGTAAAATTGGAGATTGTATCACCAGGAGCGCTATATACCAATACAAATAAGCAAGTTTAAAGTAAAATTCAACATCTAAACAACTACTATATCAATTACTAAGTGTCATAAATGAGCTGCAGAACCAAATAGGTCAAGCCAGTTAAGGACTCCACACATGTGAGCCTAGTAAGCATCTACATTGGAATTACAAGAGAGAAGAGATCAGCATATAAGCAACAGTTTTAGCATAGAACCCCAGGTGGGTGATTTTTTTTTTTTTTTTTTTTATGTTGGTAAAGGCAGGGGAGGGGGGTCACTAGTGGGGCTCGAACCCCGGCGCTCTCACACGGAAACCGGGCGCCTTACCACTAGGCTACGAGCTAGTTGCTCACGTGGGTGATAAATAAACCTCCTATATGTCAACTCCGAGGCCAGGTCCAAAGGCCCGCTAGAATTCTAACATGATATAAGAGTGGGGTGATGATCCTGGACCCTTGTTTAACACACCCTATTCTCGAGAAGAGGGGTGCATTTGCATTTGATGAGCTGAGGGCCACTCCTATGAATGTTGGATCCAATTGGACCTAATCCTCAACAGACACCACATGTGAGTCTAATAAGAACTCCGCAATGGAGTTGCAGAGAGAAGAAATCAACATATAAGCTTAGTAAGTTACTACATGCAATGCAATTGGTTTCAGGATAAAATCCCATTATATATAAACCTCATATATACTAACTTGAGCATAAAGGGCCAGTCGAATTTTACCAAGCACCAACTCTTCAATATAAAAGGCAAGCCAAAATCCACCCCTAAATCACGTAATACTTAATAGCTAGATAACAGCGTGATTTAAGTCAATTGATTTAAAAAATTTCGACTTTTGGGGGTAGTTTTCTAAAAAATTAAAAATTTGCGATAGTGAAGTAAAAAATGACAACTTTTCAAGATAATTTTTGGTAAAAAAAAAAAAAACCCATACAAATAAGCAAGTTTAAGTAAAATTGAACATCAAAACAACTACTAAGTCTCACAAATGAACCACATAACCAAACAGATCAACCACTAACCCTACAGCCATAAAGTTTGAAACACATAGTATCATTGTACCAAAAGGTCATTGTAAAGGAACCATCTCAATCTCACCCAAAAGCTTAAGCCGATAGGTGAAGGCCCAGGATTGGTTTTATACTCTAACAGTCATGATACATACAGCGAATTTAAGGCGAGGAGGAAAGGAGAGCCAGATTTCGGGGGGAAGTTCGGTGCCAAAGATCTCAGCAGTACCCTCCAATAGACGAAGCCTGAGAGGTGAGCTCTCTGACACTTCAATTCGTAGCTCACTCTCTTTATCCAGCTTCACCTGTTTCATGCTTGAAGTTGCCATTCTTCCTCTACCCTAAAAATCAATACTTTTTGACAAAGAACTGAAATTTACACTCAATTTTACATTCAATTTGATGTAAATTGAAAATTGCACACAATTCGCAGGGAGAGTACTTCAAATTGAACAGAAAATACAGCGAAAGGAGGCGGATTATGCCGCTTCAGCAATGGAATTTTGTAAATGAATTGTAAACCGTTGTAGCACAATTTTACTTAGGAGGCAAAATCTACGAATGAGAATGTAATCAAAACCCTAAGACCATTCGAGGTACGACTAATTGCTTATGCTTTGGAATTTCAGGACTTCAGCTCCATTCAAACAATTTAGGATTATTTACATGTTAGTACTCTGACGTTTTTTAAAATAATAAATAGTATTTATAATCTTTTTAAATTATTAAAAAGACCTTTAAATTTTTATCGTATCAATAAAAAGGCCCCTCTCAAGTGTGGTGATGTCATTTTTCATCGATAAAGCTGATATGTCAATTATTTTTTATTAGTACTACAATAAAATGACTTAAAGTACACTTCAACACCTTTATTAATACTTTATAAGCACAAAATTCAAAATGTTACGTTATATAGAAGTATCTAACTATCTATTTTCGCTTAATTTGTTTCAAGATATGGTTATTAAATAGTATTTTTATCATTTTACTGTAGCATTAATAAAAACACAGTTATTGCATCAGCTCTGTCGGCTAAAAATGATATTATCAAGTCAGAGAGAAGCTTTTTATTAATGCAACAAAAATTTAGGGGCCTTTTTATTAATATGACAAAAACTAAGGGACCTTTTTAACAATTAAAAAATATTAGGGTCCTTTTTATTATTTTTAAAAATATTAGGGTACTAAAATATAAATAACCCAATAATTTACTTCAATAACAAAAATTCTGCGAAAATAAAACTACTCATTAAATCCCTTATTTTTACAAATTTAACATTTTATCTTCAAATAACTTTTTAACTATTTTGTCGCTTAAAATAAAATAATTAAGTATTTTATTTTATTTTTAGATAAGACTTTTTTATTTTAAAAAAAATAAGGATTTTTTTATATTTTTAAAAGAAAATTTTCTATATTTATAAAAATTATTATTTTAATTAATTATAGAAGTGATATTATAACATTAACAAAAAATATTATATTTTATCTCATAATATTTTTTATCTTCTAAACTTATAATATTATTACTATAATTAATTAAAATAATATATTTTTATAAATATAGAAAATCTCCTTAATTCCTTTACTAAAAATATAAAATTTCTAATATTTGTCTAATAATATGAAATTCCCTTCTAAAAATAAAATGAAACATTTAACCCCTTCGTTTTTTAGGGATAAAATAGTCAAAAATAAGTTGTATAAGAGTTAAGTGATAAATTTTTAAATGTGAGAGAGTTTCATGAGTGCTTTTATTTGTGGAGGAGTTTTCTAATTCTGAAGTAAAAAAACAAAGAAATTTTCTATAATTTACTCAAAAAATAATAGTAATAACAATAATAATACTATAATCATATCTCTCTATCTATTAATCTCAAGTTCCTAACTGAATTTTCATAAAAAATAAAAAATAAAAAACCGCCCCCGAGATCATGGGTACACCCCATTATTGTACCCCTTTAAAGATTTGAAAAAAAAATTTGGATAATTACAAGTGTATTTTCCTAACAACTAAAAAAGAAAATAAAAAACTACTCCCTGCGATTATGGGTACAAAAAAAAAGGGTTAGTGCTCATGTTTAGTTTCCCACGTTTCAGAATTACAAAAATTCTTCAATCGTCAAAATTAAAAGGTGAAAACACAAGATATAGACTCCAAAAAAATTGTTCAAGGTGTTGGATGGAAGAGATGTCAGAGGATCAACAACGATGCTTAAGCCTGCATGCTTATTTCAAAACATCCATTATATGAGGTAACATTCAACATCTCATGTTTTTACTGCACATTACGTGTTTTATTTAATCAATAATTGAATTATTTGATCAACCAATTAAATCTAAAAACATTTACCGTAATTTGCGTAGATTTCAGTAACTTATATTTTTTAATCATACATATTTCATGCAAAGATTGAATATATATTAAGTAATTCTATATTTTTACTCTCTGTATTTTTCTATAAAATACTTTCTTTTTATGTAGTCATTCTTTGCGCATTTAATTTTCAAAAATAACTCATAAACTATGGTGTTATTAATCTAAATCAACCTAGGTATCTATCTATCTATATTTTAAAGATTTGGCCACCAAAAAAAAAAAAAAAATCAATATTTTAAAGCCAACTGCATCCAAAATCCATTCCCTCCCTAAGGCTATCCCCATCCGAAATCTTATTTGTGAAGCCTATTTTTTGACATATCATAAAAAAGGGATTTCATCTAAAAATAGGGCTTCTCCTCTCCATTCCAAATCCCCTTTTTAAGCCCTTTTTTTTTATAGATTTTAATAATTAATATCATTTATACTACTTGAATCAATTCAAGACAAAAGACAAAAATATACTAAAAATAAATACGATTAAAAAATAATTAACTAGATTAAGAGAATGGATTAAAATTATGAAATTAAAATTTGTATTGGTGAAAAATTACATAATATGAATAATTATATAGAAAAAAAATACTCAAATTTAATATATAAAAAATTATTAATATGTTAAAATATATTTTATTAATTAAAAATAACTAAAAAATATAAATTAAAATAAAATAATATTAAAAAATAAGGGAACCTCATTTGTTGTCCCATTTTGGGAGCCCCAATGGAGCAGCCTAAGTAGTAATGACATGAATGTTAGAAAATTAAATAATATATTTAAATATATAATATGGGAGAGGATTGATGATTTATCATACAATATCACATTGATAATTTTGGTGGTTATAATTAAAAGTTGTAATTCTTTAAAATTCATATTGGATGAGACACCCATTTGGGTCTCGTGGTTTTCTTTCTAGTATATAGGTTATAGATGCTACAGTTGGAGTTTGCTAGTCTAGCTTACTAGTGCTAGACCGCGTTATCCTCCTAGCACACGTAGGTTGTGTACTTACTTTCATGAGCTACTACTTGTCTGCCTACCTGCCTACCGATCCTTTGATTTCTGCTTGATGTGACTTGCTTTGTGTCTGTTGTCTTGCTCGCAGTGTGTTTTGCCCTACTTATGTTTTGTTGCTCTCCTGCTGCCAGGTCACATGCTCTATGCTGCAGACCAACCTCTCAGGTTGGGAGTCCTCAAAAACAGCCTCTCTTCAGGGTAGCCCCCTGAAGGGCGAAGGCTGAGTATACCTACCCCCCAAACCCTGCCTTTGCGGGAGCCCTTACAGGCACTGGATTTATTGTTGTTGTTGTTGTTGGTTTTCTTTCTAGTTGAAAGAGGGTCTCCACGTAAACCTGGTGTTAATTATTTCGATGTTTTTCGTTTCCATTTGTGTTCAATGTGTGATTTTCCCAACAACTATAATTATAATAATGCCAATTGACTATTTTTTTGCTATGCCAATTAATTAAACATATTCAAAATGTATTGTGCGTTACATGTGAAAGGACTATTTTTTTTTAAAGAGATAAAAACGATGCCCCTCAGGATTGCCCTCTTCTAAGAGGGAAACCTAATGCATCAACATGAGAAATAATAAGAAGGACTCGGGACGGAACATGATCCCAAACCAAAACACCAGAGCCCTCATCTCCAGCATTTCCTAACCAATTAGCTTATCTATTAGCTTCCCTGAATTAATACTCAAACTGCATATAATTTGCTTTGTATATCCAATTTTCCAAAAATAACAACTTTCTATATATAATATTATTAACCACAACTCACCCAAATTTTTTTATTTTTATTTTTTATCATGGTAAATTCAGGGGAGGGGGTACTCTAGTGGGGGCTCGAACCCCGGCGCTCTCATATAAGCGACTAAGAACCACACCACTAGGCTACGAGCTACTTGCTCACAACTCACCCATATACATCCCGAATATGATATTAAACCTTAAATCACCCCCTACCCATCAAATTTAGTGCCTAAATCAAATAAAATTCACTTTTATTATCTGATTAGAAAAAATATTATGGTCCAAAATTATGAGATGGAACGCAACTATCACCTTGCACGTTTAATTCTAAAATAATAACTCCTAAACTATATTATTAAACCCAAAATCACTCCAACACATCAAATTTAATACTTAGATAACATTAATTTGCTTTGTATCATCTAATTTAAAAAACACATAATGTTCTAAGTTATGATACTAAACATAACTCGCTCATTACATATTTATTTTTTTAAAAAATAACCCCCAAAACTATATTACTAAATCTAAATCACCCCTATACATCAAATTGAGTAACAATAACAACCCAGTGCCTCAAAGAGGCTCCTGCACACAGCAAGTAGAATGTTTAAATTAAATATAATTCCTCCTTATTACGTAATTTGAAAAAAAAATTGGGGATTTTTTAAAATTAGACAGTCAAAGGGAATTCTATTTAAGGGTTATTTACGCCAAAGGTCGCTATACATTGCCCATTGTGTCAATTTGGTCTTCGTACTTTTAACTGTGTTAATTTAGTTCCAGAACAATTCAAAATGTGTCAATTTAGTTCTTTAGTCAAATTTAAGTTATGTTAATGACGTAATTTTAAACAGTAAAATTATATTGGATGCAAGTAATTTGTTATAAATCCATATATCTACTCAATTTAACTCAATTCATCGCCGAACTATTAAAAATTTCATTAAAAACTTGACATAAAGTTTTTTCTAAGGACCAAATTGACACATTTTAAATTGTAAAGAGACTAAATTGACACAGCGGATAAAGTACAGAGACCTTTTGCATAAATAACCCCATATTTAATTTATGCGAGAAAATTGATACATGGGTAGGGTAATTTGGGTTCAATAACATATTCTAATGACCCGCCTTTAGTTTTCAGTTACATTAGTAGTTATAAAGAAAAAACTAGATCCTAATTGGAAAGAAACTCTTAAACTATAACAACAAACTCCTAATATGATACTAATAAAGCTAACAAAAGTCAAATTCTAATCGTAAAGTTACTCGAACATAGTAATAGAACAAAAAGTGAACAATTGCAGGCTGCACCTTCATGTTTTGTACATTAACCATCACATAGAAGCCAGTTGACGGAAAGCTAAAGCATCCATGTCAAGTGAGCACAACAGAGGTAAGGAAGAAACCTGTGACCCGCTGCGATGCTTTCTGCAAACCAATTGAAATCATGTCACAATCTTTAGAGAAAGGTTGGGTTTGGTGTAGTAGTTAGGCTACTCATTCTCAAGCTGTTGATGTATTCTCAAAACAAAGTGTTTTGGCCCGGGCACGGTGTGTGTCGAGACACTAATTCCGGTAAGGCTCATTGGATGGCGTGTATCGACGTGTAAAAATTGTGTCGACACACAACTTGCAAAGAGCAACAATGCCCAAAAAGGGGATGTGTGATGACGCACAGGACAATTTTTCCCGTTACTTGGCTCGATTGTTTGTATCACTTGCGAGATGTTTTGTGTTCTTTGGGAAGAGATGTGTCTCTTTCAAAAGACACTTGATTCTCGATATGTAGTCTCCTCCATTTTCAGGTTTGATGACTTACTTTTGATATCATTCTCTAGTTTCTAAATTCTCGTTCTCTCTATATTCACTTCACTTTGTTGTAAGGTTTCATTGTATTCCTAAGGCTATTTCATAAAAACAAATAAGTCTTAAGGTCGGTTGTTTGCTACGCACCTTGAATCCAATTCATTGTTCTAGTATCGGGTTCGAACTCATCTCCCCCATCCCTCAAGGCTCTACTTTGGACGATGTTTTACCTCTTACCACTGTAAAAAAAGAAAATGTCACAAACTTCAAACCCATACCGTTAGAGGATTCACCCTATTTGTTTGGAAATACGTTGCTACAAAGTTAGCCTCTAATAAAGCCCCTCTTCAAGCCCAATATGTATCAAAAATACTTCAAAATTTTGTATTCAGTTATATTGTCCTACTAAATATTCAAATTCTCATCCTAATGAGGTCATAATTACAATTTAATAGGCTATTCAATTATACCGTTTAATTTTTGGGTTGTTACACTTCCAAGAGTCAATATCTTGTCTCCAATATGTGCCTGTAAATACAGTGTAGGATTCAACCAGGAGATTGTATCCAGCAATGAACCGATTTACTCTCTCTAAATTATACTCTCTTGTAACCCTATTCTACTCCATTTATGTTGTTGAGAATTGATCAAGGCTCTCTCATACTGTAACTCTCGGGTACAAGGATCAGTGATGGATCCAGAAAAAAATTTTCACTGGGGCACGTATACGAGGTCATAGTGAGCGAAAATCAACAAAATATGAAATTTAGACTATTATTCATACATTAGGACAAATTTGAGAGTTTTGAATGCCAACAATTTGAAAAAAGATCCCAAAAATCACAAAAGAATCATATAACGGTATCAACACAGAAGTGTGGTTTATATATGCGTATTGCTCAATTAAAAAATAATAATTTATTTGGATAAATCTGCTAATGTCCCCAAAGAAATGTTTAATTTCGCTTGATATGTGCTCACTTACCACCTAATGACTAATAGTTCCATCGTTTGCTTTCCTTTCAATCAATGGAGGATAGAGAGTAGGATGAGGAGAAGGCAGTGATTGGAGGCATTATCAAGTTTTATCACAAATATAATAGTTATTGTATAATACTCATAGGTTATTATTATATAATTAATTAACTATAATTAAATATATAGTTATTAAAATTAATTAAAAAGTGGAGATATTAGCATATAAAAAATAATATTAAATAATTATTAATTTATAAGTTAATAAATTTGTTCAATGTAAAATAAAATATTTAATGAAAGAGAGTGGGGGCCCAAGAAATAAATTGAATAAAACTAATGAAAGGGTGGCGGCCACTAGGAAGATACAAGTTTATGTTTATCACTAGACTACCAACCTAACTATTGATTCTTAAGCCCGCATAATTTTATATATTTAATACTTACAGTATCTATATACACACATTAATCTGCCGTTGGCTAGGGGCATGTGCCCCCAGTGCCCAAACACTGGATCCGCCTCTGAAGGGATGTTTCGGCTGCCATATTAACCTTGGGGTTGACAATATGTAATAGAGATGGGGAAAATTCAACTTTAAAGCAGTGGTCTTCCACGGCGTAGTAACTTTTATCCTGTATCTCATAAGTCTCCTATGCTCAATTAATCTTATATCGCCTAGTTTCCTAACAATATGGATCAGGTTGCGTACTGCGACTAATCTGTGCATATGAGAGAGAAGATGAACCAACTCGAATCAACTATTGTTTGTCTAATTCGTGATCTGTACAGATAACGAGATCAATGAGTAGACAACTAAATGATGTAACCCCAAACGAAGAAGCGAAGAATAAAATCTATCAGAAGTAATAGAAAACGAAAATTGCAAAAGAGCAGATTGGTAATCCTAGTAATATAGAAGAGGAGAAATTATATAGAATTGTCTTACCAAAGAGATAAAAAGATTCAGCCTAATGTTGGTCTCTCCATCCTGGTGCATCTTTCTGCTGCTAATTTCCCTATGCTTGTTCCAGCAATGTATCCACCGGTCCAAGCATTCTACAAAGTCGTTAAAGTTACTCGATTAACGATCGATTTGTTAAGTAAGCAAGGTTGAGAGTGAAAATTCGAACCTAAAACTTCTTGTCCAAAGACCTATCATTGCCAAATTGGCAACAATCAGAACAAGCATCAATTTAGATAATGCAGTTTTTAAAAAATACCTATGTCACTTGAACTACTTGCTCCCTGTGCCCAACAGTACTTGTGTACACTGTTAGGGACCGCACACAAATACTAAAACCCAAAATTTAAATAGCAATCACACATTAGGAAAAGGGGAGAAAACATAGCTATCGAATTTACATGGTTTGGCTAAAGCCTACGTCCATGAAGGGGAGCACAATAGCTTTAGTATATTAAAAGATTACACAAGACATCTCGACTCTTAACGATCAACATACACAATCCTAGTATATATATAGAGAATCAGTCACACACTAAATCCTAGTGTGTTATGGGCTAAAATCAGATTAGCTGAATCCTCTAATTCATAAACAAGACCAAATACTACCAGACTCCACATATAAACCCAAAAGACACTTGAACACTAAAGAATTAGACCAGAATATGTAGAAGTCTCTATAATGGTTGGATATGACACCCGGATACGTACCTATACCTGATCCTCCCCCAAATATGAGCAGGATATGGGGACTAAATGAAATGGCTAGATTAATGCTGTAACCAGGAGAACTGCGTGGAAATTATGCCATATGTCTAGCTGATGTGCATGACCTTGACGCAAATCAAACGCAAAAGCAGAAGGGCAAGTAAATGAAGCAACATTTTGTATAACACAAAGGACAATTTACGCAAAAAGTTCTATCGTGCTCGACTCTTTCGTATTTTATTTTTCTAATTACAAAAGATAGATTTCGCTGTGTATATGTATTTTGAGAGCAGAATTTATGGCACAAAATCTCTAGCATGGGGTGATCATGATGAGTGTAGACCTACCACTTGGTTCTACAAATACCAGAGGAAATTCAAAGTGGATTATATAATGCATTGTGTGCGGAAATGCGGAAATCCCAAGTATTGAATTCGAATCAAATACCATGACAATCGAGAAGTAAAATAGACTAAAGAGAATCAAACACAAGAACACAGCAATTTACGTGAAAAACCCTCCTCAATCGAAAGAGTGAAAAACCACGGGCGAAGATTATAGGTTTTATTATTAAATCGAAAAAGAAGTACAACAATCACTCCTTTTCTCTCTCTCTTTTGTTTGGTGCGGCGCCGCAAGGGGAAAATCCTCTCAAAGAAAATTGGATTCTTTTTGAAGTAAACCTATGTCTCTATTTATACCCGCGTGAAAACACGGCTCCCGATCGATCGGGGGGTCCCGATCTATCGGGGTCTTGATCGATCGGCTTCCAGTCAATCGATAGGCTCTGCTACGGCATCAGACCCATTATTCTGCTTTTCTGCCCGATCGATCGATGCTTCACCCGATCGATCGGCCTCCTCACGGCTTCCTTACTTAAATTTCTAAGGTATTTTGAGACATATTCCTAACACATTGCATGGGCTAAGGCGTGTTCATTGGTTCAAACTTGAATCGGACCACACCAAATCGGACATTACCAATATTTAAGGTCCAAATGCTGGAAAAACTGGGACTGCTTTGTTCTCATGCCGGAGCAATTTATCTAGTGTAGTCCTAGTTTCGGTTTGGATTGATATTTGCAACATTTTAAGGATGTTCGCTACTCCAAGCACAGACTAGACAGAAGGCTGATAAAGTTAGTTATCAAACACACCATTGTTTAATCAGCTTATACAAACACGAAACTATCTTCTTTAATTGGTTTTAAAAAATGAAGATACATAGTTAAGATGCACAGGATACTGAAAATGTAACCACAATCAGAGTAATAATGTATTACCAATTTACCAATACATTTTCCAAGTGTCATAAACATGGTTTTCAAATGAAATCCAAATGAGAGAACATGATAACAAAATCATCCTCGTAAGCTATAATTATTATGATTTGAGGACAACTAACATAAAGATTACCAGGAGTATGTCCGTGGAATCAAATATAAGTTGTTAAAGGAACATACTCAGTGCTACAAGGGCTCCCGCCTACGCAGGGTCCGGGGGGGGCGGATGTACGCAGCCTTCCCCCTTCAGGGTATTAACCTGAAGCGAGACTGTTTTTCAGTGCCCCCAACCTGAGGGTGAGGACTTCTCAGGAGGTCACCCATCCTAGTACTACTCTCGCCCAAGCACGCTTAACTTCGGAGTTCTCATGGGATTCGGTGACAGGGTGTTGGAGCCCTCTTTGGTAACAACTTAATCAAATATAAGTTGTTACTTTTACAAAAAGGATTTTTGAGATAACACTTCTAAGTTTAACCGTTAATATTGTATTTTTATTTACTTAAAAAACAAACAATTTTACTTGTTAAAAATAAGGAATACTAAAGATTTACTATTGTATAGCTAATCATTTAACTTTTGCAAACATGAAATTTAAAAACAACATATGGCGCACCACTTTGCAACACCTTGACTGCAAAAGAAATTTGATTCCAAGCAATGGAAAATGGAAACAAGGAATGGATATAGAAGAACAACAACAACAAATTCAGGGCCACAAGGGCTCCCGTCAAAGCAGGGTCTAGGGGGTGAGATGTACGCAGCCTCACTCCTTCAAGGTGCTACCCTTAAGGGAGGCTATGTCTGAAGACTCTCTATCCTAAAAGCAAGGAATGGATATCTGACCTGAAAGTTAAATCCCCCAGTCAACCCGTCAACGTTTAATACCTGCATTAAGAAGTGGACAGAAGTGCCTTCATAATCAAACATAATACCAAGTTGACAGCTCA
The DNA here is from genome assembly GCA_018398585.1 of Simmondsia chinensis. Taxonomy (NCBI): domain Eukaryota; kingdom Viridiplantae; phylum Streptophyta; class Magnoliopsida; order Caryophyllales; family Simmondsiaceae; genus Simmondsia; species Simmondsia chinensis. The sequence continues at coordinate 35,156,526 of JAGTTD010000008.1, read as the reverse complement.
ATGTCATTCTACCATGACAAGAAACAAGTATCTGAAAATTTTTGACACCCCTTTCGAAGGCAATATTTTTCCTTCCCCCCCCCCCTTCCTTCTCTCTTCCAACTACTATCCCGAAATATTCTCCCAATTCAAAGAAAAAGAAATCTGAAAGTTCATGCTGCACCAAAAAAGAGTTTCAACAACAACAACAATCCCAGTGCCACAAGGGCTCCTGCCAAGGTAAGGTTTGGGGGGATGAGATGTACGCAGCCTTACCCCTTAAAAGTGCAACTCTAAAGGGAGGCAAAAAAAAGAGGTTTATGATTGTAAAACACACAATATTTATTAAATTTGTTAAGCTATTCGATAGAATTAGAATAGAATGTATCTTTTTGTCCAATAGGATATTTTATTTATCTTTATTTTGATTTATAGGATAATTTAGTTGTTTTCATTTAGAGAAGTAGTTTCCTACCGGTTAAAAAGATACATTCTATACTAATCCTATCAAATAGCTAGACAAAATCTAAAAAGACATTATCTTTTACAATCATTAAAACTCTTCTTTGGCATCGAGTATGTTTTTGTGGACTACAAAGACCAAGCCGGAAGTTTGGTCTTTGAACTCAATTGGTTTATCCTTCTAAAAAACATGTCCATGGATTACCTCTCCAGCGAAGAATAACCGTGGCTGCATTCTGCTACCCATTGTGTCCAGCGAGATCTTTATACAACGAGAGGAAATTACATTGAGATAGAACTCGTATGTGAAATGACTAGAGGGAGAAGAGATGCAAACCTCAGACAAAGGCACACCACCAGCAGTAACAAATTCATCTCGAAATGGGCCCTTGATGGAAAATTAAATAATGGTACATCAACAAGCGTATCAACAAATTAAGAATTGTAAAGAAGAGGAGGTAGAAGGATACCTTTCCCACGACTTCAAACGAACATTGTTTCAACAGAGAAGCAATAGAGAACAAGGAGTCATGGGAAATGGTTGCCCACAGATTATCTTCTCCTAAGCCCTGAATGTGGTCAAAGGCGTCTTTAATAAAAATAAAATTCAATTGTTAGGCATGAGAATATGACAAAAAGTTATGCTGCAAGAATCAACCTGGTGACCTAGTAAATATTTCCAAAATCTTTTCACAAGGCTAAAATCTGAAGGACTTGAGCTGGTCACCTTCTGTTTCTGTGAAGATCAACAAGTAGGGAAAATAAGCCAGTTCAAAACTTACCAGCAAACTGGTAGAAAGTAAATATCACCCAGTAATAGATTGACACTTGTAGAATGTGCATAATCAATACCACACTTGTGATGAGAGAGCAGCATGCACCAAAACAAGTAACCACCAATAATTCACAATAGGTTTGTACGAGCAACAAGGCACCACAGGAAAGAGCTTCAAGAAGCCAATTACCGCAAATTGGGTCTTGTGATTGAGGAGGATGGACCTCACATTTTCTATGTGGACATCAGGCACAAAATCAACAATGAGTGACCCTGGATTTAAGTCTACAAAGTTAGAGAAAAAAAAAGACGTCAACTGCCAAGATACATAATTTTTTTTTTTTTTTTTTTTTTTCCTGACCTTTGTAGCCTGCTTCGGAAAGATCACGGGCTGCCCATGCAGACAATCTAAGAATTACTGGGCCACTAAGTCCCCAATGAGTGATTAACATCGGTGCAACCTAATACCAAATCAATATTCAATTTACATGCATTATAGAAAGTAATGAGACCAACTGCGAGCATGCCTGTGTTAGCTGTGGTATACTCCTTTTTGTGTTTTCTAGTTTCAGCTTAGCTTTGACTTTAGAGAAAGTAACCTGCACATTCAAAGGGCAAGGGAAAGTAAATTATATCTATAACTAGTACTTGCAAACTTTATGATCTTCATAGTGGCATGACATGACATCGACCAGGATATTCTGTACATCTCAGGGGGAAAAAAACCCATAAAATTTCCAAAAAGTTGTTTGGATAGATCCAACAATGATGCTATAACATATTCACATATGAATACCAAAAGTCTTAGAGAATCTCATTTCAGTAGTGGCACAAGATGAATCAATTTGACCAGGAACTCTAGCAGACAAATAGGAACAATGAAGGACGTAGGGCTGCCACAATACATGGCTCACTATTGATGACGAACAGTGGATTAACATAATGCTACACTATAATATTGTGGTGGAAGAGTATATAAAGTCCTCGAAAATAAAGCTGCACTTTGCTGGAAACAAGATGTAATAGGAACAAACGATATGGCCACATATGATAAGAACAAAAGGAAAAAAAACAACCGCACCCCTGATAATTCAGCTAAGTTGGGATCTTTGATCTTGAAAGTGAATAGGCTGGGCATAGGATCTATAATTGAATGTCCAAGCTGACCTGCAAGACTATAACCCTGTCACAGAAATAGCACCGCCATATTGTTCAAAAATTCTAATCCATAATCACAAAAAATAATACTAATCTTCATCCAACCTGCTTGCTACTTCCTGTGGCAATCAATAGGTAATCAGCTTCCAAGAGGTCAGCTGGATGAGTCATACGCTTCTCAATTTTGAGAAGAAACTTTCCACCAGACTTGACTGATGCGCTTGTAACAACCTTTCCTGTCTGTATTACAACTGCAAAGAGGATGAGAAGTTACCTTTGCTTTGAAAAGTCATGGGAAGTGAAGGAATAACTGAAGCAAAATATGTCAAACAACAAGCTTGACATGAACCATAGGCGACAAGAAACATCATCTGTGAACACTTCAAAACCAGAATCTATTACCAGAGTAGTTCGAGATGAAATCAAATAAGCACAATTATGCCATTATGTAATGGATTTTGACCTGATTGGCTGTTAATAGTTTTTTTAACAACCTCTATAATACTATATTTTGCATTTTGTTTATTAAAGCATATTTATTAGTCTATTTATATGTTAAAACACTATCAAAAAGGTAGAACTATTGATGAAAATTTTCAAAGTTCGTAAATGTTAACCTTAAAAGCAACCTATATTTTGTTTTCTAAAGCACTAGTCCATTTATATGTTAAAACGATTAAAGAGGTAGAAATATTAACAAAAATATGATTATTCATTCAAATTTTGCATATTCCTTCTTTTCTTTTTAGGGTTAGGATCCCTTCGGAAATAGCCTCTCTACAAGGTAGCACTTAGTAGGGGTAAGGTTGTGTGCATCTTATCCTTCCCAAACCTGCCTTAGCAGACTGTTGTTGTTGTATTTAAATTTTGCATATATGAAGCTTAAAAGCAACCTATATTCTCCTAAAAGCACGACACAAATGCCAAGAACCGTTATATAATGTCTATGTTACTGCAACCCCGGCAGTTGCACAATGACGAACCCGAATTCGGCTCCATGGATTACAGATAATCAGATGGCCAGAGAAGGAAGTAATATAGTCGACGATTATATTAGTAGGATCGTCAGCAACATCTGTACCCTACTCCCCCCCCCAAAAAAAAACCCATAAAAAAAGAACGAAATAGAAAAAAGAAAAGAACTGGATGCACATTAGGCAACGGAAAATGATCGGTACTATCCAAGGCGCTCACTTGCAAGAAAAAATATTTGTGAAAGTTAAAAGAGCAAGAAGCCCTTACCTATCCTTTCTCACTTGCTATTTTAGAATATGTTCACGGAGCTTATGACAACAAAAACACATACGGATTGAAAATGCATAGATATTTGGTGAAAACTAAACACCTATATACCTCCTCTGTCATTTGCTTCATTCATGAGACAATCAATTACTGAAGACGAGCTGTTACTCACGGGGAATACTCTGCCATCATTTTCAGTCTACAAGCAAGGCCACAATGGATACATATCATCACAAATGACATTATGGTGAAAACAAAAATCCGAAAAGCAGAAGAATGTGGAAGAGGCAGGAAACACTGTGAACACCTTAAGTTGCACGCCGTGATCAGAAAACCAGGACATAGTATCAACTGGATTGTGCATACTAAAGAATGATCCTCTCAGTTCCTTGTACCCTCTGGGGTAATGTTCGGCCAAACTCTACAGCATTTATGCATTTAACATAATCAGATAATCAAGCAAGAGAATCAGGGCCGGGGTCCTCGGAAACAGCCTCTCTTCAGGTTGACACCCTGAAGGGGGAAGGCTGCGTACATCTACCCCCCTAGACCCCGCTTTTGCGGAAGACTTGAGGCACTGGGATTGTTGTTGTTGTTGTTGTTGTTTTTTTTTTTTTGGCCACAGAGAATTAGAATAGACATGGGTATGGTATAAATTTTTACATCAAGCCCTAACATAAATCACTGAAATTACATATGAATTCATGAAGGGAAAATAGAATGCTACTATCAAACTTGAGATATAGCAAGGAATAATTCTGACCAAGTGCCTTAATGGGTGTAAGTCATGGTCATTATCAGAAATTTCCATTGGAAAATGTTTCTCATCAACATAATTTTAACTAAAAATACTTTTTCTTTGAATTTTGTTCTGTTTAGCTTTAATTTCGTAGCACAAGAAGTTGGAATTTAGCATATTTGAGGTTGAGCTGGGACAAAAGAATATAAGGTTAAGGGAGGTGTCAGGAGGCAAGCCAAGAAAAATAACTTCATCTCCTGAATTAGATGACAAGTTCACCAATGTTTTCTTATCAAATAATTTTTGGCTATTCGTTCATCTAAGAAAACAATAAAAAATGGAGTGAAATAGGACTTTCCCGACCAAATAGATGACACCCTATAACCTAGGAGTTCAAAACAAATACCTAAAATAGACAGAGACAGAATAAAAGCAGTAGGGCATTGCATCTTATGTTTCCCTTGTAATTAATTCACTGACATATGTCCTTACCCTGTCCTTATTAAGTCATCCATATATATAATCATTATTCTCAATAAAGACTACGCACCAGGTGATCGGTACAATGCCCATTAGTCACATTGCATCTACCTCCTCCAGATATTTTGACCTATACGCCACCAAAAACCACCCAAGGTTACAATGTCAGCTATGGGAATATGAAGCAAGCTTTGATTTTAGACAGTAAATGTTAGAGCATAAAATCACTTTTAAGCGTTCGCCTAAAACTTAATCTTTTGGGATGGTTGGTTTATTGATATGACATTAAAGCCTTGTTGACTAGTAGGTCAAGGATCAAAATCTTAACAACCCAACCACTTAATATTACTGTTATTTCGAAACAAGGTTTAAGTTTGGCATGTATACTATCTATACTTCAAACCCAATAGGTATTTTCACAAGGAAGCATAAAAGTATAAAAAATAATTATTGGCTCTTCATAAACTTTTGGGATAGTTTGTTCCAAGACAATAGCAATAAAATCTAACTTCATACCGTGGAATCGGATCGTGGTCTGCCGGCACAATCATGGTGTTGTAAATGTAACGTAATCTAATTTAAGCCTTGTATTTGCCAAAATTTGGATGAATAACCCTATACTCATTACTTTTTACATCTATTTGATAGTTTTTTAACAAGTAAATAAAACTATAGTAATATTTTTACAAATAAAATACATTATATATGCATCATAAAGATCATTAGAAAGTACTTCACATAAATACCAGTTGACTAGTTTAAAATTTGTTATGTAACATGTTTCATTTCATCATAATAACTTTACAAACATGATTCATAAGAAAACTCAATTATGCAAAACATATAATCTAAAGAGTGAGAGGGACAGAACATGAGTTATTTACACCGTTGGTCCCTCATCTTTTTAAGTTTGGTCAAATTAGTCCCTCATATTTTCTTTTGTTCAAACTAGTTCCTAATCTTTGTAACTTTGTTCAAATTAATCCCTTATTTTTTCTTTTCTTCAAAATAGTCCCTAATGTTTATTTTATGACAACAGTGGTCCCTCATTTTTTTAACTTTTACCTAATTTTGGTCACCATATAAGGGACCAATTTTGTCATAAATTGAAACATTATGAATTATTTTCAACAAAGGAAAAGATGAGAGACCACTTTAAACAAAGCTACAAACATTAGAGACCACTTTTGTTAATTCACAGGTTCTTTCAAATGGAGGACTAATCTCAAGTCTCTTTGTATCATGTTGTTTTCACTCCTTCAACAGAGAGAGAAAGAGCCTGCCCCAACTGTTGAGGGGCTACATTATTCGCTTTATCACTGTATCCCGCCTAGCAGGTAAGTCCTTGACCTCTGTATCCACGAATCTTGCTGGTGCCTCTTCAAGCTGGCGGGTAGAACTTAGCCGAGTAAGCTATCCTATTTTGTTAGCAGTTAGGAACTCACCTAAGCGATATATCCCAACAATTTCCACAAAAAAAGAAAAAAGAAAAAATGAGAGACCGATTTGAACAAACTGAAAAACACGGGAGACCAATGGTGGAAATGTTAAATTTAATCAGGCATTTAGGCACAATCCACAGAGATGGCATATATGAGACCCACGTATAATTTCAAGTGGGGTTCCATCCTAAAACCAATCAGCAATAGGCGGAGTAACCCACTAGGTATATATGTTGGTCTCTTCTCTCTCACAACTGTAATGTGCGATTCAACTAGACTTACATGTGAAATCCTTAACAGTAAATAACTCGACAGACCTTAGAAAGCGGTTTTCCTTTCTCAATAACAACAACATTAAGCTGAGGCGCCAAAGTTTTTGCCCTAATTCCACCATAAATCCCAGCAGCTCCGCCACCCACCACCACCAACAACTCTCTATCCAACTGCCCGTCGAAGAAAGAACAAGAAATTACAAACTCAGAAGGGCACAATTAGATAGATAATGGACATAACGAACAACATTTGTCATACAAACCGAATTAATCAATCAACCAACACAACGGTAGCAGTATATTCGTATATAACTGGTATAATCCATACAAAAGTATAAGATTTACAAGTATAAAGTACGATTTGTATAATAAGAGAGAGCGAGGGGGAACGTAGAGAGAGAGACTAGAGAATGACTGGAGAGGGAGAGACTGACACTCCTCCTCTACACGTCCATGTTGATATAGTTAAGGGAACAGTACAACAACAATAACAATCCCAGTGCCTCAAATAGCTCCCGCATAAGTAGGGTTTGGGGGTAGATGTACGCAGCCTTCCCTCCTTCCGGGAGCTATCCCAAAGGGAGGCTGTTTCCGAGGACAGTCAAGGGAACACTAAAGTTGATAATTAATAACTTAGTCTATTTATTAATACCTAAAATATCCCTCACTTAACGGCGATTTTATAGGGCACAATTTGAAAGAACAAGAAATTACAAACTCAATAGGGCATAATTAGATAGATAATCGACATAAAGAAGAACATTTGTTACCGTCGAATTGGTGGAGTGAGCAACAACAGCGAATTTCCTTATCTTTTGTGAGAGTAGAGGTGATCTGTGCTTAATGGTGGAAATTAGGGTTTGTATAAATCCGCCATTGCAGCTGAAGAAACGAGCTTCCGCCATGGTTCCCAAGTTCCCCCGCCAAAATGGAGGCCGTTTATCTAAATATCTAAAGACATTGGTGTTGGTACCTCTGCTTATAAGTTTATTTAAATTGGTCTCTTAATTTTTATTTTATTTAAATTATTTTTTTATTTTTTAAATTTGTTTAAATTAGTCCTTAATTTTTTTATCTTGTTTAAAATGGATCCTAATATTTTTATATTACGATAGATTTGGTCCTTTATCTTTTTAGTTTTTAACTAATTTGGTATATTATGCAAGTGATTAATTTTGTCATAAGATAGAACATGAGGAACTATTTTAAACCAAAAAAAGATTATAGACTATTTTGAAAAAGATAAAGGACCACCTTTAACAAAATTATAAAGATAAGGGACTAATTTGAATAAACTTAAAACGATGATGGACCAATTTGAACAAAGTAAAAGTTGAGGAACTAATTTGAACAAATTTATAAATATGAGGGACCAACAGTGTAAATAACTATTCTGTAATATGACCTTAAATAGAGTTGGGTAGTGGGTTAAAATATGTATAGTTGAAGTAGCGGTTTAAGATAGAGGAACGCAACAAAACTAGAGCATAGCGCCCCTAGGCTTACATGTTTGCTGATGTTGCCGCCTTATTGTTGCTTGGATACTTTATTGTTACTCTATTATTACTTTATTGGTTTGTTTCTGCTTCTTAAGGTTGAGGGCCTTCGGACATAATCTTCTTTTAGAGTAACACCCTCAGAGGTAAGGTTACGTACATCTCAACCCCTAGACCGTGCTTTGGCAGGTGCCCTTGTCGAACTAAATTTGTTGGTGTTGATATCTCTCATTTTGGAACAAGCACCTTGGGTGGTTCGACATGTTTTAGTTTTAAGGGTTTGTTTAAAGGACAGATGTTAAGAACATATTAATTACAATATAATTACCTTATTTTTTGATAATATAAAGTATTTTATAATTTCATAAATTATATGCATGGTATATTCTCTAAGGATTTTTCTAACAGGTATTCATTGGCACGTGTTAAGACATATTAATTACTCATTTAATATTTTTTTTGTTCAAGAATTAATCAATTGTTATCAAATTTTGATCCACAATTAATGTTATTGCAATTTAATTGGACAATACTACATATAGTTCAACAAAATTATAAAAAATATTGTTTGCAATTAATGTCATCAACATGTGCCCATTCGACACAGGTTAGACAAACCTATCTTCTAATTAAAATATAATGTATTAATTATGAGTTCAATTTTCTAACACGAATTGAGTAATAAAATAATAAAAAAATTATATAATTAAATGAAATAAATGTATATTAACATGTTAGCAAAATCCTTGTTTAAATTGGGGAATAAAATTTTAAATTTGATTCAGAATTTTAATTGTGTTATTTGATTCATTTTTGGTAATTAAAAGCGTTATTTACATTTTAGTACTTTAATGTTTTTAAAAGGATTCTGATCTTTTTGATTAATAAAAATGACTTTAAGTTTTTTTTGGTATTAATCAAAAAGCTCATCTCCTGTGTGATGACGTCATTTTCCGCCGACAGAGTTGACGTGATAATTATTTTTTTAATTAATTCTTAAGTAATAGTAGAATATATATATTTAACCACATTCCGATATATTCGCACCGGTGTCAAACTATATCCTGTAAATAAATTAACCAAAAAGCCTAATATATTCTCGTATATTTAACAAGATACATTAATGTACTAATTACACTAAGGTAAGATATCGTACTTTAGGACAAAACTTTTTCGTTATCTTCTCAAGGACGAAATGAATCTTTATTTATATCAAAGGGTTGGACAACTATTAAGGCACTCAACAAAGGTGCCTTATTGATACTATAACGTTTGTATACTTTCTTTATACAGGTGGATTACAAACCTCTCAGTATCTTCCATCTCAAATTCTTAACTGCTTTTTCATGCTCTTTAAAAGTGCATATGATATTTAAATCATTAACATACACTACAATGACTGCAAGTTCGTAATATGGAATTTTAATAATGGAAACAAAAAATTTGGATTTTTAATAAAAACACATGAACTAATAGATTGTTAATATTTCCCTTTGTTAGATACTAAGTCCATCATACCACATTCATACAAATTATTTTAATTCATATAGGTATCTTTGTAATTTGATTGATTGCAATTCCTGAGATTTTGAGTTATATATTTGTGGAATCTTTAATCCTTTAGAATCTTTCATATGAATGTTATTATCATGCAATCTATATAAATAAGTTGTTACTGCATCCATAAGACGTATGAAAAGCATGTCAGAGACCATTTGATAATTTATATATAACTACTCAAGTTGAAGATCCTTGCCAAACAAAAAAAAAAGAGAAATCGAGTGAAAAAGGGCGACAACGTTAAAGATGTTGGCAAGACGCGGAGCACACGTTGGAGGTGGGGAAAAGACTAAAGCTAAATTTTGACAGTTATGATCCACTTACGCTGAGTGCCTTGCCTCGATAGATTTTTGGCTTGGATGTCTTGTTTTTCAGTATTTTGGTTTGTCCAGTGTTTATGTCTTCACTAGTGGTGTTTGAGGCTTATTGTGTTTTGCCTGTTTTTGCTTGTCTTCATGTTTGTATTGTTTGCTTGTTTTGATTCCCGTTCTTTTATGGGTCGACTCAGAGTTGTCTACTTTATACCGCAACTCTATCGCCAATTATCGGGGGGGGGGGGGGGGGGAACTCAAGTCGAAATAACACATACAAGAAGATGCATAATAATCAAAAGGGTATAGTTAATCTTACATCAAAACTCGACAGAAATATAGAAACACAAACTAAGTTACAAGATATTACACTGGAAACAAAGAACTTTTTATGTACAAAATGTAAGAAATCAAAGAATATTATTCAAGTACCAATTACAAGCAAAAAAAAGATAAAAAAAGGACCAACAACCAGGTATATTGGCTCCTATTTGACATTGTTTTCTATTTACAATTTTTTGGTTTTATAAATCAAAAGTTAAATTTTGAAACGATATTATTATTTTTGATTTTCCTTTTCAGTTTTTTTCTAGTTTAAAAGTAAATTGAAAGTAGAAACCAAAAATAATAAAAAATTATTTTCAAGATCAGGTTTTTAGTTTCTCAAAATTAAAAACTGCAAACAGAAAACGATATTAAACAGTCCTTGTTTGCAGTTTTTAGGTTTTATTAGAAATTAAAAGTTAGATTCTGAAAACAATTTATTCCTATTTTTGGGTTTCTCTTTTGTAGTGTCACCCAAGCCAGGAAAAAACCAAAAACACAAGAAAAAAAATCGTTTTCCAAATCCGAAACAATAAGACATCTCAAAAGATGGACGAATCTGACCTCTCGATACACACCCATGTCCGCGTCTCGTACCAGTTTGAGAGTAAGATGTCTGATGTTTACAGTGTATACAGTGGGGAAAGCAATGCTCCTTTCATGGTATGGCTCCTTCCAACTCCTTTGCCACTGATAAGATCAACCATGCAACATCACCATCATTAGCAAGAGAGAGAGAGAGAGAGAGGGGAGGGATGTTATCACTCAAACATTGGGTTTCTTTACAGAAAAACACCTTTAAAAAAGTAGTCATTTTTCACTTAACCATTACAACTTTTCAACTTTCAGATAACCACCTTCAAAAGTTTGAATATTTTGATCAATCACCTACATTAACATCGTTAGTTTTCTGTTTGGATTACACGTGTGATTTTGCTTAGATTGTATATAAAATCGGGGAGAATATATATCTAATATAAGGATCCAGAAATATCGAAGTACAATATAGAGAACATCAATTATCAAGCCACAACTTTCAGCTCCGTTTAGTTGCATAGGAAATATTTTTCAATATTTCTCAAAAGATTTAGTTTAACAAATCAATTTCATTATATATATTTGTATGGGGTTCATATTTGATTCATTTGAAGTAACGTAAAGCTCCGCATGTAAGTTTAGAATCCGCCTTCCCACCCCCCCACCAGTAAGGGAAAATCTTTTGCTCGTCTTTTTGAGAGGAAGTCAACTTCCTCTCCATAGATGAAAAGTTTTTCCGCTTAACGTAACCTCCCAAGCTACTCATGCAAGAAATGTATGGTAAGGGGAAGAAAAATGATTTCTATTGAACAAAGCAGAGCCCTGTTATCTAAAACTGTACATATCCTCCCACAGGAATTAGGATAAAGCTTCGACGCCCAAAACCATCCTCTTTATCAGGTACATCCCTCTTCATACAGTATGTAAGGACTTTCCACACCTAACACCCTTGAGTTCCACCGAGGCACTTTTCCCACTCTATCAATGTAATAAACTTACCAATTTAAAAAAAAAATAAAAAATGTAGCGACTTTCCACACATTTCAATTTGCTACACAACAATGATAGTCTAGTGCCTTAGGAATGATGTACGCACCCTTATGCCTGCAGGGTACTACCTAGGAAAGAGGCTGTTTCTGAAAGGCCCCTAACCCTAAAAACAACCCTACTCCGTCAATTTGCTATGCTAGGGCTAAATGTTCTTGTTCAGCACATGGATCATAAATGCACCTTCGCTTCAGCATTGGATCTGTAGAATTTCTCATAGCACAGACTGAACCAAAATCTATGTTCCAAGCTATACCAAGAAACCCATAATTTCCATCCATTTAATGCCCAACTTCAATCTCGATTCCTGACTAAAGTTGCAGTGATCGTTGAGGTAATAATCTCGGAACAACAGACTCTTTACATGAAGACTGATTTTTTTTTACGAAAGTAAGAAAAGCATTAGGAACCCTTCTTCAAGAACGATTGGCATAATGCATTTGCCAAAACGAAAAGAAAGCGATGAATCCAGCTTAGCCACCAACTCAACTTTTAGCTTCACAAAAGCACTGTTGAACATCGACAAACTCGCAGCTTTCACATGCAAGTGTGTGAACCATTAAACTCTACTTGTACATTTTCAGTAGCTCAATTCAGCTAACAAAGAATAAACTGAGGGAAAACAAAGTTACATGTCAAGATGGCCAGCCAAGGGTAAGATGAAAGTCGGATTGAAACAAACACCTATCCCAGAGAAATGATGAAGAAACTCAAAAGTGAACATAACTTAAAGACGAACTTGTTACAATGGGAAAAACTTGTGCATACTAAATGTAAACGCTTTGGTTTAACTTTGCACACGGTAAATGCTATACGTCTCATCTATGTTTTGTTTTCTTAAAGCCCTGTGATGAATGAAAGATGAACTTAGATACATGAATAACACTAAAAATTTCAACCATAAACTGAGATAATACATGAACTCAGTAAATGACAAGCACTATGCTAGAAAACACGAAACATAAACTCAAATAAGCATTTTTGTAGATTGAATCTAATAAAGCAATGCTCCCACCCCTCCCAGACCTTGCTTATGCAGAAACCCTTGAGGTATTGGGTATGTTGTTGCTGTTTGTTATTGTTGAATCTAATAAAGCAATGCATGAACCAAGTTATCACCACATTTGTTGACCTGGGCACTGTTTGATACGAGGATGCTGTAAACTCTTAACCTTCATTAATAACGTGGTCACTTAAATACAGACAATACAAAAATTATTTTTTGCATCAAGTCAAATTCCAGATTCAATCAATCTGTGGCCTTGTGCATAAAATCAAAGACTAGTGGCGTCAAGAAGTCCCTTAAACTAACCTTTTGATGAGGCTGGCACCACAAAAACGTGCATCTTCACATTGTTCGGGGGAAGAGCCAACCGAAGAGGGTAAAGTGTCCCATTCAAAGGATTCCGCGAACACACAGTGACTTCCTCTAACCTTGTCTCTTCTGCTAGTTTTTTATTCAATTCTTCTACTCCATGTCCTAAGAAATGAAATGATTTGAGCTCTCCTTCAACAATATTTCCTTCATCATCTATGACATTATAGCGTATAAGGCGGCCTTCATTCTTTGCAGGTGGAGCAGAACATGATTCAGCAGACTGCAAATAAGAGGAGAAACAATCTCTTCAATTTCAACTCAACCCACAAGCTATAGTCGAAACAGATGGGAGAGGAGGCATAGGAGATGAAAATACCAACTCCAACAACAATTGTCATAGTTTACTGTAACATAAATATATCTAACTATTATCTATAGGATGCCTTCTGATACAATGAATAATCCATTTTGCTACTAAAAGGTGACTAACTCAAAAACGGGCCAAAGAAAGCAGATATTACACTCAGAAGCAAATGAAACCGCACACCGAAATGAGAAGAAAACATGTTTCTTAAATTCCATATTGACCCACAAAAAACAGAGACAAGTAGTAAAGAAAAAAAAAACAATTTAGTAAGAAAAAGTCGGTAGTACAACCATCATCATACAGTCCAAATGAAACTGACATAATTATCTATAAGATTGCCCCTTGAAATACATTGAATGATCCATCAAGCATTCAGTCTTCTGAACTAATGGGAAGAGACTCCAAAAACCTGGCCAACATCCTACTATAAAGCAAAAGAGTTTCAAATTCGAGTACAAAACTTATGAACAGAGCAACAAGTGGAAAAACTCAAATGTCATCAATCAGTATAAGAGCTCCATTGAATATCATTCAAATCTAAAACTACGATAACAGATGCCATATATGACCAGCTTCAAAAGGTCCAATTCATTTCCTGGAACTCTAAATCCAATGCATAGGAAATCATCCTACTGACCAACAGACATGAAGATCAATGCATTCAATATACAATCAAACAATGCGCATTTCATCCACGAGAAAACAAATTTAGAACATTTTCTTTCAAAAACGCTTAAAATACAGGAATCCGGGTTCAAGTTTCCATCAAAAACTGGAACCCGATTCGAAAATGAAGTACCTCCAATTTGGATACACCAAATGAGAAGGGCTCATCCTCCTGATCCTCCAACTCGTTCTTCTGCTCCTCCTTCGTCTGTGGATAAAACTGCAGCACATTCACCTTCCACAGCACCCAATCCTGGGTATGGCTCCTACTAGGCACATCATGCGTTATCGAATTCCGCCACGGAGGGACTCCACCATTCGCCCTCAAGAAGTTCCCGTACCTGTTGTATATATTAGAGTATAAAACCATTACTAATTTTCACCTAATATCTTAAACTCTTGGGTTAATAGACTCTTCTACATGGTATTAAAGCCTCTTTGACTGAGTTAACTGAAGTTCAAATCCTACTAGGCCTTTACCCTTAATATTAGAATAATTCAAGCACAAGCACAGGGTTAGATTTGTAGATTATCCAAACTTTAAAACTAATGAATATTTGTGTTAGGAGGCATGTTCGAGTACAGAACTATTCCTGAAACTTCACCTAACAGTTTAACCTCTCAATATAGTTGGTTTCTTGAGAGATATAATCATTGATGAGGAAATAATGCAGGAGATGAACACCATGGACTAGCATCATAGAGTGTCAACATAAAGAATCACCTAGACAACGAGAAGCCAGTACATTCCCCGGCCTTGGGCTTAACCTACATAATTGGAACATATGAGGTCCACATATAAACCCAAATGAGATTCCATTCTAAAACCAATTGGCATTAGGGTGATTAACTTATTAAGCTTATAAGTTGATCTCTTTTTTCTCACAACCTCTATGTTGATTCTTACTAGATTCACATGTGCAGTACTTAACAAAGCCCGTATTTCCAAGCCCAACAGCGGATTACATGCGTTTGCCAAGACCAAATCCTCACTTCCCATGTCTTCGTAATTCCATTCTATCACTATTATACGCATATCTCTATTCATTATACCAAAAAATACAATCAAAAGTGTCACAAAAATTCCCACCCCATTGCACACTCTTGAATTACACCCACTGCTGGACATATTCCATGCAACCCAAACAACCACTTACGTCCCCAAATTCTAGAGGTTGTGATTTAAAAGTACCAACTATTAGTATTAACGAGCTTTATGATTAAAATTTTTGTAATTGATTGTATTATACACGGAGGGCCTCATTCAAAACATTGCATGGACTCCGAAAATATCAGGACTGGCCCTAATTATACCTAGTTTTTAGCTTCACCTGCACCCCATCTCTTATAGGCTCCCATTCGATTGACGAATCCAACCTCCTCGGCACCGTCTGCTTCACCTTCTTCCCAGTGACACCAAGCAAGAACTGCTCATCGGTGGCGGTGAGGTACTTGTCAAAGCAACTCTTCAGCCGCACCAGACCCACCCCATCTCCGGACTTGGCGTACTCGATGGTCCAGCGTGCGCGCTGTGCCCCGCCTTGCCGGTCCTGACACACCGAGTCCCGGTCGCTATCGGCCAGGAGGAACTTGTCGTGGTGGCTCCGCAGCCGCACCGTCTTCGCGTTCTGGAAGAGCTCCATTGAATCAATTGAGTGCAATTTTGAGGAAATGGGTATGTGAATTTTTGAGAGATTAGAAATGGGGTCGGGGATTTTTGAGAGATTTGATTTGGGTTTTGTGCTTTTATTGATGATGAATATGAAGGTGATGATGCGAATAGGGGAATGGTTGGGGTTTGACAATGGGAAGAAGGGCGGTGGCAGTTGGTGCAAGGCTTAACGTTGAGTCAGTCTAGGAAAATAATATTTTTTAATGAAAATAATATCAAGTAATTTTTTTATTAAAATTACTTAAATTTTAAATACAATTTTAAGAAATTATTTATATTTTATATTGAGTAAATTATAGAAAATTTTTCTAATTTTTGCTTCAAAAATTAAAAACATTCATCACAAATAAGAGCACTCACAAACTCCCTTATGTTTAAAAATTTATCACTTAATCCCCATACAACTTATTTTTAACTATTTTGTCCATAATATTTAATTTTATTTTTAGAAAAAAATTTATATTATTAGACAAAAATTTAAAAAAATTATATTTTTAGCAAAAGAATTAAGGATATTTTTTATATTTATAAAAATATAATTATTTTAATTAATTACAGTAATATTATATAAGTTCAGAAAATATAAAGTTTTTTTAAAATTTTTATAAAAAAATATTTTGAGATAAAATATAATTTTTTTTATTGAGGGATAAAATGGTCAAAAAAAGTTATTTGGGGGCAAAGTAAAAAATTTTCAAACGTAGGAGTTTAATGATTAGTTTTATTTGCGAGGGGGTTTTTTATTATTAAAGCAAAAGTCGGGGGTTTTCTTTAATTTATTCTTTTATATTTTTCTAATGTCATATTTAAACTTTGCAAAAAATTTTAATGTCACACTTTAATGTTATGTCATTAGCATTGATATTGTAAAATTAAAAGAAAAATACTTAAAAATTTTGAAATTTAAATTGAGATTAATTTACTAAAATATTTTATTATTTGAAAATTATTTTAAATATCTAAAAAATTTTAACTATTTTTAAAATAACCTTAAATATTGGAAAAATAATTTAATTTAAAAAAATTGAATATTTGATTATTACTTGAATACTTGATATTGGAAAAATAATTTAATTTAAAAAAATTGAATGTTTGATTATTACTTGAATAGTTGAAAAATATTTTGACTATTTAGAAAGTAATATCAGTGCTACTTATGTTGTCAGTGTTCAACATCAACGCACCAAGCATGTAGAGCTTCATATTCATTTCATCTAAGAATGAGTGGCCCTTGATGAGGTTTGCATTTTTCACGTTCCATCCATACTTTAATACGCTGATATTTTTACCGAAGGTCTCCCAAAGTATATTTTTTATGAGTTTAGAGGCAATCTTCGCATTCACTCTACTATCGCTACGATTGAAGGATATATTATATTTAGGGATATAATGTATTGTATTTAGAAATAGAATATTATGTGATATAATATATATTTAAGTGTATCTCTTGAAATTTTGTAATATATATATATATATATGAGATATTTGGTTTACCGTATTCATAAAGTTTAGAAGCAATTGGGCACTACTAATTTTTCAAAATAATTTTCCGCTACCTCTGGAATCTCAAAAATTAGTGACTCACAGTTTCAGAAAAAAATAAAAATAAATAAACAACACAATTTTAAAATCTCCTTTCTCATTTATGCCTTCATGCTCTCAATTTTCTCCCATAATACAAAAAATGGAAAACAATAAAAGAAAACATTTTTAAAATATAACTTCTTTTTTGTCAGAACATAAGTGTTATGCTCGGGCTTGAACCACGAACGTAAACTAATATAAAATGCGGATAGATTGAGAATATGAGATGAGAAAGAAGGGAAATTAAGATAAGAAAGTAGAGTTTAGAGTTAGATGAGAGAAAGAAGGGAAAAGGAGATGAGAAAAAGAATTTAATCACAAATGAGATTGATATTTTAAATTACTTTTCATTGAATGCTTTCAATTACAGCTGAATGAACTATTTATAAGCAAAACAACAAGCTATTACATTGTATTTGGACTTATTACACTACCCACTAGGAAGCATCTAGAATTAACTAACTAATACTTGAATGTATTATTATTGTTGGCGCCAAAACAGCTGAACAGCAGCAGCCAGCAGGTCACGCAGAGGCAACAGACCAGCAGAACAGAACAACATTAACCGAATATCCATCAGCACAGTTTCTAACTGATTTTCCCGCCATGTAGCCAATTTAAACTCAAGCCTCGGATTCTCGGTTTGTAACAATAAGCTGAAGACATAACTATATAGATAAAATTCTATCCTTTTCAACACAAGCAAAAACAAGGGGGATCACGCCTAAAATGATTGCAACTACCATTAAGATGATTATGTGCCACGATACAGGCACCGAGTTAGCATACGAAACCGAATCAAAAGTGGCAAGAATTTTCTAAACAATATGAAACATGCTCCTAGATGCTACTTCCCTAGACACTCAACATTCATTTTGCCTCTCACTCAACGTCTCTCCTTCTTCTTCCTTAGACAATTTTTCTTTCTTCTCTTCTTCAGAAGCTTTCAATGCAACTTCAACCTCATCCTTAGCAAATTGAAGGGCACGAATAAGCTTCTCTAAACACATTGTAGCATCTTCAGAAAGGGTCTTCAGCATCAGATTCTCTTCAGCATCTGCAAGAGTCATCTTTGTCTCCTACAGCAATCTTCTTATTTCCGAGAACAATTTATGGGATTCAACTTTTAGGTAGTTCTTCGCTAGAATCTTGAACGCTTCATAATTGTTGTATGATAACTCAATGTGCTCGTCCATCCTTCCTCTTCTAATCAAAGCTAGGTTGGGTTTTTCTACATGGTTTGTTGTGAACACGATTAATCGTTCCCCGCCACAGGCAGACGAAAGTCCATCAATAAAATTCAATAACGCGGAAAGAGAAACCTTGCTGAGCCAGAATCCTCCGCTTGTGCTAGTTTCTTCATGGGGTTGTTTTTGTCGTCTTCGTTCTCCTCCTGTTTCTCTTTCTTCTTCCTTCTTTGTCCTATGAGTATGGGTGTAAAGAATCAAGTTTTTGAACTTTTTGCGTTTGAAATTCATTAGTGCTCCTTCATACTAGTTTGGGAGCTCTTAGCTGAACTTTGAATTCAAGTTTGAAAGAGATGCTCGACTCATTAGCATTCGTGAACCATTTGGTATGGGCTCATTAAGGGTTTGTTAGTAGATTTGTATTGCTATTTGCTCGAAAATGGACCGATAACCTCCATTATAATTCCAATAGTTGGGCCAGTAGCTAGCTCGACTTTAACTTGACTTAATAACGAGCACAACATAGCTGGATTAGATTAACGGGCCGAGTACAGAGCATATTAAATCTAATCAAACTGTGTTATAAAAGAAATTGAAAACTTGATGTAGGCTGAGTTCAATTTAGCCGAGACTTATCAAGCTCAAGTTTGAACAAGAGGGTGCATGACTCAGCTCAATAATCAAGCTCAATTTTAAACAAATGGATGCTCAACTCAGCTCAAACTGGCGCCCAATAAGCCTTATCAACCTCAAGTTTCAACAAACAATTACTCAACTCCCCCATTTTTCCAGCATACCTATAAGATCCAAAGAGCAATCAATATCCTCCATCACAACAACAGACTTGCTAGAAGTCTCAATCAACAACCTCTTTAATTCAGTATTATCCTTAACAGCAATCAACTCAAGATCATAAACATCATATCCAAGAAGATTAGCCATGGCTGCAATCATAGTGGATTTCCTAGTTCCAGGAGGCCCATTAAAAAGATACCCACGTTTCCAAGCTCTTCCGATACGTGAATAATACTTTTATGCCTTGCTAAATGTGACCAAACCATCAATGATTTCCTTCTTCTTATCTGGGTCCATTGCTGGTGTCTCAAAACTTGCCGGGTGTTCAAATACTACATGACTCCATGATGATCCATGGTTTGTGTAAAGCTTTCTTTGCCTGTTTCTTACTTTGATTGCTCTTCCCTCTTTGATTACATAACTTAGATAAGGTCCTAAGATTAGATCTCTGTGTTTCTTGTGAAATGTGAGCTTGTAGTACCTATTAGAATAATAAATTGAGGACTAATGCAACAATTGAAGTACAACGAAAGATTTTGTTCTCGCCCACATACATCATGCTGTTCATGTGTCCTTGCTCAAATGGTGTTTTTTTGTTCCCGCCCACAATATTCCACTTCCGGATGTTTGGTTGCCTGTTGCTCCTCCACTGCGACCATGGTGTGTTCTCAACCATCGCCTGGTTGAAAGGCGCCGTAGTGCAGTTACTCAGATCCTTGGTCAGTGGGTTGATCGTCCACGAGAGGAGGCCATAGGGAAGTTTCTTTATGACTTCCAGCATAGATTTCTTGATTTTGACTCTTGGGGTTAAGGGTCAACTCGAGAGGGCGGCATTGATACGATTGTGGACCCCGATGCTACAACTAGAGCCACGTCACTGGGAGACATGTCAGCAAATCAGGACCCACCCACTTGACACATCAGCAAGTATTTGAAGATATTTAGTAGGCTTTTTATTATCTAATTAAGTATGCTTAGGTTAAGTTAATCTAGTATATATTATGTTTTGTTTAGGAGAGGGAGTGAATTAGGTTTTGTGTCTTCTTCTCCCTCTCTTCTCTCCCTCTACTCAGCTCCCCCTTTCTCTATTTCTCCCTATCTTCTTCCTCCTACTATCCTTAAATTGTATGCATATACTATATTTACTTGTAATTACTTTACATATAGTGAAATATATGATACAATTTCGCTATTATTTCATGGTTTTGGTGTGTTGGATTGGATTTGCTCTATTGATTGGTTGTGGGTTGAAGTTAAATCACAACAATTCTCACACCAATCACTCAAATACCCCGAACCCTCAAGCGACCGATGGCATTGGTCATGAAATGACATTTAGCCATAAATAGGAAATATTTTTAATTCTAAATTCTCTCCTTGCTATACATGACTCCCGATTTTTCACTTAACAGCTACAAGTTTAGATTTTCAAAAACCACCTTCAAAAGCTTAAATATTTTTAATCAACCACCCACAATAACGCCTTTAGTATTCAGTTTGGGTTACACATGTGATTTTGCGTAGGTCATATATAATCGGAAAGACCATAACACAACTGAGTAAAGCATTATACTGCCAAGGTATGCAAAGGTTTGAATCTCTGTACACACAAGCATGTAGTGAGAATTGAACCTGCACATAGAGACTATTTAAGGATATATTGTTTTACCAACTAAGCTCACACCAACATGTGTGCTTATGTCCCATTTTTCGTATAAGAAAATGTATAATTACAAATCTAGCCTCAACAAAAAACTAACAACGTCAATGTATACTTTTGAAGGTAGTTTTCTGAAAAATAAGAAGTTGTGATTGAGTGAAAAATAACAATTTTTTTGACGATGGTTTCTCTTTAGAAAACCCTTCATTAAACATTTGATGAATCACCCTGACATTTGAGTGGCAGGAAAGGTATTGTGGTTTTGTGAGAGGTAGGGAGAGAGAATTTCTGTTTTAGGGTTTGGTATGCTCTGATATCATGTGAGATTATGAGTTAATGAGCATACCCAATAGGATTGTTGAGGCATATATTTATAGGATAAGAACATGAATAATTACAGAATATTCACAAAATAATATCAGGATAATATCATAATAATATCACTAATATTTAGCTGTTGTGTCTCCTCAAGAGCAATTTAAGTTACAAGTACAATAATATAGAGAACATCAATTATCAAGCCACAACTTTCAGCTCCGCTTGATTGCATAGGAAATATTTTCAATATTTTTCAACAGATTTTTAACTAAAATTATATTTTTCTTTGAGATTTTATTTGATTTAGTTCAACAAATCAATTTCATTATATATATTTGTAAATGATTCATTTCAAGTCAATGTGCAGCAGAGCATGTCAGTTTAGAACTGTAACAATTAACCCCTTGTAAAGGAAAATCCCTTCCTCGTTTTCTTCTGAAAAAAGGCGTCTTCTCTTCCATGAAGGAAAAGATTTTCCGCATAAGCTATCCTCCTTAACTACTCAAGAAGTCCCTTAAACTAACCTTCTGATGAGGCTGGCACCACGAAAACGTGCATCTTCACATTGTCCAGGGAAAAAGCCAACCGTAGAGGGTAAAGGATTCCGCGAACACACAGTGACTTCCTCTAACGCTGTCTCTTCTGCTAGTTTTTTGTTCAATTCTTCCACTCCATGTCCTCAGAAATGAAATGATTTGAACTCTCCTCCAACAATATTTCCTTCCGCATCTATGACATTATAGCGTATAAGGCGGCCTTCATTCTTTGCAGGTGGAGCAGAACATGATTCAGCAGACTGCAAACGAGAGGAGAAACAATCTCTCTTCAATTTCAACTAAACCCACAAGTTCTACTCGAAACAGATGGGAGAGGAGGCATAGGAGATGAAAAAGCCAAACTCCAACAACACCACCAACAATCACAAGCCCAGTGCCTCAAGGGTTCCCCCATGAACAGGGTCTAAGGGGTAGGATGTACACAGCCTTATCCCATCAGGGTGAAACCCTAGCGAGAGGCTGTTTCCGAGGACCTCAACTCCAACAACAATTGTCATAATTTATTGTAACATAATATATCTAACTATAATCTATAGGGTCCCTTTCAATACACTGAATAATCCATTTTTACTACTAAGGCAGTCACAACTCAAAAAGGGGCCAAAGAAAACAGATATTACACTCAGAAGCAAATGACACCGTGCACTGAAATGAGAAGCAAACAACACTTTCTCTTAAATATCATCTTGACCCGTCCTCCCTTGATTAGCCTAGTGGTTAGGGTGGCAATATGTCAATTCAAAGGTCAAGGGTTCAAGAGACATCCCCAACCCCACGAAGACATTACCGATTTGTTAAACAGAAAAATCATCTTGACCCCCGAAAACAAACAAGAAGTGAAGAATAAACAATTAAGTAAAGGTTGCCAGTACAACCATCATCATATAATCCAGATGAAACTGACATAATTATCTAGAAAATTGCCCCTTGAATGATCCATTAGGCATTCAGACTTCTGGACTAATGGGAAGAGACTCCAAGAACTTGCCCAACATTCTACTCTAAAGCAAAAGAGTTTCAAATTTGAGTACAAAACTTAAAAACAGAGCAACAAGTGGAAGAACTCAAATGAATCAGTACAAGAACCCCATAGACTACCATTCAAGTCTAAAACTACGATAACAGATGCCATATATGACCAGCTTCAATGCTTCAGAAGGTCCGATTCGTTTCCCGGAGCTCTAAATCCAATGCATAGGAAATCATCCTACTGACAAACAGACATGAAGATCAATGCATTCGATATACAATCAAGCAATGGACATTTCATCCACGAGAAAACAAATTTAGGACATTTACTATCGAAAACGCTTAAAATGCAGGAATCCGGGTCCAAGTTTCCATCAAAAACCAGAACCCGAATAAAAATGAAGTACCTCCAATTTGGATACACCGAATGAGAAGGCCTCATCCTCCTGATCCTCCAACTCGTTCTTCTGCTCGTCCTTTGTCAGCGGATAAAACTGCAGCACATCCACCTTCCACAGCACCCAATCCTGGGTATGGCTCCTGCTAGGCACATCATGCGTTATCGAATTCTGCCATGGCGAAACTCCACCATTCGCCCTCAAGAATTTCCCGTACGTGTTGGATATGTTAAGAGTATGAAACCATTACTAATCTTCACCTAATAACTCAAACTCTTGGGGTAATAGATTCCTCTACATGGTATTAAAGCCCCTTTGACTAAGTTAACTGAAGTTCAAATCCTACTAGGCCTTTGCCCTTAATATTAGTATAATTCAAGCACAAGCACAGGGTAGATTTGTAGACTATTCAAACTTCAAAACTAATGAATATTTGCGTCAAGAACCATGTTAAAGTACAAAACAACGCCTCAAACTTTACCAAACAGTTTTAACTATCAAAAGATTTGGCTTCTTGACAAGATATAATCATAGATGATGAGATCATGTAGGAGATAAACATCGTAGAGGATCAACATAAAGAATCACCAAGACAACGAGAGCCCATATTTTCAGTTCGGCTACGGATTACATGGGTTTAAGAAGACCAAATCCTCACTTTCCATATCTTCCTAATTCTATTCTATCTGTATTATATGCCTCTCTCTATTCAGTATACGATAAAAACAGAAGAGAAATGTCAGTATAAAATCAATCATAGGCCTTCATCCATTAACTCAAACTTTTAGAATAGTTGGTTCCTTGACATCATATCAGAGTCTTGTTGACTAAGAGATCACAAGTTCAAATCCCAATTGCCATCACTTTCTGCATTAACAAAATTTAAGCACAAGGTAAGTATATACACTATCCACGCAATGGGCATTTGTGTGAGGGGCAATGTTAGAGTATAAAACTAATCCTGGATTTTTACCCGTCAACTTAAACTTTTGCATAATTAGTTTCCGAACAAAAAATGTCTTAAAAGTTCCAACCCCATTGCAAACTTGATACAAACCAAATATAATCTAGTTAATATCAATGGAATCTCAAGTTAACATATATATTTATTGATAGATAACCTCCAATAATGAAGGATTACAAGGGGAGGAAGGGGGAGATATCTAGAGAAGAACATAGAGGGAGAGAGAATAGAGCATAACTCTTACAATCAATTGACATGCCTAACTCTATCAATCTACCTCTATTTATACACATATGGAGATGGTAGGTGGCATCTTCTAGAATATTTTAGAAGGGTGTGGAAGCATCTAGAAGATGGCAGATGGCGGGTGATGCAGTAGGCTTGGGTGGGTGACGCGGCAGGTTTGGTTGGCAGGAACAGCTGCTTGGCGGCATGGAAGGCGAAGTGTGTTGCGAACCTAAATAAAAGTATACTATAAACTAAAGGAAAGCATAAGAAATAGAGAGAAAGATAAAGATGACATTCATTTCATTCCTTGAATATGGATTACAATGCCCCTATTTATAAAATGAAGCCCTCTTCTAGGTGGGACCCACTAACTTACTATTAGACTATTACAATACTAAATACCTTAATACTGTAGACCCTAAATACCTAATTTAGGATCGTATCAATACTTTCCCCTTTGAGAGACCCTTGTCCTCAAGGGTCTAGTATGATAAACAAAATTTTCCAGTCATTCTTTCATGGTCAAATACGTTTTTATGTTTTGTTCCTCCCTGATCGAAAACAACAAAAATAAATTCTATCCAATTAAATTGCTTAAAACTAGTAAAAGAAAGTATATTTTTACCCTTTAAAATATTTAAGTGGAGGATAATATGGCAATTATAAGCATTTGAAGGGGTAAAATTGTAATTTTGTTTAAAAAGAACCCCAAACCCTAATCTCATTCTCTTGCCCAGCCGCCTCCTTGCCCTGCCCCCTGAACCTGGCGTAACTCTAGCCCAGCCAAGCGCCGGCGGCCATATCTGGCGGAACCCAGGTGGCGCGTTGCCTCGGCGACGACCGCGGCGGCCCCACCAACCTCTCGTCACTCTCCAGGAGCTCTTCGAACCACCCTGCTTTTCTTCTCTGGTCTCTCCATCGTCATCTTCGTCGTCCTTCTCGTCACCGTTCTCATGTCCGTCAGTAGCCGTAACCTCATTCTCAGCTTCATCCTCATCGTCATCATCAATTACCTCAAACTCTTTATCATCATCGTTGTCCTCTTCCTCCCCTTCAACATCATCACTGTTCGCGTTCTCATTGTCATCTTCGTCAATCTCCTCATCAAACTCGCTTTTGTCGTCCTCCGGTGTCATCAGCTCTGCCACGGTGGTCCAATAATTGTTTTTCTCGGATTCCGGTAAGTCTTCGGTCTTCTTCCTTCTTTCTTCATCCTCCTCTGTTTTTGGTAATGTCGGCGGCGGTGGCTCGGTCTCCACCACTGATTCCCGCACATGGACTAGTGGCACAGCTACTGTCGATGTCGGAATTTTCTCTAATTTTTCTTGATTTTCTAACCCCATTTGAAGGTCATCGAGTTTTTGTGAAATTTTTGCTAACGTATTTTGAATCTCGGCGGCAATTGCTAGCGAATCGCTTTCTATTGAGTGGGTTTGTGTTTGGTGGGGATAGGTTAGAGGTGGGTAATAGTTGCTGGGGGTGAGGTCGCTGGTGGTGAATATGGTGGGTGGTTGTGGGTAGTAGAGGTCGGGTGGGTAGTGATGGTGGGTCTGGTGGTCGGTTGGTGGGTAGAGGTGGGGTGAGTGTTGGTGGATTGAGTTGATGGTGTGGAGGTCGTAGTCAAGTGGTGTGGGGTGGGCGTGGTAGTCAAGTGGTGGTGGCGGTGGCGGCTGTCTGGCAGCAGAAAGGGTGGCTGCCACCTGTCGTGGTGGTCCTCCCTGGTGGCTCCATGGTGGGACCGCTTGAGTCCAGCTTCGAGTATACATTGTACCCACGGTCCGAGCACCGACAAGTTCTGATACCAATGCTGCGAACCTAAATAAAAGTATACTATAAACTAAAGGAAAACATAAGAAATAGAGAGAAAGATAAAGATGACATTTATTTCATTCCTTGAATATGGATTACAATGCTTCTATTTATAAAATGAAGCCCTCTTCTAGGTGGGACCCACTAACTTACTATTAGACTATTACAATACTAAATATCTTAATACTGTAAACCCCAAATACCTAATTTAGGATCGTATCAAAGTGTCCTTGGCGGCTACAGGCTTGGCGGTAGTGGTAACGCCAAGATTGTATCAAAACTCTTCAAATATACCTAGTTTTCAGCTTCACCTGCACCCCCTCTCTTATAGGCTCCCATTCGATTGACGAATCCAACCTCCTCGGCACCGACTGCTTCACCTTCTTCCCTGTGACACCAAGCAAGAACTGCTCATCGGTGGCGGTGAGGTACTTGTCAAAGCAACTCTTCAGCCGCACCAGACCCACCCCATCTCCGGACTTGGCGTACTCGACGGTCCAGCGTGCGCGCTGTGACCCGCCTTGCCGGTCCTGACACACCGAGTCCCGGTCGCTATCGGCCAGGAGGAACTAGTCGTGGTGGCTCCGCCGCCGCACCGTCTTCGCGTTCTGAAAGAGCTCCATTGAATCAATTGAGTGCGATTTTGAGGAAAAAGGGGTTGTGAATTTTTGAGAGCTTTGAATTGGGTTTGGTGATTTCTGAGAGATTTGAAATGGGTTTGGGGATTTTTGAGAGATTCGAATTGGGTTTTGTGTTGTTGTTGATGATGAAGATGGAGATGCCAATGGGGGAACAATGGGGAGGATTAACGGTTGGGTTTGACAGTGGGAAGTAAGGGTGGCAGTTTGGTGCACAGCTCAATGCTGCGTCAGTCCAGGAAAATAAATTTCTTTAATAAAAATAATACACTTATTTATATAATAGTACTAGAAGTTTCTCGTATGATGCACAAAGGATAGTTATGTATTGCATTAAAATTTTAATATTAGAATCTTAATTTGAAATCGAAGGTACTATAGTTGCATATCATTAACAAAATTAAAATTTTTGATCCAAAAAAAATTAGAAGGCTATTTATATTACCTATTTTTTTTATGTAATAAAAAATTAGTATAAATATACTGGACAAATTTATATTCAATTTACTAAATATTATTGTGAAGTTTAATTAGGTGAAATGTATTACATTTATATTCAATTTTGTGATCGTTGGGAGCAAATTTTTGTGACTTCATTTTTTTCTTTTTTATTAATATTAGTATTACAATTAAGTATCAATTTGTATATAAAAAATAATAAATTATGAAAGCAATATTAAATTAATGCTCTATTTTAAATTAATAAATTACTCTATCTGTATTTGATATACAAACTGTGAGAGTGTTTAATTAAGTATGTTCCTTTTAAGATAGCATGATATGAAATATTCTTTATTTGTATTTTAAATTGAAATAACAAATAATGTTGGAACCAAAGAGGGCATCAACACACTGTAACTGAATCCCATTAGAACTCCGAAGTTAAGCGTGTTTAGGCGAGAGTAGTACCAGGATAGGTGACCTTCTGGGAAATCATCACCCTCAGGTTGGGGGCATTGGGAAACAACCTCTCTTTAAGTTAACATCCTGAAGGGGGAAGGCTGCGTACATCTGCCCCCTAGACCCTATGTAAGCGGGAGCCCTTGCAACATTAGGTATGTTCCTTTTTAAATAATGTTGGAAAATACATATAGTAAATTTGAAAATTAATATTACATTAATTAATTTTTAATTAATATTGTTTTTGTGTATAATTGATATAGTTGGATATATTAATTAATATAGCATACTATTTTTTAAGTAAATTTTTGACATAACGTGTGAGGTACTAATTTCTTTAAGTATAGCTAACAACTTTATGAAGGGTTTAATGAGTTTTGTTTTTGGTCAATGATTTAATGAGTTTAAACACAAAATATTGGATTAATTTCCTAACAATAAGTAAACGCCATCATAATTAATTTTCACTTTGTTCACCTCTTCGGCTGGATTTCTAAAATAGAAGTATCATTTTTTATTTTATTTTTTTGAATTGGGGAGTAGTTTAGACAAATCTGGTGATGATTTTTGAAACTTAAAAATATTATCAAAACCTAGAATAAGGCGTTAAGTTAATAGAACAAAAATATAACACCAATAACAAAAATAAATATCTCAACAATAAAAGAGGAAAGAGGGGTTGAAGGAATATTTTACTATGTAATGAGGTTTCAAGTTTACTCTTACTTTTTAATTTTCACGATCGGTTTAGTCATTTGTATTTTATTAATTTGAAATTAAATTGTTAAGAAATTGTCCATGATAACTATTGCTGGTGGTCGTTTTTTTTTTTTTTTTTTTCTCTTCATATAATTTAGCAAAGAAAACTGCCCATGACCCTGTAAGTGGGTAGTTAATGTCTTTCTTTTTCTGTTTTTCTTTTCTTTTTTTTTTTTTGTAAGTTTAGCAAATGCCTAATAGAGGAGAATTGAAGGTATCTTAAACTTTAAATAGAGGAAACAACTTAAACATAATAGATAAGATAGATTACTTATTTTTAACTTCTAAATTTTCTTCGATTATTTTCTAATCAATGTTTTATAATCTCTTTTGTTTTTTTTATATTCAGTAATCATATTCAAACCTTTATTCGAGTAATAATGAAATTATTTTTTTGTATATATGTGCTTTTAACCGTTTTGAAAATTTTCCTTTTTTTGAAATGTTGACATTATTATTTTATGAATTCAAAGTAGGTGGATATAAATTTTTGTTGAAGGAATATGTATTATATAACATTTTTCTTGATAATATTTATTTATTCTAGAAATTTGCATCCAATATTCCAATGTTTAATGGACAGGGAGATGAATTATGATGATAACTTATAATTGTAGAGAGATGATTTATGTACATAATAACATGTGGATAATAATGTATGAAGTAACGCTCATATCACAATAAATATAAAAATATTTTAAATAGACTTACCTTGCTAAATCTTACTTAAATTTTAATTTTTTAAAATGAGAGAAAAGAGAAAAGTAATAAGAAAGAAAAATATGCGATAAGGTGAAAGAAAGTAAAGGAAAATATGAACCCTCTATATTAAAGCGGTTAAAAAAAGGGGATCAACGAGGTTTTGGAAAGGGAATGAGAATTTTTATACATATGAATTTGAACTAAATATTAAAAGCTCCTTCCTCTTTGGGTTACGACAAATCTTTTGGATAATTCGTATAATAAACATAATAAATTGAATATTATGAGCATAGAATTACTTATCATGTCAAAAGTGTGTAGCTTGTCGATGTCGAAAGTTCACGGGTAACAACTAAAGTTCAGCAAACTCATCCCTGAAAAATGATCATGCATTGATAGATATTCTTGCATTGTATACTCCCATAACTTTAAAAAGTAGCAAGTTTCAACTTCAAGAAATGATAAAAAGTGATGTATATAATTATCACTCTCAATTAAAGGTTGAGAAAAATAACTTAAAAAACACAAAAGGAGGACAATTATCTATTAAAAAAGAGAAGTTTCTTGAATTCTAACTCATACCGTCATCACCAACCAATGTAGAGCCACTCTGCAACTACAATGGATATAGTCTTCATCTTTTACCTTCGTTGTCTGACAGTGAAGCAACACGGTCATGGATGGAGTGACCAAAAGGGAGACAACCCTACTGCATCTAAAACAAACTTCCAGCGGAAAACCATGAACCCTGATCAACGCTTGAACAGAAAGGTTAGTTCAAAGCAATCGGGTACCTATAAAATCAGTTATAACTATAATTTTTTTTTTTAAACAATCTCTTGCCAACAAAAATTTATACCCAAATTTTCTATGTAATTAATGAGGTATTGGAAAAATTAAACAGAGGAACACCAATAACTTACCTCATATATGCAGATGAACACGTACAATATAATAGTTGTTCAAAAAGATGGAACTTGATAGCAATGTGAAAATATAAAATGTGTTCCATGTGTTTTGTTTTGTGAAATATGAATCATAAGTAAATTTAAAATGCTACTTATTTTTTGGTAAAAATATAATCCCAAACTGTACGTTTTATAATTGACATGAAAAGTGGTGAAAGTAGTTTTTTTTTTTTCCCCCTTGAAATGAAGGAAAATGTCATTGGTAAAGTTCTGGGGTAGTGGGGGATGGGGGCTAGTCAGTTATGCAAATAAAGAAATAATTTTTTTGTATTTTAAAAAGGTAAAAAGATTAAGAAGTCTAAAATTAAAGGATTGGAGAATTGGAAAATTTTGAAGATGGGTGGGTAGTTACTAACTTTAAGTTAATATATAGATATAGATATAGATATAGATTTGATATTTTTTAAAATAATAAAAAAAAATTATATTTTTGAAAAGGGTCCCAAATTTTAGTCGTATTAATAAAAAAAATTTTAAGTTTTTATAGTATTAATAAAATGTCCCCTCTCCAATGTGATGATATTATTTCTGTCAACCAAGCTGAAATGACAAATGTTTTAGTAATGCTAAATATTCTTAATTAAACATATTTTTAAACAAATTAAATAAAAAATAGATAGTTTCTTATAATACAACTTCTCGAATTTCGTATTTATAAAGTAACAAAAAGCTCTTAATTTTTTTTCATATTAATAAAAAGTCCACTCTCCGATATAATGATGTCATTTTTGTCAATAGAGCTGAAGTAACAGATGCTGTTTTAATAATGTTACACTAAAATGATAAAAATATCCTTAATTAATTATATTTTAAAATAAATTAAATAAAAATAGATAATTTCTTCAATATACAACTTCTTGAATTTCGTGTTTATAAAGTAAGAATAAGAGTATTTAATAATACTTTTATCATTTTAGTATAATATTCATTAAAAAGCAATTGCCACGTTAACTATGTCGATAAAAAATGATGTCATCATCTACTAGAAGGGGCTTTTTATGAATACAACAAAAAATAGAGGCATTTGTAATAATTCAAAAAAATCAAGGTCTTTTTTACTACTTTTAAAAATAACGAGTACTAAAATATAAATAATCTAAAATAATATTAAGAACCTTTTTTTACTGAAAATTACTTAAATTTTGAGTATGATTTTAAAAAAATTACCTAGATTTATATGTTCTTAGCGTTATACTTAAACTTTGCAAAATTTCTTAATGTCACATTTTGATGTGACGTCGTTAACATACGTTACTTTTGTAGACGTGGCATTGTAAAAGTAAAAATAACGCTTACATAATATGATATATTGTGTAGTATATTATGTGATAAATTATATGATATGATATATATTTAATGTATCTCTTAAAATATAAAATCCATATATATACAATTTAACCTAGAGGTGGCCAACGGGCTGAGTTGGCCCGAAACCCAACCCGGCCTTCTACTGTAGCAGAGAGGGCCTTGGGCTACCTCAAAATAGAGGAGACCCAGGCTCGGCCCATATGCTGGGGGCTTTTGCCCCCAATATTTAGTACCCGTTTGGACATTATAGTTATTATTGTATTTTACATTTATATTGTTATTATTGTCTTGTTTTAAATAAATTATAATATATTTAATTTTATAAAATATATTTATAATTTTGTAATGTACTATTCTATTATTATAGTTGTATTTTTTTAACAAATTATAATACATTTTATTTTATAAAATATATTTATAATTTTATAAGATACTATTATAATTATATTATATGTTATATTATTTATATATATATATAAATTATATATATCTTAAAAAAAAAGGCTTTGGGCCAAGGCCAACCCGGCCCATAACCACCTCTAATTTAACCCCGTCGGCTGAGTTGCATGAGGCATTCAATTTACTGTACTGCGAGCAAATGGGCACAGCTAATTGTCCTAAATAATTTTCCACTGCTTCTAATTTTTGGAAAAAAAAATAAACATCAGAATTTTAAAATCTTTTTTTTCTTATTTATTCTTTCATGCTTTCAATTTTAGTCCAATTTAGAAGAAAATGAAAAATCATTTTTAGAATATTATTTTTTTTTTTGGTTCAAAACATAGCTTAAAGGAAAAACTACATAGATAAAATTCAATCTTACTCGAGGCAGGCGAAAACATCACTGAGGGGTTCGCCTCACCTAAAATGATTGCAACTACCACTAAGAGCATTCCTTGCCACGCTATGTTACACGATCTCGAAACTCAAGCATATGAAACCAAATCAAAATTGGCAAGAATTTTGGAAACAATACGAAACATGCTCTTAGATGCTACTTCCCTAGCCACTCAACATTCATTTTGCCTCTCACTCAACCTCTCTACTTCTTCTTCCTGTGACAATTTTTCTTTCCTCTCTTCAGCAGCTTTCAATGCAACTTCAGCCTCATTCTTAGCAGATTGAAGGGCACCAATCAACTCATCTAAACGTGTTGTAGCGTCTTCAGAAAAGGTCTTCTGCATTAGATTCTCTGCAACGTCTGCAGGAGTCATTTTCGTCTCCTGCAGCAATCTTCCTATTTCCGAAAACAATTCATGGGATTCAACTTTCAGGTAGTTCTTTGCTAGAATCTTGAATGATTCATAATCACAGTATGATAACTCAATGTGCTTATCCATCCTTCCTCTTCTAATCAAAGCTGGGTCAAGTTTCTCTATATGGTTTGTTGTGAACACAATTAGTCGTTCGCCACCACAAGCTGACCAAAGCCCATCAATGAAATTCAATAACCCGGAAAGAGTAACCTTGCTGGGGCTAGAACCCTCCTCTGGTGCTAGTTTCTTCATGGGGTTGTTCTTGTCGTCTTCATTCTCCTCCTTTTTCTCTTTCTTCTTCCTTCTTTGTCCTGTGAGTAACGGTGTAAAAGAATTAAGTTTTGAATCTTTTGTGTTTGAAATTGATTAGTGCTCCATGTTGGTTGTGGAGCTTGTTAGCTTAACTTTGAAGTCGAGTTCGAGAGGGATGCTCAACTCATTAGCATTGATGCGTTTGATATGAGCCCATTAAGGGTTCGTTAGTGGATTTTTAATGGATTGGTATCAACTCGAAAATGGTTCAATGATGGCTCCATTATAACTCGAATAGTTGAGTCAGTAGGCTCAATTATAAACGTGACTCGATAAAGAGTTCAAGTATCTATCATACTAATATCTAATCAAACTAAGTTTGAAAAAAGAGTTCAAAAACTCAATAAAGGCTTAGCTTGAACTTGAGCGAGTTGAGACTTATCAAGCTTAACTTTGAACAATGGAGTGCTCCACTCAGCTCAATAAGCCTTAGCGAGCTTGATTTTGAACAAATTGGTGCTCGGCTTAGCTCAAATTGGAGCTCGATTTCTTATCATGCTCAAGTTTAATTAAGAAGGTACTCTTCTCAACTTAACTCAACCAATTCCCCACATACCTGTAAGTTCCAAAGAGCAATCAATATCCTCGATCACAACAATAGACTTGCTAGAAGTCTCAATCAACAACCTCCTCAGCTCAGTATTATCCTTAACAGCAGTCAACTCAAGATCATAAACATCATATCCAAGAAGATTAGCCATGGCTACAATCATAGTAGATTTCCCGGTTCCAGGAGGCCCATAAAGAAGATACCCACGTTTCCAAGCTCTTCCGATTCGCAAATAATACTCTTCTGCTTTGCTAAATGTGATCAAATCATCAATGATTTTCTTCTTCTTATCTGGGTCCAGTGCTAGAGTCTCAAAACTTGCAGGGTGTTCAAACACTACATGACTCCATGATGATCCATGGTTTGTGTAGAGCTTTCTTTGCCTATTTCTTACTTTGATTGCTCTTCCCTCTTTGATTACGTAGCTTAGATATGGTCCTATGATTAGATCTCTGTGTCTCTTGTGAAATGTCAGCTTGTAGTACCTGTTAGAATAATAAATTGAAGAATTTAGGGATAATGCAAACTGAATGGTAATATTGTCAGTATGAAATATG
The DNA here is from genome assembly GCA_018398585.1 of Simmondsia chinensis. Lineage (NCBI taxonomy): Eukaryota > Viridiplantae > Streptophyta > Magnoliopsida > Caryophyllales > Simmondsiaceae > Simmondsia > Simmondsia chinensis. The sequence continues at coordinate 35,122,260 of JAGTTD010000008.1, read as the reverse complement.
CATAAAGAAGGGGATTTATAACTAAGATATCACTGAGGTTTGAACATTTATGATCTATGTATTCTAAAATTTTAATGTGTATAACAATTTTAGTGTGTATAACCAACGAGGGCACCAACACGCCGTCACCGGATCTCATTAGAACTCCGAAGTTAAGCGTGCTTGGGCGAGAGTAGTACCAGGATGGGTAACCTCCTCGGAAGTCCTCACCCTCAGGTTGGGGGCACTGGAAAACAGCCTCTCTTCAAGTTAATACCCTAAAGGGGGAAGGCTGCGTACATCCGCCCCCCAGACCCTGCGTAGGCGGGAGCCTTTGAGCCACTGGGTATGTTCCTATAACAATATTCACGGAGGTATGCTACTTCATCATCTAAGTATCTTATGCCTGAACGTAGTAAACTTTTGTATAAATGTGGCCAATTTTCACTTGAAAATATTAACATGGTATATGATTAATGATAATATATATAAATATATTAATGTTTTCGGTAGTTAACCCAACAAACTTCTCTAGGGAGCCCAAACCTCTAAGAACGCCCCTTAACAACTCCCAATTCATAGAATCATAAGCCTTTTTAATCTCAATCTTCATAAAGCATCTCGGGGAGTTAAAGGTGCTTCCAATTATAATGTGTTCGGTGAAAATTTAGTGAATTACAACGAAAATCTATTGATTTCTGCTACAGTATAAAAACAATCTTGAGCCTTTACCCATCAGTTTAAGCTTTTGGGACAGTTGGTTCCTTTGACATGGTATCAGAGCCTTGTTGACCAAAGGTCACAAGTTCAAACTCCAATAGCCTCCACTTTCAATATGATATGAATATAATTTAAGGACAAGGTATAAAGTGGCCTGAGAAATATCCATGCTTTAAGCTCAATGGGCATTTACATGAGGGGATGTGTTCGAGTATAAAACTAATTTTGGGTCTTCACCAATTAGCTTAAGCTTTTGAGACAGTTGGTTCCTTTGACAATTTCTGGCATAAGATGGCTTTATATAGATGCAATCATGTGTCATCTCAATGTTTTCTGAAAAAAAAATATCAAAAGAAGATACTTGTACACTACTGAAATCATGTTCCATGACAACATCTTCCAACAAAATCCACTTAATTATTTTCGATAAACGGCTACTTGATTGATCAACATTTTAAACTTCAAAATACACGGGTAATAAAATTTTAAATGCCAACAGACGTACCTCATTATATATGTCAAAACATCTCAATATTTAGGTGGTAAAATTCTTAAACTTCAAAATACCTAATGATAAATCCACTATAAAGAATCATGTACAAATATAGCAATGCTACAAGTATAGTAAGGCCTCATTTGATATGTAGAAAGTACATGCCGGAAGTATAAATTTATAGGAAGTACATATTTGGTTCTTGTTTGGTTCGCAGAAAGTAAGCAAAATGTGAGAAGTGAAAATTACTAAGCACTATGCAATTCCTTCAAAAAGCAAGAAGTAACTTACATAGCCCTTTAGGTAAGTTCAAATTCATTGGTTTTTAAGGAGCCTTCGAAAGAAAGTTCTATTTCTCATCCTAATAATCAAACATATTTTACCTATTTCCTAGTGTTAGAGTATAAAACTATTCTTGAGCCTTCATCAATTAGCTTAAGCTTTTGGAATAGTTGGTTCCTTGACACCTTGTTAACCAAAATATCACAAGTTCGAATCTCAACAGCCCCCACTTTCAATATTAAAAACAATTTAAGCACGAGGTATAAGATGGGCCTTTGAATTATCTACACTTCAAGCCAATGGGCATTTGCGTGAGAGGGTATGTTATAGTACAAAACTATTCCCGAACCTTCACCCATCAAGTTAAAATTTTGAAATAGTTGGTTCCCGGACACCCAAGAAGTTGAACCATGAATTGAATTACTAAAAGGCAACAAAACGAGGCCTAAGTATACAAGTATATACCTTTTCTCCTCAGAAGCAGGGAGGAAAGAGAAAGTAGGAGTTTTGTTAACATTTTTGCCAAAAGCCCACCACACTTTAACACCTTTATATTCATCAGCAACCTCTTCATGATAATCCATACTTAGCGCCAAACTCTGATTATTCTTCAACATATCCGCCTTCAATCTCTTTGCTTGCTTGCTCGAATTCGACCCCAAGTAGTTCTCTATCGCAATATACGCTTCGCTGCGCATGAATCGCTCCCCCGTGGCCTCATAGAACGTTATTTGAATGTAAGGATAGACCAAAGTGAGCATTCTTTGAGTGTATTTCTCAACAAAGTTGCGTAAATTGTGAGGAAAATATTGTTGGAAAATGGCCCAAATGAACATCAAAGTTGCAAAGAGAGAGCCTAGATTGGCTAACATGTTACCGGGTATTGTGTTGTTCATCATCATGGCTTTGGTTACTTGGCTTAGTCAGTCTGCGTGGAAGCGCACAACAGAAAAGGACATAGAAATCAATCTTATGATAAAAAAAGCAAAACGTACAAAGGAAATAAAAGATGCTAAAACAGTAGTAAAAGACTTCACCGTCACCGGAGACGATACAAGAGGAGGAGAGGTGAGTTATGTGGTTTTTGTAAGGTAAAGTAGATTGATTTATAGTGTTAATTTGTGTGCATTTGGTGATTTTTGTGGGGGTGGGGTTCCCATGCGATGTAAACACTCTAGTGATTGAAAATGACCTGTAATTTTGTCTTGGCTTTCGAAGTCGGTCAGTACTGAGTACTAGTCTGGTGGTATTATAAAATGGGAAGTTATCATGTGTTTATTATGATTGGACCGATAAAATTTGATATGATATTATGATATAACATGATATGATATAAAGGTAGCAAATTTGGATCTGAATTCATAAAATTAGGTTAAATTTAGGTTGACCTATTCAACCTGTTTATGTAATTGGCTTAAATTTGGGGTTGACTCGTTTAACCCATTTTCAACACGTTTGACCCTTTTATGTACCTATGTTAAATATTTGAACAATACACTATTGTATATTTTTGTGTATTATTGACATGTTCGCGAGGTGACAAACTAATATTTAGTAAGAGAAAACTCACCAATATAATTAAATGAGTAGCCCACGGGTTACCCGTTTAACAATTAGGTCATATAAGGGTTAAAAGTTCTTGTTGAGGACTCCACATGTGTGCCTATGTGGTAGAATCTAATAGTAGATTTGTGAGAGGGAAGAGATTAATTTATAATTATAGTGGGTTACTCCACCTATTGCCAATTGGTTATAAGATGGAACCCCATTTGGGCTTATATGTGGATCTCATGTGTGTGCCAACTTCGTGGGTCTGGTTTAACATGGTATCAGAGCGGGTGAATGATCCCGGACTCTTATTTGTTGACACCGTGTCCTTGGAAAGAACGGTGCATTCCTGTTTGGTGCTCTAAGAGACTCTCCAATATGTTGGATCTAGTTGAATAGAAGAAGGCAAAGGGCGCATTTGAAATAGACTCACATGTGAGGAAGAGTATTGAAGACTCCACATGTGAGCCTATGCAGTAGAATTTCACATTGGAGTTGTGCGAGTGAAGAGATCAATTCATAAGTGTAGTGGGATACTCTACCTATTGCCAATTGGTTTAAAATAAAACCCCACTTGAACTTATATGCGGATCTTATGCATGTACCAACTTCGTGGGTTGGGCTTAAAGGCACGATGAAATTTAACAATTCCTAACCAGAACATGTGAGTTGGGTGAAGGTTTACCCCATTTCTAAAACAACTCACATAACACGACCACGACATATTTGCTAGCCCTATACATAATGTATCTAGTTATCATGGTATTTCAATTTATACAATTAAGTACTTGAGTACTCTATGTCAGACTTTGATAATTTTTTTAAAAAATTTGAGCAATTATATATAGAATTATTGGATAAACTTTGTCTACTTTTTCAGCCAAATTTAACGAATTACTAGACAAAATTCACTGTAATATAAATCATCTAGGTATTGTTGATATCATGTGTAATATCAGTATTTTTTGGCAAAATATCATTAAATTTCAATGAGATAACATATATGTTATCGGAATCATGTTTCACTTTAGCATTTTCCAATAAAAGTCTTCAAATTTTGGCTGAATGATACTTGATTGATAACTATCAGGTTGGGGGTTTTCGAAAACAGTCTCTCGTAAGGGGCCCACCCTGATGGGGTAAGGCTGCGTATATCCTACCCCTCCCAAACCCTGCGCAAGCGGGAGCCCTTGTGGCACTGGGACTATTGTTATTGTTGTTGATACCTGATCGATAAAACTTTAAAATTTTAAGGTACTTACCCCCAGTTTGGCAACGGGGTAAAGAGGTGTAAAGGGGGGTAAGGGTAAAGAGGGGTAGTTTTCTACCCCTGTTTGGCAAAGTTACTCAAAGGGTAAAGGGGGGTAATTTTTTACCCCCCTTTACCCCCCATTACCCTTCTTGACCCCCAATTTCTTTAACCCCCAAATTAGGGGGTCAAGGAGGTAAGGGTAATTTTTAAAAAAAATTTGATACTTTTACCCTTATTTTAACTATAACTCTCTTTACCCTTACCCCTTTACCCAATTACCAAACAAGGGTAACTCATTTACCTACCCATCTTAATTTAAAATATCCAAACAAAGGTAGAATATTACTTTACCTTCCCCCCCTTTACCTCTCTTTATCCCTCTTTACCCTTACTCTCATTTATCCCTTTTTACCCTCATTTACCATGTTGCCAAACAAAGCATTGGACCCCATTATATATTTTGAAATAGAAAGATAATTAAGAGATAAATGATTGAACCTCCAGATACAGGTAATAATTTCCCTTTACAAATATAAGTTTTAAAAATAATTTTTTAAATCTTGATATCTTCACATATATTATTACAAAGTCCTTCCCGTTAAAAATCTTTTATTTTTTAATCCTAGCAATTTTATTAGTTTATTATTTTAACTTTCCTTCCCATTACTAAATAAAGTCTCTGTAAAAATCTAATTAATTTCATAAAATCACCATGAAAACATCCGAAAATAATATTACTACATAGATAATAAGCTAAAAATAATAATTTAATTTTAAAATACTAAAAATATGTCTATATGGTGTATTAAATCTGTTTTAAAATATAAAAACCCAACATGTTGTTAGAGTACAAAATCAATCCTGGACCTTCACCCATCAGCTTAAGTTTTTAGGAAAGATGGTTCCTTAACACGATATCAGAGCCTTAATGACCAAGAGGTCTGGAGTTTGAATCTCAACAGCCCCGACTTTCAATATTAAAATAATTAAGCACAAGGTATGAGGTGGGCCTGTGCATTGTCAACACTTCAAGCCCAAACGGGCAATTGCGTGAGGGGGCATGTTAGAGTATAAAATCAATCCTGGATCTTCACCCATCAGCTTAAGCTTTTGAAAAAGATGGTTCCTTAACACATGCATCGCACGAAATTATACTATTTAATTTTTAATTCCAACTTAAAATAGAAAAAGTTTAAACATAAAAAAATATTTATAATAAAAAAATAAAAAATTACAAACAAACAAACAAACAAACAAACAAACAAACAAATGATATTACTTAATGTTAAAAAAAATGATATTAATTGATTTGGAAAACTTGTATGAGTGAGGTGGGGGACGTGGTACACGTTTTCCACTGTCCTTTTGTGTTTGTACGTTACCTAGAAAAGGCCGCCAAGAATGGCGTGAAATAGCTTGATTTTGATTTGCAACGCTCCAAAATATGAGTCAGTTTTTAAAATAATGCTGAAAAAAATAATATTAAAAAATAAATATTTATCAATTTATTGTTGAACCGCGTTTTATAAACGCGGTTATATTAGACAGCGTTGAAAAATGCGGTTATATGTAAAAATAACCGCATCAAGAATAAAAAATTATATAAAGCATAAACCGTGTTTAGAAAACGCGGTTTACTATCATATAAACCGCCTTCAGTAAACGCGGTTATAATGATTTATGAGTTAAACAACATAAATAACAAACTAATAGATATATATAAATAACGAACTACTATATAAAAAATGATATAAATAAAACATAAATAAATGTTTAAAAAAATGAAACATAAATAAATATTACCGTCATATATTTTACTGCTACTAGCTGCTAACCGAGCCTCGTGCTCCTTTTCCATATTGCATGTCAATACATTATGACATTTTCTCTTACAGAATCCACGTGTGACCCTTCGTGTATAGTCATTTCATCCATTTCATTTTGAATTCGTTTCGAGTGTGGGCGTCCTTAACTTCAAGACTTGTCTTTTACAATTGTATGAACCGCGTCTTTAAGACGCGTTTTAGTCATATGAGAACCGCGTCTTAAAGACACGGTTTATCTTCAAATGAACCGCGAACGCGGTTTATGTTCACATGAAACGCATCTTTAAGACGCGTTTTATAACTAGAAAAAATTAATTCGGTTATTTTTGGAGTGAACAACGTTTTCTAAACGCGGTTCAACAGTAGATTGGTAATTATTTTTTTTTGGCATTATTTTTTTATTTTTTTATTTTTCAGCATTATTTTGGGAACCTACTCCCAAAATATGACTTAGTTATATTTTTTTCGATAATTAGAGACTAAGTCGTGATATAAAATTGATAACTTGTATAAGTAAGTCCTGAGTTAAATATATAAAAATAGAAAATAAAAAAATAAAAAATAGTGCAACATAAAGCTTATTGGTGCGAAGCACACGTGGTGGCCAGGGGCTGGGCCGGGCCGGGCCTGGCCTGCTTTTTTTACAGAAATAAAAAAAATTTCAATAATATAAAGTCGTTTTGTACTAAAATTATTGTAATTCATTGATAAATAATATGAGATACGAATACATTTTTTTTCAAGCATTAATAATGCTAAATATACATGTTCAAAAAAATAATGCTAAATATATATAATAAAATAAAATATATAATAAGTAATGGTAAATATCTTATCAAAAAAATAATGGTAAATAAATAACGTAACAAATACAAGTACAAATACAACGCAGTTGGGACCTAATATTTAAAAGTACAAATTTGTTTATCAAAAAATACAAAGTTTGATATATGGGGGGTGCAGTCGTCTTTTAACGTAAATATTTAAAAGTAAATAACTGACATACAAAAGTGTTGATATCAGTCGCCTAGGGGGGTTTCTACGCCATCATTTGACGTATCAGTTGTGCGGTTGTCTTCTTCATCGCTCGATGAATCCAGCTTCATTCTCTGTTGATCTCTTGCATCAGCTAGCAGCCAATCCTTCAAGCACACGAACATCTCCAAGCTTGACGGCGATAGCTTTGCCCTCTTCGTTCCAAGCAACCTGCCACCGAGACTGAAAGCACACTCCGATGCTACTGAAGACACCGGACAACTTAGTATATCACGTGCCATGGTGGAAAGCACGGGATACTGGGCTTGGTTTGTGTTCCACCGTTGTAAAAGGTCAAAATGCGGGTTGGCCGGCGGCCCGAAAATATGGACCAACGGTGTCCGCAAATAATAATCTAGCTCGTCACATGACGTGGGGGCTATTGTGGGCGTAAATTGCTCCAACAGCTTCCACGAATATGACGTGTGTGAACTACTTCCACTAGATGTGGAAGATCCTACAGCAGCAGTACTAGGATTATTGGACGCTAATTTACGAGAATATTGAGAAAATAAACTATGCAAGTCGTTATCGACATCGGCAATGAAAGTGTCGATATTAAGACTAGGATGCAAATATTTGAAAAAATGTTGGCAAAACAAGTTTAAACCCCCGCGTTTACAACGAGGGTCTAAAATAGTTGCCAAGCAGTATGTAAGAGGTAGTTCAGAATAATATTTGGCAAACTTTTCTTTCATTGCCTTAATCGATTCAAACAAAATGGGGTTGGATTCATTACCCACTATCCAATTGAAATTATCAAGCAATCTTGATATTACTTGAGGCATGGTCGAATAGTAGCAACCCGAAAAAAATGTCGTTGCCTCTTTAAACATGCTAAAAAAGTTACAAATTTGATCTATTGTCTCCCAATTTATACCGGCCAGGCTATCGCTCCATTCTGTACGATTTTCCTGGACGAATTCCATCAGAACGTCTTTGTATGGTAGAATGCGCTCTAACATTTCTACCGTAGACGACCACCTAGTTTGGGAGTCTAATTTGAATTGTTTATATTCTATATTATGTAACCTACATAAATTTTTAAATCTTCTTTTTCTAGTGCCGGGTGATTTAATAGATATTATTACGAATCTTAAGGTGGCAAGGGATACTTTTATAAGATCTAAACTATCTATCACCATTAAATACAAAATGTGACAAATACAACGAATATGGAAAACACTTCCCACCTAACATGGGTCTCATTTGCCTAATTAAATGTGTAACGGATGCAGTGTTATTGGTAGCATTGTCGAACGCAATACTGAAGATACGTCGCTCTATGCCCCAGCCGCGGACTGCGGACATAATCGCACCCGTAATTACCTCGGCAGTGTGGGGGCAATCTAAAAGTCCAAAATGAATTATCCTCTTTTGGAGGATGAAGGATTCATCGGTCCAGTGTGCCGTTATGCACATATAAGGTTGGCCGGGTTTCGACGTCCATACATCCGACGTTAACGAGAACATGCTCATGTTCGTCGCAAAAAGTGTTAAGACCCCAGCTTTCATCCCGTGGTACAACGTAAAAGCGTTCCGCTTTACAGTGTTCCGAGGAATCCTCACAATGGCGGGGTTCACATTTCGTTGGAGGTAGTTGACAAAATATGGGTTTTCGCCGGTATTAAAAGGCCTTTCACTCAAAATTATATATTTAGGTAACCCCTTTTGGTTGCTCTCTTGAGAGAACCTAAAATTAGCAAGTGCACTGGTCATTTACTGTACTAGACGTTGTTGGCTCTTATCTGGGTATTACTCGGGGTGGCACCTAAGTATATGTCTGTTTAATGTGTCCGTCCTACTGCCAGGTTGATGGCTAAAATCCCTAGCTAGGTCACATAATTTACAAGTTGCTTTATTAGTTGTCTTATTAAGGGTAAAGTGCTTCCATACCCCACTAGTTGTACGTTTACTAGCACCGGTACTAGTTTCAGGCTGGACTTCGGTGGTGGGCGTGGGTTCCTCATCAATTTGTAAGTCTCCAACCGCACCACCACCTAACTCATGATAATCTTGTTGTTGTGAAAAGTCATAATCTATGCTATCATCAGTGTATAGGGGTGATGGGCCTGGTTGTATAAAAGCTCGTTCTTCGGTATTAAGTAAGACAATTCTACTCCTTTTAGGGATTCTGGGTGACCGAAAAGGGCTAGAACTAGCACGACCGGCTCCAGAGGATGATGAAGAGTTGTGTGCCATATTAGTATAAGTTATTAGTATTTATAAAATGCAAGTAGTAATGCAAATTAAATAACTAAAAATATGAATCAAATAAAATTGCGATACTAAAATTACCGAAACGAGAGAACAATAAAATTCGAACTTCAGCCAAACACTTTACGAACTTCGAACTTTGGAGCACAATTTTGCAATTAGCAAGGTTAGAGAAGATGGGAGATGATGAATGTATAGAGAGAGAAGAGAGGATTGAAGATTTGGTGAGGAAATGGGTTGGGGATGTTTAAGTATTTATAGAAAAAAAATATATAAATTTTTTTTATTTATTTATTTAAAGAGCCTTTTAAACGGCTCTTTTAAAAGAGCCGTTGGGGAACAGCTAGCGTTGCCCCCCAGGCCCGGGCCGGGCCCAGAGGCCACCAAAAATTGGCCCGAGGCCCGGCCTGCTACAGTGCGGGCAGGGCCGGGCCAGTTTTCGGGCCAGCCCGGCCCGTTGGCCACCACTACACACGTGGGAATACGAGAAAAAAACTTGGTTTAACATATGCTGGTGATGAATCGGATATGTTTGAGCTGTTTGCAAGGATGGAATAGGGTTTTAGGTGTTATGGCTTTCTGTCAATCTCATCTCCAGTTTTGGGACGGCTGGCCATTTCCCCCTATTTCTGGCCCGTCTCAACTTGTGATAATGTATCCATGTAGTGCGTGTTTGATTTTTTTTTTTCCTTACGTGTTTGTTTTTGTTGTCATGTTTACCTATTTTTCTTAGCTGTTTTTGTCTCTGTTTTCTGATTCTTGCTTTTATGTGATTGATTGTAGCCTCGTCTGTACGTGCTGCCTATTTTGTGCTACAACCTTGTCACTAACTATTGAAACAAAAAAAAAAAATCAACCCAAGAAAATAGGATAACAAGAAAAAATAAGATGAAACCAACGTATACTAAATCTCTCAACTAACATCCTAGCATGAAAAAAAAGGATTACAGAAAATCTCATTTAAAAGTTATAAGTTTTACTTAACCACCTTAACTTTTTTTCAAATATTCATATTTTTTCAATCAACCATTTGACATTGATTCTATTTGTTTTCTTTTTTTGATAAGTGACACCGGAGTACCGATACAAGACAGGCAAGCTCGAAAAAACGAGGCCTGAGGCTAGCCAAAAGACGACCAGACAACAAGAACGAGAAAAAAGAAAAGAAAGAAGAAAACAGGACCTCAAGCAAAAGAAACACGGTGAGGCAAAGAGCCAACTGAAGACCAACACAGCCAAAAACAAAACAACGCGAGCAGACCCAAAGAAGACAAAAACCAGCCACACAACCAAAACGGCAAGCCTGGAGCACACTCAAAACAAACGGCAGAGACCACCGAAAAAACCCAAAGGAGCCGGAGCTGGGCCAGCAAACACGAAAAACCCCAGCAGCAACCAGAAACAAACAAAAGAAAACAAGCCCTAAACGCACGCCAAATCAGTGAGCAAGGATGTCTGCCACCTCAACCGGATCGAGGCCATCAAAGTTGATGCCCACCCTTTGACCTATCTCTAAAACCCGCTCCGCAGACAGGATTATCTCATCATAAGCTTCTTCCGTGATGTTCTTGCTTCGATTACCCCTGTTTTGTTTTTTCTTCTTCTTCTTGTCTGACTTAGGCGATTTTTCAGCATTACTTGTAGGAGACATATCCTTGAGGAAGTCTTGCAGCTCCCGCTTTTGTCTATCCCTCATCTTCCGCTTAATCGCTTTTCTCTGTCTTTTTATTGTGTGCACTTTTCCTTTAATTTTTCAGCCCGGGCTAGGCCCTCCCATGGGAGGAGCTAACTCTTGCTGACACGACAACATGCTAACCTCTGCTTGGGACTGCTTGGGAGTGACCCATTGCCGTTATGGGCTCAAATCCTGGAGGGAACTCAGGGCCAGATGTTGTTGACTTACTATCACTGTTATCTCCCCAAGTGTGGGTATTAGGTGCGGTTATCTGGGCCTGATGTTGAATCGCTGGATCTTCACTATCACTGTTTCCTCCCCATGGCAGTAGCAGCAGGGGGTGCACCACCTGCTGAGGAGCGCAAGGCCTGGCATGCATGATCAATGGCTACGGGGCCCATCTTCCAATGATTTGTTTTCTATTAAGGCTAAACGTGTAATTCACATTTTCTTATACAAAACAACGAAGATAAACACATATGTTTGTGTGCGCTCACTTGATAAAATAATATACCTTTTAATGGTGGATTGAACTCCGGTATATGCTTGTATGTACGGAGATTCAAATTTATACGTAGAGCCACTTTAGAATATAATGCTTTGCTAACTGAGCTAAAATCACACGTGTAATGCTAATAGAATATTAACACTAACAGAGGTGATTGATTGAGAAAATTTTAACTTTTGAAGAATTTTCTAAAAAATTATAAAGTTATGTTGGTTAAATGAATCACGTGTTATATTTTCTTTGATTTTATATATAATGTAAGCAAAATCACATGTGTAATCCAAATGGAATATTAACATTAATATAGGTGATTGATTAACAATATTTAAACTTTTAAAGGTAATTTTCTGAAAAATTAAAAAATTTATAGAGATTAAAAGAAAAATGACTATTATTGAAGGTTTTTTTTGTTTTTTTTAATAAAAAAAGGCCCTTAAGTGCTTGATGCGCGTGATTTTTACATATTTTATTTTTCATTTCTGTCATATATTCAGCTTCTACATGTGTGTTTGGTTGTTATTTATGTACATTTTCATACGGAACACATCAAAGCGGACGAAAGAAGAATTCTAGCAAAATCAAGCATTATTGAGGCATATTTGAAGACTAATTGGAGAAACCCAACCACTTGTGCAAAAGAAAAACCCATCGGATCATAATTCGGTGAATCGAGTATATCCCATAGCGCTTGGGTGCTTAATCGAGAAAAATGGGGCTTGGAGAACCGATCGATCAGCAGCTCCTGATTAGAGAAACAATCCGAGAGCTTGCCGATCGATTGGGAGCTTTGAGTGAGCTCACCGATCAATCGGGCCTTATTCCCGATCAATCAGGAGGGTTCCGTACGGAACCCTACCTGCTGCTGTGCCTATAAATAGAGAAGGGGAGGTCAGCCTTTGGCACGGTTTTTCTTGGCCGCACGTCCTCTCCTTTCTCTCAAACTCGAAGCCGCTGCGAGATCTACAGGTTCTCAAAAGTTGAAGCGCAAGTGGTTGGAATACTAGGAGAATTCAAGCTTGGATTAACATCGACATGAAGGTTGAGGGAGTTTATTCTTTTGTTTATTTACGTATAGTATCTTCTTTTCTTTAAGTTTAAGGATGTGTAAAATTCCCATGGAGGAGTAAACTTTCTTAGTTTTGGGATGAAGGGAGGGTAGCCGCTCGTATTCTAGATTTATATTATGCTTTTAACGATTGGTTTACTTATATTATATTCGCACTCCTGTGGGGAGTTCTTCATGATTGTTGGATGTTTTGTATGTTTGCTTGTAGCCAAGACTAGGTCTCCAACTTTGCAGCGATTAGTCTTGTGCTTGTAACCTAGACTATAACATAACAGGAATTCACGCGTGGTCAGGGTTGAGGTTGTACCCAACCCTGAACCCAATCTTTTATATAAGTTAATCTTCAATTAAGAGTAACAAAGGAATTAAGTATTGCTAATGAGATAACCTATACTATATCTAGGGTGCTAAGATAGGTTATGCCTTTAGACTAGTTCATTATCCTAAGCCCTAATTTATATATTAACCCAGGCTTAGAGCTTGTAGCCTAAGTCCTTCAAATTATCGTCCTAAGTAAAATATAATGACGGCATACGTGTAAAGCTACCCTAAATTCACTCCCTAAACTAACCTCAATTGAATTGTCACATTCGCTTTGTTTTTAGTTTCATTAATCTTGCTAACAATTTATTCAAACAACAAAAGAACCCAAAAATTCAAACCGCTCGTTAATCAATAAGTCCAACTTAACACGATTTCCTATAGATACGACCCATATACCCGACAAAGCTACGACGATCTCGTACGCTTACGAGTAGACGGTTTTAAAACACATTTTAAAATCACATCAGTGCTCTTTGTACCAATGCAAAGAAATAAAAATAAATTATATTGAATTGATCACTAAATAATATTAATATTATAAAAATATTAAATTAAGAAATTATATTAAGTTAAATTTCTGATTTAGTCTATCATACACATTAATTATACAATATAATTCAAATATATTCATGGCAATTTATCATTTAAATACCTTAATATTTTAATATATACAATGGATTGAAGTATCCTAAAATTTAAAAGGTTTATCACTTAAGTATCTTAAAGTTTAAAAATTTTATCAATTAAATATTCGATGACAAAATTCTACAAATTTTTGTTGGAAAATGTTAATATAGACATGATTCTAGGTAACCTTTATTAGAATTCGATTTTTTTTCAAAAAAGATGGTGACATAACATATTATTTATGCAACATATATGTATCTTTCATCAAAATTTAATGAACTTTTTTATCATATGTTGTACTTCGGCTAAAACACATATATAAAGTTATCCTTCTCCATTGTAGCCTGTTCGTTTGGGTGACAATTGCCAGCCTACAGGTCTAGGGTTTGAGCAATATATCCCATGCCCCCTCGATGATATTACCAATATAAAAAAAGAAACCACATACATAAATATATGTTATCATTGCTCCAACCAGAGATATATATTTGATAAAATTTTAAAATCTATTTATGGTATTTTATTATATATATATAGTAAGGTAAAATAATAATAACGTAATAATTGGTTAAACAATAAAAAGATAACATCTATAGTATTCTAAGATGCTCTTTAATTGTCAAGAAATAGACGCCGAAAATATGAATTCAGGATAAGTTGCCCTTTAGCCTTTTGCTTGGTTGTTGGAAAGTAGACATAATACGATAAGCAAATACTACGTATTAATTTTGAATGCCTTCAAAACACGTGAATTAATCCATCCAGCCTCCTGATAAGTTCTAATTCATTTATTTTTAAATAACTTTCTCAAAATTTTTTTTTTTCTATCTTCGTAATCAAATACTTAAACATATTTCCTAAGAACACTTATATTAAATTCCTATAAAATATATTTTTTATGGGAATTTAATTCATGTGGCGGGATTCTTAATAGGCAAGGATTTTAGAGGTCGTCGTGTGAGCGAGTCGTCGTTGAATTAGAAATGAACTTTCTTTTCCTTTTTAGCTAAGTTTTTAGCTGAAGTTTTTCTCACAATCATACAAGTCCCACGTTCGTATTAGGCGTCATGGATTAGGTTAAGGTTGGATTAATATTAAATTTATAACATTTTTATATTTAATTGTTGTAATAGTATAACATGAGATATCACAATATAAAAGATAGGGTAAAAAAATACCATACCCAGTGTCCCAAGGGTTCCCGCCTAATGAATATAAAAATGGTAACCACCAAAACCGTGGCCCAACAGCCCTCTCATGGGCCCATATGGGAGTAAGACCGAGGCCAGGGGTCATTACCGTCCCCTCTCCTATCTGCGCCAAAGCAGTATCACCTTTAAGAGACATCATCAACCCTATCACCAATGGCCTCCAGGCTGTACACCCTTCAATGTTTCATGAACACGCCTATATCCACTATAAATAGGGAGGGGGGTCCCAACAAAGAAGGCAAGGAACTTCAGCCCAGTTCTACGCTCAAGAACCCAACCAAAAAATCCCAAAACAATAGGCGCCGTCTGTGGGAAGGGCATTCAAAACCTTTCTCATGTCAAGCACCAATCACTCCACCACCAATAGAGGGTATCCTAACCCCAATTATGTAACTCAGGAGCAATTCAAGCAGCTCCAACAGCAAATACATCAACTTTTTCCACACGCACCCACCAACGACATAGAATATATTCCAAAACCTGACCGGTTTACCACCGCATCCTGGCATTCCCGGACCCAATTTCTAAGTGGAGCCACAGCTTCTATGGCGAGCACTTATCACAATCACACAAAGAGGGATTCCAGGAAGGTCCCCAAACCGGCCGTATCTTACACCGTGCCAGGAACTCACTCACCGTTCACATCTCGAATTCTGTCGGCTCCAGTGAGGAAGGTAAAAATCCCAAACATTGATTTGTTTGATGGAACTCAAGACCTAGAAGATCGTTTGGTCGGATTCATGGTGCGAATGTATTTACAAGATGTGGGGGAAGACATTTGGTGCAAGTGTTTTCCTGCCACCTTGAAGGGGGTTGCGCAGAATTGGTTTTCCTCCCTTCCAAATTCATCTGTGGACAGTTTTATGGAGCTTTCTGAGAGGTTCGCTCGGCACTTTGTTAGCAATAAGCGAAGAAGAAAGACGGCAGCACACCTTCTCAAGTTACAGCAGCACGATGTCGAACCCTTGAGGAGTTATGTGAAACGATTCACGCGAGCCATGATTGATGTCTCCACCTTATCTGATGAAACGGCTATCACCGCCTTTATCAATGGATTGCAGAACTCCAATTTTAAATTCGCACTGGCAAAGGGGCTGCCTTCGACCATTGACGAGCTATGGCAGAAAGCCAGCAAGTACTTCCTAGCAGAGGATATCATGCAAGTAACGCCCAGGAACGAAGTGGCTCAGGCATCTTTAGGGTCAATGGATAACCCCAGGCCACTTTAAGGTAACGTCCGGCTGGTCAGAAGGCCTGCACTTGTTTTTAGAACTCAAAAACGATAGCCTGTGCCCCGTCAGCTTTTGGAGGTAAAAACGACGGGCCACCCAAAAATCGAGACTCCGCTCCATCTGGAGACAGCAAAACAATGTCGTGTTCGTTCCATCAGGTCTTTACCCATGACACGATAAATTGCCGGGCCTTGGACTTCCGCCTCAAGGAAGCCGAGCATACCGGTCAGTGGGAAGAATACGCAATGTTAAAGAGAATGAGGATAGGGAAAGCTCAAGCTACTGACGATGGCGGAAAAGGTCCTCGGAATACGATAGCCAAGGTCATCGCTACAATTACCTCAAGGCGTGCTCCCCCCTCATCAAAGGAAGGAGCAAAGGTCACAAAGGGAGAAATAGACGCAGCCCGGAATGCGCCCAGGTGCATTAGCTTCACTAAAGAGGATGCCCAAGGAATAGATGCACGACAAGAGGACCCCCTTGTCGTCACCGCTGACATCTGCAAACACACGGTACGCAGAATATTGATCGACCAAGGTAGTTCCGCGGATATTTTGTTTTTAGAGTGCTACAACAAAATGGGAATACTGGTTAATGCTCTCGTACCAGCACCGTACCCCGTCGTGGGCTTCACAGAGGCACCCATTATGCCGCAGGGTAAAATAACGCTATCTACGATTTTTCGGAATGAAAACGAGCAACGAATGGTTAAGATAGAGTTCCTCGTTATAAATGCTCCTTCTTCCTACAACGTGATCTTGGGAAGACCCTCCCTAAACCGTTTAAAGGCTGTAGTGTCTACGTATCATCTAGCAATAAAGTTTGAAGCGGATACAGGGGACATTATGACAATACGGGGAAGGTATGGCGCATTTTTAGAATATTATCATACTTTCTCTAATCTAGCTGTAATGCCAGCCGAACCCCTTGAGCCAGGTTCGCCTCCGAGAGCGCGTCCTTCTCCTCCATCCTTGGAAAAATATGAGTTGGATCCTGGATGTTACACTTATCTAGGCACCTCGCTCCCCCGACATCTGCGTGAGGAGATTGGCGAACTTCTGAGGCAATACTAAGACATTTTCGTGTTTACCGCGAAGGAAATGCTGGGAATACCACCTGAGGTGATCACTCACCACCTTAACATCCGAGGTAACAAGGCGCCCGTTAAACAGCGAAGGCGCAGCTTTTGCACAGAACGTAACGATGTCATCAGAGCCGAAGTGCAAAAACTGTCCCAGGCAGGGTTTATACAAGAAGTGTTATACCCCGCATGGTTAGCTAACGTGGTGTTGGTAAAAAAGCCTAATGGAAGCTGGAGGATGTGTGTGGATTTCACGGATCTTAACGAAGCCTGCCCGAAGGACTCTTACCCTCTGCCTAAATATAGACAAGCTGGTAGATTCAACGGCGGGCTGCGAGCTATTCAGTTTCATGAATGCCTTTTTAGGGTACCATCAGATTCAAATGCATTTGGCCGATGAAGAAAAACGGCCTTCATCACAATTGAAGGTACGTACTGCTACAAGGTAATGTCGTTTGGGCTTAAGAATGCGGGAGCCACCTATCAACGGTTGGTCAACAAAGTCTTTGCACCGCAAATTAGATGCAACATGGAGGTCTATGTGGATGATATGATAGTTAAGTCAAAACGTAAGTTGGAACATGTTTTTGATCTAAGAGAAGCCTTGGAAGCACTTTGGAAATACCGCATGAAGTTGAACCTGGAGAAATGTTCATTTGCCGTACCGGACGACAAGTTCCCGGGTTTCATTGTAAGTTCCCAAGGGATCGAGGCAAACCCCAAGAAGGTGCAGGCCATACTTGACCTGAGGCCTCCCCGCTGCCCTAAGGATGTGCAGAAATTGGCTGGCTGCATGGCTTCGCTCAACCGATTCATTAGCCGTGCTGCTAAAAAGGCTCTACCATTTTTTAAGGTGCTGCGAGGGAAGCAGCCTTTTCTCTGGAACGAAGAATGCGCACGCGCTTTTGATCAATTGAAACAACATTTGGCGCATCTCCTTGTGATTACCTCTCGTGAACCAAATGAGAAGCTAGGTCTCTACCTAGCCATTTCAAAAAACGCCACAAGCACAGTCTTGATAGCAGACCGACAGGGACAACAACTCCCGGTATACGTCGTAAGCCAAACTCTCAAAAATCCAGAAAAAGAGATATCCTGCCATTGAAAAAACTGGTCTAGCCCTAATCACCGCGGCACGTAAGCTGAGACCTTATTTTCAGTCTCACGATGTCACTGTGCTCACTAACCTTCCGCTCAAGAAATTGCTCTCAAAGTTGGATTGTTCAGGGCGAATGCTTAAGTGAGCGGTTGAGCTTTCCGAGTACGATATACATTATCAACCTCGACGAGCTATTAAGGCCCAAGCTTTAGCCCACTTCTTGGTGGAATGCGACTTTAGAGTTGAAGTGCCCGAACTAACGAAAACCCTTGAAGAGATGTCTTTCTGGAAGGTATTCGTTGATGGATCTGCAAATTCAGAAGGACATGGTGCAGGCATAGTACTGATCAACCCAAAGGGAGAGCGTACGGAATATGCCGTAAGGCTGCACTTTGAAGCAACTCACAATGAGACCAAGTACGAAGCGTTATTGCTCGGTATGGATTTTGCTAGGGCTGCCGGAGCAACTTGTCTGCAGGCTTATAGTGATTCAGAGTTGGTGGTAAACCAAGTTACAGGAAGCTATAGAGTAAAAGAACCTCACCTATCCCGGTACCTGGAACTGGTTCGAGCCAAGGTCTCTGAATTTCAAGGCATCAGTATACAGGGCATTTCCCGAGAGGGCAATCAACGTGCGGATGAGCTAAGCCACCTGGCTTGTACTGGAAGTGCAATGAAGAGTCCAAACGGACATATTCATACGCATGAGTCCAACGTTAAATATGTGGATAAGACGGCACCCACTGATGTAATGCAAGTGCAGCATGAGGATGGGGAGATGAGTCCAATTTTGGACTTCATCCTTCACGGTAAGGAGCCCACGAACAAAACTGAAGCATGAAGGTTGAGAAGGCGTGCGGTACGTTTTACAATAATCAATCAGCAGCTCTACAAAAGGTCGATCACACATCCCTTGTTAAAATGTCTAATGCATGAAGAAGGGGATTACGTCCTGAGGGAAATTCATGAAGGAATCTGTGAAGTTTACATTGAAAAGCGAGCCCTAGCTGGGATGGCGTTAAGAGCAGGATACTTTTGGCCCACCATGAGGAAGAACGCAGGCACTCTTGTGCGAAAGTGTGATAAATGCCAGAGATTTGCACCGCTCGTCCATGCTCCCGCCGAGCCACTACAACTCATTGTAGATTCTATACCCTTTGACCAATGGGGAATGGACATCTTAGGTCCTTTCCCCTTAGCCAGTGGGCAGAGGAAATTCTTGATAGTAGCCGTAGATTATTTTAGTAAGTGGTTAAAGGATGAGGCGGTAGCTCGAATTACAGATAACGCGACACGACAGTTTCTGTGGAAGAACGTCATTACACGCTTTAGAATCCCCAGGGCCATTATCACTGATAATGGGACGCAGTTTGACTCGCCACGGTTCCGAACATACTGCCAGCACATGGATATTGCTCTTCATTTCACACCCGTCGCCTATCCTCAGAGCAGCGGACAAGCCGAGGCAGAAAATAAGCAAATACTCAATGGACTTCAAAGGAGGTTAGACGAAGCTAAGGAAAGATGGGTGGAAGAGTTACCTAGCATACTATGGGCCCACCGCACGATTTACCGGGTGGCTACCAGAGAAACCCCATTCATGCTGACTTATGGTACTGGGAGAGCCTAGCTATCTCATACAACACTATGATTACCTATGCAACGAGGACCAACGAAGGTACGCTCTGGACTTGGTGGATGAAGTCAGAGAGGATGCCCTTCTCCGTATAGTAGCTCAAAAGCAATGAATATCTCAGTATTACAATAAACGCTTGAGGCCAAGAAGCTTGGAGGTGGGGCACTGAGCCCTACGACGAGAAAATACCGTGGCTCAAGGGATAGGAGCCAGCAAGGTGGCAGCAAATTGGGAAGGGCCCTACCGTGTGGCCCAGAAGTTAGGTGAAGGAAGTTACAAGTTAGAACGCATGGACGGTTCCCAAGTACCTTGAGTCTAGAATATCAAGAATCTCAAGAAATACTATGTATAGCATGGTAAGCCGTGGGAAACTTATGTAAGATATTAGATCTCTGTAGACACCGTACGGGTTGTATCTCAGGAAGAATGGGGCGGCACCCCATGTGCATAACTAAAGTATATGTACTTAAAAAGTACTCTATCATAACCCACTCCAAGGTACGATAAATTGATGTTACTAAAGGCACAAGTTAAGGAAAAACAACGAGACGCAATACCCTGCATATGATCATTAATTATGACAGTACACATATCCGGTAGGGGGTCAGAGGAACTTTTGCCTCTGGATATAATATGTACAAATATACATATAGTCAAAGAGGGGGGGGTGGGGTTACAACAAAAAGGGGAGCCCCCTCGCATTCTCTTTACACCTATCAAAAAAAAAAAAAAAAAAAAGAAAAAAGAGGAAGAAAGAGTAAAAGCTAAACTTAAGAGAGTCTAGGCCTAGTCGCCACCGGCACCTTCACGGGAGCAAACAATATCTTGGCGAAGTTGATCTGCCGCTTGCTGGAGAGATTCGCGGCTCAGTTGAGGATGGCTGAGGGCTAAGCGACGCGCAAACACTAAAAGGTTCGAGGAAAAGCCTTCACAATAAAAGGTGCTCGTTGATGTGCGAAATTTAGAGCTTTCCCTAAATCGAGAAACCGCCTTCGCAGCCTCTGCCCGGGCATGTTGAGCCTTGTTAAGGAGCGTCTCCGATCTACTCTGTTGAGAGGATAGTTCCTCTTACAGCCTCCGAGCGCTTTCCCTTAACTCCTGGACTTCATCCGCCAGCGCTTCTTTTTCCTCCTTCAGCTTTCGATCATCATCCCTTAAACCCTGAGATTCAACTACCGGCACCTCTCTCTCCCTTTCTATCCTGAGTATGGTCCTAACCTGTTCTTCCTTTTCTCCTTCTACTCTTTGCGCCACCTCAATCGCTTTCCTATTCCCCTCCCGTAACCGGGCCAGCTCCTGCATGGCGGCTTCCTGCTCACGAACCCATCCCAAAGCCATAGCAGCAGACAAGGAGCTAACCTGAAGTAGTTAACGCGATAATAAATCAAAGGTATAATAAGCGATTTTACCTTAGCAACGTAAGTAGCTACCGTGTCGTTGGTTACAACTTGCTGGTCTTCGGAAGAAAGAACGGTCAAGGCGGTACGCTGGATTGCACTAACGCCCTGACGAGGGGAATGGTAGGGCGAACCCTCAAGCCGTGTACCTTTATCAGCAAGAGCTTGCTCTTCTCTAGGTACCTCACTTTGAAGCTCTGGAGAAATGCCGGCAAAGTCCTCGGGAGCGGTTAAATCTATGTGAAAGGAGGGAAGAAGGTTGTCATCTATTTGTATGTCAGGCCTAACATCTACTACCCCTTCTTGGGGCAACCCTGGCATTGAAACGGAGGCTCTGACGGGGGAAACTCTTCTTGGAGATACCGAGGCGGGCATTACCGTCCCCACTAAGGACAGTTCCAGCGCCACTACCGGCATTTCTGAAGGTCTTCCTCCTTCTTCTCCCCTTTCCGGCTGGAGATCCACTTCTGCTTCTTCTCCTAGAGCATGAACCGGCGGACCACTCACTGGTATGGCAAGAGTTGGCGTGGGTTCATCCATGGTCATTTCAGACAAAGGGGCGGTAATGGCAAACGTAGTACCGGGCCTCTCTTCTACAGAAGGTTCCACTGCCATTGCATCCCTAGGTTGAGACGCGGCTGATGTCACGCTATCCCCTAGATGGGGCATGGAAGTATGTGCTTCTTGACCATGTGGAGCTGGGGGAAAACCCCCAACAGCCGGGAAAGCCTGAACTATGGGTATTTCAGGAGCGTCCTCTAGTAAAATAGGCGCCTCCGAACCACCACCTAAGGTAGGAACCTTCCCCTGTGACTCTTAGATCGCGTGACCTTCTTAGGAGGCTCCCCTTCTCCCTCAGCAACCGTCCTCTTACTTCTCCGGACGGTTTTTCTACCTCCACCCTCGCCCCTTTGTCCCTTTTTCCTCTGCTCCTCACGGTAGGACTCAGTGAGCGCCACAATGTCCAGGTCGGCTTCTGGTCCTTAAAAGAGATAAATAAGCAGCCATGATAGAATTACTAAGGGGCGGTATAAACCAAAATGAAAAAACTTTCCTATCCTCAGAGAGTTACTCACCGCTAACCGGCCGGGCGCATAAACCTGCCCTGATCAAAACTTTCTCTTGGCACAACACCTCTTTGGTAGCTAGGTACCATGCGCCCAAATCCCTCTCAAAGTATCAAACTACCTCCTTGTCTAAGTTAGATAACTCGTCTGCTGAAGGGACGCTACACTTATTTAACGAGGTCCAGTAGTGGGGAATACCGAGAGAATAGGGAGGCTTTACCCAAACGAACCTATTCTGCCAAAAGTTCACCTTAGAGGGGTTGAGCTCTACAAACTTAATTCCGCTCTTCCCCTCAAAGGTAACAATGCCATTAATCTGCTTGGCTCTAAATAAAAAATCAAAGTTACGAGTAGAGGGAATTAGTCCAGCCACAAAGCAAGTAAGAAAGAAACCGTAAATATTACGGAAGCCATTAGGGGTAATTTGGCTAGGACATAAAGAATATTGTCTAAAAACCTAGTCTAGGATAGGCGGCAAGGGAAATCGCAAGCCGGCATCCAAAGAGTCCACGCTAACAGAAAAGAATTCTAGGGAACGAGGGTATAAAATATTGTCGCCCTCCCTAGGACCAACCATCTCATAATCGTTTGGGAAAAAATATCTTTCACGAAATTTTTTCATCCCTTCTATCGTGGAGGATACAAGGGCTCCTAGGGGAAGAGCCGCGGCTGTGTCAGGATACTGAGCACGAACGATCATTTCCTCAGGAGACATTGGAGATGAGGGAGCCAATTGAGATAATGACTCCACCATCATTCCCTCGTCAGAAGATGCTCCTCCAGCGGATCTAGACGTCCACTACCCTTCTACACGCGCTTTGGAGCCATTTAACTAGTTCAAAAAAGAATGAAGCAAAATAACAGAAAAGAGTTAGAAAGGGATCTTACACAGACAAAGAGTAGAGGTCCCACCAAAGTTTCCCATTGATAGGGCGGGGGCGTTAGTGTCAGAAGTCAACAACGCACTTTCAGGACCAACCAACATATAGAAGGAGAAATCGCCTGGTCAAAAAACACCCCCGCCTCCAAAGGACAAACGACAGGATAGCCAGCAAGTAACGCGTTAAGGTCATTTATGAGTTGAGGGTCCAGCTCGATGCTTTCGTTAAGCCCTTCCATGGGGACCTCAAGCTCCACCGTGGCAACCTTAGATTCCACCATGGAAGTCCCAACGCGAAAATAGTACCTTTCAAAAGAATGGAGAGAAAAAACGAAAAGGGGGGAAAAACCCAGAAAACATTTCGAAAGCAGTAGGAAAACGAGCAAGTACCTTTGAATCGCAGCGAAAACAAGTGGGAAAGAGGAATGGAGGAGTAGTAGGAGGAGAAATGCAGAAATGAGCATGGAAATTACAGAGGAAAAGGGAGGAGCTGTAGAAATTAGGGCTTTTCAAGGGTTTTATACAAAAAAAGGGGACAAAAGAGCAAGAGGAAAGAGAAAACACCACATGGCACAGATCCTCGGGTTTCGTGAGTGCAGACTAACATTATGCGGGAGGTGGTTAACTTTCACCTAACGTGGAGGTCCGCAGGCAGTTGGCTTTCACCTAACGCGAAAGCCCACGGTACTATAAGTTCCCTTAACAATGGGGGCTTGGTATTTCTTGCTCAGGTTGGAGAAAGGGAGCAAGAAATTGTTTGGTGGTTGACCTTCACCTAACGTGGAGGTCCGCAGGCAGTTGGCTTTCACCTAACGTGAAAGCCCATGATGTTATAAGTCCCCTTAACAATGGGTGCTCGGTATTTCTTGCTCAGGTTGGAGAAAGGGAGCAAGAAATTGTTTGGCGATTAACCTTCACCTAACGTAGAGGTCCGCAGGTGGTTGGCTTTCACCTAACGCGAAAGCCCGCGATGTTATAAGTTCCCTTAACAATGGGGGCTCAGTATTTCTTGCTCAGGTTGGAGAAAGGGAGCAAGAAATTGTTTGGCGGTTAACCTTCACCTAACATGGAGGTCCGCAGGCGATTGGCTTCACCTAACGCGAAAGCCCACGATGTTATAAGTCCCCTTAACAATGGGGCCTCGGTTCGGTATTTTTTGCTCAGGTTGGAGAAAGAGAGCAAGAAATTGTTTGGTTATTAACCTTCACCTAACGTGGAGGTCCGCAGGTGGTTGGCTTTCACCTAAGGCGAATGCCCACGATGTTATAAGTCCCCTTAACAATGGGGGCTCGGTATTTCTTGCTCAAGTTGGAGAAAGGGAGCAAGAAATTATTTGGCGGTTAACCTTCACCTAACGTGGAGGTCCACAGGCGATTGGCTTTCACCTAACGCGAAACCCCACGATGTTATAAGTCCCCTTAACAAGGGGGGCTTGGTATTTCTTACTCAGGTTGGAGAAAGGGAGCAAGAAATTGTTTGGCGGTTAACCTTCACCTAAGATGGAGGTCCGCAGGCGGTTGGCTTTCACCTAACGTGAAAGCCGCGATGTTATAAGTCCCCTTAACAATGGGGGCTCGGTATTTCTTGCTTAGGTTGGAGAAAGGGAGCAAGAAATTATTTGGCAGTTAACCTTCGCCTAACGGGAAGGCTCGCAGGCAGTAAACTCTCACCGGTTTGAGAGCCCGTAGTTGCATGCCCCATCTAACACTGGGGCGGTTTTTTGTGTCCCACCTAACATCGGGACAGGCGGTAAACTCTCACTGGTTTGAGAGCCCGTAGTTGTGTGCCCCATCTAATATCACGGTGGTTGTTTGTGTCCCACCTAACATCGGGATGGGCAGTAAACTCTCACTGATTTGAGAGCCCGCAGTTGTGTGCCCCATCTAACACCGGGGCGGCTGTTTGTGTCCCACGTAACATCGGGACGGGCGGTAAACTCTCACCGGTTTGAGAGCCCGTAGTTGTGTGCCCCATCTAACACCGTGGCGGTTGTTTGTGTCCCACCTAACATCGGGATGGGCTGTAAACTCTCACTGGTTTGAGAGCCCGCAGTTGTGTGCCCCATCTAACACCGGGGTGGTTGTTTGTGTCCCACCTAACATCGGGATGAGCGATAAACTCTCACCAGTTTGAGAGCCTGCAGTTGTATGCCTCATCTAGCACCGAGGCGGTTGTTTGTGTCCCACCTAACATCGGGACGGGCGGTAAACTCTCACCGGTTCGGGAGCCCACAGTTGTGTGCCCCATCTAACACCGGGGCGGTTGTTTGTGTCCCACCTAACATCGAGACGGGCGGTAAAATCTCACCGATTTTAGAGCCCGCGGCTGTGTGCCCAATCTAACACTGGGGAGTTGTTTATGTCCACCTCACATTGGGACAAGCAGTAAACTCACGCAGATATAAGAATTCACACCAAGGAGATAGGAATATTCCGTGATCACTTACCAATGCACACACACATGACGCAGATAAATGATTAAAATATATAGAACAAGAGTATTCATACATCATTGCAACAAAATATCGGTACATTTAACACCCGGTATTAAAACTACATCGCAAAGAGGATCATACAACAAAAGTTCAAAATACCTTCCTATCCCTAAAGTAGTCTACTCAAACGCAACAAAAGGTGCCATGGGGTCATCTCCACAACGGAACAAAGAGCCAGAATATGGAAACAATTGAGTATGGAATTCTCTCTGGTAATGTCCTAGGAAAAGTATGCGACAGCGAAGATCACCATGAAGCGAGCGTCGAAACACCTGATTATGTGCTGTGAAATTTAGGTATTCCTTTGATACTGTAAAACTCGTAATAACTGGATCCTATCTGCCCTCAGACCACGGTAGCCGGATAAGTAACCGACCCCGCCTCACCCAAGAAGAAGGGTCCTCTTAATTAAAGTCCAAATAGTAAACACTGGACTCCGAAGCATGATTAAGCACAGCAAAGGCGGGCTTGTCAGCACATCCCACCACTTTGAGATTTTCGCTTCTTGACAGGCTAATAGGTTGTCCCAAATTACGTCTGGAAGAATCATATTCTGTGAAACACCGGTCTCAGTGTTCTAGCGAACTATGCAGGGGCGGTTGTTGGTACCATCCACCTAATAACCCCAGTCAGACAAAAAGAAAAGCTCCAAGTGCAAACAGACGTAGTCCCTGAAGGAAACGCTTCAAGGGCCTACATTAAGACTTCCCCAGAGACTCCAGGTACCTTGCCAAAAGTACACTTGATAATCACTGGGCCAAAAGCCATAACAAGGGTAGGATAAGTCCATTATCATAAGGAAAAGATAAAAACCAAACTGAAGAGTGATGTCAAAGCATCCAAACACTAAATTCAAGGGAACATCTAGACAACTCATTGAAATATCTTCAGGCAGCAATATCGGTTGACGCAGGCCCAGGGCAGGGTTGCAGACGAACAACTTCGAGAGATTGTAATCTCGATACAATATCAAACCACCCTAAAACACCGACCACTCTAACATTATCAGTCAGTACCTCAATTATCTCTAGCGGCATGACTGGAGAGAACTCCAGTAGACGAAAACACCCCAAGGTTGTCACGTGAAAATTCACTTTCTGGCTGAAGTAGAAACCCATCAGCACCACGGTTAAGCGCATGAAAGGATTGTTTTTTGACAAAATCAAAATCTGAAAGCAAACCATAAAACCAAGACGATGCACAAGAAAATCTCAGAAGAGACTTAGCTGGGAGCCAAGATAACATTTCACGAGTGACATCTTCTATAACTAAAACCCCAAACATGGATAAGGAAACTAGAAAGCAAAAGGTGCAAAAGGGGTAAGGTTGTGCGGGATATTTATACGCTTTGAGGCCAAATAAACTTTGACCTTAAAGCAGGGGGCTAACTAATGAATATAAAAATGGTAACCACCAAAATCGTGGCCCAACAGCCCTCTCATGGGCCTATATATGAGTAAGACCGAGACCAGGGGTCATCACCGTCCCCTCTCCTGGCCACTCCTAGACGGTACCGGGCCTAGGGGTCATTATCGTCCCCTCTCCTGGCCACTCCCAGGCGGTACCGGGCCCAGGGGTCATTACCGTCCCCTCTCCTAGCCACTCCCAGGTGGTACCGGGCCTAGGGGTCATTACCGTCCCCTCTCCTGTCTGCGCCAAAGCAGTATCACCTCTAAGAGACATCATCACCCCTATCACCAATGGCCTCCAGGCGGTAAACCCTTCAATGTTTCATGAACACGCCTATATCCACTATAAATAGGGAGGGGGGTCCCAACAAAGAAGGCAAGGAACTTAAGCCGAGTTCTACTCTCAAGAACCCAACCAAAAAATCCCAAAACACCGCCTAAGTAGGGTTTAGAAAGGGTGAATGTACACAGTCTTCCCCCTTCAGGGTATTAACCTTGAAGAGCGACTGTTTTCGAGTGCCCCTAAACTAAGGGTGAGGGTGAGGGCTTTCTAGGAAGTCACCCTTCCTGGTACTGCTCTCGCCCCAGCACGCTTAACTTCGGTGTTCTAATAGGATCCGGTGACGGCGTGTTGGTACCCTCTTTGGTAATATAAAATACAGGGTTATTTACACAAAATGTTCTTTTACTATTACATACCAAAGGAGGATCAATCGCAAAATCAATTGGCCATGGGTGGAGCAGCTCCCTTAAGTATGTACGTTGGTATTTGTTATGTATAACCACTTATGTGGGATTTGCTTCTTTTTACTCGATATTTTGACTTGTATCAAATCAACAAGCTCTGCAACCATCGACCTCAATGACTTCACTCTAGGTAGCTTCATTTTGAGTTGGTAGCCTTTTTCTCTCATAGACGGTTTCATTCTACTCTAGGTAGCTCTCTCCTAGGTATCGCTTTTTGAAACTAGGCCCGTCATATGTGGCCTGATTGACTTTCTATTTTTTTAGGTCAATATTTTCAATTGTATCATTTACTTTTGTCATTGTTTTAATTTATTCCTTATACTTTTAATTGTATCAATTTAGTCTCTCTACAATTTATATTGTGGCAAAGTACTGGGACCTTTTGTACTAATAAGCCTAAATTATATTTTATTGATACAAGTTATACAATGTAAGAGATGACTCTTAGAACAAGCCAATAATTTCATAAGGATTAGGGCAGTTGGTCAAACAAGAGAAGGAGGCGAAGCATCAACATCCCTAATACTTATGCGCTAGAGTGTGTCGGTATTATGTATGGTTCATCGTGCTGATGGACATAGCAAAGATTCTTCAAAATATAAAATTTTAAAAAAAAAAAAACCATATTTTGACACCTCATATAGATCTCTTACGGACTCTTGTTAGACAACAGAATAACTTCCACAAGACTCTTCGAACCAGCTAGAATCACGTAATTAAGGCTCGATTTTGAACATAGAAACAAAAATCCCGTGATTTGATACCATATTAGAAGATTTGAAAGATGATGAGATTACACGGAAGAATTGCGAAAGAGAAGAGAAAGAATAATTGTAGTTGGAGTAAAAGTCTCTATTCATAAGGTCGTAGGCTAAGTAAAAGCTGAAGAAAAAATAAAAACTGACAAACTACTAACACAAAATATTAACCAGTTACCACTAGCAACCGCATAAAAGTTAATGAACTACTCTAACTACAAACTAAGCATATGACTAATTACAATAACAAAATAAATTATCTCTAATAAGACAAAATACGAGTCGGGCAAGGTTGATCAAATACATGACTATATTGACACTTTTTCCTCATAACTTAATAGGAAGATCGTCATGAATCTCAAAGCATGAGAAACTTCAAGAAGATGGCTATACTTTCTCTTAAGAGTATCGTTCTATTCAAGAGAGTTAGTACATGATATTTGGAAAATGGATCACACAAGAACTAAAATAGTCAAGCAACGCTTATCGTCCGAACCTACTTAATTTGTAATCTAAACTATTTTTCACTACATTAGAAAAGACCATCAATTACCTATGAGCCTGTGACTCTTGTTTAATCAAATAAAACCCAAGTACATCAACTATGACAATTAACAACGGTCCGATGAAGAGTTGGTTCTATAGAGCCAATTTAGGTTTATGCATGGATAATTATCGCCTCATTAGGCCGTGGGCAGTGAATGCTCAATGTGGCAATGTTTAGCGCCATATTTGGCCAGGGCCAATAAAGATCTTAGATCCGGTCTAGAAAATTCCATTTACAGAGTGAAATGTCTCGTAGAAATCAATTTTGAAGATAGATGCTTTCTTGTCTTTTTATAAAACCAATTTACAACCTCATTATCCATAAGGGCACCATTCAAAACTTGACTTCCCTTTGTAACTACCATTTGTGTTTTACCTATAATTGTGGGCAAGATAGCGCTAAGACAGGTGGCTAGAATCTCATATACAATTTTTTAGAAGGAACCTACCAAACTAGTATGCCTAACTCTCTATAAACTTTGTGGATTAGAATGACCCACGTGATCTTTGCTTTAGAGGCGATTTGGTCAAACTGCTCAAAAATTCCACAGAACTGATGATGTTGGAGGCAGCTATCTTCCATGAAAATTTTGAGGAATTGGAGGTTAAAGTCCTTGCAACTAAAAACTACCTCCTCGATTTTCATCCTTGGTAAAAGTCGATTCCAGCTCCTAACTGACCACTGGAGTAAGTTGTTGGACATCTATATTACAAAGGAATGAGTCTAAAAGTATCGGATAGTTGTGCGTCCAATATTGGTGGTGGTGGAGATGAGTCTATCCCTATACCTCAATTGACCAATGGCATTTGTCATGAAACGATATTTAGCCATAAATGGGAAATATTTCGCATTCCAATTTGCCTCCTTGTTACACTTGATTCTCGATTGATGTTTCCGAAATTGTTTTGTTTCCAGTACCATGTCCACAGGGAAGAGTATTTGGAATTGAGACGAACTAATTCCTTCGATAAAAGGTGTCTACGTTTTGTTAGTGATTCAAGGGATTCGAGTCTACTTTCTAGATTGAAGATGTGCTCATCGATGAAACTAAAGGAAGTTCTAGTTCCAAATTTTCACCTCGTTGATATATTGGAGTTTATATAGGAAGGGAGTATTCTCGTTAGACGACCAATTTTTGTTAAAATTAGTATTTTCTTGTGTTTATATATTTATTGTATTATATGTAGTATTTAATTATGTATTTCTTTTAATAGGAGTAAATAGCCTAGAAATATCTCTTTTCCCTTCCTCTTCCATGTGTAACCGGCCAAAGGCCGTAAGTAGCACCATAAATGGTGTTTTATTACTTTAACTCTTGTAATTTATTAGCCTAGGATACTTAATATTCCTTTCCTGCAAGAACTAGGATTAGTGCAACAATGACAACAACAGACATAGTGCCTCAAGGGCTCCTGCCTAAGCGGGGTTGGGGGTGGTATGTACGCAGCCTTGCCTCTTTAGGTTGTAACCCTGCCAAGAGGCTGTTTCCGAGGACCCCCCACCTTATTGGGTTGGCAACACAAGGACTTCCCAGGAGGTCACTCATTTTGGTACTACTCTCACTCAAACACGCTTAACTGAGATCCAGTGTATTAGTGCCCGGTAAATGAACCTAGGAATTAGGATTAGTAATGTGTATAAATAGGTTGTTTTGATTCAATATAAAATCATCCAAGTCTTATTCTATTTTCCTTAGTTTATTTTGTTCTTCTAATGGTTTGGGGCTCCAGTCAATCTAATAACCATTAAATAGAATCCAAGAGACGCCTATTAAAACCCGAGAGTTTGACTAGCGGGAAGTAATACACAATTCACTATTTGTTTGGCATTACTGTGAAAAAAATGGCTTTTTTCATAAGCAACTTTTGTAAATGCACTTTTGTGAAAAATATTGTTTCAAATAAGTAGTTTGTGTTTGGCCCAACCATAAAAACAAGCTTATTGTAATATTGTGAGTATTTGGCCAATGTTTACAAAAGTGCTTTTTTTTTATAAAATTAATAGAAAGGATATTGACAGAAGTCTTTTATAGTAGAAGCAATCACCCAAAAGCTATTTCAAATATTTAATATATTTTTTATATATTAAAAATATTTTTTCATTATTTAAATATTTTCTAAATATATAAAATACCTTTTAAATAGTTAACCTAATTTTTAATGTTTTAAAAATACTTTTCCATTATTTCTAAAATATTTTTTCAATATTTTAAAAATATTTAATTTTTTAAATAAATTTAAAATATTTTTCAAATATTTAAAATAATTTCCTAAATATGGTAAATATATAATTAATTATTAAAATATTTTTCATATTTAAATTAATTTTTGAAATATGTAAATTAATTTTTAAATATGTAATTTAATTTTTAAATATATTAACAAACTTAAAGATACTTAAATCAAATTTTTTCAATTGTTTAATTTCTACTTCTACTTAAAAAGAGAAGTACTAAATTTTTGATTTTGCTTAAAAATACAAAAATAGCTTCTACTTTTAACAAAAAATACTTTTTTTATAATTATTAAATACTCTCTAAATCTCAAAAAAATATTTTTAAAAAAGAAATATTTTTTCCCCATAATAAAAGCTAAAACATGCCCTAAGGCCCTGTCCATTTGACTCATTGAAGTACAAAAATCACACAATAGTAGCCCAAGTTGGATGTATTTATTTTTAATTGCCAAATTTTATGAAATGATATTTTAGTTCAAAAATTATATATAATTAATTAAATAGTTTAAACGGTGATATATAAAAGTGTAAAATAGGTCTCTCATCTAAACAACAAGTTTTTAAATCTATTCATGCCGTCATTCGAGTTATATTTTATTAAATATATTTTAAGTTTTAGACTAGAATATTATTTGACAAAGTCTATAAAGCTAAAAAATTAACACACATGTTGTTCCAAAAAAATTTAACACACGAAACATCATAATACTACGGCCTCATTTGGTTGACACGTGAATTGAATTCCTGCAGAAAGTCATATTTTCTAGAAATTCAATTCCTGTGTTAATTTTCTATGACGTAGGTAAAAACGGTTGGTTGTCAGGATGGGAATTACAACTTACCTAGGAGATTAGATAAGTTACTTTCTGCGTTTTAAAGGAATTGAAAATTGCATAGCAATTTCCACTTCTGAGTTCTGTCCACTTTCTGCCAACCAAACAAGAGTCAACCTCTGTACTTTTCATGAATTTCTATTTCTTGCGTTTACTTCCTGCTATATGTAGCGAACGGGTCGATTCAGATTGACCCGTGAGCCAACCCATGGGTCAAACGCATAAGGACGAGTCGACATAGGTCAGGCCTGTCTGTACAACGGGTCGGGGACAGCCTGTGACACGGCTCACGGGTGGGTCAAATCCAGGCGGGTCACGAGTCTGGCACGGATCAAGATCCGATGGTTTAAATCCGGATCAGACCCGGATCAACGTAAAAGATTATACAAAAAATACAAAATAAACACATAAATATAATATAAACACAAGAGATATTATAATTTTATTAATGAAAAGAAAATACATAACATAATATTAAAACTTATACGGTCACTTTAGTCAATTATCCTACATATTTAAAACAAAAAATACATGACAGTAAAATTTGTACGATGACTTTCGTTTCCTTAGTTCTCTTTGTTTTGTCTGTTTTGGTCTCCTTTGATCTCTTTTGCTCTTCTTAAGGTACGGAACGGAAGCTTCTTCTACAGCCCAACACACCACCACCTGTTGCACAAAATGCTTATCATACATCTACATGTCGGCATTTCTCGTAACAAAATAATTTATTTTATCGCCGCAATTAATATAGGTTAGTATTTTATTCAGCGTCCAATAACGGAACCTCCTTTATATCTCAATACAAGTTGAGATTTATATATTAGATTTAAATACAAACTGAGTATGATAAAATAAGGATATAACTAACCATTATGCATATCGTGATGCAACATTCCCAGTGTTGCATCATGATATGCATAATAGTTGGTTATACCCTTATGCATATCATGATACGATTCATAAATGCGTAATAGTAATAATAATAACAATAACTAGAGTTGACAGAAATTTTAAGCATTCCGCTTTAAATTATTTATAATTTTTATAAAATTTTGAGGAGTGTGGATGAAGTGAGGGATGCCTAAGGGGACTGGACAATTCCTCTCATGTCACGGGTCTACGGGTCATGCATGACCCATGTCACCTACATGGGTTGGGTCGGGTCTGGGTTTGCAGCTCTAAAATTTGACCCACGATTCAGCCTTCTAAAGTGTACAGGTCGACCAGCGGGCCGGGTTGGGTTGTGTCTCTTTCCATGTCGAACCGGATCAGATCGTGGACTAACCTAACTCATTGCTTACCTCTACTCCCTGCATACTAAAGCAACATTCCCAGTGCCCTAAGGGCTCCCGCCTAAGCAGGGTCTGGGGGTGAATATATACGGTCTTCCCTTTTCAGGTTGCTACCCTAAAGAGAGGATGTTTCCGAGAACCTCTAACTTAAGGGGTGCAATACGAGGACTTCCCCTGAGGTCACCGATCTTAGTATTGCTTTCATCTAAGTACGTTCAATTTTAGAGTTTTAATAAAATTCGGTATTTACGTGTTGGTACGAAACGAGACGAAATACATAATTTATCCCACAAAAAACTTGTCAAGCAAGAGGTTTTGAATAGAGGTGGGTTTGCATAAATCGGTGGTCGCCCGTCAAACCCCATTGAATACGTTCCTATATGTACTCTTGATTCCCTTTGATTTACAGGAGAAGAACAAATCACATTCTGAATTGTGAACTTTGGTGGTGGATTATGGGGTTTCGTGTTCGTCACTTTCCTTTACTGGGGTTCCTTCTTCTCTTCTTCTTCTTCCCTGACCCATCTTATGCCGGCTGGTTCCACAATCCCAAAACGTATATACACTCTCTCTCCCCTTTATTTCTGTGTTCTTTAGGGTTTCTTGTGGGGATGGCTTCTGATTTGGTGTCCATTTTTGGGTTGATTTCAGGGGTGGATCGGTGCTGAAATTGAAGAGTGAAGACAGTGCCTTTTCAGTGGGGTTTGATCCTTCTCGTGTCACCCAGCTCTCTTGGTCTCCTAGGTAAATTTGCAATTGGCGATTGAAATTACCTGTATGAAGTGGGTCTTTGCAATATCCAAGCTTCACGCGCAATAGCATTTGCATGACAGAGCATGCAAATAAAACCAATATTCGACTTTCATCCATTGGCTTAAGCTTTTGGGGCAGATGGGTCTTTGACATTTTCCTCTCTTTTTTCATCTAATTCGTTGTTGGGATGACTTGCAGGGCATTTATATACAGGGGATTTCTAACCCATGAGGAGTGTGATCATATGATCAAACTGGTTCGCCATTTCTACTCTATACACACATACTTCTCTTTTGATATTTGTATTCATTGCGTTTCTATCTATAGTTACTTTTGATCTGATTGCTATGGGTTTAATTAGGGATTCTATAGGATGTGGCTGTATTTGTTGGGTTTCAATTTCCTGGATTTGGTTTGTATTGATTGCATTTCAATGGGTTTAATGGGATTGCATTTCCATTTTCAGGCTAAGGATAAGTTGGAGAAGTCTATGGTGGCAGATAATGATTCTGGTAAGAGCGTAGAGAGTGAAGTTCGGACGAGTTCTGGCATGTTCCTCAAGAAATCTCAGGTTTGTGCATTGAAAATGCTCAACTTGAATTGCAATCTCTAGTTTATGTTGAAGTGCAATGTTCTTCTTTGAGATTCTTAACTTTGTGGCTTATATGAGAATATTAGTCTCTATGATTATCCTGTGTTTGTGTGATTCTCAAATTGTGGAATCCTTGCTTATACTATTGAGTCCCTGGTCTAATGTCATGATCGGGGAAAGGAGTGGGCGCTATTGGCGGGATGGAGAATAAATTTCTATATGAACTCATGAGTTTCAATATGAATTCTATGCGAAGCCTTAAATGATTGTGTGTTTCCCCACTTTGGAAGTACATTACACGGATCCCTTGAGACAGCGCTAAAAGTTCTTCATTTATGCAGGCAATCTTGTGTATTAAGCTTTTTAAGAAGTAAAGACACATAAAGACCTTGATTCTAAAGGGTAGCTTAATTTCTAGACATAAGAATAAAAGGGCGAATATAGGACGTCATGTCATGGGGTCTCTTCCTTGATCTTGTTTTATCACTAGACACGTTGGCCGTGTATATAATGGGCTTTCTGGACCTGGAAGAGGTCCTACAGGAACCTAATTTGTAAGTCTTTGTTCATGTCTACTAAATTTCGTGTAATAGAGTGCTACACTATTGTTTTGAGAACGTGTCTTGGTAAATTGGTGATTTTACATCTTTGGTGCCTTTGTTCAAATCATAGTTAATGGTTATGGAAAAAACGTATTTGTTTTGAATTGTTATATGGAAGCTGTCTTAAGTTGCTGACAGACCTGTTAATTCTTGAGACAATTGGTGCATTTGACTCCATTGAGTTGATCAAAAGATAGAATATGCAAGAGCTTTTACATCCCCGCAGCCATAGCTTTCTCTGATTTATTATAGAGGTTTTTGCTAAGGCCATTAATGGGTAAATCCCAGCATTAGATTTACGTCTGGTTAGTTTCATTTCAACATTTTACTTTCCTCTTTTTTCAGTTTTTGGATCAACCATATGTAAAGATTTCTTCTTGTTTTTTGCTACACTTGTTTCGTTTGAGTTCAATCACTTCCTCTTGACTAAGGAAATGTGATGGAATCAGTGAGATTTTCTAAGTCAGGGCTAACCTTATTTTTGATATTTTCTCAATAAAGTCATTGATTTTAGGCGTCCATTTATTTTTAACCGCCTTCAGCAGGTGTGAGTTTCAATATGTTCTCCATTTATTTTTAACCCTGTTTTTGATGAAATCAATGTGCCTAACAGCTATAATGAGAAGCTAATTCAGGATTCTAGGTGGACCATGTGTATTTCTACATAAATTTAGCTCAAATTGCTTACTCTTTCTTCATTGTTTCAACTGTGAAGGATGAGGTAGTAGCTAGGATTGAGGCGAGAATTGCTGCCTGGACATTCCTTCCTCCAGGTGGGTGCTGATTTGTGCAGCGTGCTTGAACTTTTAGCTGATTTAGATAGTGCTGTGTAATTGAACTTCTTTATGCTTCAGAAAACGGGGAGGCCATGCAGGTACTTCATTATGAGTTTGGTCAGAAGTACGAGCCACATTTTGATTATTTTCATGACAAGGTTAACCAGCAACTAGGTGGGCACCGGATAGCCACTGTACTTATGTACCTCTCTGACATTGAGAAGGGCGGAGAGACTGTCTTTCCTAATGCAGCGGTAAGCTCCTTTCCATAGTAACACATATTATCTGTATTTTATTTATTGTTCATAGCATATCTTAAAGCGATTTATTCAGGCAAAAATGGAGCAACTGAAGGATGAGAGCTGGTCCGATTGTGCAAAAAATGGCTATGCAGGTGTGTTTCTTTCGTGTCAGTGTCATCATAATTGCTGCTATTAAAAGCAATATTTCCAGTGCCCCAAGGGCTCCCCCCTAAGTAGGGTCCTGCGGGGGGCCGGGGTTGGATGTACACAGCCTTCCCTCTTCAGGGTGCTATGCTGAAGGGAGGCTGTTTCCGAGAACCCCCAACTAGGGGTGTAAACGAACCAAACGTTCAATGAACTACTCGTGTTCGAAATCGATTATGGCTCGTTCGTGTTCATAATTAGGGCTCGATAACTTATCGAGCCGAGTTCGAACAAGGGGGTGCTCGGCTTGTTAATGTTCGTGAACAGTTCGATAAGAGCTTGTTAAGAGCTCGTTAAGAACTCGTTAAAAACTCGTTAAGAGCTCGCTAAAGG
Source organism: Simmondsia chinensis (assembly GCA_018398585.1). NCBI lineage: Eukaryota > Viridiplantae > Streptophyta > Magnoliopsida > Caryophyllales > Simmondsiaceae > Simmondsia > Simmondsia chinensis. The sequence goes on along the minus strand of JAGTTD010000008.1, from coordinate 35,085,288 downwards.
CTCGTTAGCAGTTAATATTAACTCCAAAATAGTTTTATAATGGCTCGATAGTAACTCGAATAACTCGGCTTGATAGGAGCTCGACTCAATAATAAGCTCGTGTTTGTTATGAGCTCGATTTCAATAGATAACGAACTCGGCTTGGCTTGATAAGGAGCTCGAATTGATTCGATTAGCTTAACGAGCCAAGCCGAGCCGAGTTTCGAGCGCCACAAAATTTTAACGAACCAAGCTCGAACAAGGGGTTGGAAAGCTCGATAAGAGCTCGGCTTGAACTCGGACTCAATAAATCTTAACGAACCAAGTTTGAACAAGGGGATGCCCGGCTCGGCTCGGCTCGCTTACACCCCTACCCCCCAACTTGAGGGGTGCAACATGAGGACTCCCTAGGAGGTCACCCATCTTGGTATTACTCTTGCCCAAGCACGGTTAACTTTGGAGTTCTAATGGGATCCGGTACTTGCTTGTTGGTAGCTCCTTAGGTATCATAATTGCTACTATAATTGGCTCAAAGCCAACTTTTGATATAAGATAGCACATGGTACGAGCTATATTAGTATGCCATCGCTATTCCTTAGTCAATAAGGGCATTTTATTGGTATGCGAGTGGGGTTGGGGAGATCTGATCTAGGACTCTTGTCCTAGAGCCTAATTTTGGTAGTTTTACCCCCTAGACCAAGGCTTCATTGCATCAATAAGTACTACTAATTTATCAACCTCATTTTACCTGAATTTTTTATGATCCTTTTTATAAGATCTCGGCTCTTTCTTGAAAAAAATTTATTTACATGGCTGCTTCTGTCTTTAACTATTTGGGTAGTTATTGTGATTGATTCCTTCTTTGCTGTTATATTGGTTGCTCAAGTGATTTCCTGCATGCTTCACAGTTATAATAGTACTTTCCACCAGTGTTACATATTCTTTGCATCATCCATCACGGTTTATCCTTTCGTATCTATTACCCTATTTATTTGGATCAGGTTCGGATCATATTATTGGGATTTCTGGATTTTTGAGTATGTATTCAAATTTTCAATTTTAAGAAAATTGAAAAAATGCGATCACTTGATTGAACTTTCCAGTTTTTCTATAGTGGAAAATTGTTAAGGATTTGCACTGCTAAACATGTTTTGTAAATGGAAAATAGAAAATATACTGAAGATGAAAAAGAAAAGTAGAAATAAATAATGAAAATTGTTATCGATTTCTAAATAGGGCCTCATTCTCTTACTTCCTGTGCATCTGAATGATCTTGGTTAGGTGTGAATTTCGTGTTTCCCTATTGTTAATGTATTCAGTTTTGACTCTCCTTGCAGTTAAACCCAGGAAAGGCGACGCATTGCTATTCTTCAGTCTTCATCCTGATGCGACTACAGATCCAAGCAGCTTGCATGGGAGCTGCCCAGTAATCAAGGGAGAGAAGTGGTCCGCGACCAAGTGGATTCATGTTAGATCCTTCGATAAATCAATGAAGGAGACGAACGATGGGGATTGTGTTGATGAGAATCCCAATTGCGCTCACTGGGCTCGTGCTGGTGAGTGTAAAAAGAACCCTCTTTACATGGTTGGGACTCAAGAATTGAAGGGCTACTGCAGGAAGAGTTGTAATGTTTGCTGACTATAGACTCCATGTTTGTTACTGAGAGAGCTGTATATAAAATTTGAGAGTTGTGTTTAACCGAGGGTTTAACTGATGTTAAGGATAAGACTCAATTAACATGTAGTGTTTGCTTTGATATATGAAAGATCTTGATTGTCCTTGATGAGTGAAAAGGGTGCCTGTTAATGCCTGCTGATCATTTGGATCATTACTTTTGAGTTAAATGACGAAACTCGAGCACCCCCCTTACCTACTCAAACAATTAGGTGAAGGTTTATGAGTGATTTTATATCTAAAAATGCCATTTTATATGAATGGTTGTTGGGCTTACTTTTTTGGAATCGGAGCGTGGATAGTCTGTGTAGCGGTAGACGTGTAAATGAGCTGAGATGAGCACCCTTTTTTTTTTAAACTCTAGCTCAAGAAAGTTTATTGGGCTTGAGTTTGAACTGAGCTCTTATTGAGCTTTTGAACCCTTGTTCGAGCTCAATTTGATGAGATTTTAGTGTGCTATACACGCTTGGCTCCGCTCGGCTCATTAACCGTATTGAGTCGAGTCAAGTTCGTTATCAAGTTGAGTTGAGCTCGTTATTGTGCGCAATTGAGCTTAAAATCGAGTCGAGCTTGCTAATGAGTCAAGCAAGCTATATAGCTGAGCTTTTCAAGTTAATATTGAGTCATTACCAAATATTTTTTGAACTAATACCAATTGTTAACGAGTTCTTAATAAGCTTTTAACGAGCTCTTGTCGAGTACTTATTAAACTGTTCACGAATGTTAACGAGCAAAGGACTCTTGTTTGAACTTGACTTGTTATAATTTATCGAGTCTGCTCGAACTTGTTTCAATAAGCTATCAAGCCCTCGTAATGAACACAAACGAGCCATAATCGACCTCGAAGATGAGTAATTCATCGAACGTTCAGTTCGTGTACAATAATACATTCAAACATTCATGTCAAGAGCCCATTTGGCTCAAATGCTTGAACTATTTAAGTGAAGGCTTCGCAACAATTACGTGAAAGCTTAAAGCGTTAATATACTTGAAGTGCATTTCATGCCTTTTGCAAGAATTTTCTTCATATGAGTGGAAGTTGTTAAAATTTAAACTTGACACTTGCATCAAAAAGACTTTAATGCTATATTAAGAAAATTAACTACTTTAGAAACCTAAGCTGAAATGCAAAAACTCAAGAATGGCTTTGTAATAAACACCATGAAATCAAATAACTCGGTTTTCATTACCAACTGTACTTTTGTAACAGCCTCCATAATGCATAAATATTGTATTTAATAATAGTTTGTGAATGTGTTGACATCTGAAAAACTATAAAAAAAAAAAAAAACATATGAAAACCAATTATTATACAATGACGACAAAGACTACAACGTTCCAGTGCTAAGAGGCTCCCGCCATGGCAGGGTCTGGTGAGAGAGGATGTACGCAACCTTAACCCCATATAGTGCTACCCTAAAGGGAGGTTGTTTTCGAGGCCCCTAATTATTATATGGTTTTTGGTTCAAAAGTTCAAACATAAGGCTTAAAAAGGAGTTCTCCTCTTGGAAATTTTCCCACAACATCACAACTGTGACCACAAGCAAATGGTTTTGATTTCACAGCTAGCACCTCCCAGTTCAAAACAATGGAAAAATCACAGCTACTCAACACTCTCTGGAGGCCAAACTTTGCCTAGAAAATGCCTGCTGATTCAAATTCTTCAGAGAAAGAGAGAGAGAGAAACACAGAGAGAATGCATGAATGAAAAATATGATTCAAGCTCATTTTAAATAGTTGTTTTTTTTTTTGCATTTTTAAGAGCATGAACCCAAAGTCATGCAATTGTCATTAATGCCATCAAAAAAACTACATGCATTCCTTGCCTGCTCAGTTGTTAAATGCTCTCTTCTGTTTCTATATGTGCTTGAATTTGTGTGAACATTGCATCACTCATTACCTCAAACCACATCACATCGCGAGGCGCCGTTCTGTACTTGTCAGTTCTCAGATGGGGAGGCCTCCTTGCTGTGACAAGTCCAATGTTAAAAGAGGCCTCTGGACTGCTGAGGAAGATGCAAAGATTCTTGCTTATGTCTCTAACCATGGTGTTGGCAACTGGACTCTTGTCCCTAAAAAAGCAGGTACCTTTTCGACTCTTAGACTCTCCAACGACAACAACAACAACCACTACTTAGTGCCTTAAAGAGGCTCTCGCCAAGGCAGGGTTTGGGGAAGGTAAGATGTATGCAATCTTACTCCAATATGGTATCACCCTGAAAAGAGGCTATTTCCGAAGGGCCTCCAATCCCTATAGGGTGGGACTCTTAGACTCTTAGGCCCCTGAAAAATATCTTCAAGTTTGTATGGCATTCATGTTTGGTCAAATTGAGGTTGAAGTGTGGTATATGACGTGAGATTACAACGGAAAATATTTTTTCCTCAATGAAGGAAAATGTTTTCCCTTTTCATTGAGGGGAAGTCAATTTCCTTCCATATTATAGCTGTTGTTATGAAGTTACGCAAAGAAATAATAGAATGAAAAATGTGCCTCGAAACGAACGAAATGTTAGATTCTATTGTTGTTTGTAGTATTTTAATGATGTTTGTGAAATATGTCGACTTTTCTTTGAGGGTTGTTCTTACAGGACTAAACCGATGCGGGAAGAGTTGCAGGCTCAGATGGACGAACTATTTAAGGCCCGACCTTAAGCATGAAGAATTTACTCACAAAGAAGAGGAGCTCATCATTGAGATCCACAAAGCTATAGGTAGCAGGTAGAATTTCCAGATCTCTTTCTTTCACAGAGCTGCACAGAACATGCTAATTTTTTAAACACGGGGCACAAGCAAAATTAACATTTTTTTTTAGCAATTTAAATACTAATTAAACAAATTAATAGAAAATTAAGGGTTGGTTTGATAGATAAAAAGTTGTTTTCTAGAAAAATCGATTTTTTAAGAATTTAGTGTGTTTGGACTAGAAATGAAAGTGCTTTAATGAAAGTGGGAGTTATTATATAGAAACAAGAAAATGGTATTTCTCCTTCAAAGAGCAAGAGTCAAAAAAAAAAAAAAACTAAAAATTTTTCAGACAAAAATACTTCTATTGAAAGAACTTTTATTTCCACTCCAAACACACTTACAACCTAAACGTAGAGGTCGCTCTTATGTTAACTTTCTCTTGTTTTGTGTCTGAATTTGCATAGGTGGTCTCTAATTGCCAAGCAACTCCCTGGAAGAACAGACAATGACGTTAAAAACTACTGGAACACGAAGCTGAAAAAGAAACTTACCAAAATGGGCATTGATCCTGTTACCCACAAACCTTTCTCCCAAATCCTCTCCGATTTTGAAAACATCAGTATACTCCCAAACAACCACCAAACTAGACAATTCAACATGAACTCAACCAATCCCGCACGCTTGCATCAGGAGCCATCCTCGCCAGTCATGTCAGGATTCGGATCAGCCAACCTAAACAGTATGCCAATTCTCGATCAGTTCTATTCCTCTAGGTCCAAATCTTCAAACCAAGAATCATTGAACCCGCATTTCGTGGAAGACATCTCATCTTCATCTTCATCTTCATCGTCATCTCCTTCTATCACCACCACACAACCAACACCGCCTTTCTTGACGCCTTCTTACTATTGGAACGAGCAGCTCTTCAGTAACCCTCTTACCATTACTAACAACAACCAAGTAATCGATTTGACAAACCCAGTAGAAAATAAGGCCTTACGAACCCAGTTCATGAGTTCAAGTGATTCCAAGTCTGGTGAATCAGACTGCAAAGGAACTATGGGAGGCAAAACGAGCACCGTCTTTGAAGGTTCATCTTCTATGAGTTCCTTTGTCAAGGCCATTCTTGACCATGACAGTGTAATGCAGCAAGTTTTCCCGGTTTTCGACGAGATCTTAGATTATTAGGCAGAGTATTAGTGATGATTATGAGCAAGAAAAATGAACACAAACTTGATTTTAGGATTTTTGCTATAATGTGAAAGGGCAGTAAGTGCACTGGATCTTCCCAATTTGAATTTCTTCTTTATTTCTTGGTAAATAATATCTCAGGTGAAATTTAGCCTTGTACAACAGTATCCTTTTTATCATTCCATGTGTGAATGTAGTAGTTTTTTCAGGTTAAGGAACCTTGGAATCAGCATCCGTTTAGGGTAGCACTCCGTGTGCTTTTCACCCTCCGCAGACCCTTTCTTGGCGAGAGCATTTTCAGGCACTGGGTTTATTATTATCATTGTTATTGTATGTGTGAATGCAGTAAAGGGGTCTGATCATTCTTGACAATGCATGAAATCACCATCCTCTTCAGCTGGGAACTTCTATTATGCTTATCAGTCTCCTGCATTCTCTCACTGAGTTCCTTGTATGCCACTTGCTGAATGAGTTCTTTTGTTTTCTTTTTTCCTAACAAAGGAACCCGGTTATCCGGTAAATCCCGGTCCATGTGGTGACTCACACACCATATATGCCTATTAAGTTGGGGATCCCTTAGGGAGAGCTTCCTGGGGGGAAATCGAACTTCTGACCTTTTGGTTGAAAGCAATACTCTATCCACTCACCTATCTTCTATCACTAAGGTAAGGCCCTAGTGGATATCTTCTTTTGTTTTTCGTTATGAAGTATTTGACTTAGGGCTTGTTTGGTATAGTTTTCTGTTCATAGTTTTTAACCTTCTATGATTAAAAACTAAGTTTTGAAAATAACTTTTTTTTTTTTTTGGTTTTGTGTTTTTATTTTCAATTTCTTCAAGTTTGAGTAAAAATTGGAAACAGAAATTCAAAAGAAGAAAATTTGTTTTCAAAATCTAATATTTTGTTTCTTAAAAACCAAGAATGCAAACATTAAACCAGACCAAATTGCCCCTGGTGTGTGAAACATAAACAATATAAATAATTGACAAAGAAATGAGAGTACAAGGAGGCTTTATATCCTTAATATAGTTACAGATCTAGAGGTGTAAAGGTTAGATGCACTAAACTCTGGGTGTCAAATATATCATCTAATACAACTCCTTCAATCTCAACGGGGGATTCGCATGAAGATTGCCCAATGCGACAATGAAATTGACCGCTGGAAAGATCTTTAGTGAGTATGTCAGCAACTTGTTTGGTGGTGGAGTGTATCGTATTTGGAGATCACTTTTCCAGATTTTCTTCCTAACATAGTGATAGTCAATATTGACGTGGTTGCTGCAATCATGGGAAACTCAGTTAGCGGCAAGATAGGAGGTGGAAATATGATCATGAATACCACAAATAGGACCAAAGTGATGAATGCCTAAGTCCCTCATGAGGTAAAGTATGCAATCATTTTCTGCAACTGCTTAGGCAATAGCATGATACTAAAACTTAATGGTAAATTTTACGGTAGAGCAGCAAACCACCCCAATTAACATCACAAAGGCCAGAACCATATTCTAGGATCTAGGGAGAATGGATAGACCATGATCAGCGGTCTTTTTAAGGTAGTGTAGGATCGCTTTGGAAACCTTCTAATGACTAATCTTAGGGGCATGTATAAATTAAGAGACAAGATTAGCAGTATAGCAAATATCAGGACAAGTCATATTCAAATATTGGAGGGGCCCAACAACACCTCTCTACTCAGTGGGGTTTGTTAGGAGCTCACCTTCATTGAACGAGAGGCGGGTTCTTGGGGGAAGGGGAGTTTTGATGGGCTTGGCATTGTGCATATTGTGCTTTATAATCTGCAAGTTGTGTTTTGACTGATCTGGAGTTGTGTAGAGATAAGAAGAGACTAGCGATATTGCATTTGATCTCTATACTCAGGAACTAGTGAAGATCACCAAAGTTTTTCATAGCAAATTGTGTAGAGAAAGTGAAAATAAAGTTGTCAAGAAAACGGAGTTTAAGACCTAGTCTTGATGCATAAGTGTGTGTCGAAAAATCTCAATGCCTTTATGCAACAAGATTTCTAAATGAATTTTGTGTCGTGATTTTTAACGCTTTTATGCATTGAGATTTCTCGAACTACCTCCGCACTTCTCATAATGTCGAATATTATGCTTTGAAAAATCATGATTTTGTTGTAGCGAACTTGGGGAAAAATCACACATCAAGCACAAATGGAAGCATAAAACAACAAAAACAACACACAAAAAGTTTACATGGAAACCTTCTCATAACCCCCAAGTTGAATCTCATAATCTCTCATCCCATCATCTATCTATGGAATGGTAAAGCTACATACCCTTTCATAATATGGCTTTGTAATGGTAAAACTATAAGCACTCCACAAATGTAACATTTGAAATGTTGAAGTTTCAAAATGTCAATCAAATCACCTAGGAATGATGCCCTTTTTGCTCAATTGAAGCACCCCTTGTACCCGGTCCACCCATCGCCATCCCTAGTCGGAGGGGATAGGGTTACCCATGGGGAAGAATCACAATTTTGGGATTTTCAAAAATTTTTACTGAAAACAAACGGTATATACCTGATTTTGAATTAAAACATTATTTTACTTAGTTGGTGGACTACAAATTATTTCCTAAAGTTTGTAAGCTTAAAAAATTGAACTTTAAGATATTAAAAAGTAATTTACCCATACCTTTATATAAGTCATATAATTTGCACATAACTCTTAATGATTGATAAAGTTTAAGAAATAAAAAATAGTAATACAATAATAGGCTAAATTATATTTTAGTACCTTGATATTTTTTTTGTGCAATAGTACCTTGACATTTAGTGAAATTAAATTTTAAAGAACAAACTGTGTTTGAAATTTTTTGTTTGTTGCAGGTGATTTCTTAAACAAATTTTACAAAAATTGATGTCATACATTGAAAAGGTGAGTGGTATATGCTGGAACGATAATTTTATACCCTCTTTTTTGTAACAAAAATTTTATTTTCTCCTACGCGCTAGACTAAAAATTTTAAACACAAAATTTATAAAATAAAAAATTTAATTTATTAAATTTTAAGATACCAACATTAGATTAACCCTTAAAAATGGAGAAATATTAATGACAAAGCTAATTTTATTACTGTCAAAGGTCTAAGACATTCAAATTGTAAAAGGTAAAATTATTCTTAGTTACTGATGGACTCATTGACAACCCTTTTAAACTAATGAAGGACAAACATGTATTTTAAAGTGTAAGTACTTTGACAATAGCAAAGTTTAACCTAGACATTAACATTTTCCTAAAAGTATATCTAAAATAAAAATAAGGATTTTTTACACAAAATATCTACGTACTTTTTTTTATTGTATCAATTTAATCCTTATACTTTTACTTGTGTCAATTTAATCCATATACGATTAATTTTGTGTTAATTTGATCTTAGTAAAATTTATGTCAAGTTATTAATAATTCTTTTAATGATTGAGTTACGAATTGGGTTAAATTGAGTCAATATATAGATTTGTAGTGAAACACTTGCATCTAATATGATTTTACTGTTTAAAATTACGTCAATACAACAACAACAATTGACCCAGTGCCTCAAGGGTTCCCGCATAAGGGGGGTCTGGGAGGGGTGGATGTACGCAGCTTTATCCCTTCAAGATGTAATCCTGCTGAGAGGCTATTTCCGAGGAACCTCAACCTTATAGGGTTGGCAATATAAAGAATTTTCAGAAGGTCATCCATCCTAATACTACTCTCACCCAAGCACACTTAACTTCAGAGTTCTAATGGGATCCGATGTCTTAGTGCATGATAAATGAACCCTTAAAATTGCGTCAATACATTAAAAAAATTATAAGGACCATTGGTTTAAGTAAGCCTAAAAATAAAAACTTCATTTTTTTTTTTTTTTTGGACAATAAACGAAAACTTCATTTTGATATTTACTTCACTAACAACTTAAATTAAGCAACGGTCAAGCACCCAAGAAGTCATCAATGGCTACCACTTCCTTCATCTCCAATGGCGGCCTCTTCACAACCCCACCCACACCCACCCAAATCCTCTTCTTCAACAAATTCACCAACACCCACTTCCACTTACAACCCCATCTCCCCAAAATCTCTTCTTCTTCATCCCCATCGCCCTCTTCATACTCCCAAATTTATCGCAGAAACATCCCACTTCACCAAAATGTACTCCACTTAGGTCACAGTATAAACATGGAAGAGCTCATAAATTCAATTTCCCAGACTGAAAATGAGCGAGAATTGTATGAATTGTTGTCCCCTTTTAAGGGTAGGCAGTTGTCTACACGATTCATGGTTAAGGTTTTGTCGAGGGAGTGTGATTGGCAGCGCTCTTTAGCGCTGCTAGATTGGATCAATGAGGTTGCTATGTATGCTCCTTCGGTGTTTGCGTACAATGTTGTGATCCGTAATGTGCTGCGCGCGAAGCAGTGGGCGGTTGCGCGTGGGCTGTTCGATGAAATGCGCCAAAGAAAGCTGGCCCCGGATAGGTATTGTGATGAAATATGTATAATAATATTTTTGTATTTCAGTTAAAGAAACTCACGTGTGATGGGGAGTGTTAAAAGCTTCACATGTAAGTCTAGTTGAATCTCACGTTGGAGTTGTAAGAGAGAAGAGATCATCATATAAGTCTAGTGGGTTACTCCACCTAATATTGCACAACTTGATGTCACACAACTTGTTGCTCAAAAACAAAACTCAATTTTTATTAACTTGTTGCTCAAAAACAAAACTCAATTTTTATTTCTCCATAACTAAAAACTAATGAATTACAAAGATATATATATAAAAAAACTTAAACTCTATTGGATAACTAAAGATATAAATATGAAATTAACTACTGAACTACTTCTCTAAATAAAAACAACTAGATTATCTTATTAAAATAGCCTAACCAATAAAATATTATGTTTTTTATGATTATTAAACCTCTTCTTTGGTGTTGCATTAGGTATACTTACTCGATGCTTATAACCCAATTTGGGAAAGAGGGTATGTTTGATTCTGCAATGTCTTGGTTGCAGAAGATGGAGCAGGACCGTGTGTCAGGGGATCTTGTTTTGTATAGTAACTTGATTGAGTTGTCTAGGAAGTTGAACGATTACTCCAAGGCAATCTCGATTTTTTCAAGGCTGAAAAGGTCAGGGATCAGGCCTGATCTCGTCGCTTATAATTCGATGATTAATGTGTTTGGGAAAGCAAAACTGTTTAGGGAGGCACGGGTTCTGTTGAAGGATATGAGGGCTGATGGGGTTGAGCCAGATACAGTTAGTTTTTCTACTCTTTTGAGTGTTTATGTAGAGAATCAGAAGTTCGTCGAGGCATTATCTGTGTTTTCTGAGATGAGGGAAGCAAAATCCGGGATGGATCTTACAACTTGCAATATTATGATTGATGTTTATGGGCAGCTTGATATGGCTAAGGAAGCAGATAGGCTATTTTGGAGTATGAGGAAGATGGGTATTGAGCCTAATGTGGTTAGCTACAATACCCTTTTGAAGGTATATGGAGAGGCCGAGCTTTTCGGGGAAGCTATACATCTTTTCCGGTTGATGCAGAGAAAGGAAATTGAGCAAAACGTCGTTACCTACAATACCATGATTAGTATTTATGGGAAGTCGCTTGAGCACGAGAAAGCAGGGAATTTGGTGCAAGAAATGCAGAAGATAGGGATTCAGCCTAATTCTATAACCTACTCTACAATAATATCTATATGGTCGAAAGCTGGGAAATTGGATCGCGTGGCAATGTTGTTTCAAAAGCTGAGGAGTTCTGGGGTTGAGATTGATCAGGTTCTATATCAAACAATGATACTGGCATACGAGAGAGCGGGACTGGTTGGCCACGCAAAGCGCTTGCTCCACGAGATTAAGTGCCCAGACAACATCCCTAGAGAAACAGCCATTTCCATTCTAGCAAAAGCAGGTAGGATTGAAGAGGCCACATGGGTTTTTCGACAGACTTTTGATGCTGGGGAGGTGAAGGATCTGTTGGTATTTGAATGTATGATTGACCTATATTCAAGGAACAGAAAATATGCGAATGTAATTGAGGTATTTGAGAAGATGAGAGCAGCAGGATACTTCCCAAGTTCAAATGTAATCGCCCTTTCCCTGAATGCATACAGGAAACTAAGGGACTTTGAGAGGGCTGACATGATGTACATGGAGATGCAAGAGGAAGGTTGCATTTTTCCAGATGAAGTCCACTTCCAGATGTTGAATCTTTACAGTGCGAGAGGCGATTTTGACGCTGTGGAGTCGCTTTTTGAGAGGTTAGATTCTGATCCCAACATAAACAAGAAAGAGTTGCATCTTGTTGTTTCTAACATATATGAAAGAGCAAATAGACTCAGTGATGCAGATAGATTTATGAATAGAATCAGTGATAAGTTATCTTAATCACTGGATTAAGTTTGTAATAGTCTTTGTGGCCATGTATGTACATGTTCAATTCTTGTGAATAGTTCCTTTTGTGAAGTTATTTAGTGTGAATACTGTAGTGCAGTATCTTGCTCCATTTATCGTCCTTGAACTTTCCTCCAAATCAAATGCGGCTTTGTGCTGATTGCATAAAGTTCATTAGCAAGTTCCCTTTGCTTGTGGTTCTGGCTGATATTATTTTATGGGCTGAACTTAAATTTCCCTCACTTCAACAAGCCATGTCTTCTAGGCAGTGGTTCTTATTTCATATTAGCTTGCTATTTAAGCATGTTGAAGTATTAAACCTTTCACAAATTTTCACTAATCAGCTCAAGCTCTTAGAATAGTTGGTTCATCAACATGGTATTGGAGCCTTGTTGACCAAGAGTCACAAGTTTGAATCCCAACAACCTCTACTTTCAATGTTAATGTATTTCAGCACAAGTCATGAGATGGATATGGGCGCTATCCACGCAAGACGTTCGTGTGAGGAGACATGTTAAAGTATGAAACTATTTTTGAGCCTTCACCAATCAGTTTAAGCTTTTGACGTAGTAGGTTTCTCAACAAAAGAATATGACATGCAAAGGAAACATGTGTGGTAAGGCTATAGTTTTCGAGGAGAAAGTACTCCAAATGTGAAGATGAAGCATGAGATTGGACTCACATGAACCTGGTCTCTCTCAGAGCAATGGAGTGGGTCATGTTCATGGAGATGGTGATTCTAGTGGCTGATTCAAAGAAAACTTTATGCTGACCAACATTCTTTGAGATTGAAGTTACGGGATTAAGAACGGTATCGATATAAACGTTGGAAATTGCAACCTGCAGCAGCTTGGCATTCCAGTCTCTGCTTGCAACTCTTATGTATCAGTAGTTGCTTCTTCCATTGGGAACAAATGCCCACGGAGATTTTTAAGTATTCCTCGAATTTTGGTGCAGCTTACTTGAAAGACCTGGCCCGATGTGGCCTTGAGAAAATGGGGGTTTGTCATGGAGCACAGGGACCAGGGACCTATCGGCCTGACTTTGTTCACTTTATTATATTGGTTGGCATATATGAGGATATGTAAATGGGGGGCGCTAGGGTTTTGAGAACGACCAGCAGCAGTTTCACAAAAATATATAGAACGATTGGGTCTGTGTGGTGTGGGAGAGAGCGAGGGAGAAATCTTGTAATCTCTTTGTCGAGCCTAGGATCAAACAACCTGTGAAAGTTACGATCGCAAGCAGCTTGGAGTACCAAACTTCCATGGGAACAAAAAATCGTTCCGATGGCCTTGACAAGTGGAGAAGTAAATGATGGAGATCAATCAACAAGATCAGAGGAATTATGTTGCAGTAAAAAAATACCAGCTAGAAAATGTTGATATTGAAAAATTTGGCTGAGAGAAATCTTTGCTAATTGGGCCTTGTCTCCTTGATTAACAAATTGATCAACAGATGATCAACATATTCTTTTAAACTTTTTATATTCCAGTATGGATTGTTCCAAGTCGAAAGAGTCGTTATCGAAAGTAAAAGCATTAGAAGAAATGGATGAAGGTACAAAAATGAATGTCTAGATTGCATCAGAGAGCAACCGAATCTGTGGATAAACAGATTGGAGCTGTGTTGCCCACTTGAATGTATAAATTTTACAAGCAAAAGCCATGATGCCCTGCATATGACTGATGATCAGAAATGTAAGGATCACATGATAAGTTTGCCATTCAAATAGTAACTTCCGTATGCCAAACGAGTATTTTCAGACTATACTAAGAGAGGAGTAACTTCAGGTAGCACATTATAGAAATAAGATAGCGTACATTTCACCCCTCAGACCCTGCCTTGGGGGGATCCTTTCTGACATTGGGTTTATTGTTGTTGTCGATAGTGCATGTCAGTTTATGTACTCCCTTTCACAAGCCCACTAGCAAGCAGAAAAAGACTCTTCATTACGACTTATGTCTTCGTTCCACACCTACACCAGCGATATTCGCCTACTTCGATGTGGCATGGGCCGGGATCCCAACAAATAGTTGATTATGAAGCTTTTTTTTGGTGGTAGCTTGATTAGTTGGTCCTCCTGAAAACAGAGTGTTGTGACTCGTTCTAACACCAAAGTCGAGTACAAGTGTCTTGCTTTTACTACTGCAGAGGTCTCATAGATTCAATAGCTATTGAGTGAGTTGTGTATCTCTCCCCCTCAGTGTCCTCTCCTCTTTGTGCTATAATATAACTGCAAATTTTATGACTACATTAATTAATGGTTGTATTATACCTACACTTTTTTTTTGGGTAAGTTATATTATATCTACACTTTATAGCTTGGAAAATTATCACTTAAGAGCCTGAGATTTAATCATTTATCATCTAGGTATCCTGATGTTTCAATATATACAATAAGGTACCCTGAGGTTTGAAAATTTTATCACTTAGGTACCTTATGTCGGAAGTTAACGAGTTGTTTTGAGAATTAGACCAATTTTATACAAAATATGCTAATATAATATATAATTACGATAAATTTATACAAGTTATTTCAATGTTTATAACAAAAATTTAACAAATTACAATGAAAACTTTCACTTAGTTTGGATGCAAACTATCGTTATAGTGCCGAAATTATGTGTCATATCAACATTTCTTTGCATAAAAATCAGCAAATTCTAATGAATATACTTAAGTACTGTAGGAATCATATTTTACTTTAACATTTTTCAACAAAAATCTATTGAATTTTGTAAGAAGGGTAGTTAATTGGTAAAATTTTAAAACTTCAGAGTACCTAAGGCTCTATTTGACACGTGGAATTGGAATTGGACTATGGAATTGCACTTCCAATTCTAATTTTAATGGAATTGGAATCTTGATAGAATTGAAATTTCATTATTTGGTTCATAAAAAGAATTGGATGTCGGAATTATAATTACATAATTCGAATCATCAAGGATTTTTAGTCAATCGAGTTGGAGTTTTTCGAGTTTTAAATCATTTTGGTCGGAGTGGTTCACATTCAATTCAAGTTATTATGGTCGGAACGATTCACTTTGAGTTCTAGTTATTCGAGTTTTGAGTCAAATCGAGACGAGTATTGCATTGGATCATTTGGTGTACAAGTTATTTCGGATTTTTCGTTAACCGAGCTAGGTCTTTTCGGGATTTAGGCTAATTACAATCGGGTTTGAGTTTATTTAGGTCATTTCAAGCTCGAGTCTTCTAATTTCTGGACAAATGAGTTATATCGTTTCAAATTTCGAGTCATCTTAACCTGAGTTTGAGATGGCTCGGTTCATTTTGGGTATGGATCGTATTAAAGTCTTGGGTCAATTTGGTCGGGTCATTTCTATTTAGGCTCAGATTGGTTACACCACACTTAAGTTGAGTAGTTTCATTTTCTGGATTTGAGTCTTCTCAGTTTCTGGTCAACCGGATTAGGTCACTTCGAACTTTGAGCTAAGGCGATTTTGGCCATCAAGTCATTCGAGTTGGGTGATTTGGAGGTTCAAGTAAAATTTTTAGTTGTATCTAAGTCTTTAGATTTTGAATCATCTTAGATTTGGATTAATCAAATAAGGTCATTTTGAGTTTTAGGTTAGTGCAGTTAATATAGAACTGCAATTCCTTATCCCCACCCCAATGAATTGAAAAGTTTGATTTTCAGTTAAATTCCAATTTAAGCAGATGAACTAAACAACAGAATTAGAATTTGAGGCCCTAATTCTAGCCTCAACTCGAATTCTGGGCTCTAATTTCATGTTTCAAACACAACCTAAGTAAAAAAAATTTAAACCTCAACGTACACTATTGTATATTTTAAAATATCAGGATACCTAAATAATAAATGATCAAATCTCATGATACTTAAATGATAATTTTCCTTATATATATATATATACACACACCAAAGAGGGCACTAACACGCCGTCACCAGATCCCATTAGAACTCCGAAGCTAAGCGTGTTTGGGCGAGAGGAGTACCAGGATGGGTGACCTCCTGGGAAGTCCTCACCCTCAGGTTGGAGGCACTGGAAAACAGCCTCTCTTCAGGTTAACACCCTGAAGGGGGAAGCTGCGTACATCCGCTCCCTCCCAGACCCTGCGTAGGCGGGAGCCCTTGAGGCACTGGGTATTTTCCTTTCCTTTATATATAAATGAAAGGGAAGGGCAAAGGCATCAGCCTCATTATTATTTTTTACATTTTTTATTTTTTATTTTTTATTTTTTTATTTTATTTTATTTTTTATTTTAACCTTGAGCCTTTGATTTGATGCCTCAATTGTGCTTTATCATTCGATAAAACTTGGTTAGGGTATAGTATTATATCAATTGGAATTAAAATGGAAATGTACTACTATTGTTTAAATAACATCAGAATTAGATGTTAAAATTGCAATTCTAATAAAAAAATTTGAGTGATTTTAGATCCGAGTCAATCAAATTGAATCATTTTAGATTTTTATATCAATTGGATAATGATTTGAGTTGGCCAAGACATTTGTGTTTGAGTAGTCTTGGTTTTGGGTTATCCACGTCGAGTCATTTTACTCAGGACTTGTAAAGTTAGTATGAAATTGCAATGCCCTACCTTCTAGCAAAGAATTATTATTTCAATCACTATAGGACAATTCAAATACATCAATGTTTAAAGCTTTGAGCAGTACGAATTTTATAGTATTTTAGATTTTCTTATTATTTGACATATTTCTTAACTGATGCATCAATTAGAAGGTGTTCAACCATCCTAAAAGGTGTTAATTATGCAACGAGGGAAAAAAAAAGAACACAACCACACAAATGATCATTTCGGCACAACACATCGACTACCATAGAAAGTAAACTTAAGTTGTAATCACGAAAAAAAAAAATGTCACATAATAAGAGCAACAGAAAAAAACCTTATCAACAAGGTCTATAATTTGTACAAGAAATTTACTCATTTTAATTCCTAATATTTATAAGTTTATTCAAGTTAGTTCCTCATTTTTTATTCTATATATTTTACTTTATAAAGAATTCATCCCTCATTTTTTAATGTTTAACTAATATTAATTCCCAGGTGATAAACTAATTTAATTACAAAATAAAATATTAAAACTTATTTTTAAAAAAAAATATATAGAACTAATTCAAATAAACTTACAATCATTGTAGATTAACAAAGTGAGTAACTCCAATTTGGACCCGTAACATCAAGGTTGGACATAACCCAAACAACCAAAAGTTCCAATTGTTAATATTATAAGTTTTATGATTAAAATTTATATAATTTATTATATTAATATTATATTATAAAAATTTTATTATATATAAAAAAATCTTATTTAGAAGGTTTAATCTTGACTTCGAAATTATCAGAATCGGCCCTGCATAAGAGTTGCACAGTTCCCTATACTAGAATGATTTGATGGGGGGCAATGAATGCTGTCCTCTTTGAATTATTTGGTGGGTCATACAAATTGTTCACATGAATAATACAAATGACATCAAACCAATCAATGAATGATCTCAAAAAGATGATTTAATTATTCCATCGGCTATAACGAACTTCCAGAAGTTATATATTTTTTTGATCTAATCCAGAAGTTATATTTTGCTACATGAAAATGATGGCAATGGGATGGGGCGGGACGGGAACGGAGGTGCCTTCTTTATATTCATACTCGTCACCTAAATACATACCTATATCTATTTCATTACTCGTTACGAGTATAAAATGGATACACATACACGTCCTTACGGATACAAATTCATACCCATAACCACGGATATCCAATGGGTATTCATTACTTGTCCTGTACCTGCCCTCATGTGGGTACAAAACGATTATTCACACCTATTCATATGAATTATTTAATACTATTTTTTAAATTTTAATTATAATTTTTTATAACATTGATAAATAATTTAGATAATTGAATTTAAAACACGTATTTTTTTAATTTGAAAGTTACTAGATATAAAAGAGAGCGGGTATGATTGATATAAGGCGGGGTGGGGTGGAGCGGGTACAACACTATACCCATACCTTGCCTTATATCTGTGGCAGGTCTAGGCCAAGACATCTAACCTAATACCCGTTATCCACCTCACTTATACTAATACCTACCTCAAACGGGACAGGTACCCACGGATAACGAGTTTTATCCGCCCCATTGCCTTCCCGATTGATAAACTCTGATTTAGTTTCTTTTAAGTAAAAAAGTGTTTTTTACATTGTGAAAAAAGTACTTTTTCCGGAGTTTTTCAAGATTTTGGCAAAAAAATAAAAGTGATTTTAGATAAAACTGTAAGTTACTTTTTCATTGTTGAGTAGTAACAGAAAAATAGAAATTATTTTTTAAAGTAAAAGTAGAATTAAACATTTCTAAAACAAAAATGTCACTATTTTTAATTTAAAAATTGATTCTAAAAAATATTTAAAAGAACAATTATTTCAACGGATAGGGGTTCTCAGACACAGCCTCCTTTAAAGATAGCACCATGAAGGGGTAAGACTATACACATTCCAACCTCCCCCCAAAAAAAAAAGCAAGACCCAACTTCGGCATGAGCGCTCTCGTGGCACTAAGTTTTTTTGTTGTTATTGTTGTTGAACAATTAGCCAAACTAGACATATAAATTTTGAACCACTTTCAAACATACAGGCAAAGCCATAAGGTGTCAGCTAGCTTAGCTAGTAATGTCTCTCAAGGGTGGTGTCCAAGACCTAGGATCAAATCCTGACTTAATCAAGGGAAATACGTTAAGGGGATCCGGGGAGGATTATCCTCCGGTGTAACCCATGTGGCTTCCTCACTACGTTTAAAGAAATTACAAAGCAAAGCAATGAGAGAACAAAATTCAGTAAGAACTTCTGACAAATAATGTCAACATTTCACGCTATACCTCCAGCATTCATCAAAACAAGCTATAGATATTCAAACTAGAGAGGCCGTTTCCGAGACTCCTCGAGATCTTAATCAGAACACCGCAAACAAGAAGCTCAAGCATTAAAAATTTACGAAAGATTAAAACATCAAACAAGTAGCAGAGAACCCGATCAACAATTCGATACAGTGATTTACAGATGAATATGACAAGTTCTCATTGAGCTTTTGATACTACATTCCTATATTACGAAACCGAGGGAGAATACAGGGTTGGAGAAGTAGCTTTCATGAAGAAAGCAAATAAATATGGTCACTTAATACATAAACTTATTGCATTATACAGAAATAGAGGACAAATTTGCAGCATATAAGGAAAACCCAGTTGAAATAAGTCAATGCCTTCTCGTTAATGGCGTTCAAGAAACTTACCATGATCAGCAGACGCGAATGGCAAGCGGGTTCATCATACTTCTATGATCCCTGTTTGGAAACTATACTGGCTGATCAGTATCATGTCTCCCGAAAATCAATGGAAATTCATCATAATGTTCCGAAGAAGCATGGTTCTCAACCATGCTATTCAACGATTCGTACGCTTGGTACATAGAAAATCTATCTTTAGGTCGAGAAACCACACAGTTACTAGCGATCCTCAAAACCTCGAGCATTTCATCATCATGTCCCTTTCCACATAAATCTTTATCAATAGCTTCATGGGCTCGTCCAGAGTTTGAAAGTTGAGTCACCCAATCTACTAAGTTTCCCTTAAATCCTTCCTCAGCAGCACTCACTTCTAAGGGCTTCATCCCGGTTACTAGTTCTAATAGGACAATCCCAAACGCATAAACATCTCCTTTTAGAGATGGAACCATGGTGCCCGGGTATTCTGGTGCTATGTAACCAAATTCTCCTAAATCGCCATTAACAAAGCCACTCTCATTCGAGTCTGAAGCATTCATGAGCCTTGCTAATCCGAAATCAATTATCCTAGCGTCGAAATCTTCATCAATAAGAATCACATTGGAGCATATGTTTTGGTGCAAATAAGGTGGCTGGTTGCCATGATGGAGCCACGCAAGTCCTCGAGCTGCGCCTAAGCATATCCTAAACCGAGTTGGCCAATCCAGAAACATCGCTTTTCCGTGTAGCAAGGAGTGCAAAGTCCCATTATTCATATGTTTATAGACTAAGAGCTTTTCTTCCTCGACAACACAATACCCTAAAAGAGGCACCAAATTCGGATGCCTTAGCTTCCCCAACCTATTCATCTCAGACTTAAAGAGCTTCTCGCTAAGCCTACAAGTGTTCAGCCGCTTGACCGCTAATGTGGACCCATCAGGCAACATAGCCTTATAGGTAACCCCAGTCCTAGTTGAAATTAGGACATTCTCTCCATTGAAATTGTTCGTCGCAACCATCAAATCAGCCAACTTTACCTTAACAAGCGGTTTTTGGAAAAGCGAGACCTGAACCAGCTTGTGACTCCTCAATCGATCAATCCAACTCGCATCGTTGTTCCTCCCAAGCCCATACCCTTCTTTCCTCCTCCTACTAGCCCCTGAAAAGTACCACCACCATAACCCAAACCCTATTAACAAAGAGGCTACAGCACCAAACACCCCAGCTGCAACAATAATTGCCAAATTCTTCTTGCTCAGACCACCACACTTAGACCCAATTGGTTTCCCACACAACCCATCATTCCCATCAAAATTAGACTTATCAAACTGCATCAACGACCCCGGAATCACACCCTCTAAATTATTATTAGCCACAGAAAACGTACTAAGCCGGTTCAAATCAGACAACTGAAATGGGATACTCCCAGATAACTTATTATCTGACAAAATAAGCTTGTTCAAGTACTTGCAATTACCAAGATCAGGTGGGATTTGACCAGAAAGTTGATTATCAGACAAATCTAAAGTCACCAAAAAGGGTAGCCAAGAACAGATCTTTGAAGGAATAGACCCTGTAAGTGAATTACCAGAGACATCAAGGGTCTGAAGGCTAGCACAGTACTGCAAAGAATCTGGGATTTGCCCATTTAGCTCAAAATCCCTAAGTTGAAGGCTAAACAAACGATTCTCTCTATCATTCCAACAAGAAACCCCAACAAAATTGCATATAAATCCAACTGAAGTGTTCTTGAATGTCCATGAACTTAGTCTCCCTTGTGGGTCACCAAATGAACCCTTTACTTCCTGCAAACACTTGACATCATCTTCACAATCTGCAGCATAAAACACCAAAAATAAGAGCAAAAGAAGAGATTTTTGATCTGGGGTTTTCATTTTTCAAGTGCCCAGATGAAGAAAGACACAATTTTTCTTGTTCAAGAAGGGATGAAGTTAGGGTTTTGGCAATTTGGGCAAAAAGGGAGGGGAAAAGATAGGGTTGAATGGTCCTCTTTGGCTATGTAGAGGCATTGACTGGAATTTTGAGCTTGATTTTGTTGGGTTGTACAGGAAAATAAATTTTTTTTTTCTTTTTTTTTTTTTGCTCACTGGGCTTACAATAAAATCATTCTTAAACTTTCACCAATTAGTTTAAACTTTTAATAAATATAATTTTTTTAATATGGTATCAGAGTCAAGGTTGTTTTAGAATTGGGATACTACTTAGGATTGTTAAAAGCTTGCAGAATCGGAATTGTAAAATCAAATTGAAAACTGTAAGGTTCTACTAAATATATAATATAATTTTTTTTTAAAATTAACTACATAATTCACAAAAGTTTTATATAAGACCTCAACATATAGGGGTATGTACTATAAGAAATAGGGTTATTTACATCAAAGATCCCTATACTTTGTCCATTATGTCAATTTAATCCTTGTACTGTTGATTGTGTTAATTTAGTCCCCGTATAATTCAAAACGTGTCAATTTGGTCCTTAGAGAAAAATTTATGTTAAGTTTGTAATGAAATTTTAATGGTTCCGCTACGAATTGAGTTAAGTTGATTAAGTGAATGAATTTAGAATAAGTTACTTGCATCTAACATAATTTTTCATTCAAAATTACGTCATTAACTTAACTTAAATTTGACCAAAGGACTAAATTGACATATTTTAAATTGTTTATGGACTAAATTGGCACAAATAAAAGTATAAAAACCAAATTGACAAAATAGATAAAGTATAGAGACCTTTGACATAAATAGCTCTAAGAAATATAATCAAATATGATAATATATCATCATATAACATAGATGCATCACTCTATGTCAAATGATCATGAGAGTTTTTAAGATATATGCTACTAATCAAATTTAAGGTTATAATTTAAAATTAAGCTTAAATTTAGTAAGAGTATATAAAGACTTAATTAACTTTTTATTGCTTCAGGGTCAGAAATTACGTTCGTGTATATGATATGCTTGAATTTTTTACTTTTTAACTTTTTATTTGTACGCGTTGGTAGGATCAGTAGAATTGTAAAATTGTATTATGATCTTATCCATTATATTCATTTAAAAACAATAAATCGTAAGATTCTACTTAGAATCCAAATCGATTGCCGATTGTGAGATCGTAGAATCGTAAGATTCTAAGATTTGAATCGGGAGTTCAATAACTACGATAAAAGCCATTGTTGACCAAGAGATCATGAGTTCAAATCTCAATAGCCCCCCACTTTCAATATTAAAAAAACTTAACCACAAATTGGCATTGGCGTGAGAGAACATGTTATATAATATAAAACTATTCTTATAAATTTATCTATTAGTTTAAACTTTTGGTACAGTGAGTTTTTTTTTAACAATAGGAAAAGATTTTTATTTTTTTGTTTTATTGATAAAAGAAGAAAATATTTAGATAGTGAGAGAAAAGTTCCTTTCATATTCCTCCCCGTAGTATGGTGTAAAGAATTTTGGTCAAAAGGCAACCTTTGAATTTTATGGAGACGTGGTATTTGTCATACAGTGGGCCGGGTTTGGATATACCTATTTGGATTTGGATTATTTTGAAATTTCAATAAATTTGGATTGGGTTAATTCGGGTTGACCCTTTTGGGCTCGGATCACTTGCGATTTTTGTCTATATGCTTGGTTGGGTTGGGTTTGGGTCAAATTTTTTGGGTTCAGATCTGATACGAGTTAATCTAGGAAGGGTCGGTTTGGCCCTCGAAGACCAACGAAATAATGAGATTGAGAAGAAGGGAGGGAGAGAGAGAATCAATAAGTGGAGGGAGAAGAGAAATAATACAATTTGTATTATCATTCAACATACTATCTTCGATATAATATTTTCCCTTTTATAATATCTCTACTACTACCTTGGATCAATAACTAATTAACTACTTGTAACTACCTAACTACTATTGCAATTCATACAAGAGAATATCGCTACTCTTGGTCTTAGGTCCTATTTCCTAAAATACACTGTATCAAGATCACTTTTATTTCGAGTTGTATTGGGTTTGGGTCAATTTTGGATCGGATTGTACATGTTTTAGGTCATTATAATTCCGCTATTTGGTCATTATTTACAAAAGTTCAAGTTATATTTTAAATAGTTTATATTTTTACAAATATTTATTATATTACTAACATGAACGTTTAGTAATCTCTAATAAAGTTCAATCATATTCCTGAGAAGTAATAATCCGCATTCCATTTAAAGTCCTTGGATTAATTAAGATTTTGGGTTGTGTTGGGTTCGAGTTTGGGTTATTTTTGGTAGGGTTGATTCAGGTCAATGATTGATCGGGTCGGAGTCAAATTGAGTATTTGGTCATTTTTGGGTTAGGGAAAAAAGGGTCGGGTTAGTTTCAGGTTGGATCATTTCAACTTCGAGTTCAATTTTTTAACACAAATTCTCAATTCAAATTGGGTCAATTTATAGATTTTTCAAGTCGGTTTTTTAAATCGGGTTGAATTTGTCACCTCTAGCTATTATTATGAGCGGTATTAATAGTCATCTTTCTTCTTTTTTGATCCAATAGTCATCTTTCTTCGAGTTATCTACTTTATTTAATATTGTATTATATTTGTTTACTCTTTCTAATATCAGTTATACTTGCTTTCACTTATAAATCTTATAACCGCAGGTAAATTCATTCATTCATGCATTGGGGGGGGGGGGGGGGGGGGGGGGGGAAGCAACATACCAGTGCCTGAAGGGCTCCTGCCCAAGCAGGGTCGGGGGGGGGGGATGTACGCAGCCTTCCCTTTTTAGGGTGTTACCCCTGAAGCGAGGCTGTTTTCAAGTGCTCCTAACCTGAGAGTGAGGACTTCACAGGAGATCACTCATGCTTTGGAAAGGATAACCAAATTTTGGTAATCAAACCTTTTTTTAAAATTTAGTAAAGGCACATAAGGATTCTTTATAATAAGATTTTTAGTTTTCAATCCTTTATGGAGCTAACGTCAAAAAAATATCATTATTTTGGCATCATTTTGTAGAAAAATATTATTTTCACTTTAATTGTTTCTCCCAGATTCATAGCATTAGGGTCCATGATAAATAATTTTTTTACAGATATATCTAAATGGTAATAAATTCAAACTTAGTAAGATTTAATTTTATAAGAAACGGGAATAAAAGAAGAATCTTAAATCAAGTATATAAAGGTCCGTAGTTAACTAGAGTTGTAAAATTTCACCAGGTCTTAAGGCCCAATCTACGGAGCTGGCACACATGAGATCCATATATAAGTCCAAGTGGGATTCTATCCTATAATCAATTGGCAATATTTGGACTAGCGTTCTAGTCCGTTAAAAAAAACCTACTAGACTTATATTTTAATTTTTTTACTCTCACTACTCAAATGTAAGATTCTTATACTAGACTCACATGTGGAGTTATCA
The DNA here is from genome assembly GCA_018398585.1 of Simmondsia chinensis. NCBI lineage: Eukaryota > Viridiplantae > Streptophyta > Magnoliopsida > Caryophyllales > Simmondsiaceae > Simmondsia > Simmondsia chinensis. The sequence continues at coordinate 35,060,672 of JAGTTD010000008.1, read as the reverse complement.
ACACGAATTTTGTGTCGATTTTTCTTCTCCTCATAGTTACACCACAATTTTGTTTTCCTAAGTAAGATTTACTTTGGGTATAAGGAAATCAAATTTAAAAATAATCCACAACCAACAATATATTATAACAATTTAATCTATATATTTAATAAAATGGTAATAATTTATTAGTTTATAAAACTAATATTAAAATATTTTCATAAGTTTATTTATTTATTTGTTTATTTTTTGGTCAAATTCTTAAGTTTATTTAGTGTCATTCTCTTCGTAGTATTTTTTGATTCTTGAAAACTAAAATCTCATATAATTAATGATAAGGAAACAACTTTTCTAAATGCTTAAGTTGATGGGTAAAGACCTAAGATTAATTTTATATTCTAACATTCTCTCTCATGCAAATGCTATTTGGGCTTGAAGCATGGAGATTGCACAAGCCCATCTTATATCTTATGCTTAAATTATGTTAATATTGAAAGTGGGGGCTGTTAGGATTTGAACTCGTAACCTCTTGGTCAACAAGGCTCCGATACCATGTCAAAGAACCATATTTCCCAAAAGCTTAACTGATGGATGAAAATTCAAGATTGGTTTTATATTCTACCAATTAAATAATTTTTCTTATTTTTTGTTTTTTTATTTTTAGATTTTTTGTAGTTTGTATGATAATCGAAATACAACTACAAAACTAAAATAAAATAGTGTCTACACACACGCACATATATAGTAAAGCACTAAGCATGACTCCTAGGGAAGGCTCTGTCTAACGCATTAGCAAAAACAACGAAGCTTGAATCCAAACTAGGCACCGAGGACCATTGAAACACTGAAGGAATTTGATGTCCAAATCTCGACACCCAATCAGTGGCCATGTTTACTTCTCTAGAACAATGATTAAACTTAATGCTTCTTTTTTCCATTGTCTTTTATCCTTAAAGTCTCCTGAACAACTATTCACAGAATCCAAAACTTCCTCTCTAGAGCATTAATCACGATCACCTTATCATATTAGTGACGTTCCTAAGTGTCTTCAAGGGTGCTCATTGCACCATACTTTAGCTTGGAGCTAAATTAAGATCGTTTTAGAATTGTACGATAAGATTATATATGAAGAAATATTCAATTTGGACGCCTTTTTTTACAAATTATGGAATTATGGTACACTAACGACATTCCTAGTGTCGGTTAAGGTTCTCATTGAAGCACACTTTAATTTGGAGCGAAATCAAGAAAGTTTTAGAATTATACAACAGTTTTAACTAAATGTACCACACCATTCAAGTAACTTGTACCATAAGGTTAACGTAAACGATTTTATTATTTATACCTTATTTTTCAACAAATTATGGTTTTATGCTAAATTAGTGACCATACCATTCAAAAACTTATACCACACTATTTGAAAATAAAATGATAACATATTTGTTAAAATAACTATATTTTAATCTATATATGATTGCATTTTAAAACATTTGGAAAAACAATCATGCTTTTGTTATAAAATAATTGTATTTAATATAATATGACTTTGTAGTATAATTATTTTATTTTTATATAATATATAAACTTAGACATACATAGGAATAATAATAGTAAACAAACTCTTCGTATTGTACCATAAATTTGATCAAGTTAGGTATATCAAATACTAATATCCCAATAATACAATACAAAAAATTTACGCAACGCTTCCTGTTCTTTTTATATCTTGGTGAAAAGTTGTTGAAGCCGTACTAAAAATCTAATTTTTCTTGTTTTAATTCTGAGATTGTAAAAAGATTAATGCCCCGGCTTTGTTTTATATAACATGCTGATTGAATGTACTATTTTAAAATTTTTTAATTTTCAATCCTATTTTAAAATTTTTTATTTTTCAAATATTATTTTAAAAATAAAAATGTATAAATATGCTATTTTAAAAAAAAGATTATTTGTGCCAAAGGTCTCCCGTATTTTACCCATTGTGTCAATTTAATCCTTATACTTTAGTTTGTGTTAATTTAGTCCCTAAACAATTCAAAATGTGTCAACTTAGTCCTTTGGTCAAACTTAAGTTATGTTAATGTCGTAATTTTGAAAGGCTAAATTATGTTAGATGTAAGCAACTTATTATAAATTTATCCGTTTACTCAATTTAACCCAATTCGTAACTAAACCATTAAAAATTTGACGTAAAGTTTTCTTTAAGGATCAAATTGAAATATTTTAAATTATATAAGAACTAAATTGATACAATATATAAAATATATAGGAATATTTAGCGTAAATAGCCTTTTTAAAAAAATATAAATATACACTATGTTTATTGACAGTGGAGTGCAATGGTTAGGTATTGAACTTGTAAAGTCAACTTTGATATCTTTGTATTTAAAATTAGTGACGGCTCTAGGTGGAGGGGAGGCTGCCACAGAACAATAATAATTATTTTTTAGATTCTGTTTGAAATTAAAAAAATTAAAAAAAAAAATGTGAGGAGACTGAGTTAAAGGATCAAAAAGGGTACCAACACGCCGTCATCGGATTTCATTAGAACTCCGAATTTAAGCGTGCTTGAGCGAGAGTAGTACCTGGATGGGTGACCTCTTGGGAAGTCCTTACCCTTAGGTTAGGGGCACTTGGAAACAGCCTCTCTTCAGGTTAACACTCTGAAGGGGGAAGGCTGCGTACATCCGCTCCCCAGACCCTTGGTAGGCGGGAGCCCTTAAGGCACTGGGTATGTTCCTTTTTTCCTTCCTTACAGAGTTAAAGGGAATGAAAATAAAAAATTAAAAAAAAACTTTTTTTTCTTTGTTTAGAAGTCAAGAAAAATAAGGAAAAAAATTAAGTTTTTGAGACTAACTTTTTTTTCCTTATATTTGGTTGGAAAAAAATTAAATAAAAAATTTATTATTCTGTAATTTAATAAATTATATTTTTCTTGCATTATTTAGACTTCATGAACTTTGATGAGTTGTATTGATAATATTTTGTTGGAAATTTGTTATTTACGTATCTTGAGTTTAGTCTTTTATCATCTAAGTATCTGACATTTCAACACATAATCAGATGCCTTGAAATCTAAAATTTTAGAGAAAATTTGGTTAAGGTACCACGAGGTTTGTTGTATATTTTTCAGGTATTTTGAGGTTTTGAAATGTATTTCATATACCTTGAACTTTGATAATTTTTTTTCGTATCCTTTTCATAACATTGTTAGGGTTCCATTAAATTATACTGAAGGAAAAAAGATCATTTATATTAAAAGTAATTTTAAAATTGAAAATATTTGTTTTGACCAAAAAATTGAAAATATATTAAATATTAAAAAATATTATAAATATCTAAAAAAATGCAAATATTTATAAAATACTATAGATATAAAAATATAAAAATTATTTTTAAATATTAAATCTTTATTAAATATATGAATATTTTTTGAATATGTAAATTTTTAACTCTTTACAACTATTTTATTAAACATTTAATTTTTTTTCAAATATTTATACACTTTAAAAAAAAGGAGGACAAAAAAGTATATTTTTGAAAATTTTTAAAAATATTCTAAATGCAAATAGAATTTTTTTTACGAATGTTTACTTTTGTATTAGTGCATGTCAATATAAATTAACAAACCTTAATGGAGTTATACGCAGGGTATTTGAAAAGATAAGTTATCAAAGTTCACGGAAACTCAAAAACATTTTAAAATCTCATAGTACCTGAAAAATATATTGCCAAATCTCAGGGTACCTAAACTAAATTTTAATCACACTTAGGTACCCCCAGAAGTTTAAATCTTTTATTGATCAGGTATTTAAATGATAAATACTCTATCTAGTTTATGCTTTGGTATATTCAGAACATACTTAAATGTATTTAAATGAACTTATCATAAACCGGTAGACATTTGGATAGTAAGTCACATGTCCAAAACGAAGAAGTTCATCCAAGGTATGGGGGATAATATGTTACAATAATATTCGAGTTAGGCGAGCATTAAGAGCAGGCAAACAAGAAGATCAAGGAGCTGGCGGGCACGAAGACCAAAGGACAAGCATGAAGGAAGATAAGACCCTCGGTTGTTAGCTCGTTTTACTTTTTTTTTTCCTCTTACTACACGTTGTTATGCGGGCTGGCTCAGGCCCCACTTTTGCTGGTTTGCCTATGTTGTATCGCGGCTCTTGTCACTAACTATCTTAAAAGAAGACCCCCAGTTGATAATAAATCCATCCCGCCTCGGAATCACTTGCCCATGGTCTCAACACGCTCGCCCCAACCTTGGACATGCTTGCTCAAGCCCACAACACGATCTATAAGTAAGAGTTCACCTTCTCAAAGATAAACAGGAAGACAACTGAATACACAAAAGAATCCACCTAAAGAAGAGAAGGAACTATGATGGTTCTACCATAGTAGAGTTTGAGTTCGGTTCATCATATCCCATCAAAAATAGCCTGAAAAACATTGATATAACACATGAGTCTGATGAAATATACTTAAATAAAAAAAATTTTGAACCACAGACATTTCATTGACAAATGTTCAAACTTCAAAATAGCTAAATGTTGTGTTAAAAATATAGCCAAACATTAAAATTCATTTAAAAAAAAAATATCAATTTTAAAAGGCCATTGATTTTGCCAGGGCAAAAACACCAACGCCAACGCAATTTAATAGTTTTAAATTAGATATTATCTTACTAATTGTTCTCCTAACAAGTAATGGAGGCGAGCAAAAGGTTTCCTCGAGCCAGGCGGTGATTGGCCCATGAGTGCAAAGGTAGAAGAGAGCTTGGCTGTAGGATCCACCCGTCGAGTGGGGACGAAAGTCGACCTTAGTGATCCAACAGTGCCGAGTGGAAGGGCAATTGCTCAACGGACAAAAGTTACTCTAGAGATAATATTAGTGTCTTTTTTCCTGACAACATAAATTCCCTTTTAAAATTGATAGGATATTTTTCAAGTTGGATAAGACCAGCAGTGGAGCTAGGACATAAAGCCGGTAAGGTCAATTATAATAGAAATTATTATTTTAGTACTTCAATGTGAGCAACTGACACTTATTTTTTATATTACTTGTAACTATACAATATAAATTAAATGTATTTTAATACTTCAGTGTAGGCAATTGCTCACTCTTACTTATATGTAACTCTGTCACTAAATAAGACAGAGTTGAGCATGCATGAATGGAAGAAGTTCGATGTGACGCTGATCACTCAGGAGTGTCGAACAATAAGATGATGACTTCAAATCTGACCTGTGATCTCCTTCTTAGAACAGAAAATAAAACATATCTATTACAAAAATCTTAATATACAGTATATAATTAGTGTAATACGGCAGAAATTTTTCAAACTCCTTATTGTAATCAAAAAATTTTCTAACTATGTTTGTGTCGTGTTAGCATATTTTATTTTGTGTCGTGTTAGATGTTGCAATGATCATATCATAAATAATCAAACAAAAATGATATGGTCAACGCAGCACCTACTGCAGGCTCCCAACTAGGTTTGACAAAACTCGACACAACACGAAGTTTGGAGGTTTGGATCGGGGTTTTTGAAGTCAGGTTAAATTTGGGTGGACCCATTGGTAGTTGAGTTAAATTTGGGTTTAAACTTGTGCAAACCATTATAACAACATTTACCTATTTATATAATCGTCATATTAGGTATTTGAGTACTACCATTTTTATATATGTACTTTTGGTAGCATATCCTACATAAAATAATCTGAACTATATTTAGTAACCTTAATTTTTTAGCGTTGTTATTGCCAGAGCAAAAATTATTATTGTCAGAGCAATAAGGTGATATTATTGTTAGTGCAAATCTGAAAATACTTGCAAAATCCTTACAAACAGGTATTCAAAAGATCTCAGGTGTTGAGGCTATGTAATCACTTTCCTTAAGGTTTATTTCGATATACGAAACATCCTTGGGGATACAACAACAACCAAAATATGAAGCGAAGATGTGTAAAGGGAGAGATAGATCGAGATGTAGAGAGATTGGAGTTTTGCTTTTCACAAGAACACTCAAGGTACTTTGAAGACTTTCAAACATTCAAAGTTTTTCACAATGTTCTTCTCAATTCTTTCATCTCTTTCTTTTATACAAAGCAAGTAATTAGGGGGAATATATATGTATATGTGTGGAAGGAGACGTCCCAAAAAACAAACAAGAAGAGTCGCCAAAATCTGGGAAAAGTCGAGCTCGAAAACCGTCAGAAAACCTGAGCTGTGTGTCGACACATACTTCGACACACAGGCTCACTGTAAGATTGTGTGTCGACACACAGGCATACACAATTCTTCTCCGTGCGCTTCTGTAATCGGTTGTGCCTCGACACACGGGCCCTGTGCGTCGACACACGGGGCATGTGTGTCAACACACGGCTGTTCCCGTGCGGTTCTGTTGGATTGTGTGTCGATACATATGGCCCATGTGTCAACACATACTCCTATCATGCTTTAAATACTTAAACAAATACTGGGACAATCTCAAGCACATCTTATACATATATCAATCAATATTTTGCATATTATTCAACACTCATTTTGAAAATACATTAACAATTATTTGTCTTAAAATTACGATCTTACTCTAATAAATAACAATTTTACCTTTACAATAATATTTTCCTAATTTTATAATTTATTTTAATAATTACAAACATGTCAAATATGTATTGTTGATACCAACTATGATGTGTATTATTAACATTTTTATAAGTTGAAAGCCTAGTATTTATAAAAAAAAGTGACTCATATAATTAAATGGCTAATCTACACCCGTTTAATAACTAAGTTGGGTAAAAGTTAAGAGTTTCTAATCCATTTTATAAATGAGCTAGATTCGTATTCACTCTATTTCAAAAACTCCTCATATGACATAAATACAGTACCGGACATAACCCCAAGCAATCCAAGCACCCACTTGGGGCCCTTGAAATTTAAGGGCCCTAAATTTTAGAGAATTGCATTTTTAAAGTCTTAGTTGTTAATATTAATAAGTTTTAATATTAGAATTTTTAAAATTTTATTACATATAAAAGGGCCTCCATTTAAAATATCTGTTTGAGGCCCCAAAAATGTCAAGATCGGCCCTACATAAATAAAAATACAATACGACATAACACATTTGACAGCAAAACACAAAAATCAGAAATAACAACAACAACAATAAACCCAGTGCCTCAAATGCTTCCGTATAAGTAGGGTCTGCGAGGAATAGATGTACGCAACCTTACTCCTTCAGGATGTAACCCTACTAAGAGACTATTTTCAAAAACTTTAACTTTATAAGATTAACAATACGAGAACTTTTCACGAGGTGATCAACCGTGATACTACTCAAAAACCAAGAGTATTTGACCAAAAATTTCAAAACTTGAAACTCTACGAAGATCATAATCCCGCGCGTTGTTGACCTTTTTCTGTAATTTCCTCCTCCACGTGGCACGTGGGTCCCACCTCCCTTTAATCCAACATTGTGCGTTAAATATAATTTATATATAATCATATTAAAATTTTATTAAATTTTATAAAATATATAATATTATATACTTTATAAAATCATATAGTAAAGATATTAAATTTTTTATTTTTTATTTCTTATAATCTTGAATATTAAATAATATTCACTTAAAATTACTTATATTAAAATTTAGAGACTCTTAGTAATATTCTTTTAAAATTGTTTAAATTGAGATTTAAAAATTTTTAAAAGTGAGAATAGTTGATAATAAAGATTCTGCTTTAGCTTATCCAACGACGTCGTTCCTTCATCTTACAGCCTCAAACGACACCGCTCCGTTACGTAAATCAATTGCCACGCGTCACTAGTTGATACGTTAAAGTAGTAAATTCAGCATATCATTATGGGTATTTTTGTCATTTCATTTATAACAGACACAACTCAGCTGTGTAAAAAGCAACCAAATTCTCTCTCTCTCTCTCTCTCGCTCTATCTGTTCTTCTGAAGCGCGAAAACCTACGATGGCAGATGAACGCGCGGTAAGATCCCAAACCTAAGTCTAAATTTTTGTTTAAGAACATCGATTTCATCATCATTGAATGATTCTTTGCATCGATTTCTTCTGTCTGCTTGATTTTGCTCCAATTTTAGCGCCTATTTTGATTTGTGAATAAACTGACGGGTGAATGTGTAAGATTGGTTTTGTTTTCATGCAAATGTTTATATAGGGATCGAAGTGTAGATATTATACATGCTTACTGTATTTTGCTTGTTTAAATTATGTTAATATTAAAAGTGAGGTTGTAGGGATTCGCGTCCTATTAGTTAATAAGACTTTGATTTTATGTCAAGGAATCGAACTGACTTTCCTAAAAGTTTAAGTTGATTGGTAAAGGTCTAGCAATAGTTTTATACTATAACGTCTCGATTTGATCATCATCGAATGATTCTTGCATCGACTAATTCTGTCGTCTTGATTTCTCCCCCCCCCCCCCCCCCCAATTTAAGCGTTGTATTTTGGTTCTCTCTTGAATTTTTACGGAAAAAAAATCTCGTAGATTTTGTGTTAGGGCTGAGTAGTTGAATTCAGGTAGTCTTTGTTGCATTTATTTTTTTGGTAAATTATCCATTAGATTTTTGGGATTTGATGTATTAATATTTAATTCGCAAAGTTTGTAAAATAATATTTTAGTCCAAAATTATACTTATATTTAACAATGTAGTCGGAATGGCAATTTGAAATTGTGTAAAACTTACCGTTATGCGTTGGTAAACCCACCATATCCTTGCTATTTCTCTCGTCCCTTACACTAACCGCAATGTTATGACACTGCTAATGAAAGAAGGTATTTCTTGTTAAGCGCTAATGAAGAAAACTTGGATGAGAGTTCTATTTTACCCTCTTGCACACCACCATTTGGACTATTGTATTAAATACGTTACACTTTTACCCTTGGATTTATTTTCTTTGGATTTGAACATTTGTGGATTTAAAAAATTAATACATTGAACCTCATAGTATTAATAAGTATTTCACCCTTGGATTTATTTTCTTTGGATTTGAACATTTGTGGTGTGAATATAGGAGTATAAGATGAAGGTGGAAGCACTGAAAAAGGCATATGCAGAGGTAATACTGAACACGTCCAAGGAGGCGGCGGCTCAAGTTATGGTGTTGGAGCAGAGATCATTTCGCTTTCAAAAGGATTTGGCTTCTTTGAAGGATGAGGCTCTTCATATGCTTCTTCGATTGAAACAAGCATGCGATTCTAAGGTATTTTGATTTAATTGAAGCTAATTGTCAAGGAACCAACTATCCTAAAAGCTTAAGTTGATGACCCAAGATTGGTATTATACTTTAATACTTACACTTATTGGTGTTTTGGGTGTGCATGTTGGCATAATTCTTAGTTAATACGCTGGGTTAGATGTTTTAATGTGACTTCGTGTATCATCAATGTTGTTGAATGGGTAATTGTGGTTGTTAGAGTGGAAAATCATTCATGAGCCTTCACTTAAGAGCATAAGCTTTTGGGGTAATTGTTTAGATAATAAGATATCAAAGCTTTATTGACTGTGAGATTATGAGTTCGAAGTCCAATACTCCTAGCTCTTCATATTAACATAATTACGGATATGGTATGAATTGGCCTTGTGCACTTCTCTATGCTTTGGGCCCAATTAACATTCATGTGAGGGGTTATGTTACAGTATAAAATCCTTTTTTGGGTCTTTATTTAATAACTCAAACTTTTAAAATGGTTGATTCTTTACTAGTGTTTTCATTGTGACATTAGTGACTGATCTTTAGCTTACAAAGTAGTGCCATTTGGACTACTGTATCTAGTATTATAGCCGAATTCAATATTCATGTACATTAACAGAGAGAATTTGTGTTGGCACTGTTGTACTTTGTGTGTGGAGCCGGGTTTTGTCTACTGCAATAGGCCACATCCGTGAAGCAGAAGATCCGGCCGATCAGGGAGTGATTGAGAAGAAAATTCTCTACACACTTCCCAAAAGTAGTAAATATCCCCGCAACTCTGTTGACGTAGGCATAATTGGCCGAACCATGTAATCTTGTGTGTTGTTTCTATTTCTCTTTGAATTTTTGTTCTTTTAGTTCTTTTCTCTAAGAGGCGCTCCCATTAGTGTATAGTGTTTGAGTCAGCCTATGTCACATATGTTTGCTGTTTGTATTTATGATGGTAGAATATTTGCTTTAGTAGCACAAGAAACGCTGTGAATTTGTTCTCAGCTGTTAGCTGTGATAGTGGTTGAGGGAAAAGGTTCAAGCAGATATCATTAACCTCAAACTGACAAATTCAGGGGGAAGGATGAGAAGCAGATATCATTACGACTTATGAGTGGAGGTGATGGGTCGAAGGGGGTTTCTCAAGCCAGTTTATAGGACCGTCTCCATTCTAGGTTGAAAGGCATTTGCTTCTGCAATTCAAATTAGGGAGAGATTTTTTATAGCTCTTGCTTAAATTATAACCCTCAGCAGAAATTATGAAGAAAGCAGCTTGTTTGTTTCACCAGCTTAGGTATAACATCCTTATTTTTAGAGAAGCTGTTGGGATAGTTGGTTCCTTGACATGGTATCAGAGGCTTGTTTACCAAGAGGTCATGAGTTGAATCCCAACAACCCCCACTTTTAATATTAGCATAATTTAAGCATATGGTATAAAATGAGCCTGTGCAATATTCACTCTTTAAGCCCAATAGGCATTTGCGTGAGGGCACATGTTAGAGTATAAAACTAATTAGGAGCCTTCACTCATCAGTTTAAACTTTTGGGATAGTTGGTTCCATGACACTTATTACCTTCTCAGCTATACAAAAGTGAGTATTAATGCTCATGCTGGACTCTTGGAGACCTCATTATCTGCAAATAAGCTTGTTGCAACTTGTCCTTTACATTGTCCTTGTGATGATTGATGGCAGAAAGTGATACTCTAAAGGCATTACTTCTGTTCTGGGTGCCAGAAAGTTGGGAATCATGAGCCCTTGTTCATGTCTTTTGTGATAATTTACCCTGTCCTTTACACTGTTGTATGGCTATGAGATGTGAAGTTTAGAACTTGAAACCATGCAACTGGAAATTGCATTCAAAAGCATGTACAAAGTAAGTGTTTTGGCTCCAGAAATTGAGTGAGAAGGCAAATCAGAGGTGACAGATGTAGTTTGAGGGGGAAAAGTAGAAGCATTCCCAAATCGATGACGCTTTGTGTCTGGCAGCTGTTTTTGAGCACAACTGGTAGCTCCTGCTCCTAATTTCTTGACATTGAGGTTTTTTAAATAGTTAAATTGAAGGTGTATTTGATTTGAAGTTTTCTCCTATTTCTTATTTAGGTGGAACAGGTGCTATAACGTCAAATTTAATCAGTTCAAGGCCAGTCCTTGGGCCACCAGGAGGGCTGCTCGAGATTTAATTTGAAGTCCCATATTTTGTTATTGTTCTAATTAAGAATCTATATGTCCGTTAGTTCTTGAGATATTAACTAAAAGAAGAGACCTAATTTGAAGTAAGAATATTAAACAAGTGAAGTCATCTGATTCGTAGTAGAAGTCAACAAAAAATAAAGGCTAAAATGTGGACCTCATTCACTGTTCATTTATGTGAATCTCTCTTTAATTGTTTTCCCCCAAAAATTTCCCTCCTTAGGCTGGTAGGAGTTTGATTTGTAGCATTTTCCACTCTCTCAACGGGGAGAAACAGGAGGAAGTAAAGAAAGGCAAAATTTTCGCCTAGTCTTCCACCTTTAAGTTTAGAGCTTAGAATAGTGTAAAACAATTAAAATTGAACAAAATATATCCCTAGTTACGAAAAAGATCACATCATTGCTCGAGTCTGGCTTGGCCTGTGCACACGTGTGGCTCACTTGGCCTGCATGACTTTACTAAATCTTGGAGTTGGGAGTTGTATAAAGTGAATGTACTCCCCTCAAATTATTTTGTAGGATAAATTTTTCACACTAAAATTGAAGCACCCTGCATCTCCCTTACAAATGGTAGATAGCTGACTAATAAGTATCATGCAATAAGTGGAAATGTTTGAATAATCTCATACTGACCCAACTTTCATATTTCCAGATCACTGAGGCAGAAAAGAAATCACTGAATCAACAAAGAAAAATTGAAGAGCTGGAAGCACAGCTCTCTGAAGCGGAGGGGATAGTAGTTGACCTTAGGTATGAACTAAGACAAGTACATGATGAATTGGAGAAGGTAAATCAGAGCCCAAAGCAGCCAGAATCCGAACATGTGGTTGAATGTGTATCTGCGGATGACATAATTTCCCATACTGCTCTTAATATGTGCCTGGAAGCAGATACTAAACCAACAACGGTTGATTCTGACGTAAAAAGTATACCTCAGAGTGAGATTCTCAGTAGTAGTAACTGCCGCGATGTGACCAATTGTGTTCAGTCATCAGCCAAGCTAGATTTGAATGGGTTTTGTCATGGAAAACCCAATTTTACTTCCATGATCATTCAAAGCCGAGGGACTGAGTTGTACAGAAATGGATGTACCCAGAGAATACGTGCATTTGATGGGAATTTGCTGGGTGAGAAGTACCGGAAGACCGATAAGAATCAGTCAAATGTGGAGGGGGAAGGCATCCAGTGTCATGTGACTGAGAATGCATATGGCACTAAGAACGCGGAGATAATGCATAATGATCAGCAGAAACACACTATCAAGGCATGTTCCAAAAGGAAAATACGGAAAAACTGTCGGAGACTGACTCTAACATCTCAGGAACCTTCTCTGCTTTCCCATTCTAAAGGTCATGTTGAGACAGTCCATAATGATGTTGAATCCTCTCAAGATCCATATATTGTGCGCTTTGCCCAGACGCATGAGTTGGACAAGAATACAACTAACGGATCAGAAGAAAAATTACAAGACGGAAGCCATTGTTACAAAAACCAAGCTACTTTGGCAGTTTGCACAAGATCAAATCGAAAAAATGCCAAGTATAGGGAAGCTATTGCTGCCCTACGGAGATCTTCTCATAGGAAGCATACGAAACCTTGTCAACCAACTCCTCTTTCTGAGGACAAGGCCTTTCAGAGTGGTGGAAACTTCAAGTCCGTCGAAGCTGAAGACGAAGAGGAAGCTGCTGAAAGTCTAAAGGCTTCCACTAGTAATTCTGACTCGTTCGGCAACGACGCACCGTTGGTTGATTCTGAGTTAGTTGATGCACAGATTTCTGAAGGAACTGAGTGCATTCATGGTAAACCCAACAATGATAGACATGTTAAATTCACGTTTCAAAGGAAGCGCAAGAACGAAGTGCTTCAGAATCTTGATCAAAATGTTGAATCTGAGAGTATCACTGTGAAAAGGAGGGAATTGGAGAAATGAGGTGCAGTTTCAGTGCAAGAGACACAACTCAATCTTGCTATGATAGTCAACAACTTGTGCAGGTTGCTCATCAGGTAACGCTCTTTGTTCTTTGCATAGTAATTTTTTTCTTTGTTTTAGGCTTCGTTTGGTTGGAGAAAAGCTTCTCTCATAGGAAAAATGTTTCTATCCAACATACTAATAATTTCTTTGAAATTTTCTTCTTTTTGTTTACTCAAGAAACTAATTTCGTTGCATAAACGTGCATAGGGTTGTGATAGAGTTGGGATGGAAAATTTTTCAGTTTTTCTAGAAAAATTTCCAAATTGAGGTGTTTCTCGGGAGAAATTATTCATTAGACTCAATTTCTTAAAACGTTCTAGAGAAATACGGTTTTTTAGTTTTATTCTCTCTTGAAAAAAAATCTAGACAACGCCTTTTGTTTGTTTTCCAAGTCTTCTTTCTAATTGAGTGTTATTTTTTGGTTTTGGAAACAGCCTCTCTATAAGGTAATACCCTGTAGCGGTAAAGCTATATACATCTTACTTTCACAAAACCATGCCTTGGCGGGAGCCTCTTTGAGGCACTTGGCTATCGTTGGTGAGTGTTATTTCTAGTGCTTTTGATATCAGGAAAATAGTGAGAGAAAAATAAACAAGGTTTTGTGAATTGAAAGTGCCTCAATTTTGCCTCTCATGTAATGTCAGTGAGGGCTATATACATCTGACCCTCCTCAGATTCTACTTTGTGTGGAACATTTTTGAGATATTGGATCGTTATTTTATGTAATCATTGTAATGTCAGTGATACATTTATGCTTCTGTGTTTCAGCTAGCAAATTTAAGGATATAGATTTATGAACCAAATTACTTGGTTCTCTCTTCTGAGTGGTGTCTTATTTTCTATGTGCAGCTTGATTTCTGTACCTGGCAAAGACTACTCGATCACACCATGATTGTTCTGTGGACTCAATGTACGAGACGCCCATCAAAGCAGGGTTTTGTAAGAGCCATTCGACCAAAAGTGGATGAGTATTATGCCAAGTGCAAGAAATGCATTACTTGTTATTTTATAGATTATGCCAATTTTTTCTGTGTTGTAATTTTTTTTTAGCTCAGTGTACAGGACTCCCATTCAAGGCCGGATATAGCCCCAAACAACCGAAGCAACTGCTTGGGTTCCCCAAATTTTTGCGGTTGTGGTTTTTGAAGTACGATTAAAATTTTTATAATTTGTTGTATACAAAGGGCTCCATTCCAAATTTTAGCTTGAAACATCGAAAATGTCAGGTTAGCCGTGCTCCTATTAATGCAGGGTTTTATAAGAGCCGTTCGACAAAAAGTGGATGGTATTATGCCAAGAGCAAGAAATGCATTACTAGTTATTTTATAGATTATGCCTAGGGGTGTATTTGAGCCGAGCCCGAGCTTGCCGGGCTTGAGGCTCGGCTCGTTTGCATTGAGCTCGGCTCGGGCTCAGCTTGAAGCTCGTCGAGCTTGGAAAGTTCAAGCTCAAGCTCGGCTCGTAGAAGCTCGGGCTCGGCTTGGCTTGGCTTGATCTAAGCTCGGCAACCTCGAATTAAGCTTGCAATATTTCGGCTCATTTAAACTCAATCTAGGCTCGTTTAAGCTCAGACTCGGCTCATTTAGCTCAAATTTGGCTTTATTGGTCATATTTAATCAAAAATGTTATATTAAAAAAAGCTCGTTTGGACTCGTTTAGGCTCGCTAGCTTACAAGCTCGAGCTTCACTATGCTCGGGCTCGGCTCGAGCTTCACTATGCTCGGGCTCGGCTCGAGCTTGAAGGGAGCCGAGCCTTTCGAGCTTTATGACCTCGTGAACCGGCTTTGGCTTATTTACACCCCTAATTGTGCCAATTTATTGTGTGATGTAATTTTTTTTTTATTTGGTATTTCATTCAATGCTCCTTCTTGAGTCTGATTAAAAATAAATGATGTTTGTATTGGGAGCATTTGTATCATGCATGTTAGGCTGCATTTGGGTAATCCCTTTTCACTTATTTATTTTCCAATTTATATATTCAATAAGATCTGTATCTTTGTTAAAACAAAGAGAGACCTTTTTTCTAAATAATAGTGTTTGAAGCACTTATATATTGTAATGATAAAAATTACTTAATAATACGAATTAACTAATAATGGCATGTAGAAGCGGTGGTCAGTAGCCATGGTAGTGGGATGGATCATATGATGGTCTCGAGCAATGAACATCTTGTGAGATTCAGTAGTGGGTGGTAGTTGTGGCCAAGTTATGGGGATCAAAGAAGGGATGACCGTGTTGATAGTGTTTCCACATTGCTACGACAAGTTCGTATACTTGTAAATGCTCGGTTTTCACTCTTTAAAATCACATCAATACATGTTTTCACATTGCTAGTGGTTTTTATTTATTTATTTATTTTTTTTGTTTCTCAATTTGGCTGCGCTCTCTTTGCCATGACTTTCTCACTTTTTTTATATTAATTTTTTTGACATAAATATATTGAAAGGTTTAAAATTAATAAAATTATATTTAATATATTTATTTATATAAAGTTTTACTTTTGATTTTTTTATAAGTATGAATCCATATCATTAAATTCATATGCAACATAATGGATGTAAAAATGACCAACGGGTCCGGGTTGACGGGCAAAAAGTTCAGGGCACGCAATCCCCACTCTGCTTAACATTGATCTGATCCGGTCCACTAAGTTAACAGTTTAATGTAGCAAGTCGGATCACGATATAAAATTTCTTTTATAATCTGATCCGACTCACTCATGACTTGATTTGACTATTTCGGCCTTGTTAGTCCTTTCATATTTTTTTAAAGTAGTAGACCTTGTACCATGAGACATGAGTTTGAACCATCAATAACAACCATCTAGTGCTTCATGGAAGCTCCTACAACAGCAAAGTCTGGGAGGGTAAAATATATGCAACTTTGACCTATTCTGTTGGAAAAAAAATGAGGTTATCTACATTGGCAGACTTGCAAAAGCTATACAGTCGATATCATATATACATATATATGTTTTTATTTTTATTTTTATTTTCTTTACGCTAGTAAGGAGAGAGTGGGAAATATTTGCTACTAGTAAGATATATCCTCCCCCCCCCCCCCCCCCCCCCCCCCCCAAAAAAAAAAGATCATCATTAGACAAAGTTAAAAGTGAGAAGGCATCCAAAAAAAGCAGGTGGACCTCCTTATCTTTGAAGCTGCGTGTCCAAATGTATAGAAAGAGAGTATAATATACAATAATGTGGTTATTAAACTTCTAACTTGGATCTTAGAATCTTATGATTCTATGATCTTACAATCGACGATCGATCCAGATTCTAAATAGAATATTACGATCCATTGGTTTTAAATGAAACTAACGGATGTGATCATAATACGATTTTATGATTCTACCGATCCTACATTAATCTTATCGATGCTTACAAATAAAAAGTTAAAAAGTAAAAAATTCAAGCACATATTATACGTGAAAGTACTTTTTTGATGCTTCTCCTGTTGCAAGGTCTTTGGCTGATTGATGCGGACCAACTTTTTAGGCTGGGGGTCCTCGAAAACAGTCTCCCTTCAGGGCAATCCCCTGAAGGGGGAAGGCTGCATACACCTACCCTCCCTAAACCCTGCTTTTATGGGAGCCCTTGGAGGCATTAGGTTTGTTGATGTTAATGTTAATGTTGATGTTGAAAGCTCTCATAATCATTTGAGTATATATTGACGCATCTATTTTATATGATAATATATTGTCGTAATTGATTATGTTAAGAAACCTAAGAGGGTACCAACATACAAGCACCGGATCCCATTAGAATTTTGAAGTTAAGCATGCTTAGGCGAGAGTAGTACCAAGATGGGTGACCTCCTGGGAAATCCTCGTGCACCCTTTAGGTTGAAAATTTTCGGAAACAGCCTCTCTAGAGGGAAATACCCTGAAGAAGAAAGGCTGCATACACCCCCCCAAAAAAAAAAGACTCTGCTTAAGCAGGAGCCCTTAGGGCACTGGGAATATTGCTTTTATTTGATTATATTAAGAAAATAATTATAATCATTAGCAACTTTTGCAAATTATGTAACTAATTTTAACCATTTAATGGAGGTACTCAATTACTTCAGGTTGGGGGTCCCCGGAAATAGTCTCCTTTCCACGGAAGGGGTAAGGCTGCGTACATCACCCCTCCCAAACCCTGCTTTCTGCGGGAGCCGCGAGGCACTGGGACTGTTGTTGTTGTATGTAACTAATTTTAAGAAAATAATTATACTATACATTTAGTAGAATCTTACGATCTTTGATTTGATCCTACAATTCCGATTTTGCAAACCCTTAACAATCCTAATTAGAATCCCAATTCTAACAACCTTCAACAACAACAACAATAGACCCAGTGCCTCCAAGTGCTCCCGTATAAACAGGGTCTGGGCCAATTCTAACAACCTTGGCAATAATAAAATATAATTTACATGTGTATAGTACTATGTAAAGTTTTCCATAAATAGGGCTCAAGGAGGGTCGGACCAACCCCAAGCAGCCGTTTGATTGAGGGCCCCAGATTTTAGGAGCCCTGAAATTTTAGAGATTGTAATTGTTGAAGTAATAATTATTAATTTTAATAAGTTTTAAGAGAAGTGTTTTTATATATGTAGAGCCCCGTTTGAATGGGCCCCGAGGATGTTAGAACCAGCCTGGAGAGGACTCTTTAGTTTTTCAAGTTGTATATTATTCTACTTTTTTCTATTTGTATGATATTTCTTTTGTATAATTGTGTAATTGGTATCAGAGTCTCATCAACCTTAATAATAAAAATTTTAACATTAGATAAAGCGTTGCTTGATGTATATGCTGTATGCTACTAAAACTTTTAACATTCTATGGCACGTTTGATAAAGAGAAAAGGATTAGTTACACCGAAGGTCCTTATGCTTTTTTTATTCTATCAATTTAGTCTTTGTACTTTTAATTGCATCATTTCAGTCCTTATACAATTTATATTGTGCCAATTTATTCCTTTGGTCAAATTTTAGTTAAGTTATTGACACAATTTTTAATGCCACAATCATATTAGATGCAAGTAACCCACTACAAATCCATCTATTGACTTAATTTAACCAAACTCATGGCCGAACTATTAAAAATTTCGTTGAAAATTTAATATAAATTTACCATAAGGACCAAATTGATACAATATGAATAGTAAAGGGACTAAATTAATATAATAAAAAAAATATAAAAACTAAACTAATACAATAAGTAAAGTATAAAGATCTTTAAAATAAATAACTCAATCAAAAAAAAAAAAAAAATGATAGCGGGAACCCAAAAATACACTTGACATATAGAACCATTTCCGTCGTTTATTTTTAGCGGCTGAACACTTTCCCACAAGCAAGAGTAGACTAAAATCAACGCTAACCCTAAACGCCGCTGTAACTTCCATTTCCGTCGCTTTCCTCTCTTTTGCGTCGCCATCGAACGTGATTTTCCGGTCAGGTGGCCCGATTTTCTGCCGAGGAGCTCCGTTCTCTTCCGTCCATCTCTGAGTAGACTCATCGGCCCCGTTGATTTTTCAATTTCTTCAATCGCCGGCAACGATTGCTCCGACTTAGCACGGTAAGCTGCAGTTTCTTTGTTGATTTCTTGTGAAACCTGAGTTATTTACATAGTGATGTGAATCATATCAATCCAATCAATTCAGCTCAAAGATCAACACTCAAATAATCAATTAACTTAAAAGATAGTAGTATATTCGTGTATAACTCGGTATAATCCATACAAGAGTGATACATACCCTAGGATTTACATGTATAAGCTATAGGATAAGAGAAGGTAGGGGGAGAGAGACAAGAGAGAGAGAGAGACCGAGAGAGAGAGGGAGAGAGAACTCAAATGATCATCCACACTCCTCCTTTACACTGAAGGTTTCTATTTATAGAGTTAAAGGAGGGATATCGTTGGATTAAAGGACTTAGCTTATTTATTAATACATAAACTATCCCTTACATAACTGCTTATTTTGGGTTGTATCAGATAGTTGGTCCTTAATATCTTTAAGTCTGTTTATATTGATTCCTTATCTTTTCTTTTATTTAAACTGGTTGCTAATGTTTTATTTTATAATAAAATTAAAGGAGTTACTCATAGAGTCGTTTAAGCTGGTATTTGTTCAGATTTTCCGGTTCTTTGGCATGTATTGTCATGATTCATGTTAAAATTCGACTGGAATTTATGCCCGATCTTCGGAGTTGGCATGCATAAGATCTACATATAAGCCCAAGTAAGGTTCCCTCTTAAAACAAATTGGCATTAAGTGGAATAGCCCACTAGTTGAATCCCACATTGTGAGAGAGAAGAGACCAACATATAAGTCTAGCAGGGTTTCATATACAGGGCCGGTCCTAACATTCTCGGGGTCCCAAGCAAAATTTTTAAGGTCCTTCATATACAATAACATTTATCTTATAATCTATTAATATTAATAATTGCTACTTCAAAAATCACAAACCATAAAATTTGGAGCCCCTAAAATTCTGGGGCCCCAAGCGGTTGCTTGGGTGGCTTGGTGTTATGTCCGGCCCTATTCATATATAAGCCCAAGAATACTCTTTATCTTTTAGGGATGGCAGTATTTATCTTCATGGCCAAACACTTCTACTCCCTCTTGGACTTATATTTAAATTTTCAGAACAACTTCTACTTGAATACTGAAGAACAATTTATAATTGATAGTCCTGAATTTTGGCGCTATTTCACTAATACAATGTGCATATCTATTTGTTGGTGATAGGGAATGGTTAAGACTAGACGTTTCAGGACCCATGTCGTTCATAGTGAGTTTGATTTTGAGCTCAATCCCAAATCAGAAACCCAGCCTGAGGCACGATTTGAGACCGAAGAGACTCTGATGAACACGAATCAACAAGAAGAGCATCAGATAACCTCGGATGAAGATGAAGATCCGGAAGAAAGCATGTACGAAGAAGAAGAGCATGAAGAAAGCATGGATGAAGAAGAAGAAGAGTCACAAGTATGCAAGGATGAAGAAGAACCTCTAATAAGCATGGACCAGGAAGAAGAGGAGGGAGACACAGTGATTCTTATAAGTAATGAATTGCTTAGATGCGTTTGAACATATATAACGTATAAAGAAAGGTTGTACCTAGTTGAACGTGTTAATTCGTTTATGATTCTTTGAACAGATCAATCTGGAGAGAGAAGGAGTCGGAAAGAGACAACTTTAGCAAGATTATGCAATCTTCCTAAGGGTGAGCGCGTATTGGTGAGCTGTAATAATCAAAACCAACCTGTTGGAGAAGAAGGAGGCTTGCTTTCTCAGTTTTTGGGGATTATGGCAAGAAGTGGAGATCTTCCTCTGGAACAGCATGATTGGAGGCTTGTTCCTAAGGAATTCAAACTTAATGTGCTGAAACAAGTGAAGGTACTAATATTAGGTTGCGCTAACTTTTTGTGTCCCGTTTTTTAATCATGTGACCTAGTTCTTTTTGATAACTAACCTTGCAGCGTCCTCATTGATGGTAAGTGTACATTATCCAATCATCTTAGAAATTTAGGCTGTTGGTGAACAATAGACATTTTTTGAAAAGATGTAGAGGATAGAAATCATTAAAAATACTAAGAGATCATTTGGTACCGCTATTCGGTTTGGTGTTTCCATTTTGGAAAAATGAAATCGTCGGCACTTTGTAATTCTTATCTCTACTTAAAATTTTAGACCAAAAAATAAAATAAAATAACAATAATGGAATTAATGAAAAAGTAATTATTAAAAACTGCCATCATCACATTCCTCACCGCCATGTCCATATTCTCATCACTCTGCCCCCAATACTATGCCGATGCACACCACCAAGCGCTCCACACCATCCCTACCATTGCCCCCCAACCACCACCGCGTTGCTTGGACCAGCCATTGCACCTTCTGTCACCACCCATCGCTTGCCATCATATATATATATATATATATATATATATATATATATATGTATATGTATCTATCTACGTGTGTTTGATACTTGTAAAATATAGTATTGGCCACAAAATCTCAAAGAGGCTTATAGGCAACTCGAGGACCGTCCCAAGAATTAAGTACTACAACAACCGACCCAGTGCCTTGAGGGCTCCTGCATATGTAGGGTCGGGGGGGGGGGGGGGGGGGGGGGGGGGGGGGGAGGGATGTACGCAGCCTTACCCCTTCAGGGTGCTACATTAAAGAAAGGCTGTTTCCGACCAAGAATTAAGTACTATGAATACAAAATAATTTTTAACTTTTCAAAGAGCACAAACTGTAGACGTGGAGAGTTATAGAAAAGCCCTAAATCTTCCTTTTATGTGATTATCACCAAGAGACAATGATGCGATGTGCGGTAATATGGTGCTTACCAGGCCTTCCATTTCATAAGTGATCCTGTTGAACTTTTGATAAGAAAAAGAAAACTAATCTTGTGGAACTCCAAAGAGAATGTTGATTTTGCTCCATTTTGTCTATGCATCTGGTGCGTCACGTATCTTGCAGTTACCCTTGCATTTTTCTGATGAGAAGAAAACCTTGTTATTCCATCAATTCTAATACTATGCTGAAAAATAGTATCTATATCATATAAAGAATCTACGAAGTTTAGAATTAACCATATAATGTACGATTATTCTTTTAAGCGCTTTTGATGTTTTTTAGCTTATACTTTTATGTTACCAGGGTCAAGGTTTATGCTATTTAGGATCATATTTGTGACATTTCCCAAGCATGTATTGTTATTTGATTTTAGTTAATTTATTGGTTGTCTTCTTTGTTTCAGTCAAAGTTTCAATATCCTCCTTGTTGTCAAAAGTGGATATTGCAATCGGTTGCAAGAAAGTGGAAAGCCTACAAATGTGATCTGAAAGCACTGTACTTTAAAGAGGGTAAAGCCTTGGAAGAGCAACGGAATAACATACCTCCAAATGTGAGTCCGGACCAATGGGCGAGACTTGTTGCTTATTGGAGATCAGATCTAGGGAAGGTATGGATGCGGTTTCGCTCAATGCAGTGTTCTATTCCTGTTCATGATAATGCTCATTTACAGTTATTTGGCAGGTTAACGGTTATGTGTTATTGTGACTGATGGGATATAATGCTTGTGGTAATGTTGGGTGCATATTATGCTAGAATGTAATCTTGCATTCACTTAAGTTGCTTTGCTGGTGTTAGAAACGCAGTGTCATGAGCAAGAAAGCTCGCTCGTTTCAAAAGGTATGCCATACAGCTGGTACAAAGAGTTTTGCTCGTATCCGCGAGGAGATGGTAAGTCTTATTCTTCCTTTTTCTGTAAGTAAGTAGGGTTGGGGATTTCCGCATGAGGCCTCAACTTCAGTGGCGTGTTCCCTAGGGTTGGTAAGCCTAGCATGGCATGAAGTTACAAAGGGAAACCCGAATGTGACAAGATATGACTCAATTTTGACACAAATATGATATAATTCATCATTTTAAGCATGTTGTATACTGTAATTTTGAGGACATCGTCCTTAAGTCGTTATACATTTTTTTTCCTCTTAATATTATTTCTTTTTCTGATCAAAAGAAGTTATCATCTCTTGACAACTTAACTAATTAACAAGTTCACTATATTTTGTCATGGTTAAAGCAAATATGAATTCAATATGATTAACTTGTTGATACAGTACAACATGTTTGCCATCCCTAGTTTTACCACTGGATTAAGACCTCATTAGCAAGTCTTATCGTACTGTATCATATGTATAAATGTTGCGTGCATGCAATGTACAATTCATTTTTATTGTTTCATTCAAACTATGATGTACTTCCAGAAACATAAACGTGAGGACAAAATGGAACCTTCTCGTGCGGAGGTTTACTTACAAGTCTACAAGAGGAAAGATGGAACATACCAAGATGAGGCAACTTGTGTATGTTTCCTTTACTAAGTCCAAACCAATAAATTTCGCGCTTGTCTCTGCTTTAAATAGTCCTTTTATTTATTTGTTGTAGTCTAGGATGCAAGAGAAGCTGTGCAACCAACAGAAGGCACAAAACTCACCTGGGAGCATTGCTTGGGAGGGTGATGCTTTTTCTCAGGTGATAGGGAAGGACAAATATGGACGTATTCGTGGCTTAGGATTAGGTCCAACTCCTACTGAGTTATGGGGTCCATCGTATTCTCAGCATTTAAAGGATGTCCAGATGACGCAAGAGAAGGTGGACTTGACAGTGGAGAGCATAACACAGTTAAAAACATCAAACTCGGAAAAATCACATAAAATTATGGAGCTCGAGGCTAAGATGGCGCAGTTGGAGGAAAGATTTAATGAGCATCGGGAATCTACAAGGGTATTCGTCTCTTTTCTCTTTATATAAACGGTATCCTCGTCATTTATTTGCTTTCCTTAGCTGAATATATTTTCTCGAGTTCATCGCTGAATATATATCCTGGATCAAGGTTGAGACTTTAGGAGGATCTTTTTGAGGTCATCAGATGCTTCATTTGAGTTTACTCTGTCTGAACTCATTTTCACATGTCAACTGTTAAACCTGGCTATTTTCCTCTTGGATTTGCATATGCCTTCATTAGAATTTGTCCCATAGGCCAACTCAAAAGCTTAAGCTTGAAATCAAATAAAGGCCATAATAACACAATGAACTTTAGGAATTTGCCATTACTATGGTTTTGTATTGTATTCGATTTCTTAAAATATATTCATAAATGTTTTATAGGTTAAAAACTATCCAGAGGTACAAAAATTGATGTTATATGGCTATTCATTTAAGTATTTGTAAAGATTAGAATTGTAAGTAACTTATGTTCTTTAAAAGACCCAAGGTGATCACAATAATCATTATGTAACATCTGCGTCAATTTGTTTATGCGACTTTGGGGCAGTGGTATGATTCCATGAGCTGAAGTGGGTTCGCAATCTATACTGAAGATTCTAAAAGAAATCGGAAGGTCGAGAACTTTTGTTGGGTTGCCACCGGTAGTATCAAGCTTTCTTATGTATGTTCTGTAGCCTTAAGTAGGTTAGTCAATAGACTTGAGAACACATGAAAGTGACATCTTTGTGGTAACTTCAAGGATGTATCATGAACTTAGAGCAGTGGAATTATTAATCATCATAGAATCAAATAGAAGTCTTTACATGATTGATTTCAAGCTAGAAGTTGTGCGATGATGCTTCCATAACGTCTCTATAATGCATAGTTATTTTATTTTATTTATCAAAATATGTTTTTACATGTTAAAAGCTATCGATGAGGCTTAGAAAGCAATGATTGTGTGGCGTTTCATTCAAAATATTGCAAACCTAAGGTTTAAAAGCAGGTTATGTTCCCCGAAAAGCCCATGCGATTGCTGCAACTCTTTACATAATGTCCAAGACTACCTGTCCTATGCCAATGCTTGTCAACATTTAGATTGGAAGGGAGTCGCTTTCAGAGAAATTATTTTCCTAAGCTTGGTTCGACTCATACTGAAATCTGATTTCCATCATCATCTCAGCATTTAGAGGATGTTCGCAAGTTGCAAGAGAAGATGGACCAAGTGCTAGAGATAGTCGAGCAGTTGAGGACATCAGATTCCGAAAAATCATGTAAAATCCTTGAACTCGAGGCTAAGCATGAGCAGTTGGACCGGAAATGTAATGAGCACCAGGGATCGTCTAGGCAGGTATTATTCTCTCACTGTACGAGTCCTAGTCTTTTCTTTCGATTTGTGTTTATCTTGTGGCACATAATCAAATAAAGGCCATTGTATAATGATACTTTCACAATCTTTATGCATAGATTGTGTTGATTCAGAATTGTGCATAGATACAGATACTATTTGATTCTATGTTTCGTAGGCATTGCTTTTCTAAACCTAAAAAAAATAGGGAGCAGAACAAGGAAGTCGGAGTTTTGTGTAATAGGCAATTTTTCGATAGGTAGGCGAGTTGCAGGTGTGAGAATTTGAGTATAGGACCTTTTATTGTAAGGCCTTGGGCTTGGTGGTAACTCCTCCTTTTGTTGAAGGGGATTTTATACAAAAACGTCTTTCGAAAGTAGTTATTATTCACTTAACTAACCCCATCATTTTAAAAATTTTTATAGCATCACCTACAACAACAACGGTCTTAGTGCTACGACGGCTTCCACCGAAGCAGGGTTTGGGGGGGAGGAGGGTGAGATGTATGCAGCCTTACCCCTTTAAGGTGTTACCCTAAAGAGAGACTGTGTCCGAGTGCCTCCATTTCATAATATCACTTATGGTTGTCTTTTTTTTTTTTTTTTTTTTTCCAATCATTTTGCCATTTATTTGCCGTTACAGGTCACGGGTCCTGCACTTGAAAAATTAAAAGCAGTTCTTGTAAAAATGGTGGTGTAGTATGCATGATTGAATATTTGTCAAAGCGGTTGAGGCATGCTTTGTCCACCTCCCCCACCCCCATATCGGATTCGATTCTCTCCACTTAGCTGTTCGTCCATATTTTTCATGTTGGAATGAATTTATTTATATAATTTTGGACAAAGGATTGTGCTTAAATTGGAAGTTGTTAAAGTAAAACTACCCTCTTCAACTCCGCTTACCCTTTTTTTTTTCTTTTCTAATTAAAACTCTGCTTACCTGAGTTGAAATGCCGGGGGCAGCAGCTCAAATTTGGCTCTCTTTGGGTGTTCTCCAGTAACTGCCTTGGTGAGAGCCCTTGGAGGCATTGGGTTTTTTGTTGTTGTTGTTGTTGGGTGTTCTCCAGTCCTCTCGGCCAAAAAAAGAAAAAGAAAAGAACAATGACCCTTTTTTGGCAAATATTAAAAAAAAAAAAAAGAAAAAGAAAAAAAGCCTTCCTTTAGGGTAGAGCCCTGAAGAGTTAAGGTTGCATACATCTTACCCCCCAAACCGGGCTCTGGTGGGAGCCCTTGTGACACTGGGATTGTTGTTGTTGTTGTTAAAACTAGTTGTCCACTTGCAAGGTATGTGATCTCCTATCGGACAATAAATATAGTGAGCTTAATGGTTGATTGAGAAAGAAATAGACCATTAAAGACGGGTTCCTATGATTATAGAAGGTATAACGGTTTTGTGAAGTTGAACACTTATAAAGGTGATTTTTATGAAAATCCCTTTGTTCAGTCATAAAAGAAGAAAGCAAAAGTTTATCTTTTTGGAAATGGTCCAGCTGCAACCTTCTCTTTATTCAAACATCTGATGTTCCAATTCTTGTTTTTGTTGGG
Organism: Simmondsia chinensis; assembly: GCA_018398585.1. Taxonomy (NCBI): domain Eukaryota; kingdom Viridiplantae; phylum Streptophyta; class Magnoliopsida; order Caryophyllales; family Simmondsiaceae; genus Simmondsia; species Simmondsia chinensis. The sequence goes on along the minus strand of JAGTTD010000008.1, from coordinate 35,034,137 downwards.
AAACGGGATTGCATGAAATTCAATAATTTTTTAGGGTCATTTCTTCATTGTGTCAATTTAATCTTTGTACTTTTAATTGCGCCAATTCAGTCCCTGTACAATTGATATTGTGTCAATTTGCGGTCATTTCTCCATTGTGTCAATTTAATCTTTGTACTTTTAATTGCACCAATTTAGTTCCTGTACAATTGATATTGTGTCAATTTGCTCATCAGAGTAGTAAAATTTATGTTAAGTTGTTAGTCAACGTGTGGATTTGTAGTGGATTAATTGCATCTAACGTGATTGTACTGTTAAAAATTACGTCAAAAACTTGAATTTGACTAAAAGACTAAATTGACACTATATATAAATTGTAAAGGACTAAATTGACACAATTAAAAGTGTAAGGACTAAATTGACACAACAAGAAAAGTACAAGGATCTTTCGTGTAAATACGTGTTTTGTTTTTATAAACTTTTGAGGAAACATAATTTTCTTGTTAGCCTATAAAATCATTGACATATCTCTTGCAGGAGCATCGTTATTATTCTTTTTGTTCATTCAGGTTAACTATTTTTGTGCCCCTTTTTCTAATGTTGGGAGATTATTACGCTGTTGGCATTGCAACAATTTTATGTTAATGAAGCTTGCTTTTGTTGGAACAAGTTCTTAAAAAATGTGAGGTCCTAAATAAATCGTATTTGGTAGAGTAGCTCAATGAACTTATATGTTGATTTATTTTTTGTCATAGCTCATATCTGGACCTTCGTTACTGTACTCACGTATGGAGCCCTTCACAATTTGCACTTCATATTTGAAGCTCTTCATACTCTAATAATTGGTAGAATACTAACATACTTCATATGATCAGACTGTATGATGGTGTGTGCGTGTATCTGATTGATATTCAAACATTAATGCAGAAGTTGTCTATGCAGAACGTGGAGGCGGAGATGAAAATATTGAGTCAGAAAAGACGGATCGAAGAGCTAGAAGCTCAACTAGCCGAGGCAGAGGGAATAATAGTGGACCTAAGGGCGGAGCTTAAGGTTGCGTTCATTGAATGCGAGAAGATCAAGCGTCACCGCATTATTCGTGTGTAAGGTGAGGAAGATGCAGAGAGTATAAATGAGCCGAGCTTGTTTCAGTTGCTTAAAAGCTTGGCTCATTTAGAGCTCCAGTTAAGTCAGTTTGTTTAGTTGGACTGACTATAACAATTTTTTTTTGGTAAATATATATTAAAAACAAAATTATGGAGTTAAACATGACTAAACGGACCAATTAGATCTTACGTGCCTAGACAAGCCCAAGCAATGAGCGCCTCGGAGCTAGCTGAGTTGGACATGAACTCAGTCCGCTTGAACTAATCTTGAGCTCAAAGTTTTCAACTTTGGTGATTTATGATATGAGTTTTGAGCCAGACGAGCTTGGACTTAGCCGGGATCAACTAATTTATACCGGTGTGCATGTCCGCTTGAACTAATCTTGAGCTCAAAGTTTTCAACTTTGGTGATTTATGATATGAGTTTTGAGCCAGACGAGCTTGGACTCAGCCGGGATCAGCTAATTTATACCGCTATGCATAGTTTCAAGCACACCCAAGGTTAGTAGAATCAATCCCTTCAATATCATGCGTAAGTGAATTGTACCTTGTTTATGTTACCTTTATTTTCATGAATTTTCAAGAAAATTTATTGTAGATAAAAGTCCTTTCATAAAATTTCCCTGAAAATTCCTTTTATGTCATTATTGCTTGGGTTATTTACACCAAATATCACGGTACTTTGCTCACTGTGTCAAATTAGTCATTGTATTTTAATTGTGTTAATTTAGTTCTTGTACAAGTCACAATGTGTCGCTTTGACCATTGAGTAAAATTTATCTTAAATTGGTCGAATTTTTAATGATTTGGTCATGAGTTAGTTTAAATGAGGCCAACGGATGAGTTTGTATTGAGTTATTTGTATCTAAATTGAGTGTGTCACTAAAAATTATGTCATTGACTTAAGTTCAATTTAACCGTAGGACTAACTTAACACAATTTAAATTGTATAGGGACTAAATTGACAAAATTTAAAGTCCGATGACTATTTTGACATGGTGACAAAGTATTTTTGGGGTAAATAACCCCCTTTTTTTTATGTTTAGATAAGACTAAATAAGAGGGTAATGAACTTTAAACCTGATTCACTTTCATGTGACGCTCAAACGAGCTAAGTGGGATGTAGCTAGGGCCTGGTCCGTACACTACGATTATTAAACTAAGTTATTCTTACTTTTTTTTTGGTTAAGTAATTGGAGATTAAGTTAGAAAAAACTTAGTTCATAATCCCGTCTACATTTCATTTGAGCACTTATGAAGGAGGTGGTGACTAGACTATCGTTGGGGGGCTAGGGGTGTAAATGAGCCAAGCCGGCTTGCGAGGTCTTGGCTAGCTTCGAGCTTGAGCTGAGCCTAGCTGACTCGTTTAGCTTATCGAGTCGAGCTCGAGCCTAATGAAGCTCGAGCTTGTGAGCTCGCGAGCCCAAATGAGCTTTTCTTAATATAATATGTTTGATTAAATATGACCAATGAAGCCAAATTTGAGCCTAAATAAACCGAGCCCGAGCTTAAACAAGAACAAGCCTAGATTGACCTTAAATGAGTCGAAATATTGAAAGCTTAATTTGAGCTCGCTGAGCTTAGGTCGAGCCGAGCCGAGCTTGAGCTTGAACTTTCCTAACTCGCCGAGCTTCAAGCCGAGCCTGAGCCAAGCTTAATGTAAACGAGCCGAGCCGAGCCTCGAGCCTGGCGGGCTCGGGCTCAGCTCGGCTCGGCTCAAATACACCCCTAGTTGGGGGAGAAGAATCGAACGAGGTGGATTTTCCAGACAACGGTGGAGTGGTATTGCCATGGGGTCTTGTAGTGCTTGGAACCATGAGACTACTTTGAGCTTAAACGAGCCTATAGGCTAGTTCAGGAGATGTCTTGAAATGTAAACATGTTCCTTTAGTCTCATACGGTTGGAGAAGATGACAAAGAATGTCGTGAGTCGAGCTTTTCTAAATGTTCCTGAAACTACCATTAGAGAAATATGTCTTTGATAGTGTTTCGAAAAATTAGATTAACGTCTCACCAATGTATGGTGTTTGTAGAATTTCCGAAGCAAGAGTAATTTGTTGAGCCCTTCTTGGACACTTGATCTTGAGATTCTAAATCAAGAGTTTCTTAAGTGAAGTTGTCTCAATTGATCTAATGTTGTCGTCAAAGCATGAAAGTAAAATGTTCACCATGACTGTAGGAGATAATAACATATATCACGAGATGAACGATGACTTCACTACTATGGTTAGCCCACGATTCCCAATAAATAGTACCGGTTGCCACTGCTTTCCAACCTGTGATAAAAGTAATACCATTTTCTCGAGGTAACGATGGGTCTTCTCTACATCAATGTCTTCGGTGTACAAACACTGGTTGCGTCATTGTCTTAGTCGAGACCCATGTAATAGATTCAAAGAGAATATAGTCCTTATGTAAATTATTCTTACGGAATATTTTATATCCTCTTCTTGTTTTGAAAATTTTGGTGCAGAGGGTTAAGGTTGGGACCTTAAACAAATGTGATTGTGATAATATAGAAACAAAACTAAATATTATATGTCATAAATCATAATATATTATGTACGTCATCAACAACAACAACAACAATAACAACAGACCCAGTGTCTCAAGGGCGCTCCAGCATAAGCGAAGTCTGGGAGGGATGGATGTACACAGCCTTACCTCTTCAGGGTGTAACCTTGCTGAGAGGCTGTTTTCGAGGACCCCCAATCTTATAGGGTTGGTAACACGAGAATTTTCTGGGAGGTCACTCATTTTGGTACTACTTTCACTTAAGCACGCTTAATTTTGGAGTTATAATGGGATCCGGTGTTTTAATACCTAGTAAATAAACCCTATATTATATGTCATAAATCTTTGAATATCTTATTATTTATAGTAAAATACAAGAAAATTTAGTAATTGCTCAAATTTGAAAACCTCAAAGTAATAATTTAGAGAGTTGTTATTGTCAGAACAAAAATTGTTATTGATAGAATAGTAACGTGACTTACAAACAATAAAAGTTATAAAACTGTCTTGAGAACTACCCCGTGACCTAATAATAACAATTCGATGCAGTAACATTATCATAATTTTATTTTAAATTTTAAAGTGCAAAAAACAGAGCAGGGTGGATGTCTCATGTGTAGTGATGTATTCCAACCCTCGGATCAGAGCTGATGATCATTACAGCTCATTGGCATGTCCGACATTCTCGTCTTACTTTTCAGACGCATTCTCTCTCCTTTTTACATCACGCCCCAAAAGATTACCTCTATTTTTTTACATCAACATTTATAAATTATGGGATTCATGTAACTTACCAAAAAAGAAAAAGAAAATAAGAGCCATAAAATTATCTTAAAAACTATAATCTTTTAATAATAATTTTATCTTATAATAACATTATCCTATTATTTCACAGTTCAAAAAAAATAACAGACTCAGTACCTCAAGGGCTCCCGCATAAGCAGGGTTTGGTAGGGGTGGATGTATGCAGCCTTACCTCTTTAGGGTGTAACCCTTCCAATAGGCTGTTTCCGAGGACCCCCAACCTTATAGGATTGGCAACATGAGGACTTCCTAGGAGGTCACCCATCCTGATACTATTCTCGTCCAAACATGCTTAACTTCGGAGTTCTAATGGAATTCGGTTGCATTAGTGCTTGGTAAATAAACCTTAGTTCCAAAAAAAAAAAAAAAAAAAAAAAAAAACTACTATGAAATATCCTACTGTTTTAGCATACATAAGGAAGTTTCATAATGTTTAAAAAACTATGTTGTTTTCTTAAGGGTTATCTTAATTAATGTAACACAATGACATGGAACAATTAAAATATAATTGTTCCGGTATTAATTAAAGTTATTTTGAAAATAACATTATCGATTGTCTTTTTGATATTGTCTACCACCATTCCGTAAACTTTTCCTCAAATATGATAAAATTTTACCAAAAATATTGACATGACATGAATTCAATAATATACGTGCCATGTTAATGGTTTTAGTGAATACTAGATTATGGTAAAAATTTACTCGAATTGAGGTAGAAAGTGCCTATATATTGTCAAAATCAAATGCAACATTAGTAGTTTCTGGAAATAATCATCATACCTTGGTAGAGGACACCTATATGTTATCGAAAACATATTTTACATCAGCACCTTCCGATGAGAATTCATCGGATTTTAACTGAGGGTATTCAAATAATAGAACTTCATATTGCAAAAATTGAATCATATTAGGGAAAAAAAAGGTAATATTATTGTTAAGAAAATTTAGTGAGGTTTTGGGTTTTTTTTTTTTTTTTAATTTTTTTAACACGAAGAAGCTTGAGGGCTAAATTTATTGTTAAGAAAATTTAGCGAGTTTTGTGGCTACTATTTACTATAAGTTTTATCATTACCCTAACAATAACAGTTATTATTCAGTCAATAACAACTCCCCTAGAATAAAAACCCATTTTCACAACCTTTAAAGAAAAACCTATATAATGTCTGTCAATACCAAGCAAGGCTTAGTCAAGTGGTGATGATCATTGGAAGTCAAAAGATGACACTCGAAATCGAATTGCACTAGTAACAAAATATCCCCTATCCCCTCCTTACAATGGTAAGAAAACAATATGAAGTTTTTTAATTATTTGTTTTTATAATTTTTCTCGGAGACAGCCTCTTGTTGGGTATCACCCTGAAGGGGTAAGGCTACATACATCCCACCCCTCCCAGACCCTGCTTATGCGGGAGCCCTTGAGGCACTGGGTATGTTGTTATTATTGTTTTTATAGTTTTAGAAGGAGACAATTATTTTTAAATAGAGGAAGCATAAGGTATATTCTAGGATCTTACTATAGAAAATAAGAATCTCATGCTACTTACCTTGGATTTAAAGCATGATTCCCTGTATAAAAGGCCCTTTTGTTTGGCGCCTGAAGCACAATATGCACATCCTATGTTTCTTGACCATAATGATACTTGCTTCCCTGTTGTATTGCTTTCCACAGCAGGCACTCGTCTTCGTTGTCCTTAACGTCATTCTCTTGGCCGTTCTTCTCCTATCCTCACCTTCCTCTACCACTGCTATCACCGATGTAAAGAAGAGGAGTGGCAAGAGACGCGATCGTTTTATGGTGGCACCAGCTACGATGGGCGAATATCGAGAGAGGAGAAGCAAAGAGGATGGTGTTGGGGATTTGGGGGAGTTAACGGAAGAAGAGTTGAATAAGAGAGTGGAAGATTTCATTGCTATGTTTAAACTTCGATTGGTTTCTGACTCTGTGAAGAAACCAACCGTAAAGAAAAGTTTAAGTTGTTAGATGAATGAGCAGGATTGATTTTATACTCTACTGAATGTAGCAATTGGATTGTACTAGAACTAATTTTCTTTTTTGAAATTTTTTTTTTGGGTATGACTGTGTTAGTATCTTTGTTTTCTTGTTTTGGGTCATTACTTATCTTAGTCTTTTCGGTTCTCACTTGAGAACCAAAAGAAGAATGGAATAGTAACACTCTTTTGTTGCATTAGATGATCAAATTACATACTAGAAATGATTAAAATCACCATAGAGTTTGATTTCATGACAACATTGTCTAGGATTAATAATGTAACATTTGAATTTAAAATGAGAAGAGAAGGGAGAAGGATAACAAGAATACTGAGATTTACATGGAAAATTCTCAAATTAGGGAAAGACCAAAGGTGGAAGAAGAAAGCTTTACTAAATCTGAATTTGAAGGATTGCAAGCACACCCACGGAAGCTCAACTTTGTCATTAGAACTCCTTAGAAGAAGAGAAACGAAAGAGGAAGAGAATGACAAAGCGAAAAACTCCTTAGAAATAGTAGCATGTAAGTGTAACTAGACATAGACATTACTTAGCACGAGGAATTATTAGTTAGGAAAAAAGAGTACAAAATGCGAGAACACTTACATCGTTATCAATTATCTTCCTTTTCCTCGATGAGTCCTCCCAAGGCCTCTGCATTATCGAGATGACAACTCGGGCATATACACTTTCTCTGCAGCTCCTCCGTGATGGCAGCACATCTCTCCTCTAGTTCAGTAGCATGCTTGTTTCACGTTAAAGAATGCATGAGCTTCATAGACATGGTTTCTTTATGGATGACATCTTTTGTTACTCACAAGCATGTGGAATTTCAAAAACATTGCAAAAATATTGTGGGGGTTCTTATCTTCTTTCCTTTTTGCTTCATTCCCTACCTATTGCTGACTTGGGGAGACAGGTTGGTCTCAAGGAACCAATTGTCTCATTACTTTAAACTAATGGGTAAAATCCCGGAATTATTTTGTACCCTCACATGCTCTCTCATGCGCATATCCGTTTGGTTTGAAGCGTGGATATTGCACATGCTTATCTCATATTTTGTACTTAAATTATGTTAATATTGAATTTGGGGGGGGGGGGGGGGGGGGGGTTGCTTAGATCTGAACATATGATCTCTTGGTCAACAAGACTCTAATACTAGGCTAGAGAACTAATTATCTGAAGAGCTTAAGGTGATGTGTGAAGATCCAAAAATGATTTCATACTATGACAGTTGGAGTGGGTAAGGATCTAATACGGATATGAGGACTGGATATGGCTATTTTTAAGAATTTCATAAGTCTTGATTTAAATTGGAGTGTCAAAGTGTCATACGTATTTAAATGCTAAAAGATTGGACACGGGTATATTGTGACGGAACGAAGAGTCCGAGTAGTTTAGATACCTAGCAGCCACCTCAACGTCTTGGTTTTCAAGAGAACAGAAAATTTTATCCAAACGACATGCATCTCTAATCTTTTCCCCTACCTGGGGTTCAATGTCTTGATGAGAGACATATAAGAAAGAATAAACCTAGAGAAGTATAGCATTGAAAGGAACAAAAGTTACTGTTCTAGAGTAGAGTTATGTAAAAATTGGCTAAGTTGTTAAAAATTGTTTTTTTCTTAAGCATTTTTGTAAAAATTGTTTTTCAATAGACGACATTTTTGTCTGAAAAGTTTTTAGTTTTTGCTTCTATTTCTACGTTAAAGGAGAAATACTATTTTTCTACTTTTGCTTAACTTCTACTTCTATTTAAAAACACGCTTTTCTTTTTTTCATGCCAAAATCTTGAAAGCACTTGCCAAAAAAGCAGCTTGGCGAAACAGGCCATAGTGAGTGAAATTAGGGAATGCTCAAACGGAAATAGCAAATAAGGAAACAGATGAGGATATTTGGTTAGGTCCTGCAATTCTATCATATCCTCCATTATTGATTTGATCAGATTCAGCCTCTTCTCTGAATCAACCAAGTCTTGCTGCAGCTGCACAATCACATTACTTTTACTTCACAAATGTGATCCCCAAAGAAAGGAATTGCTGCTAAGAGGTAGAGGAATTAGACGTACTGCAGGAGATCAAACAGAGTGTTTTTACCTGATTATGAAGATATTTTTCTCCTTCAAATTCTCTTTCCTCGGTTTCTATTTGAGAAATTACGGAAGAGATCTCTTTCTCAAGAGAAACTATTTCTGCTTCCTTCTCGCCTTTGTGGTCATAATTTTCTGTTTCAGAAAAACAACAGGTCGTCACTATGTATGGAACAGTCACGATAGAATAACTCAAGTTTTGGAGCCAAATACGACATAGGGAGATAGTATAAAAGGACATCACTGTGCATACAACTCCTACTATGGGGTCTGAAAGGGTCAGATACATATAACCTAACCCCAGTTTATAAATGGATAAAAGATAAAAAGTTTGTCTAATTTTTGTGTGCTAGTACTTTGATAACATATAAGAAGCTGCATGGAAAGAAATACAGGATGAAGACAGTCACCTAATGAAGTTTGGATCCGGAGTCCCTTCTGAATGGAGGAAGCCATGGAGTTTTGAAATTGTCTGCATATAGAACTCATTGATTAATGTAATTCTAAGCATGAGGAATCTACAAAGAAGATATCCACACACAAGTACCATATAAAATCTACCTAAAATTAAGGAGATGGAGATAATGTTATCGTTATATCTTGAATCTAATGTTATGTGTCATTGTGTATGCTCTTACACCTAGTTGCTTGTATGCTTTATGCTTTCATCCTTTCATGCTTTTCATCCTTTTCATGCTTCTCAGGTTGGGAGTCCTCGAAAACAGCCTCTCATTAGGGTATCACCCTGGTAAGGCTGCGCACATCCCATCCCTCCTGGACCTTGCTTATGTGGGAGCCCTTGAGGCACTGGGTCTGTTGTTGTTGTTGTATGTCTTGAATCTAACCTAATATATGACTTCTGGTTAATAACCTGTAAATGAATACTTGGCTATGTAGTAGAACAAATTCGCCCGCATGATGTTCTGTGGTAAATATGTATTTAATTTGATAAAACATATCTAAACTTGTTAAAAAGCATACTCACGAAGTAGGTTACCATTTAACCTTTTTAGTCTACCATTTTACTATTTCATTCCTACAATCCTACATGTCTTTTCTATGTCAGAGTTTTCAATATCCCCTCTCGTTTCTACATCTTTATGTTCTAAACTTGTTTCTGACTACCATCGAGAGATTATCAACTACGTAATTAAGTTATGACTTTCAAAATTTATATATGACAAAGATTAGAGTATAATTGTGCAAAGGAGTGATGGAAGTATACACTTTGTTACTTGTTAATCAATCTTACTAATATTCCTCTCAAGGAGGAAAGTTATATCATAAGCTTTGTATAGTTTTCATAATACTGTCTGCCCCTTGTGAGTAACTCTCTTAGATCTATCACAGAATGCATGACTCTCCCACCACCACTCATTTGTTTATATAGACAGAGGAAAATACTTGTAGTAACCTCATAAGGGAGTCATGATCCATGATGAAAGTGAGTTGAAAACCCCAAATCAAAATAGAAAACAACGCTGCATAACCTTTATATAGTCTAAGAACCACCCAGTATGAAATATCAAAGTTTAGTCATGTAGCACCCAGGGAGTCAGATATTTTCTTTGTCAAAGTTACCTATGATCCACACGTTGTTGAGGACTCCACATGTGAGTCTAGTATAAGAATCTCACATTGGAGTTGTGAGAGTGAAAAGATCAATATATAAGTTTAGTGGGTTACGCCACCTATAGCCAATTAGTTTTAGGATGGAACCCCACTTAGACTTATATATGGATCTCATGTATGCCAACTCCGTAGCTTAGGGCCAAAAGGCCGGTTGAAATTTAACACACCGAACCAACCATAGGAGAATGAAAGCAGAGCTTTGATTTCTAGGGTTTATGTACTACAATAATCTGAGCTACAAAGAAGAGAATATTAAAATATTTCCATGGGTAATCATCACCATCATTGGATAATTTTTGTTAACTTTTCACAAAGTAGTTTATGTACTACGATAATCTGAACTACAAAGGGTTAAAAGTGAAAATGCAAGCACATTACAGGATACACAGATGCACTACAATATTTTTGTTCAACCTATTAAAGTTGATATTTTGCTCTGAGGATGAAAGCAGAGCTTAGTTTCTAGCATGAAGGAGAAACGGACGATTCTATAGATTTGTGAAATATTGATTGTTTACATCGGTTTGTGTTAGAATATATGGTGGTCATATGATAATATGTATATATAGGCCTAGTGGGCTTTCCTTGTACTGAGATAACATTGTATTCATCTATAATAAATATATGAGAGGGCACCTCTAGTTGGTGGATTACTTATTATTTTACATGGTATCAAAGTATTATTGATCAAGAGGTTATAGGCTCGGATTCCAACAATCCTCACTTTCAATATTAATGTAATTTCAATATAAAGCTAGCTCCATTGGGTCTATATATACATATTATCATGACCACCTATATATATATTCTAATAATTTGCTCTCGCTCTACAAAACAAAAAAATGCCTCACAGAAAGTAAACATAAAAAAGGACGTTAAAAACATGTACGAAACAAAGAAAGAACTGTAATACAACAGACAAGACTGACCTGATCTTAGTCTTGAACTCGAGCATTTGACTGATAAACTCATCCCTGCACAAGAAATACAACGTACTAAAGCTCAAGCAACTGTGATAGCCACTTCTCAAACATATACTATACATAATATTGGTAATTTTAAGTATTTAAACATAGTTTCATATGACAAATTGAACAATGACAAATGAAAAACAGCTAAAATCATACCGCAAGTCTCCTTCCTTGCTCTTCACAGCGATCCATACCAAAATTCAAAAATATCCCAAAAAATTATCAAAATTCAATGCAAGCCAAGTTAAGAATGCAATATTTGAAAATTTTCACAAATCAAAAGCAGAAAATTAATTGAAATTACACCTTAAGAGCGTCTACATGAGATCCAACGCTAGAAATCTCATCTTGAATCAACGTGATCCTCGCCTACAATAATAAATTAAAAACAAGAGAGAGAGAAACAAACGAAATGTACAGCAGATAGTTAGTAAAATATGGTACCGAAATCAAACAGAATTTAATATATTCGCTTGTTATTCAAAAGTTCGTTGAATTGCAAAAAGTTTATATATGATACATTTATATCCATAACAACTCATTCTAAAATATTGATAAAGTGGTAATTTTGTCAATTTTGACTTTTATTTGATAGTGTTACCTATAATATCTGATAGTAAAAAAAAATGATACATAGCTGAAAAAATAATGTAGAAGTCAATAGTTTAGGAGCTGAGGTGCCAAATTATGCAAAATATAGAATATGAATACTTATTTTAGGTATTATACAGCTAACATAAGGAAAAAAGTATATTTTATTGTATAATTAGCAATCATATCTAACCGTCATTTTAAACAGAAAATACAGATACGTGTATTTTACTAACTATGCAGCGCATCGTAAGATTCATCAATTAAAAAAAAACGCATCATCTCCGTCTGAAAAGCACAAACGAGAGGGAATCAGACCTCTAGGGCTTGAATTGAAGCATCGTTCATGGCCAATTGAACCTCGTAGCCTTTGACATCCTGCTCCTCCATTTCCTTGAGGCGCTTTGAATTCTCGAGCTCTGCATTTGCTGCGTCTAGATCCGATCGTAGCTGCTGGATTCGGTTCTTCAAGTTCACAACTCTTCGCTCTGCAGACAAAACCCAAAAATTGAATCTCAAAGAAACACGATCGACGCAAGAGAGAGATGATACAAACCAAATGTATCACACACTCAAATCAACCACTTTAATCAACAAATCAATCAATCAACCAATGTTAAAGGTAGTAGAATCTCTATATATATTCATATATAACTCATTTTACAAGTATAATCAACGCCTTCACGCATTATAGTTAAGTAAAGTACCTAAACCACTATATTTTAATTGTATCAAGAGAGAGAGAAGACCTCCTTGAGATTTCTCAGTAGCGAAATCGCGGATCAAAGAGAGGAGATGTCTCTGAGGATCAGTTGCCGCCGCCATGGCTGTGCTGCTTCAGCTAAGCTTCCGATGAATCGAACGATTCGCGCTCTTTCTTGAAGAGCGGTTATTATTTGAAGCAGTGAACTAGGCAGAAATGGGTTGGGCTTTATATACAATTTGGGCCTGATCCGGTTTCTTGAAAAGCTTGACGCGTGACGAGTTCAAGCTGAGCCTAACCGGTTTGTTTAGCTTATCGAGCCAAACTTGAGCCTCACAAAGTTTGCAAGCTTAAACGAGCCTAAGTGAGTCTTTTCATAATATAATTTATTAACTTAAATATATCAAATCGAGCCAAGTTTGAGCTTAAATAAGTCAAGCCTGAGCCTTAGACGAAACGAACCTAGATTGAGATTGAATGAGTCGAAAAATGGAATAGTTTGAAGCTCACCAAGTAGGTTTGAGCTAAACAAGCCGAGCCTGAGCATGAGCTTGAGCCTCTAATAAACCAAGCTCGAGCTTTCCGAGCTTGACGAGCTTCAAGCCGAGCCCAAGTCGAGCTAAATGGAGGCTCGACTTGGCTGAAATACACCCTTACTTTTTGGTATTAAAATCACAAGTTGACGTCAATTGGCCTTCTCTCGTGAGTTGACCTCTCCAGTTAGTCCCACGTTTTCCTTGCCACCTCAGGTAATCGTCTCGAGTTGGGGGTTTTCCTTTCCTTTAATGCTCTTGGGTAACTTCCTCAAGCTGGAGACCTCGCTCTTGAGTGGTGTCCCTAATAATTGTCTCGAGCTCTTATTCCTTTTTAGTTGATTCTAACACACTGAGATAGGACTTCAGTCGTAGGCTCATTAAATGACTTGATGAGTAAAGAGGATTAGACAAAGACGTATGCTGGCAAAGTGGACATCTTTCAGAATGTCAGAGTTCAGTCATAGATCAATTTCTACCTTGTTTTTAATGAGCTTCTAGGAGTTAGGATCCTAATAAGAGTAGGCTTATTTTTTTAAGTTTTCAGGTCTTTAGCTTTTTAACCTGAACAGGAGTAGGAGTTCTTTTCAAATTAAGAAAGTGGCTTATAAATAGGCTTGTAACTTGTTAAGTTTGGAGATCTTTCCTGTTGTATAAGTTTTGACTATTTTATTTCTCATCCGTATTCTCTCTAAAAGTGCTAAGTCAATTTGGCTTTACAAGATTGAATCAAAGAAATGCCGTTGAATCTTTCCATCCATCCAATTCCAAAACGGCGACTTCATAAGTTTTCGTACACACCTGATAACTATATAGACGGATAACAAATGAAACAAACGTAGTATTGAAAAGTATGTACATTTACTTGATCTATAAAAAATACGGCTTTGACATCTGGTTCAAAGGAAATTTAATTTTATCGAAGTGAAACATATCACATAAGATAGTCACAAACATATTTTCCTACATAAAAAGATATTTTCCCCTTATTTAGAAAAAATTAACTTCCATTCAACGAAAGAAAATATTTTCCGTAATATTAGTCATGTTTATAGAACTTTGAAAAAATAATGAAAATGAAATGGGGAAATTTTATGCGGAAAACGGGTTATTTATACCGTTGGCCTCTCATGTTTTTAAATTTGTTTAAGTTGGTCTTTCATCTTTTCTTTTGTTCAAATTGGTCTATTATGTTTGTGACTTTGTTTAAATTCGTGCTTTATCTTTTATTTTGTTCAAAATAATCACCAATATTTTAGTTTAAGATAAATCTGTACCCCACATGGTGACTAAAATTAGGCAAAAATTAAAAAGAAGAGGGACCAATTTTATCATAAAATAAAATACTAGGGACCAATTTGAATGAAACAAAAGAAGTGGGACTAATTTAAGTAAAGTTACAAAGATAAGGGACTTATTCGAACAAAAGAAAAAAAAAGGGACTAATTTAAATAAATTAAAAAGGATAAAATATCAAACAGAATAAGTAAAGTGGTGGAGCTAGGACTTGAAGCTAGTGGGATAAATTATAATAGGAATTATTATTTTTTTACTAGGTTCTGAAGCTAATGGGGTTAACTATAATAGAATTTATTATTTTTTTATAGAAATATGACACTTATTTCTTACATTATTTGTAACTATACAACACAATTAAATATATTTTAGTACTTCAGTGTAGACAATTGTCTACTCTCACTTATAAGTGACTTCGTAACCGGGTAAATAACAGTGCCCAAGTTAACAATTTTCCGTAATAAATAAACAAACAATTACTAATACGATTCAAATATATCTTCTTTAAACATAACATTTAATTATTCGTTGACTTGTGCATATCTTTGTAATAACAATATACAAGTTGAGTTACAATGTTTTATTGAGCAAAAGAAGTTCGTACATGAGATGGGCAGATTTAATGTTAAAGATTTTACATGTGAGTTTAGTAAAAAATTCTATATTAGAGCTATAGAAAGAAGAGATTAATATATAAATTTACTGGTTACTGTACCTAATGCAAATTGGTTTTGAGATGATACCGTACTTGAGCATGTATGTGGACTTCAATTTTTTTTTTTTTTTTTTTTAAGTAGCGAGGAAACTTGCGATACAAACCCTAATAGTATGAGGAGACTCAAAAAGCGAACACATAGTGCAGAAAAAAGGGGAAAATAAGAAGAACCGTCTACAAAAGTTGTAACTAATGACTCAAAACACCCAAATATGAGGAGACCCAATAATAAGAAACACCTAGGAAGTACATTAACATGCACCAACCAAGACAGTACCTGTTTTTGTTTCAGATGTAGTAGCCTTTTTCCTTTTCCTTGCTCGTGGACTTGAGTTGTTTAATTCCATAGATTAGATCTACAAGGTCCGGTGAATAAAATTTTACACTGAAGAGGACTAATAGAACATTAGCATGATCTAGACGAATTAAGCTCATTTAGCGAAACAAGTCGAGCTCTAGCTAGCCTGGTAGAGCTCGAATATGAAGGCTACCAAGCCTAATTAAGTCTAAATGAGCCCTTTTTTTTAACGAGAGATTGGGTTGCCCCAACCAACCCCAGTCCATAAGAGTAACCCACAAGCCCCTATGAGCAGGTAAGTTATGAGTATATCCTCAGCGAGAATCGAACTCCAGACCCCTAGATGATGACCGCATAGGTAGGAGACGCCACCAACTAAGACACCCTCATGATGGGATAATTTATTTTAACCTATGAACCTAATATATTCTCAAACAAACAACAACAACAACAACAAATCCAGTGCCTGCAAGGGCTCCCGCAAAAGTAGGGTTTGGGAGGGGTAGATGTACACAGCCTTCCCCCTTCAGGAGGCTACCCTGAAGAGAGGCTGTTTCTGAGGAACCCCAGCCTGAGAGAATGGTCCGCCGTAGAGAGCAAGAAACATGGCAACAGAAGAGTGCAAAGCGATCAAGACAACAGACATAAAGCACACATGACACAAGGCACAAGACACAAAGCAAGCCACATCAAGCAAAAATCAGGCAGAAATCAAAGGAAATCAAAGGATAGGCTAGGTAGGTAAGCATGCAGGTAGTAGCTCATGGGAACAAGTACCCAACCTAAGTGCGCCAGAAGGATAACACGGCGTAGCACTAATAAGCTAGACTACCCTACTCCAACTGGAGCATCTAAGGCCATTGGGCCCTATCTAAGGCCATCTCCTCCCTAAGGTTTAGGTGGGTGAGCTCTTGTCGGATCGTCTCCATCTATCTCTTCTTTGGCTTGCCTCTTCCTCCTCTGCCTAGTGTAGTAAGGGGCTGTTCGCACCTCCTTACTGGAGCGTTGTCTGGTCTCCTTCTAACATGTCTGAACCACCTCAAACGTTGCTCTCTCAATTTATCTTCAATGGGGGCTACGCCCAATTTGCCTCTTATGACGTCATTTCTGATCCTATCATTCCTTGTGTGTCACATCCACCTCAGCATTTACATCTCCGCCACCTTCATCTTCTGTGTGTGCTATTGTTTCGTTGCCCTGCACAATCAAGCCATATTGAAGCCTCAATGAGTTGAAATCAAGAGAAGGCGAGCCTAAATGGGTCAAACTGTATGCAAATTATAAACCTAGATGTGCCTAACTAAGCACCGATCGAGTGTCATAAGGACCACCTATATAGAACTTAAATGAGTCTATGCAAGGTAAGCCTTGGTTCTAATCAGGGCTGGACATAACTCCAAACCACCCAAGCAACCGCTTAGGGCTCCTGAATTTTGGGAGCCCCAAATTTTAGAGGTTGTAGTTTTTGAAGTACCAATTATTAATATTAATAGGTTTTAAGATAAATGTTATTATATATGAAGGACCTCATTTGAAAATTTTGCTTCGGGCCCCGAGAATGTCAAGACCGGCCTTTGTTCTAATTTAGTCAATTAAGACTAAGCTCAATCAAACTGTGCCAAGTTAGGGCTTTAAAGAAGCCGGTTTCAAACTCAAGCTTTCCAGGTTCGGTGAGATCATGAGCGACAACAAGTCTAGTTCCAACATTAAAAGGAAATAGCTCTGATAAAACCATTTTAGGAGTCCAAAACAAGTTTGAGTATTGGTCTTTTTCTCGGTAATCGAGATGTTTCAAGATAATTTGTTTTATACTATTATAATGACTAATATGCGAGTCCTTTACAATATATATGTGTGTGTATGTGTGATCGTTATTGTCTTAGTTCAAGTATCGAATTTTACGATTATCAAGTTTATAACAGTCAAAGTCGATTGCCCACTACAAAAAATCAATGAACTAGTCATATCAATTGCAAAAATATATATGAGAACAGCTTTAAATTATTTGAGGTTGGAAGAGTCCTTGTCGAGACCGAGCTAACATGCAATCTTCTCGTATTGTTGACGCGTGCATTCGAATTAATTTCATTTTCAAATCCCAATTGCAAGTCAAGAAGTCAAAACCCTAGCCATGCATGCATTCAGGCACGTGATTGGAATCACTGGATCCGATGTCCATTTGAAGCAAAAGGAATCACATGGATACTCCGTCATTTATTACCCACTTGTCTTCGCTTCCCAAGACTAATTTATCAAACTGCCAAAATTTGAAAAAATATTTAATAATGTGACATATGAGCAAAAAATTTTAACGAAATGGTATAGTATGGCTGAAAAAGAATGCATACCATTTGAAATGATGTCCACTTTATGCGCTCCCTTTCTCAACTCTGCATGCACGCCATTTGGAATGGAGTACATAGTACAAATGTATTTCACTTCAAATGACGTGCATGCTTATGCACTTTATTTCAAATGGAGTATATAGTATATAACATAAGCCACTTTACTCAATTTCAAATGGAGTACATAAAAAACACTCAATTTCAAATAGTACATAAGCACTTCATTGGCTTATGCACTTCATTTCAAATGGCGTGTATATTTTATGCACTTCATTTCAAATGGAGTATGTAGTACATAAGCACTCCATTTAAATGGCCTGCATTCTTAACTACGTCATTTCAAATTCGGTCTGTACTTTTCAGTTATATAGTGTGCCATTTTGCTAAAATTTTTTGTTGATATACCACATTCCTAATTTTTTTTTTCCAGATTGTGCTAGTTTGATAAATTGATCACTTCCCAAAGCAATCAATTCAAAGATGGAGAAATATTTTAAATTTAAATGTATTAAATAATATGATAAAATAAAATTATAGAATAATGGGGTAAGTTACATATTATAGTATGACGAGGTTTGATATATTATTTTTTTTTATTTCATAAACTTCGTGAAATAAATTTTGAGTTTTAAAGTTATATGTATTTAATAAAATGATAAAATAAAATTATAGACTAATGGGGTAAGTTACATATTATAGTATGACGAGGTTTGGTATATTAGTTTTTTTTTTTTTTTAATTTCATAAACTTTATAAAATAAATTTTGAGTTTTAAAGTTACATGTATTTAATAAAATATTCCAAACGATATTGTATAAGGGTGCAAAATAGATCCCTTATCTAGGTGTTCCTCACTAGCAGTGTCAAAACATTACGGGTCATTTGCAAGATGAGGAAAATAACGATTGGATAATGGAGTTATTAAAAAATAACAACAAGTTTTACACTATTTTATATCGTTATTTGAACTATTTTATTAAAAACCTTATAATTTTTATACTGAAAATTATTTTATAGAGTCAGCAGACTAAAAAAAATAAATATATCAAAACTAATGGCACTAATATGTAATCTTCTCTATATCATTAAATAATTACTTTTTTTCATTTTTTTTATAGGTAACATGGAAACGCAATACAAAACCTGACAGCAACCACCAAAAGTGGGAGTCCAAAACATTAAGAATAATTTTTTCATTAATTAGTCACTTTACTTACACATATTTAATACTTAAATTAAATATATTAATTTGATACATATAATATTGTTATTCAATGCATGGCATCCTAGTACTATAATGAAGAAATATACATCATAAATATATTCTAAGTACAAGTTTTGTAGGTGAAGTTAAAATGAGGGAGAAGATGATAATGAAGGGGTCAATGTGGACGATGTTCATGCATACGGATGGCTGGGATTTGTTGCTGATGGCGATCGGATTCATCGGGTCCGTTGGTGATGGGCTTGCCCAGCCCTTACTATTTTATGCCTCTAGCAAGTTGATGAACAATCTTGGTACCGGCTCCACTGGGAAAGCCTCCGATGCTTTGCAGCGTAATCTTAATCAGGTAAATTATTGTTTTATTGATTCTATTTGGTTGGAAGAAAGACATTTTACTTTAGTAAATATTTTCTATTTAAATAGTTTTCCTTTAAGATGTTTTTTTTATTGGGTCTATTTTCGGAAATGAATGTCACAACGTGATATTTCATTCAAGTTAAGCGTTTAGCATGCATTTGATTCATCTTATTTTAACTTATCTGTTTCAATAAGGTAAGTTGATGGTGCTATGCAGAAGAGCTTATCTACTATAGTAATCAAAATGACTTAATAATATAAATTAACTAATAATAGTAGCTAGGTAGGAGAGAATCATATAAATGACTAGTTATAAAGTGAATGGTGAAAAGTGTAGCGAACCATGGGGGTAAAAGAGGTGGTGGTAGGTTTAATGCCAGCTAATATAATCTTTTTAAAATTTTTTTCTAAAATAAGCTGTGAAAAAGATTTAATTTTGCATCTTTTTCTACTTATTTATAAAATAGCTTTTTTATTGTTCTTTTTCTCGATAACCAGTGAGCAAAGCTTGGGATACAAAAAAGGCGTCCCAGCTTAGGAGACCTGAGAGAGACCGAGCTTTTTTGTTTTTCTATATAAGCTTTGAAAAAGATTTAAAAAGATCTTTTACATCAATTAAACACAAGCTTTATAGTTAACCAGATTTCATAACTTTAGATTGTTAAAAAGTTAAACCAAAGGCAACTTTAGGTTGAAGTAAAATGACTTACTTTTCTCTTGAAAGAAAATCAGTTTTGCTCGTATTTATGGACACGAAACTTTTTTTCAAATTTGTTTGCTACTTATTTATGTAAGCAAATTTAAGAACTTTAGGGCTCGAAACAGATATTTTGAAACGAGATCGTTAATAAATATTAACATTTTTTTTGGTTCATTTATATGATGTGTTAAAACAGAATGCAATGTTACTATATTACTTGGCGGCAGCATCATTTGTCCTTTGTTTCCTAGGTGGGGCTTTCTTGTCTTCTCGTCCTTAAATTTTTTTTTTTTTTTTTCATATTTCACAATGTTAGAACTTAAATCTTGACCCATCAGCGTAAATTTTTGGAAAAATTGATTATTTAACATGGTATCAGAGCTTTCTTGATCAAGAGGTCACGAGTTCGAATCCCAACGGCTTCTCTTTCAATATCAACATAGATTAAGCATATAACGTATTGGAGTGAACATCTGTAATATCCAAACTTTAAGCCTAATGGACCATTACGTGAGGGGCATGTTAGAGTATGAAATTAGTCTTTGACCTTCACCCATCAGTTTAAGTTTTTGGGAAAGTCGGTTCCTTAACATGATATCAGAGCCTCCTTGACAAAAAGTCCATGGTTTCGAATCCCAACAGCCCCCCTTTCAATAACATGATTGAACCATAAAGTATGAGGTAGACATGTGCAATATTTACATTTCAATTACAATGAGCATTTGCGTTAAAGGGGCAAATGCTAGAGTGTAAAACCAATCCTAAACCCGACAATCAGCATAAGCTTTTGAAAAAGTTAGTTTCTTGACATAGTATCAGAGCCTCTTGACCAAAAGATCATAGTTTCGAATCCCAACAGCCTCTCTTTCAATATTAACATGATTTAACCATAAAGTATGAGGTGGACACGTGCAATATTCACGCTTCAAACTCAATGGGCATTTATGTGTATAAAACCAATCATAGACCTTCACCCATCAACTTAAGCTTTTGGGAAAGCTGGTTTCTTGACAAACAACATCTATTCCGAGTTTCAAAATTTCTCAAAAGTTTTTTTTTTTTTCCTTTTTCGTGTGCATGGGATGAAGAGGGATATTGTTGGACAAGAACAGCAGAGAGACAAGCAGCAAGACTGAGATACAAGTACATGAAGGCAATTCTAAGGCAAGAAGTGGAGTACTTTGATTTGAATGTCACTACTACTTCGGAAATAGTTACCATTGCTTCTAGTGATAGCCTCACTATCCAAGATTGCATTAGTGAAAAGGTATTCTTCACATTAAATGGTTGTCTGCGTTGTCTGCGCATCTGTTATTATTCTAGTTGACTTAGATTTTACAGATATTATTTCTTCTTTCTTTTTAAGAGTTGGAGGAAACAACTTCTCTATAAGGTAGCACCCTATAAGGGTAATATTGTGTATATTTTAGCTCCTACAGAGTTATCCATTGAGTTTATATCATATCTCTTTTATCACAGAACTCTGACTTGAAATTTCATAGTAAACTCATACACGGATCTCTTGCAGGTACCGAACTTTCTAATGAATATAGCCACCTTTGTGGGATGCTACACGACCTCATTCTTAACCCTATGGAGATTCGCAATAGTGGGGTTCCCCTTTTTAATACTCCTAGTGGTACCTGGCATGATATACGGGCGCACGTTGATGGGGTTGGCTAGGGCGCAAAGAGACGCATACAACAAGGCGGGCAACATAGTCGAGCAGGCAGTGTCGTGTATTCGAACAGTGTACGCTTTTGGAGGGGAAACCAAAACGATGCGCTCATTTTCAGGGGCATTAGAGGAGACGGTCCGGGTTGGACTCAAGCAAGGGCTAGCCAAAGGGCTGGCTATTGGGAGTACTGGGGTTAGCTTTGTGCTTTGGGGAGTCAATTCTTGGTATGGGAGTAAGCTTGTTGTGCGCCATGAGGCTAAGGGAGGGACCGTTTTTGCTGCCACTGCCACCCTCATCGTCGGCGGTCTGTAAGTACCTCGCTTGCTTTTTCCGATAATTAGCAAGAATGTTCGGGAATTTAATAAAATGGGTACTATGAAATCGGCTTCAAGGCGTGTAGCAAATTACTTCCTTTAAGACTTATTTTGTGCTTATTGAAATAGTCTTGAGATACAATGATAACTATAAGACAGAATGAATTTAGAATGGATAGACTTTCGAGACGAAAGAAGTAGAGAATAGAATGAATTTTACAACTGGTTTTTCAAATGCTTTAAAACTTGATTTGGTGAGGCTTTATACAGACCTGTAAGTGTCATTTGGGAAGAGAAACAACTCTAGTAAATGCCAATTGGGAGGGGATATAATTCTTCAAAAAATAAAACATTTCCCGAACGTCACAAAAAACCACGCAAAATAACGACAAAAACTGTCCTGCATGTCAACATAGATAACGTTTAAGCCAAAAGACATCAAATATACAAGCGAAACGCTTTATTTTGAAAATATATCATTGAGGAAACTCGTAATACAATAAAAAATATATTCATATGAGAAATGTTAAATATATCTAATTTTTATATTTGATTTGTGCATTTAACTAATCAAGGAGTCAGCAAAAAAATTATGGTTCTAATTATAAAACTAAAAATTAAACGAAATTATGATAGAAAGTCTATTCGAT
This sequence comes from Simmondsia chinensis, assembly GCA_018398585.1. Taxonomy (NCBI): domain Eukaryota; kingdom Viridiplantae; phylum Streptophyta; class Magnoliopsida; order Caryophyllales; family Simmondsiaceae; genus Simmondsia; species Simmondsia chinensis. The sequence goes on along the minus strand of JAGTTD010000008.1, from coordinate 35,011,647 downwards.
ACGAAACTGATAGTTGAGAGGATAAGCATGTTTGACGAAAATGAAAATTGGTGGGAGATCAATTCGACTCCAAGTAATATTGTCACTACAACAAAAAGGGATAAATCTCGGCGCTTTTTTTTGGAATTCTTGGCGCAAAAAAGCGCCGAGAATTTCATTATCGGCTTTTAGGACAAGCGCCGAGAAAAAAAAAACGCCGAAAAATAAAAGCGCCGAGAACACCGGCGCTTATAAGCGCCGGAATTTTTCGGCATTTTTTATTTTCGAGATTTTTCAAGTTTTTTAAATACCTTACTTTTACTTCTTAGCATAGACCTTTTGTCTATTTATTTGTGCATATTTTCCACATACACACACACATATATATATGTATATACAAAATTACTTAATAAAAAATTATCAACTAAACTGATAAATTTTTCATAAGATTCCGAATTCGACAATCAAAATATTACATCACTGTCAATTTACTTCGATAGTTCAAGACAAAATTTGAGATTTTTTCCACTCCAAATATCAACATAATTAATCTAATAACCAAAAAAAAATATATATACAATGCTAACTTAGTCAAGTACATTCTTCACAAATATATCAATCAACCGAATGAGCTTGGCGTGCTTGGAGATGCAAAAAAATTTGGGGGTTCACCGTCACCTGATCCCGATTCATCTCTACCCTGTATAGACAACACAATAGATTTAGTATATCTGATCCAAAATTTTGCTTCACATGGTAAATTCATATAGTTCCCCAAAAGTACCAATCCCAATGCCACCTTTTGTCTCAATCATTCACATCATCAATTTCATTATTTACAAAGGATTAGAAAGGCGATTATTTGCATTATAGTACAAACAAATACAAATTAAATAGATTATCTTACCGGATCAGCAACCGCAGTAATAATTGCTCGACCTTCTGCTATCATTTCATATGATGCTTGGCCAGAAGAAACAGCATCATAGATGGGTAGGAGCCTTCTCATTTGCTGCTTTACATTGGCCAATTCTATTTTCATATTTTGTAATTCGACATGATCACCGGTACGGTCGAGTCCCTTTTTCTTTAGTTCACCCCTGACTCCGTATATATCACTCCTCTTCACGCCAAATCCATAGCCTACCGCTCGATAGCCCGGATTTTCCTGTTCATACATTAGCTCTGCAAATACTTCCTCCTCGATTTCTGATCAAGGTCTGGAAGAAGATCCAAGTCGAGCCTCAACTATTTCTCTAGCTGTATCCTACAAAGAAGAGAAAAAGACATTAAATACATTTAAATTAAAAGAAATGTGAGATAATAATAAAACCCACCATAAATTCTTGTGAAACCGTGTTCTCAAAAAAGCCACCACTTTTCCTGGTATGAGTTTCTTGGTAAAACTCTATACTCGTGGGCTTCCTCCCTTTATTAATTTCCTACAATCAACACGTCAATATAAGTCTTAACTAATTTAACAGGTAGATAGTAATAATACACTAAACATATACTTAAGTCCTTACAAAACTATCTCTTTTATTGGCATAACTTGTTGAACCAGTCGTGTGAAACTGATTCTGCTTGGCACGTGCTTCTTTGCCGCATTTACTCTTCTCCTGACATTGGAAATCAACATCAATCCAAGAAAAACTTTACATTCATAATCAATATCAATCTGCTTCCCCCTTTTTGACCAATCAAAAATTACTTAAAAAGAAATTGTTTTACCTTGCCTTGTGGAGAAAACCAAAAATGTACCAAAGTTATCCATTGGTCACGATTAACTCCTTGTGGCACTGTTGCAATAACTTTGGCCTCAGTTTTGTTCCCTTGGCAATATTGTGCTTTCAAGCTCGTCTTGTAACCCCTCCACATTTTGCCAAGATGCTGTAGTATTGATTTATCAATCAATACATCACTGGGCATTGAAAATTTTCCCTAAAACATAAAATCCAACAATAATGTTACAAAAAGGCAAAGGAATAAAACCTTAATTAATACAATGATAAAATTCAAAAACTTCAGACATAGATATTATATCATATATATAAAGTAAACTTCAGACATAAATAATACTTACTCGGATAACCTAGCTTCTGCTTTGTATTGGTTATTCATTGTACGCCAATCCCTTACTCCGAGCGGACAAAACCGTCCCGTTTTTGCAACCTCTCCAATAAACCGGATCAACAAATCGCCACCCTTTCTAATTGGTTGGCGTAGGTCATTGAACCGCACAATAATTCTTACACATTCAGGAAGATGCCATACTTCCTTAACTGGTATCGTCCTTAAGGTACTCAAGTTACCTTGGCCATCTATTAACGATTAAGATATACCATTACTTTTCTAATTGATTGAAAAATTATTACCATAATTAATGCTATAAAATTGAAAACATTTACCGATAAGTTGAAGTAGCTCCCTCTCATCAAATGGCACGTCAGTGGACCAAACACCAGCTTCCCTGACTGGTCCCTCTGCTTCAGATGTTGACAAAATGAAACTAACATATATGGACAAAATAAAACAACACGTAACATTATTTCACAACTCTAAAAAAACAAAGATCAAATCTCGCCTAGATCATACAAGTCCCTAGGTTTAGTCTTAATGACATGATACCATCCCTTTTGCATCTCATCTTGAATATAGAAAACTTGCTTTGCTTGAGATGAGATGACAAATGGATCATCTTTCAACAATCGACCCGTATGCATCAACTTAGAGAAGTTCACACAAGCACCATCATTTCTAAATGTTCTTAAGCCCCTATTTATATCTACCCAATCACAACGAAAAATGACAACTTTACAACTCCCATAATAATCTAGTTCATATATGTCTGTCAATTTGCCATAGTAAACTTGTCCATCAGCTACGACCATGACCCCAGAATTTTGTGTCCTCATATAGCGTTCACGGTCTTCTGTATGAAACTTGTATCCATTAAGGACAAAGCCCTTCATTCTTTTAGCATACTGATTTAGCCCACCAGCTAAAGCCCTTCTCAATTGGCCTTCTTCGGTAGTTGTATCAATTTTGTGCACCTTAATAGAATAAAAGGTAGTATCAAAATTAATGGTGAATATATAATATCAACTTCACCATCGAATAAAATATACTAACCTGGTTTTGAAGCCACTCTGAAAACTCTTCAACAATCCACTAATTTTCTAATGTTGCATTAGATCGACCTCTATGGAAATATGCTCATCGTTTTTCACTTAAAAATTCACTATAATAAGGAAATTATTAGCAGGTTGAACAAAAATAGTTAATATTGACAAAGTTGCTTCTATTAACACTTACTCACGAAGTTCCTTGATTTCATCTAGCTGAAGTAGCACATAACGATGCGCTTGTTCCTTACTTCTCATATCAAGGCGAACAATTTTCTCTTTTCCAATTGCACGACCCCCAGACTTTAACAAGTATTTACCCATACTTGAACCATTATCATCATTTCTTTTGGGTCTATTAAAAATGGTCGTAGCACCTTCTAAGTATCTAGAACAAAATGTAATAGTCTCCTCCATGATGTAGCCTTCAGAAATGGACCCTTCTGGCCGCGCCTGGTTACTTACGTATGCTTTCAAATGGGACAAATACCTTTATTACATAAATATAAACAACACGTGAGATCAATTACTGGATGCCAAAAATGAGAGATAAAAGTAAATGAAGCATTATCGGCTAACCTTTCAATCGGATACATCCATCAAAAGTGAACAGGCCCACCAAGCTTAGCCTCCTCTACTAAATGAATTAGTAGATGAACCATGACTGTGAAAAATGTAGGTAGAAATTCCATCTCCATCTCACAAAATGTAAGAATAATGTTCGATTGTTGAAGATCGAGCATATTTGGGTCGAGGGTCGTAGAACACAAGTATTTGAAAAAGGAAGACAAGTCTGAAAGCAACTCAATGACTTGTGTGGCATTGGATGCTCGTAAAGCTACAGGAAGAATATCTTGCATAAGAACATGGTTGTCATGACTCTTAAGGTTTAAGAGTTTTCTTTGTTTCAACTTCACACATCTGGAGATGTTAGATCCATATCCATCTGGGACCCTAAGTTTCTGTAGAACTCTTAGAAACCGTTCTTTATCATTTGACGACATATAGTAAGAAGCTGGAGGCATGTACGGATCTCTATTAGGACGAGATTGTAGCCAAAGATGTGGCTTTATGTTCCTTCCTTCAAGGGCCCGTCTTGCCTTTTCATCATCTCTAGTCTTTCTCTCCATATGTAACAGCGTCCCCAGAACATTATCACACACATTTTTCTCTATGTGCATGACATCTAGATTATGTCGAAGGAGATTGTACTCCCAATATGGCAAGTCAAAAAATATGATTTTTTTCTTCCAAAGCACTTTCTCATTGTCCACTCTTTCTATTGAACTGTCTATGTGGTGCCTTTCTCTTTTCTTCTTACTAGTCTTTTGGGTTTTTTCGTACTTGTAACGAACTTGTTCTTGTGCTTTCAAGATATCAGTCCCTGATGCAGGAGTAGGAGCACAAGCATACTCCGTTGTCCCATCAAACAATTGACTCCGAGATCGAAAAGGGTGATTATTAGGTAACCATTTACGGTGTCCATTATAGCAAATCTTGCCCCCAAACTTATAAGAATGTGTATGTTCAGTGCAATAAGGACAAGTTGTGTAGCCCTTTGTACTCCAACCAGACAACATAGCATATGCAGGAAAGTCATTGATAGTCCACATTATAGCCCCCTGCATCCTAAAGTTTTGTCCACTATAGGCATCATATGCATTAATACATTCCCATAAAAATTTCAACTCATGCAGCAATGGTTGTAGGTACACATCAATGTCAAGTCCAGGGCCCGATTTCCCAGGAATAATCGAAGAAAGAATGAATGACGATTGCTTCATACATAGCCATGGGGGTAAGTTGTACGGGATCAACACCACTGGCCATGTACTATAAGTAGTATTCATAAGACGGTACGGATTGAAGCCGTCACTAGCAAGACCAAGCCTAACACTACGAGGATCTGAAGAAAACTTCGGATACCGAGCATCAAATGCCCTCCAAGCTAAGCCATCTGCAGGATGCCTTAATTTCCCATCCTTCAAACGGTCTATCTCATGCCATCTCATATCTTCGGCTGTTTTAGATGACATGTATAATCTTTTGAGCCTTGAAATCAAGGAAAAATACCGCATAACCTTAGCGGGCTCTCCTTTCTTGGTTGACATAGTTTCATCACTACAACTGTCATCTTCCTTACCCTTAACTGTCTTCCATCTTGAGGTACCGCATGTATGACAACTCTCTTTTTCAGACATTTCACCCCAATACAACATACAATTATTTGGACAAGCATGAATCTTTTCATATACAAGACCCAACTCATTGATCATTTTCTGAGCTTCATAATAAGATGATGGAAATACCATAATTTGGGGAAATGCATCAACAAGAAGTCTTAGCAACATCGTGAAGGACTCAGCAGACCAACTATGCATACATTTCAAGTGAAACAAGTGCAAAAGAAATGACAATTTGGAGAATGCGCTACAGCTTGGATATAGTTCTTCATTAGAAGCTTCCAATATCTTCTTATACTTGGCTTTCTCCTCAAGAGATTGGTTGGGTTGTTCAAGAGGAACTTGGTCCGACCAATCATGTTCATCAGACAAATGGGGTTGACTTGTGGAGGGAGGAATATCAACTCCGATACTTTCTCGTAGTAATCCACCAATATCATCTCGCCCTATGGCCCTTCCCTCATTATTATTGGTAGATGTTTGACTATTGCATCTCAATTGTTGAACAATATCTTCTTTTCTATGAAAAATCCATTTCTTATACTTTGGCCAAAAACCCTTAAAAAGGATATGATATTCCACATCTTCTAATGAGAACCATTTGGCTACTTTGCATTTATTACATGGACATCGAGTTTTTCCTTCTATAAGGTTTTCTTTAGCCAACTTAATGAATTCAATGACACCATCAATATAAGCTTGACTAATCCTTGGTTGCATGATCCAACTCGTATCCATATCTCTAAATATTAAGTAGTGCAATCAAATTACCTAAAAATTGAAAAAAGATAGAGTTCATAAGACAAATATTTAATCAACCAATCAAAATATATACAAATACAAAAACAAATAATTAATGGGACTTAGGAGAAGTTAGAAATTAAAGTAAGATACATGAGTTCCTTATAATCAATTTTAATCCTCTAATGTGAAGGATCCATCTAAACAAGGAATACAGCAACAAAGTTTTATTTTTTCAAATTTAAAAATTATGAAATTGATATCTAATCTCCCTGACATTAACAAATTGAACTCACAAGCGCCACCAACACATAATTGTAAACATCAATCAAACACAGTAACACAAGAATTTCGTCAAAACAACATTTTTTTGTATTAATCAATTGAAATGATGAGATGCAACGATAGAATCATTCGAACCATAGCATTAAGGATGCGCATGAAGCAGGGGAAAGTGTGAAACGGTGATAATACAAAACTATAATAAAACTACTTCAACCAACTCAAATGATATAACACTTGTAGAAGAATAAGCAGTCCAATAAAAATAAAAACCGAAATTAGGGCAAGGACATCACATACTAACAGCAAAGCAAGAGCAACTGTGAAATCGGAAGGTGAGGGTGAGAGACGAACGCTGGCGGCAACGGTGAGAGGCGAACCCGGTCGGCGACGGTGAGCCGAAGCCGAGCGGCGACGGTGAGAGGCGAACCCGGGCGGCGACGGTGAGAGGCGAAGCCGGGCGCGACGGTGAGAGGCGAAGCCGGGCGCGACGGTGAGAGGCGAAGCCGGGCCGCGACGGTGACAGGAGAACGCCGGCGGGAGATCAATTCGACTCCAAGTAATATTGTAATGGTATCTTTTAGAGGTGGTTAACGGGCCCGCTTGGAACCCGACCCAGCCCAGCCTATTTGGGCCCGACCTAGGCCTGCATGGGCATGGGCATGGGCCTGGGCCCAGCCCATTGGGGCCTTTTGCCCCCAATATTTAGTGCCCGTTTAGACATTATATTTTATTTTATGATTGTATTTTATATTTATATTATTATAATTGTATTTTTTAATAAATTATACAACAACAACAACAATCCCAGTGTCTGCAAGGGCTCCCGCAAAAGCACAGTCTAGTGGGTAGATGTACGCAGCCTTCCTCCTTCAGGGGGCTACCCTGAATAAAGGCTGTTTCCGAGGACCCCCAACCTGAGAGGCTGGTCCGTAGCATAGAGCACGTGACCTGGCAGCAAGAGAGCAACAAAGTAATAACATATTTTAAATATAATATATTTAAAATATATTTGTAATTTTATAACGTACTATTATATTATTATAGTTGCATTTTTTTCAACAAGTTATAATACATTTCATTTTATAAAATACATTCGTAATTTTATAGGACATTATTACTGTTGTATTATATATATATCTTAAAGGAAAAGGGGGGGCCCGGGGGCCAAGGTGAGGCCCAGGCCCGGTCAGGAACCGGGTCGGGATCAGAGCTAGGCCCTTGGGCCCGGCCAAGCCCGATCCACGACCATCTCTAGTACCTTCATTAATGGTAAAAGAACTAATTTTGATATACAATTAAAATATACAATCACGTGGAATTGACTCCTTGGATCCTAAACAGATAAAAAGAGCATCAAAACGCTAAAATTGTTGTGTGTTTGATTTTCATATACTAAGTTTTTAAATATTTCTTCAACCCATAACTCACATGTTTTCACATTATATAGAGCGCTTGGATCGGCTATCTCAAATCTCAAGTACTTCGCAGAAGGAGCATCGGCTGGAGAACGCGTAATGGAAGTAATAAAGAGAGTACCAAAAATCGATTCAGAAAACACGGAAGGCATTAAACTAGAAAATGTTGTTGGTCACATTCAATTCAAGCATGTACACTTTGCATATCCATCAAGACCTGAAAGCGTTATCTTTCAAAATCTAAGCCTTGACGTTCCGGCTGGGAAGGTGGTGGCACTAGTCGGAGGAAGTGGGTCAGGAAAATCGACAGTGATATCGTTGTTGCAACGATTTTACAACCCCCTAGGCGGGGAGATACTATTAGACGGGGTTGCGATAGACAATCTACAATTAAAGTGGCTAAGGGCACAAATGGGGCTCGTGAGCCAGGAGCCAGCACTATTTGCTACTACAATAAAGGAGAACATACTTTTCGGCAAAGAGGATGCTACATTGGAAGAGGTTGTCGAGGCTGCTAAAGATTCCTATGCTTATGATTTCGTTTGTCAATTACCTATGGGTTATGACACTCAGGTATGTGATCCCTTGAATTCTTCAACTTACATATATTTGGCACTGTTTTCTAGTATTATTTACATCATAGGTCTATATTATTCGTTCGTCTTATCAACTTAGTTTTCATACTCTCGTTTGTGTCAATTTAAGTCTCTGCTTAGAGTAAATTAAGTTGACTGATGAGTTAATACTAGGTTACTTGTATCTAATATGACCGAGCTATTCAAATTTATGTCATTTACTTAACTTTAGTTTCAAAGTAATATTAAATTGGCACAATTTGAATTATACAAAGACTAAATGGAATAAATTTACACAATGAATAATATACAAGTGTCGTTAGCATAAATAACCTTGTTTCAGTTTAAAGTTTTTGACTCTCCAAGAAATTAGATTTCGAAAATGATTTTTTTTTTTTTTTTTTTTGTTGTTTGTCTTTTTTGCTTTCAGTTTTTTTCGTTATTTCAGTTAAAGAAAGTAGAAATAAAAATTGTTTCCAAAACTAAATTTTAGCTTCTAATTTCATAGTTATTTAGAATTTCGTATCTAAATTTTTTAGCAAAATAGAAAAGTTACATTGAAGTTGCGTAAAGAATTGATATAACTATAGGTGTGATTGCTAATCCAATTAAAATTAAACTGTTAAGTTTGGTGCAATAGTTCAGCTACCCACCCTTAAGCATGAGTTTTTAAGCTATTGATGAGATGATGAGATTCGAACCCAAGACCTCATGCTTGGAGTGTGGATAGTCTAACCATTACACCAAACCCAACAACTCTTTAGTATTCAATAACATGCCACCATTTATTTTCGATAATTAACGAGCAAAAACTCAAGATACAAGACAAGACGCGCCTACAAAAGTTGGGCCTCGGAAAAAGCGCTACCATACTATCTCCCATATTGTCACTCCTTCAAAGATTCTATAGACGTATGAACATATAAAATGCACACTTCTTTATTGATACTTGAACATTAACTCTCTTTTATTTGTTAGGTAGGAGAGCGAGGAGTCCAATTATCAGGAGGACAAAAACAAAGAATATCAATAGCACGAGCAATAATCAAACGACCTCGTATCGTTCTCCTTGATGAGGCAACGAGTGCGTTAGACTCTGAGTCAGAACGAGTTGTCCAAGAAGCGATTGACAAGGCCACTATTGGTCGGACCACTGTGATCATAGCACATCGCCTTTCCACCATTCGTAATGCAAATGTGATCGCAGTGATCCAGAATGGCCAAGTCATGGAAGTTGGCTCCCATGATGAGTTGATCCAATACGATAATGGGTTCTACACCTCACTCGTTCGCTTACAAAAACTTGAAAAATGCAAAAATCAAGACACAAGTGAACCATCTAACCCATCAAAAACACCTTCTATAGTCAACAATGATATTGCAAAGGATACAATTTTGAGTCAGTCGAGTTCAGCCAACTCGTCATCCACATCAGCTCATGATCACATGAGTGCAAACACAAAAAACCAAACTTCACAAGCGCCATCATTCAGGAGACTACTGATTCTGAACCTACCCGAGTGGAAGCAAGCCAGTCTAGGCTTGTTCAGTGCACTGGCTTACGGTGCAGTCCAACCAATCTATGCATTTGTTCTAGGATCCATGGTCTCGGTCTACTTTTCGCAAGACGAGGACGAGATCAAGAGCAAAGCCAAGGCATATGGGTGTTTCTTCATAGGGTTGGCTATATTGTCCATAATTCTAAATGTGAGTCAACACTACAACTTTGCATACATGGGAGAGTACTTGACAAAGAGAGTAAGGGAGAGAGTATTGGCAAAGATACTCACCTTTGAAGTGGGTTGGTTTGATCAAGATGACAACTCCACTGGTGCTGTTTGCTCTAGGCTTGCTAAGGATGCCAATATGGTATGTCTTCTTCTCTTTTTTTATTTCCGATAATTAGCGACAAAGCCGCAATAAAAATCGACCACTCATACAAACGAACCCTAAGTTAACCTGTATAAAGACGGGGATCAGAAGCGACAAGTACGGTACAACATCTCAAATCAAGAAACCAAGATTAAAAGCGACAAGCATGTCATCTTAACTATTACTAAGCATTTTAGACATTGATTATGACCCAAAAGTAGCACAAGTAGCAATTTGAAGTCCCCGAATTAATGTTTGTTTTCCCTTAAACCCTCAAGGTCAGCCCTATGATTTACATAGTGTATACTATTATGCATATTCCTTCTCACTTTGTTTCTTTTTTTTTTTTTGTGTTTAACTGACTCTATTTGATACCAAATTTGCTCGTACTTATATTTTGGTCTATTTTTGGTTGGAAGGAAGACATATTTTCCTTTCACCAAATATTATCATTTTCTCTCTGTAGTTTTTAGCTTTTGAGAAATTAAAAATTGGATTTTGAAAACAATTTTTTTCTTGTTTTCGATTTTCTATTTCCACGTTCCCTTGAAAGTAGCAATCATAAACCATACAGAAAATCTTTTCCAAAATACGATTAAAGTTTCTAAAAAAAGCGAAAACTACAAGAAAAAATAATACCGAATAGACGCTTAACAAAAAGTACCTTTCATTCAAAAATTTTTTTATATGGCTTATAAAATTGGTTTCTCCATGACTTTGTTATTAGTTAACTTTTTTTTTTAATAATTGAGGGTTCTGAAGGGTGACCTCCTGGGAAGTCCCCATGTTGCACCCCTCACATTGTGGGTTCTCGGAAATAGCCTCTCTTCAGGGTACCCTGCTTAGGCGGGAGCTCTTGGGGCATGGAAAATGTTGCTTTTTTTCTTTTTTTTTTAATAATAATTGGGTTGATACTCCGCATTCATACAATGTAGACAAGAATGAGCTATGTCTGTGAATAGGCCCTTAGTAATCAAAAGAAACATCAAAAGAAGTCATAATACAAGATAGGAGGAGACAGAGGCTCGTCAAACAATGATTGTGCATGGATTAGGAAACTCGACTCGCCTTTATCAGATACACAAAACAATAAGAAATGCTTTAATACCTAGTACACACTTTCTCATGGCTGCACTATGCGAGTCTGTTTATTGATAGGCCTCTTAGTGTTTTCTTTACCTTCTAAAAAAAAAAACTTTCACTTGGCTTCACTTCACACCGCTAGTAAAGGACCATATAGCTAACACTTAACACATTTAAAGTTTTAAATTTATTGTAAGGCGAAAATACCCAAGATTTGGATTCGATTTAGATACTAAAATGAAATTTGAAAAGCAAATAACAAGGCAAAAGGAGAACGAGCAACGAAGACAGCGGTATTTATGTGAAAAACCCTCAAAGAGATGGAAAAACCACGGGCGGTGGTAGAGAATATCTATTGATCGAAATTGTGGAGTATTACAAGAGGATTCTTCACTCTTTCTCTCTCTCTCTCTTTGAAAAATGGCTCTAACCCTAAGAAAAGATAAGAAGAAAATATATATAGTACAAGAGAAAAACCCTAAAAACTGAGAAATCAGGTACAACCTAACCCAGATAAAAAGGTCCATACCCGGTTTCTCTTCTCCAGCATAGACCTTTGTTCAAAATCAAGACAAAAATTTGAGACACAACCCAACAATTATACATCTGAAGCATGATCTTTTTAATTTTGCAGGTGCGATCACTAGTGGGTGACCGAGTGTCTCTTTTGGCTCAAACCTTTTCAAGTGTGACTCTTGCTTGCATTGCAAGCCTAATCCTAGCTTGGCGGTTAGCCCTTGTGATGATATCAGCCCAACCCCTTATAATATTTTGCTTCTACACAAGGAGAGTTCTTCTGAAAACTATGTCCAAGAAAGCCACAAAAGCCCAAGATCAGACTAGCAAGCTAGCCCAAGAAGCTGTGTCCAATTTTCGGCCCATTACGGCGTTCTCATCGCAGGCTCGGATCCTTAAAATGTTGGACCAGGCCCAACAGGGCCCATTAAGAGAAAGTGTTCTACAGTCATGGTATGCAGGCTTTGGGCTTGGACTTTCCCAGGCTCTAAAGCCATGCATTTGGGGGCTATCTCTATGGTATGGTGGCAAGCTTGTTGTTCAACATCAGATTAACTTGAGAGAGCTATTTGCTAGCTTCTTCATGGTAATGGCTACTGGTAGGATCATTGGTGAGGCTGGAAGCATGACTACTGATATCGCCAAAGGGGCCGATTCTGTGGGCTCGATCTTCGCGGTTCTGGACCGTGAGACCCGGATCGAGCCCGAGAGTGGAGATGGGTCCCATCCTGAGAAAATTATGGGTGTTGTGGAGATTCGAGACGTCGATTTTGCATACCCAGCAAGGCCTAATGTAATGATATTCAAAGGCTTTTCATTGAAAATTGAGGCAGGCAAATCAACTGCCTTGGTGGGCCAAAGTGGGTCTGGTAAATCAACTATTATAGGGTTAATTGAAAGATTTTATGATCCAACAAGAGGGACTGTGGAAATCGACGGTCGAGATGTAAGATGTTACAATCTCCGGTCACTAAGAAGGCACATAGCATTGGTGAGCCAAGAGCCAACATTATTCGGTGGTACCATTAGAGAGAATATTGTATATGGTGTGCTTAATGTGGATGAGTCTGAGATAATCGAGGCAGCTAAGGCAGCCAATGCTCACGAGTTTATCACAGTGCTAAAGGATGGGTACAACACGTGGTGCGGGGACAAGGGAGTACAACTATCGGGTGGACAAAAACAAAGAATCGCTATAGCTAGGGCCATTTTGAAGAACCCGTCGATGTTACTCTTAGATGAGGCGACCAGTGCCCTTGACAGTCGATCAGAGAAGGTGGTGCAGGACGCACTTGAGCGTATAACAGTGGGTAGGACCAGTGTGATTGTTGCTCATAGGCTGAGTACCATACAAAATTGTGATGAAATTATTGTGCTTGACAAAGGTAAGTTAGTAGAGAAAGGGACACACACTTCTCTCCTAGATAAGGGTCCAAATGGGGCGTACTACTCACTAGTCAACCTGCAGAGAACACACAGCGATGCAGTTGATTCTGTTGATTAAATAAGGTTAGGAAATTTTAAATGAGTTACTTTTGCAATGTGATACCTTATGGTATATAGTATTGTTGGTGATTCTAATATTGCAAACTTAAATCTCGACCGTCGATTCTTTATTAACTAAGATCTAAGTGCCAACAAAAGCAAAGAAAGTACAACAGCAACGACAACAAATTCAGTTCCACAAGAGCTTCTGCCAATGTACGGTATAGGGGGTGAGATGTACGCAATTTTACCTTTTTAGGGTACTACCCTAAAGAAAGGTTGTGTCTGAGTACCCCAAAAGCAAAAAAAGTAATTATATTACAAAACTTTCCCTATGCAATGCACGATTTACAAGTGACTGGATTTTAAACAATTGAATTTGTATATTAACATTGATCAAAAGTAATTAGATTACTGTCATAATATTAAATTTCTATGCACAACCCACAGAGTTGGTACATAGATACACACGTAAATCTAAGTAGGGTTTCATTTTAAAACTGATTGGTAATAGGTGAGGTAATCCACTAGACTTATAAATTGATCTATTTACCCGCACAACTCCTATGTGAAATTTAAACTTTAACTCACATATGAAGTTCTTACTCTTACCACGTAAACAAGATAGTATTTGCATGTTTAATATAGAGTTATTTACACTATGAATCCCTTGTGTTTCTATTTTTGTTCAAATTAATCCCTCATTTTTTTTTATCTTATTTAAATTGATCACTCGTCTTTTTAAATTTGTTAAAATTAGTTCATCATCTTTTCTTTTATTTAAAATGATCCCTGTATTTTATTTTATTACAAAATTAATCCCTCATCTTTTTAATTTTACCTAATTTTGGTCATAATATGAGGTATTAATTTTGTCATAAAATAAAATATAATGGACCATTTTGGGGGGGGAAAAAAAAAAGAAACTAATTTGAACAAATTGAAAAAACAAGGAACCAAAGGTGTAAATAACTCGTTTAACATAAGATGCTGAAACTACCTTTGATGAAGCATTTCCAGACTTGATGGTCACCAATAGTGAGTCGATCCGACGCGACCTAATCCACCTAAACCTAAGAGAGAAGATGGCTTTAGATAGGGCATGATGGAGGGCTAGCATAAAGATAATGGATGTGGCAGCGTAGAATAGTGCGTCGAGTGACTAGTAGTTTAAGATTTTTAGGCAGCCATAACCCCAGATAGTACACTTATCTGCTATTTAGTGTTTTCCGATTACTCGACTTTTATTGGCCATGTACTATTGGCTTTATTATATGCCTGTAGTTGTCTCCTGTAGGGTATATTTATAGTGCTAGTCTTATGAGGAGTCCAAAGCTGATGCTTGTAGCTTCTATGATCTACAGGATACCATGTTGGTATGACGACTCGATCTTCAGGTTGGGAGTCTGCGGAAACAGCCTCTCTTCTACCCAGAAGGGGGAAGGCTGCGTACATCCACCCCTGACCCCGCTCGTGCTGGAGCCTCTTTGGCACTGGTACTGTTGTTGTTGTATGGTCACCAATAGTGAAGATAAAGGGAAGATCAAACAAGAAAATAGGCTGAAATTAGGCGAAAACCCTAATTTTCCTGAAGAACGATGATCGGTAACAAATCGACAACATCTGGAACGATTTTACTAAATTTAGCAGCGATACCATAACAATATATTAGAGGAGAGATGTAAAACAAAACAAAGTGGGAGAAATCAACATAAACATTGTTCCTTCGACCTAGATGAACGAAGTAAAAGAGTGAGCAAAAAATTGAAGTACATGACTTGTTGTTATACAAAATTGCATGAATGAAGTGTTGCACAACGGGATAAAGAAGGATAAGGATAATAACAAGTAAATTTGTAATTTTATTCGACATTTAAAGATAATGAAAATAATAATATAATGGGGGTAAACGTTGCTCCTTTTATTTCTATTTTTCTTACCCCAAATTAGGAGTAAAGGGCCAAAGCCCTCCTCGCCCAAATGATTGGGTAGGCGTTTGCCACCTATGGGATCCAGTGTTCGAGGTCCGGCATCCCTTCTTTCCCTACCTTTAAGGTGTTTGTACTGTTCAAAAAAAAATTAGAAGTAAAGAGGAATAAGTTAATTTTTTAATTTAGTTATAAATTTTTTTACTTTTATCTTTTTATATAAAAATAACTTATTTATCTTTCTTAATTTGACGTTTAAATTTAAATAAGTGTAAGATTTTATCTTATTTTCTCCTCTTTATTCCATTTACCTAATTCACAAATAAGGGAGCTGCTTGCAACGGTGCCCCATATTTGAAGCCTCATTTTTTAAAAATGGGGCTTCTCTTCTTCAACTGTGTCCCATTTTTAAAGCCCTATTTTTTATATATTTTAATAATTAATGTTATTTATACTATTTTAATTAATTCAAGACAAAAGATAAAAATGCATTAAAAATAAATGTAATTAAAAAATAATTAATTATAATGAGAGAATGAATTAAAATTATGAAAATTAAAATTTATATTGATAAAATATAACTAAAAATGAATAATTAAATTAAAAAAATTGCTCAAATTTAATACATAAAAATTTATTAATATTTAAAATATATTTTAAAATAAAATTTAATATATTTTATTAATTAAAAATAAATAAAAAATCAAAATTATTAAAAAACGAAAATGGGGCTTCAGGATTGAGGCCACATAAATGGGAGCCCCAATTTTTTAAAAATTTTGGGTCCCCAAAAAAAATGGGGCACCATTGGAGAGAGCCTAAGACTTAATAAGAAGGAAGGATCTAGAAAAAGCCTGACGTGGCAAGGAAATGAATAAAACAAAAAAAAAAAAAAAATTTCTAAAACTACCTCCAATAAATCATAACAGAAAAAAAAATTGTAAAATAATATATAAAACGTAAATGGTGTATTGTAAGAGTCTCAAACTTGCTAGATGAAAAATTAGTCCAAAATTGATGCACTCCTGTCCAATTTCTAAGGAAAATCATACGGTTTGGACCCCTCACCCCCACCTTATTCTTTTTTAGACCCCCTTAACCATAACTATACCTTTTTGGACAAAAATGCCCTCCCACCTCACCCCCCTCATCCGTCCTCTCTCTCTCTCCCTTTCTCTCTCCTCATTTAATACAAGGCAGGCAAAAGAACACTTTTTTGACTTTTTTCACTCTTCCTTTTCTTCATTTTTTTTTCTTTTCGAATTTTTTTGTCAAAAAAAATATTATTTCCAAATTTGCTCTTTCTTCTTATTCCCTCCCAAACCTTATTTAGGTGTGTTTCAAGTAATTAGTGGTGTCTGAAATAAAATCATACACTATGTATGATGCATTATAATGCTGTAAAGTGAACTTATTCAGGTGTATTTCAAGTAATTAGTGGTAAATGACTTATCATACACAATGTATGATAGGTTATAATGGCATAAAATTAACTTTTGCTGTTTTTTTCAAGTAATTAGGGGTACAGTGGTCTGAAATCGAATCATACAGTGGGTATGATGCGTTTTAATGGTGTAAAATAAACTTATTCAGGTGTATTTCAAGCAATTAGTGGTAAATGACTTGTCATACACAATGTATGATAGATTTTAATGGCATAAAATCAACTTTTGCAGTTTTTTTTATGTAATTACTATTACAGTAGTCTGAAATCGAATCATACACTGAGTATGATGCGTTTTAATGGTGTAAATTAAACTTATTCAGGTGTATTTCAAGCAATTAGTGGTAAATAACTTATCATACACAATGTATGATAGGTTATAATGACATAAAATCAACTTTTGTTATTTTTTCAAGTAATTAGGGGTACAGTGGTTTGAAATCGAATCATACACTGGGTATGATGCTTTTTAATGGTGTAAAATGAACTTATTCAGTTGTATTTCAAGAAATGAGTGGTAAATAACTTATCATACACAATGTATGATAGGTTTTAAGGGCATAAAATCAACTTTTGCTATTTTTTCAAGTAATTACTGATACAGTGGGCTGAAATCAAATCATACAATGGGTATGATGCGTTAAAATGGTTTAAAATGAACCTTTTCAGGTATGTTTCAAGTCATTAGTGGTAAATAACTTGTCATACACAATGTATGATAGGTTATAATGGCATAAAATCAACTTTTGCTATTTTTTTCAAGTAATTAGGGGTACAGTGGTCTGAAATCGAATCATAAGTATGATGCTTTGTAATGGTGTAAAATACACTTATTCAGGTGTATTTCAAGCAATTAGTGGTAAATGACTTATCATACACAATGTATGATAGGTTTTAATGGTATAAAATCAACTTTTGCTGTTTTTTCAAGTAATTACTGTTACAGTGGGCTGAAATTGAATTATACACTAGGTATGATGCGTTTTAATAGTGTAAAATAAATTAATTCAGGTGTATTTCAAGCAATTAGTGGTAAATGACTTGTCATACACAATGTATGATAGGTTTTAATGGTATAAAATCAACTTTTGCTTTTTTTCAAGTAATTACTGTTACAGTGGGCTGAAATCGAATCATACAATGGGTATGATGCGTTAAAATAGTTTAAAATGAACCTTTTCAGGTATGTTTCAAGTAATTAGTGGTAAATGACTTATCATACACAATATATGATAGGTTATAATGACATAAAATCAACTTTTGCTATTTTTTTCAAATAATTAGGGGTACAGTGGTCTGAAATCGAATCATACACTGGGTATGATGCGTTTTAATGGTGTAAAATGAACTTATTCAGGTGTATTTCTAGCAATTAGTGGTAAATGACTTATCATACACAATGTATGATAGGTTTTAAGGGCATAAAATCAACTTTTGCTGATTTTTTCAAGTAATTACTATTACAGTGGGCTGAAATCGAATCATACAATAGGTATGATGCGTTAAAATGGTTTAAAATGAACCTTTTCAGGTATGTTTCAAGTCATTAGTGGTAAATAACTTGTCATACACAATATATGATAGGTTTTAATAGCACAAAATCAACTTTTGCTGATTTTTTCATGTATTTAGTGGTACAGTGGTGTGAAATTAGATCCTACACTGTGTATGATCCCTTAAAAAGGTGTATAATGAACTTTTTCAGGTATATTTCAAGTAATTAGTTGTAAATAACTTGTCATACACAATGTATGATAGGTTTTAATGGCATAAAATCGACTTTTGCAGGTTTTTTCAAGTAATTACGGTTACAGTGGTCTGAAATCGAATCATACACTGGGTATGATGCGTTATAACGATGTAAATGACCTTATTCAGGCGTATTTCTATCAATTAGTGGTAAATAACGTATCATACACAATGTATGATAGGTTTTAATGGCATAAAATCAACTTTTGCAGGTTTTTTCATGTAATTATTGTTACAGTGGTCTGAAATCAGCTTATATACTTGTATTTCAAGTTTTATTGGTGTATGATGCACTTTATACACTGTGTATGATGGGTTATATTTGTGTAAAATCAACGTATATTTGTGTATTTTTGGGATGTGTATTTAGGAAAAAAATATACAATTTCAATAAAATAATCCGTACGATTTTCCTTTAAAAAGGCCCTTCCATTCAACCCCCCAACCCGTCCCCTTTCTTTCTCCTCATTTAATGCGCAGCCGATTACTGTACTTTAGCCCCTCCCCACTCCATTTTCTCTCTCTTCATTTAATGCAAAAGTACATATTTTTACTTTATGTCATGTAACTTGCTTCTCACTCTATCCCTCCCTTCTTCTCATTTCCCGCCCATTTACTCACCTCTTATTCATAGTATTTGTTATTTTTCTCTTAATCTGAACTCCCCAAGTCCATTTTTCTCTCATTTTTCTCTCAATCTGCTACATTGGGCCCTCGGAAGAAGAAGAAGAAGAAGCCGTTTTAAGATCGTGTTTGAAGCTTCGTGGCATTGCTGTAGGTTCAACATTGAGTCGTTACACACATTTCACGGTTTTCAGATCAGATATTGAAGGTAACATGACCATTTGCTGACATTGTCGTTAATGTATTCTTGTCCTATGAGGTCGGTGTGTTACAAGTCGTTTATGGTTTATGATTGGTTTAAATGATGTATTATAACTTTCTTTTGGTGTGTTTGAACTCATTAGTGGTGTATGATTAGTCATACATTGTGTATGATAGGTTTTAATGGTGTGAAATCAACTTGTTTAGGTGTGCTTCATGTAAATAGTGCTGTATGATCTATCATACACCGTGTATGATAGGTTTGAATGGTGTGAAATCAACTTGTGTTTGTGTATGTTAAGTAATTAATGGTGTATAATCAGTCATACACTGTGTAGGATTGAGTTTAATGGTGTATAACCAACTTATGTTTGTATGTGTTAAGTAATTAGTGGTGTATAATCAATCATACACTGTGCATGATTGGTTTTAATGGTGTATAACCAACTTGTGTATGTGTATGTTAAGTAATTAATGGTGTATAATCAGTCATACACTGTGTAGGATTGGGTTTAATGGTGTATAACCAACTTGTGTTTGTGTGTGTTAAGTAATTAGTGGTGTATAATCAATCATACACTGTGTATGATTGGTTTTAATGGTGTATAACCAACTTATATATGTGTATGTTAAGTAATTAATGGTGTATAATCAATCATACACTGTGTAGGATTGGGTTTAATGGTGTATAACCAACTTGTGCAGACGTTTTTTAAGTAATTAGTGGTTTATGAGCAACCATACACTGTGTATGATTGAGTTTAATGGCATATAACCAACCTGTGTATGTGTATGTTAAGTAATTAATGGTGTATAATCAGTCATACACTGTGTAGGATTGGGTTTAATGGTGTATAACCCATTTGTGCACATGTTTTTTAAGTAATTAGTGGTTTATGAGCAACCATACACTGTGTATGGTTGGGTCTAATGGTGTATAACCAACCTGTGTATGTGTATGTTAAGTAATTAATGGTGTATAATCAGTCATACACTGTGTAGGATTGGTTTTATGGTGTATAGCCAAGTTCTGTTTGTGTATGTTAAGTAATTAATGGTGTATAATCCATCATACACTGTGTATGATTGGTTTTAACTGTGTATATAATAGGGCACTCTCCAACCATACACTGTGTATGAGAGCTTCAAAGGGTGTATGATGAACTTATTTTGGTGTCTTTCAAGTACAGAATGGTGTATGGTTTACCATACACCGTGTATGATAGCTTTGATTGGTCTAGGATGAACCTGTTTTGGTGTCTTTCGTGTATAGAATGTGGTATCCTTAACCATAGACCGTGTATGATTGCTTTAAAAGGTGTGTGATGAACTTGTTTATGACTGTAACGCAAATCATACACCATGTATTCTTTCTTAAAGTGGTGTTATTTGTGTATTATGGTTTTAAACCAATCATACACCGTTTTTTAGTGGTTTCAATGCTGTACTTTCATTCCACCCTAGTGTGTTTCATGTCAATTTTGCTTTGATATCATGTTTTTTTCTTGTCCACAGTAATGGGTGATGCTGCTATTGCATGCGTTCTGTACGGTTGCCACTTTAAGGAGAGGGCAAAGTACACTGGTGAAAATTTGGCTTATATTTTTGTGGATGAGAAAACTGACTTCGCTGGTTTGCAAAGGACTGTGGCGGAGGTGATTGGTGCTCAGTTGGATGCGGGTTCAAAGATGCATTTTCAATCTTTCACCGCCGTTCCGGCCGTGCCCTTGTACGATGTCGTTGACGATAGGTCCGTTATGTTTTGGAAGGCACTAGCCAAAGAAGATAGGGCGAAGCATCCTTTGATCGTAACTGTAGAGTCATCCGGTGATAGGAATCCTAGCTTCGATTGGCAACGAACTCCCTTTCAAACAATTCCCGACGGTGACGAGAATAGTGGCCGTTCGCACCCTGAGGTTCCCGAGACTTCTGGTGGATGTATGGATGCGGGGATGGAAGAAGCAGCCCGTGTAGATGCATCTGATGTAGATTTGAACATGCCTACTGTGACGGTTGAGGCAACAGCAACAGGTGGAGATTGGGAAAATTTCAATCAAAGTGCATGGGATAATTTGGATAATATCAATTTATCTCAGGTGCAACCAACTGTACCTGATGCATCACCTCCAGAGGGGCACACTTACGAGCATCGTAATATTTCCCGTGAAGACCCTCTGATTGTCGAACCTGAATTGGAACGGAATGCGGAACCCAGCGGTCAACCGAATGTCCACCCTAACATCCAAGCTGCTGGTGATCCTCGTTCTGATGATGAGGCTGGCTCCGGTGATGAGAGGAGCCGGATTGACGGGGTATATGCGTAGGGCCGGATGGTTGAGGATATTGAAGTCAATCAAATATTTATGACGAAAAGGGACTTGTTGACTAACCTGGCAATGATTGCGCTTAGGGAAAAATTTAATTCAGGAGCTACAAGTCGAACAAATCCTTAACGGTTGTCCGCTGTGCACAAGAGGGCTGCACATAGAGGGTTTGGGCTACGTGTGTAGCAGATGGTGGCTGCTGAATGGTTACAAAAGTAGAAAAGAACCACAACCACCCTAGCGATCTCACCACTATTAGACATAGGCAGGCAACCAGTTGGGTCGTCGGGGAGTGCGTCCGCAAGAAACTTGTGAACCCCGGGAGAGTGTTCAAGCCATGGGATGTCATAAATGACATTCGCAGTTGCTACGGTGTCAATATCAGCTACAGTGTTGCTTGGAGGGCGAGAGAGTTTGCATACGACAATGTTAGATTGGGTACGGCCGAAGTGTCGTATGCATTCTTGCCTGCCTATCTGCAAGTCCTCAAACAGACTGACCCCGGTACCACATTTTATTTACATACAGATGATGAAAGTAGGTTTTAGTACCTCTTCATTGCGTTTGGTGCTTCACTTAACGGGTACCGATTTTGCCGGCCGGTTGTGAGCATTGACGCAACACATCTGAAGGGAAAGTACCGGGGTGTTCTGTTCATGGCTGTTTGCCACGATGCCAACCAGCAAATTTTCCCGATTGCTATCACCATCGGTGATTCAGAGAATGATGCATCATGGCATTGGTTTCTCAGTAGGTTGAAGGAAGTAACTGGGGAGCCTGCTAGCCATGTCATTGTATCCGATAGACACCAAAGCATCCAATGCGCGGTGGAAGAACTTTTCCTTGTCACATTTCATGGGCTCTGCATGTACCACTTGCTGAACAACTTGAAGGCCAAATTCAAGAGCAACAGGAAGCATTTGGATCAGTACTACTACAAAGCCGCCAAAGCATACAACATTCAAGAATTCCATAGTTTGTTTTTCAGTTTATGTTGTGCCGTACCCGGGGCTAAAGATTAATTGGAAGATGTGGGACTGGACAAGTGGACTCGTTCCCACTCCCCTTGTCGTCGGTACAACATAATGACGACAAACATTTCGGAATCCATGACTGCTGTATTGGTCAAGGTACGTGGCTATCCAATTACAGCCCTTGTTGATGAGTGTAGGCTACTGTTGCAGAGGTGGTTTCACGAAAGAAGAGCCAAGGCTGAAGCGTGCATCAGTACAATGTCCCCCGACGTCGAAAAAAAATTACAAGACAGATTCAAGTTAGCAAGAACGATGACGGTAAGCTCCGTACATATTGTCATGTTTAATCCCTACTACAAAGCATGTTTATAGCGTGTTGGTGCTCTTCGAGTGTGAAATCCGCTAATTTTGGTGCCCTTCGAGTGTTTCGTTGCTTATGTTTTGTTGTTGTTTTTTTATTTTTTTTATTTTTCTCATATTTTTGTATTTTGCATGCACCTTGGTTGTTTGACACGTTTGTCTATTATTGTGGTAATGCAGATATTGCGAGCTGATGATCATACGTTCGACGTCATCGATGGGGAGAAAAACTTTGTAATAGATATGTCGCTCTGGACATGTACCTACAGCAGGTTTCAGCTTGAGCAGCTTCCATGTGAGCATGCATTAGCAGTGGTACAGCACAGTCCTTATGCTCTTTACGACTTGTGCTCGCCATACTACAGTAGAGAAAATTGGTACGAGTCATATAGAAGTGTCGTCTACCCGATGCCGCACATAAGTGACTGGCGTATCCCGCGTGATGTAGCTGACATGAATATTCTTCCACCCGACGTACGAACCTCTTCTGGGAGGAGGCGGAAGAGGAGGATTCCGTCTGTCGGTGAGAAGCGTGTTCATCAAAGGTGCAGTCGGTGCAAGGAAAACGGGCATAATCGATCCACGTGCAAGAATCCAATTGCTCTGCATCCTAGTGGCGAATGCACCTCATCCAACTCCGGCTGTCCATCTCAAGTACCTCCTCCAAATTAACTTACAACCTTCAAATGTATAAATTTTACTTGTGACATACCTATATAATTTCGTTTTACCATAGGATTTACATTGTACATTACCATAGGATTTAAATTTTACTGTGATGTGTATATTTTATTGTATATTACCATAGGATTTACGTTGTATCCAGTGTACTGAAAATTGTCGAAAGGTTGTGATGTGTATGTAATAGTGTAATGAAAATTGTGTATATTTCTATATTGTTGTATATTCCTGTAATGAAAACTGTCAATGAATTGTTTTCAAGTTGGTCCCAATTGTGTGCTCTAAGTGGTTGATGTGTTTTTCAAGTGTGTTACGATGTCTGTCGACATGCATGGATGGTGAATCGCCACACATATCAGCATCAAAGGTGTTCACAGGTCAGTGTCGCCGCACTAAGTAGTTGAAACACACTTGTAGAAGTTAATTTCCCACCATTAATACTTGTCATACACTATGTATGGTAAGTCATACACCACTAAGTAGTTGAAACACACTTGTACAAGTTGATTTCACACCATTAATACTCATCATACACTATGTATGGTAAGTAATACACTACTGAGTAGTTGAAACACACTTGTACAAGTTGATTTCACACCATTAATACTCATCATACACTATGTATTGTAAGTAATACACTACTAAGTAGTTGAAACACACTTGTACAAGTTGATTTCACACCATTAATACTTGTCATACACTAAGTATGGTAAGTCATACACCACTAAGTAGTTGAAACACACCTGTAGAAGTTGATTTCACACCATTAATACTCATTATACACTATGTATGGTAAGTCATACACCACTAAGTAGTTGAAACACACTTGTACAAGTTGATTTCACACCATTAATACTCATCATATACTATGTATGGTAAGTAATACACTACTAAGTAGTTGAAACACACTTGTACAAGTTGATTTCACACCATTAATACTTATCATACACTATGTATGGTAAGTAATACACCACTAAGTAATTGAAACAAACTGTAAATTTATTTATTACACTATAATTGCCACAACTATCAATGAAATTGTGTACTATCAATATAAATGCCCTTGTTGATTTATATGGATGAGGCTGACCCGTTGGGGTGGTTGGTGGTTGAACATTGAATGTTCAGGGGTTATAATGGACTACCAAGCAAGACATTTAATAACCTCAACTACCACCTACTTTATCAT
This sequence comes from Simmondsia chinensis, assembly GCA_018398585.1. Lineage (NCBI taxonomy): Eukaryota > Viridiplantae > Streptophyta > Magnoliopsida > Caryophyllales > Simmondsiaceae > Simmondsia > Simmondsia chinensis. The sequence continues at coordinate 34,986,914 of JAGTTD010000008.1, read as the reverse complement.
ACCCCTCTCTCCCCTATAAATGGATGAGATGGACAGGAAGCCAAGCATATACGGTTCCTCAATATATCGAGCCGTTTAAATTGCTAATGGAAGTGGCTCTAGCAGTGGCGGTGGTGGGCCAGTGACAGCTGAGACACAAAGAGAGGTGGCACTTCTACAGATCATGTTTCATCAATGGTCTACCAAGCAATTAGTGGTGTATGATCAATCACACATGGTGTACGGTGTATGATGAGTTGTAATGATGTGAAGTTCATCCGCATGATAAGGATCTTGAACTTTGTATGCATGCAGTGGATGCACTTTACTGACAACATATGCAGAGGGACAACTGTATACAGTTCCAGCAGTTATATATGTCCTGTTTGTCATACAAATTGTATGCAGGGTTTTAATGTGTGTCAAGTTCTACGTATCATACACAGTGTATGACACGTTTTATGTATGTTAAAATCACGGGCTGTGCATGTATTTTTAAGTTTGTTGAAAATTATTGGTGTCACACCATTAATACACGGTGTATGATGAGTTATATGGGTACTTAGTGGTGTATAACCAATCATAAACGGTATAGGATGAGTTTTAACGGTTAATAACAACCTTTGCACGTGTGAAGTTCAGGTTTTGCTGGTATGATGCTGTGAAATCAACCTATATTGGTGGTCTGTAAACATTGTATCACACTCAAAGTAAACATCAAACCCCAAGAAAATCACACAATTGCAACTAACTTCAAAAATTGATAATTTTCATTACACCATTGGAAAATACATCAATAGGAACATACAACAATATCGAAATATACAATATTACATACAACTTTCAATATAATGAATACAATGTAAATCCTTTGATACAAGTATGCATTTTTATTACATACAATTTTCATTATAATGAAAACAATGTATAATGAATAACGTAATTTTATTGACATGTATGCATTTGAATCCGTTTATTTCTTCCGTGTCTGTCCAAGTGTATACAAGTATACAGCCGCAATTTCCCCGTCTGCGCTTGTGTGCATTGGGAGATGCTCAGTCCTTTAGTCAGCAAAAATTCTATAAACTTTACAACAAAAATTTCACAGTCTGACCTGCAGTTAATATTAATACAGATTCTATAGTCAGAAATTATACATCATTGCAAGTAATGACTATTTTGCATCCACTTCATAACCAAAAGTCCAAATGAACGGAATAGTAAAATTGCATGGGAAGTAGATGTCATACCCCCTTTGCTGTGGACATTCATTCCGGTTGTAAGTTACCGAGAAAGGCTTGCCCTTGAAATGTATGAGGTCCTTTTGGACATCCCAAAAATTAACCAACACTAGAGCATGTGGAAGAAATTTTCCAATTGGTTCCACATGTTCTAGTCTTGCTGCCCTGGATTTGGTGGAGTACAAGGAATTAAATACCTGTATCTGCCAATCATTAAGATGGATGGCAGCAAGGAACCAATGTTGATTAGGTTGATTAATGGGCATGTATATTCGATCCACGTTGTGGCAGCTGAACCCATATGTGGCATCCCCGGCAAGGAACTTAATGATCAACGAATCAAAATCTATAAAAGCTGACTCGAGCGGGATTCCACTGTTTTGAGTCTGTTTTAGTAGGGGTCCAAATTGAGGAGCAACCGTTGTGTCCGCGCATGTTGCCCTCTGGTCGAATTGCTCTGGCCACTGATGTTTCTTCTCCAAAATGTAGAGCAGAACTACATTCATTTCCTGCGATTCAAAACTAATTAGTTGAGACACCCTAACACAAGTTATTCTTGGACAAGTTGATTTTACACACATAAACAAGTTCATTTTACACAGTTCAACCCTATGACTAATCATACACCACTCTTTATTCAAAACACACTAACACAGGTTGATTTTACACCTTTAGCATCAATCATACACGGTGTATGACTAGTAATACAACACTTACTTACTTAATACTCAATAACATAAGTCGATTTAACACATGTTGATTTTACTTATTAGTTAACACACGGCAAAGCTATCATGATGGGAAACATACCTCATCAGTAAGCCAGGCGTCCTCGTTTCTCAACCGATACCAAAATTGACCCGTCGTCATAGTCAAAACAGAGAAATCCATTCGTTGATCATTATGTAACGGAAAGGGGATCTTCAAATCTCTGTAATATACAATACCAAGCATGATATATAAGCATACCATAAGAAAGATGATTTCAGACCACTGTAACAGTAATTACTTGAAAAAATCAGCAAAAATTTATTTTATGCCATTAAAACCTATCATACATTGTGTATAACAAGTCATTTACCACTAATTGCTTGAAATACACCTGAATAAGTTCATTTTACACCATTATAACGAATCATACACAGTGTATGATTCGATTTCAGAACACTAACAGTAATTACTTGAAAAAACCAGCAAAAGTTGATTTTATACCATTAAAACCTATCATACATTGTGTATGACAAGTCATTTACCACTAATTGCTTAAAATACACCTGAATAAGTTTATTTTATACCATTAAAACGCATCATACCCAGTGTATGATTCGATTTCAGACCACTGTACCCCTAATTACTTGAAAAAAATAGCAAAAGTTAATTTTATGCCATTAAAACCTATCATACATTGTGTATGACAAATCATTTATCACTAATTAATTGAAATACACCTGAATAAGTTCACTTGACACCATTATAGTGCATCATACACAGTGTATGATTTTATTTCAGACACCACTAATTACCTGAAATACACCTAAGAAAGATACATTCTAGAAACATTTACATACTAATTATCAAAAAGTATCGTGCAAAATCACACTCACTTAGCGACCGTTGCATGGAAACTTTTGTAAAAATCTTCAAAATCTTCTATGTCTTTGTCGGAGGGAGGCTGGAATGGATTGAAGGGCAGAACTGGCTCCGGTCCAGGATGGATAATTTTTGCCCGTTTGCTCTTACCCTTCGCAGTCCATTCCTCACCTTTGTACTTGGGGTTTGGCTTGGGGTCCCTCCTCTCTTGCCCCAGTCTACACACTGTCTCGGACAATGTCATCAAGTTTTCAACACCTTCCACATGCGGTGACGATGGTTCCTTGAAGACATTTTCCTCGGCCCTAGATGGCATAGCAAATAGCAAAAGTCAATAAGCATCAACATGCATGAAAACATAACAAATTGGGACACTAACAAGGAATCTGGTGTCTTACCCAGTACGTGCAGGAGAAACTATTATGGCTTGCTCAATCGGGGATGGATGAGCGGAAGTCGATGAAAATAATTGCGGCGATGTGGCATGCGCTTGACGGTCTGAGAGCAGCTCCTTAATCAGTGCATCCTGAGCCTCAAATCGTCGTTCGTACATTTGCAGCATTCGCTGGTGCGCTTCAAGCTGCATCCGTACCATTTGCACATCTTTACCCATCACTTCGAGTCTCTCCATAACCTGCAATAAGTCCTCCAAATTGGCATAATCAGCAAATTTGAATAATATAGTATCCACACGGATAAAAATGCGATTAAATAAATACAAAACAATTCATCATACCGATTGGTCCGCCGAATTGGTTGACGTAGGATACGGGTCCTCCCTGGATGCCGGCAACGGAGGTTGAGTTGCCAATGGTTGTGGGTCCTCACCAAGCTCTGCTGGCATTGCCATAATAGGAGATTGAAACCCCTCCTCAGTATCCTCAGCATAGGGAATGCCTTGTAGATTAGGCTGACTGGCTTCCGCACTCGTCAGTCTAATCGGTTCGGCATTCAATTGCTGATCAAAGGAAGATACATCATATACACGTTAGTAAAATTACAAATCATACTTCTAACCCAAAATATATGAAACATAAAGTAGTAAAACAATAACAACATAGTGTATTTATTACCTGATCAAATACCGTTGAGAGCAGAGCGGAGTACGGAGCCTTAACGGACATCTTCCAGTTAAGGATCCGCCCAAGAGGCTGGTCGCCAACCCTCACCGCCCCAACCTTGGCAAGTTCTGGAAGGGTTTCCAGGGCAAATATGGAAACCACATCGTAGAACCCGTGGACGGAGTAGGTATTCTCCAAACTGTGTTGCATTCTTGCAGCGAAATCCTTAAGCTTCCGCACCAAGAATTTCCAGCTCAAGGATCCCCATGCAACACGATTGAAAGAGTCCACATCGTCCACGAGGGCCAGAATGTTTGGGTCAATGCCCGTTCTCTTGCGTTTGGCGAACAGTAGACCCTCGACCAAGTACGCAACAGCAAGCTTAACCTGATCCTCCATGATGGAGCAGGTTCTGCATGCATCAAAAAGGTGCTGCCTAGTCATCCTCCCCCTCATGCCATACTTGGCAACCAGCCTATTGGGACCACCGCGTACATCTTCCACACCGGCATATCTCAAGCCGGTGAGAATGCAAAACTCCCTCCTCCCGAGGTGCACTACCTTCCCACCAAATAAGAATGATAACTCCTTGGGATTGGGGTTGGCCACCTGGTGGAGAAGGACAACGTGAATGAGACTATGCCAGAAGCTGACATTGGTATCACTCAGCTCAAGCAGATGCCCGACATTGTATTGTGAGGCAAGGGCAAGCTGTAATGCAAAACACTTTTAGTTAATATGGGATCATAAATGTCATTGTCAAAAGTCAACATAATTAAAATGGATACAGTGTCAAACCTTGGCTTCGTCGTCCTTCAAGATTTCCTTAATCTCCGTAACAACCTTGGTTGACAAACCTATTTGTTGACTTGGAGGAATTTCCAGAAACCCCTCGGAAAAATGTAATCAACCTCAACTGCAGGACGGCTCTTCCTACGTGTATAAAATGCCATCTGAAATAAAAGTAATACACCATTAATTACTGAACACAAACAGACACACTTTGGTTCTACACTATTGAAACAAATCATACAGAGTGGATGATTGATTATACACCACCACTAATTACTTATAATACACAAACACAAGTTGGTTATACACCATTAAAACCAATCCTACACACTGTATGATCGATTATACACAACTAATTACTTAACATACACAAACACAGGTTGGTTATACACCATTAAACCCAATCAGACACACTGTATAGTTGCTCATAAGCCACTTACTTAAAAAACATATAAACAAATTGATTTTACACCATTAAAACCAATCCTACACACTGTATGGTTGCTCATATGAAACATGCAAAAGTTCATTATACCACAAAAGTTGATTTTACATGAAAAAAAAAACCACAAAACACGCAGAAGATCATTTTACACAAATAAAAAACACTATATGGTTGGTTATTAAACCCGATCATACACACTGTATGGTTGCTCGCTCATAAACCACTAATTACTTAAAAAACATCTACACAAGTTGATTTTACACAATTAAAACCAATCCTACACACTGTATGGTTGCTCATATGAAACATGCAGAAGTTCATTATACCACAAAGGTTGATTTTAGGTAAAAAAAAACCACAAAACATACAGAAGATCATTTTACACAAATAAAAAACACTAATCACAAAGCCACTAACACCAAAACCCTAAACCCTAACAAATACTATGCACCATGTTCAGGAAATGGTACGAAACAAACGGATATTATACATTGGAGCACCAAAACCCTAAACCCTACAAAAATAACTCTTACTCACCTTCGAAAATGGTGATTAAACACTGGAGCAGCTAGAGATTAAGGATAAAGGTGTGAAAACAGAGGTCAGAACCACGGGAACGAGAATCGCAGCTGAAGTAGGGGAGAAAGAGGATGAACAAATTCGGAAAGAGGAGAGAGAGAATGAACGGGTGAGAGAAAGAGGAGAGTGACTGGTGGCTTGTAAAACAAGTTGCTTATGGGGAAGACAGAAAGGCAGGAAGGGATTTTACAGCTGTAAGTAAATGAGGAGAGAGCAGGGGTACGGATGGGATGGCATTAAATGAGGAGAGAGAAAGGGGACGGGTTGGGGGGGGGGGTGAATGAGAGGGCCTTTTTGAAAGGAAATCATACGGATTATTTTATTGAAAATATATTTTTTTTTTTCTAAATACATATCCCAAAAATACACAAATATACGTTGATTTTATACAAATATAACCCATCATACATTGTGTATGATAAGTCATTTACCACTAATTGCTTAAAATACACTTGAATAAGGTCATTTTACACCATTATAACGCATCATACCCAGTGTATGATTTGATTTTAGACCACTGTAACTGTAATTACTTGAAAAAACCCGCAAAAGTTGATTTTATGCTATTAAAACCTATCATACATTGTGTATGACAAGTTATTTACCACTAATTACTTGAAATATGCCTAAACAAGTTCATTATACACCATTTTAAGGGATCATACACAGTGTAGGATCTGATTTCACACCACTGTACCACTAAATACATGAAAAAATCAGCAAAAGTTGATTTTATGCCATTAAAACCTATCATACATTGTGTATGACAAGTTATTTACCACTAGTGGCTTGAAACATAGCTGAAAAGGTTCATTTTAAACCATTTTAAAGCATCATACCCATTGTATGATTCGATTTCAGCCCACTGTAACAGTAATTACTTGAAAAAACCAGCAAAAGTTGATTTTATGCCATTAAAACCTATCATACATTGTGTATGACAAGTCATTTACCACTAATTGCTTAAAATACACCTAAATAAGTTCATTTTACACCATAAAAATGCATCATACCCAGTATATGATTCGATTTCAGACCACTGTACCCCTAATTACTTGAAAAAAATAGCAAAAGTTGATTTTATGTCATTATAACTTATCATACATTGTGTATGATAAGTCATTTACCACTAATTTCTTGAAATACACCTGAATAAGTTCATTTTACACCATTAAAACGCATCATACTCAGTGTATGATTCGATTTCAGACCACTGTAACAGTAATTACATAAAAAAAACTGCAAAAGTTGATTTTATGCCCTTAAAACCTATCATACATTGTGTATGATAAGTCATTTACCACTAATTTCTTGAAATACACCTGAATAAGTTCATTTTACACCATTAAAAAGCATCATACCCAGTATATGATTCAATTTCAGACCACTGTACCCCCAATTACTTGAAAAAAATAGCAAAAGTTAATTTTATGTCATTATAACCTATCATACATTGTGTATGATAAGTTATTTACCACTAATTTCTTAAAATACACCTGAATAAGTTCAATTTACACCATTAAAACGCATCATACTCAGTGTATGATTCGATTTCAGACAACTATAACAGTAATTACATTAAAAAAAAACTGTAAAAGTTGATTTTATGCCATTAAAACCTATCATACATTGTGTATGACAAGTCATTTACCACTAATTGCTTGAAATACACCTGAATAAGTTCATTTTACACCATTAAAACGCATCATACCCAGTGTATGATTCGATTTTAGACCACTGTACCCCTAATTACTTGAAAAAAAAAAGCAAAAGTTGATTTTATGTCATTATAACTTATCATACATTGTGTATGATAAGTCATTTACCACTAATTTCTTAAAATACACCTGAATAAGTTCATTTTACACCATTAAAACGCATCATACTCAGTGTATGATTCGATTTCAGACCAGTAACAGTAATTACATAAAAAAAACTGCAAAAGTTGATTTTATGGCCTTAAAACCTATCATATATTGTGTATGATAAGTCATTTACCACTAATTTCTTGAAATACACCCAAATAAGTTCATTTTACACCATTAAAACGCATCATACCCAGTCTATAATTCAATTTCAGACTACTGTACCCCTAATTACTTGAAAAAAACAGCAAAAGTTAATTTTATGTCATTATAACCTATCATACATTGTGTATGATAAGTCATTTACCACTAATTTCTTGAAATACACCTGAATAAGTTCATTTTACACCATTAAAACGCATCATACTCAGTGTATGATTCGATTTCAGACCACTGTAACAGTAATTACGTAAAAAAAAACTGCAAAAGTTGATTTTATGCCATTAAAACCTATCATACATTGTGTATGACAAGTCATTTACCACTAATTGCTTGAAATACACCTGAATAAGTTCATTTTACACCATTAAAACGCATTATACCCAGTGTATGATTCGATTTTAGACCACTGTAGCCCTAATTACTTGAAAAAAAAGCAAAAGTTGATTTTATGTCATTATAACTTATCATACATTGTGTATGATAAGTCATTTACCACTAATTTCTTAAAATACACCTGAATAAGTTCATTTTACACCATTAAAACACATCATACTCAATGTATGATTCGATTTCAGACCAGTAACAGTAATTACATAAAAAAAACTGCAAAAGTTGATTTTATGGCCTTAAAACCTATCATATATTGTGTATGATAAGTCATTTACCACTAATTTCTTGAAATATACTTGAATAAGTTCATTTTACACCATTAAAATGCATCATACCCAGTCTATAATTCAATTTCAGACTACTGTACCCCTAATTACTTGAAAAAAACAGCAAAAGTTAATTTTATGTCATTATAACCTATCATACATTGTGTATGATAAGTCATTTACCACTAATTTCTTGAAATACACCTGAATAAGTTCATTTTACACCATTAAAACGCATCATACTCAATGTATGATTCGATTTCAGACCACTGTAACAGTAATTACATAAAAAAAAAACTGCAAAAGTTGATTTTATGCCATTAAAACCTATCATACATTGTGTGTGACAAGTCATTTACCACTAATTACTTGAAATACACCTGAATAAGTTCATTTTACACCATTAAAACGCATTATACCCAGTGTATGATTCGATTTTAGACCATTGTACCCCTAATTACTTAAAAAAAACAGCAAAAGTTGATTTTATGTCATTATAACTTATCATACATTGTGTATGATAAGTCATTTACCACTAATTTCTTGAAATACACTTGAATAAGTTTATTTTACACCATTAAAACGCATCATACTCAGTGTATGATTCGATTTCAGACCACTGTAATAGTAATTACATAAAAAAAACTGCAAAAGTTGATTTTATGTCATTATAACTTATCATACATTGTGTATGATAAGTCATTTACCACTAATTTCTTGAAATACACCTGAATAAGTTCATTTTACACCATTAAAACGCACCATACCCAGTGTATGATTCGATTTCAGACCACTGTACCCCTAATTGCTTGAAAAAAACAGCAAAAGTTAATTTTATGTCATAATAACCTATCATACATTGTGTATGATAAGTCATTTACCACTAATTTCTTGAAATACACCTGAATAAGTTTATTTTACACCATTAAAACGCATCATACTCAGTGTATGATTCGATTTCAGACCACTGTAACAGTAATTACATAAAAAAAAACCTGCAAAAGTTGATTTTATGCCATTAAAATCTATCATACATTGTGTATGACAAGTCATTTACCACTAATTGCTTGAAATATACCTGAATAAGTTCATTTTACACCATTAAAACGCATCATACCCAGTATATGATTCGATTTCAGACCACTGTACCCCTAATTAAATGAAAAAAAATAGTAAAAGTTGATTTTATGCCATTATAACCTATCATATATTGTGTATGATAAGTCATTTACCACTAATTACTTGAAATACACCTGAATAAGTGCACTTGACAGCATTATAATTCATCATACACAGTGTATGATTTTATTTCAGACACCACTAATTACTTGAAACACACCTAAACAAAGTCTGGGACGGAAGAAGAAGAAAGGGCAAATTTGGAAATAATATTTTTTTTGACAAAAAAATTCGAAAAGAAAAAAAAAATGAAGAAAAGGAAGAGTAAAAAAAGTCAAAAAAGTGTCATTTTACCTGCCTTACATTAAATGAGGAGATAGAAAGGGAGAGAGAGAGAGGACGGATTGGGGGGGGGGGGGGGGGGGTGAGGTGGGAGGGCATTTTTGTTCAAAAAGATCTATTTATGATTAAGGGGGTCCAAACAAGAATAAAGTGGGGTTCGGGGGTTCAAACCGTACGATTTTCCAATTTCTAACTAATCTTGGACTGGGCTGATCCAATTTTAATTCGATCGATCTATGATCTTATAATTTGATTTGGTCTTTGGCTTAGTTTGATTCATTTCACTCCACTCTTGATCAATGTTCACCCCTACTCAAAATTATAGAACAAGGCATTGTTTGATGATCAAAAAGTAAGTGCTAGAAATCAAGATTCTCGGGAAGTGGGCATTTATCCTTTTGTCTAGTTAAAAGGAAATTAGCAGAATGTGAGAAGTGAAAAATTCCATAACAATTTTCAGTTCCTTTAAAACGTATAAAGTAACTTACCTAACTCTCATAAGTAAGTTTTAATTCTTTTGTTTAGAATAATCCCTCCAAGAAAGCTTCGTTTTCCATCATAACAACCAAACACTTCGTTTGTTTAGGGGGAAAACCATATTCTAGGAAGTAAATTTCCTCTTTTCCGTTGTTTGACACAAGATTGGTGACAGAAAAGGTTTTCCTTTGGGAAAACCTTTTCCTTCAAATGGGGGAAAATGGCTTCCCTTTTAAAAGAAGGGAAGTCATCATTCCTAGTGATCTAGAAACATAATTGCGACAATATGTAAGTATTCTCATTAGATTTTTCCTAAAAAATGCTAACACGGCATATGATTTTGGCCATATTTAGGTAGTTCTTATATCAATATAAGATGAACTTTTTATTGTAATTTGCTAAAAATATTGACATGACTTGTAAATATTATCGTAATTATGTATTATATTAGCACTTTTATATTTGGTCAAATTTTTACAAAAAATCATCAAATTTTGATGTATGGTATCCGAGTGATAAAATATTCAACTTCAGGGTACGTCATTATATAGATTCAAATGTCATGATATGTAATAAATGCTCAAACCTTAAGGTATCCAAGTAATAATTCTACAATCACACAGAGTTTAAATAATTTCAAATATATTATATTACTACTTATATTGTGTAACTGTAACTAGGTATTAGATGATTGGTAAAAAATGATTCCTTTAAAACAAGTAAGGAATATCAGAATATGAAAACATGTTTTCCGTTGAAACAACCAACGAAAAACCTCAACGGGAATAACATTTTCCATGGAAAACATTTTCCAAAGGAAAACGTTTTCCGTGGAAAAAGTACTTCTGTTGAAACAAACGGAGCCTTAATTTTACTTCATAAAAAGTTAAAATAGATGCAACTTCTCATGATAATTCAATTCTTAGACCAACTGGCAAAGTCTGACCCTGTGTTTGCAATTGGACAAAAAGATTAAGGATAATGAGAGGTGAATTTAACCCTTTCTTGTGGGATAAGGGAAATAAGGTAACTTTTTTAAAAATTTTGAATAATTTTATCTTTATTTTATTAATAATTATCTTTATTTTTATCTTTTTATCTAATTGTGAAATAAAAATAACTTATTTACCCTTTTTTTTAACACTATTTATTTACCTTTTTTTAACCATAACTCTTTTTATTAAACATATTCAAATAAAAGGTAAAATAGTACTTTACACACTTTCTTTTTATCCTCTTTTTTTTACCTCTTTTTATTCAATTGTCAAATAAAGCGTAAAACTAAAGGTGAGCACGGCTCACAGCTCCGCTTTCGACCGACTTCTAGACGACTCTTATGCTACTAATTTCACCACCACCGCCACCACTTAAACTTCGATTGCATTTTTGCCCTTCTCTCTTTCCAAATCCTCGTCGGTATCACCGTGTAGAAGAACCTAACAAAGATACATCTCTCTGTCCCTTTCCCCTTTTTTTTTATTGTCTGTTGGGGTTTAGTGACCGAAGTTGAGTCCTTTTTGGGCGTACATTTCGAGGGTGCTGCTTTATCTTAACAAATTGAAGAAACCCCATGTTGGAAGTATCTATTTTGATGCTTCTATTTCTAGAATTTTGAAGATAAAATCAAGATTGATTTGAACCCTGTAAGTAGGTTGCAGTTCTGGGGTTTGGTGGAAAACTCTACCAACAAAATCAAAATACTGCTATTTGTTTCACATTTTGGGTATAAAGTTAGCTGATTGTAGTTTTATGGTTATGTTTGGCATACCCATATGAAATCTTCAACTGGGTCTTTGAGATTTTGTGCCAATTTGATTGATTGAAGGTGTCAAAGTTTGAATTTGCAATTGATTGTTATTGTTTGTTTGGATCTGGCACCGTTTGTGTTGATGAAAAGATGGTGGAACTACTGCTATTTGTTTCACATTATGGATATAAACTGAGCTGATTGTAGTTTTGTTCTTATGGTTGAAATACCCATATGAAATGATCATCTGGGTTATTGAGATTTTGTGCCAATTTGATTGATCGAAGGGGTCAGAGTTCGAATTTGCAATTGATCTGTTACTGTTTCTTTGGATCTGGCGCCATTTCTGTTGATGAAAAGATGGTTGGAACAGCAGAAGTAGTGGAAAATCATGTGTATTCAAATGGGTCAACCAATGGAGCTGCAGAAGAGAAGCTAAATGAGCTGCGTCGGCTTGTGGGTAAATCAGAAGGTGACCCATTGAGAATTGTTGGGGTTGGGGCAGGTGCTTGGGGAAGTGTATTTGCAGCAATGTTGCAAGATAGTTATGGTCATTATAGAGATAAGGTACAAATTAGGATATGGAGGAGGGCTGGTAGGGCAGTAGATCGAGCAACGGCAGAGCATTTGTTTGAGGTGATCAACTGGAGGGAAGATGTGTTAAGGAGATTGATTAGGAGATGTGCATACTTGAAGTATGTAGAAGCTAGATTAGGTGATCGTGTATTGTATGCAGACGAGATTTTGAAAGATGGGTTTTGTTGGAATATGATTGACACACCTCTTTGTCCTATGAAAGTGGTGACAAACTTGCAAGAGGCTGTTTGGGATGCTGATATTGTGGTGAATGGATTGCCGTCGACGGAGGCAAGAGAGGTGTTTGAAGAGATTAGTAGGTATTGGAAGGAGAGGATAACTATGCCAGTTATCATTTCTTTGGCAAAGGGTATAGAGGCTGAACTTGAGCCTGTACCACGGATAGTAACTCCTACTCAGATGATTCATAGAGCTAGTAAGGCCCCTTGCTTTCTTGGTTTGGTCTTATGTTATTGAATGCTCGTATTCGTTGTTGTTAAAGTATAAATCCATTCCATAATAACTTAAGGGCTTGTTTGGTATTTTATTTGCAATTTTTGTTTTTGAGAAACTATAATTCATGTTTTGAAAATCAAAATTTCTTAAAATGTAGTTTTTTGTTTTGTATCCACTGAACTTTAGAAAAAGCAAAAAATGAAAAACCCAAAAAACCATACAAAAATTGCTTCCAAAACCTAGTTTTTAGTTTTTTAAAAACCAAATATTCCAAACAAAACATCATATCAAGCAGAACCTAAGCTTTTGAGATAGTGGGTTTATTGGCATTGTATCATGGCCTCTTTGATTGAGAGATTTCGAATTCAATAGCTGCCGCCCATAATTATTATGATTTTAACGCAAGTATGGAGTGAGCTTGGACATTTTAAGTATTAAAAAATAATCCTTGAGCTTCACCTAATAACTTTGACTTCATATAGAAGGTTCCAAAACACTTATGGATGTTTTTTGTAATTTGAACTTATATTAATACTATGGTCATTGTTAGTTTGCATCATGGTCATATATGTTGCAGTCTTGAGCATCCGAAAGAGCTTAATTTTGCGTATGATTATTTATTGTTCGATAAAGAGGAATCTTTTATTCTTCAATGCTTGCTTCATCCCAACTGGGTTTTCAGAGTTCAAAATCATGCTTTCAATATTTCAAGGATATTCAATGTTCCTACCCTTCATTACTTGATGGTAGATCATATAGTCTGCAGCTCTTAAGTACAAATCTTTGTATATCTTATGTTAATGTGAGGAGAATCTCTTATTAATATTTCCTCTTTTGATAAAAAAAAATGTGAGGAGAATTGCGTTCATATTTTGCCTAAGCTTTTAGTCGTACTACGTGTGAGTATGGTTGCAGGAAACTCCTAAAATGGTAATGTTTCCACTCTGAAATGCAATTCGGCGTTTCGAAGCCAAATTGACGAACGTATCAAACTTGATGGAAAATTCAAGCAATCATATAATCATTTTCAAAAGAAGATTTTTATTAAATGATTTGTTGGTTAATTAGATTACACGATTTAAAGAATTATTGAATTATTTGGACTTGGTGAAGTTAGTTTTCTTAATCTTATTATTGAAGTACTTAATTTCCTTAGTTATTGACTTTGCTTAATCTTATTATTGAAGTATTTAATTTCCTTAGTTATACTTATTGACTTTGTTTTGATATTTGTGCTTTAACAGTTCAACTAATGACGTTCCATTAATTTTTGTTGTATATCTAATATATAGCAATATAAGTGCTCCCTCTAAGCTCCCAATCTTATGAACTTCTATGATTACCCGCTCCCTCGTGCTCGCTCCTACTCTTGCTCCCGCTTCCACTTCCTTGACTTGCAACTATGCTTGTCAGAAGAACAAATCTTTAGAGCTCTTCTGTGGGAAGAAAAAACCTGGTTACTACATGTCAATTGCATTATTTTTTACCACTAGAACATGTTCTTGTTTGTACCTAATTACTCATCGATTCTACGACTTGTCACTTATCCTTGTCTTTGATAGCTGGTGTTCCCATGGAGAACATTCTCTATCTAGGAGGCCCAAATATTGCCTCTGAGATCTACAACAAGGAGTATGCTAATGCCCGAATATGTGGAGCTGAAAAATGGAGGAAGCCTCTAGCAAAGTTTTTGAGACAACCACATTTTATCGTGTGGGATAATGGCGATCTAGTCACTCATGAGGTTATGGGAGGATTGAAGAACGTTTATGCCATTGGTGCTGGTAAGTTCTGTTTTACTGATGTTGTATTACTGGCTTAAAGGAGGTTCTTTAATATTGGTTGTAGGTGGAGGTGCCTCAAATATCCTTCAATAAATTTTTTAAAATTAGTTTCCTATTTTGTATATTAAGAATAATCCTGAGCTTAAGTTGTGTCATTGTGTGAGGTGATGATAGTTATATGCATGACCCCTTAGTATGGGAGATAAGATTGAGAAAAAATGTATGATCGAGGTCGGCCCTTCCACTGGTATTTGAGCAATTCTTTATGTTGCTTTTGCTGAACTTTCTCGTTGTATCATCAAACCGTCACCCATTAATACAACATCAACACTATTCAATTCCAGATTTGACAGGATACAAATATCTAAATTTGATTAGATACTTTTTAAGACCTATTTTCGATACAAGTGGTAGTCAAAAATTGGTATCTATCATGCACATATCGGATATATCATGGACAATTCTTCAGAAAAAAATTGCTTAGGTTAGGATAGGAAAAATACTTGCCTGCATCTTGTATGCTTGATGGGGCCGTGGCCATTGATATACTCTATCCATTGGAAAAGTACTTATTTTTGTAATTTGAACTGACTTCGGTTCCTGATTTTCATTTTTTGTGATTTGGTCTGAATTCCAGGTATGATTGCAGCTTTGACAAATGAGAGTGCTACCAGCAAATCTGTGTATTTTGCGCATTGTACTTCAGAGATGATTTTTATCACGCATTTGTTGACGGAGGAACCAGAGAAACTCGCGGGACCTCTATTAGCTGATACATATGTAACCTTGTTGAAAGGTCGTAACGCGTGGTATGGCCAAATGTTGGCTAAGGGTGCGCTAAGCCTTGATATGGGTGATAGCATCAAGGGCAAGGGTATGATTCAGGTATTAGTTTGATCATGAAATTTCAAGGCTTTTATTACTAATTTGACAATTATATGTTCGGATTTTTGAGCTATGGTTTTGACTTACAAGAAAAATTATAAGTTTTTGCTTTTGCCTCTGTTTTGAAGGAGAAGCACTATTTTTCTATTTCTAATTAAAAGTAGAAAAATAATTCATGCTTCTATTTGAAAACATTTTTCTTTTTTAAGCCGAGCACCCTCATCCCTAGGTGCCCTTGTCCGACTCTAGGATACTTGCTTGGACTTTTTAAATTAGACCAAAAACGTACAAAAATTCTCAAGAATAGCCACACTTGACCTTTGGATCTCTATCCAGTCCACCGATCCTTTTCACCAAGTTTGAGCAGCGTAGGCACTAAAGATACTGTGAAATGTTGCCTAGTTTTGCTAGCATTTTGTTCTTATACATAATATTTTTGGTAGAAAGCAATATTGAGAGATGCTACTAGGAGAATGCATTTGTCTCTCATCACATCATTTCGAGATGACTAGCATTTTCGTAAGTTTATGTCAAATATGCGCGTGTTCATCATTTGTGTTCTGAATCCTGCTTTTGACCTAACTAGTTTGTTTTGCTCACAAATGCCATTGCACTGAAAATCTTAAGTTGTTACACTTCCACTATATCCTATAGTTGCATGAAGTGGGAGCAGGAAAGGATACAAGAGCGGGGAGGGAGCAGTTATAGAAGTTTCTGAGGTTTAGAGCGTGAAAGAAGCGCTTATGTTATAATATATTTGATGTATATATAAATTTCCCAAAATGTTGATAATTGAACCATTAAGTGTACAACAACAATAACAAGTAGCCCAATGCCTCGAGGGCTCCCACATATACAGGGTCCCGGGGGGAGGGGGGATGTCCGCAGCCTGACCCCTTCAAGGTGCTACCCTAAAGAGAGGTTGTGTTCGAGGACCCCCAACCTGAAAAGCATAGAAGCAAAAAGCGAAAGGCAATAAAAGCATCAAAGCGTAATAGCATAAGAGTATAAGAGTATACAAACAACAACACAGAGCATAGAGCAAGCAAATAAAAAGCATAAAGCATCAGTAGGCAATAAAACAGTTCATAGTCATATTTAGTAAGTGAAATAGGCAAACATATAAGCCTAAGGGCACTAGTGTTAGCTAAATTATGCTCCTTTGTTCTAAACCGCTGCACCGACTACCCCTGTGCTAGCCCTCCACTGAGCTCTATCTAAGGCCATCTCCTCGTGTAGGGTTAGGTAGGTGAGATTGTGTCGGATCATCTCCATCCATCTCCTCTTTGGCCTACCCCTCCCCCTCCCTTCAAGAGTAGTATAGAATTGTTCGCATCTCCTGATAAGGGCGATGGGCGGTCTCCTCCTAACATGCCCGAACCATCGCAATCATTGCTCCCTCAATTTATCCTCGATCGGGGCCACTCCCAATTTGCTTCTTACGGCATCATTTCTGATGCTATTGTTCCTTATGTATCTGCACATCCACCGCAACATCCTCATCTTCGCTACCTTCAGCTTCTGTGTATGATGCCGCTTCATTGGCCAACACTTCGCACCATAAGACATAGCCGATCTCACTACCGCCTTATAGTATTTTCCCTTTAACTTTATGGGGAACTCTCTATCACAAAGTACCTCAGAGGCCATCCTCAATTTATGCTAGCCTACTTTAATACAATTGTTGACATCTTCGTCAACTTTGCCGGCCTGTTTGTACCATGGAACCCAAGTATCTAAGACACTCCTTTTTCGATATGGACTTTGATCCAATCTTGACGTCTTCTATGCTAAGCCTAGTGGAGGTACAAAACTTGTGTTCCATATACTTGGATAAATCAAGTGCTATGATTAGGATAACCCACATTAAGTGCAACGTATTAAATAGATGTCAACACTGAATAACCCAGAAATTAAGAAGAGTAGTAATTTTGAGTCCAACGTATTCAAATGATTCAACTGTTGTTTCAATCAAGTGCTATGATTAGAAAACTTGGACAAATCTCTTCTTATCCAAATGATTCAACAACTATTTGAATGGTGTTTTCCTTAAGTTCGATACATGTTTCAAATGCAAATCTAACTTTAACATGACAAATTGAGTTTCCCGGTAGAAAATGTTAGCATTTTATGGGTTACCTGGATCTTTGATACATCCATCCTCAATAATCTTTTTACTTTTGAGGGTAGCAACCTGAAAGGGTAAGGCTGCGTACGTCTAACACCCCCCCCGGAGGGAGGACCCTGCTCTGGTGGGTGCCCTTGTGCACTGGGTTTTTTGTCGTTGTTCTTGTTGATTAGGTATCATAAAAACGTTGTTTTATTGGAGCTTGATGAAGATATGATTAACCATAGGTACTCTGATTCATGTAGCATAAAAAAGGATAAATTATAGTTGTTGTATCTGCATGGTCATGCTTTCGTGTGTGGATCAAAACTTAGGATACCTCATGCCTGATCTTACTCTGCTAGTTAGGGTAATGTTATTACCATGGCAAGAAGTGTTGATGCCAAAGCAACTTTTCAAATTTGGTGGGTATTAGTCACATCATTGCTCTAACGATAACATTTTCTATCCTGGCAGTAACACCACCTCTCTGGTTAAATCGACGTGATCTTATAACTGTAATCCATCTTACCTGTGAATAATGGCGGATTTGACCGTACTATGCAGGGTGTATCAGCGGTGAAAGCATTTTATGAGCTTCTGGGTCAAGCTTCCTTGAGTGTGTTGCATCCTGAAGAAAACAAACCTGTTGCTCCAGTGGAGCTCTGTCCCATTTTGAAGACATTATATAAGATTCTTATTACAAGGTAATTATGCCATGGAATACCAAATACCGCCTCTCTTTAGGGTAGTACTCTGAAGGGGTAAGGCTATGTACATCTCACCCTCCCAAGACCCTGCTCAAGCAGGAGCCCTTGAGTCACTGGATTTGTTGTTGTTACTTATTCTTTGCAGTAGATGTTATTAGCATATAAAATCATCCGGGGTCTTTATCCATTACCTTAAGCTTTTGGGACAGTTGGTTTCTTGACGTGGTGTTAGAGCTTTGTTGATTGAGAGGTTATGGGTTCAAATCCTAACAGCCTCCACTTTCAATATTGATGAGTATTCATTTCCCATTTGTTAAATAATCGGAGTATTGGGTTTAGATTATAATTGGCCAATCAGTTCGCTTTCTTAGAACCATATCTAGTTAATTTGAAGCTATTCATTGTCGGGGCTATTTCAAATTGTCAAGTCATGTCCAAGTTTCCGAAACTTAAGGCTTGTTTGTTTACCAAGAAGTAACACAGGAATTTGGGATTCATGAGACATGGATATTTGTCATCTTAGTTGGTTACCAGAAAATTGGCTGAATATGGGAAGTGGAAATTCATAAGAAGTTTCAATACCTTTGTTACACAAGAATTAACTTACTCAGCCCTTTAGGTAAGTTCTAATTTTCGGGAAGTTCTATCTCCCACAATGACAACCACATACAAACACCTACATCTTGGATAGTTGTTATCGATATTGAATTCCTGAGAAATACAGCTTCCTCTGCGAATTTAATACCTGTGTCACTCTGACAAAGCTTTACAAAGAATCTGAATTGATATTTTGCTTGACCTTCATCCTGCAGGGAATTGCAGTCACAGGCCATACTCGAAGCACTGAGGGACGAAACCATGAATGATCCACGAGAACGCATCGAGATGGCACAGACTCATGCCTTCTACATTCCTTCGCTTCTTGGCCACCAGTAGTGACTCCTAATAATCCCAATTTCCCAAAACTCCATGAATTTGCATACGATGGCAGTTGGGGGGAAGAGTTGAAGGTGCAAGCTAACTCAACTAGTCAAGTCTCTAAGAGGTGGTGTCCAAGATCTAGAATTGGATCCTGCCTTCATAATGGGAAGCAAGGTTAAGAGGGTATAGGGGAGGGTTGTTGCCTTGTGCAACTCATGTGACTTTTTTACTGTTATAAAGAAAAATACTACAACGATGTTTGAGAGTGTTGAGCATGGGGTTGAAAATTTGTATGTGTAATTTGTTAACTATTTGAATGGTTTCTGGTGCCTGGAATGATGGCTGTGGTGTGATTGATATTTTTCTGGAAGTAGTCACTCTGTAAAGAGTTATAACACCGATGTTAGGCAAAATACCCTAGAAGTAGCTTCGATTTAGGTGCGAAGTAATAGGTCTGAAAGAAATTGAGAAGTTATATTATGTCTTAGGTAGTTGTTGTTAATGGCATTTACATTGTGTTAAAGATTTAGGTATTTTTTTAGGTCTTATCATGAGCTTTTTAGGTCTTATCATGAGCCATAACCAATTCTAAACACGAGTAATTTATCGAACATTCAGTTTGTTTGTGCTCATAGCATGAAGCAAGTCATGCATATCGTTTTGATTGATGGCTTGCAATTTTTTTGTCCAAAAGTTACATTGTTTTGTCCATGCAAAAGTTACAATTGGGCTTAAAGATCAAGAGATGGGGTTTTTGGTTACAATTAAATATTATAATTCTAAAATTTTACAGTAGATGAAACATATGATTGGATTCCGTAACTTTTCTCTCTAACTAAGTAGAAAACTTTCTACGTAAATTTGTCGAATCATTAACATTTAGTTTAGTTCGCTCAAAGCTTGCCTAACCCGGAAGCTTTGAGCTCAAGTTTGGGCTTTGATGTGGCTTAATTGAGCTCGAACACAAGCCTGCAAAAATTAGGCTTCTTGAAGCTTGACTTAGGCTCATTGAGGCAGTAGGCGTGAGCAGGGGTGTCAATGAGCCGAGCCGGCTCGCGAGCCCCCGTGAGTTGGCTTGTCAAAAAGCTCGAAAGGCTCGGCTTGCTTCGAGCTCGACCCAAGCCAAGCCGGCTCGTTCAGCTTATCGAGTTGAGCCCGAGCCTAGTAAAGCTCGAGCTCGTAAGCCCGCGAGCCTAAACGAGCCCAAACAAGCTTTTCTTAATATAATATTTTTGATTAAATATTGACCCATGAAGCTAAATTTGAGCCTAAATGAGCTGAGCCTGAGTTTAAACGAGCCCAAAGGAGCCTAGATTGAGCTTAAATGAGTTGAAATATTGTAAGCTTAATTCAAGCTTGCCGAGCTCAGATCGAGCCGAGCCGAGCTTGAGCTTTTGACGAGCTAAGCTCGAGCTTGAACTTTCCGAGCTCGGCGTGCTTCGAGTCGAGCCCGAGCCGAGCTTAATGCAAACAAGCCAAGCCTCGAGCCTGGCGGGCTCGGCTCGACTTGGCTCAAATACACCCCCAGGCGTGAGCTTGACTCACTTAGATCTGAACGTGACTTGATTGGACATATTAAGTTTCACAAAATTATCCTGATTCAATTGTATGAGCTAGCACAATTTGATTTCAACGTAGTGCCTCTGAAGTCTTATGATGAGTCGGTTCCACCTCATTTGCGCTTGGCTTTAATACTCTTAGGAATTTTAAATACATATTTTATTAGAAATATTTTTGATGTATTTATTGATTGGGTACTTTAACATCTCACTTCTAAAGAATCAATCATTTTAGTCCAAGTTAATTTCTTATAATCATTTTGCTTTTCAAAAGGGAGATATCAAGTGTTTGATTTTATTTTTTTTTTAAAAAATTCTATTTTTACATAAAAGATAGTGGTTTTTTTGTTTGCAGGCAAAAAATAAGAGGGTTTTTTTTAATATTTATACAAAAATAATTTATTTGCATTCTATCGAACCCCCACCCGAACCATTCTTAAGACCACCAAGCCCTCTCGAATGAGTTCTACTATAGAAGCTTTAATAATTATTGTAATGGTACTATAAATTTAGAAGATGATAAATATTTTAAAATTTTTTATAAAAAATAGTATAAGATAAAATATATTAATTTTTTTTGGTAACATTATAGATTAGTAAATTTAAAATTAAAAATTTTAAAATAACTTATGGAAAAGTAAATTTTTTGAAAAGAAATTAAAAACCAAAGTTAAAAATATTATTATATTTTTCAAACTTTTTCTTAAAAAAATATTTTTTTATAATTTGTTTTCAAAATTTTTAATTTTGTACATTTCTCAAATTTAAAATTTATTAATCTAATTCTAAAATTATTTTCAATAAAAAATTATATTCTATCTTGTAATTTTTATAAAAATTTTTAAAATATTTCTTTCACTTTTTTAAATTTATAGTGTCATTTTTATAATTAAGTAAAACATATACTTTGTGTAAATGTAGAAAACCTCCTTTTTAAGTTCAAAATATAAAACCTATTATTTTTTTCCCTAAAACCATAAGACATCGTTCTAAACATAAAACAAACACTTAATCCTCTTACTTTTGATTTATGACTCGAAGTAAAATGATAGATTTTTTAGACGTGAGAGATCAAGTTTTTGATTTTATTTGTGTAGGGTTTTGTTATTGAAGCAAAAAATATCATATTTCTGGAATTTAGTCATATCAGTTTTACAACAAAAATTTAAAGATCTATTACGAACTAAAAACAAATAAACTGGAATTGAGTAAAAAGCAGTAAAGAAAAGCGATAAAGTAATGGAAATAACATTGAATTTCATTCCGATACATCCGAGGACTGGGTGTATGGATGTGTGTATTGATAATCTGAGTGCAGAATACGTTACGCTACATGTTAACCACCAGGTTATTGGCAGCTAGCCCTTGGTTATACAGTCTCCTTACTCGCCTATCTATCGTTCTCCGCCCCGAGTCTTTGAACAGCTTAATGCTACACAGTGCCAGGTTAACAGACTATATGTAAGATCGCAACTGCTTCTACCTTGGGTTGAGGACAGTGGAACCAAATCACATGGGATGCAAATCCAGAGCACATCTCAAGCAGATCAAATACCAAACACTAATAGTGACCATGAGTCTGAGTCGTCGGGTCCAACCTTCCCCCGGGGATTTGAACCAATGAGAGATCATAGTCATGTCGAGAACATGGACCTATGTGCTAATTTGGCTTATGATATCGCGGAAACCTCTATGGCAAGGGAAAGAAGAACAAGAAGAGAGAGGCCGGGGCGCCAAGAACCTAATGGTGGTGTTTCAAAAAGGGATCTCAAGGTTCTCAAGCGTTGGTAGAAAGATCAAGAGAAACGGAACCTTCAAGCGTTCTTTAAAGATATGTCTCCTGGTAACAGTGGGAAGAGAAGAACTGAGAAAATGACCAAGGCCAAAAGGAAGAAAAAGACTCGAAACAAGAACAAGAAATCCTTCACAACTGAGCATCTGCTCAATGGGAAACGCACTTGGGGGACTGGAAAGTTGCTTGGGTTGAGTTTTGATGGGGATGAATCTCTTATGATTGAGTGCTTTGCTGGAATGGACTAAGTTTTGGATTCGTTTGTGCTGTTCTCCCTCAAATCTTTGTGTTTCTGGTCTCTTCTTCCTTCCCTTTCCAGCTCCGCTCTCTGGTCCTGTTCTGTTGCTCCTCCTTCTCCAACTTTTGGTTTTTTGCTTCTTGTCCGTGCTTTTCTTTGTTGCCCCTAGGTTTCCTTTTCCGTGTTGTGCAGTTTTGTTGGTTTTTGTTTCCTGTTTTGTTTGTTTTTTGCCCTGTTTCCCCGGTTTGTCTTTTCTTTGTTTTGTTTTGCCTGGTCTGTTTTCTTCTTTCAGAGTTGTTTGGGCTCGCTTTGTCGTGGCCCGGTTTTGATCTTCGGCTTTGCCGATATTTATTGAAAAAAAAATTTTGATTGGATGATTTGGATTACAATAATTCCTTTATTTATAAAATAACCCCTCTTTAAGCGAGGTCCACTATACTTATTGTTTAACTATTCTAATATTTGTATAAACCCTAAATATCTAATTTGGGAACGGATCAAGATCGTCATATTTACTTCAATTGGATATGTTTTGGCGCGCACAGCACAAAGTGATTGCTCTTCCTTAAAGAATCCCAATTTCGAACCCTAATTCGCTTCCTTCGTTCTCGTTCGATATCCCGGAATTAATTTCCTCTGTCAAATTCTGTAAGCTCTCTCATTCTTCCCCGTTTTCTATTCGGATTTATGAGTTCTTGTAGGTTTTCTCCGATTTTTAAGGTTATGTTGTACATATTATCCGCAATGCCGCTATTACTTTTTGCAAATGCTGTAATTGTAGCCTTAGATCAGTTTGAGCAGGTGAAATCGGAGCATGATTTGTTGCGTTAAGTTATGATACGAACCATAATTGATTCAAGACAATAAACCAACTCAATCAACCTCATTTTGTAGTATATTGGTATAAACCTTATTAATCCGTACAAGAGTATAGGATTTATAAATATAAAGTATAAGGCAGGGAAAGATAGGGGGAGAGAGATAAAAGGGGGAGGGAGACTTAGAGAGAGAGATTGTGGGACTTAGTTTATCATTTATCATACATCTCTTCTGAACTAAACCTCTATATATAGAGAGTTCAGGAAGAAGTATAATTGAAATATAGGGACTAGCCTATTTATTAATACCTAAAATATTCCTCACTTAACTACTTTATTTTGGTTTGTATCAAGTTATTCTCCACGAAGTGGCCCTTTAGAAACAACCTCGACACCAGTAACAACTCGTAGGGGTACGATTGTCAAGGAACCAAATTTTCCAAAAACTGAAGCTCATGGGTGAATTCCCAAGGTTGATTTATACTAACATATGCTCCCTTATGCAAATGTCAATTGGGCTTGAAGCGTAGATACTGCACATGCTCACCACGTATCTTGTGCTTAAATTATATTAATGATGAAGTGGGGGCTGTTGGATTCAAAGGCGTGATCTCTTAGTCAACAAGACTATGATATCATATCAAGGAACCAACTTTTCCAAAACCTTCATCTAATGGGTGAAGTCTCATGATTGATTTTATACTCTAACCAACCTAACTTACCACATGAAAAAAGTTATTGTAAATGCTTTTGGCCATGTTTAATTTTGAGACTGTAATAAGTTAAGGATAACATTATTAACATAACAAAAATTTTAATGTCATGACATGACAACTTTGTCAAACTTTGTTGCTATTATGCATTAAATTCACGCCGTTACTCTGGCAATAATATTTTTTGCTCAACACCCTAAATCAAAATGTCAAATTTTATAGGGCCTTTAGGGCAAACTCATGGAAATGACACACATGAGATCTACATATAAGCCCAAGTAAAATTTCATTCTAAAATTAATTGGCATTAGGTGCAGTAACTTACTAGGTTTATATGTTAGCCTCTTCTCTCTCACAACTCTAATATGAGATTCAACTAGACTCATATGTAGAGTTCTTAACATGAAATATATCATTTTTTTCCCCCTATTTTTGCCCTAAGTTGTTTAATATGGTTAGGATATGATATAGTACTTGCTCCATTATGGGTTAATTGATCAGTCTCCAGTTAGATGGATATATCGAGTTTTGAGTCATAAATGTCACGAGGTGAGTACTTGCTGAGGTGTTTGAATCTGGTAAATATGGCTCGACCACCATTGTCCTTGAACTCAGTTTTAAGCTTTGTTTGGTTCGGGAGAAGATATTTTCTTTCAGAGAATTGTTTAAAATAAGTTTAAGAGTTTTCTTTATATATATATATAGAATTTTCGCTCCCGGAAGGGGGAAGTTTGTGCTACATCTACCCCCCAGACCCTGCTTTTGCGGGTGCCCTTGGAGGCACTGGGTTGTTGTTGTATAAATAGAATTTTCATAGGTATTATGAAATTTGTTCTTTTAGTATTTAGATACTTGATTTCGTAATCTATAATGAGATACTCTTATATATAAAATCTTATCACTTAGATAACTTATGGTGGGATTTGACAAATTTTCTTTTGAAAATGCTAATGTGGAACATGAGTTTGGCAAAATATGGGTACTCTGTATTGGAATGTGATGATTTTTGTTGGAAGATGTTAACATGACGCTTGATTTGACCCCATATATAGGCCACCTTCCATCAAAATCTAATAAAATTTTTCATAATACAACGAACCTTCATTGAAAACACTGAAATGTATCATTTGTCTTACTGTAATCATATGCCATAACAACATTTAATGAAAATTGTCCACATTCTGGCAAGATTATCAGATTCCCAGTGAATTAATCTAGTTCGGCTAAATGTCCATTTCAAGCAAGAGATCAATGGACCTTAAATCTCATAATAGAAGTGGTTGGTTGAGTATCCAGGTGATGAAATGAATAAAACTCAAATTTCTTTGTTATATGTATCAGAACATCAAAATAATTAAGCAATAAATTCTCAATTTTAATAGTATTGGAGTGATAAACTCCCTTATGTAATATATACATTGCTTTTGTTAGACCGACTTAGGAAAAATGTTTTCTCTTCTATGAAGAAGGGAGTTAGTCAACGTCTACATAGTTGGTATTTTTTTTCTTTTTCATAAGTATTCTTATAAAGTTGTACAAAAGTGTTAAAAATTGGAGTGAATAAGGCCTTTTCCTGGCCAAATCCTGGCCATGACATAATCTTAACGAGCAGAGTTCGAATCGCTGTGGGTGGGGCCCCTAGGGAGCGGGTTGAGGGGAGGGGATGTCTAGCTCACTAACGCTTGCAAGCAGTTTGATAAGGACTCGATAAGAGCTCTATCATGAATAGCTTATTAAAAACTTGTTAAACGCTCGTTAACAGTTAATATTATCTCGACAAATTAGCTGATAATGGCTTAATAATAACTTGAATAACTCAGCTCGATAACGAGTTCCACTCAGTGACAAGCTTATCTTGGCTATGAGCTCAATTCGGCTTGATAACGAGCTCAACTCAGCTCGGGTTGATAACAAGCTCGAATTGACTCATCACTAACGAGCCGAGCCGAGTTTAGTATCGAACACACTAAAATCTTATCGAACCGAGCTCAAATAAAGGTTCAAAAGCTCGATAAGAACTCACCTCGAATTGAATCTCTATAAGAATTATCAAAACTTGATTCAAAAAGGAGATGTTATGCCTCGACTCGTGCACACCACTAAAGGACACCCGTCATGGTTAGTTTTGAATCCGGTCATTTCCAACATAAATTCTGCGGTGGGGCCACTTCACTTGTAGGCAAAACATTGATTGATCCTTATACTTAAACTAATTTTGTCGGTGGGTACAATATGCTTCCCTACGAACAATGCTATGAACACGTACAAGACCATACATAAATGCAAATTACGTATGATTTTATAACTGGTTTTGTTGTGGTTAGGTTTCAATTTAGCCTTTTTTTATTGTAGGTGATCATTGAGTTGTGAGGGAGTTTGGTTCTATTGCTCAGTTGGACCTGTTGTTTGCCTTTGATACCTACCTGAAACTGTGCATTTGGATTCATTTTCTACCTATAAAATTTTTTTTGAAAGATTTCATATAGATGATAAAAACGTCAGTAAACTATAAGAAGTAATTACTTAATTACTCTTCTTACAACTTGCTGCGTTTCTTATGAAATCCTTTTGAGGATACAATGAAAATATCAAATACCATAGAGTGTATGCAAAGACACATGGTTTTTGTATGTGAATCTCTTGAGAATGGTAGGGTCGTCTTTATAAGTACTATATATGCCCTTCCGTAGTTAAGGTGTCTTTTCTCTGAATGGAAACCTGTTCCATGTGGGACAAAGTATCTTTTGAAATTCCTTTTGTGCTCTCATATATCAATGTGGGACAAATAGTACTTAATATTGAATTTTGAAGAATACGTTAACAATAACTTACTATATAGTTAAGTATATTTGCCCCTTCAGGTTTCGGCTATGTTTTACGATATACCCCTTGTAATCTTGTATATATCTTTTTTGATATATAATATTCTCTCGATGATTTTATCAAAAAAGGAGAAATTTGCCCCCTTCATCTGATTCATGAGGCACGGGCTCTGAAAGCTAGCAAGTAGTAGTAACTCACTGCAAATAAAGCCCGGTTTTTAGTTTGGTTGAGATCCCTATATCCAACCTGGTTTTCATGTAATTAGCTTTAAGCAGCCCTATGTTTAAGAAATTTAAATAACTGAATTTATTTAAATAGTCTAATAATCCCTCATAAATTCTATTTACGTTTGTATCTATAGAGAAGAAATTAGAGTCTTGATAGAAAAGAAACTATTAAATTAATAATAAACAACTAATATAAAACTAATCTTATAAAAGTCAAACAAACAAAATTCTAATAATAATAAAAATTTAGCCAAATTTAGAATTCTGAAACATAAAAACTATGGCATAAATTATAACTGAATATCTTAAATTTACATATTACATCTTTTCTCTTCTATCTCGATCACGTAGTTTATATCTTCTCATATATACTTATCCTTTTTAAGAGGCTGCAATTTTGTTCAGCAAATCAAAAGGGTTTAGTAAGAGCTGCTAAAAATTCATGGTTGGCCCCCTTGTGTCATCAATGGCCATGAATATCTTGTGCGTTTTTAGGGAAACAAAGTTGTTAGAACATAAAAGGTTCTTGAGTGAAAAAGTATGGCCTTGTTTTAGAAAGCTGTATTTTTCAAGAATTTAATTTCAGTGTCAACTCTCAGGAAGGAGGTATTTATGTATCATTGTTAAGATAAGAAATAGAACTTCCCATGATCTAGAATTTACCTAACCTCTTGTACAATAATTCATGCATAACAAAGGAGTTAGAACTTCTTAAAATTTTTCACTTCCCATAGTCTATCAATTTCCTGGAAAACCAAATAAGAGACCAAATACCCACTTATAAATTCCAAATTACTGTGTTGTAACTTCCAAATTACTGTGTTACATTCTGATAAACTAAACCCTATTTCCTTGAGTGATTGGGGAGACTGCCAAATTGGTGATGGAAGATGAAAATTTGTTTTTCTATATGAGTTAAGCAGAAATTTAATGGCTTAAACTTTTCAATCTATTTGATCTTCAGAACAAAATTTTATTAACAGAATTTTAGTGGCCAATGCTTGGACATAAGACTTAAGTATCGCTTGAGGCAACCTGAGTTATAGGGAAGAGTCTTTATATATTTTGTTGTATTGTTTCTCGGATATTTTTTTTGTCTAATCTTCGAGCCGAAGATCAATGTTGTACTACTGTCTTTGCTAGGTTTTTGCTCACTATATATTTTCGTTTGTAGGGCTTCCACCCAATGTGAAACACAGAAAGAGTGTTTGTGAGCTTGGATTACTTGTAATCCTCCGTTTCGAATCGAGTGAAGCTTTTGTCCTTCTGTTCGTGGTCTTCCCTCATTTGAGAGTTTCAACATAAATTTTGGTGTCTTTGTTTCTCTTTCTCCCTTCTCTTCTCATTTTAAGTTCAAATCTTGATTTTTTATTTAAATTGAATCGAATTCTTGTTGCCTAACATATTTGAAAGTATTTTTTATTAAAGAAAATAGAAACAAAAATATCGTCGTATAATGGTCAATCTAATTTTATGGTAAAGTTATCTTCCCTTCCTCCCAAAAAATACAATCGGATCACAAATGAGAAACACGTGTAGTAGCCGGTACCTTGTGTAGAACTGTATTGATGTTTACATGGATCCTTAGACCCATTTAGCCAGCCCCTCGAGCTGTCAACACAAAACCAGATATCGTAGAAACTCCAATGCTAAAGAGTGATCGGAGGAGAATAGTACTAGAATGATTCACCGACTAAGAAGTCCTTACAAATCTTTTCTTTAAGTAGATATATAAGCATTAGACTGTCATTGCAAAATAGCTCCAACAAATGCGTCATCAACCGAAATAGCCCGAAAATAAGATAGAACAGGCCCTTTCATAGTGCAAAAAATCTCGAGAGATAGATCTGTTGGAGCACACTATTGTAAATAAACATATACTTCTTTTAATCGATGTAGGTAGGACCAAAATCGTAGCTGCACGAAGCAGGAGTAGGACTGGAAGCGGGAACAGGGGAGCCGGTAGTCATAGAAGTTTCTCAGATTGGGAGCGTCAAGGGAACACTTATATTACTTTGTATCAGATGTACAAGAAAAAAATAATGAAATCATTAAAATCTTATCAATTGAGCCATTAAAACATAAATATCAAAACAAAGTTAATCTTAAGTAATAAGCAAGAAACTTAAATACTCTAATGAATAAGATCTAAAAAATTGAATCTAAAATCTCCACACAACTCAACTACTTTTTAAAATCGAGTGCTATAAGTAGCCGACAAATAATTATCGAACAAATCTTCTAATCAAAATGATTACATGATCGTTTGAATCGAGTTTCCATCAAGTTTGATACGCTTTGGAAATGCAAATCTAAGCTGAATCGTGTTTTCGAAGTGTGAAGCATTAGTATTTTAGGAGTTTCCTACAAGCTTGCCCAAAATAATCCGCTACGTGACGAAGGTATGCTGGATTTGGCACCTAGAAATACAACAACGACAGATCTAGTGCCTTAAGGGCTCCAGCATAAGCGGGGTCTGGGAGTGGTGGATGTACGCAGCCTAACCCCTTCAGGGTGTAACTCTCCCCAGAGACTATTTCTGAGAATCCTTAACATTAAACATTAAACATTAAACATTAAACATTAAACATCAGGGTTTATTTACCAGACACTAGTGCACCTAGAAATCTGATGTTTAATGTTGTCTAAAATAAGACATACTGTTGTTGTAACTCTTAAACATCAAACTTTGTTTTTGGTGTGAAGTTACCTTCCCTGCATTAAAATGGAGCACAAAGACACTGACATATTCCTTATAAAATAATTATATTGGGGCTCCAAGTGTCTCAAATTGGGGACCAAATTTTGTTTGGTACAAAGTTTTGATTATATCTTTCACCTTATGCTAATTATTTATTCCATAAGATACCATATGGTTTTTCATTTTTGGTGTAAACAAACACCTCCAAAAGTTATTTTTTATTTAAACATAACAACTTTTTAATTTTGTGAAAAATCACCTTCAGAAGTTTTAAAAATTTTCAATTAACCACCTACATTAATGCTGTTAGTTTTCTACTGAGATTATACATGTAATTTTATATTTCTTATGTAAAAACTGGAGAGAGAAACATATATGTTTTTTCAAACGTACTTGGTAACGCAATATTTCCTTAATGGTCTCTATATGCGGGTTTGAATGTCAATACGTGCTTGTGTGTACGGAGATTAGATACTTTGCATAGAGCCACTTTAGCTATATAATACTTTACCTATTGAGTCAAAACCAACATGTGTTATGTTTGTTAGTGTATTTTCAAAATATGTGTTGATAAATATGTAAAATATTGTTTAATGTATGTATAAAATGTGTATGAGATAATCCCGAAATGTGTTTAAGTGTTTACAACATGAGAGGGGTGTGTGTCGACACATGGGCCATGTGTGTCAACACACAATCCTACAGTACCATTGGGAATCAGGTGTGTGTCGATACACATGGCCCGTGTGTCGACACACAGCCTTACAGAAGCGCACGGCAGGGTGTTGTGTGTCGACACACAAACTTACAGTAACCCTGTGTGTCGATGTGTGTGTCGACGCACAGGCCAGTTTTCTGGCAGTTACTTTCGCGCCTTCATTCCCGATTTTTGGTGTCTTTTTTTGGTTTTCTCTTGGGGACGTCTCATTCCATTGGAAACATATAAATACCCCATCTGATTCTTGTTGAATACATGGAAAATATATGATTTTGATTAGAGAATCATAAGAGAGAAAGATATTGAAGAACATCTTCATGTGTTCTTGAGTTCTTTGAGTATATACAAGTGTTTGTTGTCTTAAACTTGATCAATCTCATATCATCTCTGTCAATCTCTCCCCATACACATCTTCACTCCATTTTTGGTTGTTGTTGTATCCTCGAGGATATTTCGTATACCGAAATAAGCCTTAAAGAAAGTGATCACATAGCCTCAACACCTGAGATCTTGGGTTACTCGATTGCAAGGATTTTGCAAGTATTTTCTGAATTTTTTCTAACAATCTTAAGGCTTATCTTTCTGGTTTGGGTTATGGCTTCATCACTAAGGGAAATGACAGCCAACTTAGTGAAGTTGAACCGGTTTGATGGTGGGAACTTCCGCCGATGGCAGAGGAAGATGCACTTCCTCATCACGACGCTGAACGTGGTGTATGTCTTGAATACACCATCTCCATCCCCCGTCTCTGAGGAGGAAGAGACGTTGGCTCAGCAGAGGGCCAGACTGAAGTGGGAGAACGATGACTACCTCTACAGAGGGCATATTCTGAATGGGATGACCGATGCCCTGTTTGACATTTACTCGAACATGCTGATCGCGAAGGAACTGTGGGATGCACTTGAGGCACGCTACATGGCCGAGGATGCTACAAGCAAAAAGTTCCTGGTTAGTCAATTTAACAATTATAAGATGGTTGATGATCGTCCTGTTATGGAGCAATTCTATGAAATCGAACGAATATTAAATAGTTTCAAACAACATAACATGAACATGGACGATACAATTGTTGTTTCTTCCTTAATTGACAAACTTCCTCCTTCTTGGAAAGATGTCAAGAAAAGTCTTAAACACAAGAAGGAGAATATGTTAATTGAGGAATTGGCTAATCATTTACGTGTTAAGGAAGGTTACAGAGTACAGGATGACAACAAAGACCGCCCTGGTGATATTGGTAAAATCAATATCACAGAAGAAGGCCAATCGAGCAAGGGAACCAAGAGAACCGGACACTTCCAAAAGAAGAAGAATGACAAGAGGCCGAAAGTGGTCTGTTGGGAGTGTCAGAAGCCCAGTCACTTACGCAAGGACTGTTATCGCCTTAAAAAGAACAAAGGCAAGGGGCTTGATCATCGCGCCAAAAATTCGAACGAGAGGTTCGTGGTGATGATATCAGAAGTCAATCTAGTCGAGAGTGATAACTCTTGGTGGATTGACTCGGGGGCCACGAGACATGTGTGTAAGGACAAGGGGTTCTTCACAACTTTTGATCCCATGGACAATGGAACTGAGTTGTTCATGGGAAATGGGGCGTCGGTACCGGTTAAAGGAAAGGGAAAAGTTGATTTACTTTTCACGTCTGGAAAAATCCTTACTTTAACCGATGTATGCTTCGCTCCTGACGTTAAGAAGAACCTCGTGTCCGGTGGCCTGTTAAATAGATTTGGGTTCAAGTTGGTCTTCGAGGCCGACAAGTTTATTTTGTCTAAGGGTGGAGTTTTTGTTGGCAAAGGTATTTATGTAACTGAATGTTCAAAATGAATATTAATAATAAAATTGGAGATTCTGTTTATATGCTTGACTCGTCGTTTTTATGGCATCAAATATTAGGTCATGTGCATTTTCGTAGATTACATGAAATGGTTAATTCTTCGTTGATTCCTCACATAGATAAAGTTGATGACAAATGCAAAACATGCATGTTAACTAAGATAACCAAATTACCGTTTCCTTCAGTACAAAGAGAGACTAATCTACTTGACCTATTACACAGCGATTTATGTGATTTCAAGCGCACACGGAGTTTAGGTGGAAAGAATTACTTTGTTACATTTATCGATGACTATTCAAGATTTTGTTATGTATATTTGATAAGTAACAAAGATGACTCGCTTGATAGATTTAAAGCATATAAGGCAGAAACTGAATTACACTGTGTAACCTTCCTCAAACGTCTAAGGTCGGACCGTGGTTGGGGCTACTACGATCCCAAATATTTCGAAACCACAGGAATAATACATGAAATAACTGCACCATTTACGCCACAATAGAATGGCATGGCTGAGAGGAAAAACTGGACTCTAACTGAGATGGTTAATTCCATGTTATCTTATTCCGGTCTCAATGATGGATTTTGGGATGAGGCTATGTTAACAGCCTGTTATATATTGAATAGAGTTCCAAATAAGAGAAATAAAATAACCCCATATGAGTTGTGGAACAAACAAACCCCTAATTTGAATTATCTGAAAGTGTGGGGCTGTAGGGCAGTTGTTAAAGTCCCTGAACCTAAATAAAAAAAGTTAGGTGAAAGAGGCATTGATTGCATCTTTATGGGTTATGCGTCTCATAGCAAGGCATATCGGTTCTATGTAGTCGAATCTAATGATTATATCAATGTGAATACGATAATAGAATCGAGAGAAGCGATATTTGATGAGAATCGGTTTACTTCTATCCCTAGACCGAGGGATTATATAACAGTTGAAAGTGACACTCAAGTGTCATATGACGATGTTCGTCATGAGAGGGAAGATGTCCCTGAAAGTGCTCTAGAACTCCGAAAAAGTAAGAGAGCAAGGAAAGATAAATCTTTCAATTCGGACTTCTACACATATTTGGTAGAAGGTTCGAGGAACGATGTGGACCAAGTGGCTCCATATTGTTGTGTCATGGAAGCTGATCCCATGACGTTTAATGAGGCAATGAGGTCTCATGATGCCTCGTTTTGGAAAGAGGCTGTAAATGAGAGATGGATTCCATCTTAGATAATAATACCTAGATCCTTGTGGACCTTCCACAAGGAAGTAAGCCCATCGGGAGTAAATGGATCTTCAAAAAGAAGATGAAGGTTGATGGAATGATTGACAAGTTCAAGGCCCGATTGGTGGCGAAAGGGTTCACCCAAAAGCATGGGTTGGACTACTTTGACACATATGCACCCGTGGCTAGAATATTGACGATAAGGGTATTGATTGCCCTTGCCTCTATTTATAAACTAGTAATACACCAAATGGATGTCAAAATGGCATTCCTAAATGGTGAGCTAGAGGAGGAAGTGTACATGGAACAACCGGAAGGGTTTGTTGTTCCAGGCCAAGAGAGAAAAGTGTGTAAACTCATACGTTCTCTGTAAGGGCTGAAGCAAGCCCCGAAGCAATGGCATCAGAAATTTGATCAGGTTGTGCTTAACAACGGATTCGTTATAAATGAATCGGATAAATGTGTCTATAGCAAGTTTTATAATGGCCAAGGGGTCATTGTATGTTGATAACATGCTGATATTTGGCACTAATGTGGAACAAGTAGAGAGAACCAAACGGTTTCTCTCTGAAAACTTTGCTATGAAAGACATGGGTGAGGCGGAGGTGATCCTCGGTATTAGAATTGTAAGGAGTGGTGGTTCCATTTCCTTGACACAGTCTCACTACATTGAAAATGTGTTGAAGAGGTTCCATTTTGATGAGTGTGCACCGACGTCTGTTCCGTTGGACCCTAGTGTGAAATTAGTACCGAATGAGGGCGCTCCGGTGTCACAACTGAGATATGCCCAGGTCATTGGTAGTCTTATGTATGCCATGACGAGCACAAGGCCAGATATAGCCTTTGTTGTTGGAAAGTTGAGTAGATATACTAGCAATCCAAGTAAGAGCTATTGGAAAACTGTGGAACGTGTACTAAAGTACCTCAAGAAGACTATGAGTTATGGTCTTTGTTATGTAGGGTATCCTCCAATTTTGGAGGGATACTCTGATGCAAGTTGGATCTCCGATGTGGAGGATCATGCATCCACAAGTGGGTGGGTATTCCTGCTTGGTGGGGGTGCGGTTTCTTGGGGTTCCAAGAAACAGTCTTGCATAACTGATTCAACTATGGCAGCAGAGTTTATAGCTCTCGCGTCTGTGGCTAAAGAAGCCGAGTGGTTAAAGGATCTCTTGTATGAGATACCTTTGTGGCCTAAGCTGATCTCACCGATATCTATCCATTGTGATAGTCAGGCTACGCTGTCTAAAGCGTACAGTGAGGTATACAATGGGAAGTCCAGACACATTGGTGTAAGACATAGTATGGTGAAGCATCTCATTCGAGAGGGTGTCATCACTGTGAACTTCGTGAGGACCAGTCAGAATCTAGCATATCCGTTTACAAAAGGTCTAACTAGAGACTTGGTTCTGAAAACAAGTGAAGGGATTGGTGTGAAACCTGTCATTTTTAGTCGCCCATGATAGACCCTCAACTCGACGCCTAGTATAACGCTAGGTCTCGGGTTCAATGATAGAGACTTGTCATCTGTGTGACTGTGAGCACTAATTGAGAATTACCATCCCGAGTGTGGAGTGCTTGATACCTGCGTCAGTGATTCTAAGAGGATGAGCATATGCTTTAAATGGACCTGGTTCTAGAACTTATTGAATATTTTGTCGCAGGGACATGATCAATGAGGTCCACCTTAGTGTGTGTTGAAGTTTGGCTGCTTCAAAGGGGTGATTTTTGACTAAGGGTTTGGCCCTGAAACACTCACGAATGGTACAGGACACAAGGCCACAAATGTGTCGATCTGGGAGGTGTAGGTGTGTACGGGGAGTACGCCTAGTGTGTGGTTGGATAGTCGGTTAGTCAAATGGGTTGTATGGTTCAAAGCTTGGTC
The DNA here is from genome assembly GCA_018398585.1 of Simmondsia chinensis. Classification (NCBI taxonomy): domain Eukaryota; kingdom Viridiplantae; phylum Streptophyta; class Magnoliopsida; order Caryophyllales; family Simmondsiaceae; genus Simmondsia; species Simmondsia chinensis. The sequence goes on along the minus strand of JAGTTD010000008.1, from coordinate 34,950,904 downwards.
TACCATTTTCGATCCGATTAACTGTATGGTCCTTTCACTAGCCAAGGGTTCAATCGGGAGACACCCATGTTGATGCACGACGTGGCGTCCTTTATTCGAGATGTCATAGTGAGATTGATTGTATTTTAAAAATGGTGGGGGATTGATAGTGTATTTTCAAAATATGTGTTGATAAATATGTAAAACATTGTTTAATGTATGTATAAAATGTGTATGAGATAGCCCTGGAATGTGTTTAAGTATTTACAACATGAGAGGGGTATGTGTTGACACATGGGCCATGTGTGTCGACACACAATCCTATAGTACCATTGGGAATCAGGAGTGTGTCGACACACAGCCTTACAGAAGCGCACGGCAGGGTGTTTTGTGTCGACACACAAACTTACAGTAACCCTGTGTGTCAATGTGGGTGTCGACACACAGGCCAGTTTTCTGGCAGTTACTTTCTCGCCTTCATTCCCGGTTTTTGGTGTCTTTTCTTGGTTTTCTCTTAGGGACGTCTCATTCCATTGGAAACATATAAATACCCCATCTAACTCTTGTTGAATACATGGAAGATATATGATTTTGATTAGAGAATCATAAGAGAGAAAGATATTGAAGAACATCTTCATGTGTTCTTGAGTACTTTGTGTGTATACAAGTGTTTGTTGTCTTAAACTTGATCAATCTCATATTATCTCTGTCAATCTCTCCCCATACACATCTTCACTCCATTTTTGGTTGTTGTATCCCCGAGGATATTTCGTATACCGAAATAAGCCTTAAGAAAAGTGATCACATAGCCTCAACACCTGAAATCTTGGTTACCCGATTGCAAGGATTTTGCAAGTATTTTCTGAATTTTTTCTAACAATGTTTTCCTCGACGTGTAACTCAAATGGAGTATTAAAGTTGTTAGTATAGGTAGTTGATTGGAAATATTTAAACTTTGGGAGATAATTTTTTAGATATTAAAAATTTACAATAATTAAGTGAAAAATAACTACTTTTAAAAATATTTAAACTTTTTCTGCATAAAAAAAAAGTGAAATTCATTTTGCAATAACTGCCTGAACTTGCCACCCCCTCCAATTATTGCTGGGGATGGAGCCAGAAGATCTGAGAAAGTTTGGGGAGATTGTGCTGCTGGGATTACCCCACTCGTTGGTGCCTCCACTTTAGGATATTTTAGTAGTCAAAAGTTTCTATATTTTATCAATTATATTAAATTAATTTTTATATTTTTAGTTTTATTAATTTAGTCCATTTACTATTTATATTATGTGAATTTGATCTCTAGAGTAAAATTTACGTTAAGTTGTTGATGAAATTTTTAATAGTTCAACTATGAGTTGGGTTAAATTAATTATTTGTAGATTTGTAGTGGATTATTTATATCTAATATGATTCTACCATTAAAAATTGCTTCTCTAATGTAATTTGAATTTGATCATTGGACAAAATTTGTTGAAAATATACTATATATACATGTGTATTTTGTATTTGAATTTGTTTTGATATAAATGCCTTGAATTTAATTGGATCTAGAATTAAATTTAGGGTAGTTAATAAGGAGCATTTCCTCCTCTCCTTGCTCTAGTGTAACCGGCCACCAAGGGGAAGAGCCACCATCAATGTCCTCTTCAATTTTGCTTTCAATGTTTTATATAATTAGCCTAGGATTCCTTTGCATCTTTTTATTTTCCTTTGATGTACTTATAAATAGGCTAGTTTCTTTTCAATGGAAATTATCTAAATTTCTCCCATTCAAGTGTTCCTTGTTGCTTATTTGTTTGTCAAGTTTTTACAAAATTGACACAAAGTAAAGAGTAGAGGAACTAAATTAACACAATTAAAAGTATAAGGACTAAATTTATACAATGGGCAATGTACAAGGACCTTTGGCGCATGTAACCCTTTACAATATATTAGCTGGTTTTTTTATGAATACTGTTCCTTTTAGGGTTAGGGGTCTTATGGAATTACATCTGTAGCCTTACCCTCTTCAAACCCTGCCTTGGCGGTATTAAGTTGTTCTTGTTTTTTCGAGCACTAAGTTGTTCTCGTTGTTGTAAGTATTTTAGTATTATTTATAAAATACACCATCATCAAATCGTTAATGAAAAAACTAACGATTTCTCTCATTTGCGTTATAGGAAGAACAAAGTCCGGTAACCCACTAACATTCAAAATATTTCGAGTTTTGAGACTGTACTTTCCAACCAAACGAGTTTACTCATGAATTGAGGGGCTAATATGTTTATAAATAAATTTAGGGTTTGGTGAGTATCTCTAAGGTAGGTAGGATGAGGGCACGTAAATTGGACACTTATTGGATAAATGCATGTGATGCTAACTAGGATGAGAAAGTCCTAGTTAACTAAATCAAATCTGAGTAAGCTAAGAGGAATAACTGATAAATAAATATCATCTCTAAGCTCGCACAATTTTAAGGGAGAGTTAGGCGAATGAGGTGAACAAGGCAACGAAATTCGAGTTTCATATTTCTCGTATGTCTCTACATACTTGTCCGTACACACCGTTTCTACAATATTATGCCCCTACCCGCTCTATATCTATGGTGGGTATTACCATATGTATCCGCCTAACTTGCTCCTATACCCACCCCAAGGGGACTGGTACACACAAGTAACAATTTTTATCTGTTCACTTGTTATCCAGTAGACGTATTTATTTAAAAGGGAATTATTATTGTGTGGACAAAAATTATTATTACAAAATAATGGTATGATTTACAAACAAATAAAAGCAATATAACATACCCAGTGCCTCAAGGGCTCCCGTCTAAGCATGGTCGGGGAAGCTGATGTACGCAGCCTTCCCCCTTCAGGGTATTACCCCTGAAGAGAGGCTGTTCCCGAGTGCCCCCAACCTGAGGGTGAGGACTTCCCAAAAGGTCACCCATCTTGATACTGCTCTCGCTTAAGCACGCTGAACTTTGAAGTTCTAATGGAATCTGATAACAACGTGTTTTAAAAGGGAATTATTATTGCGTGGACAAAAATTGCTATTGCAAAATAATGATATGATTTGCAAACAATTAGAGTCATAAATTACCTTAAAAATTATAATTTTTTTCTGACAATAATAATTTTACTCTAATAACAATATTACCATTTTTTTTTTTTTTTGTCAAATAACATTACCGTATTAAAGTTACATTAATATAAAATTTAATGAAATATCACACGCACAAACACAAAAACACAGAACCCAAAAGATTCCAAGTACTGTGTGTGATACGTTCAGGACTGAGTTTTAAATCCGCGTGTGTCCTTTTCTGTTTACTCTGGCTATTCAAACCAAAAAAAAAAAATAATAATAATAATAAAAATAATAAAAATAAAAAATGATGTGGAAAGTAAGAAAATTTTATTATCACTCCAAATTTATTCCTTAAATACCTTTTGTATTTTTTTTTTTTTTTTTGTCTTCTTAACATTCAACAAAAATTATCATAATATTTTAATTTATGTAATAAAATATACTATAGAAAATATATATTCAACATTTTGAATTTTTTGTTGTATTATTTCAAAAATTGCCAAATTATAGAATTTTAACCGGAAGTACTAATGTAATATGCTAGTGAACTTTTATTAAAATTCAGGGTGAATTTTGATGAAAAATACTAATATATATTAATCCAAATTATTATATTATGGATGACCCAGAAAAAATCTATGTTATGGGTATTTCATCAGATAAAAATTCAGTGAGAATTTTTAAATATCATAATGTTTTATTAATATTATGAATATTTAAATAATAAATGCTTAAATGTTACAATATATGATTTTGTGATAAGTTTCTTTGTTTGAACTATTTATTCATTGAAAAATTATCACTTAAGTACCTTAAGATTGAAGATTTATTACCTAGATAACTGGACATTGTAATATATATATATAATAGCGTCCTGAGGTTTTAATATTGTATTACTTAGATATTTTATATCGGAATTTGATGAGTTTTGGGAGAATTAAACCAATTTTATATAAAAGATGGTGATACAACAACAACAAACCCAATGTCTCAAGGGCTCCCGCCAAATATAAGGTCGGGGGGGTGGGTGTATGCAGCCTCATCCCTCCACGATGATACCCTAAGGAAGGCTATGTCTGAGGACAAAAGAACCTAATATAGCGCATAATTATGATAAATATATAATAATTCATATCAAATGTTTTGAGCAAAAATATAACAAACCGTAGTAAAAAAGTTCCCTAAATTTGGATGCAAGCTACATATTGCTGAAATCATGTGTTGTATCAGAATTTTTGCTTGAAAAAATCTCAAACTATAGTGAATATACTTCTATTTTGTCGAATCATGTTGCAGTTTAGCAAAAATCTATCAAATTTTAAAAAAAGATATCTGATTGATAAAATTTTAAAACTTTACGATAAGTAAGTGAAAAATTTTTAATATTAAGGTACCCCATTATATTATAAAACATTGGGTACCTAAATCTTAAATAGTCAAACATCAAATATCTAAGTGGTGGTGGTGATGATGATGATGATATATATATATATATATATATATATATCTAATGAGAAGCTGGATTCTGGGCTACACATTTAGTTGGAGAAAAGGGTGATGTTAGGCGGGTAGAAGATGATGTCTGCAGTCAAATGGGTGGTTTAGAATTCACTCCTAAGGCTTGTTTGAGATTACTGTGAAAAAAATACTTATTTCAAAAGAACTTTGTGTAAAAGTACTCTTTAAAAAGTGTTATTTTGAAAATGCAGTTTGTGTTTAGCTCAACCAGTCAAAAGCGGTTATTTTTTTATTGCTAATATTTGGCCATTGTTTAAGAAAAGTACTTTTTTTCTGTCAAATTACCAAAAAGGATATGAGCAGAAAGCTTTTATAGTTAATAGTGTTTAGATGTAGAATTAATTTTAAACAATTTTTTTAGTATATATTAATCATTTTATGTTTTAAATTTTATAAAATAGTAATGAATTGTTAAGTAAAAAATAATATTTTTATTTATTTTATTCATTATTCAGTATTATTTCTTAAAAGCTTAAAAACCTAAAGTGACTATTGTTGTTGTTGTTGTTGGCATTATTATTATTATTAAATAAAATAAATACAATATATATATATATATATATGTATATATATTGTGTTATATTATGAAAGAAAACAAATGTAATACAAGTAATATAACAAACTCGTACATTTCAAACTTGAGTCGGGGTATTTTGTTCTAAAAATTTTAAGTTTTTGATTCTACTTCTGCTTAAAATCAGAAGCACCAAATTTCTGCCTTTGCTTAAAAACAGAAAAACAGCTTCTACTTTTAATAAAAAGAGATTTTTGATGTTTGCCAAACACCCTCCGGATTCCAGAAAATTACTTTTTCTTTAAAAAAAGTACTTATTTTCCCATAATAAACAATTACAAACAGGCCCTTACTTTCTCACTTGAGTCATACCGTATATAAGCAAAAAAATAAATAATAGATCCAGTGCCTCAAGGGCTCCCGTCTAAGCGGGGTCGGGGGGTGGATATACGCAATCTTACCCCTTCAGGATGTAACCCAAGCACGCCTAACTTTGAAGTTCTAATGGGATCCGGAATGTCTAGTAAATAAACCCTTCATACCCTATATGTATATATATAAAAGGTGAGTAAATAGGGATGAATCACATGGGTGTTGGTGGATGGGGGGCTGGGACCAGCAGAGAAACCGGACCAGAAGAGACCCACATGCACTGTCAGCCCCCCCATGTGACTGTGAGTACACACTTAACCCCCCCTTCTGGCTTTTTCAGCATTATAGGTTACGACTAAGCAGAACTAAGACCGAGCACATGAAACTCAAGTTCGATCCCTCTACGATGTCTAGTCAGGAAGAAGTCAAGATTGGACATGAGGCCATACCGAAGAAGGAGAGATTCAGGTACTTGGGGTCCATGATACAGCATAACGGAGAGGTGGACGACGATGTCAGTAACCGGATTAAAGCGGGATAGCATAAATGGAGGATGGCCTCCGCGGTACTTTGTGATAAAAAGTTCCCCTTGAAGTTAAAGGGAAGATACTATAAGACGGTTGTAAGGCCAGCCATGACGTATGGGCCGGAGTGCAGGGCAATGAAACAACATCACACACAGAAGATGAAGGTGGCGGAGATGCGAATGCTGAGGTGGATGTGCAGACACACAAGGAAGGATAAGATCAGAAACGATATCATAAGAGGCAAATTGGGCGTAGCCTCCATTGAAGATAAATTGAGGGCGCAACGGCTGAGGTGGTTCGGACATGTCAGAAAGAGACCGGACAATGCCCCGGTCAGGAGATGTGAACAGCTACTTACTACACTAGGCAGAAGAGGCAGAGTCAGGCCAAAGAAGAGATGGCTTGAGACGATCTGACAAGACCTCACCCACCTAAACCTTCTAGAGGAGATGACTTTAGATAGGGCCCAATGGAGGGCCAGCATAGGGGTATTAGATGTTCCGGTTGGAGTAGAGTAGTCCAGCTTACTAGTGCTTGGTCCTTTTGGCCCACGTAGGCTATTTCTAGCTCTCATGAGGATGTACGCTGCTACTTGCCTACTTATCTTTATCTTCCTCTCTATCTATCCCTACCCCTATCCCCGTCTCCTTCCTTTTCTCTCTATCTCTATCTCTATCCTCGTTCCCTATTATATATTTATCTTCATCTTATATGTTGATCTGTGCTTGATGTGTCATGCTTGAGCCTGTTGCTTTGCTTGCAGTGTGCCTGTCGTGAGTTTGCTATACTCATGCATTTGATGCTTCTTCTGTTTTTGCCAGGTCTTTAGCTCTTTGCTGCGGACCAGCTTTTCAGACTAGGGGTCCTCGGAAACAGCCTCTGTTCAGGGTAGCCCCCTAGAGGGGGAAGGCTGCGTACATATACTCCCCCCAGACTCTGCTTTTGCGGGAGTCCTTGGAGACACTGGGTTTGTTGTTATTGATGTATATATTGCATTATACATAACATAAAGTTATTGTCAATATAAAATTGTCATTCTCATAATAAATTTATGAGATTTTATAACTATTATTAACTATAATTTATATTATTGTTCTTATAATAGTAACTATTACTCTAGTAATAACAATAATCTATAAAAGAAGGACAAAACAACCCACTGGTGCATATTGAGAGGACATGAAGGAGCTGCAACAAGGGGACAAATTCCCCTTAATTTATGCCATATGAATCATACACTCTGGCCCCCATCCTGCCACCTTAACTAACAGGATCCACATTTCAGTAAGTTATATAGATATTCGAAAATAAATATTGTAAGACACAGTAACATAGACGTGTCGATTTGAAAAGGTGTAAGCTAATTTAGCTGGTCAAGTTTTAAAGAGTGGTATACAAGATCTTGGATTGATTCCTACTTTCGTTAAGGGTGAAGGGATTTATGAGTTCGGAGAGAGTTGTCCTCTCGTACAACCAAATTAGATTTCTTAGCGTTTGTAAAGAAAAAGAATCGTAATGATTGATCGACCAAAAACCTATTCGATTGATTTGAAACAGAATTTGTGTATACTTTTGATGGCTAGGTGCTCGTAGCTAAATTATGCTTCATAAAACAATAGGGTTATTTACACTATTAGTCCTAACTATGTCAGTTTAATCTTTTATATTATAAATTGTGTCAATTTAGATAATGAACTGTTAGAAATATGTCTCAAAATTCCTTGGAAATTAAGTAGGGAAGCCATGAGGAGGCCGATCGATCGGGCAGAAAAGCAGAATTTTAGATCAGCTGCCGTAGCAAAGCCGATCGATCAGGAGCCGTGTTTTTACGTGGGTATAAATAATGACGTAGGGTTAGATCCGATATTATTTCAATTATTCTTATTCCCTATCGGCGCTGCATCAACTAGAGAGAGAGAGAGAAAGGAGTGATTGTAATTCTTCTTTTTCGATTTAATAACAAAAGCTCCAATCCTCGCCTGTGGTTTTCTCCCCTCTTGGTTGTAGAAGGGTTTCCAAATAAATCATTGTATCCTTATTTCGATTCTCTTTTATCTATTTTACTTCTCGTTTGTCGTGGTATTTGATTCGAATTAAGTACTTAGAATTCAGTATTTCCCCACAAATTGGTATCAGAGCCCTTGTTGTTCGAGTTGGTACAATGGCGACAGCAATCAAATCTGAGGTAGGGAAGTTCAGAGGTCAAGGAAGTTTCAGTTTGTGGCAAGTTCGTGTTAAAGGAATCCTGACCTAGAATGGCTTGAAGAAAGCACTGGATGGAAAAGAGAAGAAACTGGAACACACATGACAGAGGCACAGTGGGAAGCATTGGATAATAAGGCTCTTGTGACGATACAAATTTGTTTAGCAGATGATGTACTGATAGAATTCTTAGAGATAAAAACCGCTAAGGAGTTGTGGGAGAAGTTGCAAGAGATATTTTGTCACAAATCGGACTCCAATAAACTCGTAGTAAAGAGCCAGTTATTCACGTTTCGTATGACGGAAGGTACATCACTTAAAAACCATCTTAGTGAATTTAATTCTATAATATAAGAATTAAAAGAATTGGATGACACCCCTAAGGACGAAGATCAGGCCATGATATTGTTGTGGTCGCTCTCTAATACTTATAAAGGCTTTGTAGAAAGCATGATATATGGTGGTAGGCCTACTATCACTGTCAATGAGGTTAAAAGAAACCTAGTAAGTAAAGAGAGAGTTGATAGAAAATTGTCTGACTCTGGGAATAACTCTGGTCATGGGTTATTTGTGAGAGGTAGGACTGGAACTAGAAGGTCTGAAGGTGGAAAGAAGTCTAGATCTAAATCTAGACATAAGAACTTGTCATGTAATTTTTGACACAAAAAGGAGCACATAAAGAAAAACTATTATAAGCTTAAGAATAAGCAGAGAGATGATAACAAGAACAACAATAAGTCCGCTGAGGCTAGCGTAGTTGAAGATGAGGGAGATGCTGATGTCCTATTAGTAACCGAGTCACAGGCCAGGTCCAGGGATAAGTGGATCATGGATTTGGGTTGTTCTTACCATGTTTGTCCTAATAGAGACTGGTTCGCCACTTATAAGTCAATTCAGGGTGGAGTAGTCTTGATGGGCAATGATGCCGCATGTAAGGTGATGGGTATTGGAACAGTTCGTGTGAAGATTTTTGATTGTACGGTTAGGACACTTAGCGATGTGCGACACGTCCCAGATTTGAAGAAGAACATTATCTCTTTAGGTACCCTTCAGTCCAATGGGTACAAGTACACAGCTGAAGGTGGAGCTATAAGGGTCAGTAAAGGTGCACTAGGTGTGATGAAGGGTAGAAGGGTAGGAACCTTATATGAGCTTGTAGGTTCTACCGTGACAGATTCAGTGGCAGTTTCTACATCATCCTTGACAGATGCAGAGATCACTAAGATGTGGCACATAAGATTGGGCCATATGAGTGATAAAGGGCTGTTAGAGTTGAGTAAGAGGGGCTTGTTATATGGTCAGTCAACTGGAGTGATGGATTTCTGTGAGCACTATGTATATGGGAAGCAGAAGAGAGTCAGCTTCCAGCAGGCAGTACATCAGACTAAAGGAACGTTGGACTATATTCATTCTGATTTATGGGGACCATCTAGAGTTGCTTCCAAAGGAGATTCCAGGTATTGGCAAACGTTCACTGATGATTATTCACGTAAAGTTTGGGTCTATTTTCTTAAGCAGAAAAACGAAGTTTGTGAAGCCTTCAAGAAGTGGAAGGTGCTGCTTGAAAAACAGACAGGGAAGCCGATCAAAAGGTTGAGGGCAGACAATGGACTTGAATTTGTTGAAGGAGATTTCACGAAGTTTTGTGAGAATCAAGGCATTGTCAGACACAGGACATGTACAGGTCGACCTCAACAGAATGGAGTGGCAGAAAGACTGAACAAGACGTTACTAAAGAAGGCTCGATGTATCCTTTCAAATGCAAGTTTAGGAAGAGAATTTTGGGCAGAGGCGGTTAACTTGGCATGTTACTTAGTAAATTGATCACCTCATTCATCGCTTCAAATGAAGACTCCAGAAGAGGTACAGTCTGGTTCTCCTGCGGATTATTCTCATTTGAAAATATTTGGTTGTCCTGCTTATGCTTATGTTAATAATGGAAAGCTAGAGCCTAGGGCCAAAAAGTGTATCTTTCTTAGTTATACGTCAGGTGCAAAGGGATATCGTTTATGGGATCCAAAAGCCCATAAATTTCTGACCAGTAGAGATGTGACATTCGATGAGTCCATTCTGGTACATCCGCCACACACGCCCTCCGCAGTTCAAGATTCAGTTTAGGTAGAGAAGCCTGATGATAGTCAGATACAGTATGAAAGTTCAGATCAGCAACAGGTAGTTCAATTTGAGAGTATGCAGGCACATCCAGTACAGATTTCTGATGAGACTGATGAAACAGAAACAGGTCAACAGGTTGATCAGCATACAATTGCAAGTGGTAGGCAGAGAAGACAGATTAGGCCACCGCAGATATATGGGTATGAGGAGATGATAGCCTATGCCCTCACTACAGCTGAATCAGTGGAAGATAGTAAACCATCTTCATATTCAGAGGCTGTATTGAAATCTGACTCAGAGAAGTGGCCTGTTGCAATGAATGAAGAGATGGAGTCACTTCAGAAGAACTAGACTTGGCAGCTAGTCAAGCCTCAAATAGGAAAAAGAGTAACCGGGTGCAAATGGGTCTTCAAAAAAAAAGAAGGTATTCCTGGAGTGGAAGATTCAAGGTACAAGGCTCGCTTAGTAGCTAAAGGCTACAGTCAGGTATATGGTGTTGATTTTCATGATATTTTCTCACCTGTTGTTAGACATAGTTCCATACGAGCGATACTTGCTTTAGTAGCTATGCATGATTTAGAGCTTGAGCAGTTAGATGTGAAAACTGTATTTTTACATGGTGAGCTAGAGGGGAGTATTTACATGCATCAGCCTGAGGGTTTCGTTGTAGAAGGAAAAGAAGACCATGTTTGTTTGTTGAAGAGATGTTGATATGGTTTGAGGCAGCCACCTAGGCAGTGATATAAGAGATTTGATTAGTTTATGACTGGCCATGGGTTCTTTAAGAGCAAGTATAATAGCTGTGTGTATTTCAGAAAGACAAATTCAAACTCATTTGTTTATCTTTTGTTATACGTAGATGACATGTTAATTGCACTAAAGACATCCTTGATGATTTGAAAGCAACGTTGAAAAGCGAGTTCGAGATGAAGGACTTAGGAGCAGCTACGAAGATTCTTGGCATGGAGATCAGTAGGGACCGGAAAGCTGGAAAATTGTACTTGTCTCAGGAGAAGTACATTGAGAAGGTTCTGGATCGATTTCACATGAAGGATGCTAAGCCAGTTAGCACTCCTTTAGCAGCTCACTTTAGGCTTTCAGCATTGGATTCACCTCAGACAGAGGAGGATGTCAGGTACATGTCTCAGGTCCCTTATTCTAGTGCTGTGGGTAGTATCATGTATGATATGGTATATACTCGTCCAGATATTGCTTATGCTGTTAGCAAAGTGAGTAGGTACATGGCGAATCCAGGAAAAGAACAATGGCAAGCTGTTAAATGGATTCTCAGGTACTTACATGGCACTTCTGATGTTTGTTTGGAATTTGGGAAGAGTAAATGCTGCTTAGTAGGGTATGTTGACTCTGATTATGGTTGAAATCTTGGTAAGAGGAAGTCTACTTCCGGTTATGTGTTCTGTTTGGGAGACAGCGCTATCAGTTGGAGAGCTTGTCTACAATTAGTTACTGCACAGTCGACTACTGAGGCGGAGTATATGGCAGTTACAGAAGCATTTAAGGAAGCCGTTTGGTTGAGAGGTTTGGTTAGTGAGCTCAGTGTTGATTAAGACACTATTGGGGTCTACTGTGATAGTCAGTCAGCGATTCATCTAGTTAAAGATCAAATGACACATCATGACAGGACGAAGCACATTGATATCAAGCATCATTTTATTAGAGATCTGATTGATGAGTATAAGGTGGAGCTGAAAAAGATTGGTACTGAAGATAATCCAGCAGACATGTTTACTAAAGTTTTACCTAGGAGGAAATTCGAGCATTGCTTGAACTTAATTGGTTCTTCGATTTCAGTATGTTAGCCCTGGTGGTGGGGTGTTAGTGGAGAAGGTGGAGATGTTTTATTATTGTGATAAATTTTGAGCCAATGTAGAGATTTGTTAGGAATATGTCTCAAAATTCCTTGAAAATTAAATAGGGAAGCCATGAGAAGGCCGATCGATCGGGCAGAAAAGCAGAATTGTAGATCAGCTGCCATAGCAAAGTCAATCAATCGATCGGGAGCCGCATTTTCACGGGGGTATAAATAATGACGTAGGGTACATCCAATATTATTCCAATTATTTTTATTCCCTTGTGGCGCCGCACCAACTAGAGAGAGAGAGAGAGAGAATAAAGTGATTGTAATTCTTTTTTTTCAATTCAATAATAAAAGCTCCAATCTTCGCCCGTAGTTTTCTCCCCTCTCGATTGTAGAATGGTTTCCACGAAAATCATTGTCCTTGTTTCGATTCTCTTTTATCTATTTTACTTCTCATTTGTCGTTGTATTTGATTCGAATTAAGTACTTGGAATTCAGTACTCTGCACATGAACAATTAAAATTATTTCAATCAAGTCCCACATTAAAGTTAATGTTATTTTTGGATAAATTGTAACACACATTTGCTCTAAGTAAATGTTCACTCCTTTCTAAACACCCCCTAAAAAAATAATAATAAAAAAAGAGCAACATTACCAGTACCCGAAAGGCTCCTACCTAAGCAGGGTCGAGGGCGGGGCGATGTAGCCTTCCCACCCTGAAGGGAGGCTGTTTCCGAGAACCCCCAACCTAAGGGGTGCAACACAAGAATTTTCCAAAGAGGTCACCCATCTTGATACTACTCTCGCCCAAGCACGCTTAACTTTAAAATTCTAATGGGATCCAGTTCTTACGTGTTGGTACCCTCTTAGGTTATAAAATCACCCCCAACATGTGAAAATCACATAAATGCTAATTAACATTACACTTTTTGTTAGAAATAAACATAAATTTCAATATTGAACTAAATTGAAACAATTTCCATTATTAAACTGAAACAACTAAAAGTAGGAGGACTATATTAATACATTAAACAAAGTACAAGCACTAAAAAAGTAACCACTCTAAAAAAGAACCTATAATAGAATAAAAGCTACAACATAACAAAGCATGAGCTCACAGATTCATATCTCACATAAGATATGCCTTACAATTACATCAACAAATCATATACATAGATAAAGGGGAGTGAAATATCACACAAGCTTTCTAATATTAACTTTCTAAATATTCTCTTCTCTTTCTCTCTCTTTAGAAAGTCCAAAGCTTTGATTTTTTCTGTATAACTACTTAAATTTAAAAAGAAAAGAAAAGAAAAACACTATTTTTCTGCTTCGTGCAGAAAAGCCGAGTATTTCTTTTTACCTTCACTCCTTCCCTTCAAGGCATAACATTTGAACTGCCATCTATTTTTGAGTTACAAAGTCACTTCTTGAGTAGTTAATACTTCCACAGCTTGGCCTAAAAACAAACTGCTTTGGTTGCTCTGATTTTTCTGCTTCTGCTGCTGTACAATGACTGCTTTCCTAATTAAACAAAGACTAACAAACTACACTTTTTTTGGGTAAGTTACGCATTAATACCCCGAGTTCTGGCGTATTAATTTTTCAGTCCACAGATTATATGTATTTAATAAGATAGTTCAAATAACGGTATGAAAGGGAGTAAAACTTATTATTTGTTGCTGAACCTACCATCCCTCGATAATAAAACTTATTATTTGTTGCTGAACCTACCATCCCTCGATATTCCCTTTATCCCATACATGAGCCACAATGTTGGGTTAATGCTATCAAAGAAGAGTGGAATAAGAGATCTATTGTGCAATCTTACACACCGTCATTTGGACTATTTTATTACAATATTATTTTACAAAGTTAACAGATAAAAAGATTAATACATCAAATTTGAGGGTATTAATGTGTATGTAATTTACCCTTTTATTTTACAGCTTCAGAGAGTTACTACACATAAATGGGGCCTCATTTTTATCCTCCTGTGGTCCAAATTTCTAACTACAAAACCAGATATGAAAAATAATAGAAAGATGAAAGAGGGGCAATGGGTGACCCACTTCTGTTTCAGTGATAGTTTATGTATGAATTTGCATGGTACTAATGTTACTGTTCATAGTACCTAGTGTTTTGTATAGGTGGTGGTGAATTTCTACATATTTTTTGCTGGTTTCCAATTGGATTTGGTTGGTTATGCTGTTCAAATCATCCTGCAAAATACACAAAAAAAAAAAAAAGAAAAACTGAACAATTCAATAAATAAATTTAACTAGTAAAATTAAGGGCACTTTTTATTTTTTTGCAGTTTTGATTTTGAGAAACTAAAAATCAAATTTTCAAAATGATTTTTTTTCCAATTTCCCGTTTTTGGTTTTCACTTAAACCAAGAAAAACTGAAAGCAAAGAACAAGAAAACAGGAAAAAAAGTCATTTTCAAAACCTAATTTGTAGTCTCTTAAAAGACAAAAACTGCAAACAAGAAAGCATTTGAAATAGGTCTTAAATAAATAGGAAGTTTATAGTAATGTACCTCAAATATTATGGCTTAATTTCCAATAGGCAATATAGCCTACATTCCAATGGCACCATGACCAGAAGAGAATCTGAAAGAAAGAAAGAAAAAAAAAAAAAAAAAAAAGGCCAAATGAAATTAAATCCAAAATCACTGTACATTGAAAGGTGACGTAACCTGACTTTATAAATGTTGATTCATTTTACTTTCTAGGGTTGCAGGGCATTTCGGACACGGCTTTTTTTAGGGTTGCATCATGTAGGGGTAAGGCTGCATACATTTCATCCCCCAAACCTTGCCTCGCGGGAGCCTCTCAAGCACTAGGTTGTTGTATATTGAAAAGCTTGAGTTTCTAGCTTGATTGAACATTATTTCATTTTTATTTTATTTTTTTGGGTACCCATTATCTAAAATTGAGCTTTTAGCATGATTGAAGCATTTATACTCAGTCCCATGCTTTTTCAAACCCAATGAGATTCCACATGAGTGCATCAATATCATGTATGACAAACTCCATTTAGTGGGATCTCACACACACAAAAAAGCTTAATAAAAAGCTTATGCCTTTTGGGTTGAGAGTTACTTTGCTGGAAAGCTGAAGTATGAACTCTCAATCACCAGCTAATTGAGCTACAGCTACTGGTATACTGGTGAATCCCCTAAGCTACAGGTCTTGGGTCAAAGTTAACACTCCAACCCCAACTGTCGGTTTTCCTCTTTATAAATTAATGTCGTACTCCTTACCATTGTGAAAAATATGCTAGCTAAGTACCTGGGCATTTGAAAATAGCATGATTTGAGAGGAGCCAAGTCAATTGGAGAATTTTCAGCGAGCAAAGGTGACGCCTTTGAGCCATTTTGAGCTGAGAACGCTGACATGGCTGAGGTGTTCTCGGCTTCATTGGCCGCTCCATTAGAGAAGAATGCGTTCAAGCACTCACCTTTGGTTGGCGAAGCAAAAGGACTATCAGGGAGGTTGTGTTCCAAGCTGTATTTTCAACACAACACCAAAAAAAAAAATCAAGGAATCACAAGGAAATCCTCATAATAGACCCAGAAAAAGTAAGAAAAGAAAAAAAAAAATAAAGTAAAAGAGACTTTATTAGGACCAATGAAATTCAATGCAAATCCAACCACAAAACATGGAGTTTGCCATTCTAGGTTTGCTTTCCATTAATGAATTTCCTTACCTTTCTGGTAAACTGTTATCTTCACAATGGGGACTCTCCTTCCCATTGGAACCTTCTTTCTCTTTTTCCAAATCACCATTTGCAGCGAGCTGCAACGCTAGTTTAGTGTCGCTTATTGGCAGGCTAGAACAGTTCTCTGCAATATAACACAATACAATCAGGTTTTTAGTAACAAACTATTATTGGATCTTCATCCATCAGGTTAAGTTTTGAAGCAGTTAGTTCTTTGACATGGTATTAGATACAAGCTCGAATCTCAATAAACCCCACTCTAAATATTGATACATTTCAAGTACAAGGTATGAGAGGTCATGTACATTATCCATACTTTAAGCGTAATTGACATTTAGATGATGGGACATGTTAGAGTATAAAACCATTCTTAGACTTCCATCTTTTAACTTGAGCTTTTGAAACAGTTAGCTCCTCAATATAGGTAACATCTTAAAGTGCCATGGATACAGTACCAAATTGATATTGGAGAAATCATATACTATGGTACTGAGACTCAAGCATGAGAGTTTGAACACGGGGTATTTTTTCAAAGGTCAAATTCAGTTATTTTCTAAGATTTCATCCAACAAGGGAACTATAGGACAGCATGGAGAGATAGATGAGAGATAGAACCTTCTGGAGCATCTGGGCTGCTACGGTCGGATGCAAGGAGAGGTTGATTGAAGAAACTGTTGGGAGAGAGAGTGGGGGAGGGGATGGTGGCACCGCCAGCAGAGAGAGAGCGATGGTGGTGGTTCCGCTTCACATCGAGGAGCTGCAGACCCATGAGCCTCCTGCTTTGGAGCTCAAGGGCTTGCTGTAGATCAGCTTGCTCCTCGAGCTTCCTCCTCCATAACATGTACTGTGTATCATGCATCATCCTTCCCCCTACATATTAATCAAAAACATAAACAAACCTTCCCAAAGATTTTCAATATTCTAATATCGGAGGAAAATATACTGCAAAGACATCAACTATCCTAAAAGCTTAATTGTTTTTTAGGCCCACATTTCTTTGAAGCGCATCTGATAACTCGCTCAAGTCAAAAGGCTACATTTCCCCTATAGCAATCCTGGTAACCTCCTCGAGTTCGAACTTGATTCCCCGGCAACTACTCTGGGCAGGTATTTTCAGGGATCAGTTATTGCACTTCATTAATTAAAACAGCACCATTGCCATTCTTTACATTCATTAGGAATCTCAATGGTCTTTCCATGTGACACGCACGTGGATTATTAAACCAAACGGTGTCGTTTTAAGCCCCTTGAGTTTTCTGAGTAAACAACTCCAATGCGCCACCAGCATAAATACCTATCAGGCTTGATGCGACCTAGTTAGCTGTAATTAAAGAACCAAGAATAGTTTTACACTCATACTCCAATACTTACCAAGTTGGAGATCAAAAGGATCCCTAGAGTCGAGGGAAGTAGGGGAGTTACAAGCTGAGAATTCGCCCCTGTTATCCATCTGCTGCTGCTGCTGTTTCCTGTACTTGTCCGGGACTTTGCCCTTCTCTTTGTAAGGCTTAACCAGAACCCGAGAATCACACACAAAATGTGGGTTTCCTTTGGCTAATATCATCTTCACAGTCTCTGGGTACAAAAATGTCACAAAGCCAAACATCCGCTTTTGCTGATATGGTATCCTAACATCTTGCACTGGCCCATAAATACTGCATAAGCAGAAAAAAGATTTGAACTTGTCAATCACCCACAAAAAGTTTCAGCAAAAAAAGACATTATATGTTGGATTACACAACTGTTATCGGATCTTTATTTATTAGTTTAAACTTTTGGGACAATTGGTTTCTTAATATGATTATCAGAGCCTTATTAACTAAGAGGTTATGAGTTCGAGTCCTTACAACCCCCGTTCAAAAAGCAAAAGGTATGATATGGCCTATGCTTTATCTATAGTTCAAGCCCAATGGCCATATGTGCTTGAGGTGAGAGGGAATGTTAGAGTATATAACGATTCTCGGACCTTCACCAATCAGCTTAAACTAAACTTTTAGGACGGTTATTTCCCTGACAGCTCACTGAGTTACATTTGATGTTAAATAAACACTCAAACCTGAAATAGTTAGACACATCCTCTTCTCTAAATGTGCTATCAGCTGGGAATGTCAAATAGATCTGCCTTGAAGCCGGGTGCAAATCTGGCCGGCCATTATCAAGCCTGGATCGTCCAAATTTGTGCATCTCTTCGCCCATACTCAGCCCAGAAACCGCTCTATATCAACAAAAACCAAAATTGTCTTCAATTATTTTATCAATAGAAGTGCAAAAAATGTTTTTATCAACTATTGTTAAGAACTTCACATGTCGGTCTAGTAAAATACCACATAGAAGTTGTGAGAGAGAAAGATCGACAACATATAAACTCAATGGATTACTTTACGTAATAGGTTGGGGGTCCTCGGAAACAGCCTCCTTTCCACTCGGAAGGGGTAAGGCTGCGTACATCACCCCTCCCAGAGCCTGCTTTCTGCGGGAGCCGCAAGGCACTAGGACCGTTGTTGTTGTTGTTGTGGATTACTTTACGTAATACCAATTGATTTCAAGATGGACCAGGTGAAATTTAATAGCTATTTGATATCTAAGTGATAATTTAGTTACCTAGGGGAGTCATTCTGCTGCTGCTGAGCAAGAAAGTTCAGCCCTTTATTGTATGGGAAGGAGGAAGGTGAACCAAGATCCGAAATAAGCTTATGTTGCAGCATAGACTTGGATCTGAACAGCTCATGGGAGTGTTCAAACATGTCAAGCTTGGTTGGAGATCCGATTAAAGTAGCCGGATCCAGGTCCGACCCACCACCATGGATGAACCTGCAAGTAGCTCCATTCTTGCAGAACCCTCTGGCATAGTACAAGCAAGACCTCCACCCCAAAGGGTCATCAAAAGACCCCAAATTCATGTCACTCACTGAACAGCTCCTTCTATGGGGCAGACCCGAACCCATTTCATGACCCGGGTAGTACAAATCCGGGTCTTTCGACCTGAGTGCTGGGGATCCATCATTGAGGAAGGAGAGTTGCTCTTGTAGCTGAATCTCATCCATGAAATCACCACCAACACCGCGGCCACCCCCACAATTCATGGCTGAGCTTGAAGTTGAGCTCCAAATTCCTCCATTGGAGGAATTAGGGCTAATTAGCTCATCTGGGTTGTGAATATCAGAGAAAATAGAGGCACCCCAAGAGGGAGAAGACACTGAAGAAGGGCTAGAAAGTGGTGGAATAGAGAGAGAAGTTGGAATCTTAACACCATTAGAGAGGAACCTTGAGGTGTTTGAAGAAGCTGAGTATTTTGGGTTAAGACCCAGTTCTTGTCTAGCTTTAACTACCACAGAATGAAAGAGATTTTCTGGGCCAAACGCTAACCTAATCATTTCCTTCTCTCCATGATCTTGAATAAGCAAAAGACCCATAATTTTTGATGCATTTTCCGGGTCCAAACTCTGAATCCTTGAGAAAACTATCTTTGTTGCTTCATATGGATCCATATCTTTCAACTTCAAGCCCACCAAAACTCTAAATTTCTGACACTTTTGCGCAAGTTAAGAATGTGAGTGAGTAAGAAAAAGGAGCCTTAAACCCCAGATTTCCACCTACCAAAACCAAAGTTGGGTCTTTTTTGAGTGTGATTATGAGTGTCCAGCTAATAATGAAAGCAATAGTAATCCATCTCTTGTTCCTGCAGAGAGAAAACAAAAAGGAAAAAGAAAAAGAAAGTTTGTGAGAGAGAGAGAGAAAAGGAGAAGAAGAAAGTGAAGAAGAGAAAGCTTTAAAAGGTGTATTCCCGTGGGGTGAAGGCAAAAAGAAAGTAAAACAACACAAAGAAAGAATATAATCACAAAGAAAGTTAAAGTTATTGCAGAACAGCAATACACCAAAATCTCTCCTTTTTCCTTCCCCCCATGCAATTTTTTTTTTTTTTCCCTCTTTAACTTTTCATTTCTTTAATTTTAGCCTTACCCATGAACTCAAACTACCTTCTTCTTCTTCCTTCTCTCTCTGCTTGAGTTACTATGCATAATAATGCAATCCAGCTCCTTTTTTAGTGCTTTTTTCTTCTCTTTTCTTAGCTAGAAAAGCAAACCACCGCCTTGTTCTGGTGCAGGATTCAGTGAACAAAAATGGTGAACAAAATTTAGCAGCAGCAACTAAAGCACCCAATTACAGCTATCTTATCTGGGCAAAAACGGGGGGGAAAAACCACTAATGTTGCTAGCTGAGGTCAAATTGAGATGTGTGGTTTGTGGTTTGTGGGTTGTAGTTTTGAGGAGAGAAGTGAGCAGAGTGCTGACTAATTTTAACTGGGTTGGATGTTTCTCTCTCCTCACAAGCCTCTATTTTGGACTTTGGAGGAGTGTTGAAGAAATGAGTGGATGCAGATCTTGGTTCAAATAGTGCATGCTCTCTTGTCCTTGACAATACTCTCTTTTTACCCCATCTTTTGCTGTCTTCCTTTTCCATCTTCTAACCTCGACTCCGGCAAATTCAGTGTTATAAAGACTCTTGTTAAAATAAAATTTAAAAAATAAAATGTACACACTTTTATTCTTTATGAGTACTACTATAAACGAAAGATGTGTTCAAAGGTTCCTAACCATTAAAAACAAAAACCAAACAATAAAACTGACAAGCAACAAACAACAAAGTAAATTAATAATTTAATTTTAATAACTAATCCTTCATTAAATCAAACTCTATCTATTTGCGCATGCCGACCGCTTTTGTCATTTGTGTATCTCCTAGAATTAAAGTAAAATTATTATTATCAGAATAATATTATAATTTTTAAAATATTTTTTAGCTTTTATATTTATAAGTCATATTATTATTTTAACAATAATAATTTATTCTAACAGGTCAAAAGAGCTAGAGGACCATCTCTACTTCTTGTAGTTTGCTGATGACCCCTCATTTCTCCCAACGTTAGCTTTTTATGCCAATTAGATAATTATGATTAGATTCATTTAAATAAATAGTCTAAGACCTCGTTTGATTGCCATATTAATTGAATTCTTAAGACACTGTTTGACATATGGAATTACAATTGGACTGTAGAATTGCAATTCGAATTCCAATTATGATGGAATTGAAATTCCATTATTTAATTTATCAAAGGAATTACAGGTCGGAATTATAATTACATAATAATTCGAATCATCAAGAGTTTTCGATCAATTGAGTTGGAGTATTTCGAGTTTTAAATCAACTCAGTTGGATTTTGGTCAAAGCAATACACATTGGATTCGAGTTATTATGGTCGGAGCGATTCACTTTGAGCAAGAGTTATTCGAGATTCAAGTCAAATCAGGTTGAGTATCGCATTGGATCATTTGGTGTTCAAGTTATTTCAGACTTTCAGTTAATTGGGTTATGTCCTTTTGGGATTCGGGCTATAATTGATCGGGTTTGAGTTGTTATGGGTCATTTCAAGCTCAAGTTATCTTAGTTTTGAACAAATGAGTTGTATCATTTCAAATTTCGAGTCATCTTAGACCGAGTTTAAGATGGGTCAAGTCATTTTGGGTCTAGGTCATATTAAGTTTGGTTGATTTGATCGGGTCATTTTCACTTTGCCTCAACTTGTTTACATTACATACAAGTCGAGTAGTTTCATTTTCTACATTTAAGTCATCTCAAGTTTTGGGTCAACCGGATTGGGTCACTTTGGACTTTGAGCTAAGGTGATTTAGGTCATTTCGAGTTTAAGTTATTCGAGTTTGGTGATTTCAAGGTTCGGGGTCAAATTTTAGATTGTATATAAGCCTTTAAATTTTGAGTCATCTTATATTTGAATTAACCAAGTAGGGTCATTTTAGAATTTAAGTCAGTAGGTTAATATGGAATTGCAATTCCTTATCCTCACTCTAAATGAATTGGAAAGTATGATTTTCAGTTAAAATTCAATTCCATGGAATTGGGTAGTGGAATTATAATTCTAATTCCAGTAAGTGATAAACAATAGAATTGGAATTTTGGGCTCCAATTCTAACCCTAGCCTCAATTCCAAGCTCAAATTCCATGCTCCAAACACAGCCTAAGGGAAATTGTATTTTCTGGGAGTACAATTCCTGTGTCAACTACCCAAGAAGTAGGTACAAAGTTGTTTGGTTGCCGAAATGACAAATGGAACTTCCTTGGGGAGGCTAGTTGAAAACAAAGGAATTAGAACTTACTCTGGTTGGCTACGTAAGTTAATTTCTGCGTTTTAAAGGAGTAATTTCCAATTTCTGCATTATGTCAATTTCCTGCTAACCAAACAAGAGCCTAAATATGTACTTCTCATGAATTTCTACTTTTCACATATCCTTTCTGTATATCAAACGAGGCCTAAGTAATTAATTTAAGGGCATGTCTAGTTTGGTGTTAAAAATAAGAGGTGAATCTTTAAGAGATTTTGCTCATATTGTGATGCAACGCGTGAATGGACAAATAGGGGAACAAAAAGGTTCCACGGCCTTCTTTTTGTATTTTATTAAGAAAATAACAAAATTACAAAGATGGGTAGAATACTTGCTCACTCAAAACCCGAGGAGTCAAGAAATCTCCACAGTAACGATTCTAAATTATCAAAAGCCTGAAACATGTTGATCGTACCAGACGATGCCGGATTAAAAGTAATCGGCTGAAACTCGTTGATTCTATGAATACTCAAGCAATAACCTAAAGGTAAAAGGATAGCCTCGATTTCTCAACCCAAGAAAAGGAGAAACAAGGGCTCGATTTCTCACATCACTAGAAAAGGAGAAACAAAAACAATTGAAATTTTCTGGAAAATAATCTCTATCTAAAATGCTAATATCTCTTTCTTTATATAAAGGAAGCAAGAGCTAAAATTAGGGAAGGAAAATAATTGAAAAAAGAAAGTAAAATCAAATTCAAATTTCAAATTCAAAATCGTGATCTTTGACCTTGAGCCTTGCCGTTGCTTAATCTCCGCCAAGCATCAAGCCAGCCGTTACCGAGATTCTAGCCCTGCGTTAAGCCTTGGTCTCGCCAAGCTATCAGGGTGTCCCACTAACGCCAAGCCTCTTGATGTTGCCATAAATCCTTGTCCCACCATTGAGCCGCTTAAACTGCCACAAGATATAAGACGGTTGTTTCATTCTCTTCTGATTGGAGAGAATTCACCCTCGAATTCTCCAAGAGATCTCGGTCACCCACGGGCCATTTTAGAAAGCGTTCTGTGCTTTGATACCAACTGATGCGGCACGTGAATGGACAAATATGGGTACGGGAAGGTTCTACGGCCTTCCCTTTGTATTTTAACAAGAAAGTAACAAAATTAAAGAGGGGTAGAAAACTCACTCACTCACAACCCAAGGAGTCAAGAAATCTCCACAATAACAATAATTATCAAAAGCCTCTAACCTGTTGATAGTACCAAACGATGTCGGATTACAAGGGATCGGCTAAAACTTGTTGATTCTGTGAATACCCGAGCAATAACTTGAAGAGGTAAAAGGATAGGCCTGATTTCTCAACCTGAGAAAAGGAGAAGCAAGGGCTCGATTTCTCACATCCCGAGAAAAGGAGAAATAAAGGCTCGATTTCTCACATCTCGAGAAAAGGAGAAACAAAAACAAGTGGAATTTTCTGGAAAATAATCTCTACCTAAGATACTAATCTATCTTCCTTTTTATAGAGGAAGTAAGAGCTAAAATTAAGAAATGAAAATAATTGGAAAAGGAAAGTAAAATCAAATTCAAAATAAAGATCTTTAACCTTGAGCCTTGCTGTTGCTTGATCTCCGCCAAGCATCAAGCCAGCCGTTACCGATATTCTAGCCTTGCGTTAGGCCTTGGTCTCGCCAAACCATCTGGGTGTCCCGCTAATGCCAAGCCTCTTGATGTTGCCGCAAATTCTTGTCCCGCCATTGACCCGCTTAAACCACCACAAGATATATGGCGGCTGCATCATATTGGGGTCAAAATTTTTAACCCCGTGAAAATATTTTGACCATTGAAAGATTGCACCATTAAAGATTCACACTTTATTTTTAACTAATTTTGCTCATATTGGTTAAAACTGTAATGGTTAAAACTTCATCTAACCCTATAGGAATGAGCTAATACTTGTCGGGTTGATAGTACATCCCTATAGGGTTGCGGGTCAAGCCAATTGTGGTTCAACTTAACTCATTAGTCCTATCCGATAACAACATTTTGCTCGTATTGAGTTAAAAGTTCTAAAAAATTTTGACCCCATATGAGGTTAAAACCTAAAAGTTTTGCACTAGAGGACCAATGCAACACCAAACCCATATCGGTTGAAGAATTTTCAAGAGTTAATATTTAACTGTCTTTATCTTTCATATCAAAACGGAGAAAGGTATCCCAAATGTGTAAAGGGTAAATTAATTTCGACAACAAAGTATAAAATGATATTTTGAAAACCGAATGTGCAAAAAATAAATTATGTTAAATAAAATAGCAGATGGAGCACTTCAAGTTTAACCCCCTGTTTGGCAATAAGGTAAAAGGGGTAATTTCTTACCCCTGTTTGGCAACGAGAAAAAGGGGGATAATTTCGTACCCCTGTTTGGCAAATGCGTTTGAGGGGTAAGGGAGTAACGAGAGATAATTTTTTAACCCTCCTTTATCCTCTATTACCCCTCTTCATCTCCAACTACTTTAACCCCCAAATTAAGGGATAAAGGAGGGTAAGATTAATTTTTTAAAGATTTTGAATAATGTTGTCTTTATTTTAGCTATAACTCTCTTTATCATTAACCTCAGACCCAATTATCAAATAAGGGTAACTCATTTACCCCTCTTTATTCTTACCCTTTTTAATTTGATATATCCAAATAAGGATAGGATATTACCTTACTCTTCCCCTCTTTAGCCCCCTTTACTCAGTTGTCAAATAAGGCATAAGAGTTTTTTTTTGTATTTAATGATATAGTTAAAAAAATGAGTTACATTGAATAAAATATGTTAAAGGGCTCTTTTGTTAATTAAAATATTTAAAAAATATTTTTTTAAAAACTAAATATACAAAAGAATCTCGAATATTCAATGACGTAGCTAATAACAATGTTTTGCCAAGCACAAATGTTGTTAGCTTTTGTTTGGTGTACTTTTATTTTCGTAATTTTTTACTTTTTTAAGAGATTCAAAATTTTATTTTAGAAATAATTATCTAATTATTTTAAAATAATATTATTATTAGAACAAATTATTATTGCTAACTAATATTATTATTTTCAAAGAAATTTTGTACCTCTTATTTATTATAAGTCATATATTTTCTCTGATGATAATTTTTTACTATAATAATAACAACTTTCTTTTTTATTCTTTAACATCATAAACAAAAAAGAAAAAAAAAAAAAACCAAGATAAAAAAATATTTTTAATTTTGATTTTTAGTTTTTCAAAATAAAAATTAAAAAATAATTTTGATTTTTAGTTGTTGTCTTGTTGAGGGCAACAATCTAAATGCTAAAACAAGACGCTGTAAGGTACCTGGCACACGCGCTTGTTGTGCGCGTGTGATTTACGGTATATTGAGGTTGGAGATCTGAGTTTGGGCTCCCCTGTTCAACGGTTGCGATGAGAGAGGGGGGCTTATAGTTCGGAAATGTACGGCTGGAAGGAAGACTCAATGGCTTGACAAAATTTTATCATAATTTTAAACTATTTATATATTAATTTTTATATAAGCTATACATATATATATATTTTTTTTTGGTTTAAAGCATAGGCTATTGTTAAATCTAGATCTGACAAAATCTAATACAATATGAAAATACGACACAAACACAATACGAATATAGCAGCTTTGGATTGGAATTTTTGAACCCGGGCTGAATTCGGGTCAACTCATTTAACCTGTTTAGGTATTTGGATTGAATTTGGATTTGACCTATTTAACTTATTTTGGACCTACTTGATCTGTTTATATAATTATGTTAGGTATTTGAATGGTCTATTATTGTTATTATATTGATCTTGAATAACCTATTTAATATAAGATAATTTAAATATATTTAGTAATATTAATTTGACGGTTTATTATAAATATATCGTGTATTTATTACTAGTATAAGTATTGTTGACATATTTGTAAGTTAGAAACAAGCATTTATCAGAAAAAATTCACTGATATAATTAAATGGGTAGCTTGTGGATTACCCGTTTAATAATCGAGTTGGGTCAGGGTTTTGAGAGTTCTGAACCCGTATAATAAATGGGTCGGGTTCAGTTGACTTTATTTCTAAGACCCTTCGCATAACACAAACACAAATATGATACGACACATTTGCTACCCCTAGTTAAATCCATTAGATATCATTTTTTTATATATATCTAATAATATTATTTTACATTAAATAATTTTTTTATAATTTATCTAAAATATATGAATTAGATATTTGATATACTATTTAAAAAAAGAATAAAAAATTTGAAAGACAAAATAATACAGAGAGAAGGGTATTTGATCCTTTATATGTACTCGGCTCTTTCTAATATGTATTTATTAGATACATGAATAGGTATATTAATTATCTAAGAGGGCATCAATACACTGTTATTGAATCTCATTAGAACTTCGAAGTTAAGCGTGTTTGGGTGAGAGTAGTATCAGGATGGGTGATCTCCTAGGAAGTTCTCACCCTCAGGTTGGGGGCACTGAATAACAGCCTCTTTTCAGGTTAATATCCTGAAAGGAAAAAGCTGCGTAAATCCGTCTCCCCCAGATTTTACGTAGGCGGGATCTCTTGAGCCATTGGGTATGTTCCTTTTATATTAAAGTATATTAATTATATTATATTTTAATATTTAACTGGTCAAAAATAAAGATAATAATAATAAATTTTATATTTAATAAAAAATAAATAAATAAAAGTGTAATTAATATACCTCAACAACATGAACACATGTTAGAAAATTTCTTATATATATATTGAAAACTCAGAGCAAACTAAGCAAAAAGTAAATTAGATTCCTTTGCAATAAATTGAGAATTTAAACTTAGAAGCCAATAACTAAAATGAAAAGCAAAATTTTATCGAATAAATACAATAACAACAACAGTCCCAGTGCCTTGCGGCTCCAGCTGAACGCAGGGTCTGGGAGGGGGTAATGTACGCAGCCTTACCCCTTCCAGCTAGAAAGGAGACTGTTTCCGGGGACCCCCAACCTGAAGTAGTTGGAAAAAAAAAGGTTTTTATTAAAAATTATTTAAATTTTAGGTGCAGTTTAAAAAAAAGAACTAGATTTTCTATTTTTTTTGATGTCACACCTTAATGTTAATGATGTTCATATCTGTTAGTAATTGCTGACGTGGCTTTTGAACAAGAAGAGAAAATAATTTAAAAGATTCAAATTTATATATACAATAATTTTAAAATATCTTAAAGATTTTAAAAAATATTTCAGATATCTAAAAAGTTTGTAAATAATAAAAAAATATAATTTATATATTTAAAAAATATTATTTACATGCCATATAAACAAAAATTAATGGATGTTAATTGCTATATTAAGGTGAGATATTGAAAAATTTTAAAAAGTGTAGGTATGACATTAACAAATCAGAAAATCTAAGTGATTTTTAGTAAACAACCCTAGAAATAAAGTGAAGAAGAGAAGAATGCAACACAAATTTTGCAGTGGTTCTCTTTCAAGTCGCAAGCTAGTTCACTAAGTTTGAGCAAACTGATACACGCCTAAGGAAGTTCCATCCTGAAATCTATTGTCAATGGATGAAGTAACTCCTTTGGTATATATTGACATTTTCTTCTTCTAGCCCACCAATGTGGGATTCTATTTTCTCTTTTTTTTTTGACTTAGATGAAACTGTTAGACTATATTGTATAGGTGTTATTACAAGATGTAACTTAGCCCAATTGGCTTGCTTTGTATATGATGTAAAAAACCTATTCTAAGTTCTATAAATATACGAGAGGGCTACAACATTATGTGTGCTTCTCATTATTTCAGAAACCACCACGCTTCACAACCCTCATCTTCGTCGGCTTCACCCTAAGTAGCCTCACTAAGAGTAGGTAGCTCTTGCCTCCTTTAGATGACTTTACTCTACTCTAGGTAGCCATTTCTGAAATTTGGGCCCAAAACTTTAGAGCAAGGTCTATCCCATACGAAACCGAGCTCGTTAGAATCGATTCGAGGATCGACGATTAATGATGCACACCAAAGGAGATTCTATCTTATAACCAATTGGCAATGAGAGGAATAACTCCTTTAGTGTATATATATTGGCATTTCTTCTTATAGCCCACCAATTGTGGGATACCATTTTTTTCCTAATTTTTTGACTTGTATCAAACCATTACACTCCGCAAACATCGACAACTTCACTCTAGATAGCTTCACTCTAAGTAGGTGCCCTTTTCTCCTATAGACGGCTTCACTTTACTCTATGCAACCCTCTCCTAGGTAGTCCTTTCTGAAACTTGGGCCCATTACATGTGGCTTCTCAAGTGCAACCATCGAGTACGATCCGTCCCATACCAGACTAAGCAAGACTCCAAAGCATGGTCCATCCCATACCAACCCGAGCTCCTTGGAATCGATCAGAGGATCGACGACTCTGATACCAAATGATACACACCAAAAGAAGTTCAATCACAAAATCAATTACCAATGGGTGGATAACTCTTTTCGTATATATATTAGCATTTCTTCTTCTAGCCTACCAATGTGAGATTCCATTTTTCTCCCATATTTTGACCTGTATCTCAAAGGATGACTTATATCTAAAATCGAATTTTAGGAGAATGTTATTTTACCAATTATATAGCAAAGAGTCATTTATATGTAGTTTAAGCATTAAATTTGATATGATTTTGTCAAATAAAATATTTATGACATTAAACGCAATATTACTAGTGCCTTAAGGGCTTCCACCTAAGTAGGGTTTGGGGGGGTTCATGTATGCAGCCTTCCCCCTTCAAGGCTGAAGAGAGGTTGTTTTCGAGAATCCCGAGCCTGAGGGGGTGCAGCATCAGAACTTCCTAGGAGATCACCCATCTTGGTACTATTCTTGCCCAAGCACGCTTAACTTTGGAGTTTTAATAGGATTCGGTACTTGTATATTGGTACCCTCTTAGATTTACGACATTGTTTTTTAAAATTAAATATTCGGGGTATAGATTTTGTATAATGTTATAATTCAGAAGACTAAGTCAAGTATGACAGCGATAGTTTTATTTAATATAAGAAAGCTAAGCGGATGAATTATGTGCAAGAAAATAGCTAAGAATAATATTTTAATAAATTAAACCTACGTGAGACGAGTTGTATTTAATTGTAAAATTTGATAGATTATTTAATATTTATTTTAAATATATAAAATAGAAATTAACGCACCTTAATAACAAGAAACTTTTTTAAATTAGTGAAGGTTTTTCTAATGCGTATTCTTTAGACATATTTTAAGGCACATTAATTATATTTAATCTGGTCACATTATTAGTATATTAGACCAATATAATGGTATTTACATGCAATTTCATTGGATTTTATATTATAATTCGCTGGGTCTTACTAATTTTATTTAGTAATTCTAGCATTTTTCTTACCTTACTTAAAAAAAAAGTTTATTATTAATATATTAGATATTTTAAGATTATTAGATGATTAAGATATGTTTGCCTCTTCAGATATTTTTCTGTTGTTTTTAACTTGCTGTTAGGATGATTATTTTTTTCCCACCTTTTTTCTTTCTTTCGTAGTTTATACACATATACCGGTATTTTTATGAGAGGGTAAAAGCGTAAGAGAGGTAAATCCTGACCTTCCATTATAATGGATGGCCAAAATTTGTTTATGACAAAAATTTATTGAGTATTAAAAAAAAAAAAAAAATTTCTCCATACCCCTTCTATCTTTTTTCCCCATGAAGGAGTATAGGCTGTAAGTTGTTATTTTTTAATATTCAATAAATTTTGGCTATCCATTACAATAAAGGGCCAAGATTCGCCCCTTTCACGCTCTCACCCTCTCATAAGAACGCCATCCTATATATATATTGCACTTATGTTTTTTCTACGCTTGATCTGTACGCCATCCTATTTATATATATTGCACTTATATTTTTTCTACGCTTGATCTGTACATGACTTGATCTGTTAATTCCTACTTTGTCCCGTAGGTTGGGGTAGTAGTCGACCAACTTCGAGATGTGGGTTCAATTCCGATGTCCCTCTTCTAGATGACTTATCTAAGGTTTTACTTATTCCACTTAACATGCGAAGGCTACAGTAGATGTTGAATTCTGATACACATATAAGACAAACCCAAAGTAGTAGTAACTATAGGATTATGATAAAAGCAAAATTGATTGTTTGCCCATCATGATGTTCATTGCCCTTTTGATTGCCTGTATTATTAGGCCTTGAATTATGATGCTATCATCTTTGTTGATTCTAGTAGTTTATTTGAGCTGAGCTGAGCTGAGCCAAGAGCCTGGGTAGCATTAAGCTTGACTTGGGTTTGGCTCGAAGCTCGCCGACCTTTGAAAGCTCATGCTTGAACTTAACTCGTCAAAAGCTTGGGCGTGGCTCGATGAGTTTCGAAATAATCTTGCAATATGAATTAGATAGGTTGTAGATAGGTTGGCTATGTTGAATTGGGGTTGGCAGAGTTCAAGGGTTTCCAAAGAGAGAATTCATATGTAGCTTCATCGGATAATTCAATATGAATCACTAGACCTTTCTAACTTTGATTAGGAGGCGTAGCATACTCCTGATCTCCTAAATTTTTTTTTTTTTTTTTAATATATTCTAACATTCAATATGTTCAATCTAAATAAAGGATTTGACTTTGAATTCGAAAATATATTTTTATATTTATATTAAAACTCAAACTTTTTATAATGTTAAATAATTTCTATATATAATTATAATTGGTAGGCTCTAATATCACTTGTTAAGATTACCCACAGAATATTGAAACCCTAAATCAAAATAGCAATTACACACTAAAGGAAATCGGGAAGTAAAATCAAGAACACCGAAATTTACATAGCTTAATGGAAGCCTCCATCCACATAAGGGAGTACAATAATTCACTTTATCATTAGAAAGTTACATAAAATATTTCAACTCTCAACCCTTTCTCAACTGTAATGTCAGCATATACAACCCTAATATATAATATGGAGTCTCCCAGGCTAAGCCCTAGTGTGTCATGCACCTAAATTGAATTGGCCTATTAGAACTCTGAAGTTAAACATGCTTGGGCGAGAGTAGTATCAAGATGGGTAACCTTTTGGGAAGTCCTCGTGTTGTGCCTCTCAGGTAGGGGTTCTCGGAAACAGCCTCCCTTCACGGTAGCACCCTGAAGAGATAAGATTGCGTACATCCATCCCCCCAGAATCTGTTTAGGCAGGGGCCGTTGGGGCACTGGAAATGTTGCTTTTTAGTCTCCCACACTGAGACCCTAGTATGTCATGCACCTGAATCGAATTGGCCTAATCATCAGCCTTATAAATTAACAAGGCTAAATAAAATTAGGCTTCACACGTAACACAACAATAACAAATTAAAATTAGCTTAATAATTTTCAAATGTTTTAAAACTTTATTATATGAAAAGTTGAAAATGATATATTTTTGAATGATTAGGGCAACTAGCAAAAGAGCATACGAATTTGTCCAACGTGGGTGTCCCTTTCTCAAATGTCGCCTTGGGTGAGATGCCAACCAAGGTGAAAATAAAACATTATAAAATTTTTTTTTTTTTTTTATATTTTTAATGTTAAATATAAATTTAAATTTATAGAAAATAATTATTCTATGTTTGAGGTGATAACCCGACTTGAACTTAACCGAATTGAAGCTGATTTGATGTATACTTAAAAGGATATGACTCAAATTAAGACCGGACTTGTGTTTTGTTGAAACTTAAATCAGACTCGAGCTGTAACCAAAAATGATCCCGAACAAGTTCAAATTTATCATTTAATCTAAATAATAACCTAATTATATACATTTCATAGTTATAGTTTTAGGTAATATTTGAAATCGTTAGTAAAATGATTATTACAAAAAACAATGTGGAAAGAAAAATATTTAATCTAATTTAACTTATCCTCAATTTATATTTTTATCATAAATTATAAACAATCATTATATAATAAAATAGGCATATATACCTAAACAAAATTTCATTATATATTATATTATTACAAACTCTCACTCCCCATAAACCCTTTTAAAATTCTTCATTCTAAGAATCCTACAATTCTGTGACATTTCATTACAAAGTGACTTTTCAAAAAAAATAAAAATAAAGCACCCATTAAGGAAAAGACATATGTCTTGATAAAAGAATATATTTTTTAATAAATATGTATGTTTCTTTGATATGGTTCTTAGTAAAGAGACATATCTTTTAGTGAAAAGATATATCTATTACAGAAGAGACATGTCTATTAATGAAAAGATGTGTCTATTAATGAAAGAACTCGACCATTGGTGTTTTCGTAGAAGTTGTCTCTCCTCTCTATAAATAAGATCTTGGTTCTTTGTCTACCACAACATATGAACCTATAAACATGAAATGGTTACGAGGGAGAAATCACATTTCTTCGATGTCCATAAACAACGGTCAATCAAGGATTGCTATTAATTAAAGTACGTTCTTAATCTTAATGTGTGAAAATTATAAAGTTTAAAATCTATCGAAATTTTTATTGTATGCACTAGTGTTTATATATAATACAATTGTAATGTGATAATATAAAAAATTAAGAAATACAAATACCTCCGTGCATTGCACAGGATAACACTCGTTCAAATATTATTGCTAGATATTGTATAGTTAAACAATTGAGATAAAGATGACATATCATTATTCAAAAAAATTATTTTTAAAAGTTAAGAAAATATTGCTCCATTTTTTTATCATTTATCAAACTTTTACACTTCCCATACAATTACTTCTCCAATTTTTGTAGAGTTCTTGTTGTAGAGAAAAAAAAAAAAAGGGATGAAATAAATGGACGACGACGACGACGACAACAACAACAGACCTAGTGCCTCAAGGGCTCCCGCAAAAACGGGGTCTAGGGTTTGAAATAAATGGATGAAATAAATGGACGAAATAAGAACAAATATAAAAATTTGTATTTCTCCAAAATATTGTAGGAACAATTTTTATATACGTAGACTAAAAAGTACATGAAAAACATCTCATTCGATATCCACGGGACTTGCTTGAACTTGAAAACTTAAAGGAAGGCATAAGGCTAGATCTCAATCAAATGATTCTTGTTTGGAGTAGAGAGGACATGACTTGATCTACGATCTGAAGGATGGTTTGATTCAGAATTGAATGGTAGAGGGTACGAAGTTTGATCTCTGTTTGTTTTGAGTTTGTAAACTTTGAATATGAGAGCACCGGTAGTTCTCCATTAGTTTCTCCAGGTAAGTCTTTTTTGTTCTTTTCTTTTTCAAGCCTCTAAACTGAAAATGAAATTCTTTATTTACAAAGGAAGAGTTCTGAAGTTAATGGGTTTTGGACTTAAACTAAGAGGTTGTGCAGGCCTCGCGGTAAACTTTGCATTACAACTTCATGAGTTATTGTTTGCTTTAGACCAAAGGATTCATGGTCTTGGATGAAATTTGGAAGTCAGTTGGGTTTATGTTTGACTCAAATGTTAGTTGGGTTTGGATTCAGAAGTTGCTTTAGGCTTGGTTTGAATCGGAAGTCATTTTTGCTTTTCGCTCAACTTAGAAGTCATTTGAGCATAAATTTGAGTTGGCAGTCATTTTGAGTTGAGGTTCGACTTGTAAGTCATTTTGGATTATAAGTTTGACTTGAAATTCACTTTAATATGGACTTAGAAGTCGTTTTTGGCTTGGCCTTAGAAATCATTTTGGGCTTAGGCTTAGGCTTGATAGCTCTCTTGGTTCTTAGGCTTGACTTGTAGTCTTTGATTTAGGCTTCACTTTGATCATCCTTTTGGGCTTCACTTGGTTACTGGCTTGAGTTGAGCAAAACGTTGACTTCAATTGGCACATACTTAATCAAATATTGACTTTAATTTAAGACGTTTTATTTTCTCATCCCATAATAGATTTATGATTGTTATAAATTTTCATGCCTACAAATTTCTCCATTACAAGTCATGACAAGCGGGAGGGCCTAGCTGGAGGACAAGAAGGCTCGGCCATGATACAAGGGGGAACTATGTGAATGACTCCAGTTCATACCTCCTCGCTTTAGAAGGGGGAACTATGTAATTTTTAACGACATAATCACCTTAGATGCAAGTAACTTGCTACAAATCCACATATTGACTTAATTTAACCCAATTCATAGATGAACTATTTAAAATTTCACTAACATCTTAACATAAATTCTACTCTAAAGGCCCAATTGACACAATATCAATTATACAGAGACTAAATTGATATAATAAGTAAAGTACAAAAATTTTTGCTATAAATAACCATATATTCATCCATAGGTACCATGCCTTTCCCAGTTCAAAAGCAATGAGCTTTTAGATTCTAACCCGAAATCCCTACTCAAAACCAACCTATTTCCTTTAAAACTCGTGGATCTTTGGGTGTTAGTCGCCTCGCTGTTTACAGAAGACATCGGAGAGAGCTTCCGCTTGAAAGGAGAATCACTATCAGAGTAAGCATTGGGATGCAAAAACGATCGAGGCCTTGGAGAGGTAGCTGTAGCGGATCTAGCTTTTGCCTTTGCTGATTGAGTTGTGGCCATGTAAGTTGGCATGTTGATAGTGAGAGGGCTAGATAACAAAGTGTCTCCGAACGATCTAGTTTGCTTCATGTGGTGAGGAGACGATCTCCTACTTCGGTTTATCGAAGGATTTAAGGCTTCCACAGTATAGTTTTGATGGTGTTTCATAGAAGTTTTGGATTTAGGTTTGGTGTTTTCTTTTCGAGGAGTATGAGAATTCATGTATCTCATTCTTTCTTCGGTCTCGGTCTTCTCAAACTCCATCGAATTCTGAAGGAAAATTCTCAAAAAATGAGTTAGTAAATTGTTTGAGATATGCTTATAGCAAAATAGGTCGTGTCAAAAAAACTAAAAGTTCTTTACAAGTTATTTGAAATGACTTTTTTGTACATAGGAAATTATTTGAAGATCACTAAGATGGTTATAGTGAGAAATAAAATTATTGTGAAAAATAAGATATCTCGAATATTTACGGGGTATTATTATTTTCAGAGCAATTTCTATTAATTAATCACACTTTGTTGTAAACAGCATGTAAGTAATTAGACTTTATTTTTAATATGATGAAAGAAACAAAATATGTAAAGTTAATTGTATTAAGTTCAATCAAAATAACAAAGTAACATTTATTTTTAAAAAAATAGAAGTAAAATGTTGAGGAATCCACGTGTGAATTGGAATTATGAGAGAAAGAGATCAATATGCAAGTCTAGTGGGTTACTCCACTTCATGTTAATTGACTTTAGGATTAGGGGTGTAAATGAACCGAACATTCAATGAACTACTCGTATTCAAAATCGATTAGGGTTCATTCGTGTTCATTATGAGTGCTCGATAACTTATCAAGTTGAGTTCGAGTAGGCTCGATAAGCTTAACAACCCGAGTTTGAATAGAGGGGTGCTCAGCTCGTTAATGTTTATGAACAGTTTGATAAGACCTTGTCAAGGGGCTCTATAAGAGCTCGTTAAGAGTTTGTGAACAGTTGGTATCGGTTCGAAATGGTTTAATAATGACTCAATAGTAACTCGAAAAGCTTGGCTCTGTAGCAAGCTCGACTCGATTTTAAGCTTGATTGGGCTCGATAATGAGCTCAACTCGGCTCAATAAGCCTAACAGGCTGAGCCAAGCTAAGTATCAAATGTACTAAAATCTTATCGCACCGAGTTCAAACAA
The DNA here is from genome assembly GCA_018398585.1 of Simmondsia chinensis. Classification (NCBI taxonomy): domain Eukaryota; kingdom Viridiplantae; phylum Streptophyta; class Magnoliopsida; order Caryophyllales; family Simmondsiaceae; genus Simmondsia; species Simmondsia chinensis. The sequence continues at coordinate 34,915,200 of JAGTTD010000008.1, read as the reverse complement.
GGGTTTGAAATGCTCTATAAGAGCTTAGCTCGAACTCGAGCTCAATAAGCCTTATCGAACTCCAATTCGAACAAGGGGGCGCTCGGCTCGGCTCGGCTTGGCTTGGCTCGTTTACACCCCTATTTAGGATGAAACTCCACTTGGCCGTATATGTGAATCTCATATATACCAACTCCATGGGTCGACCTAAAGATCCAGTGAAATTTAACATAAAATATTACGAACGGAAAACAAGGAGGAACATGGTTCATTACCAAGTGTACTGGATATGTGTATGCTCTGATGGTGTCTCTACTGCAAATGTCTTGCTTGTTTCTAAAGATGATGGCATTCAAATGATCCTCCTCCTTTGTCAATAGATTTCCATCCATCCTCTTGTACTCATTGCTTTCCGGTATCTGCAATTTCAATTGTTAACGACTCCACATGTAAGTCTAGTAAGAATTTCACATAAAAGTCAGGCTTCTACGTGAAACTCTTATAAGCTAATGGATCGGGTCTAAAGTCAGGTGAAATTTAACCTCAAAATTTTATTTAAGAGGAAACCCAAACAAGTTCAAACATAGAGAGTTTTGCATAAAAATTTGTGTAATTATATGTATGGTATCATATTATTGAACACAAATAATTGGGTTTCATATTTATATATGCTATCTGGGCAGGACTCCGACTATTGATCACTTTATTTGTGGGGTATGGAAGGGGGATTGCTCCTCCCAAGGCGGAACTACTTGTTTGGATGACCCTTTTAGGAAAGCTGAATATACTAAGGCTCCGTTTGTTGCATGAAAAACGAATTCTAGGAATTAGTTTTCAATATTTCTTTTGTTTGTGGTCATTAAGTGGAATGAAAATGTGGTTCTCATAATGAATTTTTCCTTTCAAAGTCCGGAAATGGTTTGAGTCCGGAAGTTGCAATTCTTGGGCGAAGATGTGTTGCACTTGTTGGAAAAATGATACAAGCTAAATCTAAATTTGTAGGAAGTTGTATCCCACATTGTGATTACAAACTAAAGGTCTCCAATCCCACATTGACAATTTAAAGAGGGGTAGTTGGGTTTATAAAGGTGTATGGTTTTAATCCATTTGAATTAAGTCTTGGGAAAAGGAATGGTAGGAACCACATGTGCGCACGTGCGCCGCCCGCCGTGCTGTGCTCGGGAGTGGGTGATCTTTTTCCTAACGGGTATATTTATTTTGCGGAAAATTTACTCTTTACCGTTGCTAATTACTACTGCAATTAAAATTATAGCTGTTAACCCCATATTAACCATCCTCCCGTTTCTAGTTGTTGGGCTTCGTGTTAAATGCCCAATTACCGTTACTAGCTGTTGGGCTTCATGTTAAATGCACACTTTTAATCCGTTGGGCCTCTACATTAGTATAAATAGGGAGTTTGAGCTTAGGTTTTTATCATCAACAAAAATTACTTCACTCTTCTTCTACCTTGTTCTCACCATTCTACTCCTTTCGATTCCGGGCAAAGTTCTCGCTCTCTCCTACCCGACGATTAACGAGTGCACGTTAAGAGTCGGACAGTGTTAATCCTAGAGGACGGCCACCGATACTACTGTATGCACCGGAGCAATGGCAAAATCATCTTTTAGGACAGTGGTATTTCCCACGGCACGGTATCTTCGGTATTTTCTAATCCACTTTCCCTCTTTCGGTATTATTTGATTGTCGTGTTCAATATTTGGCTACGTTTATTTTGACACAAAATTACTGCAATATTTTACTGCATTACACCGAGATTAACGCTAAATTTTTAACTGCTTTTCACTATTTTAATTTACTGTAATCTTTCGGTTTTATTTACTGTAATTTTTTAGTTTATTCACTGTAATTTTCAGCAGCAATATTTGGTTATTTATACTGTAATTTTTGGTAATTTACAGCAGTATTTTACGTAGTATTGTACACGTTATTATACGCAGTATTATCGTTATACACGCTATATTTCCAACAATCTAAAAGACGATTTTTGACATACTAATATTTGAACATGGCTACCAAAATACCCCTTCCCGACATGTCTAAGGTTGAGCCTCTTGACGGGAAGAACTATAAGAGGTGGTCACAAAAAATTTTATTTTTCCTACAACTAGTATGTCTTGACTACGTACTCTATGAGAAAAAGGCACATGAAGGTGAAAACGAGAAAAAAGTGTATTATGAAAAATTCACTGTAAACGACCGAACCTGTAGGGGAAATTTACTGCATTATATGAGTGATGGGCTATTTGATATTTATGTAAAATTAAGCACGGCAAAAGAAATTTGGGATTCTCTACAGAAAAAATATGGGGGTGATGATGCAGGAACTAGAAAATACGCTGTTAGTAAGTGGTTAGATTTCAAATTCGTGGACAATAAACCAATCATTGATCAAGTCCATAAATATAAAACTATAGTAACTACTCTTTTGTCAGAAGGCCTTAAAATTTGTGAAATAACTCAAGCATATGTTTTAATTGAAAAACTTCCACCTTCTTTAAAGGATTATAAAAATCTACTTGTGCATAAGAAGAAGGACTTGACATTAGAGGAGTTAGTAAACCACTAAAAAATTGAAGAAGAAAATAGGCTTAAAGATAGGGGGTACGCATACTCCGACCATTCTAAAGCTAATATTATCGAAGCTGGGCCTAGTACTGCTGACAGGTTCAAGAACAAAGGAAAAAAGTATCACTCAAATTTCAAGCCTGGTGGAAAGATTCAAAAACCGAACAACAAATTCCTCGGAGATTGCTATCACTGTGGGAAACGTGGACATATGGCCAAAGACTGCAGAAGTAAAATGAACCAGCCCAAAGACTCAAAAAACAAAGTCTGCCTTGTAGAAGCAGAGAATGTTGTAACTGTTGTTTCAGAGGTGAACCTGGTGAATAACTTGACTGAGTGGATAGTGGATACCGGGGCTACCAGGCACATCTGCACAAACATAAACATGTTCCAGGAATACCAGAAGATGTCCGATGGAGAGATGGTCTTTATGGGCAATTCTGCAGCTGCACCAATCCTCGAAAAAGGGAAGATTTCTTTAAAACTCACTTCTGAAAATTTTCTTACTTTAACGAATGTGCTGCATGGGTCTGATATGCGTAGAAATTTGATTTCGGGTAGTCTTTTGATCAAAGTTGGGTTGAAATTATCCTTTGACTTAGACAAACTAGTCCTAACTAGGAATGGAGAATATGTCGGCAAGTGTTTTTGTAATGGTGGTCTCTTTGTCCTTGATATTGTTTGCATGAATAACATCGCTAGTACCTCTTCTGCTTATATTGTTGAATCTCTTGAATTGTGGCATGCTTGCTTAGGACATATAAATGTTGAATCAATTAAACGGCTTAAGAAAATGAACATGATCCCTAACTTCAGTGATGTCAACTTTAATAAGTGTGAAACCCTTTAAGTCCATTGAGAGACAAACTGAACTTCTTGAACTACTTCACACTGATTTAGGAGACTATAAAAGCCTGATGAGTAGAGGTGAAAAAAGATACTACATAACCTTTTGTAGATGATCACTCTAGATACTCAATGGTATATCTCCTAAGGACTAAAGATGAAGCAGAATAAATATTTTTCAAATATAAAGCCGAAGTAGAAAATCAGTTAGGAAGGAAAATAAAAAGAGTTAGGTCTGATAGAGGAGGAGAATATGATCCAACATCTCTAGAAAGATTCTGTGAGGAAAATGGAATAATATATGAGCGAAGCCCTCCCTACTGCCCACAGTCTAACGGTGTTGCAGAGAAAAAAAATAGAACTTTAAAAGGTATGATGAATGCTATGCTTATTAGTTCTGGACTACCTGACAACATGTGAGGGGAGGCGATATTATCTGTTTGTCATGCACTTAATAGAGTTCCTAATAAAAAACTAGATAAAACCCCTTATGAGATATGGAAAGGCTATGCGCCTAATCTGAAATACTTGAAAGTGTGGGGGTGTCTAGCTAAGGTTGGGCTACCTGACTTTAAAGGAAGTAAAATAGGACCTAAGACTGTTGATTCTATTTTTGTCGGATATGCTCATCACAATGCTGCTTATCGTTTTTTAATTAAGGGATCTAATGATTCATATGCATGTGGTAGTATCATGGAATCTAGAGATGCTGAAGTCTTTGAACATATATTTCCCTTGAAGTCTAATGATGCACAGCCTACTAGTTTGCCTTCTCATAATGTAACTACTAGTCATGATACTACTAACGACATAGACACTCCTGAAATTCGAAGGAGTAAAAGAGCTAGGAAAGAAACCAACTTTGGACCTGACTTTGTTACCACTTTCCTATCAGAAGATAATTTCGTAAATGAAGAAATTGCAAATGTTTATAGGTTAGAGGAAGATCCTAAAACCTATGATGAGGCTATAAGATCAGTTAACTCTACTTTTTGGAAGGAAGCTATTAATAGCGAACTAGAATCAATTCTAAGTAATCACACATGGGAATTGGTAGACCTTCCTAGAGGTTGTAAGCCAATAGGCTGTAAGTGGGTCTTTAGAAAGAAAATGAAGGCTGATGGGACAATAGACAAGTTTAAGGCAAGGTTAGTGGCTAAGGGTTACACCCAGAAACAGGGGTTAGACTATTTTGACACTTATTCACCTGCCGCTAAAATCGCCACGATTAGAGCTTTGATCGCCCTGGCATCTATCCATGATTTAGTAGTGCATCAAATGGATGTTAAAACAGCATTCCTTAATGGTGACCTAGACGAAGAGATTTACATGAAGCAACCTGAGGGTTTTGTTGTCCCTGGTAATGGGAATAAAGTTTGTAAACTTGTAAAATCTCTATATGGTCTCAAACAGGCACCTAAACAGTGGCATGAAAAATTTAACAGCACGCTAGTAGCTAATAATTTTCTTGTAAACAACGGTGATTCCTGTGTGTATTCTAAGTCTGATTTAAATGGATGTGTAATAATTTGTTTACATATTGATGATATGCTGATATTTGGCACAAACTTTAATGTTGTCAGTGAAACGAAAAACTTTCTATGCTCTAAATTTGAGATGAAAGATATGGGTGAAGCAGACGTAATTTTAGGAGTTAAAATTGTAAAAACTCCAGAAGGCATTAGTCTAAACCAGTCTCACTATGATGAGAAGATACTTAGAAAGTTCAACATGGTTAATACTGATCATGTCAGAACACCTTATGATCCCAGTGTACGTTTAACTAAACATAAAGGTGTTGCTATGTGCCAATCTGAGTATGCCAAGATAATTGGTAGTGTTGTATTTCTGATGAACTATACTAGACCTGACATTGCATACGCTGTAAGTAGACTCAGTAGATACACACATAACCCTAATCAAGAGCATTGGAATACGTTAAAAAGATTGCTTAAATATTTAAAAGGAACTGTGGATTGGGGAATTCACTATGGAAAGTTTCCCGCTGTATTAGAAGGATATTGCGACACCAATTGGGTGTCTGATAATGATGAAATTAATTCCACTATTGGATATGTGTTCACACTAGCTGGAGGTGCTATATACTAGCAGTACTCTAAGCAATCTTGTACTGCTACGTCTACTATGGAATCTGAGTTTATTGCTCTTGAGTTGGCAGGTCATGAAGCCGAGTGGCTAAGAAGTCTATTGGGAGACGTGCCATTGTGGGGGCTTCCAGCTCCATCAGTGTCACTTCACTGTGACAGTCAAGCTGCAATTGCTGTGGCAAAGAACAAAGTTTATAATGGCAAGAGGAGACACATTTGTCTCAGGCATAAGATCGTGAAAGATCTACTAGAAAGTGGAGTAATATCACTAGACTATGTAAAGTCTGAAAAGAATCTTGCGGATCCGTTGACAAAAGGCCTTTGTCGTAAAATGATTGTAGAAACATCGAGGGGGATGGGATTAAAGTCTATACATGAATAAATTGTGATGTATCCAACCTGGTTTTAACAGGTTCAATGTGAGAAGTCATAGTTTCATTCGAGAGATGCACTGTGTTTTGTATTGTCCCTCCCTATGGCGTGACAATGCGGAGACGGGTCCATAGCCATATGTTTGGTGGTGTAAGCAAGGCTTGCACTTGATGGACACTGTTTGTATATTACCAGGGGTAAGGTTGAGCTTTAGCTCTTAATGGATCCATATCCATATGTTTGGTGGTGTGCGGTAACACACACTTGATGGGATCCACCTATATAGGTGTGGGAGTCTGGCTGCTCCCTATGAAGGATTAAGACTTGCCTTCTAGAGCGCCTATGAATATCCAGGACGAGCGCATGGCTGATAAAACGCGACAAATCGCAGGAGTTGTTGAGATCTGGAGTCTGGTATGTGTCCAAGTGGAAGATTATACAACCCCTTGTGAGGTTCAAGACGAAAGTCACCTTGCAAGATGTTGATCCTAAACTTGGGTTGCACTAGGTGACGATTCAAGTCGCAAGACATCAGCACTGAAGAACTAAACTCCCTTTGCCTGGTCTATTCTTATCTCTCTTCCTCGCTTGTCTCTTTTGTGGGGGATTGTTGGAAAAATGATACAAACTAAATCTAAATTTGTAGGAAGTTGTATCCCACATTGTGATTACAAACTAAAGATCCCCAATCCCACATTGACAATTTAAAGGGAGGTAGTTGGGTTTATAAGAATGGTTTTAACCCATTTGAATTAAGTCTTGGGTGAAGGAATGGTGGGAACCACATGCGTGCGAGCGCGCCTCCCGCCGTGCTCAGGCGAGGGTGTGGGTGATTTTTTTCCTAAAGGGTATATTTATTTTGCGGAAAATTTACCCTTTACCGTTGCTACGTTAACCCCATATTAACCATCCTCCCGTTTCTAGCTGTTGGGCTTCGTGTTAAATGCCCAATTACCGTTACTAGTTGTTGGCCTTCATGTTAAATGCACACTTTTAATCCGTTGGGCCTCTACATTAGTATAAATAGGGAGTTTGAGCTTAGGTTTTTATCATCAACAAAAATTACTTCACTCTTCTTCTGCCTTGTTCTCACCATTCTACTCCTTTCGATTCCGGGCAAAGTTCTCGCTCTCTCCTACCCAACGATTAACGAGTGCACGTTAAGAGTCGGACCGTGTTAATCCTAGAGGACGGCCGCCGATACTACTGTATGCACCGGAGCAGCGACAAAATCGTCTTTTAGGACAGTGGTATTTCCCACGGCACGGTATCTTCGGTATTTTCTAATCCACTTTCCCTCTTCCGGTATTATTTGATTGTCGTGTTCAATATTTGGCTGCGTTTATTTTGATACGGAATTACTGCAATATTTTACAGCACTACACCGAGATTAACGCTAAATTTTTAACTGCTTTTCACTGTTTTAATTTACTGCAATCTTTCCGTTTCATTTACTGCAAAATTTTGGTTTATTCACTGTAATTTTCAGCAGCAATATTTGGTTATTTATACTGTAATTTTTGGTAATTTACAGCAGTATTTTACGCAGTATTGTATATGTTATTATACGCAGTATTATCGTTGTACACGCTATATTTCCAACAGCACTGTCAAGGCCCATAGCTAATTTTGAAACTTCACCATTAATTGATGCAAGCTTGGAGTTCTCTTGTCTCTTTCGCTCCTCTCTTTCTCTCTCTTTCGCGTGTCCTTGTTAGAGTATAAAATTAATCATGGGCTTTTACCCATCAATTTAAGTTTTTGGGATAGTTGGTTTCTTGACATAGTATCAGAGTCTTGTTGACAAACAGGTCACGGTTCGAATATCAACAGTTCTCACTTTCAATATTAACATAATTAAAGCACAAGGTATGAGGTAAGCTTGTATAATATCCATGCTTTAAGCACAATGAGAATTTGTGTGAAGGTGTATGTTAAAGTATAAAACCAATTCTGGGCATTCGGCCATCAGCTAAAGTTTTTGAAATTATTGGTTCCTTGACACTTCTCTTTCCTCAATTTCGCTACGGTTTTTAAGCTTCATTCGCATGTCAGCCCTCACTGTTGCATCTCGTCCCTCATCGTCACTTATTGACAAGGGAACATGACTATTGATTGAGCAATTATATACCATCTTGACTATTGTATGATGATTTTATATAAGTTAGATTATCATTTATCACGTTTTTTCTTCGAGGTATGAAATATTGGCGGAATGTGCTTTGCCTTCAAACATACAAGAGATTATCATAATATTAGAATCTTATTTTTCTTTAAAACAAACAAGGGAAAATAACATTATAGAATCAAATTTTCCTTCGAAACAAACAAGGCAAAATCTGAATTAGAATTTAATTTTCATAGGAAAATATTTTCGAAAGGAAAATATTTTCCAGGGGAAAAGCATTTCCCCTCAAACAAACGGAGCCTAAAGAAAGGTTGTGGAACTTGGTATAATACCCCGGAATGAGATACGGTGCCCCCTTTGTGAGAATGTTGTAGAGAGTGTGGATCAATTATTCCTTGGGTGTGAGGTATCGTGGTCTATTTGGTGCAAATGTATAGAATGATGGGGCTTTTATTGAGCGGTTCTGAATAAGATGAAGGAATTATCTGAACAATTATGTTGGTGGTCAATATTACACTATTTTTGTAATAATTTGGGTGACCTGGAATAGAAGAAATAAAATTATGTTTGAAGATTGGAAATGGGATGCTAAGGAAGTCTCCTGAGATGTTAAGCTGAGGATGGGATTTTGGGTTAAGGCTTGGTGAGGCTCTTCCGTATTCTCGGGATGAAGTTGCTAGAAATCTCAAGTGCATCAAAGAGTGGCATGGATCTCATCAAAGACAAGGCTCTCAAGCGTAACTGGCTATGAATTTTTGCATCCCAGGTACAGCAAATTAATAAACCAACTATCTCAAAAGTTTAAGCTGATAGTGAAGGCCCATGATTGGTTTTATATTCTAACATGTTCTCTTACGCAAATTCCCATCGGACTTGATGGGTGGATATTGCACCGTTCCACCTCATACCTTATGATTAAATTATATTAATATTGAAAGTAAAGACTGTTAGGATTTGAACTCATGACTTCTTGATCTTCAAAGCTCTGATACCATATCAATGAACTAACTGTCCAAAAAGCTTAAATTGAAGGTTGAAGACCCAGAATTAATTTTATACTCTAACACAGCAGATGATTTTGTCAATCGGGGCAGAAGGTAGTAAGCTCTTACATATGTATCTCTAGAATAAGTACATGTTATCCTTCAGAAGTTCTACAATGCAGAAAAGTAAAATCTCTCAATCACCCATAATGTACTCAAAATCATAAAAAATGTACTCAAAAATCACTTGCCTGTGTGTCGACACATAGGCAAAATTTTTGTATAGTAGAAACGTTCATTATCCTTAGGTCAGTTTTTTGTTATGTTTTATTGTTGAGTTGTTTTGTTTTGTCATCTCCACATTGTTGTGTTCTCGGTTCCGCCTTTGTAGAATTTCGGTTTTTCTACTGTTATTTTTTCACTAATATTTGAAAAAATAGGGAAAATTTTTGTCTTTTATTTTTAATTTTTAGTATTTCTATGATGTAAAATAAGTTTAAAAAAAACATATAAAAAATTTAAAGAAGTAAGAAAATCCCCACCTCGATCATAATGGACATCGTGAAAAAGAAAGCTACTTTATTCAAATTTTAGCGCAGGGTTGGGAAAAAAAAAAAAAAAAAAAAAACTGAAAAATAGTGTTCTCTTCAAAAGCTAAAACGTAGATAATCTGCATTCGATCTACAAAATTATGGCCTTTAAGATATGTTTTTTTGCTAACGAGGAAACCGGTTACCTGATAAATCTTAACTCATGTGGTGACCCATATACTATAAGTGCCAGTTAAGTTAAAGATTTTTCGGAGAGAGGTTTAAGGGGGTAATTGAACTCCAGACTTTTTGGTCTAAAACAAATTTCTATACCTTCGCTTGCTTTTTATCACTAAGGCAAGACCCTAAATTGTACCTTGTTGATTAAAATCTTGTGAAAAAAATCGTGAGGAAATCCATGATGGTTGAATTTAAGAGCCATTGCCCAAAATGGCCCAAAATAAAAAAATATTACCCATAATAGCCTATTTTAAAAAATATTTACCCAAATAGTCTCAATGTCATCAAATTTGAACTTTTTTTTTTTTTTTGTGGAAATACCTCCTCTCTATGATAATAATTTTAAATATAATAATTTATCTTAAATGTTATATAAACAAATAACTATTATTATATAACTGTAATCAAATAAATTAAAAAATTATGTATAGATAGTATCATTTTATATTTAACAGACAACTTAATTTAAATTTTTTATTATAAATTACATATATAATTGAACTAAAACGCATGTTATAAAGCTAAATATAACATGATAATAAGAATATAATTAATATATTTAATTTAATTAATAATTTATTAAAAAATAAAAAATTTTAAAAGGTTTAAAGTATCAAGTATCCCAAAACACAAAAAAATAAAATTTTAAAATTGATGACATAGAGGCCATTTGAGAAAATAATTTTTAAAATAGGCTATTTTGGGTAATAGTTTTTTATTTTAAACCATTTTGGACAAAATTTAATATGTATGATTTTAGTTGAGCCATTGCCCAAAATAACACAAAAATAAAAAATATTTTCTAAACTAGTTTTTAAAAAAAATATTTTCCCAAATGACATCCATGTCATCATTTTTTATTTTTTTTATTTTTTTACACATTTATAAATTTTTAAATTTATAATATTTTATGTATTATAATATATAAATTAAACTATATTATTTATTAAATTTTATATAAAATTATTTGTAGAAAAAATTATTCTAAATATTTAATAAATAATTTATTTTAATTTATTTGTTGTGATTAAGAAAGTATTATAAATTTAAAAAATTATAAATATATTAAAAATAAAATAAGAAAGTAAAAAAAGTTAAAATAAAAAAGTTAAATGATGACATGGATGCCATTTTGGGAAATATTTTTCTTAAAAAGCTAGTTTAGAAAATATTTTTTATTTTTGTGTTATTTTGGACATTGGCTCATTTTAGCTCGTTGCATTACTTTTTTGGCATAAAAGTGCTGCAACCTAAACTAGTAGATCATTTTTATTTTTTTACAAGAAATATATGCTAGAATTGATGCAGAACGAGTTATAGTTCAGGGGTCAACTCGTAAAGTGACTTAGCGAATAGCAAAATTGGCGAGTAAAGAGACGGAGGCCAGTCGGAGAGCGTGCTTTTTCAAGTCCACCTTGGTTTTGATTTCTACCTTCACTTGCGTAGGTTTTCTTTGTTTCCTTCAAGAAATTAGAATCCTAGTCAGTTTAGAATTATCCTTTAAATTTTCAAGGTTTTAATTTTTTTTAATTAGTAAGTCAAATTGGATAGTACGGTTATAAATAGGGGTATAGCAAGCCAAATTAACATTTTTTACCTTTTCATATAATTGAATCTTTTATATTTCTCTTTTATTCTCTCTGTAATGGTCTCAAATTGAGTTTTTCATTTATTTTTCTTAGCTTTAGCACGTTGAATCAAAGGAAACCCATTGAATCCCTTCCCATTCATCCAGTACAGAATAGGCGGCTACATAAGAAATTTTAGAAAAGTTTCAGATGAAAAATTACAACTATGTTAGCACGCCGTTGTTGTCATTTATTTATGTTTTAATTTAACATCATTATAGGTAATCTCAATTGATGGATTTTAGCATTCAAAGAACTGCTAGATGGAGAAAAAGAACAAACTATTTTCAGAGACAAAAGAAGAAGAATAATTTAGTAAAAAAGGGCGATAAGGCTAAAGATACTTATAATCCTCTTGCGACAGAGCATGTGTGTGAGCTCCGGAAAAAGTTGGGGCTAAGATTTGATGGTAGTGAATCAATTTTGATTGAGCAGAATGAATTGATGGATTAGAGGCTCAGCTAACCTATATTCCTGTCTTTTGATTTGTTCTCTCCCTATACCCAGTTCACTCCAAGTCCTTTCTAATGGTAGTCTAGCCATCTAACACATGTTAATATCAACTGTTTGTCTTACATTCCTATTTTTACAGGTTGGAATGTTGCACTATTTTTGTCACTTTTGATCCCCATCTCTATAGGGGTTCCCTCAAGTCTCGTTTCTACAAACTACCTATTTTGTATTGCAACTCTATCGCTTATTAGGAAAAAAAGGAGTATCCCTCCTCGGATTGGACACAAGTTCACCATAATCTGGCTCGTATCCGATTCATTCTCATCCCTAAGTCGAGATGTAATTAAATGCAACTTAAAAAAATGAGGTACCTTAAGATTTAAAGACCGAATGGCACAAAGGTGAGAGTGGATGTTGACAACAGATTGCAAGCATTTGAATGTCTTCATGGCTTGGCGCCGCACCGCTCTCCCCCTTATCAGCGCTTGAAGCCTCACTATCCCCTTTAATGCTCTCAATGCCTTCCTTGCCTTCATAAATAAAAACAACAATTAATCTAAAAATAATCCAATTATATATTAATATACCAAAAAATAACCCAACTCTTATTTTCTAACCAAAAAATAAATCCAACTCAAACTTTTCTACCAAAAAATAACCCAACTCTAACTTTTATACCAAAAAATAATCAAATTCTAAAATTAATTTAAAAAAATACTAAATTGATGACTAAGCATGACGTGTGGTATAATCCTCCAATAATATATTTTTCTTTTATATATTTTTGGTTTCGCTTGATTTCTTTTCTTACCTAACTAGACTAAAATTCTAGTTTTCCAATAATTGAGTACAAACCCACAAAGAGGCAACATCCCGAGGCAAAGAACAAGCAAAACAACCGAGGAATACAACCAGAGAACTAGGACTGCAAATGAGCCAAGCCGAACCACAACTTGATCGGCTCGGCTCATTAACTAAATGAGACCAGCTCGATATTGATATCATTTATCTAACTGAGCTGCATATATGTGCTCGCTCAACTCGTTTACTAAATTAGACCGCCTACAGAGAACAAGTTAAACCAAAAATACATAGAAGAAAAATATACTATCGGAGCATCACAATTCAGTATTTTTTAAATCAAATTTTTAGAGTTAGGTTATTTTGAGATTAATTTTAGAGTTTGGTCATTTTTTTGGTAGAAAAGTTAAAGTTGTGTTATTTTTTGGTTAGAAAATAAAGTTGGGTTATTTTTTTGATATACTGACATATAGTTAGAATACTTTTAGATTAATTGTTGTAAATAAAAATATTTCATCTCAAATTAATCCATACTTTGATTTAAAAAAATAATAATAATTTATGTAATTATAATACCTAATTTATAAATGTGAGGTAAAATAGATAAAAAAGAAGTTAAGTTGTACTATTGCATTAACTCTATAATTTTATTTATAAATGTCCTTATATGTAATTTATATCAAAAAGTGTAAGAGTATACTAATCTTATGCCTTCACCCATTGGCTTAAATTTTTGGAAAAGTCGGTTCCTTGATATAGTATCAGAGCCTTGTTGACAAAGAGGTCACGGATTCGAATCTTAATAACCCCCACTTGTGCATGATCCACGCTTCATGCCTCAATGGGCATTCGCGTGAGGATGTATGTAAGAATATAAACCAATCTTGGGTGTTCACCTATTAGCTTAAACTTTTGAAAAAGTTGATTTCTTGATAAAAAGCAAACTGCAACATATAATTTTACCGAACACTTATATTTACTTATTTATTTATTAGCCAGTAAATTAATTCCCATAGTTGAAACAAAAAACTTACAAGATAACCCCGAAAGGCAGATTGGATCTTGATGGCAGCTTGATATTCCACTTGCTTTCTCTCTTCATTATTTACTTCATTTTTTTCATGTTGATCTCTGTACTGAACAATGAAGTCATCACCACTATAGATCTTAACCATCTCAGCCGCCACCTCAGCAACCGTGTCGGTGGTGGCTACATGGTGGCTCACCGCTTCGCTTGGTGGTGGTGGCGGTGCGGCTAGTGAGGGTAGTCCCTTGCTTTTTACTCTCCCAAATGCCCATCTCTTTCTTTTGCTCTTCTTGCAATAGTTTTGATGAAAATTAGTATGTATTGAATATAATAAGCATAGGCTTCATTTACTGGGCACGAAGGCATCGGATCCCATTAGATTCGGATCCCATTAGAACATCAAAGTTAAGCGTGCTTGAGCTAGAGTAGTACCAAAATGGGTGACCTCCTAGGAAGTTCTCGTGTTGCTGGGGGTCCTCGAAAATAGCCTCTGGGAAGGGTTACACCCTGAAGGGGTAAGGCTGCGTATACCCACCCCTCCCAGATCCCGCTTATGCGGGAGCTCTTGAGGCACTGGGTCTGTTGTTGTTGTATTGAAAGTAATAAATATATAATTTTCAGTTTACTATTTTTTCCAAAGGTTTAAGGTTAAAAAAGAAAAAGTATACTCTATCGTTTTTTCTTATTTAAATGTTCATGGAGTATTTTTTCCCAATAATTGGCGAGAAAAAGCTCGCGACACAAAAACCCACGTCTTCCAAAGGAAACCCCAGAGACACACACTAAGTGTGAAAAAGAAAAAATGATAGAGTACAAAATGTGAATATTGTACAGACTCATCATTTACTTTATGCAGAAATTATATACGATGGGATTGTAACGATTGGAACCCTTGGACCTTACGGTCAACAAATCTCTGATAACATATCAAGGAACTAACTATTCTAACAGGTTAAATGATCAGGCGAAGATTTATAAATGATTTTACATTTCTAAACATTATTTTAAAACTAAAACATAGCCATACCTTTTGTGGGTGATGATTTGTTTGAGGGAAGAACAAGCTCTTGATTGCATTGAGCCAACTCCTCTTCTTGGACATTGCATATCATTTAAACACTGAATATTTAAGACCAAAATCATGCATTTTTTCAGTTATTTTTAAATTTTGTACTACAAAAACAACTTATAAAAGTAATTATAAGAAGTAGTACCCCAAGGGCTCCCGCCTAAGCAAGGTCTGGAGGGTGGATGTACGCAGCCTTCTCCATTCACAGTGCTACCCTGAAGAGAGGCTGTTTCGAGAACCCTCAACCCGAGGGGTGCACGAGGGCTTCCTAGGAGGTCACTTATCTTGGTACTATTCTCGTCCAAGCACGCTTAACTTTGGAGTTCTAATGGGATCCAGTGCTTGCGTGTTGGTACCCTCTTAGATTATAAAAATAATTATATTTATAATAAAAAAATGGTACCTGATCGATAAAAATTGAAGAAATTTCCAGTAAATGCTGAAGTAGAGTTGCAGCAGGGAGAAGTGCAGATTTATGGTAAGTGAGCAAAAAGATATTATGAAGTGATGGGAATGCCAAAGTGGACATTATTCATTTTGGATGCTTTTTAAATAATAGTGACATGGAATCTTATTACCATATAATTATATGTGGTAAAAAGACTTTTTAAAATATAATATTTGACAAAATTATTAAAAATATTTTATTTATAATGTACATAAGAATAGCATTATGTTTTGAGAAATGACGAAAATGATAATAGGTTTAGTCAAAAGAATAAGATGAGTATTGTTTATATCATAGATGACTGGAATAATGACGTGTCAATTAGAAATATAAAACTGGTGAAGAAATCAATGTCCTTGGCTTTTAACATGTTACTCTGTTTGTTCCTTGTTTTGCTACGGTTTGAATCAAGCCTTATATGTACGAGGTACCTACTTTATCGCTAATTATCGAGAAAAAAAACTATGTATGGAGTGTCAATTTTTTGGGTCATTTTGCCTGTTGTACTATATCAAGTATCATTTTAATATTTCTCTCGACTTCCATAACATTAGAAAACAAAGTAAGGATAAGTTTGTTAGATGATTTTACAAAATAAGGTCTCTCGAGAACTGATTTTCTTATTGTTTGGCTTTCACCATAATTCAGGAGTTGCTTTTCGTTGGGATGTTACTACCTTGTTGTCCGGCCACAATATGACTTATTGATACTAGCAATTGCGATTTGAATATGTTGAAATTGACAAAGAATTCGGAATTCACCGAGGTAGAAGAGAAGCTTGTAGGATATGTATTCGTCAAAACCTAGAATGAGCAAAATGGCAGTCAAACATAGTATTTATAGCTACAACTATACCCTAAAATGTGAAAGTACAAAGGTAACCCTAAACTAGTCGCAGAAAATAAGTGGCCTAAAACCACATCTAGAGGCCGGATTTAGGGAAAATATGTGGGCTTTCCATGGGTCTGTCCAAGAGCTCCGTTTTGGTATCGTATGGGCTCTATAACTCCTAAAGATTAAAGTTATACCTTTTTATGTGAAATTACAGATCAATGCTTCAAGTTCGACCATTTCGATTTTTGTCCAACTGCTAACTCCTTGGCTACTCGTCCTAGATCATTCCCCTTCACTACATGAGAAGAAATCAATCTTGAGTTAATAATTGGATAGACCGATGCCTTGAAAGCATAACAGTCATACAGGTATGTCATGTTGAGCATTCTTGATATTCCCATGCTCTCTAGTAGTTCTATCACATACATTATCATTGAACTTCTTCTGATTTTTTTAGGGACTATACTTTTTCAACTTAAGTTTATTGTACATCTCCGAAAGAAACCTTTCTAACACAGGAATATCATTACCATATCATCCTCTTAGAAGGTCTTTTCCTATTGATACTTATCAGCAGCGTCTTGTCTGTGCTGTTGGGAAAGACACTGTTATTAGCAAATTCTGCTTGGACCATAGCATTATCTCATGTATGAAATTCTTGCACCAAATTATGCAAAACCCATTTACTTTGCTGTTAGCCACATCTATTTTCCCCAATTCGGCTTCCAGATGTGTGTTTGGGCCCTATCGATTTTGAAATGTTCAAATCAAATTTTACATTCTCGTTTCGCATTAAATCTTTTCTCTCTGCATTGAGTCCTATAAAAAGACGTCCCAAATTCAATCTTTTCGCTCAAATTTTTTAAAGTTTCCATATTATTATTCCAAATCTTAAAATATTTGATATGATCTGCAAGATTTGGCCTTTTCTTAGAAAGATTAGGAAAAAAAAAATTTAGAACCTCTATCTTGAAAAAAAAATTATAGTGCACCCAGAGAAAAATACAATAACGTATAAAATATAGACCTTGTCTAGTTGTTACAAGAATTCAGTTTATGTATCAATACAGGCTCTCTTTCGTGTTCCTAGAAGTAGCTACTATCGTACGGTGATTTGTCTTAGATGTTTTGGCTTCTTGTGGCACAGTTGTTTGTATGTCATAGGAGGTAGACGTTTCGGTGTGTATCCTCGAGGGTTGCTACTTCCACTATTTTCGGGTCTTACATCTTGGAGTTAGATGAGGTAGTGGTATCCTAGCCTCGGTTTAGGCCTTCTTTTGTAATTAGAGTCTATTTTGAGGGCAATCTACTGCCTTAGGGTGTTAGAGATTGTTTGCCTTCAGACCACAGCGCCACGCCCTATGTCAACTTCATAGAAAGTAGGTACAAAATATTTGATAATCAGGATTCGGAAAGACTTGTTAAAAATAAAGGAATTAGAACTTGCATAAAGAGCAAGGTAGATTACTTTTCACATACCAGCTTTCTATAAATTCGTACTTCGTGCACCTATTTCCCGACAATTAAGAGTGGTGGGTCATATGAAATTATTAGAGAATTCCACAAAATGGGTGGTAACAGCAGCATATGGGTATGCCAGGAGTATCAAATAAATTCCAAAAAACTGCAGCTTTTTTGTTCCTCAATCAAACCTATCGGCTACTTTTGTCCCCCTCAATTCCTAAGTATAATAAAGTAACATTATATATATGTAAAAAAAAAATTTATTATTTAGATATTATGAGATTTTAGGGCCTATTTAGTAAGAAAAAACTGTTTTTCGTTTTTATTTTTAATTTTTCTTTTCATCTCTAGTTGTTTTTCTTTTTCAGTTATACAGCATAAAAGACTGAAAAATACATTCAAGTTCCTATTTTCTAATTTTCTAAAAATTGAGAAGCAACAAAGCAAAGCAATATACACAGTGCCCCAAGAGATCCCGCCTAAGTAGGGACTGGGGGGCGGATGTACGCATGCTTTTCCCTTCAGGATATAACCCCCTGAAGAGCGGTTGTTTCCGAGTGCTCCCTAACCTGAGGGTGAGGACTTTCCAGGAGGTCACCCATATTGGTATTGCTCTCGTCCAAGCACGCTTAACTTCGGAGTTTCATTGGGATCTAGTGATAGCTTGTTGGTACCCTCTTTGGTAAAGCAACACACCTAGTGCCCCAAGGGCTCCCGCCTAAGCAGGGTATGGGTATACAACGCGATATAGGAATCAACTTTTGTCGCCTTGATGTAAGGGTGTAAATGAGACGAGCCAATCTGAGAATCTTCTTGTTCAAACTCGAGCTTGATAAGGCTTATCGAGCTCAAGTTCGAGCCGAGCTTTTATCGAGCTCTTCCAACCCTTATTCGAGCTTGATTCAATAAGATTTTAGTATGCTCGATACTCAGCTCAGCTCGTTAGGCTTATTAAGTCCAGCTGAGCTTGTTATCGAGCAGTGTCAAACTCATTATTGAGCGCAATTAAGCTTAAAATGATCGGAGTTTGCTATCGAGTCAAGTTTGCTATCGACACTTTTTAAATTATATCGAGCTATTATCAAACTATTTTTGAACCAATATCAAGTGTTAATGAGCTCTTATCAAGCATTTAGTGAGCCTTTAATGAGCACTTATCAAACTGTTCATGAGTGTTAATGAACTGAGCGCCTTCGAACATGACTCGTTAAGCTTATCGAGCCTACTCGAACTCGGCTCAACAAGCTATCGAACTCTCATAGTGAACACAAACAAGCCCTAATTGATTTCTAACCCAAGTATTTCATCGAACGTTCGATTCATCTACACTCCTACCTCAGCAAATAGTTTGGTATTGCTTTTAAAAAAAGGAACCTAGCCTTGAGTATTCCTAACGCCCGCTCTATTGCATTCTACAAAGATGAGTGTCTATAATTAAATAACTCGCATGATCATCTTGTTTGTCCTCTGCCTTGAAATTTATTTATCGCTTTCAAAATTGAGAATCTAGTCTTAAGTACTCCAAAATCAATTCTGTATAAAAAAATTTTATAAAATGGGTGAGTAATGGAGCTATTGACCAAAATGGCAAAAAAAAAAAAATATATTACCCAAAATGGCTCAGTTCAAAAAATATTTTCCCAAATAGCCTCCACGTCAGCAAATATTTTTTAAAATGGGCTATTTGGGGTAATATTTTTCTATTTTGGACGATTTTGGACAACGGCTCCAAGTAATTTGAAATGTGAAAGGAGGGTGGAGAAAAAGTTGAAAAATAAGATTCCTATTTTGTGAAGAAAATTTGAAAAACAATTTAAAACTATTCTCCAAATTTGTGAAGGAATAAAGAAAACTGAAAAATTATTTTCCAACTTCTGGAATTAGAAAATTGGACTACTAAACATGTTCCGAAAAACTGAAAAATTATCTGTTACTAAACAGGCTCTTAATATTTATTACTTAAATAGCATAATATTTTAATATATCATGTAATAGAACTAGATCCTGTTTAGCACAAAAAATTGGAGCATGAAAATGGGAATCAAAATTTTGGTTTTGTTGTTTGGTTTATCTTTCAAAATTTAAATTATTGTTTGTTGTGTATAAATGTTACATTAAAATTAGTAAGTGGAAAACTAAAACTGAAGAAAGGAATAAACAAAGGAAGAAAATAGAAAACCTAAAAAAAAGTAGAAAAGAAAATGAATTAATGTATGTGAGAAAAGACATCATATAATTAGGGATGCAAATGAGCCGAGTCGAGTCGAGCCGAGCCAAATCACGACTAGTTTGGCTTGGTTCGTTAACTAAATGAGATTGGTTCTGCTTGGTATCATTTATCTAATCGAGCTGCATATCTGTGCTTAGCTCTCCTCTGCTCGTTAACTAAATGAACTGCTGAATATGTGTATCATTTAGGCTTGATTATTTGGCGAGCTAGCTCGTTGAGTTTTATAGGCTCATTGACATGTGGACTCATTGGGCTTATTTATTTATTTTTATTTTTTTTTTATCACAGGCGCACGCCCATAGGCTGCTAAGGGGGCGGGGGGAAGGGGATAGGGGGGTGAGGTTCGAACCGGGGACCTCGGAGTAGAACTCGACCCACTAATATCAGTGGGCTATCCACGGAACCTCCATTGGGCTTATTTATAGGCCCATTAAGCTCATTTATTAGGCTTGTTAGACCCATTTATAATTATTGTTAATTAGGTTACTAGAAAATGGTAATAAAATAAAGGGTTATTTACACCAATGGTCCGTATACTTTTTTTATTTTGTCAATTTGGCCCTCGTACTTTTGATTGTGTCAATTTAGTCTCTATAGAATTCATATTGGATCAATTTAGTCCCATGGTCAAATTTTAGTTAAGTTATTCACGAAATTTTTAATGGCACAATCACGTTAGATGCAAGCAACTCACTATAAATCCACCATTGATTCAATTTAGCCGAATCCATGGCCGAATCATTAAAAATTTCACTGAAATTTTAACATAAATTATACTATAAAGATCAAATTGACACAATATGAATAGTACAGGAACTAAATTGATACAATTAAAAGTATAGTGACTAAATTGATACAATGATCAAAGTGCAGGGATCTTTGGTGTAAATAACTATAAAATAAATCATACATGGTAATTGAAAATAAAAAAAATACATATAATTTAGTTTTGCAATTACATACAGTGACAGAAGAAAAATATCCAATCAACAGATAATGATTGGTGGGGGAAGCTCCACATGGCACAATCTAGACAAGAGAGCCGATAAAAGAGCTCGCTCATGAGCCCATAAACGAGATGGCTCATGACTAGATAAATGGGCCGGCTCATGAGCCTTTCGAGTTGAGTCGACCTAAGTTTGATTTGGCTTGTTTATGTAAATGAGTTGCCCTTAAACGAGCCAAGCCGGCTCTCGAGTTAACTTAGATAAATCCGAACCGAGCCCTTACCAGCTTGCAAGCCGACTTGACTCATTTACAGCCCTACATATAGTTAAACAAGCAACCTAAAAATTACCCATTATTAGTTAAATTGCATAAAATTTTAGAGTTCTTAGTCCATTCAATGGTAGAATTACGTTCAGATCGATCTCTTCTCTTATAACACAAATAAAAATAGGGTAACGACGTTGTCAGCGCAAAATACTTACCACAAGTCACTTTATCGCTCTAATAGCAATAATTACTATAACAACAGTCTAAAAATATGAACATCATAATATTTGTGGATTTTGGATATAAAAGTAGGGGTTATTTACATTTTAGTATCCAATATTTTTGAAAATAGTAAAATGGACCTTGATATTTTTGAATTAATAAAAAGGGTCATAAGTTTTTCTCATATTAATAAAAACATCCCTTTCTGATGCGATGATGTCATTTCCATCAACAGAGTTAACATAACAACTGTTTTTTATTAATGGTAGAGTAAAATGACAAAAGTATTTTTCAATAACCATATTTTTAAACAAATTAAGCGTAAACAGATAGTCTCTAATACAACATCTTGAGTTTCATACTTATAAAGTAAGAATAAGGGTATTAAAAGATACTCTTGTCATTTTATTGTTAGTTGTCACGTCAGCTCTGTCAACATAAAATGACATTATCACACGGGAGAGGTGTTAAGTATAGAGAATATTTATCTTCCGATAACCATCTATTCATCGCCGGATTTATTAGGGCTTGGGTTTATGGCTTGCATGATTGATGATGACTATTGATATTCCAATAGTTATGATCGTAAGATGCCTAATCATAGGCATCCTTGGTTGGTGTAGAGTGTAAGCAAAAAGCGAGAAAAGCATCGTAATCCTTGAGTAATTTTAGTGAATATTGTTGCTCGTCCTCCGCTATATGAATATTACTGACCGTCTCACCCGGATTAGTCTGGAGCCTTCCTAACTGCCACGTCATCGATTATCATACCAGCGCCACATCGCTAGTGCCACGTCACCGGCCAGAGCCACGTCAACACCACATGTCAATCTACAGCCACGCCATCACTAATTTTCACATCATCAACTTAAATCCTAATTAGTTAGTATAATAAGCTTCGGGAAGTGTGGTATTGTTATGTTGAGTATTGTGATAGTGTTTCTCTACTCTCCACCGATATCTAATTCTCTCTCCTTCTAATTTTTTCTATGTCTTCTCCTCTTTCTTTACTATCCTAATATAGTTTTATACTTCTAAATCTCATACGAGCTCAATTATAGAGCATACACATAGTAGAATACAATACAATCTTCTTTGATTGATAATTGATTAAGTTGATCTGGTTCATTGATTGCTGATCTTGATTTGGATTAGGTTTTGGAGCTTAAATTAATATCAATTTGGTCTGAATCGATTATGAATCGCGTCATCCATAGATGTAGGCTTCGATTGAATCACGTAAATTCTGATGTTCTATATTTCCTTCAATCCTTTTTAATTTTGTGTTTGAGATTTCATGGGTGGTCCTAATAGAAATGGACATTTTTATTAATACTATAAAAATTGATGGGTCTTTTTATCAAATCAAAAATATCAAGATTCTTTTTTTTTTTAATAAAAATGTTAGAATACCAAAATATAAAGGGAAATCATCACTTAACTACCCTAAGGTTTGAGCATTTATCACTTAGGTAGTCTAACATTTCAATATATACAATGGGGTACCATGCGGTTTAAATGTTTTATTACTTAGGTACCATATGAAAAAATTTGGTGAATTTTGATAAAATCTGATCAATTTTACACAAAATATGTTGATATAATATATGAAAACGATAACACATTAACGCTAGTGCCAATGTTTTCGTCAAAAATTTAACGAATTGTGATATAATATTTACCGAATGTTGATGTAGATCACCTAAAAACTATCATAACTATGTGTCATTTTTGCATTTTTTGGCAAAAAATATCAAAGTCTAATGAAGATACTTATATACAATTGAAATTATGTTCAATTTTAGCATTTTCTAATGAAAATGTATCCAATTTTTGGCAAAAAGCACTTGATTGATAAAATTTTAAAACTTCAGGGTACTTAAATGATAAAATTTATAAAATGCATGATATTTTATTGTATATATTAAAATTTTAGAATATTTAAGTGATAATTTTCTAGATATAAACAACCCTAAAGACAATAAGGCTCTGTTTGTTTCAATGGAAGTACTTTTTCCATGGAAAATATTTTCCTTTGGAAAAGGTTTTCCATGAAAAATGTTATTCCCGTTGAGGTTTTCCGTTATTTGTTTCAACGGAAAATATGTTTTCACATTTCGACATTCCTTGCTTGTTTTAAAGGAATCATCTTTTACCAATTATCTTATTTCTAGTTATAGGATAATATAAATAGCAATACAATATATTTGAAATAATTTAGACTCTATAGGATTATAGAGTTATTATTAAGATACCCTGAGATTTGAGCATTTATTTCATATCCTGACATTTAAATGTATATAATTAAGTACCCTGAAGTTGAATATTTTATCACTCAAGTACCATACATCAAAATTTGACGAATTTTTGTAAGAATTTGACCAAATATAAAAGTGCTAATATAATGCATAATTACGATAATATTTACAAGTCATGTCAATATTTTTAGCAAATTACGATAAAAAAGTTCGTCGTATATTGATGTAAAAACTATCTAAACATGACCGTCATCATATGTCGTGTTAGCATTTTTTTAGGAAAAATCTAATGAGAATACTTATATATTGTCGGAATCATGTTTCTAGATCACTTGGAATGATGACTTCCTCTCTTTTGAAAGGGAAATCATTTTCCCCCGTTCGAAGGCAAAGATTTTCCTTTGGAAAAACTTTTTCCGTTACCAATTTTATGCCAAATAACAAAAACGAAGAAAATCACTTCTTAAGATATAATTTTTTTCCTAAACAAACGGAACCTAAATGAAAAGAAAGTGGGATAAATAATTGAGGGGGAGGGGAAGTGGGGAAGTAAGAACGTGATCGGAATGAGGGCATGTTTGATGATATTGCATTACAGCTGCTTTATTCCTACCCACTCACCCCACCCACCTGAAGCACACTTCACCTTCCCAAATAATTATAAAAAAAAAAAACAAAAAAAAAGGTTAAAAAAGTTTTAGCTACAGTTTTAAAAAAATTACTTAAATCTTTTAAAATCATATCTAAATTTTTTAGACTTTTTTCATATCACACCTTAATGTTAACGCTGTTAACATTCGTTAGTTTTGTTGACGTAGCTTTTTAAAAAAAAATTAAAAAATTAGAATTTACATTTAAAATAATTTTAAAATATAAAAATATTTATAAATATTAAAAGATAATTTTTATATTTTTAAAATCTTATTTTTTTAAATGCCACATCAGAAAAACTAGCAAATGTTAATGAAGTTAGATTAAGATGTGAAATTAAAAAAATTTAGAAGGTTTAGATATGACTTTGAAAATTTTAAAATGTAGATGGTTTTTTGAAACTGCACATAAAATTTAACTGGTTTTTAGTAAAAAAATCCAAAAACAAAATAATACTAACTTAATTTTATCGAGCTTTTATTAAGTTTTTGAACCCTTTTTTAATCCGGTTTAATATGAAATTAGTATTTTCGGTACTTAATTTGATTTGTTGGCCTAACCAACCCAAGTTGAGCTCGTCATTGAATTGATTCAAGCTCGTTATCAAGCTAAGATGAGATTATGATTTAGTTGAACTTACTACCAAGTTAAACTCGCTACTGAGAGGAGCTATTTGAGTTATTATGAATTCATTGTCGATTGTTTGCTAGCTAAGCTGTTAATGTGTTCTTTACGAGTTTTTAATGAGTCTTTATCAAATTGTTCATGAATGCTAATCAGTGGAGCACCCTTTATCCAAACTCATTTCATTAAGTGCTATTGAGTTTACTTGAACTTGGTTTGAAAAACTATCGAGACCCGAAAATGAACATGAACGAGCCATAATTAATTCTAAATCCAAATTGTTCATCTAATGTTTGGTTGTTTTATATCCTCGATTATAATAAGGTAGTTTTATGGCCGGACATTTATTACTAATGTTAGGATAATGTCAACATAACAAGACTCCAAGAAAGAGAGGCGTGGAGGTTGCTAGGGGTGAACAAAAATCGGTCCGGACTGGTGGATCGGACCGAACTGACCATATATCGGTCCGGTCCTCGGTCTTAGTATATGTGCTTAATCGGTCTCCAGTCCAGTCCGGTCTAAGATCGAAAAACCCGAAGACTGATCAACATCAATTATACATTAAATATTTTGGGTAAATAATTTTAAAATATAATTAATGTATAATGTATGTATATAAACATATTAAATCTTAAAACATTAAATATTCATTTTTTACTATTTAATAATTATAATTTTCCGTATAACTAACCTTAAATTATATATATATATATTGTGTAAATTATACTCTTATCATTATTCTCTAATTTTTAACTTTCTTATAAAAACGTTTTTCTACTTATAAATGAAATTGTTATACAAAAATCGATCCGAATCGGTCCGGTTCGGTCCGGACTGGTTTCTAATTGGCCTTGGACCGGACCGAACCGGTTTTAATCGGTTGGGTCCTTGATATCATTATTTGACATATTTCGGTTTTCGATCCGATCTAATTTGATATGATATTGGACCGATGTGCATCACTAGAGGTTGCAGCCAGTGAAATTAGATCTCTGGTAGTTTGTCTGACTTCTATTATGATATGAAAAAAACCAAGTTCATGGAGACATTTGGGTCTAGTATGCTCCGACATAGAAGCAGTTAGCTAATATATTCATGAAGGATCTCTCTCCTTGGTTCTCCAGCGTAGAAGGTATTTCATCAGATACAATCTCTTTTAGAATAGTTTTATCTCTGGACTTTAAGGGGGCATATCATCAGATACAAATTCTTTCAGGATAGTCTTACTTGTCTCTAGACTCTATCGTATAGTATCCTATCTTTGATCATATATTCCATCTGTAATTTGTATTTTACTCATCTATATGTATGACAGGCCGGCAGCCTTGAGTTTTAGGAGCCTATTTTATGTTTTCCTTTAATTTTAACAAAACCAACCTAGCCAACTTCATGCACAATCTGGAGCGGAAACAATTATGTTAATACTTTTATCTTAAGTTGATATTTATCTAAGACTGCGTTTGATTTTTCTTTTTGACAAGTTAAAGCTATATATAAAAGAAAAAAAAAAAGTTGGGGATGACCGTAAGCCTTGTGTTCTGTTGACATAATTATTTTTTTATATCATTTTCAGATCAATAGAAAGATAAAAGATATTTTATTACTAAATCTAAAATGGCCCAATTTAAGTTTTGTTCACATCGTATTCAAAAAAAAATGTATATTTTAAAAATTATACGTTAACCATATATCTTCACTAATATGATCTACTTTCATTTCCACTGCCACTCCCATTCACCTCCGTATCCAGCTAGAGACAAGAGATCAACCCGTGAAACTCTGTCAACCCTCTTGTATGGAAGGGTCGAAACGAGATTGACTTGCTTGGAAATGGGTAGAATACAGTAAAATCTATGAATTTTAGAAAATTCACTTCAGTGAGTCACCTTTCGGTGGGTTGAGTTAAACCGGGACACTAAAAATAAGTCAGACCCGCTATGGGTCTAGTGGGGTCAAACTTGAGTCAAAACTCAAGTCTTGTTTATTTATTTCTAACATGTAACTTTGACGCATTATAACTCTTAGCTATGTAATCCTTGTCCAGCAATTAAGTAAATGGCACTAAAGGGGGGCAAAGAGGAGAGCATAAGTTATTATCTTTTAATAAACAGAAGGGTAATAGTAGTAAATAAGTTACCCTTATTTAGTAATTAGATCAGAAGATAAAAGTAAAAAGATTTATAGTTAAAATAAAGATAAAATTATCTAGAATATTTTAAAAGTTACCCTCCTCTTTACCCCTAATTTAGGTGTTGCAGAAAATGGGAGGGGGGATCTTTTCTTCAACAATTAGCAACAATGTCACTATATAAAACATGCGGTTCATGCAAATAAGACTTGAATCAATTCATAGACGGGGATCAAAAAGACAAAAATAGCAGCATCCCAATTAGTGCAAACTTACCGCCATTTATCTGTCAAAAATATTTATCAAACAGAAAAAAAGACTTACCCGGATACATATCAAATGATATTCATCTCAAAATCAATTGGCAATAAATAAAGTAACTCATGGAATACATATTGTCATTTCTTTTTCTCATCCACCGATGTGAAATTCTATTTTTTCCTATTTTAACTCTATCATACCCTCTGTTGCTCGTACTCCTTCTTTACCCCGTTGTCAAACACCGGTAAGTCAGCTAGGTCAATGAGTTAGGCTGAGCGGCAAGAAGGTTCCTAGATCTCAAACCCAGAAGGCCGTCTTTCAACTCTGACACCTCCGCCTCCCTCCTCTCTCTCTCTCTCTCAATCAATTCAATCAAAAAAAGCTCAAATCTTGAATATCTGCTTCGATCTGAATCTCTCTGTTTTCAATTGAATTTCATTTTCCTTCTTTTTTTTTGGGGGGGGGGGGGGGGGGGGGGGGGGGATGGGGAAATGGGATCATAGAAGGCGTTTCGGGAGGGGAAGACGCCATTATTATCGCGATTATAATTGGTCTCCTCCTCGTGATGAACCCCTTATCGATCCTGAAACTGGTACATTTTTCTAATTCTTCTTTCTATTTTTACTTTTTCTATGTTTCTTTTTCTTCTTTTTCTTTCTAGGGTTTTGCTAATTACTGTATTAAAAGCTCTTCAATTTCGTATTATTTGGTATTACGGAATTTTATGTGAGTCTAGTAAGAATTTCACATTGTTATGACCCAATGTTGTAATTAGGTCAATCCTTCATACATCAGTCATGAAAAGTGAAGAAATTGAGGAAGAAAAGGAAGAATTAGGGGAAGAACTAGTATAGGGGAGAATAGGAGAAGGTAGAAGAAGGGAAATTGGCGGGATAAATTGGAGAAATTGAGAGAGAGAGAGTTAGAATTGAATATCAAATAGAAATTTCATTAAGCAAGTAAAAAATTAATTACAAGGAAGAACTAATTTCCATTTATAGAGTTTACAAGATAAAATACTGAAAAGAATAAAAAATATTAAAAACATAAAAATGTAGTAAAAATTGCTTTTTCGGTTGATCCAACCGATCAGGTATGGAAAGAAACTCTGCATAGGCTGATCTGATTGATTGTATATATATCTAACTTCTTGGATATTGACAGAATCGTGAAACACATATAAGGTTAATGCGTTACTGCACTTCTTGGACACAACCTCCCTTTAGGATTGCACCCTTAAGGGGTAAGGTTGCGTACATCTTATCCCCAAACCCTACTTTGGCAGGAGCCCTTGTGGCACTGGCTTTGGTGCTGCTGCTGCTGCTGTTGTTGAGTTACATCACTTATGGCCAATTGGTTTTAGGATGAGACCCCACTTGGGTTTATGTGTGGATTTTATGTATGCCAACTTTGTGGGTCAGGCCTAAGTTTGTTGTATTTGATTTGATTCTTTTTGTTTGTTCATTTGGAACTTCGAATGTGGAGTTGAGTACATTGCAACAGAGTAATTACATTTTTTTATTGTGTTCTTTTCCGGTCTGGGTTTTGCTAATTATTGTACTAATAGTTCTTACATTTTGTATTATTTGGGGAAAACTACGTTATGGAAATCAAATTACTAGGACTGAGTCTTCGTTGTTAAGGACTTCATACACAACAACAACAACAATAACAACCGTCCCAGTGCCACAAGGGCCCCCGCCGAGGCAGGGTCTGGGGGGGGGGTGAGATGTACGCAACCTTACCTCTTCACGGTGTGACCCTAAAGAGAGGCTGTGTCCAAGTGCCCCCAACTCTAAAAAGCAAGAAGAAACAATAAAGCAATAGTAATTATCGAGCGACAAATCACAATCAAAGCAAAGCAAAGCAAAGCACAAAGCACCAACACTAAGCAGTAAGCACTAAGCACTAAGCACTAAGCACCAAGCACTAGTAGTGCAACAAAGATCACACTAGCAATAGGCCCCAAGCAACCACAATATGAAGATTGGGGGCATGGGCTCGCTCCGTTGTGCTCCCCCTATCCTAAATTGCTACGTCCACTACCCCTATTCTAGCTTGCCACGCCGCTTTATCTAATGCCATCTTCTCATTTAGGTTTAGGTGGGTGAGATCGTGTCTAATCGTCTCCATCCATCTCTTCTTTGGCCTGCCTCGACCTCTCTCCCGTGCGTAATATGGAGTTGTTTGCATCTCTTGACAGGTGCAATGGCGGGTCTCCTCTTAACATGCCCAAACCATCTCAAACGCTACTCCCCGAGCTTGTCCTCGAGTAGGGACACACCTATTTTGCCTCTTATAACATCATTCCTAATCCGGTCCTTACTAGTATGACCACACATCCACTGCAACATGCTCATCTTTTGTTAAGGACTTCATATGTGAATCTAATAAGAATCCTACTTAAGAGTTGTGAGAGAGAAGAGATCAACATATGGGGTTAGTGAGTTACTCCACCTAATGCCAATTGGTTTTAGGGTGGAACCCAATCTGGGCTTAGATGTGGATCTCATGTATGCCAACTTTGTTGGTCGTGCCTAAGTCCTGGTAGAATGTTATTCATTGTATTTGATTTGATTCTTTTTGTTTGTTTCATTTGGAACTTAGAATGTGGAATTAAGAACATTGTAGGAGAGTAATTACATTTTGTATTGATCAATGAATGCGTATCTGGAGGTGAAAAATCATCTGTCCTTTCTTTGTTGTCGTTCATTGCATTAGTGGATGATTTAGAGTGGGTAATTAGGCTGTGGCTGAAGATGCTGAGATGTGAGAGTAATAGCTCAACTTCCTAGTTGGGGCTGTGATGTGTTCCAAAATCGAGATAGACAGAAATTAACTAAAAAGCAGTAAGAATGCAGAAATTAAGAGTAAAGGGAGAAAGATAGAAAGGAAGAATTATATTTCATTGCTTAAGTTGCTATTACAATAGGGTGCCTATTTATAGAATTTTCCAAACCTCCTCTTGGACCAGGCATATACCTTCAGCTCATATATCTATTTTGAGTATGTATCAGGCTGAGGGTGTGTGTGTTGGGGGAAAAAAAAATCTTTGTATGTAACCATAGGTGTAATATCTTTTTATGAAATTGAAGAAATGCGAATAGTAGCAAAAGGAATATGGAGAGAGAACTCTTCAAGACCCGTCTTTCTCTCAATTGTTAGGTGTGTATTGATAAAAAGATGATGGCATTATTAGCCGCTTTCCCTTCCAGTAACAATTTTACCCGTCTCTTGCATTGTTCGTAGTTTCTTTCACTTTATGCTGAAAGGATTTTTGATTGATTTAAGCTACTTAATGAAATAAAAACTAAGCAGGGCATACAGACCAGCATTTCTCGTCTCATTTGTACTTCTAAAAGTTGGAACCAACACGGTCAAAACCACTTGGACCCTTTAGGTATGCAAATCATCACCACAGATCACCTTGAGCGGTAACATCATTCCGTTTTTGATCCAAATATCCTCCTCTGTATGTGTTTTATTTCACTTTCTAATAGATGGTGGGCCTTGGTGCAATCGGTAGGGGTTGTGATGTTATATGGAGATAACATTCTTAAATTTTGAAAACAATCTCGCTTTGGAAGCAAGGTTGCTTACTGCCTTTCCTGCAATTTCCCCCCTTTTTTTTTTTGGCCCGGGGGGGGGGGGGGGGGGGGGGGGGGCGCAGAAACCGATGGAGAGTGCTTTAAGTAATGTATGTACATATATATATATATATATATATATATTTTTTACATGCATGGACAATGTTCCGTGTTTGGTTATTTGATAGTTATTGAATGAATATTACGTCGTGCTTCAGCCCTTGCTCCTCTGAAGCATTGCTTTAGATTCTCTAGGAGAAATATGAGGTTTTGTTTCTGGAGTCACATGCTATTTTGTTGCTAAAAATTTGAAAATATCAATATCAGGGATCTCATCAATTTCATACCTTTTGTATATCAGTGGTTTGGCAGGATGATATGCCTATGTGGGAGAAAAAGTTCTGCTTTTCTGTGGGACGGATTTCGTGGGACAAGGTATTGGGTGCGAAAAAGTTCTGGCATACCCATAGTAATGTCCTTAGCTGGGACGATTCTGCAAGTGAAGAGGCCTTCAATAATGCAAAGAAACGCTTTTGGGCTGAGATCAATGGTCGTCCGAGTGACATTCAGCTACCTAATCCAGATATTTACGTTGATGACATCGATTGGAACCCTTATATTGACCCAGATCTAATACACGACTTGGATCTATCATACTTCAACCCAGATGAGCATGTGGAAGATACAGCAGGAACAGCGGAGACAGCATCTGGTTGTGTTGACAATCCTTGGGAACGCGGTGATTCACAAAATAACGGGCCATCAAAGGATGAAAAACCGGGTTGGAACCAATGGGATTACTCTGTCAATGTTCAAAGGGAGTCGAATAATAATGACGATCCTTGGGAACGCTACCACGTGAAGAATAATGAACCGGTTAAAAGTAACCCATGGGGAGGCACATCAGATTGGAAAAAGCAGACTGATGTGTCGAAGAATTCCATGTCTGCTGGTAATCAGTGGAGACGGCAAGGAAAAGGGTGGGAAAATCGTGGGACAAGTTCAAGTGGTTGGAAGAATAATGAAGGTGGAATTGACAATACTCGCCATTGGAACAATGGCAGGCCTTGGGAAAATGGCTTTAATCAAGGCAGAGGAGGCCAAAGAGCGAGGGGCAGTTCCTGGGGGTGGAAACAACGGGATGAATATAGTACTGAGGCGAGAAATCGAGGAGTGTATAATGGAGGGTGTCGAAAAAGAGAAGGTTCAAATCAATACGTGGCAAGGTACAAAGGCCCTCGGTTACAGGGTAGTGATTATCAAACGGGTCGCTACTGGAGGAATACAAGTAATGACAAGTGGGTTAGTTTTGCATCATGATAGTCTAGATAACATATATCGCTCTATCCCAAGGGCCTTTTGTCCAAGAAGCAGACTCTTAATCTGCTGATTCACCGTTACAACATATTATAGTCATGTACCCATCTTGGTCGTCTATACCGGTCGCTAACATATGCTTGTCAAGCAGTTTCCAGAAGTTCGATGTTTGATTTTTGTGGGTGAAACTTTTGTGGAGTTTCCGACACCAGATTTTTCAAGGTGGTGTGATGGAGATGTCCTTGTGAGATTACAGAGGAAACATTGACATTTTTTGATTGGATAACGGTCAAGTTCTATGGGCTTTTTTGTGTCAGTTTGAAGCAAAACAACAATACCACCATGTTCAATTAAGTATATGGATAAGGACTTACAGATGATGTTGCGTATAGATATTAAGGTATTTTATTACTAACTGATCTCTTGATCTATTTAGCTTTCTATTAACTGCATTTCTCTTGGTGCATTATTGTGGCTCGTTGTTTTAGCCCCCACCCCGATCTGTATAATACTGACAACTTTACGGGATAGGATCAGGTGTATTTGTTAAAAGACAAATGCACCACGCATTTTGTCATATTAAGTTAAAAACAAATGCATGGTCTTTCTATGTCATGTTATGTTACCATGCATTGTTAAAAATAAAATTAATATAGCAAAATGTATGGTGCATTTGTTTTTAACAGATGCACCTAATCTCGCCCCAAACTTTACCTAGGTTGGGGCTTACATAAGGCTTTTCTAACTTTTCTATTTTTGCCTCTTGAGTTCTTTATGTGCTTGTTTTGCTGTTATTATGTCATATGTTAGGGACCAAATTATGAAAATAAGTTTGCTCATTTGGTTTGTATTCCATGTCAACCAGAAAACTGGCCGATCCATTCACAAAATAAACCATCTATTATGTTTGAAAAAGAACAACCGGTTTGTTTTTGAAACAGAAACCGGCTGGTTTTGTGGCCGATTCATACCATGTCATCCAAGTGAATGTTTTCTAGAAAAAAAGGGAGCGATATATATATATTTATATATACATAGGGTAAATATCAAATGAGAGCATTTGACTATGATGAGATATGAGAGCTTAAATCTCAGCCATTGAATTCAAAATGAAAGGCTCAGATTGTACATATAAAGAGGAGAGAGAGAGAGTTTTTAGGGTATTTTTATATATGCAATCTTCAGCCCTTTATTTTGAATTTAATGGCTGAGATTTAAGCTCTCATATCTTACCATAGTCAAATGTTCTCATTTGATACTCACCCTATATATATATGTATAGGTGGATCACAACCTTTGTTCCGCACCTACCATCCACAAATGGATGGCCAGACCTAGGTAGTTAACAAGCATATCTTATGTGCCTATTTTGCGACGTGCCAACTAATAGCGCTTGTTTCTTCCATTAGCCGAATGGTGGTATAACACCACCTTCCACTTAATCATACAAGCAAAACCATTTGAGATCTTATATGGTCAACCCCTCTGCTTCACCTTCCATAACTTCTTGGAGAGGAAACAATACACTTGCTCAGGCACCATCGCGCAAGAGCTCAAAGCAGTATGAAATAACAAAAAGGTGCTGATTAGTCCAGACTTATACGTGCTGTTGGAGACCTTGTTTACCTCAAACTTCAATAGGGATGGCAATGAAACGGATAAAAACCGTTACCCCGAATATCCGTGTTGTTTGAGGGGGGCAATAGGTATACCTAAGTAGATATATGCCTTGAAAAAAGTAGATGTAATGGAACAGCCTCTTTGTGAGTTAGTACCCTATAAGAGTGAGGCTATGTACATCTTACCTTCCTAGACTTTGCTTTAGTGAGAGCCTCGTTGAGGCACTAGGCTGTTGTTGCTCTGTAAGGGATATATACAAAAAAATCATTAACTCTACTTCTTCGCACTTTCCTTCTCTTCCTTCTTTCAAATTGCTCAGTCATCTTCTGAGTATTCTTGTTCTTTTGTCTCTGTGTTTCGTATTGGCTGTAACACCAATTGAAGACTTTCATAGGACTTCTACGATATAATTTGTTATCCTCTTACATGGTTGAAAGAAACACAAAAAACAAAGGAAATGGAGCGCGTTATGACTAAAGCCAGACTGGAAAGGGATCAGGCCTTAGGCTTTTAACTTTGTAAAATGGTTCGCAGTAAAAGTAGCTATTTCAAAAGTATACAGGAAACCGACACTACTTATTGTTGAAGAATTTTGTGGATCATGTCAATTTCGCGACATGTATATAAGTAACTGACACTAGTAAGGGATCGCAAAAGACCATTTTGCTTGCTGAAGAAGTTCTTGTACGGATTAAAGCAGTTTCTAAGGCAATTGTATGATGGTTTTACTTATTTATGTTTGGTTATAGATATACCAGGAGCTACTATGATTCATATTTACTGTAGAACATTGTTCGATTTCTCTTTTATTTATTGACGTATGTTGATGATATGTTGATTGCAACAAAAGATATGTTAAGATTGACGGGTTGTTAGAAGTAAAAGTGCGTTTTGAGTTTGAGATAAAGGATCTAGGAAGTTAAGAAGATTGAAACATGGAGATTATGGAGACTCAGGTGCCTAGAACTCGTACTTGTCTGTATTTGGAGTTTTTTTGGGAGGGTTGTCTTCTGTGGGATTGTCTTCGGGTATTTTTATGTTATTTTTTTCCTTTCCACACCATGTGTGTCTCTCAAAGTCTCCTGTTTTGAGATGTCGGTTTTTGTATTGCGAATTCTCTCGCTACTTATCCATATATATAGGGTGGCGTTCTTATGAGAGGGTGAGAGCCTGAGAGGAGTTAATCCTGGCCCTCCATTGTAATGGACGGCCAAGATTTGTTGAGTATTTGAAAAAAATAATAATAATTTCCTTCCCTTAACCCTTCTTTTCTTTTGCGTCATGCAATCCAATAGATCTTAGTCGTCCATTACAATGGAGGGTCAGGATTGACTCTTTTCTCGCTTAGAGGTGGCCACGGGTCGGGTCGGGCCAGGCTCGCATTGTAGCGGGCCGTTGGGGGCTCAGCCCGTTGGCCCGCCCCCCCCCCCCCCCCCCCCCCCCATCTTTTTTTTTTTTTTTTATAACTCTTGACAATTTTACAAAAAAATGAGACTAATAGGATTTAAACTCCATCCCTCTAGCATGCAAAGCACCCTTATTACCATGTGAGCTAGGATTTTATTGTGATTTTATTGGGTATAAAAATAATTTAACATACTTTACAAAAAAAGGACAAAATTTTGATATAAATTGACACTAGTGGGAATTGAACCTCATACTTCTACCATATAAAGTTTACCATTATCATATAAGCTATAATATTCTTGTGATTTTATTAGGTAAAATTAATATATATACATATATAATAATAAAAATATACCCAAACGGGCCTAGGTCGGGTCTGGCCCGCTTGGGAGCCGAGCCTTGGCCCACGCGGGCCGGGCCGGGTTATGGGCCGACCCGGCCCACTGGCCACCTCTACTCACGCTATATATGGTGGCGTTCTTATGAGATGGCAAGATAATGGATGGTCAATATTTGTTGAACATTAAAAAATAACAATTTTTAAGACTTGTTGAGTATTGAAAAAACAAAACAATTTTGCTCTCATACATCTACCTTTTTAAATTTCTTTTAGAAGTTACTTTGAGAAGCAAACCTCTAAATAACTTAACATAGTTAGTCCTCGGATTTTGAATATTTTTTCATTTCATTTTCATCTTGTAGACATTGCTTTTATTAGCTTTTTATTTTATTTTCAATAAGTATTAATTTATATAATATTAGTCAACTATTTTATGAAAATTGATCCTATTTTTAAGTTTTCAATAAATAGTTTTTTTATGTGTGTGCGTGTGCATATTTCTAAACTTTTAAATTGATTAACATATATATTATTCATTTTTATTTTTATTTTTTACTTAATAAATATGAATTTCGTTGAATTCTTATGCTTATAAATAATATAGAACTATTTAATTAATTATAAATCATAGAAGCCACTTTTATTTAATATCCAAATTACGTACAATCGCAATGGCGTCCATATCCACCCATGCATAACTTAAAGTAACTGTAAATTAATCGCCATGCATACTAGGGAGGATA
The DNA here is from genome assembly GCA_018398585.1 of Simmondsia chinensis. Classification (NCBI taxonomy): domain Eukaryota; kingdom Viridiplantae; phylum Streptophyta; class Magnoliopsida; order Caryophyllales; family Simmondsiaceae; genus Simmondsia; species Simmondsia chinensis. The sequence goes on along the minus strand of JAGTTD010000008.1, from coordinate 34,879,098 downwards.
GATTGCTAGTGGCTTTTCGAATGTAAGAGCATCGCTAGACAAACGTGTCGCTGCTTGGACTCGAGCTGGTGGTAGTAGTAACGGTGGCTGGGGTAGAGGCCGTGGCAGTGGTAGGGGTGGCGCCGAGGGCGGTGGTGGGAAAGTACGCGTTCGATGATCGAGTTGCCGGAGATTGACTAGGAAGCGAGGAGCAACACATGGAAAGCATATCGCCCGTAAGGGGACAAATTTGATTCTGACTAAGAAGTTTCTGTGGAGAATTATTATTTTGTTGCGCAATACTTCCTGTAACGAGTAATGCAACGGCTATGCTCACAATATGCCCCTAAAAGGCCATTTTGTAGCAGCAAAAATTGTTATAAATAGTTGGATCTGTAGAATTGATTTATATGAAATCAGTTTTACTTGTGAGTTGTGGATGAACATATTGGTACAAATAAAGGGTTTATATCGTTGTTCTTCTAAGATCCCTAAAAATTATTAATTCATGAATTAAAGGATGAAAGTGTAATCTAAACTAATTTTAGGGTAAATTTGTTGTCAAAGATGTGATGTCTCGTCTTCAATCCATGCATGTAAATGATAATAAGGAATTTATATTTCAAGGTACTATGAGGTTTAGAGTATTTATTATTTCGGTATCTTACATACTATTTCATAACATCTTTAGGCTTACATGTTTGTTACTGCTAGCGCCTTATTGTTGCTTTCGTTCTTTATTGTGGCTTTATCGTTTCATTTTTGCTTTCATATTGGAGGTCATTCGAAAAACAGCCTCCTTTTAGTGTAGTACCTTGAAGGGGTAAAGTTGCGTACATGCTTCCTAAACCTTATTTTGGAAGGAGCCGTTTGAGGCGCGTGATTTTTTGTCGTTATTGTATCATTTAAGTATTTTAACGTTTCAATAATTACAAAAACACACCGGAGGTTTGTAGATTTTATCATTTAGATATTCTCTATCAAAATCTAGTAAATTTTTGCCAAAATTTAGTTAATTTTGTAAAAAATATTCACATAATACATGATTTTGGCAATAATATATTTCCCATATCATATATATATATATATATAGGGCGAAGTTGAAATAAGAATGGAAGTTAGGTTAAAAAAATAAAAAAAAAATTGAAGTTATATTGTTAGGTCAAAATTTGTTGGGTGTTAAAAAAAAAAAAAAAAAAAAAGAATTTTCCTCCCATACAGTCTCTGTCTCTCTGCCCACATACCCCTTCCCCATAAAGTCACCAGCAGCGGTGCCATCCCCACACCGCAGCCCTCTCTCTCTCTCCCCATACTCCCTTCTGGATATACCCCTTTCTCTCTCTCACCCCCTTCTCCACCGGCAAACCTCATCACCGTCAGCTAGGCAGAGCGGCAAGGGCAGAGGCATGGTGGCACCGTCAGCTAGGCAGAGCAGCAACGGCAGAGGCAGCTCGGCAGAGCGGCAGCAGCTGTGCAGGTGCCAGTGACTTGGTTGGAGAGGAGGTATGTAGGGGGCAGAGAGAGGTGTATTAGAGGAAAATTCTTTTCTTTTTATTTAATGCTAACAAAAGTTCATTGTGAGGAGGGTACTCACATATTATAGAAAGTCGGTATCATATCAACATTTTACAACAAAAATTTATCGGACTGCAAAAGAGAGTACCTAGTGTTAGGCATATACATGGAACCTGATTTGTTAGGACTTGACAATAGAGGATTTCGCAATCCAATTTAAGTCAACAATACAACCATGAATCTTCTTAAATGAGCCAAGCTCAACAGTTCAAGACTGAACTAGCCGAGACAAAGTCTGATGTGCTTAAAAAAGGTTATCAAGCTTTAGATGAGACCCTAACCAAGCCAAGTCAAGACTGCGTCAATCAGTATATGGACAAGTCAAACCTCGACTTTAAAAAGCTCAGACACAACTCATTCTATTATACAGTCTCATCCAAATCCAACATGGTTTAAAACCCATTTAATATCCAAAACTATCCCAAATGGATCAGATTAAATGGATATCGAACAGATTATGATCCAATCAATGAAAGGACAATAATCCTTCTCATATCATATGAATGTTGCAGAATATCTGTACATAAGCAAACACTAAATGCACAAAAGAATATTCTCTCTCTCTCTGTGTCTCACATACTGTACAAAACGCTTGGACAAAGATCGGGAACAAACCCATGATGGTAGTACACTCAAAATCGACTCGATTTGAGTATCCGCTAAACATATTGTAAAATCATCAGATTATAAAAATGTAATCACTTTAAAAGACCCTTTATGATCCGACTATTTCTTGTCACGTGTGTTGCATACACAGTTAGTGTACTTCAATTATATACGTAGCGTATGTTGTGTCAAAACCCATCGATTTCCTCCCCAGTTATTGCGCTTTCAACGAGCCGGTCTTGTCTAGGCCTGGAGGCGACAATGGTGGCACCGCGACTTCATAGGAGGTCTCGTTGAATCCCAAGGTTCTTCGAGCAGCTGCATGTGACTCGGAGGATAGTGACTTGGCACCGTCATCGGTGCTTGATGAATTATTCTCAGAAATGGAGGATATGAATTTGTTCTTTGTCAGACTGGTTGAGGCAGATGAAATCACAGAGCTATATACATCGGATTCTCTTAGACCCTGAATTATGGCCTGAATTATGCACATAAATAACCGAATAAGAACGTTAAAATGTTATTCTCTTCAACCATGATGGCAATTCTGTGGTGTATTTGCTTGGGAAGAAACGGGAGCATTTACAAGAAAAGATATATAACCGTGAATTTTTTGTCGTATAGGGTGATCTTTTTAGACTCCCTCTGGACGGAAAGTTTAGAAGGCTTTTCTGACACGATGTTCGTTGATTTCTACAAAGGCTAAGTGCTTTCTTATCTTGGTTTGTATCCTTTTTTTCTTGATGGAGTTTATATTCTTATCAAAATAAATAACTAAGGGAGCGGGGCCAACATAGAGAGAATATCGCTGCATCGGGCTAGTAGTATCGTGTACGAGTTTTTACCTTGAGTCTAGTAAAAATCTCACTTTGAAGTTGTGAGAGAGAAGAGGTAAATTTATAAACCTATTGGGTTACACCACCGAATGCCAATTGGTTTTAGAATGGAACCCCACTTGGGCTAATATGCTGAACTCTTTTATTCCAACTATGTGAGCCTGGCCTACGGCCTGGTGAAATTTTCACATGGTATTAGAGAGGATAGATGATCTCTGACTCTTGTTTGATGCATTGTATCCTCGAAATGAAAGGTATATTTAAATTTGCTGCGCCGAGGACCTCTCTATCGGATCCAACTGGAAAGGTGAAGACGAGGGATGTGATTGAGGACGACTCATATGCGAGAGAGAGTGCTAGCAAGAATCTCACATTCAAGTTGTAAACAAAAAGTGATCATTATATAAGCCTAGTGGGTCACTCCACCCACCTAATGCCAATCGTTTAACATATAAAGCCCCAATAGGGCTTATATGTGAACCTGTTATATTCCAACTTGTGCGTCAGGCCTTAAGACTCGGTAAAATTTTCCACTATTTTATTCGAAAAAGAAAATAAAATTAAAAAAAAGGAACACTTACCATGGGAGCATATAAGCGAGTCAAAATTCCCTTCCTCAGCAGTTTCAAATTTAGTGCTCTGTCTCCCCAGACAACATGCTCACGGTACCTAGAAAGAGAAACAAGTAAATCAACCATAGCTAAAATTTTTCTAGTTTTCCGGTCTCTGTTTTTTAAGTGTAATTCTATGGCAACGGAAAATAAGAGAATACTTGAAAGTTTTAGAGAAACACGAACAAACGACCCCTTCAATTATAGAGAAAATTTGGAAAGAAGGAAACGGATTTTTCCTCCAAATTTTGGCACAAATGAGAGAAAACAATAAATATATTTTCCCAAAAAATTGGAAAAGTAAATCGTTTTGAACATATTTTCATTGAAAACGCAGTTCTCTTTGCAAACTTTTCTTAAAAACAGAAGTTTTTCCGTAAATGAACAGACTCATATCTTCCAAACTAGCATGGAAAATGGCGGAAGGAGAAGTTTTCCAACGCAATTCAGCTCTATGTTATCTATACTCGAATTTACTGTTATCCGACACCAATACCTTAGGAAATATGGAGAGTCGAAGTAACTATAATTCAAATACTAACCAATTTAGCATTTCTTCCTCAGTAGCGGTTGAAGCAACTATGAAAGCCTGCAAAGAGTATAAAGTTCATACAATTACAAAGTTCATGAAGAGATGATTTGAGAGACGATAAATGAAATCAGTTTATGACATGGTCACTAAATGCGCCTTAATAAGAACTAGAGAATAGTTAACTATCAAAAGGATCAACAGAGCAGCAGAGTTAGTTCAAGTGTGGAATAAAGTCGTAATTTGCGTTGAAGTCACCTTTGTGGTCGCTCTATTGTTGAAGCAGGCTGCCACAGACATTAGATAGCATGTCCATCCATCACGTAATGTAACAGAAGATACACTACCTAATAAACTTTTTTTATCTGTAAAGGAGCCAATTGTCTCAAAAAGCTAAAGTTGATTGGTGAAGATCCAACTATTTTATCTTCTACGATGCCCAGCTCGTGCAAATGTCCATTAGGCTTGAAGCATAGATAATACACAATACCTTTTGCTTGAAATATATTAATATTTAGAGTCGGGGATGTTGGAATTCGAACTTATGACTTCTATGCTGCTTATTGTAACTTGATACCATGTTAAGGAACCAAGTCCCAAAAGTTTTAAGCTGATTAGTGAAGATTTAAGATTGGTTTTATACTCTCATATTATTCTATGGTGCTTATTTTAACTTGATATCTTGGCATTATAGTAAAACCATTGCTTGTTAACTCAATACTACCACTAAAGTTTTGCAAGGAACAACTAAGTCATAATCATATAGACAACTGGTCATTAAGAATATCTTAAAACAAACTGAAATTACTTTATGACATTATAGAAATTTGTAGCATCCAATTCAGGCAGGAAAAGTTCGTCGTCTAACTCATGTCCATTATACCATAGAAGCTAATTAGCTCAATCATGATTTATGACCCAAGAGGAAGGAAGAGATTCACTTCCATCAAAACATCATATTGTTGCTCCATTTGAAGGAGCACTATAAGTTCTAAGTGTAACGGAAACGAACCAGAAGAACAACAAAAACTCAAGGAGGAAAAAGGAAAAAGTAAAACAACACACAAGATTTACTTGGTTTAGCCAATTATGCCTACGTTCATGAAATTGCAGGGATTTTCACCATTTCTTAGAAGTGTACAGAGAACTTTCTCCTCAAATCAGAGAACCCCTAGCCACCTCAAGACAAACCCTCACATGGGTCCAGCCCGAAAATTGCCCAACAGCACCAGCAAATCCATATCCACTCCAAATCAAGCCTATACTCTCTGCTCCATGGACATTGGCCCATTAAAGTAAATAAAATTAGGCTCCGCAATTGAATCCCAACACTAAGGTCCAATCAAAATGCTATCTTATCAGACATTTATTAATAAACTCGTCAAGGCAACTAAAGGAACATACCCAGTGCCTCAAGGGCTCCCGCCTACACAGGGTCTGGGGAGAGCGGATGTACGCAGCCTTCCCCCTTCAGGGTGTTAACCTGAAGAGAGGCTGTTTCCCAGTGCCCCCAACCTAACCTAGCTACTCATACTTTGGTATAAGAGTCAAAACAAAAATACATGACCAATGGCGGGACTCGCCTAAATTTATAACATTTTCTTGCAACCAGTAGACCGAAGTGTCTAGCTGCCATAACAAAGTATGAATATCCATATCCAACATGGGTACTTTGGAGCAGAATGAAGAGTTGAAATAACTATATTTTAGGCTACAAGAGCAGCATTCAACATCATACACCACATGAGCCACGTAAATGCAGAAGTAGTACCCTAATCCATGCTAAATTGATTTTCTCTATTGCAGTAGTTAGAGACTTCTATATTCAACCAAAACTCACCCCTTTTCTCCTCAACAGATGGAGAAATTTTCTAAAGAATACAACAAATATCACATCTCATTAGGACATAATAGTTAGTCGTTACCACTATGCCAACCTAAAGCAAGTTTTTAAATTCGTTATCTAAAGCCCTTTCGTGTTATGGTTTATTTGATTCCTAGTGGCATCTCGTCTGAAACCCAGGATCATACCCTAACCGAGGTGATCAGAATATTCAATTAATCACTACAAGCCACCCAAATAATGAATACATCTCAAATTCAATAAGTGCAAGAACTCAATTTTGTTCATTTAGTAAAAATAATTAGGTTTTAGAAAATTTCAGTCAATCTGAAACAAGAAACAAATATCAGAAGACCGCAAATGAGCACAAGAAGAAGATACCTTCATTATATCTGAATTTCAAGCATGCAAAGAGATGAAAGAGAACTGACTCAGAAAGGATAAATGAAAGAGACAGGAAAACAGAGAACTCACTGCTCTATCAAATTCCAACATGAAACAACGTTTGACATCCTCTTTGGTTGGCTTGCAACCACAGCGGTCACGTCTAGAAGTCAGATCAGAAAATTTTGCATATGTGTAATGTAGAACAGCAGCTTCCTCCAGCTTGATCTCACTAAAAGGGACAAAAGCAAACGGCAGGGTGCATATAAAACCATTAGTTAAGAAGTTTATAATTAGATTACCACGACTTACATGTCTCTCCATTTGCCTCATTTCCTAAGAAAAAGAAAATAAATAAGTTCCCTCCCGCACATACCCATAATCACAAAGTTATACAACGATGACCATGGAGTCCTTCGCTTCCAAACATGTCCACAAAATCAAATAGGCTTTCCATTGCGGGTTTTGAATTCGCTATATAACACATCATACTGATCAAGTGATCTAATGGCTAGCTCAAAATTCGTTTCATAACTCACATGCCCACGTAACTATGTTATATTTCTCAATTGTTCTCTACGCCTAGTCTTGGGACACCCATAACACATGGCTGCATTTCACAAAAGTAGCGGTGCTCATGGGTTGGGTTGGGTGGGTTGGGTCTAGAACCATTGTGACCCATCCAATATTTGACCCATACTCAACTCAGACCCATAAAACGGTAAGATAACGATTCTGGGTTGGGACGGTTTGGGTTGGGTTGGGTTGGGTTGGGTGGGTCAAGTCACGTTGGACGAACGTATAAACAAACATTCATTTAAATTTGGAAAATTATAACTTCGGTACCCTGAGGTTTGACCATTTATCACATAGGTACCCTGACATTTTAATATATACAATAAGATATCCTAATGTTTGAATATTTTATCACATTAGGTACCTTATGTTGAAATTTGATGAATTTTTATAAGAATCTGACCTATTTTATATGTAAAATGTTGATATTATACATAATTATGATAATAATATGTCACATCAATGTTTTTAGCAAACATTCAACAAATTACGATAAAAAAATCACTAAATGTTGATGTAAACTAATTTAAATATTGTCAGAACATGTATAATGTTAGCATTTTTGGCAAAAAATCATCAAATTCTAATAAAGAGACCAATATATTGTTGGAATCATGTTCAATTTTAGCATTTTCAATTAAAAATCTATCAAATTTCAACAAATGATACTTGATTGATAGAATTTTAAAATTTTTTGGCAAATTCAAAATTCAATGATGATACAACAACAGTCTCAGTGCCTCAAGGGCTCCCGCATATGTAGGGTCTGGAAGGGGTAGGATGTACGCAGCCTTACCCCCTCAGGGTGAGACCCTGACGAGAGGCTGTTTCCGAGGACCCCCAACCTGATAGTTGATTGATGAGAAGGGCATGTAAGTAGAGCATGCACAGCATGTATGAAAAACATGTAAAGCGTAGGGATCATGAAAAGCATATAAAGCATGTGAGCACGTAGGCAAGTAAGCATGGAAGCAAAGAAGCATGTAACCATGTAAACATGAAAAGCTATAGGCATGGGAGCATAGCAGCCTAGGCAAAAGGGAAAAGCAAACAAGCAAGAAGGAGAAAGATCTTAAATGCGACACACTGCAACAAATAGAGAGAGTATAACGTATAGGGAGTATAGGGAGATAGAGAGAGATAAAGTGGGGAGAAAGAGAGAGAGAGAGAAAGAGAGAAAGGGAGGAAGAGTAGATAGAGAGAGCTAGCTTATGCGTGATCCCTGTTCCTACACCGCTAAATCGGGTACCCCTATACTAATCCTCCACTGAGCTCTATATAGGGCCATCTCTTCATTTAGGTTGAGGTAGGCGAGGTCGTTTCGAATTGTCTCCATCCAACTCCTCTTTGGCCGGCCTCTTCCTCTCTTCCCGTCTGTAATAAGAAGTTGTTCGTATCTCCTTACAGGGACAGTGGTGGGTCTCCTCCTGACATGTCCAAATCACCGCAGACGTTGCTCTCTCAACTTATCCTTTATTGGGGCGACGCCTAATTTACTTCTTATAATGTCATTTCGGATCCTGTCTTTTCTTGTATGTCCACACATCCATCTCAACATCCTCATATCCGCCACCTTCAGCTTCTGCGTGTGATGACACTTAACTGGCCAGCACCCTGCCCCGTAGGACATAGCCGGTCTCACTACCGTCTAATAGTATTTACCCTTTAGCTTTAACGGGAACTTCCTATCGCATAGTACCGCAGAGGCCATTCTCCATTTATGCCAACCCACCTTAATCCTGTTGTTTACATCAGCGTCCACTTCACCATCTTGTAGCAAGATGGAACCCAAGTATTTGAAGCACACTTTCTGTGGTATGCTCTCTAATCCAATCTTGACGACTTTTGTGCTTGGCATGGTAGATGTGCCGAACTTGAGTTCCATATACTTGGTCTTAGATCTACTGAGTCTAAGGCCTTTCGATTCTAAGGCCATCCTCCAAAGTACTAGTTTCTCATTCACCTCCTCCCTAGATTCTCCCACCAGCACTATATTATCCGCGAAAAGTATGCACCAAGGCACGTCCCCTTGGATGTGCCTAGTGAGCTCGTCCATAACCAAAATAAACAGGAAGGGATTCAAGGCTAATCCTTGGTGTACCACAACTGTAATGGGAAAAGCGTCTGCGTCCCCTTCTGTTGCTCGCAAATTGGTTTGGGAGTCTTCGTACATATCTTTGATGATACGTATATAGGGCTAGGGGATGCCTTTCCCCTCCAAGGCCATCCATTGGACCTCTCTCGGTACTTTATCATATGCCTTCTCTAAGTCAATAAAAACCATGTGAACGTCCTTTTGTCTATCTCTGTAGTACTCTATGAACCTCCTCAGGAGATGGATGGCTTCTGTCGTTGACCTGCCTGGCATAATTCTAAATTGATTCTCTGAAACCTCTGCTCGTTGTCGAAGTCTTCTTTCTATCACCCGCTCCCAAAGCTTCAGAGTGTGGCTCATTAGCTTGATTCCTCTGTAGTTGGCACAACTCCAAATGTTGCCTTTAGTCTTATACACGGGGACCAATGTACTCTTCCGCCATTCATCAGGCATCTTCTTTCCTTGGAGAATTTGGTTGAATAATTTAGTCAGCCATCTGATACCTACTTCTCCAATGCATTTCCATGCCTCAATGGCTATTCTTATATATTATTGGCTTCATGTTCCACTTCGTCACTTTCCAAAGAAAATTTATTGAATTTCAGGTAATGGGTAACTAAATGAAAAAAGTTTTAAGACAACATGATAGCTAAGTGATAAAATTTTGGGTTATTTACACAAAAAGTCCTTATACTTTGCTCATTGATTCAATTTAGTCCTTATACTTTAATTTGGGTTAATTTAATCTCTCTACAATTAATATTGTGTCAATTCAGTCCTTAAAGAAAAATTTATGTTAAGGTTTTAATGAAATTTTAAATGATTTTGCCACAAGTTGGATTAAATAGAGTCCACGGATAGATTTATATAGATTACTGGTACTTAACGTAATTGTATCGCCAAAAATTACATCAATAACTCGACTTGAATTTGACCAAAGGACTAAATTGACATAATTTAAATTGTAGAGGGACTAAATTGACACAATTAAAAGTACAAGGACTAAATTGACACAATGAGAAAAGTATAGGGACCTTTGATGTAAATAACCCTATAATTTTTACACCTTGAGGTTCCCTATTGTATATATTGAAACATTAGGATACTTATGTGATAAATAGTCAAATCTCGGGGTACCTAGCTCGATGAGTTTCAAGATTAGCTTGCTTTATTTAGGCTCATTTAGACTTAATTTAGGCATGTTTGAACATGTTCCTACATTGGATCAAAAAAAGAATACGTTCATACATAATCAATGCCCACCCATGAGTAACCCAGACCCGAACCCGATACCCATGGGTACAAAGCAATCGGTTGGGTGGGTCTTGGATATTACCCGACCCATGTGCATCCCTACACAAAAGTTTATCCACGTTCTTCTCTTCTCTCTCCATTATTTATATCCATTAACACAATTATGCTGCCACTTCTGAACCACACATGTTCAATCTATTATTGCTCAAGGTGTTGTACAAGAGGCATCAAAAATTCTGATTCTCATGTCACTTCTCCCAATGTCTTGTTCCTTCACGTCCAACACTAGAAAATCCATTCAAAAATATACATTTTTTAACATTTTAACATATCTAAAATAACGTTATTTTCTATTTGTTCACCTGTCTCATTCAACCATGATGCATTAGTGCTCAAGACACGTGTTAACAGTCTATGAAAATTCTGTATTCTAGTGTTGGGTCAGATGGTTGCAGTCCTCAGCAACCATCCATCTCCTTTGATTCTTGAATCGGAATATTATTAAATTTTAAAGTGAAAAACTTAGTACTGGAGGGATTAGCAAAGTAGTAATTGAGGGAGTAGCAAATTGTCATACTTTGGAGTCTTCATGTAGTTGTGCCACCTGTGAGCACCATTAGGACGAAGATGATCTTGGATCCGAGCAGCAGATTTGCCATTTCCATAGGTCAAGAAATAATTTGGATTGCCACGAGTTGATTCTTTGTACATGCCAAAGTATGTATCCTTTGGGAGATGATCATAATTCTTCTTAAACATAGATACCTGTACCATATAGGAGCAAGACATGTCGTGAGTCACAGACCCAATAACACTAAGGCATTGTTTGTTTGAGGGCAAACATTTTCCTTTCAGAAATTGCTGCTCTCCGAACATATATTTTCATCGAGAAATAGTCTTTTGCTAAAACTTTTTGTTGGTTTAGTTAAGGAAAATAATTCAAGTATCTATATTTATATGGGATTCACGCTTGACATAGTTAAGGTTAAAGAAAGATATATGATCACAAAGGAAAATGGTTTCCATTCTATGAAGGAAATTGTCATTTTTCCTCCTTGGTGGGAGGTCAACTTCCTCTCTATGGAGGAAAACATTTTCCGTTAAAGCAAGGGTAGCTATTTATTTGTATAATGAAACAATAAGCATGTGATGGAAAACCTTTTCCGTCAAAACAAAAGGACCTAAACTGCGGCAATTAAACAAGCGTCAACCTGCACTACGCAAAAAAGAAAGTAAACAAATAGACCGAAAATAGAGATATATATTAAAAAAAAAAAAAAGGTTTTGAGGCTTGCTTTCACTAAAATTGGAGGGAAAACCCATTTAGTGATCTAGAGTACACAAGCAAAAGTAAATATTCACAAGTCCACATATATTTTGGAATTATATGCTTTCTCCACCACAATTCTCTAGACAACCAAGCCACAAATCCACCAAATATTCGTAACCCCCAGGATGCTTCAATTTAGTATCATTTAGGTAACGAAAATGATAAGAGAAGGCCAAGATGTAGGAATCTGACTACATATCAAACGAATGGAGGGCATTGTCGATTTCAGGTGTTAAATTTTAGTATGATCCAGGGGAAAAGCTTTGACGATTTTCTCCAACATAAACATAGAGATCACATTAAATCACATAAACATTACCTCACCAAATGGGTCCTTGATATCATCACGCTCCACACTACTCTCCTGAACAAGGCAGGAAAAAACTCATCAAGATAAATAATACGCCTATGCATCTAATTATGAACCACCATGACAATGCAAATTAAAGTTTCCAAGGTTTACTCACATAATTGGGAAATATAACCATATCTACATTCCCCGGGACATCTTGAAGCAACTTCCTCAAAGAATATTCTTGAGCACCAGCAGGATGTATTAGTTCATCAGTATCGAGGTGAAGTATCCAGTCCACGCCATCATTCTAGCGCGTCAAAAAGCAAAATCCATTCAACCATTAGTAAACGAACTACAATCGCAGCAGTGTAGAGTAAAGGATCATAGGAAGAACTTTTTACCCTTGCCATGCCAATCGCCATCTCCATATTCAAAGACTGCTTCACAAACAGCTCATAATTGCACGGCTTGTAAAAGAAACTTGCCAGCCATGTCTCATTCCAAATTCGACTGACAAAGTGAAGTGAAAAACACTAACTTTTAACAAGTTGCTACGAATCTTCTCCAAGAGAAGGGCTAACTGAATAATTCATATATGGGATCTTGTTGCTTCTAAAGGTTGTACCACAAGCAGGATTTTGTCAAAGACAATATAAAACATCACAATCTCAGAGAGAAAGTAAGTTTCTACAAGGATAAGAACAAAACAACCCATGTTTAATTCCTCTTTTCCGAGCCCCATCAAATGCCAACGAAACATAGGAACTTCAGATTCCAAAATGGACTCACCTTCTAGCCTGCTGCTCCTCCAATTCTCTTGTTCTATATATTACTTCAACACCCTACACAAGGGGAAAAAAATAACACCAATCAATAATTTTGAAAGGAAAAGGAGGTAAATGCTGAAGTGGAAAAATGATAGAGACACACTCACAGTAATAGATTCCAAGACTCTGGATACATCAGGAGATGCAGCCTTTCCTTCCACAAAAAGGTAAAATGTCGTCACCCCAATGACCTTGTGATAAAACATCCATGGAAGAATCTGCTCTAACCCTGCTGAGGTACTCGTAGTAATAGCAATCTGCATAAAGAAAAACTTGACATTTAGTTGAAGTGAAAGAACCGTTTTAGAACGAAATGAGCCCGACAAAGCACAACAAACATGGTATTCCTTTCTCATTTCCCGTGTAATAGCTGCAAATGACCAATCACAACTCATGCTCATGGACACTAAAATCAGATTTCTAAAAACCACTGATTAAGAAGTTTAAACAACTGAAATATTTACAAATGAAAAGCTAAAAGTAAAAATTAGCAGCTTATGTTGAGATCATTAGTGGTTCAATTGCATAAAGTGCTTTGTTCTATCTATGAAGTAGTCATCACTATAACTTTTTCGGTATTCAAGTTGTTTGTCAAGAAATGAGAGTAGAAGCTGTAACGGAACCAAGCAATGTCTTCTGCCATTGAACAAACCATTTTCCTTCTCAATCTTATCATATTTCAATCATAACTAGCCAAGTTTCAAGTCACAAAAAAGACCCAGAAAACCGAGTATAAAGGAGAACTTAAACCAAGACTTCAGATCCATGAGAGATAGTGCTCAAAAAAAGATCCATGAGAGATGCTTCAAAAACTCAGAGCATCACCAAGATAACATGTAGAATAGTCCTTTTCTATAACTATCACTTTATGGACTGTTCATTCTTTTTGTGCAACCAAATTCTCTATCTAATTAGCTAAAAGATATAAGTGTTATTATTATCAGAGTAAAAAATGTTATTTCTAGAGCAATGATGACTTATAGTAAATAATAACTACAATTTTTGTCAGGCAATAATATTTCCCAATATATACTGTCAAACTGAATCTCATTGCTGAAAATTAGGAGAAAGAAAAGGTGAATGCCTTAAAAGTTAGTGAAACTGATCTAAGAACTCAACTTCCATTACCAACTGAAAAGTCAAGGTTATAATTCATAGCACAAATATTCTTATAATTTGGAGTATTCGTAAATTGTTGGATCAAACATGAATCCTAGGGTCTCTAAAGCTACTAATCAAGTTTCAAAACCAATTTCATGCAGTAAATACAAACTCTTCTCGAAGATGCAAATCACCAATTGACGCCCTAACTTACCCACTTCAACAAGCAAGAAACTCTTGCATAACAAAAATATAAAAATGAAAATACACATGTTAAAGACTAACATGTGAGTCTAGTTAAATCCCATATTAAAGTTGTGCGAGAGAAGAGGTCAATATAAAAGCCTAGTGACTCACTTCACTTAATTCCAATTGATTTTAGTATGAAATACTTGGGCTCACATGGAGATGGCATGTAGTCGGGCCTAAAGGCTGATGAAATTCAACAACACAAAAGATTTAGTTCTATGGAACAGAAGCCAAAACACCAAAACCAACAAATCTAAAATCAACCCAACACTCAAAAACCCACACATGCAAAAGTCAAAATCCCCAAAATCAAAACAACAATTTCTCAAACCAACCCATACCCACTTCAAATCACATCAAAACAAAACCACCCATGATCAGATCAACACCCAAACCACCAATTATACAAACCCTCCACTACCTTAGGCTTAAGATCGGACTCAAACCGAAACTTCCAACCCCCATAGTAAGGAAAAGAAGCCGTTGAACTGTGCCCAATAAGACTACACCCAGAGCGGGAAACCTCAGAAAAAATGGTGGGCGCCGAGCTCTCCATGCCGGGAAAGAGGTGGTGGTTGGGGGAGTAGCGGGCGACGGGGTCGGTGACGCCGCCGCGCCATTGGAGGAGGAAAGCAAAGGCGGCGAGGGTTAAGGGAAGGAGAGTAAGAAGGAGGAGGAGCTTGGAAGAAGCTTGGAGTCCACCAGCCATGGCGGAGAGAGATGGGAAAGAAGGTTACAAGACTTCAAAATGAAGGTGGGAAAATTATGGAAAGTGGAGCCCTTTTTTATTTATTAATTTACTTCAGGGGTTTTTTAAAAAATCAACATCAACGTACCCAATACCTTAAGGGCTCCCTCTTGCGCAGAGTTTTGAAGGGGTAGGATGTATGTAGTCTTACGCCATCCGGGTGGGACCCAAATGAAAGACTATTTTCGAGAACCCCCAATCTGATATTTGATAGTTATGATAGTTATTATAGATATGAAGTACCTGTATAAAGAGTATGTGAAGTATAGATGTCATGTTAGGCAAGTATACATGGAAGCATATAAACAAGTAAATAATAAACACGCAAGCAAGCGAGTTAGGAAGTAAGTACGTACGCATGGAGGCATGGAAGCATGGGAGCAAAGAAGTATTGAGACATAGGAACCAGAGCAGAATGTAAGAAGTAAAAGGTAAAAGTTTAAAAAATATCACTTTAAAAAATTATTATTTTTTATTTAAGCATTTTAATCTTTAAAAGTTTAAAAATTTTCAATTAACCAGCTTAAATTACAGTACTAGTTGTTTATTACCTGCTAGTGGTTTAATATAAATTTAAAATACTCATTAAGTATGACTTACCCCCTGTATAATAACAGGGTAAAAGAGGATAAAGGTAATGAGGGGTAAATTATTATTCCGATTTGGCAAAATATGAAGAGGGGTAAAGGAGGGTAATACGGGGTAAAAACTTACCCTCCTTGACCCCCACCATTGCCCCCTTTTACCCCTATTTTCTTTAATCCCAAATTGGGGGTAAGGTAGATTAAAAAAAAAAATTGAGATAATTTTACCATTATTTTAACTGTAACTTTCTCTATCCTTATCTCTTTACCCAATTGCCAAACAAGATTAACTCATTTGCCCCTCTTTACTCTTACCCTTTTTATTTTGACATATTTAAACAAGGATAGGATTTTACCTACCCTCCCCCTCTTTAACCTTCTTTGCCCTCCCCCTTTCACCCATCTTTACCCTCTTTTATCCAGTTGCCAAACAAGGTATTAAAGTACAAGTTTTTTACATCAGTGATCCCTTATCTTTTTAAGTTTATTCCAATTAGTTCCTTGTCTTTTTTTTGTTCAAATTGGTCCTGCACATTTATAACCTTATTCAAATTGGTCTCCCGACTTTTTAAGTTTGTTTAAATTAGTCTCTTATATTTTCTTTTGTTCAAAATTGTCCTTCATATTTTGTTGGGTTATTTACGCTAAAGGTCCTTATATTTTGTTCATTGTGTCAATTTAGCCCTTGTACTTTTAATTATGTCAATTTAAAACCCTAATCGGCTAGTGCAGATTTTCTCTCTCTTCCCTTTTAGCCCTAAGGTCACATGCTCTATGCTGTGGACCAGCGTCTCAGGTTGGGGGTCCTCGAAAATAGCCTCTCTTCAGGGTAGTCCCCTGAAGGGGGAAGGCTGCGTACACCTACGCCCCCAGACCCTGCCTATGCGGGAGCCCTTGGAGGCACTGGGTTTGTTGTTGTTGTTGTACTTTTAATTATGTCAATTTAGTCTCTGTACAATTCAAAATGTGTCAATTTGGTCCTTAGAGAAAATTTTATATTAAGTTTTTAATAAAATTTTTAATGGTTTGGCACAAATTGGGTTAAATTGAGTAAACGGATGAATTTATAATAAGTTGCTTGCATCTAACATAATTTTATCGTTCAAAATTATGACATTAACTTAACTTAAATTTGACTAAATGATTAAATTAACACATTTTGAATTGTTCAAGGACTAAATTGACACAATTAAAAGTAGAAGGACCAAATTGTACAATGGGCAAAGTATAGGGACCTTTGACGTAAATAACCTTATTTTAACAAAATTAGTCTTCCATTTGTGACTAAAATTAGATAAAAATTAAAAAGATGAGGGACCAATTTTATCAAAAATAAAATATGAAAAACTATTTTGAATAAAAGTAAAAGTGAGAGACTAATTTTAATAAATTTAAAAAAATAAAAAAACTAATTTAAATAAACTAAAAATATGAGGGACTAATGGTATAACTCCTTAAAGTACCTAAGGACATTCCCATTGATACCCTTGAGAATTGGGGCTAAATAGGAGCCCTAGTTTTGGGAGTCGGTTCCAAAAATAATGCTGAAAAATAAAAAAATAAAAAATATAATGTTGAAAAAAAATAATTCCAAATCTACTGTTGAACCGCGTTTACAAAAAGCGGTTATAGTAAACCGCGTTAATAAAACGCGTTTCAGATGAAATTAAACCGCGTTTCGGTTTATCATGACAAAAACCGCGTCATATGAATGCGGTTTACCATAATAAAAACCGCGTCATATGAACGCGGTTTACCATAATAAAAACCGCCTTAATAACGCGGTTTACCATAATAAGAACCGCGTCTTAATAACGCGGTTTACCATAATAAAAACCGCGTCATATGAATGCGGTTTAATATGGTAAACACCAATGAGTCGAGCCGAGCCCTTAACAAGCTTGTATCGAGCCCCTTAACGAGCTCTTATCGAGCCCTTATCAAACTGTTCGTGAACATTAGCGAGCCGAGCACCCCCTGTTCGAACTCAACTCGTTAAGCTTATCGAGCCTGCTCGAACTCGGCTCGTTAAGCTATCGAGCTCTCCTAATGAGCACGAACGAGCTCTAATCGATTTTGAACACGAGTAGTTCATTGAACGCTCAGTTCGTTTACACCCCGACTCACCGCCGGTCATGTCGTCCGCTGTCTCCCTTCTTCTGCTTTATACGCCGGAGATCTTTAAGTATCATTGTCGTAGCTATTTGATCACTACTGAATTAATAGCCTTTTATTGATAACTTTTTCTGATTTCTTACCACCTCCACTTATAATGTTGGAGCTTCATTGAGAGGAACATAGGATGAATGTGACGATTATCACGAATTGCGGCATAATGGCGACTATAAGCGATGAAAACGGTGTTTGTGTGTACTGCGGATAAACCGCGTTTAGTAAACGCGTTTATTATCGAAACCGCGTTTAGTAAACGCGGTTTATGGATAAAATCGTGTTCCTATAACGGGGTTTATTCTTCTATGAACCGCGTTTTGGGAATGCGGTTTACATGAATATAAAACGTGTTTTATAGACGCGATTTTTATGTATTTTAAACGCATCACCTTGACGCGGTTTAGTATAGCCGCGTTTTGTAAACGCGGTTCAACAGCAGATTTGGAAATTTTTTTTTTCAGCATTATTTTTTTTTATTTTTTATTTTTCAGCATTATTTTCGAAACCGACTCTAGTTTTGGGGCTTTAAAGATGCAACAACTGTAAATCCAATGTCTGAAATGCTTCTTTCAAGAGACATTGGAGGGGATGAAATGTACACAAACTTATCCCTATAGGGTGCTACCCTGAAGGAAGGCTATTTTCGAGAGGCCCTAACCTTAAAAAGCAAATAGCAAAAACGGAACAATATTTATAAAATCAAGTCAAACCAGTTCAAATAAAGCACTACCAGGTGTGCAAGCATGCAAGCAACAATTAAACAGTAGCAAAGGCGAACATGGAAGCCTAGGGGCGTTGTGCATTGGCATCGTTGTGCTACTCACTACTAAAACTATGTCGGGTACAATTATTTTTGACTGCCATTTAGCTCTATCTAAGGTTATCTCCTTAGTAAGGTTTTAAGTGGGTAAGTTCATGTCTAATTGTCTCAATTTAGCTTTTCTTTGGTATGTCTCTTACCCTGTCTAAAAGTTTGACACTTGTTTGCCTACAAGTATTGCGAACAAGTACGTGGGTACACGGGTTTCCTAGTTCTGTTGACCATCTTCTATGCCTTGACATTGACAAACAATGCCATGTGCCTTGTGGATACGCCTTCCCTATGGATAACCTTACAATCTGTACAGTCTTTGTGGATTATCTTCCTTAGTAGTATATATATATGAGTCCTAGCCCCAACCCCTTATATGTGATAATGTGCTCTTCCCATTTTTTGAAAAGAGGGTTAGCAACAACTAACTTACAAGATAGTACCAAGTCTAAAATAACTTTACCCTCGTCATTCCTAGTTCCAAACCCAAAGCCTTAGTGGTAGGGTGTATAGCCGTATGTAGCAACGCCCGCATACCCGTTGAAATCACCACCTACAACAACTTGTTCACTCTGGGGTATGCCTTACACCGTTATGTCTAAGTCCTCCCAGAATCTAGCATTCTTTTGCTCTATTAACCCCATATGCTGGGTATAGGCACTAATGACTTTCAATCTTTCCCCGTCTAGAACCAACTTGATGCCCATGTAAATATCAACAAGCCTAGAAACTCCCACTACTTTGTCCTTTAAGTAATTATATACAATAATACTAACTTCATTTCTCCCTCAGATCTTGCCAGACCATAATTTATATCTCAACATATCCCTGGCTTTCTTTTTAACCCATTTAGTCTCTTAAAGGCAAATGATGTTAATCTTTCTTTTTGCAGAGGCTTTAAAAATAAAGCTCCAAAAGTGGGGTCTGAGTACTTGTAATCCCCAATTTTTATTCTCAAATTGAACAGTCAAAACGCTGCATTTTAGCCCTTTTTGAGCCAAAAACACTGCTTTTTTTTTTTTCTAAATATATACCATGAATTTTGATCTTTTATCACCCAAATATTCTAACTTTTTATTGTCTAAAATAAAATATCATAAGGTTTTAAATTTATGTCACTCAAATGCTCCAAAAATTTATGAATTGGGTACTGCAATTTGGTGCACGTTCCAATATGAAACATGATTATAACATGTACGTATCTTTCATCGAAATTTGATAAGTTTTTTATAGTAATAATTGTGAAAAACACGCATAATTCTCATAATAGATTGGTGAATTCTGATAGAATTTGGATAATTTTTATCATATTCCTTTGAATTTTTGTTGAGCATAGGCATAAGTAACATAATTCTGTAATTATGTATCACATTAGTATTTGTTGGTTGAAATTAGCCGAGTCTAATAAAAAGTCATCGGATTCTAGCATGAGGTACCTACATGGTTATATCTTAAAAATCTCAAGGCACCCTCATTGTCTTTATACTTTTTAAAAATTTATGGTTATTTATATGAAATTTTCCTGTATTTTCCTATTGTGTTAATTTTGTCTTTATATTTTTAGTTGTATCAATTTAATTATTCTATAATTCATATTTTATCAATTTAGTTCTTTGGTCAAATTCAACTTGAGTTATTGATATAATTTTTAATGGCACAATCACGTTAGATGCAAATAACCCATTATAAATCCATCCATTAACTTAATTTGGCCCCATCTATGCCCGAGCTATTAAAAATTTCACTAATAACAACTAGTATAAATCTTCCTCTAAGGACCAAATTAACATAATATTAATTTATAGATATTAAATTGATACAATTAAAAGTAAAAAGATAATTAAAAGTAAAAAGATGTTTAATGTATAAAATTTATATTTTATATGATATTATTATTTCGTGAATGATATTTTAAAGTAATTATTGACAACACCCATTAACTAATACAATTATAGCCCCTTGTTGAATTCATTATCATGCAACTTGTTTAATTTAACTAAGGGTTATTTACATCAAAGTTCTTTGTAATGTGTCCATTGTGTCAATTTAGTGCTTATACTTAATATGTTAATTTAGTCCTTATATTTTTAATTATGTTAATTTAGTGCCTTCACTATTTACATTGTGTCAATTTGGTCCTTTGAGTAAAACTTATGTTAAGTTGTTGACGAAATTTTTAATAGTTTGGCTATGGATTGAGTTAAATTGAGTAAATGAGTATATTTACATCTAATGTAATTGTACTATTAAAAATTGTATCATTAACTTAACTTGAATTTTATTATTGGACTAAATTGACAAAAAGTAAATAATAGAGAAACTAAATTAATATAAATAAAAATACAAGAATTAAATTAACACGACACAAAAAATACAGAAACATTTTTCATAAATAACCCTTTAATTAATTAAAAGCAAATTATCTTGTAGTGGAACACATTTTTTAACTTTGCCCCAGCCAATAATATCAAACAACTCTTATCGACGAAAGTTTACAATTTACTTACAATTGATATTGTGAATATGAGTTTTGCTATACGGCACGAAAAGGAGGCCAGGAAAATGCTACGAATTGAGCAGCTTAGCAGGCAATGAGGAAAGTTGGTCGTTCCTTAAGTGCCCAGCCTGCACGCCATGCTTGTTCACCTACCTTATTCGTGACATTTTTGTGGCCACCTTTTCAAGCCATGTAGAACTCTTGTGTCAATATATATGTCTATTGATTTCTCCTTCAACTCGTTAGTTTACCCTAACATTCACAACTAAATAAACGGCTTAAAGTATATTACTCTTGTGATTTAGTCCCCACAAAAACATTGAGTCCCCACTTAAACTTCAACACAAATCCGCCATTTGTTCCACCAACCCGAAGACAACCCGATATTTTACTTATATAATAGCAGAACGACAATAAATATAGTCCTCTGTCTCTCTAATATCCCTATTTACCCACCAACCCCCAAAAACAACCTGATATTTTACTCATATAAATATAGCAAAACGACAATCAATATAGTCCTCAGTTTCCCTAAAATCCGCCACTTGTTCCACCAACCTAAAGACAACCCGATATTTTACTTATATAATAGCAGATCGACAATAAATATAGTCTTACGTCTCTCTAATATCCCTATTTACCCACCAACCCCCAAAAGCAACCTGATATTTTACTTATATAGCATAGCAAAACAACAATCAATATAGTCTTCAGTTTCCCCAACATCCCTATTTACCCACCAACCCCAAAAGTAACCCAATATTTTACTTATACAATAGAACAGAACGACAACAAATACAGTCCCCAGTTCTCTAATATACCTATCTACCCACCAACCCTCAAAACAACCTGATATTTTACTTATATAATAGAGCAAAACGATAACATATACAATCCTCAATTTCTCTAATATCCCTATTTGCCCACCAACCCCAACAGCAACCCAATACTTTACTTACACAACAAAGCAAAACTAGGACAAGTACAGTCTTCAGTGTCTCTAATATCCCGATTTACCCACCAAACCCTAAGGCTCTTATCAAGGCTACCACTATACAACAAGAACCCACCACCAACCCAATTTGGCCATGCTTGCAAACACTTTATTGGCCCTTCATGACCTCTAACTACACCAACCCTAAAAATCTCACCTTGAGTGTCTCTTTTCCACACACAAATACTCTTATCTGCTGACCCACTACACATAAACTCCCCCACTAAACACACACATAAAATAGCCATTTCATGTGCTTTAACTTCACAAATTGACACCCATTTCTCTTGTTTTTGTTCTCTTTTCCACCCCATCAAATACCCATCTGACCCACCTCCATAAACCACTTCATTTTCTTGTGAAACTATGACACAGTTGACAGACACATCTTTGTGCACTGTCAGGGTACCCTTTAGGGTGTGTGTTTTTGAGTTTGAATTTGACCATATCTTGATCTTTCCATCTGCTGAAGCTGAGTATACCGAACCATGGCTTGCCACGAGCCCATTTATGGCGTCGTCGTGGGCTCGGATTGACTCTAGGCATTTTAGAGTGGATATCCGCCACACCTGTTGAGAATTTCACGTGTCAGTCAAGTGAACAATGGCAAAATATTATATTTACACTATTCAAGGAGATAGTGATTTTTGTGTTTATCCATAATATTGTATAGAAATAGCGGGAAAGAAAAAATAACATATAAGCTCAGTGAGTTAGCCCACCTTTAAAGTCCGATCCCATGAACCTGAATAGATCAACCCATTCGAAACTGCCAAGCAAGAGA
Source organism: Simmondsia chinensis (assembly GCA_018398585.1). Taxonomy (NCBI): domain Eukaryota; kingdom Viridiplantae; phylum Streptophyta; class Magnoliopsida; order Caryophyllales; family Simmondsiaceae; genus Simmondsia; species Simmondsia chinensis. Next base: position 34,856,418 of record JAGTTD010000008.1, on the reverse strand, counting down.
TGCTATCTACATGTTCAATCCATAGATTCTTATGGTGCCTTCTTGTTTGTACATAATTGCTCTGCTTCATAAACTTCCCTATATAATCCTTTGCTGTAGGGAGGGTGTTCACTAATCGGATGGCGTTCTCGGAGCTCCGAGAAACCTTCCAGACCCGGATCCGACTATCTTGGTGGGCCGTAAAAACCCGGTTGCCCACAGTCACCATGGCCTTGACCGACCCCTCTCCCTGTCCGAATCTGGTGAATTGTCTCAAATCAGGCTGTTGCCATACTATTATGTCTTTTCCGTGCGAAGCACTAAGCAGAAATTCCCCACATAGGGCTAAACACGAAACCGACCCAACATGATCCGGCAGGACACCCAACAGCCTATACGGGTTTGACTCGGAAGAAAGGGGTTGACCCGGAAGTTTAAATTGGGTCTCTTGGATCTTGAAATGGGTCGAGGCAACCGGGCTATCATCTGGGTCAACGCTACTACTTCGACCACTATCGCTACCACTAGTAGATATTGAATTTGAATAGAAAACCGGGGTTGAAAGGGAGGACATTTTCGAACAGAAGGTCGAATGATCCATAGAATCAATGATCATTTCCGGGTTCTTCTAGTTCAATCCAAAACTTTCGAGTCAACAACAAGCGCTAATCACACTCGATGTAAATACTCGATTACCCAAAAACTTGTGGGTTTTTTTTTGGTTTTTTGAATTTGGAGATGAAAATGGAAGTTTTGGGGAGATTATATAAAGGGAGGGGGGAGCGGATGTGGGAGAGAAAAAAAGAGATTGCTTGTGGAATATTTAAATATAAGGGAGGTTACAACGGCTACTTAGAAAAATGAATGTTTGGCACCATAAAGAGAACCTCTTTTTGATTGGCTGGTTTGCATAATGATACTGTTGGGTTCTTTTCGGCTGCTAATTGTCGACCGTTTACCCTGCATCGAAGGGATATATATTAAATGACAAATGTTAGAAAAGTATTAAATGGTCGGGTTATTTACGTCAAAGGTATTTATACTTTATGCATTTTGTGAATTTAGTCCTAGTACTTTAATTCACTGTACAATTCATAATGTGTCAATTTGGTCATCAGAGAAAATTTTATGTTAAGCTTTTAATAAAATTTTTAATGGTTTGATTACGAATTAGGTTAAATTGAGTAAACAGACGAATTTATAATGTATTACTTGAATTTAACATAATTTTACTGTTCAAATTTGTGTAATTACCGTAATTTAAATTTAATTAAAGGACTAAATCGACAATTTTTTAATTGTTCAGGGATTAAATTGACACAATTAAAAGTATAAGGACTAAACCTTTGGTGTAAATACCTCTAAATAATATTTAAGGGTTTGAAATTCTAATGAAGTTTATAGTAAGGTCTGATCGGTGCATGCCATTGGAGTTTGGAATTGAGATTGGGTTTTAGAATTCAAACTTGGTTGTCTGGTTCATTTGTTGCAAAATTGAAATTTTAATTTCACTGTCCAATTTCATTGGACTAAAAATCATATGTTTCAATCTTTTGGGGTTAGGGAATAGAGTTGCAGGTATATATCAATTTCACATATTTAAAACCCAACTTGTTTGACCCAAAATTTAAGATGATGAAAGAATTGGCAAGGCCTAAAAATTTGAGAGGAAACTCAAAATAACCCAAGTTGATTGATTTCAATCCCAATAACACAACCTAGCTTGAACTTGATTTGATCTAACTCAAAATACAAAGCGGCCCAACCCGATTGACTCCCAAATTCCAATATGACTCAAATCAAGAAATAATATTTGAATGTGACTAAATCAAGCCAGCTCGAAACTTGAATGACTCGACCTAATTGACCCGAAATCTAAGATGACTTAACCCCAAAAAGACATGATCTAGTTCACTCCCAGCCTAAATTTGACCCTACTTGAGATAACCTGAAATTTGAAAAGATGTAACTCAATTGACCTAAAACTAAGATAATTTGATGTCACAATGACATACTTTGACTCAAAACGAACCCTAGCTAACCTAAATCCCAGAATGGCGAACCTAATTAACCAAAAATTTTAGATTACTTGAATTCAAAATGATCTGACTGAATCTCAACTTGAGGTGACCCCAAACTCGAGATATCTTGGATTTGTAGTGATTCGAACTAACTGATCCAATCCTAGTTGTCCCAAAATTTGAAATTCTCGAACTCGATGGACGCAAAACTATAATGACTCAAGTCATTATGGAATTATAATTTCAACTTCAGATTTCTTTGATTAACCAAACAATGAAATTTAACTGGTTCAAGTTCTATAGAATTGACCCTAAAAATGAAAGTTTAAATATTTCTAGGATTTCTAATTCATAGAATTCGAACCTAAGAAATTACAATTTTACTTGAATTTCAACTCCGTGGATCCAAACGCAATCTTAGGCATAACTTCTTTGGAAGTCTCTCTTATCTATTGTTTTAATCGTTTACATGATTGTGTGGAAAAAATAACGTTCTCCCAAGAGTAACAGAAGTCATTCTCCTTCATGCTACTTCTTCTGACGCTTCTCAGCCTCCACAACTTTTCCCTATTCAAGTTCAACCTCAATGTGCTAAACCCTAACTTGATCTGAATTACTTAATAGAATTTATTTATGAAACCGAACAATAGAAAACATTAAAGGAAACAAAAAAAAAAAAAAAAAAATCAAAAACATCTTAAAAGAAAATATTTCTTAAACGAAATACTTTTTAAGTGTATCAAGACTTGCAAGTTCTCATGGCCGTTGGTGTGATTAGCAGTTTCATAACTCATCTAGACTTTGCTTTTGTAGCACTGTTTGTTCATGTAGGGTTGATGGCTTTTTTCTTGTTTTTGTTCTGACTTTTGTACCTCGAGGCCTTATTCTTACAGGTATTACCTTTTTTGTATTTCGAATTCCCTCACTAATTATCTAAAAACAAAAGATACATTTTTCAACGATATAAAACCTTTTCATATCAGAAATTTAGATTCAAATCATCTGTACGATAATATGTCAGGTGTTATTGTCTCTAGGGTTTAGGGTAATAGTATAGGTAGGAATGCTGGTCCAAAAGGAGTGGCTAATGTTGCTTTGTCTTAAAAGCAAGACATTCTATTGAGTTCTGCTTTTCCTTCACAAGGTAGTTAAGGTATCCATACAATTAGAAGAAAGAACAGGGGCCCAAAAAAAAAAAAAATAAAAAAAATAAATAAATAAAAAGTAACATTTTCAGTACTCTAAGGTCCTACCTTGAAGGGAGGCTGTTTCTAAGAACCCCCAACCTGATGGGTGCAACAGGAGGATTTCCCAAGAGGTCATCCATCTTGGTATTACTCTCATCTAAGCACGCTTAACTTTAAAGTTCTAATAGGATCTGATGCTTACGTGTTGGTACTCTCTTAGGTAATAATAATGAATAAATAAATAAATAAAAAGCTTTGGTTCAATTTGGTTTGAAGGAGTTATCTTTTGCCAAATAATATTTCTTATAGGCAAGGAAAAAAAAAAAAAAGAAGGAAAGTAGGAAAGAAAATTTCTTATAGGCAACTACTTACCAAAAAAATTTTCTTATAGGCAACTTCTTTTCAAAAAAAAAAAAAAAAAGAAGGAAAGAAAAGAAAATACAATTTGAAATAATTATAATTTGTTTGATTTGAAGAAACATTATTTTCTAGATGTAGTTTCCACGATAGCGAGTTCTCTTTACTGCGTCACATCTTCAGTCCTAACTCCAGCTTTAATCGCGATCTAAAGGTTTGAATGATCAATATCTTAATCGTGTTAAAATATTGGTTAGAACAAAAGAAAATCAAACCAAACCTACTAATCCTTGCCTCAAAGTAGACTAAATTGATATTCCTATCCATTCCTTTATATAACTTTAAGAGCTTTTATCGATATTTAGTATTAGATCCAGGTTTGGACCAATGAATAACTCTATGTCAAGATAATGACCTCCAATAAGTTGGATTGAGAAATTCAAATTTTCCGCCCGGGGGGGGGGGGGGGGGTGTTAGTATTTGGTAGGATTGGTCAGACCAAAATAAGATAATTTGGTCCAAGATTGGATCTAACTCGTCATTCCTCGATCCAATTTTTTTTAATCTTATGATTTTTAACATCCTTTGATCTATTGTGGTTCTATTAGTTCGATTGGGGAACACTTGGTATTTTGAGTCTAAATCCAAGCTCACTTGGAATAATGACTTTTTCCTATTTTAGAAGAAAAGGTCAATGGAGCCAGCCTTAACTACAGTCACACTGTCGCCTAACTCTAAGAAACTCTAGATTATGTTATGTGATCTTGTCAAATTTCATCGGGTATTAGCCCATCCTACGTAGCTACATATGAGGTCAAGATACATGTTCAAGTGAAGTTCTAACTTGAAATCAATTAGCATTAGTTGGAGTTGTCCATTCAGCTTATTTGTCGACCTCTTCTTACTTTGATAAGATATTTTTCACTAGATTCATATTTACAATCCTTCACATTTCTCATTGCATGAGTCTTTGCTCAAGCACACCCCCTCCCCTTCTCCGGTCCAAGTCGGAATTCCTATGTAAATCCAATTGAATTTATCATTCGATGAAGAGGCTCTTGATGCTTCAAATTCAACTGCAACCCTCGTTTTGAAGTTTCCAGTACATAAGAAAATGTGCTAAGGCGCATAGTCCACTCTGATACTATGTCAAAGTTCATCATTCATGGCCTAGGCCGTCATCCACGGAAATTGGCTACATGAGGTTGTTATATAAGTCTACGAGTTTCCATCCTGAAATTCAATGGGTTTTATATAGAGTATCGTAATATGCTTATATATCACTTTTTTTTTTTTCTTATTCTCACTACTTGAGTATAAAATTTAATACTAAGTCACGCGTGCAGTCATTAAGAGTTTAAACATTTATAATGGACATTTTCAACCACTCTTTTGCTAGTATTGAAATCGTCATCATCATATAGAGATCAATGGAGGAAAACATTGTAACGATTTATTTTCTCATTTTACATCTTCATTTTCATTTTTTTAGTATGAGTAAAATTACAAACAAAGAAAAAAAAAAAAAAAACTATTTTGAAACCTAATTAATTTTTACTTCATTTTAATTTTTTTAGTTTGAGAAAAATGATGACTTTATTTAAAGTTTGGTGCTTCACTTGCTTGACTTTGATCATGATGCGTATTTAAACTTGAGATTGAAGATTTGCAATTTTATTTTTCTTTTGCTTTTTTTAATTTTTGTTTCGAAAACTCCATGTATCTAGAAGATTCCCTCTTCTTAGTTATCAAAAGAAAACCTTTTGACTTGTAAAAAATTTTAAAATATTACAAATACTAAATAATCCCAAACACATCGTACATGTATCCAATTAAAATATTGTACTTAATTAACAATAATATTAAATTAATTACTTTTTCATAAACGAACAATATTTTTTACATGTATAGATATTTTTTTTCTATGGTCGTTCAATCATGTTTTGTAGGCGACCTGCTTCAAAGTCTATATGTTCATGCAATATATTGTATATGTAATTGAGTTTATATTTATCATTTAGTTATTTACTCCAACCCTAGGGGATAGGCATACCTTACACGTGGACGGCTAGTAATGCGCCACAATGGTGAGCTAGAGAGGCTTAATTAATTAATTAATAACTAATGATGTTTAATGTGAGTCGTAATTAAGGTAGACTAATAGAGTCTTAATTGGGAATATTTGTTGTAATGCATGTGCCTTCATTCTCACTTGCTGTTTCTTCCGCCCGCAACCCCAAAAGCAAGACACAAACATCCACAAATGAGGGTGCAAAATTGTCTGATCTCGGTTTGTTCCAATGATTGGAGTGATAGTCGATTATTCCTAGGAGACAGGTTCGAATCCGACATCCTCCTCCCCTGAATAGTACGGTTTAAAAAAATAATGACGGTGCAAAATTATTTATGATTTTTTTTTTTGGGTTTTTTTCTACTGAAACTACCTACATTTGAGGTGTGGTTTTAGAAAACTGTTGAACTTTTTTTAATTTTTCAAAGTCATACCTTGACTTCTTAAAAAATTTTCAATGTCACACCTAATATTACCACCATTAACTTTTTATTAAAATAAATTCAAAATTATCAATGAATTATAAACAATTTTCAAATAAAAAAATACTTCTAAATTTCTTTTTTATAGCAAAAGGCTATAGCAGTGCGCCAAACTTTTTAACAATTTCAAAAAATTCAGAGGTAAAAAGTAAATTTGTCATTTAAAAAATATATTACTTCGTATAATTTAATTAAATTAAGTTAAGCTTGGTGTTTTGATGCATTTATACCCTAAAATGCCATGTTTATTTGACGAAAAGTTAACAGTGTTAGAAAAGTTATGTAATTTTTTGAAACCGCACTTAAAATGTAGGTGGTTTTCAATAAAAAAAACCTAAAAAATAATGAGGGAGCAAATCTTATTTACGGTATTTATTTTCTTAACATGAAATCTTACGATTTTGTAACTTAAAAGGTTTTGAGTCTAAATCATAATAAGTATATGCATGAGAAATAATTTATGGCTAAAAATCGTTCCTATTGGTTTAAGTTCAAATATCAGTTTTTATTTTTGAGAAACTAAAAATTATAAAATTGCAGATAAAACCCTATAAATTAAATATATTTTTCATCAAATCTTCTCTATATTATTGCAAAATACTCCCACATCTGAAAGCCTTTAAACCCTAATTCAAGCAATTATAAGGGATGCCATTAAAAGCTTTCAAACTCTAATTTAAACAATTTTAAGAGAGTGTCATTTAATGTTTTAGGTCATAGAAAAGAAAAAATAAGAATTCAAATTCTTTATTGTGTCATTTTGTAAAGTAAATAATGTTGTATCTTCTATAAATTCAATAAAACTCCAATATAATAAATACAAATTATAATTATATTTTAAAAAAATATAAACATACTCTGTGCATTGTGAGGGATAACACTAGTTATTTATATTACTACAACCCTAGGGATTGGCATACCTTACACGCGGGCGGCTGAAAATGGGCCACGATGGCTAGCTTAGAAAGCAACATTCCTAGTACCCTAAGGGCTCCCGTCTAAGCAAGATCTGGAGGAGATGGATGTACGCAGCCTTCCCCCTTCAGGGTACCTCTAACCTGAGGGATGCAACACGAGGACTTCCTAGAAGGTCACCCATTTTGGTACTATTCTCTTGCTCAAGTTCACTTAACTTTGGAGTTCTTATGGGATCCGGTGCTTGCGTGTTGCTACCCTCTAGCTTAGAGAGGGATTAATTAATAAATTAATGATGATTAATGGGAGTCCTAATTAAGCTAAGGTCTCAACTTATAATAGTGATCAAACATGTACCCTTAGGAATATATGTTGCAATGCATGTGCCTGCACTCTTATTCGCTGTTTCTCCCGCCCACAACACAAAAGCAAGCCACCAATATCAACGAATCAGGGTGCAAAATAATTTGCCGTATCTATCTATCTATCTATCTATATTATTATTATCAAGTTTCTCCCCTTTTAAATATTTTTCTACTCCTAATTCAAGAATTCGAAAGCGCCACTGTTTTTTAGTTACTAAATCCCATAAAGAGTAAAATAAACATTATAAGGAACCAGGGGGGGATGGGTGGTGATGACCGTTGCATCGCGAGGGAAAAGGCTTGTTTATTTTATTGACATGAAATCTTATCATTTTCAAGAAAAAGTTTTGAGTTTAGAACGTAGTAAGCATATGCATGAGATATATTTTACGGCAAAAATTTTGTTCCTAAACTTTAACATAAAGATTTAAAGTTTGACATCAATTTTGGTTTGCTGTTTTTGTTTTTAAGAAACCCAGAATGTCTTTTAAGAAAGATTTCTTCTTGTTTTTGGTCTCATAGTTTTAGTTTTAACTCAGGAAATGAAAAGATTGAAATCAGAACATGGGAAACACGAGAGAATTGTTTTTAAAACATAATTATTGATTTCTTAAAAGTCAAAAATTGCGCATAAATAGAAGAATTCTTTAGATTAGGAGATAGGTGAACTCGAACTTTAAAGAGAAGTGAAACCTGAGAATTTTGGATTGTTCAGATAACCTAGGAGAATTTAGGAGTGTCGAGCTATGTCCTAATAATGTTTTACGATGGGGAAGGATATTTATAAGGCTAATGTCATTTTTTTGGACAAAAGAGGCCCGAAGACTAACTATAGATCATGATCATTTACAATATCGGACAAAAAGGAGGGCGGAGGACACTCCACCTAATCATGGAAACAAGCTCCCAAACGATGCAGTTTAGCCACTTTATGGGCTGCAACATTAGCTGTTCTAGAACACCATACAAAATGAAACAAAAAAAATGAATAACACTTGAGTTGAATATCATTAACAATTGCCGAAATATCTCAGGGAGGACAAATCTCATCACCAAAAATAGGAACTAGATCCAAGCAATCCGTCTCGAACCTCATGAATAAGAACCCATGATGAATTGCAAGAGAACATGCCACCCTTAATGCAAGACATTCCACCATTCGAGCTGAAGAAGCAAATGAGGAACCACACCTATCAGAAATAAAACGAGCCCGAAATCATATTACATGGTGAGAAACATTTGGCGAGAAAGCACTCAAGACGAGCAACTCAATCATATTCAATGGCAAGACGCTTCAAGCTGGATTGCACCGGTCTATACCCTTTCCTTCAACTTCACTCAAGTACATATATACGGTAATAACATAGTATCCAATACTAACCTCTGTCGCTCATACTTACTATTGACATATCCGATATAATATTTTTATCTAGAGATGCTGAACACTCAACTAGTTCAACAACAACAATAACAACAACAACAACAACAACAACAACAACAACAGTCCCAATACCACAAGGGCTCCCGCATATGCAAGGTCGGAGGGTAGATGTACGCGGCCTTTCCCCTTTAAAGTGCTACCTTGAATAGAGGCTATTTCCGAGGACCCCTAACCTGAGGAGCGTGTCACCATGGAAGCATAGAGACTGACAGCAATTTGAAGGTCGACGGACGGCATATGTGCGATGTGTGGCCGGTGGCTTTCGACTCCGGGTGTTGACCAATGCCAATGATCACCGTGTCCGGCAAGGGGGATATAGCTAGCTTCCGCAAGTACGCCCTGTTTTGTATTGCAAGTTCGCATATTAATTGTCGAATAAAATTTGAACCTTTGGAATAGTTTTGGTTGGATAGCAAAAACTTTACGTGTGGTTCATGATTGGACCAGTACCACCCTAGCTAACCATGTCCCCGTAATTGAAAGTCATCACTGCATATTTGAATTATAAAAATCAAACGTAGACTTTATATTATACATTTAATATTACCAATTCAAAATGTAACATATATTTTTAACATTAAATTTGCTGTCTGAGCATGGGAATGGTCGGTTTACTTTTTTACTTTACAAACTTTTTAATAATATTAAACGCAAAGCATTGCATGTAGAGCATGATGATCCTATGTAATTTTCATACTTCTCACATGGGCAACATGCATTTCCAGAAATCAGCAGAAAGTTACCATTTTTTATGCATTTTTTTTGATAATTAGTGACAAGGTCGCGATATATAGCAGGCAACTCGAACAAGCGAGCCTTAAGTCAACCCGTAAAAGAACGGAAATCAAAACAACAAAACAAGCGAGCCTAGCTGAAAGTTACCATTTTTTTATGCATAAACTAATGAAGTAACTGAATAAGCAGGGCCTTCAATTTTGTTGGGTTAAAGGAGCCAATGAGTTCAAAATGTGTTTTAGTGTTACCTTATTCTCGTTTGCTTTTATGCTTTTCAGGATTGGAGGTCTTCAGATACAACCTTTCTTTATAGTTATACCCTAAAGGGGTACGATAGCGTACATCCCCCCTAACCCTGTTCTAGCGTGAGCTCTTGCGGCACTGTGATTATTTTTGTTGTTGTTGTACGTTGGGAGATACATAATACTAGAAAACTTTAATTTAGAAAGAGACATCTCTAATCCATTTCTAATTTAAATTAGAGATAGAAGAGAGATATAAAACAACCGTCTCAACAATGCGCATTGCAAATTATTTGCGACAGCATGCTCGTCTCTAGTTTGAGACATACCCAAGATGGATTTGCCCGTCTCTAATTGTACGCAATGTTAGAAAAATAAGGAACAAACTTGATATGCTCTGATACCAATTATAAGGAAAATCTAACCTTGACAAATCTGGTATTCACGATACCAATTTATAATATGGATACTTGATGCGGAAGTGTTAACCCTACTCACTTCATTCGATTCAAATACTATAACTCACGCCATAGAGAAGTAAACAAAATAGGTAAAGGGAAGAACAAACGAAACAGCACACAATAATTTACGTGGAAACCCCTCTTCAATCGAGAGGGGAGAAGACCACGGGCGGAGATGGAGAATCTTTATTGAGTATGAATAATGGAAGGATTACAATGACACTTCCTCTAAACGAGATCTATGAAAGAATTATGAAGCACTTTCTCTTAACTCTTGTAATGCTCTCAAATTGATGACCATGGCTGACATCACTTTAATTGGATTCAGATTGGATGGCGGCTCTTTTTGATTGGATACCTAAAACGTACCCCTTAACCCCATATTTATACTAAACGGCTAGAGTAAACAAAACAGACTCCCGATCGATCGGCCCTCTCTCGGCCTAGAAACTAGATTTTGACTTAATTCACCCGATCGATCGGACATCCCCCCGTTCGATCGGTGACTCCTCGACAACCCATAAATCCTAAATACATAAATTTGAGGTATATTCCTAACAAACCTCCACCTTGACTCAAATTTCAAAAAAATAAAGACAATTCTCCACCTTCTTTACAAAACACACCACACATGGGGTTATCTAGACAAAACACAAAACCTAACCTAGTCCGAGCGATGCTTTAACTTTCTGCTAGGTAGCACTGAAGTGAACATATCTGAGAGGTTATCAGCAATGCCAATCTTCTTCTTATCTAAATTGGCTCTTGATATATCTTCTGAAACAACCACCTGCTGCTGAACTGTGTTATTTAACTGAAACTGAACTTCCTCTGACTTATTCACCTGACCTGAATCACAATTAACTGTTGGCATCTTCTGTGGAGATAGCAATGGAGACTCATCAAACGTGACATCTTTACTCGTCAGGAATTGCTTGAAGCGAAGACTCTTCTGCTTCCCATAAATGCCTTGCTCACAAGATATCAATCCTGTAGACTGACCACATATAGAGCCCCTTTTACTGTGCTCAGACAGACCCTTATCACCTGAACGATCCAATCTCAAGCTCATTGGCTTTGTGATCTCTGGTTTTGTCAACACGATGATGATGAAGATATCTTAACTGATCTGACAACTGTGGAACCGAAAAGCTCATACAATGTACCTACCCTTCTGCCTTTCATAACTGTCAAAGCACCCTTAACGACCTTCAAAACTCCACCTTCAGCTGTGTACCTATACCCTTTAGGCTCAAGAGTACCTAAAGAGATGAGACTTTTCTTCAAATTAGGAACATGACGAACGTCGCTCAATGTCCTAATAGTGCCATTGAACATCTTAATAGGAATTGTTCCTATCCCCAAAACTCTGCATACTGCATAGTTACTCATTTGAACAGTTCCACCCTGAATTGACTCATATATGGTGAACTAGCTTCTATAGGGATAAACATGATAGGAGCAACCCAAATCAAAACTCCAACTTTCTCTAAAACTGAACTTAGGTTCAAACACTGACAGAATATCTCCATCCTCATATTCAACAACACTAGCTTCTGCGGATCTCTGGTCAGACTTTTTATCTGCTTCTAGTTTTCTCTTAAGGTAACAGTCTCTCTTAATGTGCCCTTTCTTATGACAGTAATTACAGGTTAGGTCTTGATGTTTAGACTCAAACTTGTTTCCACTATGATCAGATTCTTTAGACTTAGTTCTTTCTTTCACAAATAAACCACAACTTGAGTTCTGAACGGAGTTGGACAACTCCTTATCTACTCTTTCTTTACTTAGTAGGTTTCTCTTAACTTCATCAACTGTGATAGATGACCTATCACCATAAATCATGCTTTCTACAAAGCCTTTATATGAAGTGGAGAGTGAACATAACAAAAGCATAGCTTGATCTTCACCCTTAGGAGCATCATCCAATTCTTTCAATTCTTGAATAATTGAATTAAACTCATTAACATGATTCTTAAGTGACGTACCTTCTGACATACGAAATATGAACAACCGACGCTTAACTGCGAGTTTGTTGGAGACTGACTTGAAATAGAACATATCCTGCAATTTCTCTAACAACTCCTTAGTGGTCTTCACTTCCAAAACTTCTGTCAAAACGTCATTGGTAAGACACATCTGAATAGCTGTGAGTGCCTTCTCATCTAACTCCTCCCATTGTGCATCAGATAAACTCTCCGGTTTCTTCTCTTTTCCTTCTAGGGCTTTCTTCAAGCCACTCCGCGTTAGGAGACCCTTAACCCGGACTTGCCACAAACTAAAACTTCCTTGACCTCCGAACTTCTCAACTTCAGTCTTAATTGTGGACGCCATAATATCAAATCGAAATAAACAGAGCTCTGATACCAATTGTTAGAAAAATCTGGAACAAACTTTATATGCTCTAATATCATTTGTTAGGAAAATCTAACCTTGACAAATCTGGTATTCATGATACTCATTTATAATATGGATATTTGATGCGGAAGCGTTAACCCTAATCACTTGATTCGATTCAAATACTATAACTCACGCAAAAGAGAAGTAAACAAAATAGGTAAAGGGAAGAACAAACGAAACAACACACAATGATTTACGTGGAAACCCCTCTTTAATCAAGATGGGAGAAAACCACGGGTGGAGATGGAGAATCTTTATTGGGTATGAATAATGGAAGGATTACAATGACAATTCCTCTGAACGAGATCTATGAAAAAATTATGAAGCACTTTCTTTTAACTCTCGTAATGCTCTCAAATTGATGACGATGGCTGACCTCACTTTAATTGGATTCAGATTGGATGGCTGCTTTCTTTGATTGGATACCTAAAACGTACCCCCTAACCCCATATTTATACTAAACAGCTAGGGTTACGCAAAACAGACTCCTGATCGATCGGCCCTCTCTTGGACTAGAAACTAGATTTTAACTTAATTCGCCCGATCGATCGGACATTGCCCATTCGATTGGTGACCCCTCGGCAACCCATAAATCCTAAATACATAAATTTGAGACATATTCCTAACACACAACACTATTCATCCATCTCTAATTAGAGATGGCACACCTTGTTTCTAAACCTGTCGTCTTCAAATTACAGTTTTCTATTAGTAACTCGACAGAGATGTAAATAAATATCTAACAATATGTTAATTTTAAATGGCAATGATAGATGTACTTTAATTTTTAATAAGTACTTTACGTGCGAGTTTATTAAAATCTCATATTAGACTTGTGAGAGAAAATAGATTTAACACATAGATTAAAGGATTACTCTACCTAATTCCAATTGGTTTTATGGTGAAATTTCACTTTGCTTATATGTTTACCTCATAGTTGTCAACTCTAGAGGTCGAACATAAAACCTTGTGGGATTTCACATGGTATCTAAGCGTGTTGGGATAATATTTATCTCAAAATTAGATATTGTCAAGATATTTTGATTAACATATGATTTGACTGTATGGAGTAAGATTGGGTTACCTATTTAGTTTAATTTGGATTGATGTTATATATGAATCAAATTAGATTTAGGTAACTCAATTACAAAAAAAGACTTAAGGTTGTTAGCTGAGATAGAGGAGAAGAAAAGAGAGGGAAAATGTAAGGGGTTTGAGTGTTTTGTAAAAAGGTGCTCGAGGGGCATTCGAGCAAGAGAGAGTGATAGATTGTTTTGAGAGGTGTTATGATTGTAGCTTTGTTGAGAGTTTGTTGCTTCCTCTTTTCAAAGCTACATTGAGAAGGGTTGGTGACTTGCCATGCAGAAGCCACATCATGGGAGGATTGGTGACTCTCGGTGCAACAGTTACATTGTGGGAGGGTTGGTGACTTACTATACAGTAGTCACATTGATGCTGTTAATGATTGTATATAGGGTTAGGGCTTTTAATTAGATATTGTAATTTCAGATTTCAGGGTGGATTAGGCATCCATATATTTAGGTCCTATGGCTTTTCCCCATACTTGAAAGAGGGTTATCACATAATATTAGTGCTAGATTGCTCGGTGTTATTTATATTTTTTCACTACCATTATGCTTAATTGAGTAAATATTCCCAACAGAGTGAGTCAATGATCACAGGCTGTAATTGTTGCCCCATGTTCTTGATAAAGGAGCGCATTTAAATTTGATGCGTCAGGGCCTTTGTAATAAATGTTGTATTAGGAGGATGCAATTCCCTATTGGAGGAGAGAAAAGGCAAGAGGTGCGATTAAATAAGACTCACATATGAACCATTCATTGTTGTCATTACATTGAGGCTGAGCTCAATCCACTTAACCAAGTCTATAGCCTAATATGCTGGTGTGGGGCATTACACTTGATAGACTCACCTATAAGAATGGGAGAGTGTCAATCATCCTCTTTTTATAGTACGGGTTTACTCTAGAGCATTCCGTGGTACCGAAGTATTGGATTATTTTATGGGATCTCATACGTTCTATTCACAAAATATGCATCATTCTCAAGATCACATGAAGTAGGTATCTGTGATCCAGATACTGACCATTCAGGTTCAAGATTTTCATCTGCATGGTTGTGGGACATGCATACTCACTAGGTTTTAATTCGAGTCCAAAATACTTTGATATCGTCAAGTTTGATTTCCTTCATCAGTAGTTTCTTTCTTTCTTTTTCAAAATTGAAATATATGGGAGATTGTTAGAAAACTGCTTTCATTTTTTGCTCTGAATATGAGTGGAGTGTGCAGCAAAGCCCGATTGTGGAATGTGGTGTACGAATCAACTTCCAAATTTTCTTATAAACTTGGTGGTTCTTCTTTCAAAATAGATATAAAAAATTACAATTCTAGTTCCTTCTGCACTCACTTCTTTGCACTATTTGAACCATTTTGTTTGATTCGGCTGTTAAGAAGATTGGGGCATATTCTAGTTCATCTCTTTAGAGTACACTACAAAGTTAAACGATATATTGATCCTGGGAGTCGGAGTGCTAGTTGATCCCATAAGTACCAGTGTGAGACCATAAATGACATAAGATAGTGATGAAATCCACAATGTGGCTATTCTTAGGTTAATTTCGTTCAAGCTTGAGATTTGTTTGGTCGAGGCCACTTAGGTCTTGCCTTCTAGACAACTTCGATTGTCCGTCTTGATCTCCTTCACAGTCCATGAAAGCAACTTCATGGATGTTTTTGTGTATTTATTTCACATTGGATAGATTTGGTGTGCCTATTTTGAAGTATGCTCGCGGTAAGTCCTGACATTTGCAAGATTCCAAGTAAAAATTTTAAATGGAACTCTTCATATATAACAAATTATAAAATTTTTGATCACTAAGACTTAATAATATTACAATTGATGTTTTAAAAGTCATAACTTCAAAACTTCGGAGGCCCCTAAATTTAAGAGCCTCAAGTGGTTACTTGGATCGCTTAGTGTTATGTTTAACCTTGAATATACTATAAGGCAGGGAAACAAGTTGAACTATGATCTCCACTTGGACAGTGCTGGGCATAACCCCAAGCAATTCAAGCAACCGTTTGGACCCCCTAAATTTTAGAGGTTGTAGTTTTTAGAGTCTCAATTGTTAATATTAAATATGTTTTATCAAAATGCTGGGTTTTGTATTGCGATTATTTGCTATTTATCGAAAAAATATTAATATATTTTATGACTAAAATTTTTATAATTTATTATATTAATATTGTGTTATTAAGATATATATATATATATATGTGACGGACCCCATATATAACGTTACCTTGAGGACCCGAAATTGTCAAGACCAGCCCCTGCATTTGGATAAACGTATATTCTATTGTCAATCCTCACCATGCATAGGCACGAATGCACTCACGCACACACGCATGCAAGGATTCAATAAGTAAAAAACAAATTATCACTTATTATATCTTGCGTTTTAATTTTTTATTACCTAGGTATCTTGATATTCATTATATTTAATAAGGAACCGTGGGGTTGAACTTTTTTTCACTTAACACAGAACATATTTCCTGTAATATAGCTGCCCTTTGCTTGAACTCAATGATTTTCTATTGGAAAATGTTGGTGTGCACAGGATTTTTGCCATTTATACGTGCGTTTCACCAATATTAAATTTTTTTGTTGCTGAAAGTAATGATATTAGTATATATATGTTGTTGTAAGCGTATGCCATGCTAGAACTTCCAGGGAAAAAAAACTGTCACAAACCCGTGAGTCGGTGACGAGATATTCATAAACCTAGGATCGTGATGGTGAAATAGAGGCTAGAGATGAGAGAGAAATAGACTTAGAATATGGAATGAGAAAGAAATTAGAGTATGGGTTGAGAAAAGAAGTGAAATATTAAGATGAGAAGAGAAGAATTTTTAAGATAAGAAAGATAGAATTTCATTCATATATTTTTTTGGATGATTACAACTTTGAGCTTACACATTTGTTAGGATTATGTCTCAAATTACTTGTTTTAAGTTTATGGGTTGCCGAGAGGTCACCGATCCATCGGGAGAGAAGCCCGATCGATCGGGTGACTTAAGTAAATTTTTCGGGATTTTGGGCCGTAAGAGGGCTGATTGATCGGCCCGGTTCCATTGATCGGGTCCTCCCAGACCTGCGCCTATGTATATGGGCGTAGGGTTTACGTCATACGTGATCCAATTGAAAGTGTGAGGCGCCGCCATTGAGAGAGAGAGGTGATTTTGTAATTCCTCCAATTCAGTTTTCAAGTGCTACGAGAGTTAAGAGAAAGTGATTGTAATTCTTTCATAGATCTCGTTCAGAAGAAGTGTCTTTGTAATTCTTCCGTTCAGTATCAATAAAGAATCTCCATCTTCGCCTGCGGTTTTCTCCCCTCTCGATTGTAAAAGGGTTTCCACGTAAATATTGCGTGTTCGTGTTTGTTCTTTATTTCTCATATATTTGTTTACTTCTCGTTTGTGTGAGTCATATTATTTGAAACGAATCAAGTGATTAGGGTTCATGCTTTCGCATCAAGATTTATCCGCATAAATTGGTATCAAAGCATATCAGATTTGTTAAGGTTCCGCACACACACACACACATATATATATATATATATATATAGCAACTAATACATAAGCTAATACATGAACCCAAATAAATGCAAAAGCAATTCCCCAAGCTGTGCTCCTTGTGGACGAAGCAAAGGAGGAAAAATTGGAGGGAAAACTTTTCATCTACCCTTTGAAATATCTTAAGTAATTGGTTATAGAATACTCTAATATTGGGCTAAGGGAACCTGATGCCAAATGGGCTAGAAGCAGCAAAATGGGCCGGCTGGAAAATGGGCCAGGACATGCGAATTGGCTGGGCCTCAGCAGCGACCTGGGCTGAGACCTAGGACAAGGCCATGACACGGGCCACGAGAAGGCTAGGACATCCCAAGGGCCCTTAACAAAATAACTTAGATATATTTCCTAAGTCTTGATTAATTATAGTTAATTATTAATAGGCTTCTAGATGTCATGACAAGGTCACGGACCCAGGGTCGTGACAATGCCATCCTCTCGAAACGATCCTTGTCCTCAAGGATCAAAGTCCGGAAATTGCTTTCGAATGTAGGACAAGTCTTCCCAAGTCTCTCTCTCCTCAGTGTCGTTGGTCTAGTGCACCCTGATCTTGCGCACTCTCTTGCCTTTGTGCTTGTCCCAGCATCGTTTTAGTACTCTTGTAGGTTCAAAGGTAGCGATCTCTTTGGCCTTGATCTTCTTTAATTGCTTCATCACTTGTTTGACCTTCCTCTTGACAGTTTGGACTACCTTTTTGCGAGACAATGAGTTTAAGGTAGCCTTTCCTTTTTGACCCTGAAGCGTGACCTACTTGCCCTTCTTATGGCATGTGAGTTTTAGTGCGGCGAAGTCAAAGGTGATTGGTCCATACCTCTGAAGCCACTCTACCCATAGCAATAAGTCATGACCCCTCAAGTCCAGCGCCCGAAGGTTGTCCTTGAACGTTACCTCTTATGCCTTCCGCTCAACCTCAGGATAATGCAAGTAACTTCCCAAGGTTTCCCCGTTGGCTATAGTTACGGTCATAGCTGCGGTAGGGAGAGTTGATAGCTTGAGTTTCTTAACTAGGTGTTCGTCAATGAAACTATGGGTGCTTCCGCTGTCCAATAGGATCATTAAGGGTCTTCCCTTGATTCTGAATGTGTTGTGCGTGGTCTTCTCTTCTAAGGCACACAACGAAACTTCCATTTCTTCTTCTTCTTCTTCTGCTTTATCTGCTTCTTCTTCAAGGTTCGGTTCTTCCTTAACCCCTCTCATGCTGTTGAGTTTTTTGGCTTTACACACGTGCCCAGGAAAATACCTTTCTTGACACCGGTAGCACTTGCTATAGTCTCGCGTGGGCTATGAGGACCTGGTTGACACGGTTGGCCCTCCTTTGGTCACGGTGGGCTTGGCAATAGAGCCGGATGAGGCTTGGGGCTGCTGCGCTTGGCTTAACGTGGCTGTTTTGGTCACTGTCTCATCCCTGCGATTTTGGACAGACCGTGGGGCTGGCTGCGTGGCCCTTCTTAATGCTTCCACTGCGATCTCTTGAAGTTTAGCCTGCTCAAAGGCCATGCTTAAGTTTGTTGGCTTCCCTGCTTTAACCGAAGCTCTTAGGGCTGGCTTAAGTCCACTAATGAAGCTTAAGATGAAGTAGGCTTCACTTAGTGTTGGGTGGTACATTATCATCCAACTCCTTAATTCTTCAAAGTGGATGACATAGTCTTCAACCGTTCCTTTTTGTGCCATTTTGCTAAATTCTTCCACCACATCATTAAGTGAGCGGTCTCCGAATCTTTTGCAAAACTCGTCCAAAAAGACATGTGTGGATGCTTTAGCTCAAGGGCGTGGAACCACACGTCACCATAATCGTGAAGGTGGCTTGAGGCATACTGCACCCATTCCTCGGTCGCGACTTGGTACCACTGAAAATACTTGCGACATTTTCGGATCCAAACCCTAGGATTAGTTCCTTCGAATTTTGGTAGCTTGATCTTTGGGTTGTGGCGTTTTGTCCATGAACGGTTGCCACCATTGCTGCGGCTTTTCCCTTCTTCAAGAACTTGGTTCTGACCCCTGATTTCTTGGGGTTCTCATGGTGGTGGGGGTGGTGGAGTCATCATCCCTTGACCACCAAGCCTGGCATAGGTTCCCGAGCCCCCGGCTTCATGGTGCGGAGTAGGGTCCGGCATGGTTTCGGCCATCACCTCAGGTTGCTTCCCTTGGCCTGTCACCAACCGCCTTACGTCAGCGGCTATAGTGTCCACGGTAAGCATGAGCTTGTCAACTCTCATTTTGTTTGCCATGATGGTGGTTCAGAAGTCTTCATGGATTCGGTTGTAGTTCTCATGGGTTCGGTTTTACTCTTCACGGTCCTTGGCTTTGTCTTGTTGCCAAGTGCGAGCCAAATCATCAAGGCGCTTCTCTATGGCTGCGACCCTTTCTTGGGTTCCGTTGGCGTCTTCGGATGAAGACATTGTCAACGCAGCTCGGTAACTTCGAGTTATGGCCAGTTTCAATTCGATTGGTATTCAAGGCAGCGGAATTATTATTATTATTATTATTATTATTTTTACGGTAATGGGAGGGATGAAAATGAAAGAGTTGATAAAAACTATCCTTTGATCGAAGATAGCTCTGATACCACTTTGTCACAAACCCGCAAGTCAGTGACGAGATATTCACGAACCTAGGCTTGTGATGGTGAAATAGTGGTTAGATGAGAGGAGAAATATACTTAGAATATGGAATGAGAAAGAAATTAGAGTATGAGTTGAGAAAAGAAGTGAAATATTAAGATGAGAAGAGAAGAATTTTTAAGATAAGAAAGATAGAATTTCATTCATATATTTTTTTGGATGATTACAACTTAGAGCTTACACACACACATATATATATATAGCAACTAATACAAAAAAAATACATGAACCCAAATAAATGCAAAAGCACTTCCCCAAGCCGTGCTCCTTGTGGACGAAGCAAAGAGGAAAAATTGGAGGGAAAACCTTTCATCTACCCTTTGAAATATCTTAAGTAATTGGTTTTAGAATACTCTAATATTGGACTAAGGGAACCGGATGCCAAATGGGCCAGAAGCAAACGGGCTGGCTGGAAAATGGGCCAGGACATGCGGACTGGTTGGGCCTCGACAGCGACCTGGGCTGGGACCTAGGACAAGGCCATGACACGGGCCACGAGAAGGCTAGGACATCCCAAGGGCCCTTAACAAAATAACTTAGATATATTTCCTAAGTCTTGATTAATTATAGTTAATTATTAATAGGCTTCTAGATGTCATGACAAAGTCACGGACCAACGGTCGTGACAAAAACTTATTAGTTTCCGACAAAATTTCACATAAATGATTAATCTTCGTGGTACCAAAATCATAAACTCGCACCAAAACTAGAATGTCGTTATAGATATACATACACAGATTATTTATATAAAATAACTCATTTGAAAGTGATTTGTAAGTTAACTATTTTTATATGTTAAAGAATCACCGGTTATACTCCAAATATGTTTTAGATAAACTTTTTTGTCAAGACGTATTAAAAAGAAAATAAAAGTACCAAACTGACCTCCATAATGTCAGCAACATGATACAGACAAAAAACAGATCAGACCCTCAAACACAACAAATAGTCTGATTTATATTGATAACTCTCCGAAAAAGGAGGTAGAAGAAGATAGAAAGGGGGGAGAATTAGAGAGAAATTTGAGGGAGAGAGAGGTTTGTGTTTCGGGAAAAAATGGATTAGGTAGCTTAAGCTGAGAGCCAGACCTAATTGCCCCAAGTTGGTTCTTTTAAGGAGAGCCAAACTCAAGCTCTTGATGAGAAAGGAAAAACGGGACCAACCCTACTCAACCTCGATCCCTAAAGGGAAATCCCCCCCCCCCCCCCCCCCCCCCCCCCCCCCCCCCCCCCGCGTTTTCCTTGTCCTGAGGAGAGAGACGTCCCCTTTTTAAAGGAGAATCGAGGGGGAGAGAGAGAGAGTGTGAGGGAACTCGTCTTGAATTAAGGGAAGGAAGTTAGTATTTATAGAAAAGGGAAGAGCTAGCGGTCAGAGTGGGTTGGCGGTAGTTGGTGTTGGGGTGGGTTGGCGGTAGTGGGTGTCGGAGTGGGTTGGCCTTCAACGGGGAGCGTGGTGGTTGGCGGTAAGAGGAAGGGGCTTGGCGGAGGAGAGTGGAGAAGAGGAAGGAGAGAGAAAAGGAAAAAGAAGGGAGGTGGGCGGTTGTCGGTGTGAGAGAAAAAAGGAAAAGCGGGGTGCGGGTTCATTTTGTCTTTTTGTGGCCTTTTATCTAATTTAAGTTTATTATTTCATTATCAAATTTTAATGCCGATTTAGTTATTTTTATCCTTAATAGTTAGCCCCTCACTCCATGGCGAACTGATCAAGTTCGGGCATAGAGCGTAAACTTCATGCCCTATAGTCTAAAGGTTAAATGGGTTGGGACAAAATCAATTTAAATGTGTACCTCGTCCGCTTGGCAGTTACTTTTAACTTGAGTGTGTTTTGTGTCGATATTTGATGGCTGCTTGGATTTTTCATGCTAGTCTAAAGCTTTGATTATTCCCTAGATTGGCGTGTGAATAGCCTTGGTGAAAATGCAGATTACTCTTGCGAGCTTGCATATATGGTTGAAGTTGGCGCCGTTATCCCAAAAATTGGGTAATGCTTAACGATGTTGGTGTGATGTATGGGAGCCGTAACTTTGTGGCCTCTTATGAGTTTTGTTGCTTGTTCTTAGACTTTATCTTTTGACATTATGGATATGTAAAGCATTAGCTTCTGGCCTTTAGCAATAGGCTAAGTATTAGAGAATGTTGGACAATTGCAGTTAGTGTCCGCCAATATATATACCGTTGATGGAGGGCTTCCAATGAGCATTTTTACAGTGAGCGGATATTAGGCGTTATGGTTTTGTTGGGCAAAGGGGTGAGGCTCACCTCTTTTTGAGCGATGGAATTGCTCTTTTAGTCTTTATTCGTAGTTCTGGGTTTTTGATGCGAGTGTTTGCACTTGCTAAGTGTACACGGTGCCAACAATGTATTATGATCTTGGCATGATGTGGTATTATGAATCCGCCAAGCTTGGTTGTTGGCTGAGTTACGGATTAGGCTAGTTTTGCAATTTTCAACTTGTGGTTTTTGACCCTTTACATTGTTAAGTTATGATGCCCAACGCCCAGCCCTAATCCCCCAGCTGTGGGTTGTGTTTTGTGGAGAACAACTTCTTGCTTCCAATTCTACTTGGAGCAAATCATAATCATTAGCCCTGGTGTTAGATGGGACACAAACAACCGCGAACTCCGGATGTTAGTGGGAGTTTACCGCCAGCCCCCTGTGTTAGATGGGGCACATACAACTGCAGACTCTCGATGTTAGTGGGAGTTTACCGCCAGTCCTCACTGTTAGATGGGGCACTGTACGCCTGCCTGAGAAGGACTTATGGCTCAAGTGTGCATCTTACCTGATTGAGGAGGGCCTATGATTCAACTAAATATTGTCGACCTGAGAAGGGCTTACAGCGTAAATGGACTTCACCTACCATAAAGGGCTTATGGCTACGTCTAAGTATTGCTTGCTTGAGAAGGGCTTATAGTGTAAATGTGTCTCACCTGCTCGAAAAGGGCTTATGGCTTGACTAAATATTGCCAGCCTGAGAAGGGCTTACAGCATAAATGGACTTCACCTGCCATAAAGGGCTTATGGCTACATCTGAGTATTGCTTGCCTGAGAAGGGCTTACAGCATAAATGTGTCTCACCAGCCTGAGAAGGGCTTATGGTTTGAGTAAATATTGCTAGCCTTAGAAGGGCTTATGGCTCCCCTATCTTCGAGCTCCCAATATTACTTGTGGCAAATCATAATTGCCTGCCTCGGAGTTAGATGGGGCACAAATAACCACGGGCTTCCAATGTTAGTGGGAGTCTACCGCGCTCAAATAACTCCATGCTTCCAATATTACTTGAAGCCAATTATAATAGCTTGCCCCAGTGTGAGATGAGGCACAACAACAGTGGGCTCCTGATGTTAGTGGGAGTTTACCGCGCCTGAATAGCTCCATTCTCCCAATATTACTTGGAGAGAATTACAACCGCCTGCACCAGTGTGAGATGAGGCACAACAACCGTGGGCTTCCCATGTTAGTGGGAGTTTACCGTGCCCTAATAACTCCATGCTCCCAATATTACTTGGAGCGAATAACAATTGCCTACCCCGGTGTTAGATGGGGCACAAAATGCCTATCTGAGAAGGACTTATGGCTCAAGTGTGTCTTACCTGCCTGAGAAGGGCTAACGGCTCGACTAAGTGCTGCCAGCCTGAGAAGGGCTTACGGCTCCCGTATCTTCAAGCTTTCAATATTACTTGGAGCGAATTACCTCCATTAACCGCGGGCTCCCGATGTCAGTGGGAGTTTACCGCAAACAACAGTTCCAGCCCGTAGCCCCCAGTTTAGGGCTGAGTTAACATAGATCACACGAGAAACGTCAAGTCCCCAGCCCTTGGCCAGGGGCTGGGTTGAACATAGCGTGTATGGGTAAACCCGCCTGCCTGAGAAGGGCTTATGGTTCATCTTACCTGCCTGAGAAGGGCTTATGGCTCGATTGAACATTGCCGACTCAAATGTGGTGGTACTGGGGTACATTTGTTACAACGGGCTTGTTTATGACTCTAGGTCTATGGGCCGAGGCCACAAGTTCCAGCATATGCGTGGATGTGATTGTTGAGTAGCTTCTTTTGCTCAAGTGGCTGCTATTTCACTCAACATAGGAATTTGCTTGGGCTAATGCTAACCATATACCTGAAATCCTGCAATCTTTTCAACTAGATAAAAAATTGTTAAGAATGTATATGGAATGGCCGCTCCAGATATCCACCTATAATCTTCATCTAACAAGACAAAGGTTTATAGTGAGACTTGCACCAAGGATATGTTAAGTTTTATTTTATTTTTTCTGTTTGCTATTTAAATCATTTATTTCAACAGGGTGTTGCCTCATAGGTCATAGGTTAATAGCTACACTTGTGAGTTCGGTCATATGTGCAAAAATGTGCTAAAACTTGTCTAAACACTGTTAAACTTAGTCACATCTAAGTTTGTTGAAATGGTTAACCTTGAAGGCGCTAGTTTAATGCCGGTCAGTCAGGTCAGGCTCGGTTTAGTTAGGGTCAAATCAGGGTAGTCTGGCCGAACACGATCGAATCTGGTCGGTTCGGTCAAATCCAATCAATTAATCTTTTCATATTATGCATACAGGAATTTTGAAATTAAAATCAGGACTCTCAAAAACCTGATATGTTTCCTCAAATCCCCTAACCAAGATATAAATCTTTAAATATACCTTGATTTGTCTTACACCGCAATTTAGCTCAATTTCTTTATGAGTTCACCATTATCTCAAAGTAGTTGAATGTCGCATACCATTGACCACTTTTAATTTGTTCTGAATAATTTCGATACTAATGAATATAAGATGTGGTGTGCAACTTACCATAGTCAAGTTATAAAAGAATTTTAGTTCAAATAGATGGCAAGATTATGATCTTTACTTAACCCATTTTTAAGATTGCTGATTTAACTTATAATCCAATGTAGGTTTTTTTAAGACTAATTTAAGTAGAAAATTTTGAGCAGCACGTTTTAACTTTGTGAGATGAAAAAATAAAGTTAATTATACAAAATGGGGTATAATATACACACGAGGAAAAACATTAATATTTAATAATGTAAGTAAAACCTAATAAATATAGTACTCTCATGGGCAGCAAAAATCTTTAAGGTTTAACTTAGATGAGTTTGTGTTTATAGGTTTCTGATACAGCTAATATAGGAATTAATGAACAATAAATAGTTAGTTGTGTAAGTAACTTAAAGGATTGTGTAAATAATATATTAAGGATTGTTAAGAAAGTTAATCAAACAACAAATACACTCTCTCTAGCTCCCTCTCATCTTTCCCTGCTCTCTGTAAACTCCTCCTTTCTTCTTCTTCTTCTTCTTCTTCTTCTTCTTCCTTTTTTTAAACTAATTTTACTATGAAATTTAGAACTAAAATTTTCTACAAATTTACTTGAAACTTCAGATATGAAGTCCTATTTTAAACGCATTAGAGAGCAAATAGAAAGAGAAAAGTCGAAACCAAAGACTTATCTGATGTTTAAACCGAAGCTGAAGAACGGCTATCATGCTGTGACATTCGCCAGGCTCGGTCCCGTGTCTCTCATTTCCTTTCCCATAGACGGCACCAATTGTTTCGAAAAAAATGGAGCAGGTAGCTTAAGCTGGAAGCCAGACCCAATTGCTCCAAGTTGGCTCTTTCAAGGAGAGCCAAACTCGAGTTCTTGATGAGAAAGGAAAAACGGGACCAAGCCTATGTTGATGTATTTTCAAAATAATGCTATAAGAATTGTGAATAAAGTGTTTAAAGTTGGTCCCAAAGTTTGTTCGATGTGTTTTGATGTGTGTTAGGATGTGTTCGACACACATTCTTACAGAACAGGGCTGCAGAGGTGTGTGTTGACACACACGGCCCATGCGTTGACACACAGATCAACAGAACCATCTCTGTAGAACTGTGTGTCGATACATAGGTACAGTTTTCACCGGATTTTCGCACGTTAGCTACAGGCCTTTCGCGCCTTTTCTTTGAGGCATAATTTGGGATGTCTTCTTTCACAAAGTCTTATGTATATATTCCCCTCATGTCTTTGATAATGAAGATGAATCAATTGATTTGAAAGAACTTGTTTATTGCTCTTGAAAAACGTCATTCTCATACATCTCTCCTTATCTCCCTTTACATACGCTCACTCTATTGACATTAGGTTATCGTTGTATCCCCGAGACTATTTCATACGCTGAAATAAGTCTTAAGAAAAGCGACATCATGCCTCGAAACCTGTAGATCGTTTGGATACCCGTTACTTGCGAATTACAAGTGTTTGATCCAACAATATTTGGTTACCCGGTCCCGATACTTTTGAGAGTTTACACCAACAATCTTAAGACTTAGTTCATTAATTGAAATGGCGTTTTCACTTTCTGTGATTTGATGTCGAACCATGTGAGATTGGAGAAAATGATGAATGGAGAGAATTGATATGACTTCTTGGATCTATCCTTGTATGAATGACTATGGACCAAGGTATGTCATTTAATTTTTAAAATCATGAAATCGTGATGCACTGAGATGAATGAGAATTTGGGTTTGTGCTTTATTCATGAGGCACGTGGTTAATTTGCATATGGTTTGATAACATAATTCAAGAATTCATGATAGTGGTCAAGTTGGGCATGTATAAGGATAATAGAAAAATGCCTTTATGCTTTTTGATTTGCATCCAATTAATGGAATCAAGTTGTGTGAAATTTTGTACATTTGATTCAGGATAAAATCATGAAGTTCTATAATGCCTAAGAAGGAGTGGTTGATGCATTGTTGTTTATGCATGAAAGTATATTTACTTGTGGGGTTAAAATTCTAAAGATAAGAACTCCTAATTTTTAGTTTAGGCATTGTTTTGATATGTTATTGAAAGGTGAATAAAATCCAAGATCTGAAAAGCAAACCCTTAAGACTGAGGAAAACAAGGTATAGCCTGACCTGAGAAACGAAACGGCCCATATCGGCCTGGTCCCTCCGCTCCACCACAAACCTCTATTTGAAATCTAGACTCACAATTTGAAACACAACCCAACAGTTATATATCATGAATGTTGATCAATGATGAGTAAACATGTGCAATCAAAATCAAATCAAGAAATCATGATAATTTTTAATTCAGGCACTATTTTGTTGTGGCTTGCATCATGAATTTAACAACAAAGTAAACTGGAATTAAATGGATAATAAATTAAATTATGAAGACATACTCAATATAAATTAGTATGCATGTTTTGAGCATTAAAATAAAGCATTCTTTTGGGTGGTTGTTGAAACCATACGTCAAGGCGATGCTAAAAAGGGAAATCCTTGTTTAGTGTGGTTGTTGAAACCGGGCGCCGTAACGATGCTAAAACTAGTAATAATAAATAAGTGAATGAAATATGTTGATAATGATACTTGTATTACGAATTGAAAAAAACAATAGAGTTTTTCATGAAATATGAAAATGCATACATAGTTTGGAACAAATAATAAATTGTGCATTGTGTATAGTAAATACATTGTTGTATGAATTTGTAATCTGAACAACAATCAGATTGAGGTTAAATGCACATACGTTAATAACTATGTGGTATAATCCCATAATAAATATGGGTATATTGGTTCATTCTTCTTTTGATGGTAATTGAGTCAATCTCATGTACGTATTGTTCATTGACGGAATTGATGTTATGGCATAATGGAATGAACAATAGTGGGGTTGGAGAGTCGTGAAAGAAGTTTGAGTATAATCATGCATAAATGTTGATAGAGGCATACTAATGATGCATATTAGTTAATATAACTAATACATGCATGTCCATAGATATAAAAATATAAGCATGGAAATTAATATTGTTGTACGATGAATGCTCATATGCATGTTAATAAGATTTTGGATGCATTATTTCATCATTGAAAATGATGCATGTAACCATGTATGTTGATGTGAATTTGAATGTATTAGTGGATCATGAAATATGATATAATATTACATGTGTTGATCCCTAATGCGACTGATATAAAGATATTCAAATTGAAATTCATGATAATAAACTGTGAAAGAAAGTGTATTAATGCACTTGGAAATGATGACTTATAATTTCATAACTGACCACATGTTTTCGGTGGGTCTTCCAATATTATTGGATGTAGTGCTTCAATAGAAGCCGGCGTGCATGTGGAAAATTTATCATCATGATTAATGTGGTTAAAGAAAGCTTACTTGCATGTTAAGGGCGTATGTATATAATGATTGAGTATTCGGTTAAAATGATGGGCATTCATGCGATGAGTTTTTAAGTACTCAAATTGAGTTTTAGATTCATGCAATTACTGCATGGTAAATAAGATTATTATGTGATGATATGCTCACTTGTTAAGATGTCGTTAGTTATCAACATGACAAATTTAAGGAGTATGAAAATACGATTTATGATGACTCTTTTGTTGCCCATAAGGTTTTATGCATATAAATGGCATGTGTAGTCTTTTGACTGATTTATGGGTGGAGTGAACATCTTAAGATATATATATATATACACGAGTACATAAAAAGTGACTTCGAGTCTTTCGTTGGCCTTGAATGATGCATTCTGATAATGTGAATTAAAGTATATTATAAGGAAGATTATGTTTGAGGGTGTATCCCTGGAAAGACTCTAGAACTCTGAAAGAGTAAAAAAATATGAAAAGAGAAGTGTTAACGATCGGACTTGTAAATTTCTAGAGGAATGAACTAGAAATGGAATGAATGTCAAAGTTCAATATTGTTGTGTCAAAGATTGTGATACTATGAAAAGATTATGTAGTCTAACGATGTTGCCTTTTGAAAGATGTAGTTGATGAATTCGAATAATGCATGTGGCATGTTTAATAAATCGGGGAATTTGTTGTTTGTATGTTGACTACATGTTGAAATTTTGTGTGAAAATTTAGAACCAAATGTAAGCGTTCCAATGGGATAATTGGACCTTGAAAAGGTTAGATGTAGTCTTTATTGTTGGATAGCCGAGTGTGTATAACTAGCTATGTGAGTAAATGTTACTAACATAAAGTACATAAGGTACCAAAATAACCATGAGTTGTGGTGCTAATGTTAATGAGTATATAGATGAGTACTGGGATGTCAGTTGTATATCCGATAAGGAGGACTACGCTTCTAAAAGCTAGTAAATGCTATAAGCGGTGGGGTTGTTGTTCCTTGAGTTTTAAGAAACTAACACGCGTTATAAAATTTCACTGTGATTATAGAGTTTAATGCTCTAGTTTCTTGTAAAGAAACATAATGATTAAAGGATGTGTTTGAGACTCCTTTGTGGCACAAGCCAATATAGACTCTTTCTGTCCATTGTGATAGTGAGATGTGTTTTTCAATATATAAGAGCGAGGTGTGTCGCTAAAAGTCCGGACACCACAGTGTCAAATATTGCTAAGTGAAATAACTCATGAAAGATTGAGTGATCATTGTGGACTTTGAAAATATAAGTATGAAACTAGCGGATTTCTTATTTGAGAACATTGCTAGAGACTTGATAATTAAACGGATTGTGTGAAACCTGTCATTTTTAGTCACCCATGATTGGCCCTCAACTCGACGCCTAGTCAGATGTTGGGTCTCGGGTTCAATGAGTGAGTTTTATCATCAGTGTGACAGCAAGTACAAAAGAATTTCTCCATCCCGTGTGTTTGGTGCTTGGTTACCTGCGTTAGAGATTTAAAGGATGAGCATATGCTTTTAATGGACTCTGTTCTTAATAATATTGTAACTACATGTCGCATAGCAAGACATGATCAGTAAGAGTCCACCTTAGTGAGTGTGAAGTTTGGCCGCTTCAAGGTGTGATTTTTGATAAAGAGTTTGGCCCTGAAACACTCGCGAAGGGTATAGGACACAAGGCTTCATATGTGTCGATTTGGGGAAGTGTAGGGTATGTACGGGGAGTAGATTGCCTAGTGCGGGGTGATGTATTCAGTTAGTCAAATGGGTTGAATGATTCAAAGCATAGTCTACCATTTTTGATCCGATTAATTGTAAACATGCCATCACTAGCTGAGGGTTCAATCGAAAGACACCCTCAATGATGCGGGATATGGCCTCCTTTAACTTAGAGATATTGTTTGTGAGAATGATTGTATTTTAAAAATAGTGGGAAAATGTTGATATATTTTCAAAATAATGCTATAAGAATTGTGAATAAAGTGTTTAAAGTTGGTCCAGAAGTTTGTTCAATGCGTTTTGACGTGTGTTGGAATGTGTGTCGACACACCAGCCCCGTGTATCGACACACATTCTTACAGAACAGGGCAGCAGAGGTGTGTATCGACACACACATCCCGTGTGTCGACACACAGATCCACAGAACCATCTCTGCAGAACTATGTGTCGACACACAGGTGAAGTTTTCACCAGATTTTCGGGCATTAACTACCGGCCTTTAGCGCCTTTTCTTTGAGGCATAATTTGGGACGTCTTCTTTCACAAAGTCTTATATATATTTTCCCCTAATGTCTTTGATAATGAAGATGAATCAATTGATTTGAAAGAACTTCTTCATTGTTCTCAAAAAACGTCATTCTCATACATCTCTCCTTATCTTCCTTTACATACGCTCACTGTATTGACATTAGGTTATCGTTATATCCCCGAGACTATTTCATATGCTGAAATAAGTCTTAGAGAAAGTGACATCACACCTCAAAACCTGTAGATCGTTTGGATACCTGTTA
Organism: Simmondsia chinensis; assembly: GCA_018398585.1. Lineage (NCBI taxonomy): Eukaryota > Viridiplantae > Streptophyta > Magnoliopsida > Caryophyllales > Simmondsiaceae > Simmondsia > Simmondsia chinensis. Next base: position 34,825,802 of record JAGTTD010000008.1, on the reverse strand, counting down.
CTTGCAAATTGCAAGTATTTGATGCAACAATGTTTGGTTACTTGATTCCCGGTACTTTTGGGAGTTTACCCCAACAGCCTCGTGTAATTTAGGTTGAGTAGGGAAGCCCGATCCCTAAAGGGAGATCCTTCCTCTTGTCCCCCGTTTTCCTTGTCCTGAGGAGAGAGACATCCCCTTTTAAAGGAGAATCGAGGGGGAGAGAGAGAGTGAGGGAGCTTGTCTTGAATGAAGGGAAGGAAGTTGGTATTTATAGAAAAGGGAAGAGCTAGTAGTCAGAGTGGGTTGGCCGTAGTGGGTGTCGGAGTGGGTTGGCGGTCAACGGGGAGCGTGACGGTTGGCGGTGAGAGGAAGGTGCTTGGCGGCAGAGAGTAGAGAAGAGAGAGGATAGAGAAAAGAAAAAAGAAGGGGAGGTAGGGGGATTGTCGGCGTGAGAGAAAAAGGGAAAAAGCAGGGTGGAAGTTCATTTCGTCTTTTTGTGGTCTTTTATCTAATTTAAGTTTATTATTTCATTATTCAATTTTAATGTCGATTTACTTATTTTTATCCTTAACAATTTGTTAACTCATCATAAATCATGCCTCTTCTTCTCCTTCAAACCCTCTATATATAAAGGTAGGAAAGGGGTATTATTTTAATTAAGAATATATAGCCTATATTTATTTATACCTAAATTATCCATCTCTTAACTATTATATTTTATACTGTATCACAATACCAAATCGGTGACCGACCACTAGAAGCACCATGCTGGCGTCAACTGACCCCGTTGTCGCAAACTCTGTCCTCAACACTGGTCGCGACCCACCTCCAAAACCCTAGTGTTGCAGCCTGCCGCCCCCACTATAATGCGGGCCAATAAAGGCACGTGTACAGCTCGTGCTCCGATGGCTTCACTAACTGACTTTGGGCCAGGTCATGGTGGACCCATAGGGTACTGGGCCTTAGTGTTGGGCCGGGTATTCAATTGTTTTGGGCTGAGTCAGTCTTGCATTTCAATTAATTGAGAAGTCCGAGTATATTCCCGTTAAGTGCTGTACTTCGCGGCTTATTTATATTTTAGTATTTGATGATTTCGGAAATAATAAAACTAATTATGTTCTTTTTAATTTAATAATTAAGATTTCTAAATAAAATGACCCCTTTCCGCCTTGATGATGTCATTTTCTTTGACAGAGCTGACGTGACAACTTTTTTTCAACAACAGCAACAACAAATCCAGTGCCTCCAAGGGCTTCCGCCTAAGCAGGGTCTGGGGGGTAGATGTACGCAGCCTTCCCCCTTTAGGGGGCTATCCTGAAGAGAGGCTGTTTCTGAGGACCTCCAACCTGAGAAGCAGGTCCACCGCAATGAGCATGGGACCTGGCAGCAGGAGAGTTACAAATGAGTAGGGCAAACACACGGCGAGCAAAACAACTACATAAAGCAAGCCACATCAGCAGAGATCAAAGATAAGATGGAGATAAGGATAAAGCTAAAGATAAAGATGAAGATAGGATAAAGATACGTAGGCAAGTGGCAACTCATGAAGCAAGTATACCACCTACGTGAGCCAAAAGGATGACAAGGCCTAGCATTAGTAAGCTCGACTACCCAACTCGAACGGGAGCCTCTATTACCCCTATGCTAGCCCTCCATTGGGCCCTATCTACGACCATCTCCTCGCGAAGGTTTAGATGGGTGAGGTCTTGTCGGATCGTTTCCATCCATCTCTTCTTTGGCCTGCCTCTTCCTCTTCTGCTTAGTGTAGTAAGGGGCTGTTCGCATCTCCTTACTGAAAAGTTGTCCGGTCTTTTTTTTATTACTGCTATAGTAAAATGACAAAAGTATTATTCAATATCCTTATTCTTACTTTATAAATACAAAATTCGAGATTATTGAGAAAAAGAAACCAATGTAGAAACCTATAATCGAGATTATTTCGCTGATTTATCCAAAAAGGGCATCTTCCGGCAAGTATTTGATTGAATCCAAATACTATTAGCATTAGCATATTATGATAATTTCTAAAAAATAAAGTCATAAATACAAAAGTATTAGTAATAAGACAATTATCTTTTGAACGAATGAGTATAAATTTTAATATAACAATTAAAAAGGACTCAAAAAATTACAGAATGGTGCAAACAGGACCACGATCTTCAATGGGCAAGTTGTATATGTAATACTTAGGAGGGTAACGGCAATTGGGATGGCAACGTGGTGGTAGCGGCGGATTCGGATTCGTGGGAGGTTTCGGCTCTTTTGGTTTTGGATTCTTGACCTCCTCAACGCTCACTAGATTTGCATAACCAACCTTTTTCCTTAATGTGTTACACAAGCCTGCTGAATCGACCTCATTTCCCACAACGGCTATCTGGTCCTTGTCTTTCCTTTGGAATGCTGCTGATATCACACCTATATGCTAAGACCGGTGAAATTTGAGCTTTATAACATAAAAAGAAAATTGCAGTTTAACGGTCTCACTCAGTGATATTATTTTTACTCGTAACTTTCAAAATGAATTTTCAAACCTAAAACTTTAGCAATACTTAATATTTTGTGCCAACAACTGATAAGTTTTCTGATTAGGATGTGTAGAAGATAACTTTGACCTCATATGAAACAGAAGCCTTGCTTATAAAAGAATTAAACATTGTGTTTTAGTGTAACATCATATAAGATAAAAGTCAAAATAGAAAATAAAACAAAATCAAATAGAAAACGCACTAAAAACAAACATAATTAAAAACAGTGTAAATTATAGAAAACTTTCTTATTTTTTGCTTCAAAAATAGAAAACCTTTCTCACAAATAAAAACACTCACAAACCCCTCTCACTTTTAAAAATTTATCACTTAACCTCCATGTAACTTTTTTTTTGACCATTTTACCCTTCAAAAGTACAACAACAACAACATTCCAAGTGCCACAAGGGCTCCCGCTCATGTAGGATCGGGGGGGGGGGGGGGGTATGATGTATGCAGTCTTACCCCATCAGGGTGAGACCCTAGCGAGAGGCTGTTTCTAAGGACCCCCAACCTGATAGTTAAAAGTGAGGGGGTTAAATGTTTAATTTTGCCCCTCGAAAGTGAGAGGGTTAAACATTTAATTTTATTTTTAGAAAGGAATTTTATATTATTGGACAAAAATTAGAAAAATTCTATGTTTTTCGCAAAAGACTTAAGGGAATTTTCTACATTTATAAAAATATAATTACTTTAATTAATTATAGTAATAATATTATAAGTTTAGAAGATAAAAAATATTTTTAAAATTTTTATAAAAAATATTATAAGATAAAGTATAATATTTTTTTGATATTATAATGTAACTACTATATAATTAATTAAAATAATAATTTTTGTAAATATAGAAGACCCCTTTTTTTCTTAAAATATAAAAAAAATCCTTATTTTTCCTCAAAACATAAAATTCCTACCTAAAATAAAATAAAATACTTAATTATTTTATTTTAAAGGGTAAAATTGTCACAAAAAAAAAAATTGTTGTTTGGAGGTGAGTGGTTTTTCTATTATTGAATCAAAAATTGAGGGGGGTTTCTGTAATTTACCCTTAAAAAAAACTAACTATATAGTCATTAGAGGGTCAAAAATTTTTTAAAAAAAGAAAAACATTTCAAAAATAATTGTTGGAAGCACAAAAATAGTAAAACACAACATTTTAGCTAACCTAATATTTTGGCTCAAGAACAACCAAAACGTTGCATTTTGACTATTTTTAAATTAAAAAACTGTGGGGCTTGATTCCCCGAGCCCCAAATTTGGGAAGGAGCCCCATTTTTCCACGGTTCCCCAAAATTAGAAGATGATTGAGAGCCGCCTTAGAACTCATTTTCTTTATAAATTAAATAATTATTTTATGTAAACATAGTAATCATTTAGGATTAATTAAAATAACAAGTAGTTTGTTAAAACTAATTAAAATAAGCAAAAGTCAAAAATATCAAATGGGGTAAGAAGTCAAGGAAATTTAGGCCCGTCCACAACACAAAATAGAGGCGATTGCGTATTTTAACCTTTCATCGGTTGTATTATTGAGTTACCTGATTCTTTTCTCATTTAAAATTCAAACTCAATTTTGATCTTATTTATATAACAAAATATTAACCAAATCTCACATATATCTCTCCCTCTTTTATTTTTCATTTTTTATTTTTATTTTTGTGGAAATAACACCCAACAAATAACAACAACAATAACAGTGCCAGTGCCTCGCGGCTCCCGCAATAAGCGGGGTCTGGGAGGGGTGGATGTACGCAAGCTTACCCCTTCCGAGTGGAAAGGAGGCTATTTCCGAGGACCCCCAACATGAAGTGTGTGTAAACCTGTAAGTATAGAAATCAATTTATCAACACTCAACAAATAACGCACTAATTAAATGATTTGGCCAAATACTAAATCGCTTCATTGAAGGAACACTTTTGCAAAAAGTAAATTTTAAAAAATTAACTTTGAAAATAAGCAGAAATAAAACAAAATAAAATAAGATAAATGATTTTTTTTATAACTAAAACTCACCTAAATTATTTTTCTATTTTAAAAAATAACCTAGATTTTCTTATTACACCAAAATTTTCTAATTTTTTTTTTATTGTTATACCTTAATGTTAATGCTATTAAAAATTATTAGTTTTTGCTTAAGTAAATTTTGAAAAAAGATAAAATATTTTTAAAAAATATAATTAAAATTCAAAATATTTAAAAAAATATTTTAAATATCTAAAAAATTAGTAAATATTTTTAAAATGATTTTTATATTTTAAAAAATATTTGTTTAAATGTCATGTCAAAAAAAACTAAAGAACAATCTATGTAATTTTTTAAACTGTGCTTTAAATTAAGTGATTTTTAGTTAAAAAGAAACGGTAAATAAAATAGTATGTTTACCACATGCAGATGTCGCGATCTTCAGAGCCTTCTTCCTGCGTTTTCCGCAGTTCATTTGCACTTCTATTACAATCTTTTGCTGCATTTTTTTACATAATCCAATTGAGTTTGCATCACAAAATTAATCGATATTATATATGTTGAGATATTTTTTACCTCAAAATTAATATATAAAAGAAGAAAAAAGAAAAAGAAAAAATCTGAAAAAAATCAAAAAAGAGAAAAATGAAAATGGAAAAGAAGAAAAAAAAAATGGGAAGTTGAATCTTCAAGTAATTGTTGGGAAGTTTACATCCACAAGTAAACTAATAGGTTATGTGTGGTTATAAATAAAGTGGTTGTGTTGGGTGAAAAATGTGGAAGAGTGTAGAGAAAAAGAGAGAGAGAAAAAGAAAAAAAAATGTAGAGATTGAGTTGGGTGTTGTAATGGGGTGCCCGGGGGGAGGGGGGGCACTCGGGTAGGGGAAGAGTGTGAAAATAATTGTTGAGTCTTTGTGTTTGTGAGATTTTGATGTTGAGCGGGTTTACTCGAACATGAAGAGAGTCATGTTCGAGTAGCATGTGAGATGTTGAGTGGGGGTTCATTCGAGTATGAAGAGAGTCATTCTCGGGTGCCCTATTTGAGAGTTGAGAGAGTTTTTGTAGCTTTCTCTGTCCAAAGCTACATTGATTCGAGGGCTGGTGGCTTGCCGTTCAAAGCTACGTTGTGGGAGGGCTGGTGGTTTGCCATGCAAAGCTACATTGAGGAGGGTTGGTGACTCGTCGTGCAACAGTTACACTTAGACAGGGTTGGTGACTTACCGTGCAATAGTCACATGTATTGAGATTGATTGTAATATGGGTTGGGGGTTATAATTAGAGATTGTAATCCTTAAATTTCACAATGGATTTAGTACCCCTTATTGGGTCCCATGGTTTTTCCCCTCTAGTTGAGAGTGAGTTTCCACGTAAAAATATCGTGTGTTATTTGGTTGTTTTTTGTTGATTTTTGTTGTAAAATTGGTCCCTATATGACTTAACTATGTCAAAAAAATTTAAGTCAAGAAATGTTTAAATATTATAGATCAAAGGGTGTAAATGTCAAGTGGCATAAGTTGTAAATTTTTGGTAAATATTATTTTTGTACCCAGCTGTTAAAATACATTTAAATAAGCAAAAGAGGTAAGATGTCATTGCTGCCCCTGCCCGTGTGCTATATTTACTTGCCCGTGCCACTACCCGCTGCCCAAAGCTTCTCGAGGAAGCTTCCCTGATTCAGTTATTAGTGGCTGCCACGCGTCAGCCATCCGGGACAACTATTTGTGTTTCTTGTGGGCTTTTATGGACCGTTGATCTGGTTCGTACGAACGGCCGAGATTGAACCTCGGAGCCTTGCCACGGATCGGAGTTCGGTTGCCTATATATACTGACCCTTTTTTAGGGTTTGCCGTACGCTCTTCATTTTCTCTCTGGTTTCTCTTCAGCCACCGCCTCTTTTCATTTGCTCTGCCGATCTTGAGGCGATCGAAGGCGATTGAGTATATCCGTGGGTGTTAAGGCTTGATTGTTCAAATCTTGGTAGTTTGGAGCATGTATGAAGCCTTGTAGGCTTCGGTTGTGAGCTTTTTCTACCCTTACTCTTTATTTTCGTTCTTCTTTAGGTTTCTGACTTAGAAGCCTTAAGGATCGGTTTGTATAAAGTTGTATATCGTTGAAGTCTGGTCTGTAATATTTGAACTCGACTTATAGTGGATAGACTTCCCTAGAAATAGGGAGCCGTGGAGTAGGTCCTTCTTTAAAGGCTGAACCACGTAAAATCTCGTTGTTATCGCTGTGTTCTTTGTGCATGTGTTCGGTGTTGGATGAATCTTGCTAAACTACAGTTACAGGTTTCTTGAACTAGATCTGAAGTGGTGAATGTTTGTTGTTATTGACGTTTTCTTAAGAACTAAAGTTAATAAGTTTAAACCCTAGGAATACGACCTGAAACTTAACAAGTGGTATCAGAGCATCAGGTTCTTTACCTTAAAAAAACAGTATGGCGTCTGCTAGGGTTGATATTGAAAGGTTTGACGGTAGGAATGATTTCAACCTATGGAAACTAAAAATGAAAGCAATCCTTATGGCACAAGGTGCTGGAGCTGCACTTTTGCCCGAAAAGGATCAACCAACTTATCTAACTGAAAAGGAGAAAGTAGAAATCGAACATAAAGCTTATGCTTCTTTATTACTTAGTCTTGATAACTCGGTACTTAATCAGATTCGCTCTGAAAAGACCGTAGCAGATATATGGGCTAAGTTAGAGGAAATCTACAAGTCTGAGTCATTGTCCAATAGGATACTGTGCATGGAATCCCTTTTCACCTTTAAGGTGAGTGAGACTAAACCTCTAGAGGACTCTATAGATGAGTTCCATAAAATCTGTCAAGATCTAGAAAACGTTAAAGTTACTGTTGCTGATGAATTGTTGGCTGTATTGTTTCTATGTGCCTTACCTAAATATCTTAGGTCCTTTAAAGACACACTAAGATATGGACGTGACACTGTAGCACTGAAAGACGTAACAAAGGCCCTAAGATCCAAGATCCTAGAACTTAGGAAGGAAGGGAAGTACCCACCAACCAGTAACAGTGGGGAAGGGCTGTCAGTCAGGGGTAGGACAAAGACTCGAGACAACCATAACAATCATAACAACCATAACAACTACAACAATAAAGATATGAGAATAAGTAAGAGTCGAAACAGATCTAGTTCAAGACCTAGAAGAGATTGTAGTAAAGTAAAATGTTATGAGTGTGGTAAACTAGGACACATTAAAAGATACTGTCCAGATTACCAAAGAAAATTTAACGGCACAACTGACAACACTGAATTTAATGACGGATATGACTCCGCTGAAGTATTAGTAGTATCCACAGACCAAACTACACATGAGTGGGTTCTAGACTCATGGTGTAGCTTCCATATGGCTTCAGATAGATCCTTCTTTACTGAATACCGGACTGTAGCTAGGGGAAAGGTGCTGTTGGGAAATAACCACGGATGCCAAGTAGTTGGAATAAGGTCAGTTAGGGTTAAAGGGTCAAATGGGATAGACTTTACCCTAAAGGGAGTTAGGCATGTGCCTGAACTTAGAAGGAACCTAATTTCTCTAGGACAATTAGACCAGGCTGGTATGACCTTAAAGGCACAACAAGGGGTAATGAAGGTCCTTAAGGGTTCCCTTGTAATGCTAAGAGGAGAGGTCAAGAACGGTCTATATGTGCTTAGAGGTGACATAGTTGCTGCTGGCTGCTCTATTGTAGAGAAAAATGACCTAACCAACCTTTGGCACAAAAGATTAGGACATGTATCAGAGAGGGGCCTGAATGAGCTGAACAAGAGAGGGCTGTTGGGGGGTGGTTATGTGTCTAAACCTGATTTTTGTGAGTCATGCATATTTGGAAAACATCATAAACTATCTTTTAAATTTGGAATCCATATAACTAAGTCACCGGTAGACTATATCCACTCTGACCTGTGGGGACTAGCAAGGGTACCCACTTTAGGTGGAGCATACTACTTCCTATCTATGGTAGATGATTTCTCTAGGAAGGTTTGGGTTTACCTACTTAAAACAAAGGATGAATGTTTTAGTGCCTTTGTTAGGTGGAAGAACCTTATAGAAAATCAAACAGGTAGGAAGATTAAGATACTTAGAACTGATAATGGACTTGAATATATAAACACTGAATTTGATAGTTTATGTGCTCAAAATGGTATTAAAAGACACAACACTGTTAGGAAAACTCCCCAACAAAACGGACTAGTTGAAAGAATGAACCGTACGCTCCTAGACAGGGTAAGATGCATGTTATTTGCATCAGGACTTGGTAAAAACTTTTGGGGGGAGGCTGTAGCTACTGCATGTTATCTAATTAATCGTACTCCCTCCTCTGCAATTGACTTTAAAACCCCTGAGAAAAAATGGACTGGAAAAACAAGCGACTATTCTATTTTAAAGGTTTTTGGATGTGCTGCGTATGCACATCAATCCGAAGGAAAACTTGAACCCAGGGCTGTAAAAGGTGTTTTTATAGGCTATCCGGATGGTGTAAAGGGGTATAGGGTGGGTGTTAGGGATGGAAACAGAACCAAAATCATAATTAGTAGGGATGCGACCTTTAATGAAGAGGAATTCCCTTACTTGGAGAAAACAACAGCCACTTCCTCCAACCCTAGGAAGTATGATCCTGAACTCTACGAGTTCGAGATCAGTCCACCAGAGCCTATATACTAGGAAAACCAGACCTTAAATCCTAAGGAAAAGGTGACCGACAGTGCTGAAGGGAGCACTGAACCTCAAGAAACAATTGAACAAACAGACCTATCAAACTACCAACTAGCTAGGGATAGGGAGAGGAGAGAAATTAGGGCACCAGTTAGGTTTGGCAGTGCGGATTGTATTGCATTTGCCCTAAATACTGCCCTAGAGTATGTAGAATCAGAACCTCTCACTTATACTCAGGCTATTAGTGGGGCTGCCTCTGAACAGTGGCTCAAAGCCATGACAGAGGAAATGGAGAGCCTCAAAAGGAACAAAACTTGGGTTTTGGTTCCTAAACCAATGGATAGGAAGTTGGTAGGTTCTAAGTGGATTTATAAGGTAAAAGAACCCGATACATCATCTGGACAGCCAAGGTTCAAGGCTAGACTAGTTGCAAAAGGTTTTTCACAAAAAGAAGGGGTAGACTATAATGAGATTTTTTCTCCCGTTGTAAAGCACACAACTATAAGAATACTTATAGCACTAACGGCTAAGTTTAGCCTATTTCTGGAACAAATGGATGTTACAACAGCTTTCCTTCATGGTGAGCTGGATGAGGAAATCTTTATGGCCCAACCTGAGGGCTTTATTGAACCAAACCATGAAAACCATGTTTGTCTACTTAAGAGGTCTTTATATGGCCTAAAACAATCCCCTAGACAATAGTAGAAACGTTTTGACCAATTTATAAGAAGTAGGGGCTTTAGTAGATCAATACATGACACTTGTTTTTATTATAAACATGCTGATACTGTTGATGCACTGTATTTGCTGATTTATGTGGATGATATGCTGCTAGCCAGTAAATCCATGAACCATATTAATGATTTGAAACTAACGCTTTGTACTGAGTTCGATATGAAAGATCTAGGGAAGGCCAAGAAGATACTTGGTATGGAAATTACCAGGGATCTAGCAGCTGAAACAGTGCACTTATCTCAACAAAGGTATTTGGAAAAGGTATTGGTTAGATTCAACATGTCTGAATGTAAACCTGTAAAATTGCCCTTAGCAAGTCAGTATAAGTATACAGTTCAACAGTGTCCCACGAATGAGATAGAAAGAAACAAATGGAAAGAGTCCCATATGCGAATGTTATAGGTTCCTTAATGTATGCTATGACTTGTACACGTCCAGACTTAGCTTTCCCTTTAAGTGTTTTGTCTAGGTTTATGAGTAACCCCGGAAAGGAACATTGGGATGGAGTTAAGTGGTTGTTAAGGTACATTAAACAAACCTATAAACTGGGACTTCCTTTTGGATGGACAAAAACCTACCTTAGATTGATAGGTTATACCAATTCTGACTTTGGGGGAGACGTAGATAAAAGGAGGTCCACTAGTGCTTACATTTACACTTTAAATGGTGGAGCCATTTGTTGAAAGTCTAAGTTGCAGCCTGTGACTGCGCTGTCAACCATTGAGGCTGAATTTGAGGCCCTCACAGAAGCCATAAAAGAGGTTATCTGGCTGAGAGGCTTACTGTCAGAAATAAACCTTGATAATGGGCCTCCCGTACTGTTTTCAGACAGTCAATCAGCCCTTGCATTGTGTAAAAACCCCGTGTTTCATGATAGGACTAAGCACTTAGCTATCAAGAGGAATTTTGTAAACGACATGCTTGAAAGGAACACTGTTGAGCTGCGAAAAATCTGTACTGCTGAAAATCCAGTGGATATGGGCACAAAAATTTTGACTTTGGACAAGTTACTTAAATGTATTAACTTGGTTCAAAGTAATTGGGATCATGGATGACGAACTCAATGTGTTTTGCTCCTATTACTAGGGAATGTTCAGTAGTTAACCCATAGAGGTACCAAGGTGGAGAATTATTGTAAAATTGGTCCCTATATGACTTAACTATGTCAAGAAAATTTAAGTCAAGAAATGTTCAAATATTATAGATCAAAGGGTGTAAATGTCAAGTGGCATAAGTTGTAAATTTTTGGTAAATGTTATTTTTGTACCCAGCTGTTAAAATACATTTAAATAAGCAAAAGAGGTAAGATGTCATTGCTGCCCCTACCCGTGTGCTATATTTACTTGCCCGTGCCACTACCCGCTGCCCAAAGCTTCTCGAGGAAGCTTCCCTGATTCAGTTATTAGTGGCTGCCATGTGTCAGCCATCCGGGACAACTATTTGTGTTTCTTGTGGGCTTTTATGGACCGTTGATCTGGTTCGTACGGCCGAGATTGAACCTTGGAGTCTTGCCACGGATCGGAGTTCGGTTGCCTATATATACTGACCCTTTTTTAGGGTTTGCCGTACGCTCTTCATTTTCTCTCTGATTTCTCTTCAGCCACCGCCTCTTTTCATTTGCTCTGCCGATCTTGAGGCGATCGAAGGCGATTGAGTATATCCGTGGGTGTTAAGGCTTGATCGTTCAAATCTTGGTAGTTTGGAGCATGTATGAAGCCTTGTAGGCTTCGGTTGTGAGCTTTCTCTTCCCTTACTCTTTATTTTCGTTCTTCTTTAGGTTTCTGACTTAGAAGCCTTAAGGATCGGTTTGTATAAAGTTGTATATCGTTGAAGTCTGGTCTGTAATATTTGAACTCGACTTATAGTGGATAGACTTCCCTAGAAATAGGGAGCCGTGGAGTAGGTCCTTTTTTAAAAGCTGAACTACGTAAAATCTCGTTGTTGTCGATGTGTTCTTTGTGCATGTGTTCGGTGTTGGATGAATCTTGCTAAACTACAGTTACAGGTTTCTTAAACTAGATCTGAAGTGGTGAATGTTTGTTGTTATTGACGTTTTCTCAAGAAATAAAGTTAATAAGTTTAAACCCTAGGAATACGACCTGAAACTTAACAATTTTTCGCTTCCGTTGTGCTCGATGTGTGAATTTTTTCCAACAATATACAGTAACACACTAGACTTATACGTAAATTTCTTCTTTTTTATAAGCCCGATATGTCAAGGAATCAGCTTTTTCAAAAGTTTAAGCCAATGGATGAAAGCCCAGAAATAGTTTTATCCTCTAACATGTCCCGTCAAGTGAATACCAAATGGCTCGAAGTGTGAATAGTGCATAGGCTCACATCATACCTTGTGCTTAATTTATTTTAATATTGAAAGTGGAGGCTGCTGAGATTCAAGCCTATGACTTCTTGGTCAATAAGGCTCTGATACCATGTTAAGGAACCAATTTTTCCAAAAGATTAAGATGATGGATGAAGGCCCAAAAATGATTTTATACTCTAACACGATAACACTGTTGCTAAGCTCACATGTGGATTTCTTAACATAAAACTATCGACCAATTCAACGTAGTTTGTTGATGGACAAGATCCACAGTAACATCCAAGACAAGAAATTTTTTTCTTATTTCTTCTTGTAGGACTCCTGATATCACCTATTAAGATCACCTACGAGAGGGGAATAGGGGAGAACACCGGAATTTACGTGGTTCAACCGAATCCTACATCCACGGTGGGGAGCACAATAATTTAATTATAACATTGGAGTTTGTATGAGACGTCTCAACTCTCAATTCTCGACCTAACTCAAACCCTAATGGTAACATACACCACCCTTGTGTATATATAGACTCACCACACTAAAACCCTAGTATGTCATGAACCTAAATAGGATTGGCCCAATCCTATATCTCATAAAAATGCCTAATACAATCAGTCTCTACACATAACCCAACACTTTCAAATAGCGAATGCAGATGATATCAGGGCTCGACATAACTCCAAGTAGGCCAAGCATCCGCTTGGGGCCCCCAGATTTTAGGGATCCCAAATTTTTGGAGTTGTAATTTTTGAAATATCAATTATTAGATATTAATAAATTCTGCAATTAAAATTTTTATAGTTTTTGTACATGAAAGGCCCCATTTAAAATTTTTATTTGAGACCCCGAAAATATTAAAACCGGCCCTAGATGTTCAGATATAGGTAAACATATAATTTGAAGCAATTAGCACTCAAGAAACAAAAACCAGATCTTTCATTTAAAATTTTTTTATTATTAATTTCTTTTCTTGTTTCACCAAAAGTTTTAAAAAATTGAATACGGGCCATTAGAAAGAAAACAAAAAAGTTATTTTCAAAAACCAAACTTTTATTTTTGAAAAAAAAAAAAATTTAATCTCAAACCGAAATTAATGTCAAACATGTCTCATAAAAATGCAACAAGGCCTCATAGAAATTCCCACCACCAAAGGGTTGGGGCGCAAGATGCATGTAGCCTTACCCTTATAGGGTGCTATCTTAAAGGAAAACTATTTCTAAAGAGCACCCAACCTCAAAAAGTAAAAAAAAAGGACGGAACAATGTCAAAAGAGTCAAATAAAGCAATATAAGGCATACAAGCAAAAATAACAACAACAACAACAGTCCCAGTGCCTCACGGGCTCACGCAATAAGCAAGGTCGGGGGGTGGATGTACGCAGCCTTCCCCCTTCCAAGTGGAAAAGAGGCTGTTTCCGAGGACCCCTAACCTGAAGATCTTGTCGTCTTGGAAGCATGGCAACCTGAAAAGGGGTTAGGTCATGTCGAAGAAAACTCCAAGGCACATAATAAGGCAAATAGTACAAGGCCAATGCTAGGTGGGTAAACTGAGAAGCAAATAAGCACGCCACAGGGGTTATATCCGCTCTGGAAACCCTATGCTAGCAATGATACGCATCACTACTGTAAGCCATTACATCGGCTACCCCTATGCTCGCTCACCAACGAGCTCTGTCCAAGGCCATCTCCTCTCTTAGGTTTAAGTGGGTTAGGTCCTATCAGATCGTCTCCATCCAACTCTTCTTTGGCCTGCCCCTCCCTCTTCTGCCTAGCGTAGTATGTAGCTTTTCGCATTTCCTTACTGGAGCTGTGGTCGGTCTCCTCCTAATATGTCTCAACCATCTCAAGCGTTGCTCCTTTAATTTGTCCTTGATCGAGGCTATGCCCAATTTTTCTTTTATATCGTCGTTTCTGACCCTATCATTCCTTGTGTGACCACACATCGATCGCAACATTCTCATATCTACCACCTTCATTTTTTGTGTATGCTGTTGTTTCATTGGGCGACACTCCGCTCCATACAACATAACCGGTCTCACTGCTGTCTTGTAGTATTTTCCCTTTTGCTTTAGCGGGAACTTTCTAACACAAAGTACCCCGGAAGCTATCCTCCATTTCTGCCAGCCTACCTTAATCCGGTTGTTGACATCCTCATCAACCTCACCGTTCTACTGTATCAGGGAACTCAAGTATAAGAAACTCTCCTTCCTAGGTATGGTCTCAGATCCTATCTTGACGTCTTTTGTACTAGGCGCGGTAGAGTGACCAAACTTGAGTTCTATGTACTTGGTCTTAAATCTACTGATTCGTAGGCCCTTCGATTTCAAAACCCTTCTCCATAATTCCAGCTTCTCAATTATGTCTACTCGAGAGTTCCCCACCAAAACTATGTCATCTACAAAAAGCATACACCAAGGTACATCTCCTTAGATGTGCCTAATGAGCTTATTATGCAAGCAACAATAAAACATCAAAAAACAGTTAACAAACATGCAGGCTAGGGGTATTAATGGCTAGCGTCGGTGTACTCCAGTCTCTTATGTTCTATAAGAAGGCAAAGAAATTAAATTGTTTTGAACAATTATTCGATAAAAACAAGCAAAAAATATTAACGTTACCTTCATATTTTCTTGCTATGGAGATTTTTTTTTCTATAATTAGCGACATAGTCGCGAACAAAACAGGTCACTCGACCAAGCGAGACCTGAGTCCACCCGTGAAAGAACGGGGACCAAAGAGATACAGAAATAACAAAAACAGGAAAGCAATCCAAAACAGGCAAAACACGACTAATGCACAAAAACGACTACAAAATCTACCAAACAATAGGAATTTGAAGCATCGGAGCACTGAAACTGGCGAAACATGGGACTCAACGAAGGATCAAAGGCAATGGCTTCAAACAAACCACGACACCTCGTGACACACCACCGGGCACCTAATGATCAGTGTTGGCTCTTCACATCCTTCTATGGAGCATAGCACTTACCTTAGGTGGATCGAAGCCATCAAAATTCAGACCTAATCTTTTTCCCATCTCGATTACTCGCCTAGCCTTCTCGATCTTCTTGGCATCAATAACGCTGTCATCCCGCTTCACCCTACTCCTCTTTTTCTTGTTGCCAGAGGCCTTAGCGGGATTCTGCGCACTATTCCTGGGCGACATTTCCTTCAAGAACTCTTGTAACTCCCGCTTCTCCTTTTCTTTCATCTTGCGCTTCAATGCACGCTTACCCTTTTTTGTCGTCTGCACTTTATCCTTTTTCCTTCGAGTTATGCTGGGCCCTTCCATAAACGGGCCCGGCACCTGGTATTTTCCTTGTCTGCTAACCTCTGTATGCTGGTGATTGAGCAAAACATTTGGTTCAAATCCTGGTGGGAACTCAGGGCCAGAGGCCACGGAGTCATTATCACTAGCGGTATCCCGCACTTCGTTTTCCTGAGGCGATATCTGAGCATGCGGTTGTATTGCTCCAACTTTATCACTAGCGGTATCCCGCACTTCTTGCTATGGAGATTGTAGAAGACTTATGGTTTAGCTAATGCAGGCTAGCAAAGGAGAAGGAAGAGAGAGAAAATTATTAAATATCGGCTATGCCAATATTTATCGAAAAAGAATAAGATATGTGATTTATACTTTTGATCAGAGATATGTGATATATGTGAATGAATGCATAGGGCACACATACTTTGTTATCGAGTCTTAATCATATGATTATTCAAGATTGTCCATTTATTAACACGTCATTTTTCAAGACCAACTTGGTTTGTGGTTGATTTTTTTTTTTTTTTTGATTCAATATAGATATATATGGCACGATTCTATGAGAGGGTGAGAGGATTAAATCTTGATCTTCCATCACAATGGACGGCCAAGATTAAACGATCTTAATATAACCCCCTTAAAAAAATAAAAAATACTCATGATATCCTTCCCCCCCTCTCTCCTCCTCCTACCAACCCTCCCCCACCTCCCTCCTCTCTCTCCTCTGCCGCCTGCCGCCGACCACCCACCTCCCGCCGGCTGCCGCCCACACTGACCACCGAGCTTCGGCTGCCGGCCACCCTGGCCCCCAAATACAACCCCCTTCCCTCTCTCTCCTCCTTTCCAACCCTCTCCCTACCTCCCTCCTCTCTCTCCTCTCCCCCACTTCCACCCACCAACCTGCCGCCAACTATTGGCCGCCAGCCATCCCAGCCTCCAATTTCTCTTGTCCTCCATCCAATCCACCCCCAACCTCCCCCACCCCCTCTCCTCCTCCTCCTCCCCTGCTCCCAATAGCTTTTGGCCGAGCCCGGCTGGTGGCAGCAGCAGGGGAGGAGAGAGGGGGGGAGAGGGGGGGGAGGTTGGGGGTGGGTTGGAGGGTGGAGGAGGAGAGAGAGGGAAAAGGGGACTTGGGTGGCCGGTGGGCGGGGGCCAGTCGGTGGGTGGCGGTGGAGAAGAAGAGAGAGAGAGGAGGGAGGCGGGGGGAGGGTTGGAGGAAGGAGGAGGGAGAGAGGGGAGGTGTGGGGAAGGTTGGAGAGAGAAAGAGGAGAGAAGGGAGGCGAGGCTGGGGTGGCCGGCAGTAGGTGGCGGGCTTGCTGGTGGTGGCGGTAGGGGAGGAGAGACAAGAGGAAGGTGGGGGGTTGGAGGGAGGGAGGAGAGAGAGGGTTAGGGGTATTATTGTATTTTTATTTAGTTATTTTTAATCTATTAAGATCTTTTAATTTTGGTCATCTATTGTAACGGCAGGTCAAGATTTAATTCTCTCACACTTTCACCTTTTCATAAGAACACTACCATATATATATATATTGGTAATGCTTAGGGGAGGGGAATGTCAAATTCGAACTTGTGTCTCGAGGTGGGCCAATTGCCACCCAACTATTGGGAGAAATTGGGGTTTGCCTGTTGATTAATAAATATGGAACTTTTATTATCGAAGTCCTCTGTCGGTGTTTCATTGTATACAATAAAATGTGATAAGGTTTCAATTGTATTACTTAACTGCATTGATAAGCCAAATCTAACGAAATTTACTTGAGAAATGATAACTTAGAGAACATTTTGAACAGTATATAGTGAACTCTGCTAAAAAATACAGACGTGACACGTATATGATTACAACAACACATAGGCGTCTTCTACCGCAGTTAATCAATTGACATGACACATATTCTAAGACTAATGTGCATTGATAATAAGTCCAAATCCAATGAATTTTACTTGAAAAATGCTAACTTAGAACATATTTTTGACAATATATAATATTTTTTGCCGAAAAATAATGACATGACACCTGTATGATTACGACACTACATAGATGTCTTCTAGGAGTTTTTTTTTACCAAAGTAGCATAGTTTTTTAAAAAAATTACTAAAATAGTATCTTTGCAAAAATATTTACCAAATTGGCATGATTAGCTGTACATTTACTTAAAAACGCTGTTTGAAATAGAGTATTTATGTTGTAGATTTGAAATGGAGTATTTTGGTACCTTTTAAATACTCCATTTGGAGTATTTTAGTTACAAACGGTGAAATTATCTTTCAATATAATTGTTTATAATACTTGTACATATTTAATATGCTCGTGATTTGGTACCTGTTATTTTTGATTATATTATATTATTTTCAGAAAACTATTTTTTGAAATGTGAAATAATCTTTTAATTGTTTATAATACTTATACATATAAAAAGGATTATGTTCTTTTTAAATTAATAATTAGAGATTTCTAAGTTTTTGGTATTAATAAAAAGGTCCTCTCTGCTTTGATGACATCATTTTCTTTAACCGAGCCGACGTGGCAACTGTTTCTTTATTAATGCTACAGTAAAATGACAAAAGTATCCTTCGATACCATTATTCTTACTTTATAAATACAAAATTTTAGATGTTGTATTATATAGAAACTATCTCTTTTCCCTTAATTGGTTAAGAAAGATTGTTATTGAAGGATAATTTTGTCATTTTATTATAACATTAATTAAAAAAAAAAGCAATTACCACGTGAGCTATGTAGACAGAAAATAACATCATCACGTTGGAAGGGGCCTTTTTATTTATATGACAAAAATTTAGGGATCTTTTGGGTTTTACTATTTCCAAAAGCGTTGTATACTAAAACGTACAAACCCATATTTGGCTGGTTTATGGTAGAATGAATATCTTATCTCTTTTCTCGGTCTGCTTCTTCTCTCTCCCTGTTTCCCCTTAATTCCCCTAAATTCTTCAAGGTTGATCTTCGAGAAGGACGTTAGTCACTTCTAGGTTGACCGCAACACACCAACCCAAGTTCAAACATCCCTATGTTGAGAAATTCAATTACTAGAACACAATGAAAGATAAAACGAGAAAATAAAATCAAACACATAAGATTTACGTGGTTTGGCCTAAAATGCCTACATCTACGAAGTTACAAGGATATTTTATTGATTGAAAGTTTTATAGAGAGTTTTTCTGATTTCGTTGTACTCTTTAAAAGCCTAAACTGGGTTTATAAAGGCCCTCGTAAAGAAACTTTAATATCCTAATTGAAGTCGCAAAAATGCGTTTGGGCCTTCATCTGCACCTAATCAAGGCCCAAAAATTTTTCTTAGGGCTACGGCCTCAGACGTTCTATCCTGCGCTCCATAGACTTGGCCCATAACTGTATAAAATCAGGCCCCACATAAAAAGCCAAATAATCCTATCCTTACGCTACATTGTTTTGATGTTGCCCATATCCTTATGCCACAAGTTGTTGACTGAGGCGCCTGTTTTGTATTGTGACTTTATTACTAATTATTGGAAAAAAAAAAAAAACCAATAGTGCTATCAGTGATGTAGAAAGGCAGGGCAATTTATTTTTCGATAATAGCGATTATTTTCTTTCGCTAATTTATCGAAAAAGGGCATCATTTAGTAAAAATTTGAATGAATGCAAATACTATTAGAATATTATTATAATTTCTAAAGAATAAAGTCATAAATACAGAAGTATCAATAATAAGATAATTATCTTTCGAAGGAATGAGTATAAATTTTAACATAACAATTAAAAAGAACCCAAAAAAATCACATAATGGTGCAAACGGGACCATGATCTTCAACGGGCAAGTTGTACCTGTAATATTGGGGATGAGGGTGACAATAATTGTAATGGTAATATGGTGGTAGCGGCGGAGTCGGATCCGGGGTAGGTTTCTTCTTTTCTTGGTCGGTCGATTTCTTCTTCTCCTCCTCTTCCGTCTTCTTCTTGTCTTCTGCCGGTTTCTTCTCTTCAGGTTTTGGATCCTTGACCTCCTGAACGCTCACTAATGTTGCATAACCAACCTTTTTTCTTAATGTGTTACACAAGCCTGCTGAATCGACCTCATTTCCCACAACGGCTATCTGGTCCTTATCGTTCCCTTGGAGTGCTACTGATATCACACCTGTATGCTAAGACTGGTGAAATTTGAACTTTGTAAAATGAAAGGGAAAATTGCATTTTAGCACCCTAACTTATAGTGATATTATTTTTACTTGGTGACTTTGAAAATGAATTGTCAACCCAACATCTATAAGTCTTCAGAGTAGGATGCGTAGGAGATAGAAACATAAGCTTTTCATATAATAGAATTAAACATCATGTTTTAATGTGACATCATACAAAATGAAAGTTAGTATAGAACATAAAACAAAGATAAATAAAAAAACGAAATAAATCTTTGATTCCGAAGCCATATTGCGCACCGAGATGAAAAGTTAGTCATGGTGAGGGGCTCATCTTTGTATGATGGTTCACAATAGTTGGGCCTTTCTAAGGAAAGCTAGCTAGCCTATTCAAACTCGGTGTGGAATTAGCTGTGACGATCAATCTATGTGGATCTTCTAAACAATGGTGCATGGAGATATCAGTATATCCAACTCTGAATGTCACCACCTATTATATTTCATTAAGAAAACAAACAAACAAATAATTTCACCAGTGTCTAGGGGTGAACACAAATCGGTCAGGACCATTGTTTAGAGGACCCAATGACGGGACCTAGTATGTGGGCTTAATAGGTCTTCGGTCAGATTCGGTCCAATACCGAAAAACCGAAAGATCGGACCGAAGATCAATCAACATTAATTTACATTAACTATTTTGAGTGCATAATTTTAATATACATTATATGTATCTAAAGAACATATCCAGTGCCTCAAGGGCTCCCGCCTATACGTAGGGTCGGGGGGGGGGGGGGCGGATGTACGCAGCCTTCCCCCTTCAGAGTGTTAACCTGAAGAGATGCTGTTTTCCAATGCCCCCAACCTGAGGGTGAGGACTTCCCAGGAGGTCACCCATCCTGGTACTACTCTCGCCCAAACACGCTTAACTTCGGAGTTCTAATGGGATCCGATGACGGCGTGTTGGTGCCTCTTTGGTATACATTATATGTATCTAAAATATTAAATTCTTATAAGATAAAATATTTATTTTTTTTACTTAATGATTATTTATATATCTTGTAAAAATATTCTTAAATTATATATATTGTGCATATTATACAATTAACATTATTTTTATGTTTTTAACTTTCGTATGGAAACACTTTTATTCCCTTATAATTGCACTTGCTAGATGAAAAATCGATCCAAATCAGTCCGATCTAGTGTGGACCAGACCAGCTTCTAAGCAATCTTGGACTGACCGACTCGATTTTAATCGGTATGATCTTCGATCCTAGAATTTGATGTAATTCAGTCTTTAATCCGGTCTGTGCACCCCTACCAGTGTCACCGCCTAACAAATATTATTGCTACACTCTCTGTGCCACCCCACCTAACACCCCATCTTGCCTTCATATATAATTCTTTGAAACGAAATTTAAAAAATAAAAAAAAAATTAAGGCCAAAACGCAACGTTTTAACTCAAGATCGGTCAAAAATTATATTTTGACTATTTTTAAATTTTTTTTCAAAAATGACTTGATTCCCAAGTATCAAATTTGAGGCTTGACCTTAGAACTCCTTTACTTTGTAAATTAAATAATTTCTTTTATTATTACATTTTACAACAGTAACGTCATGAAAGGAAGAAATCTCCTTTAAATCCCTGTAAACGGGGAATCACTTTTTGCTTAAGTGAGGCGTTCTCCATCATTAGACTATGTCTGTAGCGGACAATTAAATAATTATTTTGTGCAAACGCTTTAAAAAACATAGCAACCATTTAGAATTAATTAATTAAAATAACATGTAATTTCTAACAACTAAGGTATGCTTGATTTTAAACATTAAAATAAGCAAAAATCAAAAATATTAGACGGGGTAAGAAGTCTAGGAAATTTACGTCTCGTTTGGTATGCGGAAAGTAGACAAGAGAAGTGTTGGATTATGGTCTCATGAAATTCGATATCCACTATAGGATGTAACTGAGTTACGTAAGTTCATCAGTAATAATAGGCTGGAGCGTCTTGACCAAATAAGAGGTTAAAATTGTTGGAGAATTTCTATTCTGAAAATTAGGATGTCGTTTGCCTGTTTTAGCCACCCGCCTTGTTTAGGCTCGTTGGAGGCCAACTTGGATGATTATATCCTAATTTGGGGAATAGAAATTATAGACGATTTTATTGATTTGGACTTGGGTATTTGTTTAAAATGGGTAATTTGGTTTGGAAAAATATCTAGTATTATTTCTTGCTAAAATATATCTGGTTTGTTATTAACCGGTGGTTATTACCCGACCCGGATTCCCGTTACCTGTGCCCAGCCAGCTGTACTTGCGTCAGCTTTGTGCCACGTGTTCCATTTCTAGCCGTTGGATGAGCTTTACCTATTGCTCTTATTCCCTTTATCTTCATAGGGTACGTGTGGGTCATTGTACTGAGATTTAAATACACAGATGAAAATAACAGTGAACAAAAAATGGTGAGACCCATGGTGGGGTCTTTGGAGAAACGAAATGCAGAGAGAAAGAAAGGCGAAAATATGGAAGAGAAAGAGGGCTTTCTAGTGAGAGAAAGTTTAGAAGTGAGAGAGAGCTTGTAAACCGGAGTTGAAGGCTGAAAACAAAGAAGACGGTGGTGAACCTTTGGAGCTCGGGATGCTTGGTTCAAGGCGATGCGTCATCCCAGATGAAGTCTTCTTCAACGATACAGTTAGGGCTTGGGGCTCTAGGCTGTTCTACGCTCGTGTCGCTTAGTTATGGCTTTTTCTTGTTCTTTCTCGTTTTCTTGCTTTAATCTCTGTTATGGTTTTCGTTTTAGACTTGATGCTCGGTTTGTGTTTGTAACCCTAATTACTGATAGTGGATTTGACTCCTCTGAAAACGGAGGCACATGGAGTAGTACCTCGCTGAGGTGCCAAACCACGTATATTGCGGGTTCTTCGTCATTTTTGGTGTTTCTGGTTTATTTCCGCATTATTTCGTTTATGGGTTTTCGTTGCTTAGTGCTGGGACAAGATCCTGTTTTCGAGTTAAGTTCGGGTTTGGTTTAGGGACCGAATTGACAACAAGAAGTTTTAATTCATGGGAAGTGTCGTTTTTGGGTCTACTTTGGTATGCGAGAAATAGGTAGGATTTGGGAAGTTGGAATTGCCAAGTAAATTCCAATTGTGTTACATACCAAAGGAGGTTCTATCCTAAAACTAATTGGCAATGATAGAACAGCCCCTTTAATATATAAATTGGTATGTTTTGCATTGGCCCACTGATGTGGGATTGTTCCCTTTCTACTCATATTATTTTGACTATATCAAACCACCACGTTCCGCAACCGTCGTCCTCAACGGCTTCACTCTGAGTAGGTAGCCATTTTCTACTTAGACGGCTTTACTCTACTCTAGGTAGCACTCTCCTAGGTAGCCCTTTTCGAAACTTGGGCCCTTCACATGTGGCTTGATAACGTCTTTTTTTCCTCAATATTTCGACTTGTATCAAATCACCATGCTCTACAACCATTGTCCTCGACGGCTTTACTCTAGGTAGCTTCATTTTGAGTAGGCAGCCCTTTTCTCCTAGAGACGGTTCAACTCTACTTTAGGTAGCCCTTTCCGAAACTTGGGCCCATTACATGTGGCTTGTCAAGCACGGCCATCGAGCACGGTCAGTCTCATACCAGACCGAGCACAACTCCAGAGTAGGGTCCGTCCCATACCTAACCAAGCTCCTTGGAATCAATCCGAGGATCAACGACTCTGATACCATTGTTACTGTTCGGAAAATTCACACAATTAAACACAACGGAAGCGAAAAACATCATCTGAACAAGACACCGGCATTTAACATGGAAACCCTCTCTCAACTAAAGGGAAAAAACCACTGGATCCAACGGATGCCTCAATCCACTATGAAATTAAGGAGTGCAATCTCTAATTATAACACCCAACCTCATACAATCATCAACCCAATCATTGTGACTATTGCACGGTAAGCCACCAATCCTCTCCAAGTATAACTGCTGCACGGCAAGTCACCTACCCTCCTCAATGTAGCTTCTTCACAGCGAGTCACCAACCCTCTTCAATGTAACTACTGCACGGCAAGTCACCGACCTTCTTCGACCTGTGGCTTCTTCATGGCGAACCACCAACCTTCCAACACGTAGCTTTGGAAAGAGGAAGCTACAAACTCTCATCAATGTCTCTTTATCATAAAACCTCTCAATATTAATCTTTCTTCCCCTGCTCTGGTGCCCTCTAGGCACCTCTTTACAAAATCCTTATTCTCTACATCTTTTCTTCTAATCTAGCCCTCAACCTTTAACCCCTAGATCAAATAAAACTTATTTAGACAACCTAATCTTAATCAAATATCTCCTAAATCAAATCTAATTCATATCAAATTAATATTAATTTTGAGATAAATAATATCCTTACAAATCTCCCCTTTATCTCAAAATTAATATTTTTTACGGTTATCTTTTTCTTTTTATTTTCTTCTCACCAATCTAATTCATCTTCTAAGCCTAGCTGCCAATCATCTGTCACCGTAACCAGGCGTCGAACTTCCTCATCGGTCACCGGTCGCAACTCACCCTCGAACATCGGACCACCAGATTCACCAGAAATCACTATCGTCATTCACGCTCTTAAAGCCTCGACCTTGACAAACCACCAACCCAAACACCATAGCCACCGTTCCATGTTCATATCAGTTCCGAACTCCAATATTACCACAATAGTTATTCCCAACTTATGCTCTGATATCACTTGTTGGGAAAATTCACACAATTAAGCACAACGGAAGCGAAAAACATAAAAAAAAACATCATCGAAACAAGACACCGATATTTAACATGGAAACCCTCTCTCAACTAGAGGGAAAAAAAATCAAGGGATCCAATGGGTGCCTCAATCCACTATGAAATTAAGGATTATAATCTCTAATTATAACCCCCAACAGTTACATACCAAAGGAGGTTCTATCCCAAAACTAATTGGGAACAGGTGGAATAGCCCCTTTAGTATATAAATTGGTAAGTTTTGCATAGGCCCATCGATGTGGGATTGATCCTTTTTTGCTCATATTATTTTGACTGTATCAAATTGCTTCAAAATGGGGAAAATAACATACCTACCTCCCATAAGTAAGTTCTACTTCCTTCATAACTTTTAATCTATATGACAATTCTACCCATTTTAATTTGTGATTGTAACAAGTTTACCTATTACTCTCTCTACTAATGATGTTATAAGATTGGATATGGGCATAGTAATCATTCGAATTGTATTTCATGACCTTTCCTTCGTGTTCATCTTCTCGAGCAATATCATCCAAACCAAGATTTCTACCTTCGGAGGGGCTGGGCCTTTCCATGCTCCACATACCATATGATCCTCTAAGACGCATTTGTAGTGGCCGATGTTACCGTCTCAACAAAGGACTTTATCGAGAACTGACCACTAGCATTGCTACTTCACCACATTTTGTCGCCTGATCACGGTCAGGGGAGACACTCCTAATCATATCGTTGAGACTACTGAGATTTGGTTCCTCTTTAAGAAAGAACTTGCGTCTCCAATTAAAGATCCACCTCCATTTGAACCCATCCCATACTCCCATTTGAGCGACAAAGTGATAATTTTGTAGTGAGACTCTAAATAGGTTTGGGAATCGTTGTTCTAAAGCTGTCTCCCGATCCAAACATGTTTCCAGAACTTGATTCTGGAACCATCCCCTAACTTTAGCAATGTCGCACTCATCACCTCATGTGGCACTTTGAATGA
This sequence comes from Simmondsia chinensis, assembly GCA_018398585.1. Taxonomy (NCBI): domain Eukaryota; kingdom Viridiplantae; phylum Streptophyta; class Magnoliopsida; order Caryophyllales; family Simmondsiaceae; genus Simmondsia; species Simmondsia chinensis. The sequence goes on along the minus strand of JAGTTD010000008.1, from coordinate 34,800,453 downwards.
CTCTACAACTTCTATAATTGCATTCCACGGGCTATGAAGGGATTTGGCATGATGGGATGGTATTATGTCTTTAGTGTTACCACCGTGAATAGAACATATCACTCTCTTCCATAGTGACAATCCCCCATTTGAGAAACGCAACCACCACTTGAATAGTAATGCAACATTCTTGATAAGCGGATCACCCACTCCTAACCCTCCCAAGTGTTTTGGCGCCCGAATAAGTTCCTATTGAATACATGGGAGGCCTCTAGCTTCATCATTGGTGTTTGAAGCTCGTTAAGTTTTACCTGTTTTTGCTTGTCTTCCTGCTTGTATTGTTTTGTTTGATCTCCGTTCTTTTACAAGCTGACTTAGGGCTCGCTTGTTCGAGTTGCCTGCTTTGTATCGCGACTCTGTCACTAATTATCCCCCAAAAAAAAAAGAAAATTGACAAGGGAAGTAAATTCTTGGGAAGTATGACTTCCTGTAAGAATTCAATTCCTTCGGCAATCAAATGAGACCCAGTCGTCAACACAAAGTAGAGACGATTGCATAGTTAACCCTTTATCAGCTCTATTATTAAGTTACCTAATTCTTTTCACAATTAAAATTCAAACTCAAATTCAATATTATTTATATAAAAAAATATTGAACCAAATCTCATCTAAATCCAACGGATATCTTTCCCTTTTTTATTTTATTAATTTATAATTTTGTGGAAATAACACCCAACGAATAACGTACTACTTAAATGATTTGGCCAAATATTCAACCAACAATTCTATAAAAATTAAATTTAAAAAAAATTAAATTTGAAAATATGCATGTGCTCCATCTCTTTAGGAAAAATTAGATTTTAGAAATTAATTTTCTATTTTTTATTGTTTTGTGCATACTTTTTAACGGACACCAAAAAGTGAAAATTGAATTCCCTTGTAAAAGAGGAAAGTTATCATTGCAAACCTTGAGTTATTCATTGGTTCAAGTTTATACTAGATCAAGTTTATATTAGCTATAAAAAGGTATAAAATTGCTAGAATTTGAGTTTTTTCTAAAACAGGAAATGTTTTTTGAGGAAAAAGGATTTCGCTTCAACCTGACGGAGCCAAAATAAAATGTTTACCAGATGTAGATGCCGCGATCTTCATAGCCTCCTTCCTGCACTTGTCGCAGTTCATTTGCACTTTTATTACTGTCTTTTGCTGCATTATTTGTATCACAAAATTAATCCACATTATATATAGAAGTCTGACTCACAGAGTTGGAATATATATATAAGCCTAAATGGGGTTTCATCCTAAAACTAATTGGTATTAGGTAGAATAATTCACTAGACTTATAAGGTGATATTTTTTTCTCTCAACTCTAATGTGGGATTTCACAAGACTCACATATGAAGTCCTCAACAGAATAACATGCCAGACTTGTACATGAATCTTTTTTTTTTTTTTTTGTTACTCCGACGTGCACTTGTTACGAAGTTCACATATGAGTTTCTTAACATAAAATAATCGGCCAATTTAACTTAGTTTGTCAAAGAGAAATTGTTAAATTTCATCAGACATAGAGTTGGTGTTAGAAAAATGATTCAAGCCAAATTGTTGTCAAACTTATATATGGTTATGTTACTTAACTCATTAAATTATATTAAGGGTGAAAGAATGGGGAGGACCACAGTGCGCCACCAGCCCGCAGCACTCGGGTGTGGGTGTCCTTTTTTCGTACGGTTATATTTTATTTTTCGGAAAATATTTTGTAAACCGAGCTTTGTGCTTCCATCCGTTGAACTCCCAACTGCCCACCTTTAATTTGCCTAGTTTCTCTTCCCGAGCTACTATTACTATTGTGCGGTTCCATGATTGGTATCTGTTGGGAGAAGGCACAAGTGACCGTTGGGAGAAGCCACCTCTTTCCAATGGTCATTTCCTACGCTATATAAACCTCACTCAATCAGCTTCTCAAATCATTCAATGCAACAATCATCTCTTCCTCACATCTGCTTTTCGTCTCTATCTCTCTCTAAGAAATTTCCTTGGCCGCCAATAGTGTTGTGTGTGCCAGAGCAGCGGCGAAATCGTCTTTTAGGACAATGGCACTCTCCACGGCGCGGTATAATCATTCTATAATGCTTTTAAGTTTATTGTCTTTGATCGCTGTGTTTAAGTATTTATCTCAAATTTTAACAGTTGGCATACATGAGATCCCCATATGATTGATATTAGATGCTGTAACTTATTACACTTATAGATTGATTTATTTTTCCCCACAACTTCAACTCGAGATTCTAACTCAATATAATATAGAATAAGCCATAGACGTTTAAATATGGAAAAACATAATGTTTAATAACAGAAAATAAATTTTCTTTTTTTTATTTCCAATTTTCATTTACATCTCCATTTTTTCTTTCTATCTCCAGTTTTCTTTTCCAGTTTTGCAACATAGAAAACTAAAAGTAATCCCTGTTTTCCAATTTTTCAAAAATTGAGAATGATACATAAATACTGTACAATACGATATAGGAATCAACTTTTGTCACCTTAATGTAGGAGAGTAAAGGGGCTGAACCAAGCTGAGCCAAGCTGAGAACCCTGTTGTCCAAACTCAAGCTTGATAAGACATATCGAGTTTAAGTTCTAGCAGAACTCTTATTGAGCTTTTTCTACCTTTTTTCGAGCTTGATTTGGTAAGAGGTTAGTATATTCGATACTCGGCTCGGCTCGTTAGGCTTATCGAGTCGAGCCAAGCTCATTATGAAGCCCAATTGAGCTTAAAAACCAAGTGGGAGCTTGCTATCAATTTGAGCTTGCTATCGACGTTTTTTAAGTTACTATTGAGCCATTTTTGAAGTTGTTGGCCCTAAGGGCCATTTATATTGTAATTTTGGTGATAACAATTATTTAGTGAGTCATTATGTTTAAATTATTCTAATCTTGTTTGAAAGTGACTTATAAGAGAGTTAGGAAAAAATAAAGATTAATCATGTTGATATCAAACTTTCAAAGACGATGGATCAAGGGAAAAACGATCAAGGTTGAAGAGAAGATTCATCCAAAATCAAGAGAACAAGATCCAAGTCCATATGCTTCATATTATTTGTTTTTATTTTTTAGGACTTAGGATCAGGATATATTAAATGAGCCAAAATTTCAATGTTGATATGTGATGTTCCAATAAAAATGTTTTTGAAATATTTTTGAAATTTTATTTTCAAATGTTATTTGGAAAATACTTAAGTCAAATTCAAACCCATCAAGTTTTTGAATAAAGATATTTTAAACTGGAATTATGAAAAGCAGGCCAAAAATTAACAAGATCAAAAATTTGATTAAGGTGATATTTTGGCTTGGTTTGAAAAATTATTCATTCAAATGAATAAGTCAAACATGGAATTAATTCAAAAGAATAAGTTAATATGGTAAATCAATCAATCAAGCTAAATGGTTAAAATCGTTCAAATCTACTCAGGCATGCTGACTGTCAACACACATAAGGTATGTGCCACACACAAACTTACAATGGCCAATCAGAGCTACTGTGTGTCGACACACAGACTTACAATAGCTACAAACGGCTTCTTTTGATTTGATTTTTTTCTTAAACAATTCAAACGTCGCTAAGCCCCTTATTTGCCTATAAATAGGGCTTGAATACATTAGTTTAAATCATTCAATTCTTTCTAAGCATTCTTTGATTAAAAGCTCTTGTTCTCTTGTGCTTTAATGGTTTAATTTTGAGTTTTTCTTAAAGCTTTCTTAAGCATCACTTGTTCTCTATATTTTTGATTGTTTGAGTTTTACTAACATATCCTTAGCTTTTGCTAAGCTTGATTAATTGTGAAAATCACTTATTCAAGAGAGAATTTTAGTGCTTAAATTTGTTTTCTTGTAAAAGGTTGGATCATGAGCCTACATTGCAAAAGGATCGATTGTAAGAGGTTGGATCCTGGGCCTATGTTACAAAAGGATTAATGTAAAGGTTGAGTCTTGAGTCTAAATACAAAAAGATTGGTTGTAAAGAATAGATCCTGAGCCAAAGGTTTTAAAATGATTATCAAGCTTAGTGAAAGGCTCAAGTGACAAAGAGTAGTCACTTGGAGAGTGGACTAGCTTCCGGGTTAAAAGTGAACCACTACAAAAATTATTGTGCATTTTTTTATTCTTGCCTTTACTTTATATATTTTGCATTTATTATTTATCTTTTAATTCTTTTTTTGGTTCTAAAGTTTGAATTTTTATTTTATCACGAATTGGGCCTTCAGAAGCACTATTGAACCAATATCAATTGTTAACAATCTTTTAATGACCCTTTAACAAGCCCCTTAAGGAGCTCTTAGCAAGCTATTCACATATGTTGACGAACCGAGCACCCCCTATCAGAACTCGACTCGTTAAGCTTATCGAGCCTGCTCGAACTCAACTCGATAACTTGTCAAGCCCTCATAATGAATACAAATGAGCCCTAATCTATTTTGAATATAAGTAGTTTATCGAACGTTCAGTTTGTTTACACCCCTACCTTAGCGGATAGCTCAGTATCACTTTCTAAAAAAAAAAAAACTAGGGCTTAGTACCCTTAAATCCCACTCTATCACATTCTGCAAAGATAAGTGTCTATAATTAAACAACTCGCATGATCTTCTTATCTGTCATCTGCCTTGAAAATCATACATCACTTTTAAAATTGGGAACTTAACCTTAATTACTCCAAAGTCATTTACGTAAGAGGAGGAGGAGATATGGATATATAAAAAAATACTATAAAATGGGTGAGCAGTGTGAAATTTTGAAAGGGGATGGAGGTAAATTTGGAAAATAAGATCTCTATTTTGTAAAGAAAAATTGAAAATTAGTTTTAAATTATTTTTCAAATTTATGAAAGAATAGGAAAAATTAGAAAATCATTTTCCACCTTCTCCAATTAAAAAACTGAACTGTTGAACACGTTTTTCAAATTTTTAGTGAAACAGGCCCTAACACTCCCTTATTACCACCTGAGTTTTCTTTTTGTTTTCCAAGAAACAAAAACTAGTTCTTTAAATTGAAGTTTCTAATTATTGATTTATTTTCTTGTTTCCCCTAACTTTTAAAACTCAAAACCCGACCATCAAAAAGAAAAGAAGAAAGATATATATCTCAAAAATTGAACTTTCAGATTTTACAAAATTAAAAATCTCAAACCGAAAATAATATCAAACATATCTTATATAAAGGCAAAGAAATTAAATTGCTTTGAGTAGTTATTCGATCAAAACAGGCAGAACTTTCACAGCTGTGCTTGTTTTGTATCGCAATCCTTCTCACTAATTATCGGAAAAAAAAAGAAAGAAGGCAAAAAGTAAAGTTACCTTCATATTTTCTTGCTAAGGAGATTGTAGAAGACTTCAACTCTCTAGCTAGCAAGGAGGAAGAAGAGAGAGAAATATGAAAAATAAAAACTAGGTTATATAGGTGGTTTAATTATATAATATAAGATTTGTGATATATGAATATGCAAAGGGTACATACACTTGGTTGCTAAGTCTTAATCACATGATTATTCAAGGTAGTCCATTTATTACCACGTTATTTAGAAGACTAACTTTGGTCTTGTTGATTAATAAATGTATGGAATTTTATGAGTTACATACCACGTAGTTTGATCATTTATTATCTAAATACTCTGTTTACGTTTCATTTATATACAACAATATGTCCTAAAGTTTAAAGATTATGTTACTTAAGTGTACCGATGAGTCTAAATCCGATGAATTTTACTTTAAAAAAATGGTTTGCAGGAAAATAATGACACAACACATATGTGATTATAGTACAAAGGTGTTCTTTGTCGGAGTTAAGTGACCCTATGACTTAAGTGCACTGACAAGTCCAAATCCAATGAATTTTACTTTAAAAATGCTAAATAGAACATATTTTTGACAATATATAGTTATTTTTTTGCCAGAAAATATATGATTACAACGATGCATAGATGTCTTCCAGTTAACCAATAGCTTTGCTATAATCGGGCAATTGTTTGCCAAAAACATTGATATATGTCAAGGAACCATCCTTTCCAAAAGCTTAAGCTAATTGCTGAAGGTCCAAGAATAGCTTTATACTCTAACATGCCTCCTCACGCAAATACCTATGGGGCTTGAAGCGTAAATAATGCACAGGCCCACTTCATACCTTGTGTTTAAATTATTTTTTTTAATATTGAAAGTGGGGGTTGTTGAGATTCAAATTCTTGACCTCTTGGTCATCAAGACTCTGATACTATATCAAGAAACTATCTTTTCCAAAAGCTTAAACTGATGGGTGAAGGTCTAAGAATAGTTTTATACTCTAACAATATAGGTTACATATGTATTACAGAGAAAATATGCCACATATCCCTACTATCTCACAGATGTCTTCGAAAATTAAGAATAGGATTTTTTAAATTCTTATATAGGGTGTTTAAATGCTAAAATTTTCAAATATCTAGATACTTCATTATATTAAAATATTATAATATTTAGGTAGGGCCAAATATAACTCCAAGCCTCAAATTTTTGGGATTCTAAATCCTAAAGTATTAATTATTAATATTAATAAGTTTTATGATTAAAATTTTACAATTTGCTCTATATGAAGGACTTACCATTTAAAATTTTTACTTGGAGCTCCAAAAATATCAGAACCGATCCGGTATTCAGAAAATAAATATTGAGTATTTTTTGTGATGGGAACACCACGCAATGCTGACTATATTTTTAATGTGAGAAGTCAGCTGAAAAAAATAATAAAAAAAGACCCAAAAAAAAAAAAATTTGAAAGTGGCTATTAACAGGCTGGGATGCCATGTTCTCCAAGTCAACCACGTCGAAAATATAATTTTAGTACAACTTGTGATCTTCTAGATATCAAAAATTATACTTCGGCTCCGTTTATTTAGACGAAAAGGTAAATTTTAGGAATACGTTTTCTATTTTTCCCTTGTCTGTTGCTCATTTAGAGATGGAAAATATTTTCCGACGGAAAATGTTTTCCATTATTTGAAAGAAAATGACTTCCCTTTTAAAATAAGGGAAGTCATGATTCCAAGTGAAGCAAATTTTTTCTTAATAATCATTGTGCATATCTTAATTGAACAAAAATGAACTGAATTGGAATACAAACATTTAATGTCATAATGACGGTAAAAAAATTAGACCAAATAATCAAAGTAAGGCCAGACGTTATTTTGTCATTATTTCAACAAAACAAATTTGAACATTTCCAATAGCTATATAATATTGTATAGGGAAGTTTTCATTCAGGTACCTTAAGATTTGAACATTTAATATATAAAAACTCTAATATTTTAATAATATGCAACGATATACCCTGAAATAAATTTTATCACTCAAATGTGCTGGAGTTTATATGTTTATTGAAAATTCATCGGATTCTGATATAGGGTACACCTAGATGATAAAATTTTATATTTCAGGATAACTCATTTTATATTTTAAAATGACATGGTACTTAGTTGATAAATAATCAAATTTTAGAATATCTAATTTTTCTATTTTATATAGTTGCTATGGATGATTTTATTTTTCTATTACTTCTCATGCAAGTTGTAATACTATTTATATTATCCTATAACCAGTTGTAAGATGATTAATGAAAAATATTTCTTTGAAACCATACAAGAAAAAAAACATAATACAAAATCAAGTTTTCATTTGAAACAAACAACAGAAAACCACAAGCAGATTTAAATTTTCCTTAAAAAACCTTTTCCGAAAAAAATTAATTCCTAGAATCTACTTTTTTTTTTTTTCTAAATAAACAGAGCCTTAATTTAAAGAGTTTTTTAAAAAATATATATTTTATAAAGTTGTTACTTTCACTTAACCACCATAACTAATTTTTAAAAAAATTGCCTTAGAAACTCTAGAAATTTTTAACTAACTATTAAATATTCAATAACTTCTACGTGAATTTTAGTTTACCTTTTTATTTCTTTAGTGAACATAAAACATAAGTTGAAACTAATCAAGCTGATGATGCATTCACCTGCCTCTTCCACCACCTATGTTTGACACTGAGGAGGTTCAAAAGAGATAAGATTCAACCTTGGCGGAGTGGCGGGTGGAAAATGATTTGCTAGCTTGGATATTTTAAGTCATACTTAATGTGCACTCTATAATCTATATAAAAAAGCCATCAGCCAATAGCGAACAATAGATATTACTATTTAAGGTGGTTGATTGAATATTTTCAAATTTTTAGAGGACGTTTTTTGAAAAGTTAAAAAGTTGTGATTGTTAAATGAAAAATAACAACCTTTCAAGGTGGATTTTTTTTTTTTTTTCGTGTGTGTAGAAAAACACTAATTACTTACAGAAAATCATTAATCACTAGAATCTCAATATTATTTTTACTATTCAGTAACTTTTAGCATATAGGGTTTATTTACCAGGCATTAATGCACCGGATCCCATTAGAACTCTGAAGTTAACCGTGCTTAGTCGAGAGTAGTACTAGGATGGGTGACTTCCTAGGCAGTCCTTGTGTTGCCAACCCAATAAGGTTGGGGTTCCTCGAAAACAGTCTCTCGGCGTGGTTACACCCTGAGGGGGGTAAGGCTGCGTACATCCACTCCTTCAGACCCTGCTTAGGCGGGAGCCTTTGAGGCATTGGGTCTGTTGTTGTTGTTGTTGTAATAACTTTTAGCATATAGTTAGATATATAAGGTTTCATTTGGTATGTAGGAAGTAAAAAATTATGGGAAATGCAAATTTGGGCTCTTGTTTAGTTGGCAGGAAGTTGGTAGAACGTAGAGGTTTTAATTCCTTCGTTTTAACTAGTTTTTCCAAGGAAATTCTATTTCCCGTCCCCTCAACCAAAATCTTTTACCCACTTCCTAGAAAGTTGACACGAGAATTGAATTCTCAAAAAATACAACTTTACGTAGGAATTTAATTCTCATGGCAAGTAAACTGGGCCAAAGTATATGTATAAACTAGAATCAGCCTATGACTAAGAACAGAGGTTTTCCTCTGTAAAAGACGTTTGTTTGATGTACTGCTAGAAAACACTAATTTAGAAACAAAAGAAAATGTGTTTCAAGTATGAAACAAATTAAATGAATCAGTGACGGAAATTCCTGATACATACTAGTGATGAATTTGTAACGGGAATTTGTGAAGAAAAAACTAACTGTCTGAAAATCATCACACCATTTGGAATTTTTTACCAGACTAGCATAATTTTGAAAAATATTTATCAAAATAGCATAGTTTAAAAAATAAATTACCAAATTGACACACTTTACTGTAGCAACATCAACGAATGCCGTCCGAAATGACGTATGAAAGGTGGACAGCGTACGGACGCCGTCCCTACCCCCACCCCTGCCAGATTCCTTGACAGCACGCAATGCTGACTATGTTTTTAATTTGAGAAGTCAGCTGAAAAAAATAATAAAAAAAGACCCAAAAAAAAAAAAAATTTGAAAGTGGCTAATGACATGCTGGGATGCCATTTTCTCCAAGTCAACCACGTCGAAAATATAATTTTAGTACAACTTGTGATCTTCTAGATATCAAAAATTATACTTCAACTCCGTTTATTTAGACGAAAAAGTAAATTTTAGGAATACGTTTTCTATTTTTCCCTTGTCTGTTGCTCATTTAGAGATGGAAAATATTTTCCGACGGAAAATGTTTTCCATCATTTGAAAGAAAATGACTTCCCTTTTAAAATAAGGGAAGTCATGATTCCAAGTGAAGCAAAATTTTTTTTGATGATCATTGTGCATATCTTAATTGAACAAAAATGAACTGAATTGGAATACAAACATTTAATGTCATAATGACGGTAAAAAAATTAGACCAAATAATCAAAGGAAGGCCAGACGTTATTTTGTCATTATTTCAACAAAACAAATTTGAACATTTCCAATAGCTATATAATATTGTATAGGGAAGTTTTCATTCAGGTACCTTAAGATTTGAACATTTAATATATAAAAACTCTAATATTTTAATAATATGCAACGATATAACCTGAAATAAATTTTATCACTCAAATGTGCTGGAGTTTACATGTTTATTGAAAATTCATCGGATTCTGATATACGGTACACCAAGATGATAAAATTTTATATTTCAGGATAACTCATTGTATATATTAAAATGACATGGTACTTAGTTGATAAATAATCAAATTTTAGAATACCTAATTTTTCTATTTTATAGAGTTGCTATAGTTGATTTTATTTTTCTATTACTTCTCATGCAAGTTGTAATACTATTTATATTATCCTATAACCAGTTGTAAGATGATTAATGAAAAATATTTCTTTGAAACCATACAAGAAAAAAAACATAATACAAAATCAAGTTTTCATTTGAAACAAACAACAGAAAACCACAATCAGATTTGAATTTTCCTTAAAAAACCTTTTCCGAAAAAAATTAATTCCTAGAATCTACTTTTTTTTTTCTAAATAAACAGAGCCTTAATTTAAAGAGTTTTTTAAAAAATATATATTTTATAAAGTTGTTACTTTCACTTAACTACCATAACTAATTTTTAAAAAAATTGCCTTAGAAAGTGCAGAAATTTTTAACAATCTATTAAATATTCAATTACTTCTACGTGATTTTAGTTCACCTTTTTATTTCTTTAGTGAACATAAAACATAAGTTGAAACTAATCAAGCTGATGATGCATTCACCTGCCTCTTCCACCACCTATGTTTGACACTGAGGAGGTTCAAAAGAGATAAGATTCAACCTTGGCGGAGTGGCGGGTGGAAAATGATTTGCTAGCTTGGATATTTTAAGTCATACTTAATGTGCACTCTATAATCTATATAAAAAAGCCATCAGCCAATAGCGAACAATAGATTTTACTATTTAAGGTGGTTGATTGAATATTTTCAAATTTTTAGAGGAAGTTTTTTGAAAAGTTAAAAAGTTGTGATTGTTAAATGAAAAATAACAACCTTTCAAGGTGGATTTTTTTTTTTTTTCGTGTGTGTAGAAAAACACTAATTACTTACAGAAAATCATTAATCACTAGAATCTCAATATTATTTTTACTATTCAGTAACTTTTAGCATATAGGGTTTATTTACCAGGCATTAATGCACTGGATCCCATTAGAACTCTGAAGGTAACCGTGCTTAGTCGAGAGTAGTACTAGGATAGGTGACTTCCTAGGCAGTCTTTCTGTTGCCAACCCTATAAGGTTGGGGCTCCTCGGAAACAGTCTCTCGGCAGGGTTACACCCTGAGGGGGTAAGGCTGCGTACATCCACTCCTTCAGACCCTGCTTAGGCGGGAGCCTTTGAGGCATTGGGTCTGTTGTTGTTGTTGTTATAATAACTTTTAGCATATAGTTAGATATATAAGGTCTCATTTGGTATGTAGAAAGTAAAAAATTATGGGAAATGCAAATTTGGGCTCTTGTTTAGTTGGCAGGAAGTTGGTAGAACGTAGAAGTTTTAATTTCTTCGTTTTAACTAGTTTTTCCAAGGAAATTCTATTTCCCGTCCCCTTAACCAAAATCTTTTACCCACTTCCTAGAAAGTTGACACGAGAATTGAATTCTCAAAAAATACAACTTTACGTAGGAATTTAATTCTCATGGCAAGTAAACTGGGCCAAAGTATATGTATAAACTAGAATCAGCCTATGACCAAGAACAGAGGTTTTCCTCTGTAAAAGACGTTTGTTTGATGTACTACTAGAAAACACTAATTTAGAAACAAAAGAAAATGTGTTTCAAGTATGAAACAAATTAAATGAATCAGTGACGGAAATTCTTGATACATACTAGTGATGAATTTGTAACGGGAATTTGTGAAGAAAAAACTAACTGTCTGAAAATTATCACACCATTTGGAATTTTTTTACCAAACTAGCATAATTTTGAAAAATATTTACCAAAATAGCATAGTTTAAAAAATAATTACCAAATTGACACACTTTACTGTAGCAACATCAACGAACGCCGTCAGAAATGGCGTATGAAAGGTGGACTGCGTACGGACGCCGTCCGTAACAGTTTCGGACGCCGTCCCTACCCCCACCCCTGCCAGATTCCTGAACAAACCCCCCCCCCCCCCCCCCCCCCCCCCGCGGCAAGATTCCTGACCCCCCTACCCGATTCCCTCCCGTGACTCCTAACACCCCTACCCCTTCATCGTCATCTTCATCTCCATTCGCTTTCTCACTTCTTTAACTTTATAAATACAACATATATTTTCTATGTTTTTCACAACACTCATCACTTAAATACATTGTTGTGAATTCGGGCCCTAAATCAGACCCGAACTCAACTCGAAAAACAGGATCATGTCCGAGCACTAGGCAACAAAAACCCACGAACGAAACAATGCGGAAATTAAACCAGAAACAACGAAAACAATGAAGAACACGTGATATACGTGGTTCGGCACCTCAGCAAGGTCCTACTCCACGGGCCTCCGTTTTCAGAGGAGTCAAATCCACTATCAGTAATTAGAGTTACAATCACAGACCGAGCATCGAGTTTTATGAAAAAAAACCAAATCAGAACAGAAATCAAAGCAAGAAAACGAGAAAGAACAAGATGAAAGCCATCACCGAGCGAATACGGGCCAAGAACAGCCTAGGGACACAAGCCCTAGCCGTAATCGTTGAAGAAGACCTCGTTTGGGACGACGCATCGCCTTGAACCGAGCATCCCGAGCTCCAAAGTTCACCACCGTCTTCTTCTCCTTAATCTTCAGCCTCCTACCACGGACTTCACACTTTCTCTCCTCGATCTTTCTCTTACTAGAAAGTTGTCTCTCTCCTCCATGTTTTCTCCTCTCTCTTTGCGTTTCGTTTTTACAGAGAAACCCCAACAATGGGTTTCTCCATTTGTACAACTTTTCATCTGTGTAAATTTGCTCCATGTCAAGTTCTTTTTGCTTCACTTCTTATTATATAAAGCAACAGTGACAAGCCAAAATCCAATGGACAACACTGGGACACGTGGCAACAATCTGATGTTTGGGTACAGCTGGTTGGGCAAGGGTAACGGGTACGGGAAACCGGGTCGAGTAATAACCAACGAGTAATAATAACAAACCTGATATTATTTTTACCCAAAAGAAAATACAATATATTTTCTAAATCTTTTACCCATTTTAAAACCCAATTTCAAATCAATAAAATTATCTATAATTTCTATTCCCCAAATTAGGATATAATTATACAAGTTTGCCTCCAACGAGCCTACATAAGGCGGGTGGCTAAAACCGGCAAACGACATCCTAATTTCCCGAATAGAAATTCTTCGACAATTTTAACCTTTCATTTAGTCAAGACGCTCCAGCCTATTATTACTGATGAACTTACATAACTCAGTTACATCCTATAGTGGATATCGAATTTCATGGGACCATAATTCAACATACATCTTTCAACCTATTATCCTCTCAAAAAAAGTGAAGTATCATCCCTTCATTTTCAAAGTTATGTGAGTCGTCATTATTCATTTTTATATGTTTATAACACTTTTATATTGTATGTTCATGTAAAATAATATGAATTTGTTATTATAGTAATGTTATTAGGTTGTTTTAATAATAATAATATAATAATCATGATATATACAATAGTATATTATAAAATTTATTTGTTAATATAATACCGAATAATATGGTGCTAGAAAAATTATTAGTTATATGGTTTTATGTTGTATTTCAATATATTCATGATTTTGGTAGCTCATTTAATATTAATGTTGTATTTCAATATATTCTGCTGGATAAATTATTATTTGTGTAGTTTATGTTATATTTCAAATAGTTCATATAAAATAATATGAATTTGTTATCATGATATATACAATAGTATATTATAAAATTTGTTTGTTGCACTGTAATATAACAGCATTAATATTAATAAAGTACCGGGTTAAATCCTTTAAAAGGCTAGTATTATAATAGTTCGGAGTCCTTTTGAGAGTATAATTAAGTGACAAAGACATAATTGACCCGCTAGATTTAGAGTTGGATAATAATAATAATTAATTAACTGGGCCTGTAGTAGACCAATGATAATTAGTAAACGGGGCCTGTAGTAGGCTAATAATAATAATTGGTTAATATATATTTGATTTAGAGCAAGAATTGTATATTATATGAATAGTTCATATTTAGTTAATATGTTGTAATTTTTTGTTTGATAAAATATTGTTAGATACTTTATTGTGTAATTACATTAATATTATATTGTATGTTTTCATGAGCTTCAGTTTAGAAATTATGGGGTGCAACGTAGTTATACTATTGTGTCATTATGATGGAAATATTGTACAAACTGTTGATGGTGTTAATTACATGGGTGGAAGATAATTTATACTCAGGGTACAATTGAGAATTTCTTTTCTGGAGTTGAAGGGAATGATGTATGAATTTACTGGAAGGGGTAGTAACACATTTGATATTGCAATTACATGGAGAATGTTGTTGTCCCAGGATCCTTTGCGATACACACCTGTTGAGATTATTTGTGCAATGGCATTGAGGTCTATGTTCAACATGGCATTAGAGAATAGGGCGACATACATAGAACTGTATGTAACTGCTGTAAATGTTGAGGGAAGAGCTCAACATCGTGTATCGCATAGTCAAGTTGAGGCATCAGATCCGTCTAGAAGTCCAACTGTGGGCGTTTCACTAGTTGCTGGAATGGTTGCGCACGAGAGCACAGCTATGTTTGATAGGGCTTATGCCAACAATGATTTTGAGGCATCTGGGGAAGATGCAAATGTGGGGTTTGACAAGGAGGAAAATGAACTAGATGATGATGATGATGATGCCGGGCCTTCATTTGCCCAAGCTCTTGTCCCTGAATTCGAAGACGTTTCATGGGCAAACAAGGCAGCATGTTCTGTTTGGGAGGAAAGTAGAAGAACCGGGTTAACAGGATCTGTCTTGGAGGAGGGACAAGTGTTCCAAACGAAGGGCGAATTAGTCAGTGCAGTTAAGGTGTGGCACATAAAAAACAGGTTGGAATATGTAGTGCACAGGTCGAATCCTAATTACGTAGCCCTAAGGTGTGTGTAAGCACCACAATACAAGTGGTATCTGCGTGGGGCACTCAAACAAACACTAGGGGCGTTTGAGATTTTGGTTTTGAGGGGGCCACATACATGTTCTACCACTGTATTGGTGGAAGACCACCGTGCCTTGACCTCAAATTTTGTTGCAACTATAGTGTCACCTATTGTGACTAACAACAACAACAACAACAACAAACCTAGTGTCACCTGTTATGACTACTGATCTTAAAATGAATATTGCAGTAATGCAAGCAGCAGTACAATAGCAACATGGGTACACCATTTCACATCGGAAAGCATGGAAAGCAGAACAGGAAGTGATTGAGCGGTTGTTTAGCTTCCATGAGGATGCATTTCCGACTCTACCTAAGCTGCTCACTGCGTTGCAACTGTCAAATCCAGGCAATGTTGTCGACTGGCAATATAAAAGCCATGTGGGAGACAAGCCAATTTTTCGCGGGGTTTTTTGGGCATTTGGTGCATCTATTGAGGGATTCAAGAATTATCGTCCGCTGATCAGTATTAATGGTACCCATTTATATGGAAAATATATAGGGAAGCTACTGGTAGCTGTCGCATTTGACGCTAACAATGGTCTATACCCATTGTGTTGTGCTCTTGTGGATCAGGAGGATACATGGAGTTAGGGTTGGTTCCTGTTTTGTCTACGTACATATGTAACAGGCGATCGCCAAACGATGTGTATTATATTTGATCGACATGCTGGCATCAAGAATGGAATGTCAATCATTTGGCCTGCGTCTGAAGGGCAGCATCGTTACTATACTCGCCACCTTGTTAGTAACATACATCACAGATTCAAAAATGCTACAATGAAGAAGAAGTTGAGTGACATGGCGAGGGAACCTTCCAAGAGGAAGTTCGATGCTTTGTATTACTATTTCATACACTTCAATGATGATATCAGAGAGTGGATTGAACGGGAGCCTAAAGAACGTTAGGCACTTTCGTATGATGATAGTTATCGCTATGGCAACATAACCACTAATATATCGGAAGTCTTCAACAGCGTTTTGAAAGTGGGATGAGCCCTCCCAGTAATAGCCCTGGTGGATATGACGTTTTATCGATGCTATAAATATATCGTCAATCGCAGGGATGTAGCTGAGGCATATTTTTCACAGGGTCTTTTTTGGCCACCGAAAGTCTTTGCTGAAATAGAACATGCCACCTTGAAATCAAGGACACATACAGTGATGTTGTTTGATCAAAACACTATGGAGTTCCAGGTAACAACTCCGAGTAGGCAGAGTGAATCAAGATACAAAAGGGAGACTCACTATACTGTAACGCTGAACGAATGGAGTTGCACTTGTGGTACATGGCAACTGTTTTATAGTCCGTGCTCACATGTGATGGCATGTTGTACCGCATCTCGGCTCGAGTACAGACAGTATGTTGATCCATTTTTAAGCCTAACCATGTACGCAAGTGGGTATGCTCCATTATTTCACCCATTTCCCGATCAGTCTCTAAGGCCGGAGTACATTGGACCTACAGTGGTTGCAGATCACACGAGGTGGAGGCATGGTAGAGGACAACCACGCTCAACTTAGCTACATAACGAAATAGATGCAAGGGAGGGCTCGTCTAAAAATAAATGTAGCATATGTAATGAAAGAGGGCACAATAAAAAGACATGTCCCGATTAACAACAGTAATGTTATACTTAGGTTTATATCTTCATTTCATTCATTTTTTACTGTAATTACATAATAATAATAAATGTATTTTCATTTTTGTGTTGTGCTCGATATGGATGCTGTAATATGTGTAATTTTATTGTTATCCCATGGATATTGGTTACTATTTTTAATTTTTTTTTAGAGAGATGGTGAGAACACAAGGAGGACATACTTCGACTTCTACTACTCAGTATGGTGAACAGAATCCGGGTCCGGATGACATATCTGTGTTGCGTCTTCAAGAGCATCATCCGTCGGAGGATGCTTGGAATAGAAGGGTATGTTAGTAATCAATACTTATTCTATAATTTTAAGTTCTAATTATTCAAATAGTTGATTAATATATTTAATGTCTTTGTGTTACAGGGCAACAGCGAGATCAAGGTGAGGATTCACCAACTGTCAAACCTTTTCCCATTAGTACGACCTTATGTTGTATAGGCTGGACTCATTGGAGTGACTCAAGTAGGTCACATCCAGATTGATAACGCATTGATTGGTGCTTTGTTGGAGAGTTGGAGGCGAGAGACCCATACATTCCATCTACGTGTTGGTGAGATAACGCCAACACTATAGGATGTTGCTGTCTTACTAGGTCTACGAATAAACAGTCTGGCAGTCACTGGTAGCACTAACTATAGTTGGCAGAACCTTTGTCATTCTTTATTGGGTGCAGTGCCCCCACACCGAACAATAAAGGGCAGCATGTTAAGAAGTACATGGTTGGGGGAATTGTGTGCACAGGACCCCCCAGGGCACGCTGATGAGCAAGTGTTGCTTCAGCATGCCAGACGCTACATCCTTAATATGTTCGGCTCCCTATTTTTCACCAACAGCACTGGTAGTTGGACATCGATGATCTACCTTCCATTGCTTGAAACGATGGAGGGGTGTAGTGAGTATAGCTGGGGGCCAACAGTTCTTGTCAACTTGTACAGACAAATGTGCTAGTGTTGCATAACGGGCCACGCCCAAATTGGCGGGTGTGTTTTATTGCTCCAGGTATGGACGTCTAATTATATTCATATTTAATTCTTTAATGTGTTAAATCCCTAATTCCTACGTGCAGTTACATGTGTAGTTGTGGTCATGGGAGCATTTACACATCAGTCGACCGTTTATATCCGCTCCCCGTCCACTTGCACATGCAGTCAATGATCCGTTGCCGCCTTTGCGATCTCAGTAAGAGAAAATACTTTCTACATCTTTGCAGTAGAACAACTTCTCACTCTGGGGGTCCTCGGAAACAGCCTCTCTTCAAGATAACCCCCTGGAGGGGGAAGGCTACGTACATATAAGCCCCAGACCCTGCTTTTGAGGGAGCCCTTGGAGGCACTGGGTTTGTTATTGTTGTTGTTGTTGTAATATTGCACCTGTATTCAAATAATTTACTTTGTACATGATCAGCTAGGTTGCCGCCCTGACATTCCGCGAGAATCCCTGGCAATGCCAGTCCTTCTACAGGGACCAACTTGATGTCCAAGAACCACGTCAGGTATATACACGAAAATAGACATAATTCTTTATAGTTAAATATTTAATGTAATATAACTAAGTTATTTTATCTATGCTTAGGTTGAATGGATGCCTTACAGGCAATCTCGGTTAAACAGCATGCCCGCGATTTGTGTAGAGGGTCGTCATATCTGGCGATATCAGGGACCTATGATATGCTTTAGCATTGTAGAGTTACATGGCCCTGACAAAGTGATGAGCCAGTTTGGATTTACGCAGCATATCCCAGATCATATCGACGCTCTCGAATCTTTGCACAATACGTCGCGTTCAGGCAGGTCTCACGAGAACTGGGAGCTCTATCATTCGAACTGGATCGTGGTGTGGAATACACAGATGGATTATATCGCCAACGTACGTTATCCTCCTATATTGCCTATAGAGTACATGCAATGGTACTCCTCTATCACTAGGCGTTTCATAGCACGGCGTGAAGTGCATGTTCTGAGCCCAACCCGACTTCGTTATGAGCCAAGTGGTAACCAAGTTCAACGAGTAGTAAGTACTTTGAAAACATTTGTCACGTTACTTATTCTGCAATATGTTTCGTTAACATTTGAATGTACTATTTGCTAGGTCGATCTTCTTAAAAAGCATGCTAAAAGGGCAGTTCAGAGGCTACGTAACACTATTGGTCACACTGCAGAATCTTTCTCCACAGAATGGCTGACTACTTGCAGTAGCGGAATTGATGCTTTTGGTGGGGTGTCAATTTGATCAGGCTATGCAAGAAAAAGAGTTTGACTATTGCTCATTTTGTGATGCAGAAGGAAGTAGACGTGAACGTCCACGACATAGTTTTTTAGTTCACACGGAGTTTTCACCCTCAGGGCATTGTGGTGAACCTAGTCGTAGATCCACATTACGTTTTATACCATAATTTACATTATTTATTTTTATATAATTTATTATTACAATGTATTTTTTCCTTCTTCATTACTCTATACATTAAATAAAGTGACTTTGCTAAATTTTTTTTTTTGATACTTCACTTTGTTTGAGAGGATAACAGGTTAAAAGATGTATTTAAATGATGAGTGTTGTGAAAAATATAAAAAATATATGTTATATTTATAGAGTTGAAGAAGTGAGAAAGAGAATGGAGATGAACATGAAGGGGTAGGGGTGTTAAGGTTCACGGGGAGGGAATCGGGGGTGGGGGTGGGGGGTAGGGACGGCGTACGGATGCCATCCCTAACTGAATCCATACGCCATCCACCTTTCATACGCCATTTCCGACGGCGTTCGTTGATATTGCTACAATAAAGTGTGCCAATTTGGTAATTATTTTTCAAACTATGCTATTTTGGTAAATATTTTTTTAAAATTATGCTAGTTTGGTAAAAAATTCCAACATTTGCTTTGTGGTGGATTTGTGATAGCAGAGATCCGTCATAATGGTTAAATTTTGGGATAACACAATTTGTCACTGATTTGTTTTTTATAATGAAAAGGATGAGATCCTTATGATAGTACACCATGAGATTCCAAAGAAACAAGAAACAGAAGGAAAGAGAGACAAGGAAAGAAGGCAAAAACATAAATGTAAATCCCCAATCTAATTAGGCTAAAACATCCAACTTTGGTCGTGGTCCATCAATGTCTAAGATGGAAACTAAGCAACTTGTGTCACAGCCAATTTGATATAGGTCTTGATTTTGGGAGTAGTACTAAAAATTAATATGTGGGGATCTTCCATGCTGTGGTAGATGGATATATTAGTGCAACCAACTAATACTTGAAACTAAGTGATGATCCTCAATTTATAGGGTTGATGATGCGTTACCAATCTAGAACAAAGTTCTAGAAGACGTTGTTTCTTATTTTCTAGATTGCATTGACAACTGTTAGGTTATATCTCAAATTACTTGTTTTAATTTTATGGGGTTATCGTAGGGTTACCTATCGATCGGGAGGGAATCCGATCGATCGGGTGATTTAAGGAAAGATTCGGGAATTTTTTAGGAAATTAGAGGGCAGATCGATCGGCCCGTTCCGATTGATCGGGCCCTCCCAAGCTCGGCTCTATTTAAAGGACGTAGGGTTTACGTCATAAAGTATCCAATTAAAGTGTGAGGCGCCGTCATTGAGAGAAAAGAGGTGATTTCGTAATTCCTCCAAGATTTTGAGTGCTACGAGAGTTCAGAGGGAGTGATTGTAATTCTTCCATATATCTCGTTCTGGGAAGTATCGTTGTAATTTTTCCGTTTAGTTAATAAAGAATCTCCATCTCCGCCCGTGGTTTTCTCCCTTCTCGATTGTAGAGGGGTTTCCACGTAACTATTGTATGTTCTTGTTTTGTTGTTTCTTTCTCTGTATTTGTTTACTTCTCGTTTTGTGTGAGTCATATAATTTGAATCGAATCAAGCAATCAGGGTTTACACTTCCGCATTAAGATTTTCCTAACAAATTGGTATCATAGAATATCCGATTTTTTTAAGTTTTCTTATCAAATTGGTATCAGAGCCCTATTCATTTCAATTTGATAATATGACGTCCGCAATTAGATCCCAAATTGAGAAGTTTTGTGGTCAAGGGAGCTTCAGTTTATGGCAGGTTCGCGTTAAGGGCCTCTTGACTCAGAATGGCTTGAAGAGAAGAAATCAAAGAATCTTACAGAAGCACAATGGGAGGAGTTAGATGAGAATGCACTCACAGCAATTCAGATGGGTTTTACCGATGACGTTTTGATAGAAGTTCTGGAGGTGAAGACCGCTAAGGAGCTGTGGAAGAAATTGCAGGATATGTTCTGTTTCAAGTCTGTCTCCAACAAACTCGCAGTTAAGCGTCGGTTATTCACGTTTCGTATGTCAGAAGGTACGTCACTTAAGAATCATGTCAGTGAATTTAATTCAATTATTCAAGATTTGAAAGAATTGGATGATGTTCCTAAGGATGAAGATCAGGCAATGTTGTTGTTATGTTCTGTCTCTACTTCATGTAAGGGTTTTGTTGAAAGCATGATTTACGGGGGTAGACAAACCATATCTGTTGGTGAAGTTAAGAGAAACCTACTGAGTAAAGAACGAGTAGATAGGGAATTATCTGATTCTGTTTATAACTCTGGTAGTGGTTTATTTGTGAGGGAGAGAACTGAGTATGATCACAGTGGAAACAAGTCTAAGTCTAGGTATCAAGACATAACCTGTAACTACTGTTATAAGAAAGGGCACATTAAGAAAGACTGCTACAAGCTTAAGAGAAAATTAGAAGCAGATAACAAGTCTGACCAGAGATCTATAGCAGCTAGTGTTGTGAATGATGAGAATGAAGATTTTCTACTGTCTGTGTCTGAACCTCAGTCCAATTTGAAAGATAGTTAGATTTTGGATTCGGGTTGCTCCTATCATGTCTGTCCCAATCGGGATTGGTTTTCCACGTACGAGTCAGTTCGAGGTGGAGTTGCTTTGATAGGTAATGATACTCCATGCAAAGTTCTAGATATAGGAACAATTCGTTTTAGGATGTTCGATGGCACTATCAGGGTTTTGGGCGATGTTCATCATATTCCTGATTTGAAGAAGAATCTTATCTCTTAAGGTACTCTTGAGTCTAAAGGGTACAGGTACACAGCTGAAGGTAGAGTTTTGAAAGCCGTTAAGGGTGAATTGATGGTTATGAAGGGCAGAAGGTTAGGTACATTGTATAAGCTTGTCGGTTCCACAGTTGTTAGATCTATTGCAGTATCTTCATCATCCTTGTTGTTGACAAAACTAGAAATCACAAATTTAGGATGTTTGAAATTGGATCATTCAGGTGATAGGGGTCTGTCTGAGCACAGTATGAGGGGCTTTTTTTGTGGTCAGTCTACAGGACTGGTGGTATGTGAACAAGGGCTTTATGGGAAGCAGAAAGGTTTTCGCTTCAAGCAATTTCTGACGAGTAGACGTGTCACGTTTGGTGAGTCTTCGATATTGTCTCCACAGAAGATGTCATCACTTGTTTGTGATTCAGGTCTGGTAAGTAAGCCAGAGGGAGTTCAGTTCAGTAACACAGTTCAGCAGCAGGTGGCTGTTTCAGATAATGTGGCAAGAGCCAATTCAGAGAAGAAGAAGATTGGCATTGCTAATAACTTCTCAGATATGTTCACTCATTTTCTACCTAGCAGGAAGTTCAAGCTTCGCTCGGTTAGGTTTCATACTTCGTTGAGATAACCCCGTCTGTGGGGGTTTAGTGGAGAAGGTGGAGGAAATTCTTTTATGTATGTAATTTGAGCCAAGGTAAAGATTTGTTAGGTTATGTCTCAAATTACTTGTTTTAATTTTATGGGGTTGCCGTAGGGTCACCGATCGACCGGGAGGGAATCCGATCGATCGGGTGATTTAAGGAAAGATTCGGGAGTTTTTTAGGAAATTAGAGGGCCGATCGATCGGCCTGTTCCGATCGATCTGGGTTCTGATCAATCGGGTGTTTCCCGATTGATCGGGCCCTCCCAGGCTCAGCTCTATTTAAAGGACATAGGGTTTACGTCATAAAGTATCCAATTAAAGTGTGAGGCGCCGTCATTGAGAGAAAAAAGGTGATTTCGTAATTCCTCCAAGATTTTGAGTGCTACGAGAGTTCAGATGGGGTGATTGTAATTCTTCCATATATCTCGTTCTGGGAAGTGTCGTTGTAATTCTTCAGTTCAGTTAATAAAGAATCTCCATCTCTGTCCGTGGTTTTCTCCCTTCTCGATTGTAGAGGGGTTTCCACATAAATATTATGTGTTCTTGTTTTGTTCTTTCTTTCTCCATATTTGTTTACTTTTCGTTTTGCGTGAGTCATATTATTTAAATTGAATCAAGCAATCAGGGTTTACGCTTTCGCATTCAGATTTCCCTAACAAATTAGTATCATAGTATATCAAATTTGTTTAAGTTTTCTTATCAACAACAACAAAGAATAACATGAGCCATGCTTTTCTGGTTGAGCCTTTAAGAAATGAAATTTGTCATTACTAGAGCAAATCTTTGAGGTTGTTTAGGCAAATGATAGTGATCCCCAACCACTGTATTATAGTTGTCCAAAGATTCAATGATGACCTACAAATGGGAAAAAGATTCCTGCATGTTTGTTGCTATATAAACAAAAGGGGCAAAAAAATTTTATTGCCTAGTATCCCAATTCTTACTAGCCTCTCTCTTGTGCCTAATCTTCTAAAAGCGCCAACCAAGCTACAACTCAATTCTTGGGGGAAGTAGCCAACACCAAACTCCTTTTACCTGATCTATAACCATGCCACCAGATGCAAGAATTGTAGGCCTTTAAAAGGAGCCAGCTGAAAAATTATCCTTGGGGTCATGCTTCCATACCAAAACATCATCATTTATAGGAGAGAGAGTAACTTCCTGTAGGTCAAGGTTTAACGTTGCTATGAGACAGACTTTCCATTTAAACAAACCACGCGCCAACCTAGGTTCAAGTTTTATGTGATATTATCCCAAAAACTCATGTACTCTATGGTTACAAGTTGCTGGGCGGAAATGGAGAAAAGTTTGGGGCATTTGTCCCTTAGGGGACAATATCCAATCCAAGTGTGTGACCGAAAAAATGCCTTATTAGTGTGACCAATCTGATATCGCAGACTAGATTAATTGGATCCGATGTGTTTTACGTTGAATATATGTCTTTCTAGAGTCCCTTTTCTAACACAGTGAGGGGGAAGGAGGTGATGGAACATGATTGATTTGGACCGTATTTTGCTTGTATGATTCATTTCCAGAGGGATAAGTCCTCCGCATTGAAATGCCACCATCATTTGAAGAGAATAGCATAATTACGGGTGGAGAGATTGACGTTGCTAAGTCCACCTAGTTCTTTGGGGAGTTCTAGGTACTCCACTTTACCAGAGCTTGCTTTCGAGATTGGGAGATACTTCCCAAAAGAAATGACATTCAAGTTGAACAAACTTTTTTGCGACTTTAGATAGCATCTTGAAGATAGAAAGATAATATACAGTGAAAAGACTAGATAGAACGGATTTAATCAGGTCTATAAAAATATAAACCATGTATGAAAAACAAGCAATTTTTACATCACAGCATGTATAAAAATTTAAAATTTACAATGTACTGAATTTTATACAAAAAGAAATACAAACCACATGAATTGTAAATCGAAAAATCAATTTGTAGATCCAACACTCAGGTATTGAAAGTTCACCATGCCAAATTTGCATAATAAAGTTATACATGTAACATTATGCGTTGGAGTATTTCTCTTAATATGGACTTCTGTTAATTACATTTCGGTTTTGATAAAATGAATTAATAGGCTGAATATCTGATTCACAGACGAGTTGTGTGATCATATTGGATTAGGCCCACCTCATTTGTTTTTGATAATTGAGAAAATATATATAAAAAAAATTTATTATGTGGATGTTATTTAGTGTAGGCCTATAAATTTGACAAAGACCTTTATCGGCGGCCCGTCAAATTATTATAAATAGGAAAGTTAGGCCCCACCTCTTCTCTATTAAGGTTTACTGTTTCTATAGATGGGTACTATGTTGTAAAGAGAGGGATAGAGTCAAATTTTATAAGTCATAGCTTAACAAGGTATATATTCTTCTGTATTTAGTTTATATATAGAGACACAACATTAGCTTGGAATCAAAGTCAACGTTTAACTTGGAATTTTATCAAATATATCCTCCAAATATGAGTTTCTTTGAGTTTGACCCACGATCATTATTTTGTCCCTTCTTAAACTCTATTAACAGTCAAAGTCAAAATCACATGCATGTTACTTTTTACTTTAAGTCACAGCTTTTACACTTCGCATTGCATGAGCTGCACCAAATTCTAGTTACACTGACAGATTTAAAAATTTGGATATACGATCAAAATATAGACTCCAATTCATACAAACTGATACTTTATAGATATGCTTGACAGTGCTAAACCTTCATTTCAAGTACTAGTTGACAAAATCTGTAAAATATTAACTCGAAAATAAAATGAAAAAAAGGGTGTCAACCCCTAATAAGTGTCAAGCCAAGAGCAATGACAAGAATGGTCGAAGGAACACCAAAAATGAGGTGCTTCCAGAAGGTGAGATTGTTCGCCAAGGGTGACCTTCTTGCTTGCTCACACACAATGAGGTTGGCTGCTGACCTTAACAAGGCAGAGTTTCCGGCCACCGTGCTAACCCACGCGAGTATTAGCCATGCCTTCTTTTCGTCTGCTGCAGATATCGCTGCTGCTGACGCTGCCACCTTTGATTCTATTAACAGAATTGTAGAATACATTAGCGTTGATTGTAAGGGATGTTTATGCTAGAAAAGAAACTCGTCAGGTTTATGTTAAAAGATTGTGGTGGCTCGGGAAAAATGTAACTATTCTCGTACAATGAAGCTAGTGCTTAAGTGGTGGTTAGTGCTGCAAATGGGTCGAGCTGGCTTGACTTGCCTTGTAAAAGGCTCGGCCCAAACTCGGCTAGTTTAAGGGCAGCTTGATTACATAAATGAGCTAAATCGAACCGAGGCTGATTCGGCCTGAAAGGCTCTCGAGCTAGCTCTTTTATTGGCTTGTATGTCCAAAATGCACCACGTGGCCCTTCCTCTACCATTCGACGTGTTACTACATGGGTATTTAACTGTCCCTTAGGGTTTAGAGTAAATGAGCCCAACAAGTCAACGTGGTCACAAATGCAAAAGTACCACCATGATACGTTTGGCAGTGGGAATGACAATGGGACGGATGTATCACTTTCTACTTTCAATATATTAAAAATCTAAAGGTATGTTTTTGCTTTATGAAAAACAAAAGGCTTTTTTCATTTTTCTATTTTCAGTTTTTAACAAATAATTTTTAGTTTTTAAGGAATGATTTTTGATTTTCAACAAATAGAGTTGTGTGTCGACACATAGAACAGTTTTGCTGGTCACTTATGCAGTTTTTTGTATCATTTAATTTGGAAAAGGTTCTGTATGTCTAGGAGGAGTTGTATCTCTTCTAAAGAGGCATTTAGAAACCTGTATATATCTCTTCCATAGTCAAAATTAAATCGATTGCTTAATATTGAAATCGTTCTCAAGTCATCAAATCTCATAAGCCTACTCTCTCTACATTCACTTCTGATTTTTCTTGTAAGCTTTCATTATATTCCTAAAACTATTTCATAAGAGCGAAATAAGCCTTAAAGAGGGTGGCTCATTGCACGCCTTAAAGCCAATTCATGTTACAGTACCCGGTCCTAATGTAATTTTCCTAGAGCAGAACGGACCAGTTCACATACCTGTGGGGACGTTGGAGACCAAGTTCGATAAAACGAAGACGAACGAGGAAAGAAGAGCAATGCCAGAGGCAGAAGTAACCAGGGCATATGGCTCAGTGAGACTCCATATCTCCCCTAGGATTCCGGTGGCTTCAAATCCCTCTACTACTATGAACATCCTACTGAAGAATATCAACAACATATATGATACCTGTTCATAAATTTCCCATAAACAATTTGTTATTTGGATTTCAACCTTACAGAAAATGGAATCTTTTTTACAGTTTTAAGCTATTAAAAAATAAATTAATTATAATCTGTACTAGGAAAAGTGATGCGCCAATGATATGTATCGGTTGATTTATGTGAATACTTATGTATTGGTAAGAGTACGTTTCCGCAAAGAGGGAAACAAACACATGGGAAGAAGAGTAACGAGTTTTGAATCCAAGACCTGTTATTTGGAGGGTTGGACCATAAAGTAAGCCCTTTGAAAATAGCCTCCCTTTAGAGTAGCATTCTGTAGGGATAAGGCTGTGTACATCCTCCCTCCGACGTCCCTGCCATGGCTAGAGCCTTTATGAGGCAATAGGTTATTGTTGCTGTTGGACCAGAAAGTAATATACGAATAATTTTACCTTGTGTGAAAACTTATGTATGGTTCAACTTTTTTGAATCAGTAGGGAAAGGTGAATCATACCTCTATTTGATATGTTAAAAAAATTAGTTTCGAAATAAATTCTTTCTTAAAAATAACTATTTTTACAATATAGCAATGTTTGGCTCTATTTGTGTTCGTTTGCATTCCTATTTTATCAATTTTTGGTCTGTTGTTTTGATTGTCTTCTTATGGTCCCCCTATCTTTAACGGGTTCCCAAGCCTCACTTTGGTCAACTGACCTGCTTTAAATTGTGACCTTGTTGCTCATTATCGAAAAAAAGCAAAAGGTCCATGACTGGACATGGAGATCAGTACGAAAATCACCTTCTCAAGAGAGGGTCTAGCGTCTCTAAAATCTAAAGCCACCAAGGCCAAAGCCGCCGTGATGGCCGACCATGACATGTTAAGTCCCTTAAGAAGCGCCACCAACGTCCCTAGTGTCACCATATATGCACCCATTTTCCATAAAATCCCTTTTAATTTTGTTTTATTTTCTTGGTTCCCTTCTTCACTGCTACTAATTATTTCTTCTAATGTCTCCAAGCTCCTCCCTGGATGATCTTCTAGGCTCTTTAGCAATGGCATGTTTAGCAATATTGCTTCGTTACCCACTTCTAGTCCCATTCCATTAGGGTAATTCCTTGCTTTCTCCTTGATCCACGATTCCAAGATCCGGAACACGTCGTTTTCACTAGATATTAAGCGATTGCGGACTTGCTCTAGTCACTTGATCCCACATAGATAGGGTGTGTTGTTTACTTGTGTAGAGGAGTCAATACGTGAGTAAATTTTGATAAAATAGGGCCATCTGAGAGCTGTGGTGAATAGGGGTGTAAATGAGCTTCGAGCCGAACTCGAGCCAAGCTAAATGTTGACGAGCCAAGCTGAGCTAAGCCTCGATCCTGACGAGCTCGGGATTAGCTTGACTCATTTACACCCCTAGTGGTGAAGTAGATCAAATATGCATATAATATGCCATGTGCGCTACTTTGCTTATATGCAAATCTCACATACACATTATGTACCTTTTTTAGGGATCCAGACAATTCGTAAGAGACAAAGGATGGCAAATAAGACATTCCCACTGGAGAGAAGCTCACCACCTCATCCCCTGCGGAGTCCATTGATGATGTGGCAACAGCTCTTTCCTCGTCTTTTGGTTGAGGGATTTTTAGTTAAAGCAATGCCTATGATGGTTGAAGGGAGAATCCCAAGTAAGAAATCAACGAATGAAATCCCCCTTTTAACTGCAATGACTAAATTTTGTGGATTCCCTATAGGAGTTGTAGCTGACCCAATGTTGGCACTGGAGGGTGGGGCAAGAAGAAATGGGTGAGGAGGGAGATTGTGTTGCCTTGCAATATCTAGGAGAAACTCGGTTAGAGCAATACATGAGGTGTCGTTGGTAAAGAACGCGCTAGAAATGGCTGAAATGAGACATATTCGAATAATTAGATCCTAGGGCCTTAGCTCTTCCAGGAGAGGAGTTTACCAAGGTACTTGAACATGTCAGCCCTCTCTAAGTAGATGACGACTGCCATCCTGCCAAACAAGAGGCCAAGAATGGAGAGGTCAATAGAAGAATAGGCTTCATTCGGTGTTATAACCTCAAAAATTGTTAAACTATAAAATTAACACGAAGAATAAATTTGGAGAATAATTCTCAACTCCTATATTTTTGGATTATATGTTTACATAATTAACCTTGCAATATATACAAGTACCAAGGAGAATACAAGGAAGAGGCAAGAGACAAGATCATAAAATCATGCTAGGTAATTAGGTTAGGAATAATACAAGGAAGAGGCAAGAGACAAGTTCTTGTGCTTCGGTTTACTCCTTGTTCTTGCTGTTTTGGTTGGGTTTTCTTGTTTTCGTTGTTTTTGCGTGTTCGTGTTTGTGGTGCATTTTGTTTTCCTTGTTTTTGTTTTTCTTTCTGTTCTTTTGGTTGTCTCTTGTTTCCCCCACTCTTGTTCGAGTGGCTTCAGGTCTTGCTTTGTCGAGTGGCCTGCTTGATCCGCAATTTTGTCGCTAATTATCCAAAAAAAAAGGAATAAACAAGATCCTAGAATCATACTAGGTAATTATGCTAAGAATAAACAAGATTCTAAAATTATGCTAGGAATAAATACATGTAAAATACCAATCTAAATACAAGTAAATTATACATCAAAAATACAATTCCAACTCTCCCCCTCAAATTGGAGCATGTAAATTCACCATGCCCAACTTGCCAATGAATGACGAATAGCTCGGATGGCCTAAGGCTTTAGTAAAAAGATCCGAAATTCTTCTCCACTTCTAATATAGGCCGTGGCTATCTCTTTGTACCATAATTTCTCATGAACGAAGTGACAATCTATCTCAATGTGCTTCATTCACTTATGGAACACTGGATTTGAAGCAATATAAAGGGTTGCCTGGTTATCACAAAACAAATAAGCAAGGTCATCAGTAGTAACAACAAGGTCACCTAATAATTGACGCAACCATACTATTTCACTAGTCATGGTAGCTATGGACCGATATTCTGCTTCTGCCAAGGAATGAGAAACCACACTTTGTTTCTTGAATCGCCACGAAATAGGCGCTCCACTAGGAAAACAATATAACCTGTTGGAGATCGCCTTGTAGTAGGGCAACCCGCCCAATCTGCATCACAATATGCTTGGAGTACAAGGTCATTATCTGATGGTAAAAACACACCCTGTCTTGGTGTATCCTTCAAGTATCTCAACACAAGCATTATAGCATCAACGTGAGGTTGTCTAGGATCATGCATAAACTGGCTTAATACACGAACCGTATAACAAATATCGGGTCGAGTGATATTGAGGTACAGCAACCTCTCTACCAAACGCCTATATTGACCTGCATCACTCACCAAATCACCTACTTTATCAGCCAACCCGTGGTTCTAGACCGTCTATGTGGAAACTGGTTTAGCCCCTAACATTCCTGCTTCACTAAGAATGTCCAACACATACTTCCTTTGGTATAACATAATCCCGTTCCAGAATCTAGCCAACTCTATCCTTAGGAAAAATTTGACCGGCACTAAATTTTTGATACCAAAAGACTTGTTCAAAACATCTTTGACCCCGTTTATATGTTCCACAATATTTCCCGTGATTATGACAACATCAACATAGATTAAAATTTCCGTATAAACATTCTCTCGAAAATATGTGAAGAGGGAATAATCGGTTTTAGACTGTATAAACCCAATGCTAACCAAGGTGGTAGTAAATTTCTCATTCCAATTACGGGAAGCTTGTTTTAAACCATAAAGGGATTTTCGAAGACGACAAACCTTCCCTTCATGTTTTTCTTCAAAGCCCAAAGGAAGTTTCATGTACACTTCCTCATGCAAATCTCCATGTGGAAAGGCATTATTCACATCTAATTGATGCACAACCCAACTTCAGGCTGCTGCAACTGCCAAAACACAACGAACTGTTACTAACTTGGCAACAGGTGAAAAAGTATCATGATAATCAATACCTTCTACTTGAGTATAACCTTTGGTAAACAAACGTGTCTTATATCGTTCTATAGTCCCATCGGACTTGTACTTCACTTTATAGACCCACTTTGAATCGATCGCCCTTTTTCCTTCCGGCAAGCTCTCCAAAGTCCAAGTACGGTTTTGCTCTAAGGCATGTATCTCCTTTTCCATAGCATCTCGCCAATGCTTGTACTGTACGGCCTGTTGGAAAGTTTTGGGCTCTTCACTTGAAGTGATGGCATTTAAAACAGCAACATGAGCGTTAGAAAATTGTGTGTTAGAAATATAATTTGAAATAGGATATACTATACCCGAATTGGCCGACGGAGCGGTAGTGAGAGTATGGGCTATAGAAGACGGAATATCAGAAACGTAGTCATGATAATTAACAGGAACTGAACGAATACGATCACTGCATCGAGTAACAATGTCCGGGCTCAAAACATCTTTGATTTCTTTGCACGAAACCCTGCTGGTGGTCATCTAGACCACCAGCCCCACTGTCCTCCCCGACCAGTCCTTCGGCCGGGTGAGGTCTCTGCTCCTCGGTCAGCAGTGAACTAACCGCGAGGTGCTGCACAAGATTCGGTTCTCTAGGAGTCGGTTCCTCCTCATCAATAAAATAGGAGATTTGCCTCGGATTAAATTCATTCACATTTTTATCATGAAAATCTTGCATGCTATCAGGTTTTAAGTAAGGAAAAACGTCTTCATAAAACTGAACATTTCTTGAGACAACAATTTTATTATTTTCAATATCAAAAATCTTGTACCCCTTTTGTCTATGAGGGTAGCCAATAAAAATCCAACGTACATCACGACTTTCGATTTTATCTCATGGTTTACTATGGAAATAATATCGACATCCAAAAACTCGCAAATTATCATATGAGGGTAATCTTCCCCTCAAAATTTCATACGGACTTTTATTGTTGAGCAAAATAGACGGAGTTAAATTAATAAGATATGCAGCTGTTAAAACACACTCACCCCAAAACCTTTTCGGTAAGCCTGACTTGAAGCGAAGTGCTCTACCAACTTCCAATAAATGCTTATGTTTTCATTCTACGACTCCATTCTGTTGAGGTGTCCTGGTCAACGATGTTTGGAATTGAATCCCATGTTGAGCATAGAACGCCAACAAAGGCCCATACTTGAATTCTTGCCCATTGTAGTTTCTTATCTGTTTTACCTGAAAACCAAATTGCATACTAACCATTCTACAAAAATCTATAAGAATTTTGTGAGCTTGGGTTTCTCCCTCATCAAATAAACCATGTGCACCGACTAAAATAGTCAACAATAGTGAGGAAATAACGGGTTTGTGATAGTGAAACAACACAATAGGGACCCCAAATATCACAATGTATAAGCTCAAAACAAACATTTATCCTCGAAATTGACAATGGAAAAGGAAATCATGCCTGCTTGGCACGGTGACAAGGATACAAATAAAATCTGTCTTTTCAACATTCAAATGCGGAAACTTAGACAATCTCGAAAAAGGCACATGTCTTAAGTGATCGTGCCACAAAACAGCCTCTTTATGACTCTGGACCGAAAGTGAAGAAGGTTCCACCAAGGGTGTGGACCCAACCAACGGGACTTCCTAGAAATATAGCCCATCTCTTAGCCTACCCGCTCCAATCAGCTTAGAAAGTGAAATATTAATGCACAATTCTCACTTTGAGTTATTTTGCTCACAGATAACAAATTATATTGAAAACCAGGCACGTATAGCACATCTTTAAAAACGAGATTATCTAAAATTCAAACTTTCCTAATATGGGTAACCGACAAACACGACCCATTAGGTAACCTAACGGGTCCAATTGACTTGTTAACAACAATGTCAAACATCATGAACTTCGAAGAAACCATGTGATCGGAGGCCCCGGTATCAATGATCCAACTAACAGAAGAAGTAGCAACCTGACTTGTTAAATTTAAACTAGGAGAACTAATTACATCTAGAACTCTCCCTTTTGTTCGATAAGTGGTGAAAAACGCCTTACAAAGCACGACATTCCAAAAAAGGAATCCGACCCACCAAGCAGTGGCTGTAATAAGGGGACAAAATTCTAGAGCAAAACAGGAAAAACAGACACCAAGACAACACAGAAAACCGGGACAACATCACGCGAATAAGAGAGGGCCAGTAACTAGCAAGGCACCATGGCACCAATTGGATCCGAAGCAGAGACACACAAAGCCACACCTCCCAACATGAGCAACAACCTCAAAAGGGTGGAAAACAAAAGAGGGAATTCCCCCCTCCCCCGCATTGCTAGCAAGGCACCAGGCATGGGACCGAACAGGAAGGGTACCGAGCCAACAACACAAGGAAGGGGAAGGAAAATCCAGATTGGTGGGTGAAGAGGTCAAGAAGCCTTTTGAGGAATTACATTGTCAGTGAGATAGAGGTGTAGCAGGTGGTTCACATCAACGAAAACACAACCGACCCCTACTAGACTAGTCTTGCGGTCAAAATTGATGTTGGAATAGGAGAGGTGCTGACACAGGGATGTTTTGTCTAGACCGGGGCAAAAAGCAAAAACAGCATAAATAACGAAAAAAATAAAATAAAACACCCACTCGAGACACAGACAGGAACCAGGTGGGACAGGAGATGGGACCGGCGGAAATGGGACTCACGGGACCGAGATTTGGACAGGCACAGCCTCATGGCACCAGCGGCGAAGGAGGAACCGCGGGTGTGGGGTTGGCCTCGATGGCGTATGGGAGGCAGGAACCTGGTGTTCAGCACGAAGGCGGAGAGAAACACGGTGGTGGAGAAGCGACGGAGGAGATGGATAGCGCGAGAGCCGAAGCGATGATGACGGAGAACGACGAGGCGGAAGCGGCGGCGACGAAGAAGCAACGACGAGGTAGTCCACTGTAAAACAAGGCGAGGAGCAAAATGTTTAAGACTCCCACCCAGAAACGGAAGGACGGCACTGGAGAAGGTCCTCGGTGGTGAGACGGGACACAGCGGAGGAAGGGGACCCGAACTTCGAGGCTCCAGCGAAGAAGGCGGCCAACCCCAGCACCTCAAAACTCCAAACAGGACACCAATCACGACGAAACACCAAACATGGGAGGTGCATGGCGAGACCGGCCTAACCACAAGAAGCTGACAACCCGGGGTGAAACACCTGGTGGACGGTGGAAAACTCCAAGAGGGAGGAAGCAACCCAGATGCGTACCGACCGACTAAGGAGCGGGCGAAAAACAGAACCCCACCCCACAAATGGCTCGCTGGTGTCAGAAGGGGCGGGGGGGACCCTCCCCCCTTGTTTGAATTTTGAAACTAAAACAACAATTGATGCCCTAACTTGATTGGTATTTTCACTTGACATTATAAAAAATTGCAAAACACCACGAATCAAAACAAGAGAAAAGCAACAGATACGCTCAACAAGGGGGAAAAAATTGTGGTGTTTACGGCAGGTCTAGGCATCGACAACCGGATCGGGTCTTCAAGATCAAGCCCGATAAATAGCCGTGTGATTCACAACTGCAATGGCTAGACGAGTCAGGTCTTCAGGATAGAGCCCGCTCTGATACCATGTTAAACTATAAAATTAACACAAGAAGAATAAATTTGTCGAATAATTCTCAACTCTTATATTTTTGGATTATATGCTTACATAATCAACCTTGCAATATATACAAGTACCAAGAAAAATACAAGGAAGAGGCAAGAGATAAGATCCTAAAATCATGCTAGGTAATTATGCTAGAAATAAATAAGATCCTAGAATTATGCTAAGTAATTATAATAAGAATAAACAAGATCCTAAAATTAAGCTATGAATAAATACATGTAAAATACCAATCTAAATACAAGTAAATTATACATCAAAAATACAAGTTCTCTATGTATGTATGATATATTTGTATAACCTTTTTTAACTCTCCCTTTTTTTTTTTTTTTTTTTTTTATAATTGACAACTTTTTTATTTTTTGGGTAAAGATGGCAGAAAAAATTAAATGGGTCACCATGAATGGATACCAACCGAGAGTAAAAAAAAAGATTCAATTTTGTATCTTTTTCTGCTTAATTATAAAATAATTTTTTTATCTTTTCAATTAAGCTGTGAAAAAAATATAAAAAGATCTTTTTGTCAACCAAACACAAGTGTCACAGTCAATTAGATCTTTTTTTACAGTTTTAATATGTTAAAAAGTTCAACCAGATGCAGCTTTAATATTACTTCCGTCTTTCAATGGGATGTAATGCAGTACTGCTAATATGGTGGAACCTAATATTACTCAGGGTTCACTTGGTTGATTGTTCTTACATTACATCAACCCAAGAATGCCCATAAATAGTAATTATATCCATTACTGTGGTAAAAGAAAATAATTACATCCATTATTTTTGGACTTCTATTAGCTCTTTTTCCTTTCAAGATCGGATTTTCTTTATTAATTAAAGCGCAAATATAATTGAGTTAAGCAATTGCAAAGGGTCTTTTAGGTTTTACTTCCAGATAATTAGCAATAAGGCCGCAGTATAAAACAGGCTTCTCATACAGACGAGGCTACATACAACCTGCGTAAAAGTGGATCAGAAAATAAAGGCAAACACAATCAAGAAAATACATAAAAAACAGGACAAAACAAATAGCAAACAGGCAGGAAAAATCAAAACAGCACAACACGAATACAATAACGCAAGATGAGATAGGCCAAAAATAGGGGGAAACGGTCAACTATAACAAAACTAGAAACGAGATTGACACAGAGTCAATGATGCAGCTCCGCCTCAGCCTTTGGTGTCTTGGCGGGTTGATCTTGGCGGGATGGGTCAATTGGTGGAATCGAGATAGGGAAGCGGAAGGAAAAGAGAGCGGATCATGCTTGGCGGGATCACGGGATGGCGGTTTGGGATTAATTAAAATAACAAGTAGTTTGTTAAAACTTGCAAAATTATTACTTAGGTATCCTGAGATTTAAGTATTTATCACTTAGATACCATAACATTTTAATATATATAATGGAATACCCTGAGGTTAGATATTTTATCACTTACCTTATGATGAAATTTGATTGATTTTTATAAGAATTTGGTAAGTTATATAAAAAATATTGATATAATACATGAATACAATAATATATATAAGCCAGTACCAATATTTTCATCAAAATTTAACGAATTCGGATATAATATTCATCGAAAATTGATGTAGACCACATAAAAATTACTATAATTATGTGTCATTTTCGTAATTTTCGACAAAAATTATCAAATTCTAATAAAGGTACTTATATATTGTTAAAATCATGTTCAATTTTAGCTTTTTCTCAATGAAAATTCATAGAACTTTTAACAAAACGGTATATAATTGAAAAAATTTTAAAATTTTATGGTACCTAGGTGATAAAATATCTAAAACTCAGGGTACCTCATTATATATATATATATTAAAATATCAGGGCACATAAATGACAAATGTTCAAATCTTATGATATTTAAATGATAATTTTTTTTAATAAGGTACGCTTAATTTTGAACATTAAAATAAGCAAAAGTCAAAAATATTAGACGGGGTAAGAAGTCTAGGAAACTTAGGCCCATCTATAACAAAAGATTGAGGGGATTGCGTATTTTAACCCTTCATCAGTTGTATTATTGAGTTACCTAATTCTTTTTTGATTTAAAATTCAAACTCAATTTCAACCTTATTCATATAATAAAATATCAACCAAATCTCACATATATCTTTCCCTCTTTTATTTTATCAATTTTTTTATTTATGGAAATGCACCCAACAAGAAATGTACCAATTAAATGATTTGGCAACAACAACAACAACAACAACAACAATAACCACGACAACCGACCCAGTGCCTCGAGGGTTCCCATTTATGCAGGGTCTAGGGGGAGAGATGTAAGCAGTCTTACCCCTTCAAGGTGCTATCCTAGAGAGGCTGTTTCCGAAATTAAATGATTTGGCAGTGTTAAAAAA
The DNA here is from genome assembly GCA_018398585.1 of Simmondsia chinensis. NCBI lineage: Eukaryota > Viridiplantae > Streptophyta > Magnoliopsida > Caryophyllales > Simmondsiaceae > Simmondsia > Simmondsia chinensis. The sequence continues at coordinate 34,763,845 of JAGTTD010000008.1, read as the reverse complement.
AAATAATAAAATAAAATGATTGGGCAGATATTCATCCGCCTCTTTGAAGGAGCACTTTTGCATAAAATAAATTTTAAAAAATTAATTTTGAAAAAGCAGACATAAAATAAAACAAGATGAAGGTTTTTTTTTTTTTTTAAAATAAATATTAAAACTCACTTAAATTTTAGGTTTGATTTCAAAAAAAACCTAAATTTACTGAAACTTTTAATATTACACCTAAATTTTACAAAATTTTTTAATGTCAAAGCTCATATTAATGTTGTTAATATTCATTCATTTTGGCTTACGTGAATTTTGAAAAAAAAAAAAAGGAGAAAATATATAAAAAATTCTAATTTAAATTTAAAATAAATTGAAAATATTTTAAATATTTAGAAAAAAATATTTTAAACATCTAAAAAGGTTCTTAAATATTTTTAAAATGATTTTTAATATTTCAAAAAATATTTGTTTAAATATCATGTCAGAAAAAGCTAAAGAACAATCTATGTGATTTTTGAAACTGCACCTATCCATCACAAAGGTAATAGAGATCCTTAACAGTGGTTAAATTTTAGGGCAACATAATTCGTCACGAATTGCAACGCAATCGTGAAGGCACATATCCATCACAAAGGTAAAGTTTGTAACGGTTTATGGTACCCAGAGATTTGTCTCAAACTTTAAATTTTTTGAATGAATTAGAAATGGATATGTGATGTCACAAATTCAGAAATGGGAATATATATCAGAGACTCTCCACATAACCCGAGATAAAACCAGCCCTATTAGAAGAAGAGATCTCTATCAGACATGAGATTCCGTTGTAGTAGGGATATAATGCTTCATGATAATCTAACATTTTTAATTTGGATATTGAGAAATAACGTTATTTCAAATTAATCATTCATTATACATGTTTTGTTTTTTCCCTAACTAAATCTGCATTATTCTTCAAATTGTTCCCACAATCCTAAGGCTTATTTTCAGTCACAAAAATGGCTTCTTCTTTTGGTGTGATGATGCCGAACTTTGGAGATTAATGAAAGTGATAAAGAGAGAAGAATAAGATGTCTTCTTGGATCCTTCTCTTATATGAAAGTGATCAAGGTCAAAGTTTAAGAACTCATGATTAAAGGAGCCAATGAGTTCAAAATGTGTTTTTATTGTTTTGTTTTAATGTTCCGTTTGCTTTTTTGCTTTTCAAGATTGGAGGTCCTCGGATACAGCCTTTCTTTAAAGTTACACCTGAAAGGGTAAGACATCATACATCTCCTCCTAACCCTATTCTAGCGGGAGCCCATATGGCACTGTGATTGTTGTTGTTACTATTGTATGCTCAAAGATACACAATACTAGAAAACTTTAATTTAGAAACGGACATCACTATTACATCTCTAATTTAAATAAGAGATAGAATAGAGACATAAAACAGCTGTCTCAACAATGCGCATCGCAAATTATTTGCGATGGCATGCTTGTCTCTAATTTGAGATGTACCCAAGATGGATTTGACCATCTCTGAGTATACGCAACATTGCTCATCCGTCTTTAATTAGAGATGGCACACCTTGTTTCTGAACTAGTCGTCTCTAAATTAGAGTTTTCTATTAGAAACACGACCGAGGTGTGAATAAATATCTAACAATATGTTAATTTTAAATAGTAATGATAGATGTACTTTAATTTTTATTATGTACTTCACGTGTGAGTTTATTAAAATCTCATATTAGATTTATGTGAGAGAAGAGATTTAACACATAAGCTAAAGAATTGCTCTACTTAATTCCAATTGTTTTTATGATGAAATTTCACTTTGCTTATATGTATACCTCATAGTTGTCAACTCTAGAGCTCGGGCATTAAGCCTGGTGAGATTGCATATGGTATCTGAGCGTGTTGGGATAATATTTACCTTAAAATTAGATGTTGTCAAGATATTGCTGATATTTGATTAAGATACGATTTGATTGTATAGAGTAAGATCGGGTTACCTATTTAGTTTGATTTGGATTTATGTTATATATGAATTAAATTAGATTTAGGTAACTTAATTATAAAAAGGACTGAAGGTTGTTAGTTGAGATACAGGAGAAGAAAAGAGAGGGAAATTGTAGGGGTTTTGAGTGTTTTGTAATTGGGTAAGGGGAGAGTGAAAGATTGTTTTGAGAGGTGTTCTGATTGTGGCTATGACGAGAGTTCGCAGCTTGCTTTTTCCAAAACTACATTAAGGAAGGTTGGTGGCTCACAATGCCGAAGCCACATTGTAGGAGTGTTGGTGACTGGTCGTACAGTAGTTACATTGTTGGAGGACTGGTGACTTACCGTACACTAGTCACAATGATGTTGTTAATAATTGTATATGGGGTTTGGGATTTTATGCAACATGTGAATGGACAAAGGGGTACGAGAAGGTTCAGTGGCCTTTCCTTTGAACTTTATTAATTAATAATGAAAATTACAAAGGGGAAACTGATAGCTCAGTTTCTTATAGGTCGAGAAAGGAGTAAAAATAAAACAATCTGAGATTTAAATTGGATAGCTAACTGAGCTAGACCTAAATTCTCCATTTAATTAGAGGAAGAAGAAAGGGGGAAAAAATACAATTCAAATTCAAATTAAAATAAATAAAATCGTATCTTCCAAATCAGGTTTGATCTCTTGCCATAATCATCCCATGATTATCGTGATTTAGCTGTCAATCTTGAGATCTTCACACATTGACAGTGTAAAGCAATACTTGGCGGTACCACCAAGTCCCCGAGTTGACGCCAAGTCTCCCGAGTTGCACGCAGAAGCCAAGTTGTGCGATTTACTAGCTAAAGCCAAGCCCGCTGCGTCATCCTCCCTGGGTTGAGGAGAATTCGCCCTCGAATTCACTTGCGGTGGGGCTGTGTCATTCTCGCCATGGTATGGAGTGAGGTGCTTGATGTTCAAGATATCGGAGGTTCTCATACCTAGCGGGAGTTGGAGATGGTAAGCGTTATCGTTGATCTTCTCCAGAACCGCCAAGGGACCAATTTTATGTGTAGTAAGCTTGTTGTATTCCCAAGCGGGGAGCCTCTCTTGAGTCAAAACAGCCCATACCTTGTCCCCAACTCAGAACTGGACCCGCCGACGTTGCTTGTCAGTGTCCTACTTGTACTTGGTGGTTTCTTTGAGCAATCGGGCCTGTGTTTGTTCATGCACATCCTTGAGGGCAGAGATGAAGTCTTCCGCCTTCCCATGCGGTCGAGTTAAGTCAGGGGCTGGGGCCAAGTCTATTGGAGCTCGAGGAATGAAACCGTGGACAATGTGGAAGGGTGCAAACCTAGTACTGTAGTTGACAGAGATATTATAAGCAAACTTTGCTTGATGGAGCTTGGACTCCCAACCCTTGGCATTACCTGCTAAAAGACAACGAAGAAGGTTACCTAAGGATCGATTGATGACCTCGGTTTGTCCAACAGGTTGAGGATGATGGATGGTGCTGAAAGGTGAGGAAGTGTTGGCCATCTTCCACAAAGTCCTCCAGAAATGATTGACAAAACGTATGTCTCTATCGAATTTGATGCTCACGGGTAATCCATGCAACTTGTAGACTTCTTTGAAGTAAAGACTCGCGACATGGACGGCGTCTGCAGCTCTCTCGCACCCAATAAGTTGTGCCATCTTCGAAAAGCGATCTGCCACGATAAAGATCGAATCAATACCCTTGGTAGTTGTTGGAAACCCCTACATGAAATCCATACGCCACCTTTTGAAAGTTGGCAAATACAACAGTGTTGAAAAACCTCTCAACTTCTCGGCGCAGTTTTAGCCAATAATAGCTGGCGGTAATGAGCTTAAGAGTCTTGCCCTGACTGATATGACCTGTGTTGTGCTTCTCTTCAATAATCTTGAGGCGCCAACTCAAATTCGGAACACATAACTGACTACCTTTGAACAAAAAACCACCACGAATGTGATAATTTGGATTGGACTCATTCAGTGCTTTTTACCATATACTGCTGAAAGTGGGGTCAAATTTGTACAAATCCGCCATCTGGTTAAAACCCGCGACTTCCACCTTGCTTTGCACTAAGATCATTGTTCTTCGACTGAGTGCTTCTGCTACCTTGTTCAGCTGGACTGACTTATGCATGATGGTGAAGTGGAAAAGTTGGATGTAACCAGCCCACTTGGTGTGTCTGTAGGAGAGTTTGTCTTGGCTATTGATAAATTTTAGGGCCACTTTATCTGAGTAAAAGATGAACTCACGGTTTGCTAAGTAGGAACGCCAATTTCTCAAGGCTCTCACCAACGCGTAGAATTCCAAGTCATACGTGGAGTAGTTCAGTCCACTATCGTCCAGCTTCTCACTGAAGCAGTCAACTAGCCTATCTTGCTGGCTTAGAACGGCGCCAATACTGATCTTGGAGGCGTCAGTGTGCAACTCGAAGATCTTTTGAAAGTAAAAAGAGAGCTGACATTAGTGCTGTTGTCAAATTTTCTTTGATCATGGTGAATGCTGAGTCTGCTTGTGGTGTCCATACAAAAGACCCCTTCTTCATACAGTCAGTGATTGGCGCCATGATGGTGTTGAAGGCAGGAACAAAGAGTCTGTAGAATGACGCCAACCCGTGAAAGATACGAACCTTGCCTATTGTTCTCGGTTGTGGCCAATCTCTACCAGCTTCAATCATCCCTTCATTTGCCGAAATCCCGTCCTTAGACACAATGAACGTAAGGAATGTAACTCAATCTTTCATAAACTCACATTTCTTGAGCATGGCGAAGATGGTCATCTCGGTCTTAGCTGTAGAGAAGGATGTCGTCAAAGTACAGAACGACGAACTTTCCAATGAAAGGGTGAAGAACTTGGTTCATGAACCTCATGAATGTACTCGGAGCATTGGACAACGCAAACGGCATGACCATCCACTCATAAAGTCCTTCCCTCGGCTTGAAAGCTGTCTTCCACTCATCCCTCGGCATGATGGCGATTTGATGATGCCTGCTCTTGAGATTAAGCTTAAAGAACGCCTTGGCACATTGCAGTTGGTCCAACAAGTCATCAAGCCTCGGTATTGGAAAATGGTAGCATGCCATACTCTTGTTTATGGTGTGGCTATCCATGCCCATCCTCCACGTCCCATCTTTCTTTGGGGTAAGCAATGTTGGAACAGCGCATGGGCTCATACTTTCCTTGATGAAACCCTTGGTGAGAAGTTCTTCAACTTGGCACCTCAGTTCTTCGTGTTCTGATGGTCTCATCCAGTAGTGATGGCGGTTTGGCAACGAAGCACTAGGCATCAAGTCAATTTGGTGCTGCACGTCTCTCAGAGGCAATAAGGTGGCAGGGAGATCGCATGGAAACACGTCAACATAATCTTCCAGCAGTGCCTTGACCTCTTGCGGTAACTCGTTAAAGATGACGATAATCTCCTTACCGATCAGAACATATAGAACCTTGGTCTTGCCAACCTCTCTTGTGAACAAAGCGCGGCCTTGGACATTTGGATGCTAGGCTTCCAGGGCCTTTGATCTTTCCTCCTTATTTGGAAGCAATACAGTCTTAATTCCCTTGAAAAGGAAGCTATAAGTACTCCGCCTTCCATCATGGACGGCTCCTCAATCGTACTAGTAAGGACATCCCAAAAACAGGTGGCATGCGTCCATGGTTACTACATCGCACTAAACCCATTCTCTGTATTTAGGGCCAACGGAAAAATTCATGAAACATCATTTGGAAACCATCACCTGGTTCCCCCTTTAGGCCATGAAAGTTTGTACGGATGTGGGTGTGCCTCTGTCTTCAGTCCCAACTTCCTCACGACCTCTTCAGAATTCACATTTTCACAGCTCTCCGAGTCAATAACTACCTTACACACCTTACCACCAATAGTGTAAGTTGTTTGAAAAATGTTATTTTGCAACCAGCTGTCTCCGTGTTCTTCTTTGGTGCGAAGCATACACGCCTAACCACCAGCAATTGTCCCTCATCACCTTTAACATTGTCCTGTTTTGGTTTCACTAACTTTTCCAGTCCATCCTCACCAATGGTCTTGTTATCCTCAACTCTTGGCTCTTCAATTAGAAGGGCCTTACCCGATCTGTCTCCTTTACGGAATTCTGAGGTTCGGTGTTCCATCTCACCCCATTTGAAACAACGAATTCCGGCGTAACCCGCCACGTCCTGATTGGGTTGTCTGGCAGTGTTGGTTGCTGGTGTTCTCGTCTGGACATTCTGCGTTGGCACCGTGTGAGCATGCTTTCTTCCTCCAGCTGGGGTGTTCCAGTTTCCGCCAACAGGATGGCGTCTTTGTTGACATTCTACATTCATTGCCCTTTGTACGGCTTTAGTCACATTGAAGATAACAAATAACATGTTAAGGACATCTTGAATACTCTCCCTTAATCCACCAATGTAACGGCCCACCAATTATTCCCCTAATTCTGCCAAGTCAGTCCTGGCGACTAAGGATTAGAACTCCAAAGTGTAATCTTCCACGGTCTTTGAGCCTTGGTGAAGGCCCTGCAGGTGTTGGTACATCATGCGGGCGTGATTGTGAGGCAAGAAAGCGCCTTGCAAGTGTTTCTTCATCTTTTCCCAAGATTCAATCTTAGGCTTGCCTTGTTTTAGCTGGATCTACTTCTGTTGGTCCCATCAGGCGGCTGCCCTACCCCAAAGGTGGGTAGCGATGAGTGGCGCCTGCTTTCATTCCGATATCTCACTAAACTCCAAGATCTCCTCAACAGCAATGAGCCAATCAAGGAATTCTTCTGGATGTCCACTACCATTGAACTCCGGGATCTCAATCCGAAGTCTGGATTCCCACCTCCGATCATCATGGACATCAACATGGCGTTGATGGTGTTTGAATCTTGGCTTTTGAAAGTCCTCTTCATGAAATTGGTTTTGGTAGTGCTCTTCCATGTCTCCACCTATTGCGCCCGATGAAAGAGAGGGCGTTGGGGCTGAACTCCATCTACGAGATCGTGGTTTTCCCCAAGTTGGATTAAGATTGCTCGAGTGGCCTGAATTTCTCCTCGAATTCCTCCAATCTCCTCTCGTGCTGTTGATGTTGGTTGTGGTCAGTAACGTCGTCAACGGTGGCATTCCTCTGACATCTTGGGGCCATGGTTCAGGAAGCGTTCTGCACTCTGACACCCACTGATGCAGCGCATGAATGGACAAAGGGGTACGAGAAGAATCAACAGCCTTCCCTTTGAACTCTATTAATCAATAATGAAAATTACAAAGGGGAAAGTGATAGCTTAGTTTCTCGCAGGTTGAGAAACGAATAAAAATAAAATAATATGATACTTAAATTGGATAACTAATTGAGCTAGACCTAAATTCTCCCTATAAATAGAGAAAGAAGAAAGTGGAAAAAAAATACAATTCAAATTCAAATTAATTCAAATTAAACTAAATAAAATCATATCTTCAAAATCAGGCTTGATCTCTTGCCATAACCGTCCCATGATTACCGTGATTTAGCTATCAATCCCTAGATCTTAACACGTTGACTACATAAAGCAATACTTGGCAGTACCGCCAAGTCCCCCAGCTGATGGCAAGTCTCCCGAGTTGCATGCAAAAGCCAAATTGTGCGGTTTACTAGCTAAAGCCAAGCCCGCTGCATCGGGGTTTTAATTAGGTATTGTAATTTCAGATTTCATAGTGGATTAGACACCCATATATTTGGATCCTATTGTTTTCACTGTATTTGAAAGAGGTTATCACGTAATATTGGTGTTAGATTGTTCGATGTTATTTATATATTTTCGGTACCATTGTGCTTGATTGAGTGATTAGTCCCAACAGCGTGAGTCAATGATCATGGGCACTTATTTTTGCACCATGTTCTTGACAAAGGAGTGCAATTAAATTTGATGCATCATGGGCCTTTGTAATAACTGTTGTATCAAGAGGATGTAATTCCTTATTGCAAGAGTGAAGGCAAGAGGTGCGATTAAACAAGACTTATATGTGAATCATTCATTGTTTTTATGTTGAGTAGGGATGGCCATGGGGTGGGCTGGGTACGAGGGGTGCCTCCTCTAGACCCGTATCTGCCACCCAAATTCAATACCCGTACCCGCCCCGGCGGGTACAAACCCATATCCATACCCACCCCAATACCCGTGGGTATCCAACGGGAATCCATTACCCGCCCCATACCCTCCCTAATGTACGTGAAAAATGATTATATATACTCGTTCATATTAGTTATTTAATACTATTTTCAAAAACAAATTATATATATTTTTTATAACATTGATAAACAATTTGGGTTATTAAATGTAAACTCTTACTTTTTAATTTGAAGGTTAACTATGTACAAAATGAAGTGGGTATGGTGGGTATAAGGAGGGATGGAGCGGGTATGGAGCGGAGCGGGGAGGGGCGGGTACAAAACTATGTATGGGGCTGGTCGTACCCACTACCCGCCCCAAACGGGGTGGGTACCCTATTGAGTTTTACCCGCTCCATTGACATCCCTAATGTTGAGGCTGAGCTCAATCCACTTAACCTTGTCCACAGCCTAATTAATGTGGTGGCTTGAGGCATTACACTTGATGGACTCATCTTTGGGAATGTGAGGGTGTCAGTCATCCTCTATTTGTAGTATGGGCTTACTCTAGGGCATTCCTTGGTATCCAGGTATCAGATTATTTAATAGGATCTCATACGTTCTACTCACAAAATATGCATCAGTCTTGAGATCACATGAAATAGATATCCGTGATCCTGACGGTGACCATTTAGGTTAAAGACTTTCACCTGCATGGTTGTGGGACATGTACACCTACTAGGTATTGATTCATGTCCAAAATACTTGGGTATCGTCAAGTTTGATTTCCCTACATTAGTAATTCCTTTCTTTCTTTTTCAGAATTGAATCATATTAGGAGATTGTTAGAAAACTGCTTTCATTTTTTTCTTTGAATATGAGTGGAGTGTGCAACAAAGACCGATTAGTGGATATGGTGTAAGAATCAACTTCCAAGTTTACCTATAAGCTTGGTGGTTCTTCATTGAAAACATATATAAAAAATTGCAATACCAATTCCTTTTGCACTCTCTTCTCCCCATTGTTTGAACCATTTTGTTTGATTCGTTTGTTGAGAAAATTGGGGCATATTCTAGTTCATCTCTTTGTTGGTGCAAATACTTGCAAATTGGGTAACCGAAGATCTCAGGTGTCAAGGTTGTGTGATCACTTTCCTTAAAACTTATTTCGATGTCACGAAATAGTCTTGGGGATATATTGATAACCAAAAGTATGAAGTGAGAGTGTGTATAGGGAGGAATGAGAGAGATGTAGAGAATGAAGTTTCAATGATACTCTGCACAAAACTTTCTTTTGATCTTTCTCAAATCTCTTATGCAATGCTCTTCAATGTGTACTCTTCAAACAACAAAGGGGGAATATATATAGACACAAGGCTTAGAAGACGTCCCATAATTATCCAAACCCAACCACTAAAAACCAGAATTAACCATGCAAAGTAACAGTCAAAACTGCCTTGTGTGTTGAAGCTATATGTCGACATACAGCCCACTGTAATTCTGGGTGTCGAAGTGAGTGTCGGCACTCAATTCAACACACACCTTTCTGTAAGATCTGTGTGTCGACACATAGAACCATGAGGGCGGTTCTGTGAGTTCTTTGTGTTGACATATGGTACCTGTATGTCAACACACAGAAGCTTGGGATCTGTTCTGCAGGATTGTGTGTCAACACACACCCTATTCAAGTCCAAATACAACAAAGACAAGTATATAACTCTTCTCAAACACTTCATTAATTACTCTTTTTTGAAAAAAAACATTAACATTTCCCCAACATTTTCGAAATACAATCATTCTCATGTTACAACATCTCAAATTGAAAGCAAGTCTTATTGTGCATCAATGAGGATGTATTTCAATTGAACCCGCACCTAGTGAAGAGATGTTATAGTTGATCGGAATGAAAATGGTAGACCAAGCTTTGAACCTTACATCCAATTTGGCTAACTGAATGCGTCTCCACATACAAAGCTTACTCCTCACACACACCATACAAATACCAAATCAATACATTTGTGGCCTTGTGTCTTGTACCCTTCATGAGTGTTTCAGAACCAAACCCTTTTGTTAAAAATCACTCCTTAAAGTGGCCAAACTACACACGCACGAAGTTGGACCCCATTGATCATGTCCCTGTGGCTCGACATTCAACAAAATATGTACTTGGGTCCATTAAGAGAATGAGCTCATCCTTTTAATATCTGTATCAAGGGTTACCAAGCACATCACACGCGGGATGGAAATATATCTTTTAGTGCTTGCAGTCACACGGATGAGATATCTCTCTCATTGAACCCGAGACCTGGAGTTGTATCAGGCGTCGAGTTGAGGGTCCATCATGGGCGACTGAAATTGACAAGTTTTAGCCCCATCCCTTTACTTGTTTCAGAACCAAGTCTCTAGCCAGGTCTTTCGTAAACGGATCTGCTAGATTCTGACTCGTTCTCATAAAATCCACAGTGATAACACCTTCTTGAATAAGTTGTCTTACTATACTGTGTCTTACACCAATGTTTCTAAACTTTCCGTTATACACCTCATTGTACGCTTTTGAAAGTATAGCCTGAATATCATAGTTGATAGATATGGGTGAGATCGGCTTAGGCCACAAAGGAATCTCATACAAGAGATCCTTTAACCACTCGATTTCCTTAGCTGCAGACAAAAGAGCTATAAACTCTGCCGCCATAGTGGAATCGGATATACATGCATGTTTCTTGGAACCCCAAAAACCGGCACCCCAACCAAATAAGAAAACCCATCCGCTTGTGGATGCATGATCTTCCACATCGGAGATCCAATTGGCATCAGAGTATCCTCCAAAAATGGGAGGATATCTTGCATAAGAAATACCATAGTCCATGGTTTTCTTAAGATATTTCATTACTCTGTATACTACATGCCGATGTTATTTACTTAAACTGCTAGTATACCTACTTCGCTTTTCAATAGCAAAGGCTATATCAGGCCTTGTGCCAGTTATGGAGTACATAAAACATCCAATGACTCAGGCATACTCCAACAGTGACATTGGAGCTCCTTCATTAGCTACAAGCTTCACACTAGGGTCCATTGGAATGGACATCGGTGCACGAGCACCAAAGTTGAATCTATTCAACATATTTTCAATATAATGAGACTGCATCAAGAATAGTGTATCACCATTCCTTACAATCCTTATACAGAGAATAACCTTAGCTCGCCCATTTCTTTCATGGCAAAGTTCATCAAGAGAAATTGTTTAGTTTTCTCTACTTGTTCCAAATCAGTACCAAATATCAACATGTCATCGACATACAAACAAATAATGACTCCTTTGCCATTTTCGAACTTGCTATAGACACACTTGTCTGATTCATTTATTATGAATCCGTTGTTTAGAACAACTTGGTCAAATTTCTGATGCCATTGTTTCGGAGCTTATTTTAGTCCATATAGAGAACGTATGAGCTTACATACTTTTTTCTCTTGGCCTGAAAACAATAAACCCTTCCGGTTGTTCTATACACCTCCTCTTTTAGCTCATCCTCTAGGAATGTCATTTTTACATCCATTTGGTGAATCGCTAGCTTATAAATTGAGGCAAGAGCTATTCGAACTCTTATCGTCGATATCCTTGCCACTGGGACATACGTGTCAAAGTAGTCTAACCCATGTTTTTGGGTAAACCCTTTAGCCAGCAATCGGGCTTTGAACTTATCTATAGTTCCATTGACTTTCATCTTCTTCTTGAAGATCCATTTAGACTTGATAGACTTGTTTCCTCGTGGAAGATCCACTAAAATCCATGTATTATTACCCATGATGGAATCCATCTCTTGGTTTACCGCCTCTCTCCGAAAGGAGGCATCATGAGACTTTATAACCTAATTGAATGCCACGGGATCCGACTCCATGACAAAACAATATGGAGTTACGAGGTACATAGCATTCCTAGTACCTTCTACCAAACACGTGTAGAAGTCCGGTCCAAAAGATTTCTCTTTCCTCACTCTTTTACTCCTTTGGAGTTATAGGGTATTACCAGGGATTTCTTCCCTCTCATGATGCTCTCCAACATATGACATAGGATTATCATTCTCAATCGGCACATTATCTCTCGATCTAGGAATAGAGGAAAACTGATTCTCATAAAAAATGACATCTCTTGATTCTATTATAGTGTTCACATTATAATCCTTTGATCCAATTACATAGAACTGATATGCTTTACTGTGAGGCGCATATTCAACAAAAATACAATTGATGCCTCTTTCACCTAATTTTTTCCTTTCAGGTTCAAGGACTTTAACAACCGCCCTACACCCCCACACTTTAAGATAGTTCAAATTCGAGGCTTGTTTGTTCCAATGTTCATACGGGGTTATTTTAATTTTTTTATTAGGAACACGATTCAATATATAACAGGCCGTAAGTATGACTTCACCCCAAAATCCATCACTGAAACTGAAATAAGATAACATGGCATTTACCATTTTGGTTAGTGTCCAATTTTATTGATTACTCACCTTAACAAAATTAACCTTTCCAATATCTGGAACGGAATCCATTTATACATACATCTATGAACTACAATTACAATTGTATTATGGGTCCACAGAAGAAGTCCCGAGCCTAGAAATTGATTAAATTCTCTACAAAATAGAGGACTGAGTGATGTGAAGTACAACTAAATTCATTCTTTTTTTTCCTAGTAGTTAGCGATAAAATTGCAATACATTACACAAAACTCATGAAAAAAAATTCTTGAAAAAATTTAGATGCAATATTAATATATTTAAAAAGTTCGAGATAGTTCTAAGACACATTTGAGATGGTTAAAGGGTGTTAGAAATTTAAAATGGATTCATGTTTCAAGCTAAATTTAAATTTAAACAAAGTAATTGAAACAGCTACTTTTAATCAAATTGAGACAAGACTGAAATGGGATGTTTTGTTTAAGATTTGAAACGAGAACACCCATTTCAGTTAGAAATGATTTTG